>OY776246.1:7530000-10030000 GCA_963675405.1 Cosmorhoe ocellata | reverse complement strand
AGGCCTACGCAAACACGCCATGTTGTTTTCACTCTGATCTGTTCTACCATTTAATAAAAGTTATTTAACAGCTTGAAGAATCAACAAATTAGATTGTGATGAATAATATTATTCATAACAGAATGCTTTCTATAAAGATATTTACAACTACTTCAAAAATGTATTTAATAAATATAAAAAATGTAAGTCATCAACCTAAATCTAGCGCTCAAAAAGTAAATTTCAGAGTCTTTTCGAGGTAAGTGTTAGATAACTCTTGGTCAGTGGTAGAACAGACCACACTTCTTTTAAATTCTAATAGCGAAAGATGTTTCAAGTAAGTTATTCGTAATTAGTGCTATAATTGCATTATTGAATGTTTGCAAAGTTTGTGTTTCATTATGAAAATAAACGCTTGTATATAAATCTCATGGTTTATTTTATCTTGTAGCTAAATATCCTTAGTATTGTTATTGCAGCTCGCCTTTCTATATAAAGTCGTCTATATAAAGAAGCATGGATCTTTTTCAAAAGGATTTTTAAAAGGCCTTGAATCAAAATATAGTTTCACCTGCTTTTCGATATCTAACCACGAACCTACGATTTTAACTATGACTGGTAGTCCCACTTAGCAGTGGAACCACGAACCCATGATTTCAGAGATAGTGGGACCACGAGTAATAGTGGTACAATCCCAGTGGGACCACTAGTGCGATTACGGAACTCTGATACAATCAACACTTGTCAAAACTGGCTCAAATTTATTGAATAAACACTCTTATGTCATACCAAATCACTTGATTATAATGAAAACGTAATTGACATTGATTGTAAGAAAAGATCCATAATCGCCCCACACGAGTCGCGACCCCTAACATCTATGTAGATTCTGAAAACTGTGACCCCCTACATTCCTAAACGAAACGAAATTGTAGAACTAGATAATGATTAGATAAAAATAACACGATAAGCCTTATAACTATAATGTAATCCGTATTTTTACACATATTATGTTCATATCCAGCGCGATAACAGCATTACTTTGGTAAAATGATTGTTTTTGATAATTATGAATTGATGGATCGGTTAGGTACTAACGATAATAAGTTTTTGGCATCAACTATAAAAGGTTGTATAATATTTCGTCACATTACACTTTTATGCGTGATTAGTGTCAATATAAGGTACGGTCAAGAAGGAAGTTAATTGAATTCCAAAATTTAAATAAAAATCCAAGTAATTGAATTTATAATTGTTTTTGAATCTTGCAACTAAATTTTTCCAAATTTCAGATTTTAAAGAAAATCAAAATGAAACTTTTTATCGCTTTCACTCTTCTCATCGTCGGCATAAGTGCTCTGCCCTCACAAATCACCAAAGGTATGCCACGTTATTTATGTACTAAAACCAAAACTGCATTGATTTGGAAATCATGAATCAAAGAAGCGTGATAATATGCAAAATACATGAAATTACTACATTCTTTTATATTTCTCTAGTTAAATTAAATTTTTGTTGAACTTACAATAATTATTTGTTCGCGTTCACTACAGGAGTTGTCTTGAAAAATGAACGTCTTGTGACTGATGCTATCGCCAGCGTCATCGAAGAGTTGAGCCAAGACATTAGAGATGCTGGTCTTGACCCATTGTACATTAAGCATGAAGAGAGAGGCTATGCTCTTCCAGTGCCCGTGTAAGTTTTCATGACGTATCATATACATATCATCTTATTGACCATGTTCAGTGGTCGTTATTGGTGTGACCCGTGTCTTTTAAATCATCACGATTTGTAATCTTTTTTGAGTCATTTGAGGTTATTATCGTATACTATCCTACTAATATTATAAACGCGAAAGTTTGTAAGAATGTATGGATGAATGGATGGATGTCAGGATGTCATGGATGTATGTTTGTTACTCTTTCACGCTGAAACGGTTGAACGAATCTGGATGAAATTTGGCACAGATATAGATTATAGTCTGGATTAACACATAGGCTACATTTTATCCAGGAAAATTGTACGGTTCCCGTGGGATAGATTTGTTATAGTTTTTCAAGGTACCACGCGGGCGAAGCCGTGGGTGGAAGCTAGTATTTATATAATTAACTAGCTTCCACCCACGGCTTCGCCCGCGTGATAGGTACCTTAAAAAATTAAAAACAAATTAATCCCACGAGAACCGTTCATTTTTCTGGGATAAAAAGTAGTCTATGTACTATTCCAGACTGTAATCTATATCTGCGCCAATTTTCATCCAGATCCGTTCAGCCGTTTCAGCGTGAAAGAGTAACAAAGATACATACATCCAGACATCCATACATTCCTACAAACTTTCGTGTTTATAATATTAGTAGGACATAGTATTCAACCTCAAACCTATAGCATGCATTAATATTGCGATGAAATGATGCAATTTGTTTAAAATTTTGCTTTTATTTGTCTTTTCTAACGTGACTTATTTCTTTTTTCAGCATCTTCAATACTGAGGGTTTTGCCGAAGAGTTCCTCTTACAGGGTCTCAGTGAGATCGTAATCAATAATTTGGACTACAGTATAATTCTTAGCCGCTTGCGGTTCGACGTCTCTCTCCCTCTCATCGAGGCAACTATGAGTAAGTTTTTTTTTAAATCTGTCTATTTTATCTGAATTATTCAATAATTTTGTTTTCTTTCAACTATATTATGGACTAGCTTCTGCCCGCGGCTTTGCCCGCGTGAAAATAAAAAACAATCTATCCCGTGGGAACCGTACATTTTTCGGGGTAAAATGTAGCCTATGTGTTATTTCAAACCATAATCTATATCTGTGCCAAATTTCATTCAGATTCAGCCGTTTTAGCGTGAAAGAGTAACAAACATACATCCATCCATCCATCCATCCATACATTCTTACAAACTTTCGCGTTTATATATTAGTAGGACTAATATAATGTTATTTTATCATCACACAGACAAAGTTAACGTGGACACTGTTTTGTTTGGTCAACAGTACAACGTAGCCACGGCTGGCAGGTTAGTGCTTATTTGTTTTGCTGATGATGTAGTGGTAGCAAGCCTACTTTTGGCTGTCCCAACCACGCAACACTGGGTTTCAATTGATTAAAAATATCAATGATATCCGATTTAAAAATTTTCAATAATTATCCTCTAGAGAAATCCAAATAATAAAAAGGATTAGCGATTAGCCGTTGATGATTGATTATAAAGATTAAATGTAATCCATTTTATCTTTATACAGCTCGCTAGTATGAAATAGATATCGTACTTTGATTTGTTTCTATGTTATAAATTACAAAATATGTTATAAAGTTAACTAAATCAAACTATATAGGTCAGGAAGGGAAGCCAATTCAGCTTTTTGACTTGTGGGATCGCGTAATTTCAGTTGCAAAAATGATGTCACTAATGACTTTTCTGATAATTCTAGAGACGTTGTTCGACTTCAACAATCATTTTTCTGCTTCCATCAGCATTTTGCGAGCGAAAAATGACACATTTTCACGCAATCGTGTACTACACTGAGGCTTTTACCGGTGGTTTTGGATACGTCCGGTCCTAATTTCAAAGAATCTTGTGTTATATTTTCTTGTATAATATTTGCTATATTTTCTCCAGATTTGCTATCAAGAACATTAACGTAAGAGGAGAGGTCCGCGTGAGCATCGGCATCATCTCCGGCATTTCTATCCGCAGTATCGACATTGACTTCAAACTAGGAGGCATCGACGTAAGATCATTTAGCCCATATCTTATACCTTTAAACGAGCAATTCTTGTATATAATCTTACTAATATTATAAACGCGAAAGTTTGTAAGAATGTATGGATGGATGTATATTGTTACTCTTTTACGCTGAAACGGCCGAACGGATCTAGATGAAATTTATGTACTTTTAAACTTACGCGATCTGAACACATTATTATTTCGAGTCTACCCGTGACCACGACAGCGTGTAAACCTTTCGAAATGTCGGGAAAATATAAGGTAATTTAAACGCGATAAATACCCGTCTAATACTAATAATAGATGAAATTTGGCACAGATATAGATTATAGTCTAGAATAGCACATAGGCTACTTTTTATCCCGGAAAAAATGTACGCTTCCCGCGGGATATATTGTTTTCAAGGTACCAAGCGGGCAAAGCCGCGGGCGGAAGCTAAGTATATATATATAATCTGAATCTTGGAAACGGCTCCAGCGATTGACATGAAATTTACTAAATTTGCAAGAGTTTTCGGGGGCGATAAATCGATCTAGCTAGGTTTCATTTTTAGAAAACGTCGTTTACCAAAAAACAACCGAGCAAAGCTCGGACATCCAGGTATTCCTACTAATATTATAAACGCGAAAGTTTGTGAGGATGTCTGGATGTATGTTTGTTACTCTTTCACGCTAAAACAGCTGAACAATACTGGATGAAATTTGGCACAGATATAGATTATAGTCTGGAATAGCACATAGGCTACTTTTTATCCCGCAAAATGTACGCTTCCCGCGGGATATATTGTTTTCAAGGTACCAAGCGGGCAAAGCCGCGGGCGGAAGCTAAGTATATATATATAATCTGAATCTTGGAAACGGCTCCAGCGATTGACATGAAATTTACTAAATTTGCAAGAGTTTTCGGGGGCGATAAATCGATCTAGCTAGGTTTCATTTTTAGAAAACGTCGTTTACCAAAAAACAACCGAGCAAAGCTCGGACATCCAGGTATTCCTACTAATATTATAAACGCGAAAGTTTGTGAGGATGTCTGGATGTATGTTTGTTACTCTTTCACGCTAAAACAGCTGAACAATACTGGATGAAATTTGGCACAGATATAGATTATAGTCTGGAATAGCACATAGGCTACTTTTTATCCCGCAAAATGTACGGTTCCCGCGGGATACATTTGTTTTTGTTTTTCAAGGTACCACGCGGGTGAAGCCGTGGGCGCAAGCTAGTTTTTTTTTATAAAAATGAGCTACCACAGAGCCCACCTGATGGTAATTAGTTAGGCTACTTGAGAAACTCGTCTCGGTCCTAGCTCTTTTTATTTTATTCTTACAAAATATAAATCATACTAACAGCAAACTAGTCAATCTAGAAGACAGCCGCTATTTCTTATTGCAATAAAGGTTACAACAAACATAATAGCAATTCCATTAATGACCCCTATTATAATATTACTTTTAAAATTAACTGGCTGATGCTCGCGGCTTCACCCGTGTGGATGTCAGTTATCGCGACTTAAGAACTTGACAAATTATTTACTAAAACTTTCATCGAGAGTCACTCTATCCAATGGTGAAAACAGCATGAACATCGGTGCACTAGGTTTGAATTTAGTTTAGTTTTATAAATGTAGTGTTATGGATAATAATTAATAATTAAATCATGTACCATTTGATATGAAATGCCATTTGCGGAAGATTGGCGGGGAACAAAAAGAAGGTTCATCATGATGGATGATATAATGATCACAATATAAAATGTGACGAATGCACGCCGAAACATTAGTTTAATTGTATCTTGTTTGTTTCCAGTCTGAGCTTTCAGTCATCGCTGCTGGATACAATCTCTCTAACTGGATCAACACATTCTTTGGTGAAACCATCCCTAAAACTTTCAACGAATTTGAAGTAAGTTTATTTTGATTCATCATCTCTATTCTAATTCATACTCTCTCGGTACAACGCTCGTTTTGTACAACTAAATTTCAAGATTATTGAAGCAGTAGATAAGTCTTGTTACCCTTAATACTTAAAAAAAAGCTTTTAGGCTGAGCTTTGTGAAGAAAAGTTAAACAAGTTGAGATGCAGTCTGCATTTAATTATTATTTATGATTGTGATTTAATGAAAGACGCTGTAATGGCTGAACGATTTTGGGTGATATTTAGTATAGCAGGCTATTTTTATGTAGGTGCCACTTGTGTAAAACTGCCAGCGGAGGGTATATGATATTGAAGTAATATTAATGACAAAGATTTTGAATGATATTTAGAATAGCAGGCTACTTTTATGTAGATGCCATGCGTGCAAAACTGCCTGCATAGGGTATGATATTGAAGAAACATTAATGATAAATATCACTACTTAGTTTCCATGAAACGTTTGACTTATCTGTATGCTAAAATCTGTGAATATTGTTTCAGAATGAGATCAACGAACTCATAGAAATAGTGGCTTTAGAAGTTATCAACGCGAACCTTTGAATTCAAACTGGAATTCTGAACGTACGAGATCCTATTCACTTAGGCATTTTGTAAATATTTATCTTGGAATCCGTAGTGCAAGATTAAAAATGTATTTTTTATACAAAACACCTTGTTTTAGTTCCACTAGTAGACGTTACTACCATCAACCACCATAGGCTATTAGTTATGTACTCGTACCTACTACATCGTGACCACTACGCAAGAAATAAAGTTCAGTTTGCAAAAAGGTAACCCATTTGGCGACTTTTATGCAAAGGCATAAGATACAAAACGCAATGATTGACGGGTTCCTAACAGTGAACAAATAGGTAGAATATTTTATATTAAGTAAATACATACTTTTATGAACTAAAATATTCGTTCTTTTTTCGTATATTTACGATAGAAACTCTCATATATACATAGATATGTATCTATGTATATAATAGTTTAATGTATGTATATTACGTATAATCTCATATTCGTACTTGATTGTTTATGTGTTTTTAACAAACTGTCTGCATGAGTGTGAGAGAGACAGTATCTTATCATTTTGCGTAGGTTGAGATGACACACGTGATCACGATCTTCCACTCGAACGAGTTATTCCCCTGATATGTAAGTATGGGTTGCCATTATAGGCATACAAAATTCACCTGATAATTTAGTATGGGTTGCCATTATTAGAATACAAAATTCCCCTGACACTTAAGTATGGTTTGCCATTATTTGCATACAAAATATAGGTGAAGAGTGAATCCACTTGCGTCTCTTAATGAATATTTAAATAGAAATTTATTTGTTTATTGATAATTTCCGTCTCATAGTAGTTTATTTCTGAAAAATGGTGGAAACATGGTAAGTATTCGTTTTTTTATTGTGCAATAATGCACTTTGAATATGACCAAGATAAGTAGGTTTTACTTTACAAAGTAGTAGTTCTATTACTTACTATACTTACGTGCAAATTAACAAACATCTTCTGTTCTGTTAATAAAATCAAATTAAGAATTGTTATTTAAAATGTTAACGCTAATTTAGTCTTGGAATAAAATAAATAATGCAAATAAATAATAAATAAAATTAATCCGCGGAACAAAATTATTACCACTATAGTATTTTGTAACTTGCTACCTACTTTGCTACATTTAGTAGTTTTTATTTTAACAATCCTGGATTCAATGAAACAATTTGGCCTTCTCATAATTTTTTCGCCATTTCTGCATTTTGTAAAGAGTGGCAGGGTCTTACCATAGACAAGATTATCAAAACAATGATGGCAACACTCAAATACAAGCTATCAGTCTTACTTATTATATTGGCAACATTGACTAAAATAATCGGGTAATTACAAAGTCTTATTTACTGTAACCAGTTGTTTATTAACTATTTTATACCGTTATTCAATCCCAGATTTGTTATAGACGTCGTATTAAGTTATTAAAGAGTGAACCCGTGTAACCGTGTATTTGGTATTTTAAAGGATTGAGAATATCACATAATTGTATGTATTAAAAGTGAACATTTTAAGGTCTGAGTACCAAGTTACGACGCCGCTTTGTGTTTTGGTCAAAATTTAATACAAAATACATGAAAATATATTGGTTGTAGGTACTAGATTATCCAGCTCATGTACGAATACTTACTGAGTGTAGTGATCATTGTATTAACATTCATATTCCTATTTAAAAACAAATGTAAGTACATTTAGTGTTGACAAAAGGCACATTAGATAGTTAAATTTCCCTCTAGTTTAACATAGGTGGGTTGTGAGAACTGATGGCGCGTGCGTCGGTACGTTTGTCATTTATCTATAATAATATTGACCTCAGTGGCGCAGCGGGCGAGAGTCCGCTTGTGACGCAAGAGGTTGCGGGTTCGATTCCCGCCGCGGAACAAATTTGTGTATAATCTGCAGAAATTTGTTCCGTTGGTCTGGGTGTTATCTATGTATAATAAAATATATCTATCTATGTATATATAATGTATTTAAATATATCAGTTATCTAGTACCCATAACACAAGCTTTGAGTAGCTTACTTTGGGGCTAGATGATGCTGTGTGGATTGTCCAGCATTATTTATTTATTTATTTTTTATTAATATATAAATAATATTCAAAATTTTTATTTTATTTATTGAGCACACGCGTTTATAAAAATGATGAATCGCAACTAGTAATGAAAATGAGAATAATTATTATTTTATTGATTCGAAAATGGATTAAATCACTACAGATTATTATAAAACAAAGTCCTTCGACGCGTCTGTCTGTCTGTCTGTCTGTTCGCGATAAACTTAAAAATTACTGCACCGATTTTCATGCTCTTTTCACCAATGGATAGAGTGGTTCTCGAGGAAGGTTTTAGTGTATAATTTGTCAAGTTTTTAAGTCGCGATAATCGACATCCACGTGCATGTATGCGGGCATCAGTTTGTAATAATAAGCGATTATGAAAAACAACAAAAAAATTTCCCCAGCTGATTATGAAAAATATTATAGGTATTGCCATAATCTGCAGAGTCATGGGTAAAGTTTTGTTTAACGCTCTATGAATCATAGATTAAATTGTTTATGTAGGTATGTATAGTTGGCTCAACGAATCCCTAGAATCCTAGAATCCCTCACGAATGCCTAGATCCGTTGGATGAACTATACATACATTTTTTTAGCACCGCGAAGTACAATGGAACATATGGTTGGACGTCTAGCGACCAAGTATATAAAGAATATGCTCGAACAACTTCGTGAGAAGATCATCACAGGTGGCTATGAGCTCATGAAGTTTGATATTTACGAAAAGGAATTTCAATTTTCTGAGTGAGTTCTTCCTCCTGGTAACGCCAACAATATTGATTTATATGTACTTTTAAACTTACGCGATCTGAACACATTACACACTAATACTAATAACAAAATATTGATTTATGTTCTTATTATTATGCTAAAAAAAAAAAAATATATATTATTTTTTATTTTTATTATGCAAAAACAAAATTTCAATACACATTTTGGTACTATTTAGTTGAAAAAAAATGACTCGTGATTTATTATTCTTGCACCATGTGTAGTATGGAAGAATTACCGTTTAACAAAATTGCTTTGATTGATGTAAGGTCAAAGTCAAACTCAAAGTCAATAAAATTACTAAATATCAAAGGAATAATTTTCAATCGTCTTAAGTTTTAGGTGAGTCTAGATGCCAATTCCTATGGGGATAGGACTGGAATTGGCACCTAGGACTGGAGAGTTTGAGAAGAACTGATACGAAACTCCCTGGGCCCAATTTTTATTGCAGATATTTTATAATTTATAAACATACAATCCCAAATTTTCGCATATTTAATATTGATATAATTCGATTTTCAGACTCTTCAGTTGCCACCTAATGGTCAAGAACCTTCTGTTTTCTGGCGCGAGTAAGTTCGTCACTAACAACGTGAGCTATGACGTCACAACTTCCAGGGCCCTCTTCGATATATCTATACCTAAGCTATTCTTCGCTATCGGTAAGCACCTATCATCATACAAATGTTTATCCTGGGTGGGGATCGAACCCATAACATGCAGCGAAGAGGGCAAAGCTGGGGCCTTACCACGAAGTCTTCCAGAACGATTCTGTAACGATTCCATTGTAGAAACGTCACTATACTTCAATACAATTTGCATCGGCCATGGTTAGAAATAACAATGTAATATTAATTCGGTAATGTATTATGAATTCGTGGTGAGACCCCTGAGCTGTGAGTCCAGTGCCAGTCAAAAGTGATATTAGTTTTATTAAATGAATATCAGTTATATTACTTTGATACTGCCTTAAGAGCTTGTGACCTGATCAATTTTGCAAGTGAAGGCAAGATGTTACTCAATTGATATGATAGTAAAATCATACAACTATAGTTTGGGGTTTTGGAAGATACCTTCTCAGATCTCTAGTTGACGAAGCAATGATGTTACTCAATATATTATTATTGACGTGGTAATATAATCTTTAATTTTTTTTTGTTGCTTCATTATTCGCTCATTTGAGCAGGCTTATAGTCATAAAGACCTTACTGCCTCGTCTTACGTAAATTAATTTCTTCCGTTTTCTATAATCTAACTTAATCTAACCTAACCTAACCGCCATTTTTCTTCTCTTATCTTTAAGGTGAAAGCGCCGTTGGCGTGACGGCTAGCTTATTTGACATGAACTTTGAAGCTCAAGTAAAAGGATGGCAAGTTGACATTTTGAAAATTATAAATTCTAATATTTTTACTACAGGCCCCTATTCAATAAACATTACAAATTGTAAAATACAATTAATTGTAAGCGGCTACATTTCTACAAGTTTCTGTTTATTAAAAAAATACGATTTACTGGAGGAAAATTTACAAAATTGTAAAGTTTTCTTACAATTCTACATATTTGTAGGTTTTATTAAACAGCACTTGTCATAAAATTCGACAATATTGTCACTTTTTTACAAATTTGTAGACTTGTAATGTTTATTGAACAGGGGCCTGGTACAGGTACTTTTAATTAACACGTATTGTCCACGCAAAGTATTTGTATGCGTGTGAGTCCAAAACTAATAAGGGTAATTCACAAGGCCCATTATCCAGTAGTCCGATGATTTAGTCCGATGATCGGACTGATGAGACTTTTCAACAAGTTATTCAAAGTCCCTTTCTCTAAAACAAGATGGTATACCTACTAAAAGAAAAGAAGAAAAATTATCTGATTATGGCGGCTAGTTAGATTAATTAATTCGATCCTAATTATATTCAGTGCATTCAATACGATTCCTTTACGAGGGGTCACGCTCTCCTGAATAAACCGGCTGTAAGAGGTTTTAACATAAATCGTGATCAGATGTAACAAGCGGTCACCCATCAAAATCTTGGCAACGAACGTTATCGTATCATCATCATCATCTTCCTGCTCTTATCCCACGTTATGTGGGGTCGGCACAATATTTGATCTTCTTCCATTTCTCTCTGTCATTCGTCATCTCAGTACTCACTCCTTTCTTACCCATGTCATCTTTCACACAGTTCATCCATCTTTCCTTTGGCCTACCTGCTGTATCCATCCAGCAATTTTTATCAACAAATCGTATCTAATCAGAAATGTTGTTTATCTCTCTGATCAGTTTCTTCTTTATAATACGAGTACCTGTCTATCTTCAGAAATTATGTAGGTAGTTGATATTATTTATCTTAATTTCAGGGTCACTTTGATGGAGCCACAAGTTACGGGTGCGTTGGTCTTGGAAACAGACGACGAAGGCAAATTGATAGTCACAAGTATAGACATCAACGTAGTGCTGAAACAAATTCAGGTACGAGGAAACATAGTATAACGTGATTAGTAACCTTACCACAAGCTCTAACAAACCATCATGTTTCAGAAACGTCAAGTTTTAAGCTTAAAATAACACTTCTTAATGTTTATAGGTCAGGGTACGAAATATCAAAGTTATATTACTTTGATATTGACCGAAGGGTTTGTGGTAAGGATCCAGTACCTAACCTTAAAAATTCAAAAACATAATGTGACACATGATTTTGAATTATTGATTTTTGTGGTGTCAAGTGCATGTCAAGTTTTTAAGGCATCTGTCAAATGTTTCAAAATGTAGCAAAAAAAGATGGTTTATGTCAATGTGTCCCCCTGCTCTGTCGCCTTAGGGTGTCAGATCGGACTAAAACGTCCCATTTGCCCCCCTCTTGGCAACAGGAGGACAGATAGCTCTTATATTATTTGAAAAAGTCCCATCTGTACCCCTCTAGGCAACGGAAAAAGTTGATTAACTTTGTATTTTACTTATTTACTTGTGCGGCGTCACGGAAGACCAACTCTATAGCAGCACTAGACGCTAGCGCTACTATAGCATACAGCTGATAGACCTTTTTTACTGTCATAATTAATTTTAGCTAATATTATATTTCAGTTATATTCTATTCATCTTCCTGCCCTTTTCCCACGTTATGTGGGGTCGGCACAACATGTGATCTTCTTCCATTTCCCTCTATCATTCGTCATCTCAGTACTCACTCCTTTCTTACCCATTTGATCTTTCATACAGTCTATCCATGTTTTCTTTGGCCTACCTCTACCCTTGTATCCATCCACATTCATATCTAACACTCTCCTCGTCACAATATGACATTCATCTCTTCTCATAACATGCCCATACCACGCTAACCTATTACTCCTCATCTTTTCTGTTACCGGTGCCACTTTCAAACTTTCAGTTATATTCTGTATTTATGACACAAAATAAACTTCTTTGATTGATTGATTGATTGATTGATTGATTGATTGACTTACAGTCAAAAGTTAAGCTGAGTGCAATGGCGACTGACTACTCGGAGGCTGTCAACAACTTCCTGCAGGCACACCTACCGAACCTCATCAACACTTACGTGGTAACTACCAACAGATGTCGTCACGAACGGGCACGAAATTTAAATATTTTACCGTTTTTAGGGTTCCGTACTCAAAGGGTAAAACGGGACCCAATTACTAAGTGTTAGCGCGCACGAGTTACTTTTGTCGCCGTGACTGTTTCGTCACTCTTATCAAGTCCGTAGTTATGTATGGAGATGCGCGCATGTTACGGCGTGACACTGGGTGACATCTCCATACATAATCTAGACTTCGCCGTCTGTTCGTCTGTCTGTCGGTCTGTCACCAAGCATATCTCTTCTTCTTCTTCAATTATGGCATCTGTCTCTTAGAGAACAATTTTGCCAGTGTCAAGTGTACTTATTTATAAGTATTGTCAACGTCACAGAGTCATAGTCAAGTAGTCAAGTCAATTTTAAACAAAAGATGGCTGTTTTGTTGAAAATTTTCGGGATTTCCTCCGATGGAATTTGACGAGAACTATTCACTCTAATTCACATACTTTACACTCGCGTCAAGAACCCGGGCTTTATTGGCAAAATAACCACCAAAATTACGCAATAAAACTCAAAATAACACGAGAAAACATATAAAAACCAGAGCGACGTAGTTGTCAGGCAAATACATCGCAGAAAATCCCAAGCATATCTCATGAACCGTGATTGTTAGACAGTTGAAATTTTCACAGATGACGTGATTTATGTTGCCGCTATAACAACAAATACTAAAAAAGAGAATAAAGTACATACATAGTTATTATTAATTATAGTTAATTAAGAGGGCTCTAATAGAAAAAACGTGTTTTTTTTGCCGTTTCTATAGATAATGGTATGGAACCCTTCGTGCGCGAGGCGGCTGAGAAGCGAGAGGTCCGGGTTCGATTCCCGCAGCGGGAGAAATATTTGAGTGTTCTGGAGATATTTTTTCCTTAGGGTACCTCGAACTATAATTGTGACTGTTGGGTGTCCTTATTATTATTATTATTATTTGTGATTATATATTTTTTTTTTTATTTCAGAATAGCTGCAAAGAACAGATCGAGATGGGGTTGAAGTTGATTATTAATCCAATTTTAGCTGAAATGTTTTAACTTTAATATTAATTTGATTTAATTATTCTAAATTATAATCAGTTTGTAAACAAATAATAATATAATATCTAATAAAGTAGTTTTTTAATCATTTAATTTATTTATTATCAAAAAAAAAAATACAATTGGAAACATAACTTTACTATTCCTAAAATAAAATCACTTCTGAAGACTTTAATGACTTATGACTATTAAATCAAAAAGAAAAACTAGCGGAATAATCGTGTAACAAACAAAACAAATGAAATTGAAAGCCTTTTTGAAGTCGATTAAACAATTTTTATTTTTTTTCAATTTTTTCAATTTTTACTTTTACATCTTGCCTAACTCAGGGCCAATGGCTACTAATTACGTGAATTCATAGCGTATGAGAAGTTTGGTTCTCCCCATACCAATGTGAATAATCTTTTAGTGACTATCACGCAATGATTAGTTCGTAAATAAATAAGTTTAAATGATAACGCCTTATCGTAATCAAATAATGCAGTACGCCAATTAATCTGTTGAATTTATTCTTTAGTGATATTCGAGTTTTCAGAAAGGTAAGTCAATAAGTATTTTCTTAAATGATAGCTATAACTTAGAACTATTTATTATATCAGCGACTAGCTGTCCCGCCCACGACTTCGTTCACTTAAAGTATTTAAACTGAGTTTCCAACACATCACACAACTCATAAAAATCCCATACTAACTTTGACACCCCATTTTACCCCTTTTGAAGGTTATATTGAAAAATCCTGAGTGAAAAAACACGTGTCCATTCGTTTTGCATTTACAGTACACAAATAAAGTTTCAAACCAATCGCATCACCCGTTAAAAAGTTCCCATACAAACATTGACCCAACATTTGACCCCTTTTTGAAGGTTATATTGAAATATCCTGAAAAACGTATCCGTTCATTTTGTATTTACAGTACACAAACAAAGTTTCAAATTAATCGCACTACCCGTTAAAAACTTCACATACAAACATTGACCCCACATTTGACCCCTTTTTGAAGATTATTTTGAAAAATCCTGAAACACGTGTCCATTCATTTTGCATTTACAGTACACAAACAAAGTTTCAGGCCAATCGCACCACCCGTTAAAAAGTTCTCATACAAACGTTTTCACCCTTTTTCACCCCCTTAGAGGTAGAATTTCCAAAAATCCCGCCTTAGTGGGTGGTTTTGTTATAAAAGGAAGCCACCTTCCAAATTTCAGCTTTCTATCTTCAGCGGTTTCGGCTCGGCGATGATCAATCAGTCAGTCAGTCAGTCAGTCAGTCAGGTTAAGCTCTTATATAGATATAGATAAGACCGTCCAATATAATATGTAGCATATTAATTACAAAGTATTTTCTATCTTGCTATAATGTTACGCTATTGCACAAACTAAAATTATGGGTTTTTAAGATTTTATTCACAATTCTAGTAAGAAAATTAGTATTTCTAGGTTAGTTATGCAGTTTAGGTACTCACATGCTAAATATATACCTACTTAATAAGCGATTGGCTGCAATATTTTTTTCTTTTCTTTGATGTTTCATCTCTAATCATGCTAATGTTTTTTTCTTATCTATATTGTTACCAATATATTTTTATTTCATTTTTTTCTTTAAGAATAAACATGAATACCATTTGGGTTGGTTTTGTGGTCATACTTGGCGTCACAACCGCACTGCCTGTTAGCAATCTGGACGAAAAGGCATTACTCCAACTACTTTCAAAAACAGGTACTTAAAATTTACCATCTCTTACATAGACTAGTCCCTAACACTGGTTCTTTGAATCACATGTACCATTCTTTTGAAATAAAATCGCAATGACCATTTTTAAACGTCTTTGATAGGTGTATTAGGTGCCAGCCTAGACTAAATACGATTATTTTTTACTTTATTTTTTAATATTTTTTTAAAACTTTTTTTCTATGCTGGACAATTTACACAGCATCACCTAGCCCTAAAGTAAGCTACTCAAAGCTTGTTATGGGTACTAGATAACTGATATATTTAATACACGATATAGGTACATAGATAGATATTTTTATTATACATAGAAAACACCCAGACCAAAGGAACAAATTTCTGCAGATCGTACTCAAATTTGTTCCGCGGCGGGAATCGAACCCCCAACCTCTTGCGTCGCAGGCGGTCTCTCGCCCGCTGCGCCACTGAGGTCGTCAGGTATATTAGTAGGATAAAACACTTGATCAATGAAAATCCTTTCAGATGGCCTCGGAAGGAACAGTGCACTTGAGACGCTCCTCATCAACTTATTAGAAGACCTCCGGGCTACCATGGTAACTGGCAGCGATGATATTCCTGTCCTGGATCCGTTCTACCTGGACCGAGTGTTTGTGGATGACTCTATCATTCCTATATCAGGGTAACTGGCATTTTTTGAAATGATTACTAGGTTTTGTTAATAAAAATAGCAGTAAATCAGCTAAATGTAACAGCCTAAACGATGTGTTCAATACAAAAGTATTATCTAAATCAGTTCAGCTGAAACTGCATGAGTAACAAACATACACTCTTTAGTATTTACTAGCTTCTGCCCGCGGCTTTGCCCGCGTGAAAAACAAAAACAATCATTCATTCAAACATACATTTTTTCGGGATAAAATGTAGCCTACGTGTTATTCCAGACAATAATCTATATCTGTGCCAAATTTCATTCAGATCCGTTCATCCGTTTTAGCGTGAAAGAGTAACAAACATACATCCATCCATCCATCCATCCATACATTTTTACAAACTTTCGCGTTTTATAATATTAGTAGGATAATAACAGTGTGATAGTAAAATGAATGTGACTTTTGCAATACTCGTAGATTCATACCAAAGTTTTTCTTAAAAACATATCTTTGGCGGATGCCAATGATATGAATGGATATCCATGGTAC
This sequence comes from Cosmorhoe ocellata, assembly GCA_963675405.1. Taxonomy (NCBI): domain Eukaryota; kingdom Metazoa; phylum Arthropoda; class Insecta; order Lepidoptera; family Geometridae; genus Cosmorhoe; species Cosmorhoe ocellata. Next base: position 10,013,462 of record OY776246.1, on the reverse strand, counting down.
TAGCGATACATCAATATTTATGATTACCATTAATGGTATTAAGGATACAAAATTGTGTCACTTGTACCATCAATGGTACAAATCAATGGCACTACTGACACAAAGGCTTTTATTCAGGGCATACATCGAACTCGAAGACCTTACGGTATCAAAGTTGAGCACGTTTGAGCTGAACACAGTCAGTATCTCGTCTGCTTCAGTGATCTTGCAGCGATATGATGTGGAAGTGGACGGCGAAGTGCCGGTCATTGAAGTGGATGTCGGTATGTACATAATATCCTACAAGGGCCAAAAAAGGCTACGTCTTGATACTATGCATAGGACCTGATGATAAGATGTGTGATTATACCCCATGCAATATTGCATTTACACTCTCCTTAAATCCCAAAGAACCCTCAAAGATTTTAGTAACTAGATATCTGTGGAGATGTCTATCAAACCTGGGTATTACAGTTGGGGTGTACGGGGTTCCAACATCCACCTTCTTCGGTACCCAAGCCAACCTCACCTGCACGTGGTCCACCCTGCTAAATAACAAACGAGGCTCTGGCAGCCGGCTGATGGCGGCATAGCATAGCCTACATCGGCACAGCTAAACACTCTGGCCGTCGACGGGCAGCAGCGTTGGCGGTGCGATAAGCTGTGTCCTGCGATCCCCAACCCGCTTGCCCAGCGTGGGGATTATGGGCATAAACCCCCTTATGATAGGTACAACTAGGAAATGGCCCCCAGTTCCCGGCCGTCATGCTATTCCTGGCCATGGTAGCGGCCATGGTAACGGCGTGACAGGGGGTGCTAAAAATCACCGGGCTACCGAAGGCTACCTCAAACAACTGACCCTGGCAACGTACAATGGACGAACTCTGAGGCTCGACGAACATCTAGCGCAGTTGGAAGTGGAGCTGGAGAACATAAGGTGGCATGTCTTGGGGTTGTGTGAAGTTCGTAGAGAGGGAGAGGACACCATTACCCTAGACTCGGGCCATCTTCTGTACTTCCGCGAGGGTGACCAAAAATCACAGGGTGGCGTTGGGTTTCTCGTCAATAAGGCCCTCTGTAACAACGTTCAACAAATCTCCAGTGTGTCGAACAGGGTAGCGTACCTCATCCTTCGACTATCCAAGCGGTATAGTATGAAGATCATTCAGGCATACGCACCGACCTCGGCACATCTGGATGATGAGGTGGAGGATATGTACGAGGACATATTCAAAGCCTTGCATAACACCACGAAGGCTCACTTCAACGTTGCTAAGGGGGACTTTAACGGCAAAGTGGGAGTCCGAGTTGGTGACGAATCCAGAGTGGGCCCGCATGGATATGGAAGCAGAAATCACAGGGGGCAAATGCTCGTCAACTTCCTAGAGAAGGAGGGGCTCTTCTTGATGAACTCGTTCTTTAAGAAGAAGCCCCACAGGAAGTGGACGTGGCGAAGGCCCGATAATGTGACAAAAAACGAGATCGACTTCATTACGACGGATAAAAGGCACATATTCAGAGATGCCTCCGTGATCAACAGGTTTAATACCGGATCTGATCACAGACTTGTCCGAGGTTCTCTGAATATCAATCTTAAGCTTGAAAGAAACCGTCTGATGAAGTCCACGCTCCGACCCAATCTGCTCCAGATCATGGCGGGCACCGAAAAGTTTCAGAAGCTTCTTGGTGATAGATTCGTTGCTGCGGAACCCACCGAGGACGTTGATGAGGCCCTACGAAACGTGGTTGGAGCACTAAGGGACGAGGGCATCAAATTATGCCAAATGCAGCCTAAAGGCAAGAAGTCCAAACTTTCGGATGAGACTCTTCGGCTAATGACAAAAAGACGGGAAACCACTCAGGTCACTTCGTCAGAGAGGCCAGACCTGAACAAGCGAATTGCGAAGATGGTACGGCGCGACCTTCGGAGCTCCAACACACGTTTCATTGAAGAGGCAATAGAGCGAAACCGAGGGTCCAAAGTATTCACTCAAAAGCTTGGCAAGAGCCATCTGACGAAGTTAACAACACGCGATGGCCGAACCGTATTGTCAAAGCCGGAGATATTGTCAGAGATCGAGGACTTCTATGGCCGGCTATATGCGGCACATGCTCCTTGCCCCCAGCGTAACAGCCACGATTCCAGAGCCACCCTCACCCGCCACTACACCGACGACCTGCCGGAAATCAGCAAAGACGAGATCGTGTTGGCCCTGAGACAGCTTAAAAATGGAAAAGCCCCCGGTGAAGACGGAGTGACCTCAGAGCTTCTGAAGGCAGGAGGAGCTCCTGTTGTGCAGGAGCTGCAGAACCTCTTTAACTCCGTCCTTCTCTGTGGGAGAACTCCAAAGGCGTGGAACGAGAGCTTGGTGGTTTTGTTTTTTAAAAAGGGAGATAAGACTCTTCTTAAAAATTACAGACCCATCTCGCTCTTGAGCCACGTTTATAAGCTATTCTCTCGGGTTCTCACGAATCGTCTCGCCAGAAGACTCGACGAATACCAGCCACCGGAGCAGGCCGGGTTTCGCGGAGGATATGGCACCATAGACCACATTCACACAGTGAGGCAGATTATACAGAAGTCAGAAGAGTATAATCAGCCCCTGTGTCTGGCTTTTGTGGACTATGAGAAGGCCTTTGACTCTGTCGAAACCTGGGCTGTTCTGGAATCCTTACAGCGATGCCAAGTAGACTATCGTTATATCGAAGTGTTGAGATGTCTGTACGAAGCCGCCACCATGAGTGTCCGAGTACAGGACCAGCAGTCTAAGCCCATCCAGCTGCGCAGAGGAGTGAGACAGGGAGATGTAATATCTCCGAAACTGTGCACAAGCGCGCTGGAGGATATGTTTAAGACTTTGGACTGGAAAGGCATGGGCATAAGCATAAATGGCGAGCACATCTCACACTTACGATTCGCAGATGACATAGTCTTACTGGCGGAGTCGCTGGAGGAGCTGCAACAGATGCTGGACGACCTAGCATCAGCCTCGCGGATGATGGGTCTCGGCATGAATTTGGATAAGACCAAAGTCATGGTTAATAACCGAATTGACCCGAGACCTGTCGCTGTTAATGGCAACCTTTTTGAAGTTGTTTCGCAGTACACATACCTCGGACAGATTTTACAGTTAGGTAGAGACAACTTTGAGAAGGAGGCTAAGAGGAGGATTCAGCTGGGTTGGGCAGCTTTTGGAAAGTTACGTCGAGTCTTCTCGTCACCCATACCACAATGTCTGAAAACGAAAGTTTTCAACCAGTGCGTCCTACCTGTCATGACATACGGAGCCGAAACGTGGACACTCACGGTAAGGCTAGTTCACCAGTTTAAAGTCGCTCAGCGAGCTATGGAACGAGCTATGCTCGGAGTTTCTCTGAAGGATAGAATCCGTAATGAGACTATCCAGACTATCCGACACAGAACTAAGGTTGTCGACATAGCTCAGAGAATTAGCAAGCTGAAGTGGCAGTGGGCTGGCCATATCTGTCGAAGAACCGATAACCGTTGGGGTAAACGAGTTCTCGAGTGGAGACCGCGGCTCGGCAAACGTAGTGTAGGACATCCTCCGGCTAGGTGGAGTGACGATCTGCGAAAGGCTGCTGGCGGAGGCTGGATGCGTCGAGCTGAAGACAGGGCGCAATGGCGCTCATTAGGGGAGGCCTATGTCCAGCAGTGGACTGCTATAGGCTGATGATGATGATGATGATGATTACAGTTGGGATAATTTGCTTTTGAAGTGCTGATGCTAAAGGTTCAAAACCAGTGACCGTAGATCCATGTCTCTCATGCATGTAGAGAAGTGGTTCTGTTCTAAAAAAAAATAAAAAAAATAAATAAATAATGCTAGACAATCCACACAGCATCATCTAGACCCAAAGTAAGCTACTCAAAGCTTGTGTTATGGGTACTAGATAACTGATATACTTACATTATTTATACATAGATAGATATTTTTATTATACATAGAAAACACCCAGACCAACGGAACAAATTTCTGCACAAATTTGTTCCGCGGCGGGAATCGAACCCGCCACCTCTAGCGTCGCAGGCGGACTATCGCCCGCTGCGCCACTGAGGTCGTCAATAATATAAAAATATAAGAACATGAAGTGGTTAGTAAACTAGAGGCTTTGTGAATTATCACAAGAGGCTAGGCCTAAAGTCAAGTGCCTAGAGACGGTTCTCATACATATAGACCAAGCACTTAACCGCTCGCTTAGATACGCAGATACTCCGCGCGTGCGGGGTAAATAATCTGTGTTACAATTAGTTATTCTTAAATTTTTTTATTACTAATTTTTTTGTACTCAATATACCAATAGTTAAGAATCTCCATATACCAAGGTTTGCTGGAAGAGAACTCTTTTTAGGGTTAAGCTCGCCTGTAAACATGCCATTAGTTTTAAGCTTTAAAATGTAATTATCTGTGATAAATAAACAACGTGAAATATCTGAAGAGCAATCTTGGCTAGCAAACTGAGTCTTCGCGATAAAAAACGTGAATATCCTTCTTGAAAACTCGCATGTAGTGGTTCAGTTCTATACCAGTTAGATGTTTGCAAATACTCATCATTTATAGTACCTACCTATGTTTATTTTTCAGGTAAACACAACTTCCTTGTCAGCGTTAACGGCTTAAGCCTTTTTGGGGCCGGTGATGCTAAGTAAGTGTCCATTGAAAAAAAAAATAGTTTTAGGGATATTATACAGGATAGCTAAAAAAAAGGTATTACTGCTTAAATATCCGTAATACTTTTTGCTTAAGTACCATTTTGCTATCTATATTTTATGTGTATACACTTCTAGTTCAATTTCCTTTTCAGAATCGTCATCGTGAAGCCAAGGATCAAAGCCACTCTCCGAGTCGGCATCAGGCTTGGGCTTGGCGCTCTTTACCTCAACATTCTAAACACTCGTATAGAATTTAGCCTTGCCGACATCCAGGTTCCCATTATTATCTTGTTATTCTATTTTATAACAACAATATTTCACATAATGTTATCTAGTCCTCAACTAAGCAAATGCGAACTAGACAACTGATAAAATAATAATTTAGTAATAGGTTGACGTGGTATGGGCAAGTTATGCGGTGGAAAGAAAGTCATGTTACAAGAAGGGTGATGGATTTGAATGTGGATTGATATAAGGGTAGAGATAGACCTATGAAAAGATGTATGAGCTGTGTGAATGACGATATGTGTAAGAAGGGAGTGATACGGATGATAAGGGGAGAGTGGAGGAAGAAAACCTGTTTGTGCCGACCCCACTTATAAGGAGAAGGGTAGGAAGATGATAATGCCATAATATTTTATCACACAAACTCTTTGTTCTTAGTAGGAATCATACTCACAGCCTACAACGCTGTGAGGCCAGCCAGTATAAAAATGTAGATAGTTATTATATACTAGCTAAGTAATGCCTAAGTAAACATTTAAAAAATATGGAATTTTCATAGGTATAATTTTGTTGTGTTCTTGTTACAGCCCGCAATCACTGGTATGTTCCACAACCCAGCAGTTGATGGATTCGTCAATTTATTCCTTAGGAATTTGGTGCTTGAATTTTTCACTGCATTTTCAGTAAGTTTACCATTATTTCTAACGATTGTAAAATATTTGTGAGCGATGAAAATATCTTTGGTAATATAAGTTTTTAATTGTGTTTGCGCTTTTAAAGTGTAGAAATTAAAGCCTGCGGCTTCTAGTAACTTATTTAATCGAAAAAGTTTTATTGAAAGTTTTTTCAATTCACAACAGCTCATAAATATCAAAATAATAAAATGCATGCTATGTTTTTATTATATTATTATTATATTTATTTTTAGTCTCATTGTCGTTAATTTTATATGGTTCATCAGAGTCATTCATAGGTATATTCAATATACTTAATACATTGGTACATCTTAAAAGATGCAAAGGACTGTTTATTATTATTTTGTACGATTAATAGAATTAGTAATTTGCATTTGACTATTTACTTAATACCTACGTGGGAATCTTGCGATACAAGTCTTGGCCATCCCGATGGACCGCGATTTCGTAAGTTTATATTTTCAAGATACTTAATATTCAATGTTTTTTTACAGGATGTCATCACAGACACCGTGAGCCCGATAGTCCAGGATGTGGCCAACAGCGTACTCGCAGACATCAATCTCATTGGCTTAATTAATGGCTGAGAGAATTAAAATTGATGACAACACTAAATAATAGTACTTACACTAAATCATAGTACTGAGTGGTAATAAATCAATACTTATCGGTGATAATCACAAGAACCCACTCTGATACATTCTTCATTCCTTTTCAATATTATGATTTTTAAAGAATTGAAATGTGGTAAGAGCGCCCTCTATGTAAAATATAAGAAACTATTACCTACAGGAAGCGTTTGTTCTTATAAAGACTTTAACAAGTTTCAGATTGCAATGGGACTTCCATATAATGTAGGTATAACAAAACCCGATAGATGGTGGTGGTATAAAAAAATTTACACTCTTTGAATAGTAACTATAGATCGCCTTTGGGCTTGTTTTTTGAAAATTTTATGCCGTTTTATTCCGAATATAATAAAACATTCTTGATTGGCCTCACAGCTCAGTTAGTAGTGGCCTCCGTGCTGTAGATTGTGGGTTCGATGCCCACTCAGAACAGAACAAACATTTTGTGTAATGAATGAACGCAGATATTTGTTCCGTGTCTAGGTGGTAGTAAGTATTATAAGTATCTATTTACAAAAAAACAGGTAAGTATATAATTTTAATCTATCAGCTATCAGGTTCTGGCTTTGCTTAGTTTCGGGCTAGATGGCGCTGTGTGAAATTTTTACCAATATATAAAAATGTATTATTAATATTCATTCCAAATTCGGATACGTGGTAACAAACATTCGCACACATCCTCAGTCCCTCAAATACAACTTTCACATTGAGAATATTAGTCGGATTAAGTAGGATTACATACCGTGGGTAAGTACTACTAAATGTATTTCGAGCCGGTCTAAAAGCAGCACTTTAGATTAATCAATATTTAATCATGATTTGAACTAGCTTTCAACTCTTAGGATATCCTTAAAAGATTTAAGTAACTAGAGATATGAGGTACTAGAGATATTTCGAGCCTGGGGATTACAGCCGTGATCATGATTGTTTTATAGGCAGCAATTCAAGAAACATTGTTTTTAGAGCTTTTTGCAATTTGAAAAGATATCGTGCAACCACGATATAAACGTCCTAAGCACTTATTTTAATATTTATATATTCTACACTCTACACTAGTATCTACTAAAGAGGTAAAATCTGTTTGTAGGGGATTATCCCCGAAACTAGCCATCCGATTACAAAAATGATTTCACCAATGCTTAGAATGATCTTTCAAGATGAGTAAAGGCTATGTTTTAAGTAAGTACCTTGCGGGCGAAGCCGCAGGCGGAAGCTAGAAATATTATAAATGCGAAAGTTTGGATGTAGGTACCTATCTTTGTTACTCAATCACGTTGAAATAACCGAACGTTTTTGGATGAAATTTGACTCAGAGATAGATTATAGTAGAATAGTACATTAGCTACAATTTAACAAGGGTGGAAGCTAGCAACAACTCGTAACTACTAATTTGAACTCTGAGTTATATACTCTGAACTAATACGAGTTCATATTTATCATTATTGTCATGAAAACAAAGTTCAAATTCCTAAAGTATACAGAACACGGTACGGGTCCGGTACGGTGGAGTGTAAATTGACATTTACTTCATCCGAACTCATTATTCATGGTTGGGAATTGGCATGGCTCTTCGCTGTGATAGCCAACGTCAAAATATGAATGATGATGATCATCGTACAAACATTGTACACGACCGGATAAGAACCCACGACCTTAGGAAAATATTATCTATACTAATATTATAAAGAGGAAAACTTTGATTGTTTGTTTGTTTGTTTGTTTGAAATGAATAGGCTCCGAAACTACTGAACCGATTTGAAAAATTCTTTCACCAATGTGTAGAATGAACTTTCAGGATGAACATAGGCTATATTTTATGTAGGTACTTCGCGGGCGACGCCGCGTGCAGAAGCTAGTTAATTAATAAAATTAGGTCACCTACAATTATTACGCAATGATGATTTTCACCACCCATACCTCTCAGATCTCAGCAGGCCAGTGATCCGCCACACCATAGTGGTCATTAACCAGTACAAAGAAAGGTACCAACGAAAAAATATATCATAAGATTATAATAACAATCCTACTAATATTATAAACGCGAAAGTTTGTAAGAATGTATGGATGTATATTTGTTACTCTTTCACGCTGAAACGGCTGAACGGATCTGGATGAAATTAGGCACAGATTTAGATTATAGTCTGGAATAGCACTTAGGCTACTTCTTTTCCGGAAAAATCGAAGAATCACGCGGGATAGATTAGTTTTTGTTTTTCAAGGTAACACGCGGGCGAAGTCGTGGGCGGCGTCTAGTATTTCTATTAGATTTATTCAATTCGCAAAATCTCGCTTCTGAGTCGCAAAGTTTTCCAATGCCTAATGAATTATGCAAAGGCTTTGATTTTCGGATTTTATGGAAAGATAATTTCATATCGGGAGAAAATCAAGTTCGGTTTCTTACCTACCTAAATGTTTGCCTGTTCGAGATAAATATAGAAAAATATCGTAACTTTTTTTTATCCTATTCCTACTGATATAAATACGAAAGTTTGGATGAATGTTTGTTACTCAATCACGCTGAAATGACTGAGCGGATCTGAATTTAATTTTGCAGAGAAAGATTATTATCTGAAAAGATGATTACGATTATAGATTTATTTTTATTTTTAAAGGTACCACGTGGGTGAAGCCGTAAGCGGAAACTAGTTTATCATTATTTATTTATAACCATGCTCTGCTAATTAAACTAACAGCTTGTTACCCTGTCCTGACAAAGGATTGTCTTCCGTAAAATGAAATGACGTTAAATATGTAGATAACGATACTTTAACATTCTTGATAAGTTTGATGCTCGATTAGGTATTGTTTTGTTAACAAAAGTTTAGTGAAATCGGACCTTAGTCTATCTAAATTACACATAGTAGGTAAATAGAGTGCGTTATATTTATATTAAGCTAATTTATGCCCGCGGCTTCGCCCGCGTAAATATCGGGTATGTACAACGTGGGCGAGGCCGCGGGAGGAAGCTAGTTGGGAAATAAAAATTTGGCATTTTTTCCATCTAGATTTGTGTAGTCTATTTTGTTTTATGTGTAGTGTAACTTGAAGCGTCAAGATTTGTGTAGATTTTTATCAGTAACAGTATTATTTAAATGTTTACTTTCGACTTTCAAAGCAGACCAGAGAGTGTAAGTGTACCCGACTGTGGGAAAGAAGGCTATGTTTCGGGGTGTGTATTACACTAATGAGAGCTTTTTTGGCTATGCTGTAGCCTAAAACGATTGAACAGATTTAGGCAAATGAGATGTCGTTAGATTTGTCTGAATCACGAAAGTGACATAGGCTACAAATTTTTTTTACGCACAAAACAATTTGTGATAATAAGTGCATACAAAACTAGCAGAAAACGTGTCAAGAACTATCAAAAATAGTACAAAAGCGTATGAAAAATATATCTGAAACATAATCGATAGTTCATGATCAAAACGTGCTTAAAACTTATATTTTACTTGAATAAAACTCGTTTGTGGATGTAAACAAGGGTTTTTTATTAAATAATATTATTTTTTATTTATTTTTTATTATTTTTATATAAAGAGCATTAGTTTCAGGGTAGGACCACATACATAGGCTGATCCCTAAGGAATGTTCATACGTGCGAGAATAACTTAAAACTTTGCTCGTGGAAGCGTTAAAGTCGTGATTAGCATGTTCAAATGATATGCAGATGTATGCTGATTTATGTATGTTGGAAGTTTTGTTCGCTCGTGAAAGAATGCCCTTACAAAGCTAATTGGGAGATGGAAATGTTTTTGGATAATGTAATCCTATGAAATTATAATTTTGGGAAACGGTTTGCCCTCAACATTTATTTTAATTAATGTAACGTGATTTAGGTATCACTAGACTGGTGGAAGCGTCGATGGGCTTACTACCTGTCACGTACGGAATACTAACCAATGTGTAAAATGTGGGCATGTGCTAAATGTCATGTTTGGACGTGCCTCTGCCTCTTTAAATATCCTCAAGAGATCTAAGTAGCTAGAGATCTGAGGAGATATCAAAATATAAATACAGTCAAGATCATGTTTTTTTTTGTACTGGTGGCCTAGTGGTTTGCCCGGTCTTGAACAGGTCGTGGACTCAAATTTGATTGTGCACCAATAGATTGTTAAAAGATTTATGTAAGCTACTCTCAAACAGTGAAGGAAAATACCATAAAGCAACCTGTTTGTCGGAGAACCTAATAAGTTCTTTAGGTCAAGTGCACAAAATGAATCTTTGAAGTGGTTCCTTTCACCACACTAGTGATATAATAAGTGGTTGGAATTAGCTAAACGCTTTCAATCACTCTGCGTCGTAGACAAGTGGTCAGCTGGCAGCCCTCAATCCTCGACCTAAACAAACACATAGAGAGGTGGTGAAAAACAATCTTATCACAACACTATACATACTTTGTAGTGACTTGGTGACTGGCCTCACAGCTCAGTTGGTAGTAGCTCTGCCTTCTGCGCTGTAGGTTGTAGGTTCGATCCCCACCCAGGACTAACATTTTATGTGATGAACCCAGATGTTTGTTCTGTGTCTGGGTGTTATTATCTATACTATGTATGTATTTACAAAAAAAAATGTATTTGAATAATCTATCAACTATTTTATTCCCATAGTACAAGCTTTGCTTAGTTTGGGGCTAGATGGCGTTGTGTGAACTGTCCACCAATATCTAAAAAAATAAAAAAATAAAAAATATGATCACGACTGTAATCCCCGGGCTCGGTAGATATCTCCTCAGATCTCTAGTTACTTAGATCTTTGAGGATATCTAAAGAGGGTAGTCAGAGGCACGTCCAAACATGACATTTGGTACATGCCCACATTTTGCACAGTAGTTAGTATTCCGTACGTGACAGGTTGCAAGCCCATCGCCGCTTATAAGAATACTAACCTATGACACATACCTTCGAATTTTTGGTTCTAGGGTATGCCTGTTTCCTCACGATGTTTTCCTTCACCGTTTAAGAGCACTGGCATTGCGCACATAAATTTTTCGAATGGAAAAACTCATTGGTGCACGACCAGGTTTGAACCCACGACCTTCGGATCGTGAGGCAGGGGTGCTACCACTACACCACCAGCGCTCTTTATATCTATTATTATTTATTATTAAAAAATATCACTGTCCTAAAGCATGGTCATCGAGAATAAACCAGTAGCACAAAAACGACCCTTTTAAAATACGCCAAAGAGCTTAATTAAGATTATCTTTTCCAATCTGAAATAAACCAAAGGAATGAAAAGGAAAGTTTTGCAATATAGGTCTTTAGCCGTTTGCCCTTGAACTGAGATTAGCTATTTATAAGGCTTTAGTCAATGTTTATTAACAAACTAGCTTCCCCGGCGGTTTTGGCCGCGAAATACTTACATAAAATATAGCCTATGTTCTGAAAATCTTAAAGTTGTGGGTTCCAAATCCAGTCGTGTACCAATGGATTTTTTGTGGGAAAAATGTATGTGCGCTATACCAGTACTTTCAAAAGGTAAATTTTATAACTCGAGAACGGCTAAACCGATTTTAATAATTTTAGATTAGTTGGATTTGCCCCAAATAGCAGAATAACTATTAAAACATTGGAAAATGAGTTAAATACGAACGAAACCGCGGGCAACAGCTATTAGTATAATAAAATACTTGACTCTTTAGTCAACTGAGGCCGCTGTCAACTTATCCCGCGGGATGAGTTGGCCTAATGCATATTTCGAATCGGTCAACTCATCCCGCTCTCAAAAAAAGACAAAAAGGAATTTACCAGAAATATAATAAGCATTTTAGCTAAGTAGACATCTTTATTTATTAGCAAGGCAATCTCAATCACAAGTGAAAACGGAGGCGTCAAATGAAACTCTCAGTTAAACTAAATTCGTAGGGAAAATGAGAAAATTTTGATGAATTCTCAGCGAGTCGTCTCGTTTATACTTAAACTGCCAAAGATTAAGGAATGTGTATCTTTATAATAATTTTGCAACAAGCCCCGGCTTCACACGGGTTGAAAAGTACTTATTTCTGTTTTTTTTATATAAAACTAGCTGACCCGGCAGACTTCGTACTTATTTAGAAAACGTTTGTCTGGGAAATAGAAAAGGGCTATTTTTAGGGTTTTCCCGGCAGTTATTCGAATTTTTCTTACCTTTTAAACCTTCCCTAGACCTCCACGAACATTTCAAGACCAAGATAAGATAAATCCGTTTAGCCGTTCTCGAGTTTTAGCGAGACTAACGAACAGCAATTCATTTTTATATATATAGATAAAGCCTATGTTACTGAGAGATAATGTAGTATTATAATGGTTAAAGAATTTTTGAAATCGGTTCGATAGTTTTTGAATTTATTCGTTACAAACAAAAATACAAAACTTTCCTCTTTATAATTTAGTATAGACTAGCTTCCGCCCACGGCTTCGCCCTTAGAGGTATCTAGATATATAAGATACTAGATGTCCCGCTCGCGACTTCGTTCACTTAAAGTATCTAAACTGAGTTTTGAACAAATCACACTAATAAAAAAATTCCATAAATGACTTTGACCCCCCCCCTTTCACCCTTTTTATAGGGTTATTTTGGAATATCCAGAAATACGTGTTCCCATACAAACATTGACCCCAAATTTGACCCCTTTTTGAAGGTTATATTGAAAAATCCTGAAACATGTATCCATTTATTTTGCATTTACAGTACACAAACAAAGTTTCATGAAAATCACTCCACGCGTTAAAAAGTTTCATACTAACGTTTTCACCCTTTTTCACCCCCTTAGAGGTGGAATTTCCAAAAATCCCGCCTTAGTTGGTGGTTTTGTTATAAAAGGAAACCACCTTCCAAATTTCAGCTTTCTAGCTTCAGCGGTTTAGGCTCGGCGATGATCAATCAGTCAGGTCAAGCTCTTATATAGATATAGATAGATAGCCTATGTTCATCCTGAAAATTATTTCAAAATATGAGTAAAAATTTGAAATTGTTTTGATTTTACGTCGGTTGGGCCATAGGTATACTTTTTCTCAATGGACTAATTAGTTGTGTGGAAGGGTATCAAAAGTACCCACGGCACAACTAGTAGAGTATAGCAGTTGTGCCGTGGATCCGGAAGGCAAACAAACAAAATTTACCTCTTTATAATATTAGTGTAGATTTTACTGTGTCCAAGTGCAAATAGGTCTAATGAACCTAATATCAGACCAGGGGCCTTACCACGAAGTCTTCCGAAACGATTCCGTAACGATTCCATTATAGAAACGTCACCACTTTCATACAATTTGCATAGGTCATGGTACGAAATAACAATGTAATACTAATTCGGTAATGTATTATGAATTCGTGGTAAGGTCCAGTGGCCTTACCACAAGCTCTTCGGGCAATATCAAAGTAATATAACTTTGATATTTCGTACTATGACCTATAAAAATTGTATTGAAGTAGTGTTATTTTGAGCTTGAAACGTGACGTTTTTGAAACATGATGGTTTGTAAGGGTGTTACCAGACCAATCGATCGATCGTCGATCGACGGCATCGATCGAAGTTGATCGATTGGTCTAGTAACTTCAATTGATCGACAGATACTGTTCGACTAACCAATCGATCGATTGCCGGTCGATAGCATCGATCAACGTCGATCGATGTTGATCGACTGGTAGAAACTATCGATCGACGTCGACTATTCCATTCTACTATCGATCGATGCCGTCGATCGACGATCGATCGATTGGTCTGGTAGAAACTATCGATCGACGTCGACTATTCCATTCTACCATCGATCGATGCCGTCGATCGACGATCGATCGATTGGTCTGGTAACACCCTAAGAGTTGTGGTAACTGGTAAGGTCCCTGTACATTTCAAATAAGGAATTGTAACTGCAAAATGTCGAATATAATGTTTGGACGTGCCTCTGACTATCTAATCAGGCACTATCTTCCCCGTTTAGATATCCTCAAAGATCTAAATACCAAGTTATCTGAGATGCCTACCAAGGGTATTATAATCGTGATCATGTTTGTTTTTCGTTTTTGATGGAAGGCCACCTATCTTATTAAATTTCTCATGAACCAAAGTACAAATTCCTTTAAAATTAAATAATAGGTAGGTACATATATGTGAAGTGCTTTTAATTTGTTTTTGTTGTATGTAGTTGTTTATTTTTATAACAGATCCATAATCGCAAAGCGAATATACTAAAAAAATAAAGATTAAAAAAAAACATTGTAGTAAACTTTTTTAATGGACGTATAATTGTGATAAGAAGTATTTTTTTTTAGTTTTACTCATGGCGACGAAGTATCACACAAAATACTGTAGCACCTAGATATTTCGTAGCACCGTAGCACCGTAGCACGGTACGTAGCACCAAAGCGTAGCATCATTGTTACATGCCATAAACCTTCCTTAAGTTTCCACCATAATCTATATCTATATAAGAGCTTGACCTGACTGACTGATTGATCATCGCCGAGCCGAAACCGCTGAAGCTAGAAAGCTGAAATTTGGAAGGTGGTTTTCTTTTATAACAAAACCACCCACTAAGGCGGGATTTTTGGAAATTCCACCTCTAAAGGGGTGAAAAAGGGTGAAAACGTTAGTATGAAACTTTTTAACGCGTGGAGCGATTTTCATGAAACTTTGTTTGTGCACTGTAAATGCAAAATAAATGGACACGTGTTTCAGGATTTTTCAATATAACCTTCAAAATGGGGTCAAATGTGGGGTCAATGTTTGTATGGGAACTTTTTGACGGGCGGTGCGATTGGTGTGAAACTTTGTTTGTGTACTGTAAATGCAATATGAATAGACACGTATTTCTGGATATTTCAAAATAACCCTTTTTAGGGTAAAAGTCAAAGTTATGTATGGAATTTTTTTATTAGTGTGCTTTGTTTAAAACTCAGTAAGAATACAGATAATTTAAGTGAACGAAGTCGCGAGCGGGACAGCTAGTTTTTATATAAATGCTATAGGTTTTCTTTTCTTTTTATCGTGTCATCAGTTTGAGCCAGGGTGATGAAAGGTTTAAGTGCACCTCAGAGGCTTCTCGTTAAATTTAATCAAAATCGTTTCAGCTGTAATGACGCCATTAAGTCACAAATATCCAAACATTCGCATTTGTAATATCTGTGTAGAATGTCAAAAAGATTAATAAATTATTTTTTAAATGAAGAAGTTCGGACTGTCTTCATAACAAAATGCTAGATAAAAATATCCAAGCGTAAAATTGCGTGTCGCGATAACGTCGAAACAACTCACTATCATAATTAATATTATTTATATTATAAATGCGAAAGTTTTGATGGATAGATGGATGGATGTATGGACTTGTACGATGACTTGACGATGTACTTTTTATGGATGTTTGTTACTCAATCACGCTGAACGGATCTGGATAAAATTTGGCATAGTGAAAGATTATAGTCTGGAATAGCACATAGGCTATAATTTAACGATGTACCACGCGAGCGGAAGTATGGTTAGTATGGTATATAAATAATTTAAGTTAATGTAACTTTATAATCTTTTTTATAACGCTGGCCAAAAAAAATTGCCTATTTCATTCTTCAGATTTTACACCTTATCTATTGTGCAATATTTGAGTGATTTTGTTAAGTTTCATAGCTCAGTTTCATTTTCCAAATAATAAAAAAAGAGCACTGGTGGTGTAGTGGTAGCACCCCTGCCTCACGAACCGAAGGTCGTGGGTTCAAACCTGGTCGTGCACCAATGAGTTCTTCCACTCGAAAAATTTATGTGCGCAATGCCAGTGCTCTTAAACGGTGAAGGAAAACATCGTGAGGAAACCGGCATGCCCTAGAACCAAAAGTTCGAAGGTATGTGACATAGGTTAGTATTCTTATAAGCGGCGATGGGCTTGCAACCTGTCACGTACGGAATACTAACTATTGTGCAAAATGTGGGCATGTACCAAATGTCATGTTTGGACTTGCCTCTGACTACCCTCTTTAGATATCCTCAAAGATCTAAGTAACTAAAGATCTGAGGAGATATCTACCGAGCCTGGGGATTACAGTCGTGATCATATTTATTTAAAAAAAACAAATGAATCTTGTCTATACCGCCTTGTTTGTCGTTACTGTTATTGTCATAATTGAGCGCTACGCTATCGGTTGTCATTTATCTAAGGTAAAAGTAAACTTTGGTTTGCGTATCTTCTCGTTCCTCATTTTAATCAAGACGATTTCTAAATTGGCATCTACTTTACGGAATGTAATAAAAGTTGACGATCATTTTTATTGCTTATCAGATTTAGAAGGTTGTTTTCGCTTTTTTCATTTATTAGGGTTACGTACTAAAAAGGTAAGTAACGGGACTTTATTATTTTTTTTGTATTTAGTCTACCTGTGACCACGACAGCGTGCAAACCTGTCGAAACGTCGGGAAAATATAAGGTAATTTAAACGCGATAAATACCCGTCTAATACTAATAATAATTTATAACTAAGCTTCTGATGTCCGTCTGTCCGTCCGTCCATCCGTCCGTCTGTCCGTCTGTCCGTCTGTCTGTCATCGGGTTGTATCTCATCCTTAATAGATAGACAGTTGACATTTTCTCAGAATGTGTATAGTTTTGCCGCATTAACAACAAACATAAAAAATAATTATCTACAAAGTATTAAATATCTTTTACGATGGTGCGGAACCCTTGACTTGCGGACTCGCACTTGGCCGGTTTTTATGCTAGCGTGGATCAAAATAGAACGTTAAAAAATGGCTGGTTTATACCTGACTGTGGAGAAGGAAGTTTGTATGTTTGTATGTTTGGGTGTATATAAGTATCAATGTAAGTATGCACATGAGTTCTTTAGGCCGTCGCTGTTGTCCGGCTGGATGACTTTTGACAAATGATGTGTCATAGGATTTTTCTTAATTACGAAAAATAATAGCAGTAGGGAATAGTGGAAATTTTCTGTGCGCCTATCCCTACAGGTAGAAATAGATCTACACAAAGGTGCACTTATCCCTACCAGTAGGGATAACCGAGTAGAAATAAGAAATTTTCTGTGCGCCTATCCCTACCGGTAGAAATAGATCTACACAAAGGTGCACTTATCCCTACCAGTAGGGATAACCGAGTAGAAATAAGAAATTTTCTGTGCGCCTATCCCTACCGGTAGAAATAGATCTACACAAAGGTGCACTTATCCCTACCAGTAGGGATAGCCGAGTAGAAATAAGAAATTTTCTGTGCGCCTATCCCTACCGGTAGAAATAGATCTACAGAAAGGTGCACTTATCCCTACCAGTAGGGATAACCGAGTAGAAATAAGAAATTTTCTGTGCGCCTATCCCTACCGGTAGAAATAGATCTACACAAAGGTGCACTTATCCCTACCAGTAGGGATAGCTTGGTAGGGATAAGTTTACCAACCGATATAAATAATACTAATATGGCGATGATCGCAAGTAGCAAAAATACTTTCATTTTTGATTTTTCAAATAAATAATGGTATGTTTTGTACAGTATAAATAAACTTTATATACAAAAGTTTACATTATCTATCTTAAAACACACTTTAATAATATACACGTACATGTGAAACACTTGAGCTATCTAAGGACCGTTACAAACTATCTATAGATCGCTCAACTGATCCAGATCAGTTTTGTACAGTAATATATTACTATGAAGTTATTTTGTAAGGTTACCTCATGCGGGAACCGACCCCTTACCTGACGAGTCTCAGCCGGCCTTTCGCTCACTACGCCAAGCACTCGCACTAAATCATTTTCCCCCTTCAAATGAAACTCGTGAACTTTTAAACTTTTCTTTTTATTGCCAAAGTAAAAAAATTACGACGAAAAAAGATTAATCAAGCGCGTGTTGGAACTGAGTTTGTACTTCTTTCCCTTTGATTCTGAGTTTTGTGCATGACCATAATATTGTCTAATCATATATGTAGGTATAGGGTACAAATTTGAGTGCAGCTTAGGGCGGATTCAACCAAACTAAGCTCTATCCCAGAATAAATCGTATTAATCGAAGAATTGACTGACTCATGGCTCAGTTGGTAGTAGCTCTGCCTTCTGCGCTGTAGGTTGTGGGTTCGAACCCCATTCCGTACAAAAAAAATGTGTGATGAACGCAGATGTTTGTTTTGTATCTGGGTATTATTATGTATTCTATATACTTACGTAATATTAATCTATCAGATATCTGGTTCCCATAATACAAAGCTTTGCTTAGTTTGGGGTTATAATGGTGTTTTGTGAAAATATGTCCATCAATATCTATTCGTGGAGGGAATAAAGTCAAATTAATCAGTTTTTGGCAAACCCACGTAGGAGTTTCGATGTGTGAAATTTGGAGTCAAGTTTCGCGGACATAGCCCTTGAAGTAATGCTTCTATGTTTTTACGTTCACTGGTCGCGGCAAAATGTCCGTTGACTAACATAAATGGAATTTTCCACACCATTTCGATAAACTTAAGTTTGGAAACTTACTTGAATGAAGGCCACATCGAAAAATAACGGTAGATACCGTAGAAAATGAGCTAAGTTATAGAACTTAGCTCATTTTTCCATCATAGCAATCTCTAAATAAAAACAACAGGATTAGATTTCGGATTCCAATTAAGATCCTATCTCTTAGAGCTGCTCAAATACATTTGAATGGTTTCGACAAAATTGAGAATAATTTAGATTTTCGTAAATCCGAAAACGGATTGCGGTGGTAATAACGTACGTATTATACAAACACATCTACACAAAACATCATTGCTACATATTTCTGTGTTTAGATCCAGCTTTACTTAGCTGTAGATTTCAGCATTAAATATAATTTAGGCTGTATACGAGCAGTATCTTATACCTTTAAACGAGCAATTCTTGTATATTTATATATAATCGGAATCTCGGAAACAGCTCCAACGATTTTCATGAAATTTAGTATGCAGAGGCTTTCGGGGGTAATAAATCGATCTAGCTAGGTGTCATTTTTAGAAAACGTCGATTACCCCAAAAAAACGAGCAAAGCTCGGTCACCCAGGTGCTAATTCTTTAGATGGCATACAGTTGAGTGACGACACTATTAGCTATCTTAAGTCCTTTAAGTAGTTGTTTAATTTTTGTATATCATCATCATCATCATCATCATCATCATCATCATCATCATCATCAAATATGGTACAAAAATTAAAATTAATTGGCTTTTGTTTTTCTAAAACTTGAACTAAACACGGTGTAACTGAAAGTTAGGCAGATACCTACCAATTACTTAGCTAATTACCTAACCTAACCTTGGTATTAAAAATCGTAACTCGATGTAAAAGTAATATTGAATTTTCAACTGAAGAAAGTTTTCAGTTTAAAGGATTAATTAATCTGAGACCTAACGAGTCGGTGGCTGACTTCGCAATTTGAGTTTTAAGTTCATTCGATAAAAGATTTAAATTAATACTATTTATGGTCGTATAGTAGCAATTAACAGCATTTGGTGTTTTGGGAATTACATTTTTATTAAGCACTGCAAGGGACCCACTCTCCAAAGGAAATGTTTCATAACGGGCTATGTTTATATACATATAAGACTGAAAACTGGACGGCCATGACAGTGAAATAGCTTAAAAATGTCAGCAGCCGTCAAAACTTTTACCTTTAACCGCCCCGAAATATTGTATTATGTTTTTGTATTGCTTTACATGATACAAGAGTGTTTTAAGAACATGCATTAATTGGTGCAAAATAATAAAAACAATACACTGACAAGTGTATTTAGCTATTTAGGCAAGTGTTACTACAAGGCCATTAATTGTGGAACATCTCTTTTCAAGTCTCCAAAAACCGGCGGTTAACCTATTTCAAATCAAACATTAATATATGATTATATCATTACCACGTACTTTGTACTATAACTAGTAATGTACCCTAGTTATTGTAGCTAGATAGTACCAAATTGTGCTTAATTAATCCTCCCCGCAAATGTACGGGTTAGCCGCAAGTACCGTGGCATCCGAAACACGTACCCAAACACAATGTAGCATTAAATCTATCCATAATATCAGGGTCAGGCCTCAGGGTTCTGTCAGGGACGGGAAATTCATTGTTTGCTTTTTTGCATAAACTTTTGCACTGATTTGGATGTGTCCCAAAAACTTTTGATACTATGTCTAGCACTCAAAAAGGAACCTCTGACGAAAACTTTAATCCTTTTACTACGATATAAACAAGAAAAAAGATTTCTCTCTTTCAAATCGAATTGATATTGGTGAAGATTATGACAGCAAATATTCTTTGCAATAACTCACTAACATCTCTCGAAAGACCTGCGAAAAACTGCAGGCAGATGCTGGATGAGACAAGCTGATGATAGGATATGGCGCTCATTAGGGGAGGCCTATGTCCAGCAGTGGACTTATATAGGCTGATGATGCTGTTGATGACTCATCACTCACACACTGCATACTCATTCACCTTTTGTCTCCATATTCTCTAACTTTCAATATGTTTTTCACAATATTTCCCTCTTACGCGTATAAATACTACCCATAGGTTTATGAGGTGGGCGACAGTTTATAAATAATGCAGCTTTATCGTTTTTAACTTATAATTTGAACATTCTGTACATAGGTCAGAATTAGCTATTAATAGTAAATTTTTGTGTAATAGGTTTGGGTAGTACCAGATACTTACCTTATTTAGTGTGTTATCCTGTATTTATTTCAGTTTGTGTATGTGCGACATTGATTATTAATATCTGAAATAAATGAATTAAATATAATACAATAATAATAATACTTACTACTGTGCAAAATGTGGGCATGTACCAAATGTCATGTTTGGACTTGCCTCTGACTACCCCCTTTAGATATCCTCAAAGATCTAAGTATCTAAAGATCTGAGGAGATATCTACCGAGCCCGGGGATTATAGTCGTGATCATATATTATTATTATTATTAATAATAATAATAGATCTGAAACTGATGTAAAATTGTAATTAATTTTATTAAAAAAAACGTAGACAAAACCCGTAAAAGAGGGTATTGTTGAATATAAAGTTCTCTTTGTTTACATAAAGTGTATGTAAATTGAGTCTCATTAAGTCCCTAGCTGGCTAATGAAGACGAAGCAACGCTGTTTTCCGAGATAAGGTGCTTACAAGAGCAGGTGACCCAGCCCGCACAAGAGTGCAGTGGAGTCGCAAAAGTATTTTTAGCTGGTAGCTTCCGTGCTACTACCGTGCTACTTTAATAAGGATAGACAAGTAAGATAATTTATTTCTATAAAACATTGTAACACATAAACACTTAAAGACTAACAATTTCCAAAGTAGCGTATGTGCTATTCCAGTTCAGCCGTTTCAGTGTGATTGAATAACAAACATCCATTCATCCATCTATCCATCCAAACATTCGTATTAATATTATATTAGCAGCTGTCTCGCTTGAGAATAAATCCGCGCGTTTTCCAAAAAACGTTATGAAAATCAATCAGTGAAAGAATTTTTGGAATTATTTGCAAACCTTCCAGTGCCTACTTACCTAGTCACAGAGTACAAAGAAACCATATTTTTAGCGTTATTATAAGTGTCATTGGTATAGTGCAATAGTGCACGGAAAGATTCTTTGAGGCATAATTTATCCAATTGACATCAATTAATTTGATATAATCGTAATTTAATCAACGCAGAAGACACAATAAAAAAGTCGGTAGATTTTCTTTAAAATTTAGTGAGGAACCTCTCCATAGCACTTTGGTCAGCTACATCTGCATCCGTCGCTTTAAGAGTTTCAGCATTAAGTCCTGCAGCGAGTACAAGGAGCTTTCCATTGTCTGCAGCAATGGAGATAAAATCATCTTTGTTTTAGAAAAATAGGGTTACCCAGACCGAAATGAAATCCTCTACCAATTCGGTTCAATTCATATTTATCTTTTGTGAATCTCATTTTTGTTTTATTATCATCCGCAGTCCGATATCATTTTCTTCTGGCTATAGGCCTCCACATTTGTAAATATAATATCCAACGCGAACATATTGTGTTAACATTTTTACTAAAACCTTTTTATTTACCAAAAAAAAAACGAAAAATGCAAAATATACTTTTTTAATTTTTCACTGATTCCTAATTAGTGTGGTTCATTTGGTGGACTTGATGCTATGAACTTTTTATGTTTTAAGACATGCCAGTTTCCTCACAATGTTTTTCTTCATCGTGAGGTTTTTATTTACAAGTGAGTCTGGACAAGTTAATCCTGTCTTTCATTGGCACGACACATCGCGGTCTACACCAGCAAGCTCAAAAACTAAGGCTTTTACTTTCATCGCCATCAACTTAAACACAGCGATTTTAAAAACTTCTGCAGATCCCTTTCATTTCAGCTCGAAAGAGCAATCCAAACAAAATGAAACCTCATCCAAAACTTCTCATAAAACTTCGCTGCCTTGTTGTATGCAAATCGGATGGCTACATTTTGAATTTCAAATTTTCTTTTTCTGCTCAACGCTATACTGAGTTCTATTGATGCGGGTGACACGCGTTGAAAATTCCTTTGCAAGGTGTTCTGAAACAATTTTCACTGGTGTTTTCAGCATCGATGAAAAAGGCTTTGTTAAAATCATAATTTACAAATGGTTGGTACTGATTCTTCTTAATTTTTTATTCTCAAAGTGCGCTCTAAAAACTCTTACGTGTACCTACTAATGAATAAAATTTTACAGGGTTTATACTATTTTCATTTCAACCCTCATAAATAATGCACTCATTAGGCATTAAAAGTTCAACGAAAAAAGAGTTTTTAACGAAGTCGGCTTTATAAAACAAAAAGTGAAAAAGGATGGTTTTACATTTGTTTAAGGAAAATAAATCTTCTTAATGTGCCGTAGCGGCCCTTCGCGGACCATTCCCGGCTCTAATTAACTGGTTTGAGGGTTTTTAAGGATCCTTATAGCAGAAAGGAAAACCTGGCAAGGTCATAGACACATAAATAAACATAGACGTAGATGTTAGATTTTTATTTAATAGCAAGAAAGGTGTGAGTACTGAGATGACGGAAGATAAAGGGAAATGGAAGATGAAAACGTTTTGTGCCGACCCCACATAGCGAAGGAAAAGGCAGGAAAAAGAAGAAGAAGACGTCGATATTTATTCATACAATAAACTAAAGTGCACAATTAAGTAAGAGCAGAGCTTAATAAATATTTTAGAAGTCATTATACCAAAATTATGTCGAACCCATCAAGAACTTTAATAACTGTGAAAGAAATAACAACAAAAGAATATCAAAAGTTGGAAAGTTTCTTATAAGGAAAACAAAATAATAAATATTAGTGGCCATTTCACAGCGCCATCTAGCCCCAAACTAAGCAAGCTTGTATTATGGCAACTGTCTATTTAATAGATTAATGACATGTTTAAAAAAAACATCTGTTCATAAGACAAATGTTTGTTCTGGGGTTCGAACCCACAACCTACAAAGCAAAAGGCTGAGCTACTATCAACTGGGGCCTCACCACGAATTTATAATACATTACCGAATTAATATTACATTGTTATTTCGTACCAAGACCTAGGCAAATTGTAGTGACTTTTCTAAAACGGAATCGTTCCGGAAGACTTCGTGGTAAGGCCCCTGTAAACTGTGAGGTCAGGAAAGATATTTTGGACTGTACAACAGAATACCAAAGTTCGATAAAGTAGGTACCCCGAGGAACCCGCGAAAAAATAAACAATTTAGCTCAGTAGCCGGCACAACGCATTCTTCATTTCTTTTTTTGACAAGTGAAATAAGTTCAGTCAGATTAGCTTTAGCTCTGCCTTACTTAGGGAAAAACGAATGAGATTACGGATAAACTTATTTGGTGGATTTTCGTTTTTGACCCCCGACGCAAAAACGATGGGGTTTTATAAAATAAGTTGACGTGTCTGTTTTGTGTGTGTGTGTGAAGTAGTAGAATACCATACGTTATAACAAATTTTAAATCCAAGATGGCCACTACCACAAAATTGCGGTCAAAATTTGTGTCAGGAGTTTTTTATATTTAAATTTAATTTGACTTGGATTTGAGGGTTTACTATGATGTTCTGGCGAATATGGCGAATTCAAGTCAAGATCGTTTATAAAAATCTTTATTACAGTTGAAAAATGTGATGAATTACGATTGTATCTAATATCTATAAAATAATCTTATACCTTTAAACGAGCAATTCTTGTATATATGTATATAATATATAATCTGAATCTCGGAAACGGCTCAAACGATATTCATGAAATTTAGTATGCAGGGGGTTTCAGGAGCGGTAAATCGATCTAGCTAGGTTTTATTTTTAGAAAACGTCGTTTACAATAAAAACCGAGCAAAGCTCGGTAACCCAGGTACTAATATATTAATTTTGAAATTATTGATATCGGTTAATTGGGTATTTCTAAGGAGTGTAAAAAGAGGCGGTCATCTGTCCGAAAACTGATTGCACCCTGCGTTGCTTAATCATGCGTTTCCAAGTTTTTAAGATTAATTTTTGAGACAAAAGATAATTGTCCTATGTCCGTCTTCAGGATATAATCTCCTTGCCAAATTTCGTTACATTGATTTTAGTCGTGAAACAGTTACAAACGGAGTAACTTTCGCATTTATAATATTAGTAGATATGGATAGCATAAGGTTATCCGTCACATAACGAACTAGATTGTTGAACAATCCATTGAAGTTATTTTTTGAGAAAAAGTGACCAAGGTTCACATCAAATTTCATCTAAATCAGATCAGTCGCTACAGAGTCATAAGAGGAAGAAAAATAATTCTAGACATATTGCACTTTTATAATAATAGCAGTACTCTTAATTAAGAGTCTACTCGTGACCACGGTGATTGTAATATCATCGAAACGTCGAGGTAAATAGAATGTTTCACAATACGCGATTAAGTTCCGAGAATATACATTTAAACAGTACTCTTAATTATCGAGTACAAAGTCTTTTTAATATCAATTTAATTCACAGAATTGATTCTGAAATACACTGGGTATTTCAGAATCAATTCTGTGAACTTACGAAATGGTTGTGTTCACTGTTCATTCCTTACACGTAGTTCACACTCGGCGATTGGATTCAATAGTTCATTACTTATGTCAGGTGCCGGTAATACTAAGGCGCTTTTACATAGAAACCAGGTTGCCGAATGTCCATAAAAAAATAGAATGAACTAGTATTTATGGTAAAAATTAGAGAAAACTCGTTGAACGGAACTGAAAAAAAATATACAGCCGCCATATTACATTTTTTGACTTAATGTCACTTTTTTGATCTAGCCAGACAAATCCAACGACATCTCATATATCAAAATCCGTCCAGCCGTTTGGGCTAAAGCGACAAGCAAAGGAACTCATATGAACAAAACAGTCATCTTTTGTTTAAAATTGTCTTAGAAATTTGACTGTAACTTTATGACATTGACAATACTATTAATTTAAACAATTGATACTGGCAAAATTGATCTCAAGAGAGACAAATTCCATAAACGAAAAAGAAGAAGAAAACGAATGCTTCAAACTCGATCCTGGCCCCTATTCAATAAACATTACAAAATTGTAAAATATAATTAATTGTAAGCGACTACAATTCTACAAATTTCTGTTTAATAAATAATACGATTTAGGGCCGATTTTTCAATCCTCAGATAAGCAACCAGATAGCATTTATTCGATGAATAGCAACATTCTTGGTTTTTCAATGGTCAGATAGTAGTTGACCCTCGAATAAGGCCCCTATCAGAGGAATAAACTTACCTGCTTCTTGAAGGACCAGATAGGGTTTATCTGTTGAAAATGTATGACGTTTTAGGTTATGTTTGACAGTTCCATTCGTTTTGTTTACATTGTTTTGATAAAAAGACACGGTTCGGTGACTGATTATTTTGTGATGATGGATGTGTTTGAAGAAATTGACGACTTGGCAATCGAGGAGGAACGTGAAATCCTTAGTTATTTATACCCACCTGAGAGAAAAACCCGAACTTTACGAGAGAGGCCTGATAATTTTAACACATCGGACAATAGTGAATTTTGGAGAACATTTCGCTTGAAAAAAAATACCATTACCTACTTACTTTCACTAATTGAAAATAAAATTAAACATGAAACAGAAAGGTATGTAGATTTTGAGAAAAATTGTTAGGCACAGGGACGAGCAGACTTTACCTAACAAGGGAATCTTGCAATAAATCCCTTCAGACGGATCATAGGTACCTAGGTAGTAATTTTTTTATTGTTTCAGGAATAGTTGTGTGCCTCCAGTGCAACAACTTCTTAAAAAATTATAGATTTAAAAGTGGTAAAAATAAAAGAAAGGTAAAGCTCAATGATAGAAAGTTATAAGTATAGTTTTAAGTATTACATCCACAACCTACTTTTTATATTATCACTGTCATTACGTGCATCTAATCCAGATATATTGGAACATATTGCCAGCACTTTGTCTTCCACGTCATTGATATCAGGGGCAGCAGAAGGTCCGCCACCTGTTCTGTATAACTCCTGTCTGTGGAAAGTCATCTTTTTCTTCGTTATTTTTTTTACACCCTTGTATTTTAATTTTAGTGTTTTGGCCGTGCGAACTGCTTTTTCACTAGATGCAGCATTAAAAGTGGTTGCGATTTTATTCCAAGCATCATCTTTTCTTTGTTGGTCACGGCGTCGGTTTTCTTGTTTTCTATTACCGACCGATACTTGGTCACAAGTTCTGCTAATAATCGTACTTCTGAACTACTAAAATTTGTAGCACGCTCACGTTTCTTAGTTTGTTCCACTTTTATATTCATTTTACATCCACAACAACACACAATTCAAATTTAGCGGTAAAAATAATAACACGGTACTACTATGACAACAGGTTATGTTTTGTATTCTATCACAATCAACGTCAAATAGACGTTTTGTTGCTATTCTTGTCTAACACGTTGAATACAGTATCTGTGCATCTCGCTTGCACACAAATAGTGTGAAGTTGGCTAGCATAGACAACAGAATAGCTATTCACTAGTCAGAAGACGATTGAAAAATTGAAAATAATTATTCGACTGATAAACGGACAGATAATTTTACACCCTTGATAGCTATTGGACGACTTATTTGAGGATTGAAAAATCGGCCCTTACTCGAGGAAAATTTACAAATATGTAAAATTTTCTTACAATTCTACATATTTGTAGGTTTTATTAAACAGAACTTGTCATAAAATTCGGCAATATTGTCACTTTTTTACAAATTTGTAGACTTGTAATTTTTATTGAATAGGGGCCTGGTTGGTTGTTGCAAAATCTCCATCATAGGGTAGAGGTATTGGTAGGTACTTCACATTGGGTGACGTTAAGGTGACGATGCATGTACTCACTTAAAGAGCGGTAACACCAGGTAACCAATAACCATAGACTATATTTTAATCTATATCTGAGTAAACAAAGTTGTAGTGCCATTGCTTTTAGCTATGCTGTAGTGTATATAGTCAGCGGTAGCCTGCTATTTGTTTGAATGAGGCGAGTTGTCCCATTCCGCTCACGTCCCACGGAAATGCGGGAAGATGTGGAGAAAGGTCTTTTCTCAAACTGTTGCACTGCCATGAACATTGGTACAACTATGTGAGTTTCATGAGTTAGTTTGAGAAAGCAACAAAAATGCTTGCATTTAGCGAGAAATTCTCAAAATTCAACCTCAGAGATTGAGACCTCTGTGGTTGAATTTTGAGAATTTATCTTTTGTTTGTGGTGACCCACAAGCTCTTCGGGCAATATCAAAATAATACAACTTTGACATTTCGTACCATGACCTACAAAAATTGTATTGAAGTAGTGTTACTTGAACTTCAAAACTTTGACGTTTTTTAAACGTGATTGTTTGTAAGAGCTTGTGGTAAGAGCTTTGGTTATCTCGTGTTTGATGCTGCGGTTAAAGTTTGCATGAACGTGAAATTTCGCAAAGATTGCGTCGAGTTTTAAGTTTTTACATGTACATAAACTTTGTATCTTAATTTGGCTTATTTTATTTTCATTTTTGTGTTTCCATCCAACAAGGCGACAAAATAAGCAACTTTAGATTTTTAGATCGAAGAAGCGAGAATATAACAAACAATACAAAACCTCAATAATTCTCAACAATACTATACCTAATTTGGCACCTAAATAAAAATAAATGTGTAATAAACTTGTTACGAAAGTAACACAATGAAAACTTATTTGTTTTCTTTGTATAGTCGTTATCGCCAATAACAATCTATCGCCACACGCAATGAGTCAAGTTTGTATCAAGAATCGAAAAACAAGTCACATAAAGTTACTAAGTGTTTTTATAGCTCTGATAAGGTCATCGGAGTTACATAAGCACTCTTGTGTGCTTGCGTAGATCGCAAGTTGTCTATTTATCTATTAGACCTCCACTGTTGGACATATGCCTCCCCCAAAGAGCGCAATTGGGGGGACGGGGGGGGGGGATACTTGGAAGCTCAGGTGAATGCTGCTGCCCATTCAGTAGTGTAATCTCTTACTTAACTTTTACGACATCCACTGAAGGGGTCCAATGCTAAGGCCGGATTGCTAGGTGACTGCAGTGGTGAGCATCTGAGCGCTTTCGTGATTTGAAAGTAACGTTAAGTGGTCGGCTTTTAGAAGTATTAGGCCATTGGGCCCAGTAACTTCACCACCGCGATTGGTCAATGGCTTTATGAGTACATAAAATATAGCCTATGTTACTCAGGGATAATGTAGCATTCTAATACTGTTACAAACCAAAATACAAAAATACATAACTTTCCTCTTTATAATATTAGTATAAGTAAGTATAGATATGGATTGAATAATCCCACTTACGTAAAACTATTTTAAACAAATCTTCAGCTATAGTATCTATAAACCCTGGTGAGTACCACCACAGTTCCAGATATCCTGTATTTGGTATTCCATACCAAGACTGCTAACCTTCAACTATTTTTTGGATCTGGGGGCTTACAGTGCCCTTAGCGGAAACATTGAAGAGCTAAAATCGGCAGTACGCCAGGTAAATGTATGGAAGGAAACGAAACGACATAAAGATTCAAACTATCAAAACCTGTACTAGGCTACTTATTTCGTGATAAACGAACCCACAGCTCTCGCGGCTCAACCGGCCGCCACGTTTCAGAAGTCAATAGGTAGCAATAATAGGAATAATTTTAGGAGGAATCCACCCATAGCGTGACTCCACTCGCGTGAAATAAGATGTGATCTGTTTGTATTTTTTGGTTAAAAAGGCCGATGTTTAGACACGTACACGGATTTTGCACCTACTTTAGATGATTTATACAAAGGGTGTCTACTCCGCGAAACGTAAACGATATAATCGGAACCGAATGTTCGTCAAATTTAGTCGAATTAACATCTTTGTCAATTTCAAATTATCATGTCTTCAATAAGCGGTGCTATAGTCGATTTACGAGGTCGTTACCGATAGGAGCTATTCAATTTTAATTTACATATTTTACGTTCGCGTCAAGATCTTGGGCTATGTTTGAAAAATAATCACCGAAATTACACGATAAAATTCAAAATAACACGAGAAAAATATATAAAAACTAGAGCAAAGTTGAAAGTTGAATGCGTCGCAGAAAATGTCAGTCAAATCATTCAGCCGATAGAATTTCATTCACTAGAAGATTAGGTGTATAACGCAAAGATTTAGGAAAGTAAATATATTAAAACTCCCTAAATACAAGTGGAAGCTGGTTCGAAACCACACTAAGGTAGATGACTTTTTGCGAATAAAATAAAAAGTACTAGATACCAAAAATTGTTCTGTGGAAGAAACTCAACATCTAGATCGAATAACATCAACGCATGGATTAAAAGACCACCGATAGAGGGCGCTGCCTGTGCTAAGTAAGTTGTGCTGCTGAATGAATGGGATTAAAAAACAAGCTTCCTAAACTAAAAACTGTGGACAGAACTAGTTCTAAAGGAACCCGATAGGTGGCACCAGTAACCACGATCTGAAATAAAACTGATTCACCTTTACTAATATACTATACGTACCTATCTAATATGGAGGAAGTTAGAGAAATGTTCTTACAATTACAAACTGACGCGAACGCGACCAAAATGTCTCTCAAAGAAATGGAAACAAATATCACAAACAACATTAACTCCAACATAAAAGAAATGTTCGGAAACATTCAACTGAAGATCCAGAACCTTGAATTCGCAAACGAACTTCAAGAGCGAAGACTTGACACAATCGAGAGGACACAGAGACAAAGAAATATCATTATATTTGGGCTAGAAGAGGAAGAACAGTCATACAATGATCTTGCTCACAAAACACTGAGCTTCATAAATGAAACCATGCAAGTTAAATGTAATATGCTAGAAATACAAGCATGTAGACGAATTGGTAGAAGAGGAGAAAAAATAAGACCAGTAATTTTAACACTCACGACTCTAGGAAGAAAAATAGAGATTCAAAAACAGTGGAAAGCCTTGAAAAATACAAAATACGCAATATCAGAAGATTTTCCACCCAAGATCTTAGAAATTAGAAAAACCCTCTACGAGCAAGCAAAAATAGAGAAAGAAAAAGGAAATAGAGTAATTATTAAATATGACAAATTAGTGGTGCTACCTCCTTACCCGAATGAGCAAAGATCACAATCCGTAGTTCGAAACAATAAACGAACACTGCCACAAACACCTCCGCAAGCATACCAAACGCACAGCCAAAAAGACAATAACGGAGCAAACAAACAAACTAACAAGAAAAATAAAATATCGTCCTACTGGAATACAACCTCTCGCACCTCTATGCTGGCGCTGACGTCAGCGGCTGATTTAACCGATAGTCAATAGCAATTAATAAACGAGGAAAATCTCCTTCCTCATCCTCTCCCACCACGGGTGGTCGCCGCGGGAGAAAATGACCACAACCCTCCATCTCGAAAAAATGAGAGCCTATACATCCTTACATACAATGTACGATCTCTTGTGGAAAAAACCAGAATTATACAACTTGAAAACAGCCTTAAAAAGATTAAATGGGACATAATCGGGCTTTCCGAAACAAAAAAGTCAGGACAACAGATAGAAGAAAACAGAGATTACATATTATTAAATAATGGAGAGCAAAGAGGGAGAAACGGCGTTGGTTTTATGGTCAAAAAATACTTAAAAATAAACTTACTCAATTTTACTACACACTCGGACAGAGTCGCACGACTAGATATGAAATTCGATAAATCTCATTTAACAGTTATACAAGCATACGCTCCTACTAAAAAAGCTAAAGATCACGAATTGGAACAGTTTTACAAACATCTGAGAAAGGCTTTGATAGACACAAGGAAAAATACTTTCGTGATGGGCGACTTTAATGCTAAGATTGGTATACCAAAAGAAGATGAAAAATATGTCCTAGGAAAATTCGGCTATGGAACTCGAAATGAAAGAGGCATTAAACTGATCGAATTCTGTTACGAGAACCACCTTACAGTTACAAACACTAAATTCAACAAACCAACAAGAAAAAAATGGACCTGGCACACTCCGAATGGAAAATATAAAAATGAAATTGACTTTATAACCACAAAAAACTTTCAAGTAGTAAAGGATGTTAATGTCCTCGATATTAACTACCCATCAGATCACCGTCCGGTAAGATGTGAAATTAAATTAGAAGGAATACCCAAAAAAAATAGAACCAGCTTTTGCAAACCGAAGACAAAACTATTCACACCCGTAGAAAAAGAGACATTAATGAGCATGTTTCAAGAAGAAAAGATACAAGGAGATAACCCAGAAGACACATACCAAAATCTAGCGACATCTATTCAGAAATGCTTACAAAACCTGCCAAAAAA
Organism: Cosmorhoe ocellata; assembly: GCA_963675405.1. NCBI lineage: Eukaryota > Metazoa > Arthropoda > Insecta > Lepidoptera > Geometridae > Cosmorhoe > Cosmorhoe ocellata. The sequence continues at coordinate 9,981,461 of OY776246.1, read as the reverse complement.
TATACCAAAAATTACTGAAAGAAATGTTATATTTACAGAAGTTGTCATGAAACTTATCAAGGAAAGAGAATACCTTAAAAAACTAAACAACAGAACATTTGAACAAAGAAAACGGCTTAGAAACCTGTATACAAAAATCAAAACGAAACTTAAAGAAAACCAAAAAGAACAAAGACTGAAAACTCTACAAGAAGAACTAGAGATATCTGGGTCTAGTAAAAGAGCATTTAAAAAACTAGATACATCAACAAAATGGATTATGGAACTCAAACAAATTAAAAATAATAAATTGATCACATCTAGACAAGAACTAATACAAACCGCTACAGATTTTTACAAAGAACTGTATAAGGAATGCAAAGACACAAAACAAATAACATACAATCAGATCTCTACAAAAGAAGAAGTACCACCTTTCCTCCAATCAGAAATTCAAGTAGTCATTAACAAAATAAAAGATAATAAAAGCCCAGGTGAAGACAAAATAACTAACGACATCATAAAAGCATTTGGAGAAGCTATGTATCCTATTCTGACAAACCTATACAACCAAGTACTGCTTTATGAATATATACCAACAACGTGGAAATGCTGCACAATCACACTACTTTATAAAAAAGGCGACCCTAAAAACATAGACAACTACAGGCCTATCAGCTTACTCTCAACCATCTACAAAATATTTACAGCATTGATAGCAAATAGGATCAATAATACAATTGAAGAAAACCAAACACGAGAACAGGCTGGCTTCAGGAAGAGTTTTTCAACCGTTGACCACATATTTACTCTGACACAGATACTAGAGAAATACACGGAATATGGGAAAGACATCTACTTGGTGTATATTGACTATAGCAAAGCTTTTGATTCTATTAAACATACAGAGCTTTGGAAAACCCTGGATGAACAAGGGATACATAGGAAATATACCAAGATATTAAAAAATATATATACGGATTGTGTAGCAAAAGTAAAGCTAGAGAAGCCAGGAGAGTCATTTAGAATAGAGAAGGGCGTTCGTCAAGGTGATACGATCTCACCAAAGTTATTTATAGCTCTACTAGAAAACATATTTAAAAAACTCAACTGGGACCACTACGGCATCAATATAAACGGGGAATACTTGTCAAACTTAAGATTTGCCGATGATATAATTCTAATATCTGAGAGCCATACACAATTACAGGAAATGATATCTAGTTTAGATGAAGAAAGCCAGAAATGTGGATTAAAAATGAACTGCGAAAAGACAAAAGCAATGACAAACGGCCTACCAATACCACTCTACGTTAACAAACAAGTACTGGAATACGTTGAAAACTACATCTACCTAGGCCAGAATATATGCTTTACAGACAGAACTAAAAAAGAGATAGAACGAAGAACGGCGCTTGCATGGAAAAAATATTGGTCACTAAAAGAAATATTTAAAGGTAGTTTCGCCATTAGTATTAAGAAGAAACTAGCGGACTCTACTGTTTTACCAACCCTGCTGTATGGCTGCCAAACATGGGCACTGACAATGGAAAATAAAATCAAGCTTAGATCTTTCCAAAGAGCGATAGAACGAAGCATGATGGGCCTGAAGCTACGCGATCGCATTAGAAGCTCTAAGATCCGAACTAAAACAAAACTAATTGACGCAGGACGAATGGCAGCAAGGTTAAAATGGAAATGGGCAGGTCACACAGCGAGACTAAATGACAATAGATGGAGCGAAAGAATACTACATTGGTGGCCCCGTGATGGAAAAAGAGAACGCGGTCGGCCTGTCCGCCGCTGGACAGATGACATTGTTGCCATAGCAGGGAAACATTGGGTACGCGCAGCGCAAAACAGAACCAACTGGCAAGAGATGGAGGAGGCCTTTATCCAGCAATGGATAGCCCTCGAAATAAATAACACACAAAATGTTTAATCTAACATACATAATTACAAAAAATAATTATACAATTTAGTAAGTAATGCTAATGAATAATAATTTAATATATAAACTGAATGAAAAAATAAAGGAACTTAAGATGAAATAAATAGATAAATAATATATACATTGAAGAAATACACTGAAAATTTAATGAATGAAAATGGAACGAATGAATGATGTGGAATTAAATGATAAAAATATACATTGGAATCCAAAAATGAAATAATATGATAAAAAATTGTTATAATTTGCATGCTATTTAAATATTACCTTAATTATTATGAGGGAAATAAAGGCTATTTTTATTTTTTTATTTTTTATTTTATTTTATTAAATACAAATAATGTTTTGTCTTGCAATGTATGCAACAGAATTTTCTTACGATGTTTAAATTTCACTGGTAGACGATATTAGGAAAGAACACAAAGTACAAGCAATTTTATTCAATAAAATCGCAAGGACCGTATTTGATCTTATATAATTATGAGCGCTGGTGGTGTAGCGGTAGCACCCCTGCCTCACGATCCGAAGGTCGTGGGTTCAAACCTGGTCGTGCACCAATGAGTTTTTCCATTCGAAATATTTATGTGCGCAATGCCAGTGCTCTTAAACGGTGAAGGAAAACATCGTGAGGAAACCGGCATACCCTAGAACCAAAAATTCGAAGGTATGTGTCATATGTTAGTATTCTTATAAGCGGCGATGGGCTTGCAACCTGTCACGTACGGAATACTAACTACTGTGCAAAATGTGGGCATGTACCAAATGTCATGTTTGGACTTGCCTCAGACTACCCCCTTTAGATATCCTCAAAGATCTAAGTAACTAAAGATCTGAGGAGATATCTACCGAGCCTGGGGATTACAGTCGAGATCATATTTATATTAATTTTTTTTTTATAATTATCTTTTGTGCTTAGTGTAGGTAAGTACGAGAAGAAAGAGCTAGAAACTCGTCTCGGTTCGCTCTCTAAAATGATTTTATTAGTAGTATTATTGAACAGTGAATGCTATTCCATGAATGGATCTAACAAGGCAGCTCACAACCTACGCAATGCAACTATTCCAATATTGATCCAATATTAGAACTATGTATCACAGAATACATTGTTCGTTCTGTGACAGAAGGTAAAGTATTCTTTTACTAGAAGAGTTTGTTGGTGATATTTTTCCATCGCACCGAAATAGATTAAGATTCACCTAGATACGTTATAGGCATTTGCTATAAAGTGAGTCTTTTAATGAGCTCACACTATTATCTATGTCTTTTCTGTGGATTCGATCGACTTTCCTGAGAATATGTAACTATGATTACCTTTTACTTTTCAAGTCAGTCAAAAATTTATAGTGGGAAAGCTAATTCCACCCGAAACCAAACCAAGTAAGTAAAAACCCACCACGTATAAATCATGTACAATAGATGCAAAAATGCATGTGACTACGAAGCAACTCACTGATTTTGAATCTAAACAGACGGATATAAAGTTCAAAATAAATGGAAAGTCAGTTCGAAGAGACACAAACGGATTAGGGATTAGAATGGTATCCATGTGGGAGTGCTTGGAACATTTGTGGTGAGGGCAACTATGCGCGGCGCGTGCGATACGTAGACGCAGTTGCTGCATGCGTCATTTATGTTGCCTTGATTAAACAACTACGTCTGTTTTCGTGGCTTGGTAGTCTATAGCATGCAGTTCTATTTCCGCAAGATCCATGTTTATAAGATTTGCATCTATTGCAGCTACATGTTTGTGGTACCAACACAGTTTCGAGTCACAATTGTGTTCTATCTATTGGGTGTTTAATATTTTGTGAACACAAAACATTTCGCTACCTAAACGTTTGTTTTCGATCAACGATCGAACTAAGTGTTAATTTTGACATTAGTACTTTAGAACTAATCTGAAGAAAGTGTGTAATGAAGTATATTTCAACAGACGTGACTTTAAAATGATCGCAACTTTACCGATTATTAATTTTATTAGCAGCCTAAATAATTACCAGCTTCTGCCTATGACATATACATAAAAAGTAGTCTATATTAATTAAATTATGTAGCAGCTAAAGTCATTGAGCCGTAACTAACACAAATTCTATTTCAAATTATAATTCAATAAAATCACAAGGATCACTTTGAAACTATTTACATGCTAGGTGAATCTAAGTACTATTTCCAATCTCACTCAAGTACGAGAAGATTAAGACACAAATATCTAAACATCTACACATCATCATCATCATTGGCCTGTTTAAATCTAATAAAGATGTTTTATGTGACGTCAGGTAGAGGACAATTTGAAGTACTTGAACATATCTGTTCGTGGCTAGGCCTATGCGGGAGTGACAGCCGCGGCCACAATTTTTACAAACATCTACACAAACTTTCGTTAACGTATTAAGAATCCCGGGTAAAGAAGAGGGGGACAGCTAGTTAATACTAAAACTAGTTTCAACAATATTGGCAAAGAAAGACATGGGTAAGTTTGCTGGTGGAGTTGTGAAGATTGAGCGGAGGTTGGGAAAACATAGCGTGGGCGGGTTATATGGAGCTCGATAAGGGACAGTAATGTGATTAGTATTGAGTAACACAACTTTATTAATGTTCCGTTCTGGAACACGGGTGGTCTAGTGGGCCTTCAATCGTAGATAGGCCGTGGGTTTGAATATGGTCTTGCATTTATTGAAGGGTCGAATAATAGTTGCGCTACAAAAAGGGGCATTCACGGTTAATAATCGTAAGTATTTACCAAAGCAAAACACCAAAATTAAGCCAATACATATTCGGAAACTTTAGGTCATGCACATTTTGTATTGACAAACAATATAAATATTGGTGGACATTTAACACGACGCTATCTAGCCCCAAAATAAGCAAAGCCAGATAGCTGAAAGATTAAATATACTTCTTTTTTCAATACATAAAAACATAAATTCTGATTTCATCACACAGTTTAATGAAGAATACCTACCAGCGTACCAGCTAGGACCCATAACCTACAGCGCAGGATTATACTGTTTTCGAATTGCCTTTCTATCAGTATAATTTTATCAGCACTCCACCCACATCCATAATATAGGTATATATAACCACATAGGTTGTATAATTATAGTAGAGCTTTACTACTACTTTTTATTACTTTACTGTGATTTATGAGGGATGTCAACAAGTTACCCAACTACTTTACACACCTACCACCTACGCGCAACTTGCTAAATAACTGATCGAACGCTCGTTTGGGAAAACATTGACACTGGCTAAGGGGACTTTTCTTATAGTTTAATGTTGGATTCTCTTCTGATGTTTTCGACTGTGAAAAATGGACAAGGAGAGTGTTAGGTATTAATGTGGATGGATACAGGGGTAGAGGTAGGCCAAAGAAAAGATGGATGGACTGTGTGAAAGATGACATGGGTAAGAAAGGAGTGAGTACTGAGATGACGAATGACAGCGAGAAATGGAAGAAGATCACATGTTGTGCCGACCCCACATAACGTGGGATAAGGGCAGGAAGATGATGATGATTTTCGACCGTGAAGTTATCGCTCTAGTTTTTATATTATATCGTGTTATTTTGAGTTTTATTGAGTCATTTTGGTGGTTATTTTTCCAATAAAGCCCGAGTTTTTGACACGGGTGTGAGATTATGTGATTTAAAGAGAAAAGTTCTTTTCTAAATCCATCAGAATTTTAATTTTTTTTAAACAAAACCGCCATCTTTTGTTTAAAATTGACTTGAAAACTTGACTATGACTCCGTGATGTTGATAACACTTGTTTAAAAATACAATTGACACTGGAAAAAATGATCTTTAAGAGACAGATGCCATAAATAAAGACGAAGAAGAGTTTGATATTGTTGAAAACAAATTCCGAAAATATAAAGGCTTTTCCTATTTTGGTTGTTTATTTCTAAGTATCAACCCACACTCATAGCGAAAACTGCGTGTGGGTAGCTACTTTTTTGTTTACTTGCTTCCGTTGTCAGATATTTCACATTTATGTGTATTTTATGAAAATCATCCCGCCAGCGCCTTTGTGATCTGAAAATAGACATTATAATTAGGAGTTTGTATAGAAGTACTCCAACTTTACCAAGCATTGTAACTTTTATCTCGGAACAAAACAGCACGTGTAAATTACAATTCAAAACAAACAATACTAACACAACAAGTAAAATGGTTATCGGTATGAATTTTTCAACATGTACAATAAACAATGAGGGTATTATATATCATTAGCTTCCACCCGCGGCTTCGCCCGCGTGGTACCTTGAAAAATAAAAATAAATCTATCCCGCGGGAACTGTGAATTTTCTGGGATAAATGCTATTCCAGACTATAATCTATATCTGTGGCCAAATTTTATCCAGATTCGTGCAGCCGTCAGCGCGAAAGAGTAACAAACATACATCCATACATTCTCACAAACTTTCGCGTATTAGTAAGATTCAACCCATTACAAGATTAATCTTCTCATTCGTCTTCCCTCGAAGATAAAAAGATAAATTAATTTTATCTTTTTTCTTCAGCGAAATGAATCAGTTAACTTTCTCTCCATTTATCCATTATCAGATTTTCATCAGGGTTGTAGTTAGTAACATCACATTTGCACCAAAAGTTTAAAACATGTTATCACATAAATTGTATCCACTATTTTCATAGTTTACACTTACAAGTTGTGAGTATAAGCTGTGTAAAAAACTTGCAGAAAACTTGTCGAAAACAAAAGAGTAAAAATACGTTTGATACGATGTATATTTAATAACAGTTTATGATCAAAACTGGTTTTAAGACTATCATTTTACTTGTTTTGTTGATAATTTGTTTCAATCATGTTTGTGAATGTAAATGAGGGAAAAAGTAAGAAAGATTTTATTGACAGGTAAAAAAGGCACTTCAGGGCTTTCAATATGAAAAAATAAGAAAACTTTTACTGACAAGTTGAAATAGATAAAAACGCTACTTATATTAGAATCATTGCTGCCAAATGAATATTTTTTCAATTGAGGGTATTTTGCTCTCATGACGTTTTACGTTATAGACGTTTTACTAACGAAGGCATTTTGCGGACCACTTGATCCACTTTGCCAGTGCTGTTACCAATGTTGCTGACAATCTGATAACAACTGAATGAAACTATCCAATATGAGTTTTAATCATTCGGACGGAAACACGCGAGCTAGAATAGAATTAGTTGTATCATTCGACTATGAAAATGTATTAATTGGTTTCATAATCGATTATCAATATTGGTAGTTGGCCGATTCACCTCAACGGTGTAATTATTCGCAACAAACAATTTCTGGTTATCTCATAAAATATTAGTTAATATTATATGAACCCTTCGTGAAATAACTTATTATCAACCAATCTTTTATCGCTCTATTTTATGCTATCAGCTTGAAAGGCGAGCTCTAAAATCAAGGATTTTTTTTTTAATTACATTTATAAGTTACAATAAAAAAAAAATTCTTTTGTATATGCCACCGTCCTCTAAAACTATTTTTTTTTCCTATCCATCCAAAGGTTACCTGGAAGAGATCGCTTGTAGCGATAAGGTCGCCCATGGTCACATTAATTTTAAGTTTGTTTCTCTTTTGTATTTCTTCTTAGGGTGTACAATAAAATGATATTCTATTCTAATATTTCAAATTGAGGAGTCAGAGAAGAGCCCAGTTAGTAGATATTTCGATTATGTGAATCATTCACAATCGCCCACCGCTATTACTAGTGCTGCTAATGTTGGCGACATCACAAAGAGCTGGTGCAACTGAGCTAGGATAACAGGTTGGGACGCAGTTAGCTTCACGGCTAAAGTGGCTTTGACAACTTGTTACTTCACAAAGTGCTCTTACTTAAATAGGTTAGTAAAATAACAGATAATGCCGCTAGGTTGTGCTTAGTGAAGAGGTAATCGGTTTTGATGCTTTTCATAGAAATAACTTTTTTGTTAGCATTTCAGTATAATACAAAGTTTACCTCCCTAATAAATGTTTTTTTTTTCATGATCATAATCATTAAAATTACATAAGTATATATTATATTTGTACATACAAAGGATCTTCAAATCTATTCGCTCAACCAAAGCTTGCAAGTGTATGAGTGAAAATGGATACTAAAAAACACAGGAATATTAGATATTAGAAAAAGTTATTCAAATTGTAAATCTATCAAAATATATAGCACCATAGTCAAATCTAGTGCCATAAGTAGTATAATTATGATTGTTATGTTAATTTAAAGAGATTTGATAGGATTAATTAAAGAGATTATTGCACTTATAAAAACTTTGTATTCTTCTCATCATAATTATTTACACACACTCAACAAGTGATTTACACGGATCGGAAACAGGAAGTGGTTTTTTTTATCTTAGAGTGAAAGTAAATCAGTAGGTAATCAATCCAATTTGACAGTTATTAGATTATTGACAGTTAATAGATTGACATTGAAAAGTGGGTCATACATTCAAAAACAGATGGTAAATATTAGAAATCCAAACATTCTCCCGGGCGAAGGACAACTGTGGTCCTTACATAAAATTCACAAAGTATGTAATGACTCTAGGTAAGTAATCTACATTTTAAGTTATAATGTCTATAAATTTAGAGATTCTACAAAAAAAATGTTGATAAGAAAAAGAGATCAAGTTCTAAATTATAACTCTTCATGTAAACAAATCAATTAAAAAAAATTTAAAGAAAATCAAATGAAAATAAAGTTGCAAACTTCTGCAGAGTAAAACAATTCACAAAAATAAACAAAAGTCTACAAGTAATCATTCAGTTAGAGGAATCATCCAGGGGTAAGGGGCTCAATTTTGAAACTGGGCGTTTGAACAGCTGATTTTTATATTGTAAAGTTACAACTCTAGTAATCCCATCAGCACCTGGATGTTTCTCAGTAATCTTTCCCAAAAGCCATTTCCCCGGAGGCAAGCGTTCATCTTTTACTAAGACCATTGTTCCAACACTAACATCAGGTAAGTGTTGAGTCCACTTATATCTCTGTTGAAGAGTAGTGAGGTATTCAGATTGCCACCGAGTCCATAAACTCTGAACTAATCTTTGAACTATTTTCCAACGACTCAAGCGATTGGGAATTTCAGTGATATTCTCTTCAGGAACACCAATTAAAGGTTCACCTATTAAAAAATGAGCTGGGGTAAGAGGTGGGTCATCAAGAGATGAGCTTATCAATGTAAGGGGTCTGGAATTAACACAAGCTTCAATTTGAGTTAATAGAGTGTTAAATTCTTCAAAAGTAAGGTTAGTTTGCCCTACTACACGTTTAATATGATTTTTAACCGATTTTATACCAGCTTCCCAGAGGCCGCCAAAGTTAGGAGAACCTGGGGGTATAAAATGCCAAGTTGTGCCATCATTGGCCAACAGTTGGGATATTTCCTGAGCAAAACTAGATTTTGCGTTTTTGAAATTAAGTTCTAATTCACGAGAAGCTCCTACAAAATTGGTACCACAGTCACTCCAGAGATCACTGCAGTGACCGCGCCTAGCTACAAAGCGTCGAAAAGCCGCTATGAAGGCTGAGGTAGTCAAATCACTCACTAACTCTAGGTGAATGGCCTTTGTGACAGTACATACAAATAGGCAAATGTAAGCTTTACTAGTACGGTTGCATCTACCTGGGTACAATTTCAAGTTAAATGGACCACCATAATCAGTTCCACTAGTGAGAAAGGGGCGAGAAGGTTTGACTCTACATTTGGGTAAATCTCCCATGAAAGGGGCTCTAGGGGTTGCTCTATACTTAAAGCATGTTATACATCTATGAACAGTTTGTTTGACTAGGTTTTTTGCACCAACAATCCAATATTTTTGTCGAACAATATTCAAAGTGAGTTGGTGTCCACCATGTAAACAATGAATATGAGCATCTAATACAATCAATTTGGCTAAATGACAATCAGAAGCAAGCAGTATAGGTGACTTCATGTCATAAGGAACTGGAGCATTGGATAAACGTCCACCTACACGCAGGATTCCATGGTCATCTATCACAGGGTTCAAGGTATGAATTTTACTATTTTTTGAAATAGCACATTTCTTATTTAAGGAGTGAATTTCAAAAACTTAATTTTTGTGACAATTTAATACATAAATTTAAAGCATTTTTATGTTCAGCAGCAGTTAAATATTTTTTGTAATCAATTTCAGGTATTAAATTCTTTCTTCTTTGGATTTTAAGTTTACACATGTTAACAAATTTCAGACAATAGGCAGTGACACGGATCAGTTTCAACAGAGTTGAATATTTTGTTAAATATTTCTTAATTTCACTGTCTTCATTTGTGACTAGTAAGTTAGATACTTTAATCTTAGATTCTAAATCAGTCTCGGGTATCACAGTATTTTGATAGTTAATACTTCTAGATTCTGTAAGAAAAGTGGGTCCGCTCCACCAGAGGTCAGTCAACTCACTGGGAGTAACACCTCTTGAAGCACAATCAGCAGGATTGTCTTGTGATCTCACATGGTGCCATTGACTACTGTTTGTAGTGTTCAATATCTCTGCAGTACGGTTACCCACAAATGTTTTCCAAGTATTTGGGTTCTTTCTCAACCAGGACAAAACTATAGTTGAGTCAGTCCAAGCAAAAACTTCAGAAATATTAAGACTACATTTCACATTGTTTAATATCTTTGCTAGGAGCACTGCACCACAGAGTTCGAGACGAGGGAGTGAGACTTGTTTTACAGGAGCCACTTTAGTTTTGGCTGTTATTAATCGAACCTGAATTTCAGTCTCTGTGATAACTCTGAGGTACACTACACCAGCATAAGCAGAACACGAGGCATCACAAAACCCATGTAATTCTAGTTTTAGATTAGTGTGACAAGTCCCTAACCAACGTGGTAGATGGATGGGAGTCATTTGAGCAACATTATCACGGTAAGTAAACCATAAGGTTTTCAATTCTTCTGGAAGAGGTACATCCCACTCCAAGCCAGCTAACCACAATTTTTGCATAAATATTTTAGCTACTATTATGATAGGTGCTAACCAGCCTAGTGGATCAAATGTTTTAGCGATAGAAGAAAGTACAAGTCTCTTGGTAATCACTTCACTGGGAGGAGAGTCAATGTCAATTTTCAGTTCAAATGCATCACTTTGCGGGTTCCACAACACACCTAACGCTTTTACTGATTCATCTAATTTTATATTCACTGCACTGGGAAGTACCTTAAGGGTATCCGGGATTTGATTCAGTAAAAGAGCACTATTTGAAGACCATTTGTGTAGCGGGAAGCCGCCCTTTGAGAGGAGAGCAGTCAGGCGCCGTTGCAGAGTGATAGCATCTTCTTCAGAACAGGTACCGGTGAGTAGATCGTCCATGAACATGGAATTCCGAATGATTTCAGCTTCAGTAGGGTAGTTCTCTTGCTCATCATCAGCTAGTTGTTTTATGGTTTTGATGGCAAGGTATGGAGCACATGAAGTACCATAACTAACAGTCAGTAGACGATAATCTTGGATGGGTTCATTGGGATTGTTTCGCCAAACAATTCTCTGATAATCTGTATCTTTTTTGTTGATATATATACATCTATACATGTGTTTGATGTCTGAGACAAGACCTATTCTATGTCTTCTCCATCGGGTTACTAAATCTGGTAAGTCTTGTTGTAGTGCAGGTCCAGTCAGTAATTCATCATTTAGTGATTTTCCATTTTCAGGTTTGGCACTGCCATCAAATACAACTCTTAGTTTTGTGCTGATACTGGCTTCTCTCAAGACTGCATGGTGGGGTAAGTAATATACTTTCTTAGTTTTCAATTCTGTGTTATGTGTGTTTTCATAATTCAATGTTTCTGTTTCAGGTGTTGCAGTGACTAGTTCCATGTGTCCTTGTGTTTCATAATCTCTCATAAAGTTTGAATATTGCTCTTTAAAATCGGGTTTGTATTTAAATCTCTTCTCCATTTGCAATAGTCGGTTGACAGCCATGGTTCTAGAATCACCCACATCAGGGTTATTCTCATTCACAAAGGGTAAACAAACTTCATATTGTCCATTTTCAAGTCTTCTGTGTGTTTTCTTGTAGTGTTCCTCACATCGGATATCATCCTTTGATATGGGTCTAATTGTGTTTTGGTGTGGCTCCTCTAGCTCCCAGAATTTTCTCAGTAAATGGTCCACTTCTATTTTTGTGTGAAAAATCAATACTTCTTGTGGTAGTGGTCCACTTTGTGTAATCTCCCCTGAGATAAGCCAACCCAGGTGGGAGTTCATAGCTAGAAGTGATTTGTGTTTCTTAATGCCTTCCAAAATCAGTTGTGCATGGGTTTTTGTTCCTAGGAGCAAATCAATGTGTCCTCTTCTATTGTAATTGGTATCAGCCAACTTGAGATTTTCAAAACAAGTGATTTTTGCAAAGTCTTGGGTGGGCAAAGGTGCAGTTATGCGTTTCAGTACATAAGCCATCAAACAGAATGTAGTAGTTCTATTGTGGCAGGGTTGAAAATTCAGGTTAACATAAGCCTTTGTTCTTCCTACTTCAGTATTTTGCAATCCAGTGACTAATCCATCAATGTGTGTTCGGTCAAGATTCAATAATTGTGTTGCAGCTTCTGTGATAAATGATGCATGTGATCCTGGATCAATAAGTGCTCTCAAAACATGAGTATTTTCATCTTTGGATTTAACTGCTATGTGTGCTGTAGCAATAAGTGCTTGGCCATCGTTCATGCCTGTGCTCATACTAACTACAACATTCTCTGTGTCTTTGGGTTTCTCAGTGGGTTTCTCAGGTTCAGCAATCATTTCCTTAGTTTGTGTCTGGTGAAGAGTCGTGTGATGTCTTCTGCCACATTTCTTGCAGCTAGTGCTCTGTTTGCACTGGGATACTGTGTGTCCCTTTACCAGGCAGTTGAAGCATATTCCATTCTTTTTGATAAAATCTTGTCTTTTTGTCAGGTCAAGTTGTGAGAAGTCAGTGCAATAACACAGGTAATGATTTTGTTTGCAATATGTACATGTACCAGATGGTTTCATTTCAGTGTGTAATGAATTTATAGGTTGATTCGGTTTATACTGGTTGGTGCTCGTAGAATTCTTGGGTTTATTCTCTTTTGGGGTTAGAATCATCTCCATTGAACGAAATCGGCTTTCTAAAAATTCTGATAGATCTTGAAAAGTAGGTGAATCTTGTGATATCCCGAGGTGTTGTTCCCAAAGTTTGTGTGAATCAGTATCCAATTTGGAAACAGTGATGTGTACTACAAGTGCATCCCAAGATGATGTGGGTATCTTGAGATTCTCTAAAGAATGTAAGCATTCTTTGGTAGTATCTAGCAGTTGCTTCAATCCTCGAGGACATTCAGTAGTTAGTTTCTTTTGAGACAGAAACCGATTGAGTATAGTATTCACAATAACTCTTTTATTGTTATATCTGCCTTCCAGTGTTTCCCATGCCATTGTGTAGTTAGCTGCTGTTACAGAGACATGCTTAAGCAACTGTTCAGCTTCACCCGATAAACTACAGCGAAGATATTGATGCTTTTCAACATTTGTGAGCGACTCATCAGTGTGTATCAGCGATGTGAACAAATCTCTGAAGTTGAGCCAATCATTGTAGTTACCAGCAAACTTTGGTATGGCAATTGGTGGTAATTTTACCCTGGGTTTCTTTTCAATTGATTGATATTTTGTTTCTGAACTTTCTGGAGCAGATTCTGAAGTTGATGTTGTACATTTCAATGCAAGGAGATTATCTTTCACGAATGATTTTAATTCTAGTAAGATTTCATTAGTTTGTTCGTAGTGTTTTTCCATATCTGAAAGTTTTTCCGGCATGGCGTCGGCAACCATCTCGTCGTACAGCGCATTGTATTTATTCCAATTATCTATAGCAGACTCTAAACGCGCCTCCAAGTAACCGCAGGTGATGCGTGATTTAGGGCTCTTTTTCAAATTGGTAAGCAAACTTTCGAGTCGTGTTGCAATGATTTTTTGTGATGCGCTTGGTTCCAACATTTTGGCGAAAATATGGAAAAATCTTACCGAATTTCAGCACCCACTGTATTTATATCACATTCGGCAGCGAAGGACCATTAATGTTATGTTAATTTAAAGAGATTTGATAGGATTAATTAAAGAGATTATTGCACTTATAAAAACTTTGTATTCTTCTCATCATAATTATTTACACACACTCAACAAGTGATTTACACGGATCGGAAACAGGAAGTGTTTTTTTTTATCTTAGAGTGAAAGTAAATCAGTAGGTAATCAATCCAATTTGACAGTTATTAGATTATTGACAGTTAATAGATTGACATTGAAAAGTGGGTCATACATTCAAAAACAGATGGTAAATATTAGAAATCCAAACAATGATAAATAAAAAAAATGCTTTCATCATCTTCCTGCCCTTATCCCACTAGGTGGGGTCGGCACAACAGGTTCTCCTCCTCCACTCTCCCCTATCATCCGTCATCTCAGTAGTCACTCCCTTCTTACACATATCTTCTTTCACACAGTCCATCCATCTTTTCTTGGGTCTACCTCTACTCTTGTATCCATCCACATTCAAATCCATCACCCTTCTTGTGACATGGCTTTCCTCCCGCCGCATAACATGCCCATACCACGCCAACCTATTACTCTTCATTTTTTCTGTCACCGGCGCTACTTTCAAACTTCCTCTAATATGCTCATTCCTTATCTTCTCGTCACTCCACACATCCATCTCAACATTCGCATCTCCGTCGCATGCACTTTTCTTTCATCCGTCGCCTTAGTTGTCCAACATTCAGATCCATACAATCCATAAAAAATGATCCATAAAAAAAATGCTTTATGGTCTTAAAAAAACCGTTTATTTTAAACCGTTAACCGTCCTTTCAAAAAAAAACTTTTCTTGGCAGTCGGACTTAGACTGTATTTGGTCATATTGATGGTCTGTATGTTTGAACCTCTAGATCGTTCTAGATCATATGCTGTTGAAACAGTTTTGTACAGCAATAGCTACACACCAACATCAGATACCTAAACATAAAAAAATAACGTCAAAATACCTAAACATTAAAACCAACTAAAATAAAAAGCTTTCTGCCTAAAAAATATGACATTTTGCTAAACGAAATTCGTAGACATGAGGTCTGCTAATCTATATTGGGATCCTTGTGATGGATAGGGGCTTGAGCGCTGAACGTGAATATAAATAGATACATTAGAGCAAGTAAAAATACAAGAACTCGAGAATTCTAGAAAAAACGCTATTAACAGCTTATAAATTACTAGCTTCTGCACGCGGCGTCGCCCGCGAAGTACCTACATAAAATATAGCCTATGTTCATCCTGAAAGTTCATTCTAAACATTGGTGAAAGAATTTTTCAAATCGGTTCAGTAGTTTCGGAGCCTATTCATTTCAAACAAACAAACAATCAAAGTTTTCCTCTTTATAATATTAGTATAGATATTATATTAAATTCGTTTGTTGATTCAAACAACACAAAGATCATAATAATCATAAGTAGGTACAAATAATTCTCAAATGCCGTTTCAATAGAATTCGTGTCTATCCCGGTTTCTCATAATAACAAATAATACACTTGACACACAAACACATCTTTGTCAACCTTTCAATGTAATAAAGTTTCTTTGACGCACACTAGAACTCTGATCATGAAATACTAGCAACCGCGCGCGTACCTACCCGGATAACAAGTTAAATTAATTATTATCAGTGTTAAACGGGTATTTATCGCGTTCTAATTACCTATTTATTTTCCCGACGTTTCGACAGGTTTGCACGCTGTCGTGGTCACGGGTAGGTCTACCCGTGACATAAAACTATAAATAGGTAATTAGAATGCGATAAATACCCGTTTAACACTAATAATAATATGTTCAGATCGCGTAAGTTTAAAAGTATATAAAGTTAAATTAAATTTTAAATTTAAAAAACTCCCGACACAAATTTTGCCCGCCATTTTGTGGTGGCTGCCATGTTGGATTTGAAATTTGTCATAGTATTCTACTACTCAAGCCCTTTTATTCGATACTTACATAATATATTGAGGGAGTTGTGAAAAAATAGGTATGTAATCCGTCATTTTGTGGCGGCGGCCATCTTGGACTGATTTCCATCAAACATCATCATCATCATCTTCCTGTCCTTATCCCACGTTATGTGGGGTCGGCACAACATGTGATCTTCTTCCATTTCCCTCTGTCATTCGTCATCTCAGTACTCACTCCTTTCTTACCCATGTCATCTTTCACACAGTTCATCCATATTTTCTTTGACCTACCTCTACCCCTGTATCCATCTACATTCATACCTAACACTCAGCTTTCAAACAAAAACGAAATCAAAATCGGTTCATGCATTCGGGAGCTACTAGACACAGAGTGACTATGTCACAGCAGAGACACACACACACACACAGACGGACACGTCAAACTTATAACACGTTAAAAAGTATTGTGTAAAAGCTGTGTTATGTGTTATTTCAGGTCATAAACCACGCGTATTCCACGAATCTATCCTTCAGTCGTTTCAGCGTGAAAGAGTTACAAACATCCATACACCCTCACAAACTTTCACGTTCATAATGCTAGTAAGACTTTGCACTTTAATATTACCGTTTTGTTAGGTACTTGCATGAGGATATCTACTCGTAATATCGTCTCTCATTATGCTTGCTTCCTTTGTGATGGAAACAAACTACTTATGCGATGTGTATAAAGAATTGATCGAACTTGGATCAAACATTCTTTATACTGCCTTTCAATAAAGATTCCCAGATCTGTTGTCTCCCTAAAATAGTGGCACAAAATGTAATTCTTAATATCATCGTGACTATATAGTCACGAATAAAGAAATCTTTAATACATATTAGTGCTGAAATAAACAATCTAATTAAAGTATAGTAAGCTTGATATACTTTTATACATTTATCTTTTCTCCAAATATAAAATGTTTGAATTATAATTTCATTGAAAAACTTTTTCATTTTCACGCTAGACGCTTAGTGATTTTCATTTCTATTCAAACGTCTTGTAAAGATAAATTAGCTAACAAAATATTTGAAAAGATTATTTTCAAAGAAACCTGTGGTTTTATCGCGTTGCTTTGATATCTTTAGTCTCGAACTTTTCAATCTTTCACATCCCCTGGAATCGATTAGGTATTTTAGATGAAATCACGAAAATTTTGGAGACATTAAAATAGGCATTTTAATCATAGTACCTGGGTGACCGAGCTTTGCTCGTTTTTTTGGGGTAAACGACGTTTTATAAAAATGAAACCTAGCTAGATCGATTTATCAGCAACGAAACCCTCTGCATACTAAATTTCATGAAAATCGGTCGAGCCGTTTCCGAGATTCAGATTATATATATGTATATATACAAGAATTGCTCGTTTAAAGGTATAAGATAAATAAATTGTACCACTAATATAATACGATATCATTTAATTTTACTTTCACGAATTTCACGAATATCTTTCCTACTAATAATATAAATACGAAAGTTTGGATGGATAGATGTATAGATCTGACGACCTCAGTGGCGCAGCGGGCGAGAGTCCGCCTGTGACGCAAGAGGATGCGGGTTCGATTCCCGTCGCGGAATACATTTGTGTACGATCTGCAGAAATTTGTTCCGTTGGTCTGGGTGTTTTCTATGTATAATAAAACATATCTATCTATGTATATAATGTATTAAATATATCAGTTATCTAGTACCCATATCATAAGCTTTGAGTAGCTTACTTTGGGGCTAGATGATGCTGTGTGGATTGTCCAGCATTATTTATTATTATTATTATTATAGATGTTTGTAATTCAATCACGCTGAAACGGCTCAAAGGATTTGGATGAAATTTGGCACAAAGATTGATCATAGTCTGAAAAAGCACATAGGCTATAATTTAACAAAATACCACTGGAAGCTAGTAAGCAATAAGCGTGAAAGGAGTGTGTACTGACATGACGGATTATAAGAAAAATTCGGAGGAATGGAAGAAGAAAACATGTTGTAATCGTGACAAAGGTAAAAGGCGCCTGCCTTTTCATAAATGATTTCTTGTTCATCATCATCTATATTCTAGGCCGATGATGATGAATATGAAAACATTTATTTAAAAATATGTCTAATCTTCAGAACATACTTTAGTTATAAGTATCTGGGTGACCGAGCTTTGCTTGTTTTTTTGGGGTAAACGACGTTTTCTAAAAATGAAACCTAGTTAGATCGATTTATCACCCCCGAAACCCTCTGCATACTAAATTTCATAAAAATCATTGGAGTCGTTTCCGAGATTCAGATTATATATTATATATACAATGAATTGCTCGTTTAAAGGTATAAGATATAGTAGTGCCATAGTGCATACCATTGGTTCTTATAGTGTCACTAGTTCTTTTGAACCACTGTGGTGAAAGGTAAGATGTACCTCAGATATTTCCCTTCACCGTTTGAGAGTACTGGTGTAACGCAACTAAATTTTTCAAACAGAAAAATCCATTGGCGCACGACTGGATTCAAAATCACGATCTTAGCATCATCGTAAGGCTAACTCTAGCTACACCATCTAGCCATTGATTTTAATGTATTCAAGAAACCTAGTTTTATGACTCAAAATAATTTGTTGCTTTACCTGCATGACCTAGTTAAAAGTGACTGCGCTAGTGGGTTAGCGATCTCAAGTGTATGTTTATATTGCGGCAACTAATAGGCGAAGTGCGGCTGTGTCAGAGCCTAGGCACGATGCCCTAGATACGTCCAATACGAGCAATAGAGCGCTTTGTTGCTTATGGCTATAATAAAGCGCATCGCAAACTTATGCATTAGTGGTAAACTGGCACCCCAACCTTTCTCTACTATCAAAACAATACTTTTCTTCGTTCTTTCGCTTTACATTTTATTCAATCAACTTTGTTATGGGACCGTATAAAAATTCTTCGAAAATGTTTTGATAGTGTAAAACAAAACATTAGCGGGAGATCTGGAGCTTTACCACGAATTATACATTACCGAATTAGTATTCAATTGTTATTCCGTACCATGACCTATGCAAATTGTATTGAAGTAGTGTTACTTCTTGACGTTTCTAGAAAAAAAATGTTACGGAATCGTTCTGGAAGACTTCGTGGTAAGGTCCCAGGGGCCTTACCGCGAATTCATAATACATTACCGAATAATATTACATTGTTATTTACGTACCATGACCTATGCAAATTGTATTAAAATAGTGTTATTTCAAGCTTCAAATGTGCCGTTTCTAAAACGGAATAGTTCTGGAAGACTTCGTGGTATGGCCCCTGGGTGTAGTAAGCAAATTTTATTTCAATCTTTATTCGAAACATTTAATTTTTATTCAGAATATTTTAATAAGACTTGTTTTTATTCTCATTTCTTTTATCAAAAGCTCTGGAAACTTAACAAAAAATTCCGATTAGGGGAACGATTTGATTTTGAATAATTGATTTTATCTCGTAATCTAAAAAGGAAACGTAAAGAAAATACTTCTGGGAAAATACAAACTCGAAAAAACTCTGCATTGTGAAATGTTTCAGTTATTGGTTTTTGGCGTTATCAATGAGATTTCCAATACAAGCCCACAGTACAAAGTGATTGATTGAAGTGGTATATGACCTTAGGCATCATATAAATTAGAAAATTGATAAAATCAGCGTTATAAATTCTATTCCATTCCAGTCCGGGTCACTTTGACCCAGTACCCCTGATTCCCATAGTATATAGGTTTTGCTTAATTCGAAACTAGATGGCGCTGTGTGAAAACACGCTACATTGGTAGGTATAAATAATAACAAAACGTTTCTCAAACGAGTCTCAATTTGAGCTCGTGGCCATAAAATTATACCACTTTGCCTTTCTATATAAAGTTCTCCCGTATAAAAATGTCTAACATTCAGGAAATGACGTAATGTAGAATCTTACCGGTCAATCAGTTAGACCTTTTTCACGGTGGAAGACGAAGCGAGAGCGATAGCTAAAGCGGCAGACTTTATTTGGAAACTGTACGTACCATGAGTTGTCACATTTAGATTGGCTGACGTTACTACAGTAGTAATAGTACGTTACTATGACATCTGTCAAAATTGTTACTCATGGTACCAAATTCTAAACAAATTAATGAGCGCAAACTACAGTTGCTGTAGTACGCTGTGACGTAGGATAGTTAGCTACGTGAGGTTTTAGTACCCAACTATCCGCTAGAGGCGCTATACCAAGTTTTCATACATTTTTTTAACTACAGTCGCTAGCGAGTGTAGATTGTGAAAATTCATGGTAGACGTACTGCATTAGTTCATCTTACCACAGAACAC
This sequence comes from Cosmorhoe ocellata, assembly GCA_963675405.1. NCBI lineage: Eukaryota > Metazoa > Arthropoda > Insecta > Lepidoptera > Geometridae > Cosmorhoe > Cosmorhoe ocellata. Next base: position 9,961,209 of record OY776246.1, on the reverse strand, counting down.
TGGTGGTCTAGTGGCAGTATCAGTCTCAGACTCTCAGAGATCTGAGACTTCTATCCATTCGTGTACCAATGGATCTTTCTTTACGATAATTTATGTGCGCTATAACAGTAGGTACACCCTAACGGTAAAGGAAAAATCGTGAGGAAACCGGCATTTCATAGAACCTAAAAGGAAAGGAGCCTTCAAGTTGGCGAGTATCTAGCAATCGCAGCAAAATCACAAATCTGGAAGTAATGCAGTCTTAACAAATTTAAATTTGATTAAAAATTTTCAAACTGGCAGTTAAACCCGCGTCTTTAGACCGAAGATGGCCAACGCATTGCCAACTATACCACCGTCCTTTATCCAGTCCGTGTTTTTACCATTCGGTTTTAAAAAAAGACAAAAAAAAATCTAATTATGCAAAGTCGTTAAAAAAGGATTTTGACCTTTCAACGAAAAGAAACGAATCTAGGTTCCTAAAAAATCCTCTGCGCAGAATTTTACGTCTGTCTTAATTTGCTGACGGTACTGCAAGCGTTGTACACAAACTCATTTACTTTGTACACGTGCATCCAATTGCGGATTCTAACTGTTGCATACAGAGCAAAGCTAATTTCTATTTAAAATTTTACTTGTAAACTTTCTACCGTATTACATAAAGCATAAAAAACTTAGGCTTTGATTCATCGAAATCAGTTGACTAATAAAAAAGATTCAGAATTTTATATGTATATTTGATGAAAAACCTATCGTATAGCCCCAGTCACACAGTATTAAAAAGTAATCTTACGCTTACGTAGTCGCGGGTATCAACTAGTTAAACATAAGAATCGAAAGCGTGGCCAGTAGAAACGGCCCTAGGTGGTTACCTAACCAAGTATATAACCAATAACCAAGACAGAACCATGAACGGCAGGTTTTGCTATCGTCAGCCAAAATTTTCCTGCTCGCTTACGCTACCGCGTAACGCGACGGAACTTTTAAGGCCAATTTATAACCAACCCGACAAGCAGTAATTTCCCTGACAAATTCGCTTTTAGGGACCGATAGTGGTGAGTGATGGTGTCGGTGGAACTACTGGTTTCAGAGATTTATTCGTCTATGCACAAATGTATATATTTTAACAAAAGTATTTTTTTGTATTCCGTTATGTACTGGTACTTTTTTTATTTACAGAAATTTATGCAGATAATACAATCATATTAAATGCATTGTGTATAAAATATTATGTGAAGCAGCTATAAACGATCTTTAGATGGCTTAATTGATCTAGATCACAGGCAGAGGGATCCATCCCAAGACGCACGCGCTGGTAGCAATACCACATTGAATGGCAATAATAAATTGAGCCAGATCTTTGTTTCTTGATCTAGTAGGTTATTCGAATTTATTAAGGGAAATTGTAGCCTACTACAAAACTAGGTACTCACCATTTTTTTCAAATATCAACTGGAAGTGGCTGTGTATGACAGTAAAGTTATTCGTTTCAAATGTTGATCAAGTCGTTATCAAGCGTCTGTAAACTTTCTTAGAAAACATTATCGAGTTGCGAACTGAAATCAAGATTACGCCGCTTTCAGGAGGCTCTAACTACGGTATAGCGACTGAAGTATAATAATAATAATAATAATAATAATAATAATGCTGGACACTAGCACACAGCATCATGTAGCCCCAAACTAAGCAGAGCTTGTATTATGGGAACCACATGACTGGTAAACTACATAGATACATTTTTTTGATAATAATAGCATCTTAGTAATATAATAAATGTGATGGTTTGAATGTTTGTGACTCGATCACCCTTAAACGGTTTGACAAATTTAAATAAATAGCTACAGCTTGCGATTTGGAATAGCACTTACCTATATATTTTTTGGTCGTTACAGCACGCGGGCTAAAACTAGTCTTAAAATAATGATTTCACGCAGTTCACCCACTACCATTTGCTATCTTCCCTCACAAGAGATGCGCAATTGCTTCGCAGTTACCTTGTCAATGATTTAGCGACCGATACGCTGCTCAGCCAACGAACAGTCAGCCTCTTACTCAATGGCGGTTTTACCACTAAGCTAAATAGGCTGAAGCCTAGGGCGGCAATTTTTCTTCAATACTTTAGTTTGCTTTACAGAAAAAAAAAAAAATTATAAACACAGGGAAAAGAAATCTCAAAAATTTAACAAAACTACTATATTTTAGTACTAGTACCTGGGTGACCGAGCTTTGCTCGGTTTTTTTTTTGTGAATGGTGTATTTGGCAAATGTATTTAGATACGTACTAAAAAATAAAATAGTATTACTACTCGCCAATAGATGTCAGTGTTTTCAATGTCTAAAAACACTGATAAAACGACGTTTTCTAAAAATTAAACCTAGCTAGATCGATTTATCCCTGCCGATATTCTCTACATACTAAATTTTATGAAAATCTTTGGTAAATTTTATGTAGGTCACATATACATAATCTGAATCTCAGAAACAGCTCTATACTATATAGCAGCCTATCTATATATCTATATAAGAGCTTAACCTGACTGACTGACTGACTGACTGACTGACTGACTGACTGATTTATCATCGCCCAGCCGAAACCGCTGAAGCTAGAAAGCTGAAATTTGGAAGGTGGTTTCCTTTTATAATAAAACCACCCACTAAGGCGGGATTTTTTGAAATTCCACCTCTAAAGGGGTGAAAAAGGGTCAAAACGTTAGTATGAAACTTTTTAACGCGTGGAGTGATTTTCATGAAACTTTGTTTGTGCACTGTAAATGCAAAATGAATGGACACGTGTTTCAGGATTTTTGAATATAACCATCGAAAAGGGGTCAAATGTGGGGTCAATTTTTGTATGGGATCTTTTTAACGGGTGGTGCGATTGCCTTGAAACTTTGTTTGAGTACTGTAAATGCAAAATAAATGGACACGTTTCAGGATTTTTCAAAATAATCTTCAAAAAGGGGTCAAATGTGTGGTCAATGTTTGTATGTGAACTTTTGAACGGGTGGTGCGATTGGTCTGAAACTTTGTTTGTGTACTGTAAATACAAAATGAACAGACACATGTTTCAGGATTTTTCAATATAACCTTGAAAAAGGGGTCAAATGTGGGGTCAATGTTTGTATGGGCTCTTTTTAACCTGGTGCGATTGGTCTGAAACTTGGTTTCGTGTTTCAGGATTTTTCAATAAAACCTTTAAAAAAGGGGGTCAAATGAGGGGGTCAATGTTTGTATGGGAACTTTTCAACGGGTGATGCGATTGGTCTGAAACTTAATTTCGTGTTTTAGGATTTTTCAATATAACTCTAAAAAAGTGGATCAAATGGGGGGGGGGGGGGGGGTCAATGTTTGTTAACGGGTGGTGCGATTGGCCTTAAACTTTGTTTTCTGTTTCAGAATTTTTCAATATAGGTAACTCTAAAAAAGGGGTCAATGTTTGTATGGGATTTTTTAACGGGTGGTGCGATTGGTCTGAAACTTTGTGTACTGCAAATACAAAATGAATGGACACGTGTTTCAGGATTTTTCAATATAACCTTCAAAAAGGGGTCAAATGTGGGGTCAATGTTTGTATGGGCTCTTTTTAACCTGGTGCGATTGGTCTGAAACTTTGTTTCGTGTTTCAGGATTTTTCAATAAAACCTTTAAAAAAGGGGGTCAAATGGGGGGGTCAATGTTTGTATGGGAAGTTTTCAACGGGTGATGCGATTGGTCTGAAACTTAATTTCGTGTTTTAGGATTTTTCAATATAACTCTAAAAAAGGGGATCAAATGGGGGGGGGGGGTCAATGTTTGTTAACGGGTGGTGCGATTGGCCCTAAACTTTGTTTTCTGTTTCAGAATTTTTCAATATAGCTAACTCTAAAAAAGGGGTCAATGTTTGTATGGGATTTTTTAACGGGTGGTGCGATTGGTCTGAAACTTTGTGTACTGCAAATACAAAATGAATGGAAACGTGTTTCAGGATTTTTCAATATAACCTTCAAAAAGGGGTCAAATGTGGGGTCAATGTTTCTATGGGTACTTTTTAAAGGGTGGTGCGATTGGTCTTAATTTTGGTTTGGATACTTTAAATGCAAAATAATTTGAAACGTATTCCTGGAAATTTCACAATAACCCTCTAAAAAGGGTATAATTGGGTGTCAAAGTTATTATGGGATTTTTATTCGTGTGATTTGTTTGAAACTCAGTTTAGTTAGATACCTACTTTAAGTGAACGAAGTCGCGGGCGGGACAGCTAGTTATATATATACAGGGTGTCCCAAAAAGTAGTGTCAAGCGAAAGTCCAGAGATAGAACACCCCTTGGGGTACCCGAATCACCCCCATGTATGTTCCGCGATTTTCTATAGTTTTCGAGTTATTAATTTTTTTCTGAATTTTTGAAAAAATTACGACTTGAACAACTTAAAACATTCTCACAAAAAAAGTAGAAAACTTTCTTGAGATTTTTTTTTGCTACTTAATTTTAATGAGTTGTTCTTTTATGCATAAAATAATCAGCTACGTGACTTTGATGAAAACTATGAAAATGTTGGTGTAAAGTCAAATAATTAGATTCGGTGAATTACGACTTAAATTTTCAACTTTAAATTAAAAATCTTAACAAGTGATTTCATGGTTCTTAAATAAATCTAAAGAATTTTCCAGACTCTCAGCTTTCATAATCATTAAAAAAAAGTAGTACTTAATTGGCTACTTTGGCTAAAATCGGCCTTCAAAGACGGTGAGGTGGAAAATTCTTAAAATTAGCTACCTGATTAAAAAATAGATTTTGGAAATTTTATCATTCCTTAGCTTACTTCGTTTGATAACTAACCAAAAATGACTGCAGGAAAGTAAGATTTCATTAATATTTGAAGGTTTTATTTATTTAGTTTAGCTAAATTTGTGAAATAAAACAACTAGTAAAATTTATTAATTTTTTACAAAAAGTCTTCAAAATGTCAACCTTCTTAGTCAATACAAATCCTACATCGTCTTAAAAAGGTTTCCTTTAATCGTATGTAAGCTATTTTAAGTGCCTTAATTTTTTTTTTCGGCCCGCTTAATTTTGTTCCTAATTCGGCCATATTTTTTCGGCATAAACTAATTCTTTGTAGTCATTTTTGGTTAGTTAACAAACAATGATAGCTTAGGAATGATAAAATGGCCAAAATCTATTTTTTAATCAGGTTGCTAATTTTAAGAATTTTCCACCTCACCGTCTTTGAAGGCCGATTTTAGCCAAAGTAGCCAATTAAGTACTACTTTTTTTTAATGATTATGAAAACTGAGAGTCTGGAAAATTCTTTAGATTTATTTAGGAACCATGAAATCACTTGTTAAGATTTTTAATTTAAAGTTGAAAATTTAAGTCGTAATTCACCGAATCTAATTATTTGACTTTACACCAACATTTTCATAGTTTTCATCAAAGTCACGTAGCTGATTATTTTATGCATAAAAGAACAACTCATTAAAGTTAAGTAGCAAAAAAAAAAATCTCAAGAAAGTTTTCTACTTTTTTTGTGAGAATGTTTTAAGTTGTTCAAGTCGTAATTTTTTCAAAAATTCAGAAAAAAATTAATAACTCGAAAACTATAGAAAATCGCGGAACATACATGGGGGTGATTCGGGTACCCCAAGGGGTGTTCTATCTCTGGACTTTCGCTTGACACTACTTTTTGGGACACCCTGTATATACATATATATATACAAGAATTGCTCGTTTAAAGGTATAAGATACAGGTTTGCGGTCCGTTTGGACTGAAATTCATGAGAACTAATCTTGTTTGGTACAATTCCCAAAATGACTGATTTTGTAAATGCCATTGTTCATGAATGTCTTTTTAACTGTCAAATTGATGTACAGTTAGTCAAAATTAAAATTTTGAATGGTTTCCGAAATTAAAATTTTAAATTTTTTGAAAATACCATTGTTATACAAATTAAATATAATGCTACCTAATTATAATCTGTGTGAATACGCCACTACTCTCGCTGCCAGTGGGGACACTGCTTTACAGCATAATATTATAGAATAGGTTAACCAATTACGCACACTGTAAATATTGATTACAATCTTCGATTATTGCCTCTCGAGCCCGTATGTAGCCGATAGCGGCGCAGATAGAGGATCCTTCATAGCCCATCCAATTAAAACTTCAGCCGGGATGTGTACAGGAAATTAATAAAACTTTTTCAGTGGAAGGAAATGCAAGTAACTCGTGTTACGGCAAAGCCGTTGCGTTTTAATTAAACTCCGTTCAACTGGTCGTAATACGCAGTGATTGTTTGGGTGATCTAGGCCTACTCTACAAAAATATCAATGACTAGCTTCCGCTCGCGGCTTTGCCCGTAAGGTACCTACATAAAATATAGCCTATGTTACTCAGGGATAATGTAGCATTCTAACGGTGAAATAATTTTTAAAATCGGTCCAGTAGTTTTTGAGTTTATTTGTTACAAACAAAAATACAAAACTTTCCTCTTTATAATATTACGAGTAGTATAGATTTATAATTTGAAATCCTAAAATCATGTATGAATGTCATGTGGCGAGAAGAGAGTTGGGTATGAATGTGGATATAGCGGTAGAGGTACCTAAGCCAAAGAAAAGATGAATGGTCTGTTAGAAAGGAGTGAGTACTGAGATGACGAATGACAGAAGGAAATGGAAGATCACTGTTGTGTCGACCCCAAATAACGTGGGAAAAGGGCAGGAAGATGATAATGAATCATGCAAAACCTATTCTAAGTTGCAATGTTTCGACTATCATTTTGAGCCATGGACAACCAACATTACTTTTCACAACCTATCTCGTAAACTTACTATAGCGCCACTTCTTCTTCTTTTTTATATATGTTATCTGTCTTTTATAGACAATATGAATTGAATTCGACAACTGAATACCTAACGTTAATTCGACTGAATTCCATGAACACGTCGTTCGTTGCTACATTAAGGGTTAACACAATGCTCTGTCAATTAAATTAAGAGTTTGTTAGCCTGTCAAAGTTGTTTTTGGGTTCCACCTTGTCCTGACAAAGGATTATCTTCCGTAAAATTAAATGACGTAAAATAGATAACGATACATTAAAAGTCTTGCTAGTTTTGATGCCCGATCAGGTAATGCTTTGTTAACAAGAGTTTGGTGAATTGGATTTAAAAATATTGTATAAAATAATTCAAAATAATTTCTACTCCATTTTTTAACGCATTTACTTAAATTATACTATTTTAATTTGATTCCACACAGTCGGCGGCATGTAAATAATTTTCAAAATAATTAAATTATGCAACGCCGAGCAGCAATCTCGGACGCAAATTTAAAATGTACTTCCACAAATGTAGAAGAAAATGTTTTACAAGTTAGCAATTTAGATTTTAATTTCTGGGATACTGGCAACATTCGTTCTCTGGCAACAGGTTCGTTCCTATTTAATTTTATGTAATTTCCTGCGGGCATCCGGAACTTGGTATCATGATTTTGCAATTATTATAATACCCAAATTGGAAACCATTATTTACAGATGAACTTGATAATTTTATTACAAAATAAAAAACTCTGTTTTCTATCTTAGTTATCTATGTTAGTAGTTGTTAAATAATTAATAAGCTCATAAAATGTTTCTTTTACAGATACTTACATATAGTACAACATTCCAGACTTTTATCATGAATAGTTATATATTTTTAAACGTCGGGAAAAACAGGTAAATAAAACACGACGATACCTGTTTAATACTAATAATAATGAGTTAAAGTTAGTATTTACTTTAAATACAAACATGCTTTAAATCATGTACTTAGTCGCTGTAAACCGACAAAAAACTAACTGCCTATAAAGGTGAAACCATTTAGCTGTACCAGGATCGTTCCGAACGATCTATAGATGAGCTAGCTAGATATATCGTTTAGAACGATCCAGATCACAACCATGAGGAAGCGTCCCTAATATTCGTCGTGAATATGACAATGGTTGGACTGGCGATCGACGCATAGTCTAGACTGCTAGTCCCAGTCTCTGATATTTTTCAGACGTTTTTATATAAATAAGGAGAAAAAACCAAAGTTTTTTTTCAGGGGTTAACGGTTTACCGCAATCTATACCTATATAAAGTATAATATTCAACGCACCGGCTTTAATATTTCATCTCCAAGCGCAGACACTCATTTGTATTCGTGTGATGTTCAAAAGATAACTTTCCACTTTACCGGGAGAAGTTTGCTGAACCCCGTCTCATAACTTGTATATTTGACGCGATTTTTAACAGAAATTTACTGCTTGGGTTCACACAACTCTGCAAACAACAGGTGTTGTTACAGTTTTAGCGTGAATTATCGAAAAACACTCATTAGGTCTCCATTTTGCTTTCATTTGCCATGCTTACTCTCTCTATTTTATAATATTTTTATAATATCTTGTTTATTAAAATATCTTTGAGGATATCTAAAAAGGCACGTCCACACACGATATTTGCTTTTATTTCCGTAGGCACTACCGCTTGGCACTACTAGTAAAGTGAAGGGAAATTTTACTTTCTACATTACACTACGTGGCACTACCAGTGTTTTTAATTTATTGTTGTATATAGTTGTATATTTTCCTATTTAGCCCCATATTTGCTCAGCGAATAGGTTAATAAAAAACACTTGTTGATAGACATCCATTGTAATTGATTGCAACAAGAGTTCCATAATAGCCACTCTAGCATAGGTTTTTCTGAACGTTAAATCTCTTTGTCAAGAAATAATAAATATAATAAACCAATCCTTTATCCTATTGTATATATTTAAAATGAATAATTTGTAAATAAGCAAACTACGTGATCTTATATCTTGACTGCTTTTAATATAAAACTTGTATTATCCTACACTCGCTCCTCACAAAGGCATACGCCTACAATACCATTAGCGGACGTGAAACGAGTACTTTGGTACTTACATTTAATTCTCTCCACCAATGACACGCTCGCCTCTACTCACCTTGAATTTTAATCGTTTCATTACTCTATGCCAACGGTTTCCAAACTTTCGACTAGCACTTAAACTTTGAAACTAATGAACAGAAAACTGCAATTTTAGCTTAACTCGTGGCTTTTGTGCCGCTTAAAACTGGTCATTGGATTTAGGAGTATTTTTACTCGACTGGAAAATAGGAAGGTTATGTAGGTATTTTTTTATTTTTTTAGTTCTTTTGGCTGTCGCTGTAGCCCAATGGCTGGACGAATCAGGATAAAATGGTTCCTTCTTCGCTAGTAATTGTAAAAAACTATTTTCAATCACTTATAGTCGGGTTATTTATTTTTTAAATCAATATTTTGTGGAATTCATAAAAAATTGAATTTCTAACTGTCAATTTGTGTATTGATAATGTAAGGAATTAAGTAAATTATAAATTTCTATCTAAAAATTTATGCAAATGAGACGTTAGCACAAATTTTTTCATTGATATCTCTGATAGCCCAATGCTCATGTAGATTATAGTAAACCCTAAAATTCTTGCATCTCACTCGCACTATCAAAGAAGTCAAAACCTTAAAACTCAAAACACAAAGTCCAAAATAAAATTTTAAGCCACAGTTTTAAAAACCCTGCTTCACCCCATTAGATTATAATATACAGAAATAACATGAGCGTCCGTTACAGGCGTGAGCTTCTGATAAATTAACATTTTGCTAATTACTTTTGCGGTATTACAGTTGGTAATCCCATTAGCATAAAGGTCATTGTGGCTTGCACCACGTGCAGTTGCAGCGCGCAAAATTCAGCTACGTTATTACATAAAAACGGAATGATTAAAATAAAGGCACTTAGAATTAAAATGCTGAGTTGCAAATGCTAAGTAATGGCATTTTGCAAGTCACTGGTGAGACGGTGGCATAATTCATAGTGTGTTGGCTGGCAAAGACGTAAGTTAAGTCCTGGGACCTTACCACAAGCTTTTACAAACATCATGTTTCAGAAACTTCAAGTTTCAGGCTCGAAGTAATACTAATTCAATGCAATATTTATAGATCATGGTCAACTTTTATATTTCCCGAAGAGCTTGTGGTAATTTGGATCATATTTATTAGTATTTTGAATTGATTACTTTTCTTTTGTGTAAATAAGTGCTTTTTAATGATTCAATCTTGATCTAAATGCATACATAAATTTCAAGTTTTGTTCGAGCGCGAGCAATTTCAAGTACATCGAAAACACGGAAAGTATTGGTAAAGACAGCCTAGAAAGGACAGATTTTAAAAACTGTATCAACTGCTTCCTTTTACCTGTGTCATAGTGCAGTTTGCGTTCGTGAAGTGGCTATTTATATCACTAACAAGCTGCAACGATAACAAGAAGGTAACAATAAATTTTCAATTCAAGTCTTGTTTTTCAACCAGTAAAAAACCTGGCTTTTACCAAGTGGTGGCAAGTGGTGATTGCTAGAAAGATATATTTAGCCATAGCGTGCACTGGTTACTTTTGTCGCCGTGACTGTTTCGTCACTCTTCTCAAGTCCGTGGTTATGTATGGAGATGCGCGCACGTTACGACGTGACACTAGGTGACATCTCCATACATTACCTAAGAATGACGAAACAGTCACGGCGACAAAAGTACAGTTCATCCAACGGATCTAGGCATTTGTGAAGTTAGCCACCGGAGCGAGTTTGCGCATGTACAGTTCCTTCCCCTCCTCATACCTCCAATTGCTCCCGAAAAACGATACTGCGCAGCTCTTGCGGCTAACTTCACGAATGCCTAGATTCGTTGAACCAACTACTCGTATAACTCGTGCGCGCTATCACTTACTGTTGCCATGACACCGGTATTTTCATGAGCACCTAAGCTAGGAAAACCTCTAGTGGAGGTTACAAAATCTTACACATTCTACACGCAATAAGCACTGACTTATGCGCTTGTTTTACTATACACAATAAACAAAACAATGTTGCTTATTTTCTGTAAACTCGTAATAAAGTTGCGCTATCACAAGGGTCGATACACTTTTTACTCGATTACAGAGCGAAGAAGGAGGGTTGTGTGCTTGTATTTATTTATGTTTGTATGTATATGCTTATTTTTAATATTGTTATTATTTTTATATGTAAGTAAACAAGTATTTATTCCAAAAAATAAAAAAACCCGACTGGAACGTAATGAAAGAACAATTTTACAGCCGCCATATAAAATTTTTGACATTTTGTCTATGTCACTTTGATCTAGATAATCCAACGACATCTTATTTGTCAAAATCAGTCCAGCTGAGGGCAGACAGACAAAAAATTTTAATTAATTTTCGAATTCTTTTTTATTTTGACTTTTTACATAGTACATACATTCCTCATCTTTTTCGCTTCATAGTAAGGTAAAAAGTGTATCGAACCTTGTCATAGCGCATTTTTAATACGAGTGTACAGGAAATAAGCAACATTATGTACTTTTAAACTTACGCGATCTGAACACATTATTATTAGTATTAGACGGGTATTTATCGCGTTCAAATTACCTTTTATTTTCCCGACGTTTCGACAGGTTTGCACGCTGTCGTGGTCACGGGTAGACTCAAGATAAAAGGTAATTTGAACGCGATAAATACCCGTCTAATACTAATAATAATAAGCAACATTGTTTTGTGTATTGTAAAGCAAAGCATTTGCAAGAGACTGCTGGCTTAAGATGCTCCCTATCTATTGTTTGGATTAGCTGCGAGACGGTGTGAGTACACCGGCAGAGGAGATTTGGTTTACTACCTGAATTCAGGTTCCAAGCACGTTCAAGCAACAAGCCAGAATTATTAAATATTCAAGCGTCTTGCTTTCAATAACTTGAAATCTTTGGTAGGTAAAATTTTATTTTAAACCTCCGTCAAAAAAGAGGTGTGTAGCTGCGTGCCTGTTTGTGGCATCATAGCTTGAACGAATGAACCGATTTTAAGTTTTTTGGTTTGAAATCAAGAGTGTTCTTTTTGTTTCACCGTTTCAAAGTACCAGTATAAACCAGTGTTATTATATAGCATACACAGTTTTGGAACAGAAAAATCCATTAGCGCTCGACTGAATTCAAGCACGCAACCTAAGTATACAAGGTGAGTTTTTGGTTAATGTAAACAACTTATTACTAAATGAAAAGAAAACGAAATGCGTTCGTTTTGTACTACCAAATGTTAAGCAGATAAATACCAATATAAAAATAAATAACGAAAATATAGATCTTGTGGACACCACAGTGTTCTTGGGCATAACTCTAGATAATAAGCTTCAATGGGGCCCGCACATAGATAAATTGTCGAAGAGACTTAGCTCTGCAGCATATGCAGTTAAAAAGATCCGTCATTTCACCGACGTAGAAACTGCTAGACTTGTATATTTCAGCTACTTTCATAGCATTATGTCTTACGGTATTTTGTTGTGGGGGAGTGCTGCAGATATTAACACCATATTTGTGTTGCAGAAGAGGGCTGTTCGTGCAATTTTTAACATGGGTCCCAGAGAATCTCTTAGAGATAAGTTTTAGGAAATTAACATTATGACAATGCCATGTCAGTATATATATGAAAACTTGATGTATGTTCATAAAAACATTAATTTATTTAAAAAAAATAGTGATTTTCATAATGTTAATACCAGACATAAAAATAAACTAGCTGTTCCCACGGTTAGGCTCACTAAAGTAAGCAAATCCTTTATAGGGCAATGTGTACGCTTCTATAACAAGATCCCAAGCGACATGCTTGATCTATCGATTGCGAAATTCAAAAATGTAATTAAACAAAACCTGTCTCGTAAAGCTTATTATAGAATATCAGAGTACTTAGATGACAAAAAAGCTTGGGACAAATCAGCTCCAACTCTGCTAGGTGTCCCTAACAATGTTAACAAGGTTCATAATACAAAAAAAGCGCTAGGGCCCAGCGAGTTTCTTGCCAGTTCTTCTCGTACTGGGGATAGGACTGGAATTGGCACCTAGACTCACCTAGTATGTAAGACGATTCAAAATGATCCTTGTGATATTACTAAATAAAGATTATTGACTATTGACTATTGACTATTGACTATTGACTATTGACTATTGACTATTGACTATTGGTCAGTTTAAAGCCGGCGCCCACGTAATCTATATCTATAGACCTACTCAAAAAAAGAATATATATACAAAAAACTCACCTTGTATAAAGGCTACCACCTACCACTAGGGCACCAATGCTTGAACATCGCGTCACTTAGTTTATCTGTAAGGAAAGTCTATGCAAATGCCACCAGTGACTCATCAGGCATGGTAGATACAGAGCACGTCACATCTCATTCACACCACGATGAGTTTGCTGTGAGGCTGTAACTCATGTATAATCTTATTACGAGGGTGTGAAATGAGCGAGCAACAGGCGAAGTGGTAGCGACGGGAACTAATAAAAAGTGTTACTAGTTGAAATCCTCGCAATTTCGTTCGCGAAAAGTTGTTTTACATGCATATTTAAAGACTACCCCCTTTAGGGGTTGAATTTTTTGCACAAGCTGCGCTTTGTATGCTGCAAACAACGCGTCTGATTATGTTTCCAGTTATTTCCTGATTTTTGACTTATAAGCAATAATATTAATTTAGTACCCCCTCCCTACCCCTTTTTATAGAAATATTTTCAATGTATAGACTTTTAGAGTCTACAGTTTTTTATAGTATAGACAATGTCAATCAAGGTATAGAAATGTAGTCGCACCCTAAGGTCGCACATCATCTAATAGATAAGTAAACGAAGTTAAGTAACGTTCTGGAGACAGTACCTGGATAAGTGACCCATAGAATAATAATCTTTCAGATACTCCACATAGACCAACCGCTTTGTGTATTCAACAACTCAAGTGCACTATAAAGGCTCTCACAGATTGATATGCAAACTCCATCAACCCGAGTGAATACCTTAGAGACTGCTTGGAGCTGCAGCGTTTAGACCTAGCATATATTGATGACCACAGCATCTGTACCGTATTCTGATACATAATGTATGCGTATGTATCCATAAAAGACCTTGCTCTGACTGATTAATCACTGCAGAGAGCTGAATTTGGGAATAAAAATTATTTTATTGTAAAACTACCCATTAGGACAATTTTTTTCGAAATTAAACCCCTAAAGGGGTGGAAAACAGTGAAAATGTTTGTATAATTTTTTAACGCGTAGTTATTCTTCTTCTTATTCCTGCCCTTTTCCCACGCTAAGTGGGGTCGGCACAACATGTTGTCTTGCTACTATAAATCCTACTAATATTACAAATGCGAAAGTTTGTAAGTGTATGTTTGTTACTCTTTCACGCTGTAACGACTGAACAGATCTAGATGTAATTTGGTGCAGATATAGATTATGGTCTGGAATAACACAAAGGCTTCATTTTATCCCGGAAAAATGTACGGTTCCCATGGGATATATATGTTTTTGATTTTCAAGGTGCCACGCGAAGCCGTGGGCGGAAGCTAGTACAAAATAAATGGGTGTTCATACACATAGGATACTTTAATACGTATAAAATCTATAATATGATAATGGGACAACAGTAATTGAGTTTATTATGAAAATATCATTACGTAGTCAAAATTGAGAGAAGCTATTATATAAAACCCAAAAAGAAGACCACAAAATGAAAACTGCCGAGCCAGCCGCTAGAATATAAATCGGGCAAGATACTTATTGCAAGTTATTGTGATACATCACGCCATGAGAACGGACGCTACGTAGTAGGGTAGTACAGGGTCGAACTAGGGGGTGTCAAATTGAATAACATAGGTGAAAGGGGTTGGTTGTAACATTTTTTCACCAAAAGGGGGTACCATCACAGTTTTTTTAGTATACTTTCTTTCTTCTTGTCTTCCTTTCTATTATTTTTATCTACATAATATTATAAAGAGCTAAAGTTTGTTTGTTTATTTATATGAAGGTAATTTCAACATAAGCTATATTATATGCACCTAGGTACCTAAGACATAGCTGCGGGTGGAAGCTAGCAGCCTATAAAGAGACAAATGCCATAAATAAAGAAAAAGAATAACTGATTTTTTTTTGCATGTTCAAAATAATATATCCGTTTATTTTTCTCGAAAACTGCGTTTATTTATAAGGATATGGGCCCAGCACGTTTCCACGCTATGATCCTATTTTTAAAACTTTAAAACTAATTAGTTTTATATTAGTAAAATAGAATAACAAAAAACTTGCCCCTGATAGAATATCAGCCTTGTGAGTTTCAAAAGCCTTGTGAGTCCACAACGGCCCTCTGCGCTAAATCTTTGCATCTATAAGTCCGAGTATAATATAACACGTAGTCCGGCAATTTATCGCTAAGCAACATGCTGGCGTGTTCTTGATTTATCGTCGGTTTTATCTTTGTTTTGTTATGAAAGCGTCACATTAGTTTGATGGATAAATTAGCGAAGTGTCCATAAAGACAGCATCATAACAAAATACTGTTAAATTGCTGCTTGAAATTACTGATGGCTATAATCAAACTAGTATTTTTTTAAATAAGCTGACTAAATGTAATGGGAAAAAATCTCTTACAGTCGCCATTATTGGTTTTTTTTATATTTTTTATAGCCTATGTCATTCTTGTCATTATCAAAAATTGACATAATCCGTCTAGTTGTCAGTGACAACCAAAAGAACTTGCATTGTTGTATATCTTACCTACGAATATAAAAACTTTAATTAAAAATTTGGATGGATAGATGGATGTTTGTTATTCAATCTCACTGAAACGGTTCTTTGATTGAATGGATGCTTGTTATTCAGGTAGGTACCACGCGAACGGAGCCACGCACGGAAGGTAGTTATAATAGTGCTCTAAAAGCACCTAACTTATGACGCAATCAAAATTTTAAACCCTTTTGTTACGACCTATAAAACGTGGTGATATTTTAAACATCACTTGACCCTTAAATTCTCGGCTATTTGTTATACAGGAAATAAACTTGCGTCATTATAGCTTTATTGGCTAGCTCAAGGAAGCTTTTTACATTGTATTTTTGGTCCAGTATTCATGTAAGTACCTATTTTAGAATAGAGCTCATATTCAAATTGAGTATATCTTCCAGTTCTGTCGTGAGTTCGAGCCTAGTCGTGCAACAATGGATAGAGAAGGAAAACATCGTGAAGAAACCGGCATAACCCAGAACCAAACATTCGATGGTGTGTGCTATTGATTAGCATTCGTGTAAGCGGTAATAGGTTTAAAACCTGTTACGTACGGAATACTAAATACTAGGCAAGTAAATATGTGTACCTAAAATGTTTAGAAGTGCTGAATAATCCCCTATGAATATCCTCAAAAATCTCTGAATTTCGGGATAAAAAGTATTCTATGTCGTACTTCGTAGTATGATCTCAAAGTTACCCAGTTTCATTTGATTTCATCAAGGCGTGATGCTCATAGGCTAGATAGCTCGTACATTCTAGTTTCTACGTTATATTTAGCTGTAGGTTTTCCACATAAAATAAATAAATAATATAAATAAATAAAGTTCTGAGGTGTCTACTCTACCAAGCCTGAGATTACAGTCGTAATCAAGTTTTTGTTTTTGTTTTTTGATAGGATCTATAATGCTCCACTGATGGAACCAAAAAGATTTTTAAGTACTAGTGTCTCTGCTTGACACAGGGGTTAAAATATAATGGTTTTGTCGTCATTAAGCACACCTTAGGATGTCTGATGCATATTCATAGCGGTCCGTGTGTCCACAGGCTAAGTGCCCTCTGTTTTACCTCTCAGTTTTTACTGTACTTTTTCAAAGCTTTCAAAATCAGTTTGTTTAACTAATGGCTTGTTTAAACATTTTCTAAACCAATGGTATTAACAATATGTTAACCGATTTTAAATAAAGAAGTTCTCAATTCAGTTGTTATTTCTATTTTGTATCGATTTTTATATCGTTGTCTCATATATCTTAACGTCTCATAAATCTAAGTACTTGTGGATGTAAAATCTTATACCTTTAAACAAGCAATTCTTATTATATATACATGCATAATATGAATCTCAGAAACAAATCCAATTATTTTCATGTTTAGTATGCAAGGGGTTTTTTCAGACGATAAATCGATCTTGCTAGGTTTCATTTTTAGAAAACCGCGTTTTATCCGTGTTTTCAGGCAATGAAAAACTGCAACTTTTTTACTGTTTTACCGACACAGCAACACTAAAGCTACTTGACAATAGATGGCGTTGTTAAGCAAAAAACCATGTAGGTACTCTTCACGCTTGTCAAAGATTATTTTAGACATTCACTGCGTAAATGCGTTAATCATGCAAATGAAATGTCTGATGAATAAATGATACAAAATGTCCATTAAATTAACGTGAGCGCACCGCGGGCTTTCCCGAATAACCGGTTGTAGGTCGCTCGATTATTCGTAAGGTGTGAACTGGGAGGTACAGTCAACACCATGTCATATGTTACCTTCGAAAAAAATGTGAACAATCATCATCATCATCATCTTCCTGCCCTTTTCCCACGTTATGCGGGGTCGGCACAACATGTGATCTTCTTCCATTTCCTTCTATCACTCGTCATCTCAGTACTCACTCCTTTCTTACCCATGTCATCTTTCACACAGTCCATCCATTTTTTCTTTGGTCTACCTCTACCTCTGTATCCATCCACATTCATACCTAACACTCTCCTCGTCAATATTTAATGCTGTCGTAAATAGATATGGACAAAAACTTGTTATAACAAAAAATAAGTGAATAGGTAAAATTGTCATAACAATAATAAAGGAAACCTTTTAAAATCTATATTTTTTATTAATTTACCTCCCGAAGGTTGATTGATTCTAGAAATTAACTATTCATCATACGTCAATCGATATTATAAACGAACTGCGACACAATGATAGAATTGATCGAATCTTTTTAACCCGATCACCATCAGTGGGTTATGACCGACCCGGGCCACAACTGATCGATCGGCACAGTTCTAGTCGCACTAGCTCAAACATTAGGCTGACTCAAGGCACTATTACCGCCTGCCACAACCACTCGATACGTAATCGACAAAAGTTACGCGTGATTGATCAATCGTATTTGTATCTGTCGATTCGAATCATTAGTCATCACTTCAGATGAAATACAAGATTTGTGAAACAGAACGGCCTGTTTAGATAAAGCCTTGTTCACGGAGAAGTTGAGGGATTTGCGTTGAACGTTGCGTCAAGCAAGCGATGATAACAGTCTTACCACAAGCCCTTACAATCCCATCATGATTCAGAAACGTAAAATTTCAAGCTTGAAGTAACACAACTTCAATACAATTTTTAAGTAACATTACGTTTCCTAACTTTCTAACATTACGTCTTGCTTAGGTCTTTTATAATTAGTTAGTATAATTTCAAAAATCAAACTCTATAATGTCACTAATTGAAAACAGCATCCTATAGTCGTCATATTGGATTTCTTGATATATTTTTTATGACTTAGTCTATGCCACTTTCCAACGTAACGTTACCATATTTTTCAAAATCAAGCCGTTTTGGCTACAAAGTGACACATTTGCACACAGATACATACAAACATTATCCTAACTCTTCGCAGTGGAGTAATCGAATTACAGGCTACATCCTACTAATATTATAAACGCAAAAGTTTGTAAGAATGTATGGATGGATGGATGGATGTATGTTTGTTACTCTTTCACGCTAAAACGGCTGAACAGATCTGAATGAAATTTGGCACAGATAAAGATTATGGTCTGGAATAACACATAGGCTACATTTTATCTCGAAAAAATGTACGGTTCCTGTGGGATAGCGATGTTTTTGTTTTTTAAGGTATCACGTGGGCGAAGCCGCGTGCGGAAGCTGTATTGTTGCTATAAGCTGTAGTGCTGTATATTTTTGATACCAAGTACTTTTTTATAGTACTACCTAAAATACATAGCATCGATATTTCGAACAGTGGACCGGAAATTAGCTGCCGCTTTCCATCTTTCTGAGCACGTTGTTAATGGGTACAGGTAGGTACTGTGACGTTGAAAGGAAATTGTTACCCCCTTAGAAAACTGTGGAGAAACTTTTTTATCATGATAAAAATAGTTTGTTTCTCAGTTGGCCAATCCAGGTTAGATGAAAACAAGACCCTATTTGAAAAAAACTTATTCACAGCACTCAATTTAAGAAGACAGGTAGTCAGTGTCAACCAACTTATTCTATCTAATTTAATACCTTTAAAGGAGCAATTCTTGTATATTATGTACATGTATAGATAATCTGAATCTCGGGAACGGCTCCAACGATTTTTATGAAATTTAGTATACAGGGGGTCTCGGGGGCTATAAATCGATCTAACTAAGATTTATCTTTAGAAAACGTCGTTTAGCAAAAAGAAACCAAAAGACTATAAATAAATTGGTAATATTAGTAGATGTAATACTTAATCATTAAACTTTTCATGTTGACGGTACAGAAGGAGAAAGAAAATATAAAGAAAAGGACTACGCTATTCCGAGACCATTCCGTCCTATGACAGGCTTTTATCGAAGAAATGTTGAATATTGTTAAAACTCATACAAAAGCAGGAATTCTATTGTTCCCCGTAATCTCCATCATGGCTTTGTTCGTCACCGACAAGATATTATGATTCACTTGTATAACGCCTGTGAGTTTGTTTGCATAATGGCATTAAAAAAAAACAAACAAGATCACAAGTGTTATCCCGACGCTCGGTAGATATCTCCTCAGATCTCTAGTTACTTAGATCTTTGAGGATATCTAAAAAGGGTAGTCAGAGGCACGTCTAAATATAATATTTGCCACATGCCCACATTTTTGGTATTCCATAGCTACGTGACAGATTGCAAGCCTATCGCCGCTTATAAGATTACTAACATGACACACATCTTCGAATTTTTGGTTCTAGGGTATGCCGGTTTCCTCACGATGTTTTCCTTTACCGTTTAAGAAAAACACTTATTTCCTTCTGTCCTTGAGAGTGTGGAGGTTAGATTCCTTCCTAGGTCCGAAGACTGAATAAGCAAAACTGAATAAGAAAGGATTTTTTTTATTGAATCTCAAAAATTCAGCAGAAGGTTGAATTTTGCAAGAAAATCGCGGGGTTCCATTAGTGTCTGATAAAAGTCTTCGCATATCAAGGAAAATTTCTTTTGCGAGAATTCTCTCAGATACTTACATCGTTTTATCAGCAACTGTCAGTCAGTTCGTAAGGCAAACAGTTTTGTGTATTTAGATTACTTTCGCTCAGTCACGACACAGTAATAATATAGCTTGACTAATAATAGGATTACCTAATATTATGATGTAGCGACGTTCGCGAGTATTATATTTTATTATTTAGCATAATATATTATATTATTATATAATAAATATTGAGAACGCTAGTGGTGTAGTGGTAGCACCCCGGCCTCATGATCCGAAGGTCGTGGGTTCAAACCTGGTCGTGCACCAATGAGTTTTCGAATTCGAAGGTGTGTGTCATAGTTTAGTATTCTTATAAGCTGCGATGGGCTTGCAACCTGTCACGTACGGAATACTAACAACTGTGCAAAATGTGGACATGTACCAAATGTCATGTTTGGACGTGCCTCTGACTACCCTCTTTAGGTATCCTCAAAGATCTAAGTAACTAAAGATCTGAGGAAGATATCTACCAAGCCCGGGGATTACAGTCGTGATCATATTTTTATATATTTTTTTTTATATTATACTAGCTGTCCCGCCCGCGACTTCGTTCACTTAAAGTAGGTATCTAACTAAACTGAGTTTCAAACAAATCACACTAATAAAAAAATCCCATAATAACTTTGACACCCAAGATAAATGATTGATTCAGGCGTGACTTTGCGGAAATCCATTACAAATACTGAAAAGGACGGAAATGTCTAGTACTTTCCCGCTAAAACTATTATCTAATGAGGTTATTAATTAAGCTTATTAATATTAATGAGCCCCACAAAATGCCTCATAGAAATATTATTAATATTAATAATCCCAACACCACACCTCAAATAGAAACTCGACACGTGTTTCGCTTCTCCACGAAGCATCCACAGGACCGTTGACTCGCTCCGCACTGGTGTTGCTCCACCGAGCGCCGAGAGAAAAGTCAAATTTACCCAATTTTACCCTTTTTAGAGGGCTATTTTGAAATATCCAGGAATACGTTTCCAATTATTTTGCATTTAAAGTATCCAAACCAAAACTAAGACCAATCGCACCATCCTCTAAAAAGTACTCATAAGAACATTGACCCCACATTTGATCCCTTTTTGAAAGTTACATTGAAAAATCCTGAAACACGTGTCCATTTATTTTGTATTTACAGTAAGTACACAAAGTTTCAGACTAATCGCACCATCCGTTAAAAAAATCCCATACAAACATTGACCCCTTTTTTAGAGTTATATTGAAAAATTCTGGAACAGGAAACAAAATTTAAGGCCAATCGCACCACGCGTTAAGAATTTTCATATAAACATTGACCCCCCATTCGACCCCCATTTTTAAAGTTTTATTGAAAAATCCTAAAACACGAAATTAAGTTTCAGACCAATCGCACCAGGTTAAAAAGATCCCATACAAACATTGACCCCACATTTGACCCCTTTTTTTAAAGGTTTTATTGAAAAATCCTGAAACACGAAACAAAGTTTCAGACCAATCGCACCAGGTTAAAAAGATCCCATACAAACATTGACCCCACATTTGACCCCTTTTTCAAGGTTATATCGAAATATCCTGAAACACGTGTCCGTTCATTTTATATTTACAGTACACAAACAAAGTTTCAGACCATTCGCACCACCCGTTAAAAAGTTCACATACAAACATTGACCCCACATTTGACCCCTTTTTCAAGGTTATATCGAAATATCCTGAAACACGTGTCCGTTCATTTTATATTTACAGTACACAAACAAAGTTTCAGACCATTCGCACCACCCGTTAAAAAGTTCACATACAAACATTGACCCCACATTAGACCCCTTTTTAAAGGTTATTTTGAAAAATCCTGAAACACGTGTCCATTCATTTTCCATTTACAGTACACAAGCAAAGTTTCAGACCAATCGCACCACCCGTTAGAAAAATTCCATACTAACATTGACCCCCCTTTGACCCCTTTTAGAAGGTTATATTAAAAATCCTGAAACACGTGTTCATTTATTTTACATTTACAGTACACAAACAAAGTTTCAGGCCAATCGCACCACCCGTTAAAAAGTTCCCATACAAAAATTGACCCCACATTTGACCCCTTTTTGATGGTTATATTGAAAAATCCTGAAACACGTGTCCATTCATTTTGCATTTACAGTGCACAAACAAAGTTTCATGAAAATCACTCCACGCGTTAAAAAGTTTCATACTAACGTTTTCACCCTTTTTCACCCCCTTAGAGGTGGAATTTCCAAAAATCCCGTCTTAGTGGGTGGTTTTCTTATAAAAGGAAATCATTTTCCAAATTTCAGCATTCTAGCTTCAGCGGTTTCGGCTGGGCGATGATAAATCAGTCAGTCAGTCAGTCAGTCAGTCAGTCAGTCAGTCAGTCAGTCAGTCAGTCAGTCAGTCAGGTTAAGCTCTTATATAGGTATAGATAATTTAGTATTATTTTCATTATGAAGGTAACTATTTAACCGACTTCAAAAAAGGAGGCGGTTTAAAATCGACTATTCGTTTTTTTTTGTATGGTTGTTACGTATCATCAAAATCCATTCATAAGGGGGAGTAATCTCTACCTTATGAATGGATTTTGATGATTCTTTGTTTGGTAGGTCATACTTTAGTGGTGATCAATTATCATTTATTCTATCACCTATGTCACTATTGTACTACAGGCGAGTCCAACGACATCTCAGTTATCAAAATCCGTTTAGCCGTTTAGGCTTTAGCGACAGACAAAGCCATACGCATACATACATTAACCCAAACACAAATATCCTTCACTGTCAAATAAAATATATATTATTAAACTTACGCGATCTGAACACACTATTATTAGTATTAAACGGGTATTTATCGCATTATATTTACCTTTTTTTCCCTACGTTTCGACAGGTTGGTCACGGGATGATTGAAAATAGGTAAACAAAACGCGATAAATACCCGTTTAAAACTAATAATAATATATAAAAAATAGGCATATAAAGTCACAAACAACAGCTAATATATTAATATTTATCGATGCTAAGCAAATACCCCGAGCAAAACACGAAAATTCGTGTTTCAGCCTTCTTACAATGATGAATGAGCAACAATGCTGGCAGACCGCTGCTCGCCTCAGCTTTTGTGCTACAACAATGCACTTACTCCTGGCGTTACCGGGGGGTAATGAATGTGGGGCTTAGACCTGGCGCAGACATGACAAAAAAAATATTTTTGTTCAAGAATACATTGACTATACAGAATATAAAGATCTATCTGTTTAGGGCGACAGGAATTGAGAAATTGAGTTGAAAATTCAAAGCTCAAAATATCTTTATTCAAGACTAGCTTCCGTTCGCGGCATTGCTCGCAAGGTACCTACATAAAATATAGCCAGTTCAAAGCTCAAAATATATTTATTCTAGAATACAATGACTTTATTTACAAAAATATACAGTAATGTGTACACTATTATGTAAAATACATATGAAACAGTTGAGTTATCTACGGACCGTTACAAGAGATCCATAGATAGCTCTACTGATCCAGATCACTGCCAGATAGGAACGTTCCTAAGACGCTGGTGACATAACCAAGCAATGTCATATTTTGACTTGCCTCATTACTCTCTTTAGATTTAAGTAACTAGAGATCGTTAGGGGAGGCCTATGTCCAGCAGTGGACTGCTATAGGCTGATGATGATGATGATGATGAACTAGAGATCTGAGGATACTGAGACTGGAGATTACAGTCGTTATCATAAACGTTAGAAAAACACGGAATAGGCACTCAAGTTGACGTGTGTATATATTTATATTCTTTTATGTATGATCATCATGCATAACTTTTTACAAAGTAGTCCAATTTTGATAATTCTTTTTTTGTATACTTATAAAATTAGTCGCAGGTGTGCGTCGGATCTAACAATAAGGCCGCTACAACATGGCCACTGTTTTTTCCGGGCCTACACCGCTTGCAGATTAAATTCCTTTTGTGGCTCGACGCGTATAGAAAAGCTGTAGGGTGATGAGAACAGTTGGGTTTCAAGGTTCTAACATTGATTTACAGATACAAAGAGAAGCCTTCTGGAAATATTTTTTCATGTATTTTGGTTATGTCAATCATTCAGGTGTAACTTTCCGTAAAAATAAACTATCTGATGAGCTAATACAATGCAGATTCGTGCACCACGTTTTTTTAAATTAGTTTTAAGTTTTTTAAGCTGTTGTCTGTTTCTTTAAACATTATGGTAAATGTTGTGCATGCCTGTAATTGGCACACATTTCATAGTATAATTTGTTTTCATGTTGTTGCCTAATAAATAAATAAATAAATAAGCCACCCTGCAAAGCAATGTAAAGCGCCAATGAAATAAACTTCTTTTTATCTTAGAAATAAGATGACAATCAGTCAATCAACTTCAGATTTCATATATTTAGATAATATTACGCGATGAAATTCGAGGGTGTTATTAATCTTTCACTTCTTCAGGATTTATTTTGCTGAACAAACTTTGAAGTACAAACACGCACATTGTTCGAAACTCTTAACAAGCATGAAAATAATATTATTACAAAATTATGATAATAATAACATATTATTTCTGAAAACCAACTGAAATATACGATGAATACTTACTGGTAGTCGTAATATTACGATAGTATTGTGCTATATAATATGTTTTGCATAGAAACAAAGCCTTCACATAAAAAAAACCTGATTCGTGACTTTTTTTAACCTATATCTTTCTCTATAGGTAGTCTGATTTTGATTTATCTTTTCAGATCTAAAATCTGTATTTTCCTGTAAATCAAAAAAATACTGAATATTATTTTTAATTAGCAACTTAAAATCATTTAACGCGATCTGCGTGGGATTGGAAGAAATCAAACCAAACGTTCCAATGTCGCGTACAAATCGTCTCCGGACATGGCGCGAACGGAAGCCATTGTCACGTGACATACTAGGAAATGAATCCGCGGTGAACTAATTGGAAATGTCAGTTTCCGCTGTAGCTCCTCATAATGACACTAAAAAAATAAAAGTGAAGAGATCATAAAACTCTTTTATTGCACTTCACTTGAGTCAAATCGAGCACTCGAGAGAGTGTATAATACTTTCACCGCACTGGTGCAAAACAATTAGTGACACTATGAGAAGTGTACATTTGTGTAATGTGTTTAGGCGTCATACAAATAATTGATATTCTTTTCAACTAAAATCTAAAATCATTTTATAGGATGTTACCAGACTACTTCTGTAAACTTCAGGGGGTTAAAGTACCCATTAATATAAAAATAAAATATTTATTTAGGAACTTAAACTAGGTAGGTACATAAACAAAGTAGGAAGCGATGCGATCTGCAGAAGTAAAATACTGTGTCGCAGATTGCAACGCCCACCTCCGGGAATGTGGTAATATTAGTTCCAACAAAAAGTAGGCAAAATATAATATATGAAACAACTTTTGGAAACCTTCACTGGGAGCGCGAAAAAAAAACAGTTCGATGCAAAAGTTCAATACCTACTCGGATAAAATGTATGAAACCTTTGTTTTTTTCGGGCGAATCCGTGGGAGAAAGCTAGTATATTTATATGAAACTATCTGTACCCGTGACTTCGTTCGCGATTGCCATTTTATACTCCTTCCCCCGATACGTTCTTACTTCAATACGTTGATAAATTGCAGCCAGCACATTTTGACTTTCGTCCCCTTTCACAAAGGACCCGTGCTGAATATCGGAATAAAAAGTATCCTATGTCCTACCTCGTAGTGTGAACTCAAACCATAGCAAGTTTAATTTAATTTCTTTCAGTAGTTTCGGCGTGATGCTCAGACTGGTCTGATTTTTTTTCATATTTGTCTGTTTGTATCTGGATAAAAACAGACAAATATGTATGAGAAAAAATTACAGTATTGGCTTCAGCATCAATAAGTGTCCTGCAAACTTTTTTCAAAATATCTTCAGTGTACAGAATAGAACCCGTTAAAGTTTTAGTATAAGTAATAGATAAGTTAAATTGTATAAATTATGCATAGTTTGAGGCTAGATGGCGTTGTATTAAATTGTTATATCCCAACTTGTTCGCAGTCAATAAAAAGAACAGGAAAACTTCTTTATATCGCAATATGAATATGTACTGGCAACACTAAATCTCAATACATTTTTCTTATGTGCGAATGAGCGCAATATGGAAGTAATATGGGTAGGTGGGTTATGTGTCATTAATTTGGAGAGAGTGGAACCTTGGTTTTGAAAAATTGTTGACCGCTCTTAACTTCTGTGAGTATACAAGTGTCATTTTATTATCCGATTGTGAGGCAAAGAACTAAAAAAATTGAAAATTCAAAATATTTTATTCAATAGAATCACGAGGATCACTTTGAAACGTCTTACGTGGTAGGTGAATCTATGTGCCCATTCCAACCTAACCCAAGTGCGAGAAGAACAGGCAAGAAACTCGTCTCGGTCCTAGCGCTTTTTTGTATGAAGAAGCGTCTAATGTCTGATGTTTTTGGAGTATACTTATGTATGTATGCAGATATCCATCCTGACGTCAGAATGAACGGTCACATGAATGCTTAATTTCTTCTAAAATATAGAAGCAAATCTCTTATTGTAGGATGCAAATAGTAGCAAATGGGAAGCAATTTTTGGATAGCATGGTGACTTTGCACCATCCTGACGGTTACAGTTTGTTTGGCTGTCGCTGTAGCCCAAACGGCTTTACCAATTTTGGTAAATGAGATGTCATTGGACAAGCCTAGATTACAAGATTGACATACGTTATGACATATAGTTACACAATATGTAAAAAAAATTAATATGGCGACTGTAAGAAGCAATTTTCCATTACTTTTTGGTTTTTTTTTAAATTTATTAATCGCATCATATTTTCGCAACGGTAAGCTTAGATGTTGGCCGTGAAATGTTGTTCGCCGCTTTTTAGAGAACCGTGACTCAGTGAGACGTACGAGATGAACAAATCCAGAGCGTGCGACAAAAGCTTCATACAGACACTCGTCAAAGAAATAAGGTGGTAAGTGCGTTATTTCCCGAAACTCTTATTACCCGACTGCGAAGCGAATAAGGAAGGTAATGTGTTTGATATATGCATGTGGGAGTATGTATGTATGCGAGTTCTTTTGGCTATCACTGCAGCCCAAACGGCTAGACCGTTTTTGATAAATGAGATGTCGTTTTAAAAATGTCGAAATGGCGGTTGTGTAAAGCTATTTTTAATTACTTTCTGTCGGGTTTTTTGTTTTTTTGCAATAAATATTTGTGAATACATTAAGTGTTTTTCACATAATGTTTGTCCTAGACGGGAATAAAACCTGCAACCTACAGTCCAGAAAGCAGAGCTATTATAACTCAGCTACTAGGCCAGATAGTTAAAACAAAGTATACATTTACATAGATAAAACGCAAGTACGCTATTCTACAACTAAACGGTATAGAGTACAATATCAAAGCTACTTAGCATCAGTCTCTGTTGTTATCGATTCGAGCAAGTCAAGATTTGCTATAATATAATGTTATTTTATATACATACTAGCTTCCGCTCGCGGCTTTGCCCGCGTGGTACCTTTAAGAACAAACAATCAATCCCGCGGAAACCGTACATTTTTCCGGGATAAAAAGTAGCCTATGTGCTATTCCAAACCATAATCTATATCTGTGCCAAATTTCATCCAGATCCGTTCAGCCGTTTCAGCTTGAAAGGGTACCAAACAAACATCCCGACATTCTTACAAACTTTCGCGTTTTTAATATTAGTAGGACATAAAATCACGCCTGTTTTCCGACGGGGTAGGCAGAGACCACGGATCTCCACTTGCTACAATCCTGACATACCTCTTTTGCTTTATTCGCTTTCATTTCTTCATACATGCGCGTCGGTTTATGGATAATATACTCTGGACCTGGCCATTAAATATTTTTTTTCCTAAAAACAGGATAAAAACCTTTTCATTAAAGCAGGGTGCTTTCCGAGAATTAATCTTAACCGAGTTAGGGATGTGGGGGTGTTGTTTTATGGAAGTAAGGCTGATGGAAAGAAAATATAATTTGGCGGAGAAAACTAATAATATCAAAATAATAGGCTGTTTCCCTTTCCCTTGAACAATATTCCTCCCCCAATCCGTAATGTTAAAACTAAGTACACATTTAAAATACATTTTAAAAAGTTTTTGTTACGGAAACAGATTGACGGTATTCCTAAGCGCTTCGTATGCCAAAAATAAAACTACCATCTGTTTGCACTCTGGTTGTGTAGGTATGTCACTACTAAGAATGTAGGAAACGCCTATTTTAGTTCATCATTATGATTACACAAACACAAACATCTAGTAGCTAGGTACACATTACACTTGAAACTAGAGATGGGCGGGTGGGTAAAAATTCGGGTGGGTTAAATAGGAAGGAAAGGGTAAAATAGGTATAAATTAAAAAATACCCATTTATACCGGGTAAAAATTCAACGTACATTTTTCAATGAAAATAAAAAACCTAATTACTTTTAAAAATACGTAGTAAGTAGGGAAGCCTTAATATTATATAGGAAAACCTAAACCATGAGTTAAAAAGAAGTTTTTATCAAATAAAACCAACACAAAAATCATTTCGAAAACATATACTCGCGGGCTTTAAACTGGAATCGCTTCATCAAGACAATTTTGTACAATTTCTGTCCAATGAAGTAGGGATTGTGGTATGTCATTTGAAAGAATATTTTATTAGCTATTAAATTCTTGCCGAGAGATGGCGTGCCTACTGTGAGCAGTTATATACTGATCCCTTTTTAACGCCCGGAAGTGACCTGAACTGGAAGGAGCTAGAACTGGAACCCATGATTCTTCGTTCCGAAATAGCTACTGCTCTACAGTCTCTCAAGAAGAAGAAGGCGTCAGGAAGCGACCAAATAACAGCAGAGGTGCTTAAAGCTATGGGTGACTTGGGTATGTCGACACTACAAAATATCTACTCACATATCTGGCAAAACGGTAATTGGCCGCGAGTCTGGACGGTATCCGTAATTCTACCGCTGCACAAGAAAGGGTCAACTAAGAGCTGCGGTAATTATCGAACCTTGACCCTCATCTCACACGCCAGCAAAATCTTGCTCCATATTCCTAACAATCGCATCCGCTACTACCTGGATTGGCAAATCCTTCAGGAGCAAGCCGGTTTCGTGAGGGGCAAGGGCACTCGGGAGCAGATTCTCAAAGTCAGGCAGATCGTTGAGAAGGCATACGAGTTTGATACGCCAGTGATAATCTGTTTCGCCGACTACAGCAAAGCTTTCAACTGTTTCAACTGGGGTTATGGGCCTATGGAAGGTCCTACAAGAACTTGGAGTACCAATGCATCTTATCGCTTTACTTCGCACCTTTTATGACTTACGACAGGGAGTCGTAAGAGTTGATAAAGTAACTTCTAAACCCTTTAAATTTCACCAAGGAGTACGCCTAGTTTGCATTTTATCGCCCATTCTGTTCAACGCCTATGGAGAGTACATAATGAGACAGACTTGCGAGAATTGAAAGGGAGGTATCACAGTTGGTGGTGTGAAAATCATCAACCTGCGCTACGCTGATGACACTACTCTTTTTGCAGCAAATGAGTCGGGGATGGTTACTCTTCTAAACCGAATGGAGCGAATCAGCGAGGAGATGGGACTTTGCATAAACAGGTCCAAAACTAAAGTCATGGAGGTAGACAGATCTGGAAAGTTAGAACTCACTGGCGATTTGGACCTAGAAACAGTGGACAATTATTATTATTTATTATTATTAGACTTGTACGGACTCTAGTCTTCTCGATCTTTTCGTATGGCGCTGAGACTTGGACTCCGAAAGCTGCAGACCGCAAACGCATTGACGCTTTTGAGATGTAGTGTTGGAGAAGGATGCTCCGTATCCCTTGGACAGCATTTTGGACTAACGTCTCTATATTGCGAGAACTCAATATCTCCTCGCGACTGTCCACTGAGTGTCTGCGCAGAGTTCTCGAATATTTCGGTCATATTGCAAGAAAAGACGGTGACAACCTCGAAAAGCTCTTTGCGAACGGCAAAGTAGACGGGAAAAGGTCTCGTGGACGCAGTCCAGATCCGAACCGCGCTTGATATTTCGGTTTACAACCAACGCCCTCCACACCGCCTAAGACAGAAACAGATGGAGGATAATTATTAAAGAGAAGGTGATGCAGAAAGGAGGTCACGACCCTCAGCATTGAGGAACACGACGCAAGGAGGAGGAAATTCTTTGAATATCATAACCAATAAGCATTCACCTTGTATCATGGAACATAAAAAGAAAAAAACATCAGTTTTTCAAACAAATCACCAACTGTTTGGAAGTCCTGAAATCCTATAAATAGTGAGCTTTGGTCATCAGTCCAATGTTTTTCTTTACTGGGAACAGTTGAACTTAAGAAAAATGGAAACCACAACCACAGAAGCCGCTCCAATCGTCAGCCTAATTCAGCAAGGGTTGTCTCAGCGTAGTATCGCTCGGCAGCTTCACCCAAGCCAGTCCGGTGTCTCCAAGGTGCACAAGAAATTCAGGGAGATCGGAAACTTAGTCCGGAGACCAGAACCTGGACTCTAGGCAATACGCCAAGAGATGGTCGATTTTGTGTCACCACTTCACTCCGAAAAAGACACCTGACCGGCGTCGACGTCCAATAGCAGCTAAGAGAAGTTAGAGGGAGAGCTGTGAGCAAGTGGACAGTCAGACGAAAACACAAAAAAGTGAACTTGACCCCAAAAAGGCCAGCCATAGGAACTAAATTGTCTCCAGCCCACCTACAAGTCCGGCTTCAGTTTGCTCGCGATCACTTGATTATATGGAGCGATGGAGTCGAGTCCTGTGTTCTCGGACATAACCAGAATGTGAACCGTCGTCGGTCAATACTATGTAGGCACGTCCTACTACAAAGATTTTGATAGCTAAAAAAAATGATATACCACAATCCCTAGTTCAATGGCCAGAAATTGTAAAATATTGTCTTGATGAAGCGATTCCAGTTTAAAGCCCGCGAGTGTATATTGTGTAAATAGCACATTAATTATCTTTTCAGTCATGTAAACTTACACCGTACCTCAAAATAAGCCGATATTTTTTTATAAGACATAATTATGTACATTATACACTTATATTTCTTTATTATATAAATGTTCTAAAAATAACAAAAGCCTTTATATTGTAATCTGTCATTTTTATGTTTTTACATACTTAAAGGCTTTTGTTATTTATTTCAGAAAGATTAAAAATATATAAGTATACGCACTATGTCATTACAAAAAATCTAAAAAACCACAATTGCACAGCATAACGAAATCAATAAATATAATACTTAAATAAATATAATCCAACCAAATTATACTGATAATTACATTATTTTACACCAGAGAACATCGAAACAAAAAAACAATTAAAATAATAAATAACTAGTGGCGGACATTTTTACACAGCACCATCTAGCCCCAAAAAACAAACAGGAATAAAAACTAACAAGTTAAAGCATATATAATTAGTTGAACCTCAAGAAAAAGAAGCATTGAATTTTTACCCGGTATTAATTCGAAATGGGTGGGTAAAAATGGGTAAAAATGGGTAAAAACCCGAACTGCGGGTTTTTACCGGGTAAGCGCCCATCTCTACTTGAAACTCGTTCTGCTCACTCCCAATGGGTTATGGCTGAAAATCAGTGTTTTTGCTTTCTTAGCAAATATCACGCTGAGCCAGCACCTTTTTGACTTACTGCAGCACACACAGACATTCTACTTAGATTTTTTATCTAAGTTTCTGTTTCTTTTTGTCCACTGTATTTTATTATTGTTTTTTTTTTTACTAGTGTTTTGTATAACTGCTGAAGTCTGTATGTGTGTGTCTGAAGTAACCAATAAAGTTTTTATCCATCCATCCATCCACTTGCAAAGTGAACGTGTTTACACAGAATTCATATATTATTTTCACTAAATTATCGTATTTCCACTAAAGTCATATATTATTTAATAATACCTTAAAAGCACCTACATAAAATATACTTAGCATAATTATTAATTATGTTCATCCTAAAAGCTCATTCTACACATTGGAAAAATATTTTTTTAAATCGGTCCAATAGAATCTTATTTAATTCAAACAACTCGTTTTTTTTTTATAATACTAGTGTAGATATTTAAATAGTCATATCGTATTTCCACTAAATTCATATAATAAATATTTTATTAAGACATTTTAATTCAACAAATCTTTATCCAAACACAACCCTGAAAAAAATGGTTGTGTTTGTTTTAAGCTAGGAATACAATAATAGCGTAGCACCTCTACACCGTAGCCTGTCTACGCCGTAGAGTCTGTCCACCTCTACGAAAATGCATTCATTATAAATTGTTTGAATTCATGACATTTTATAATGAGATAGTATTGTGTTGACTTTAACACTCATTTAACAGCTTCTTCGTCTTCTGCTTATTGTATCATTGAACCAGTGTGGTGAAAGGATTAAAGTGCACCTCAGATACTCCTTTCGTGCAAAAGACACAGTTAGTTTGTATAATAAGAACAATAATAAGAATAATAATAATGCTGGACACTAGCACACAGCATCATGTAGCCCCAAACTAAGCAGAGCTTGTATTATGGGGACCACATGACTGATAAACTACATAGATAAAATTTTTTTTTCGTAAATACATACATAAATTATACATAGAAAACACCCAGACCTGAGACAAATATCTGCAAATAATGCAAACATTTGTCCCACGGTGGGAATCGAACCCGCAACCGTCTGCGTCTCAGGCGGACCTTCGCCCGCTGCGCCACAGAGGCCGTCAATAATATAATAATATAAATGCGAAAGATTATATTGATCTATGGATGATTATTACTCAACCACATTGAAACGGCTGAACGGATCTGGCCGCAGTTTACACAGATACATATATATTATAGTCTAGTATAGCATATAGGCTACTTTTATTTTGGAAAATAAATAAAATAAATAATGCTGGACTATCCACACAGCATCATCTAGCCCCAAAGTAAGCTACTCAAAGCTTGTGTTATGGGTACTAGATAACTGATATATTTAATACATTATATACACAGATAGATATTTTTTGTTATACATAGAAAACACCCACGGAACAAATTTCTGCAGATTGTACACAAGTTTGTTCCGCGGCGGGAATCGAACCCGCAACCTCTTGCGTCGCAGGCGGACTCTCGCCCGCTGCGCCACTGAGGTCGTCAAAATGTATGGTTCCTGTAGTATAGATTTTTGTTTTTCAAAGTTCCACGCCAGGGAAGCCTGGCGGAAGACAGTACTAACTATATTCAAAGTAAGTTATTGGGTATTTAAATCAGTCTATTCAGCACTCGCCTTTATCTGGGCTTCCTTTCTCTTTGCAGCGTTCCTAGACTTTGAATATAATTACTGCTTTACTGAATCTAAGTCAGATATAATCATCATCAACTAGCATCACAGCTATTTGAAAAGTTTAGGTACGCCTACTCTCAAACGGTGATGAAAAACATCGTGAGGAAACCAGAGTATCGTAGAACTTAAAATGTTAAAATTCAGATATTTGTTCCGTCTTGTGTAATTGCAAAAATATATATATATAATTAAAACTAGCTTTCACCCACGGCTTCGCCCGCGTGTTACCTTGAAAAAGAAAAACAAATCTATCCCGCGGGAACCGAATTTTTTTAGCCTATGTGCTATTCCAGACTATAATCTATATCTGTGCCAAGTTTCATCTAGATCTGCTCAGCCGTTTTAGCAAGAAAGAGTAACAAACACACAGCCATCCATTCTTACAAACTTTCGCACTTATTAGTAGGATAGGATTGTCAAGAAGATAGATTATCTTGGTGTATACTAAAATTTGTCTCAAAAAAAATGCGGACAAAATTGCGGGCGACAGCTAGTCTTTGTTCTGTAGAATGCATAAAATACCTGCTGACATTGTTTCCAACTATACAAAGACACTACCACTGACACAGAATATACATTCGCATGCATGAGATCAACAAAGACCTGGAATTTAGTGCTCACAAAATAACCATTTAGATTTGTTGAAAATTTTTGTTCAGTTCAGATAGAGAGGGTTATATAAACTAGTTTAGTCAATAGTCAATAGTCAATAGTCAATAGTCAATAATCTTTATTCAGTAATATCACAAGGATCATTTTGAATCGTCTTACATACTAGGTGAGTCTAGGTGCCAATTCCAGTCCTATCCCCAGTACGAGAAGAACTGGCAAGAAACTCGCTGGGCCCTAGCGCTTTTTTTGTATTATGAACCTTGTTAACATTGTTAGGGACACCTAGCAGAGTTGGAGCTGATTCGTCCCAAGCTTTTTTGTCATCTAAGTACTCTGATATTCTATAATAAGCTTTACGAGACAGGTTTTGTTTAATTACATTTTTGAATTTCGCAATCGATAGATCAAGCATGTCGCTTGGGATCTTGTTATAGAAGCGTACACATTGCCCTATAAAGGATTTGCTTACTTTAGTGAGCCTAACCGTGGGAACAGCTAGTTTATTTTTATGTATATTAAAAATATGAAAAAACCAGACTCAACGTAACTGAAAATAGATTTTTACCATGTATTATTGTAAGTGTGGTACAGTCAAAGACAAAAAAGTGTATACACTCTACTACCTCATAAAATGTCAACTTTAACATGATTATAATGTGCAAGCCATTGTAACATAAATAAATGAAAGAGACAAAATATTTAAGGTAAAAATGACTTAAAATGTTAAAAAAAAAAGTTGCTCTTATTCGAAAATGGACCTAAAGATTAACTGGACGTAAACCTCATGAAGTGAATGTCGCTCGCACTTTTCCGTTTTTATTTCGTCCCTCCACGGATCTCTAGAACTTAAGAAGATTGTCTCAACAAAGTGTCAAGACTATTGGCTGGGGGTCTACTGGCGTTCAAAATGTGGTGTTCCTTCGAACGGCACAAATTTCTTCTGCACACTTTTTACTGTACACTTTTTATTCAGAAAACTGCAAAATTTCAAAAATACATTTTGTACCGTTCGTGAGGATAGTAAAAAAATAACAGCATCTAAAGAAGTACAATCGTAAAACATGGTGTGTTACTCTTATTTTATTTTAGCTTGGCCGCCTTGAGCTGGTATATTACGAACTTTGTGCCAAAGTGTCAGTTTTCGTTTGATTAGAGATAAGTTTCCAGCCTGTTCTTCTCGGACTTGGGTTAGGACTGAATTAGCACTCCAATTCACCTAGCATGTAAAACATTAAATATGGTTCTAGCGTTCATGTATTATGTTAAATATGTCATTTAGGTACCAAATCATTTTTATTATGCTCCGTCCTCACAGTCAGTATTACTCGATAGTTTTTTTATAAAACGAGTAAAAATCAACGTGTAGACCACAAAAATTTGCAACTCTAAGGCTCGCATCGAGCCGGCTCAAATAAATTAAATGAGTTAATGTAATTTCCTTCGCGCCTACTCGAAGTCGAAGCCCAATTACTGAAGTCGCGGGGCGCATAGATAAAATATGTGGAATGTGTGGACGAAAACTCGAACCGTGAATTTTACTCGACGTGTTTGCTAGATCGAGTAAAACTGTATGTGAGTACGGAGCTTTAGATGTTAAGACAATCCAGTGTTGTTGACCAATCTAACGAAACAAAATACAACGTACGGTGTTGCAGAGTAGGCCTGGTTTTGGCTACCTTCAATCCAAGATTCAGAGCATTGTTGCGAAAGATGGAATTTTATATTGCCTCTTTCCAAGATCCAGACGGAAATGTTGCAGTGATTTCGTTCGCCATTCGAACCTGCACTTTGTTGGAAATATATTTTGAAATACAATGAAAGTTAGTTTAACCTGGTTGCGAAACAGCGTGAATTTCAGCAACGGAAACCCGTAGTATTGTTTTGCTATGAATTAAACTTTTGATCTATTTGATAAATATTATTAATATTAAAGCAAAAAAAATTAAAGTTTATTAAAAAGAAATGACAGAAAAAGGCTTTGTGACATACGTTTTAAGTAAAACAACGTCAAAACTAGGAACTTATGAAGGACTTTAATATTGGTATAATCCTAGACCTAGGCACAGAATAAATATAGGAGCAAACCTAGGTATAATCCTACGTGTATTTCAGTAAATTGCTGCAATAGAAAAATAAATATTTTGGTAAAACTAGCTTCTGCCGTGTGATTCTGTAAGACCTCATTTTAAACTTCGAATCTGAATCCGCTGTGAGTTTCTTGATTGGCATTCTAAAAACTCGGTTGATAATTCGAATTTACACTAGCGCCACTCTTGCGAGCGTGTTAGCATTCTATACGGTAATTTCCAAGTCACTTCGACGCTCGCTTCGCACTTGTACCCGATTCAAAGTGTCAAATAAAAAGCGTCTTAAGCGAAGTGAGAGTGAATAGCGATGTGAGATGCGAGTTGATGTTTGAATTTTACAGAATCGACGCACTGCCCGTGATTTTACTTATTAATAATCTCGTTCAATCGATCACGACAAATCCTATCCCACCTTTTCCCAAAATGACTGATTTTGTATATGCCTTTGTTCATGAATGTCGTAATGTTTGATTTAAATGGTACATTCAGGCACGTAATACTAATCATTCTAATACACAAGATTATACAAGAATGTATACAAAGTAGCTGAATTAGGTTTTCTGTATTAAAATTCACATCGATCAATATATATTATTATTATTACTTTCTATAGGTATAATGTGATAAATCTGTATAAATCCGTTAATAAATTCCAAAAGATTAATATAATATTACATCGGTGAAAGTAGGTATAAGTCGTTTCTAATATCGGCTACAAAAAGATCCGTTCCAAATACATTTGGATGAATAAATTCAAATTCCATTTTCATAAAAAGATGCGATTAATATCGCATTAGGTTTACCTTTTGAAAATATTGCGATACACTAAGCTTGTTACGTACCTACTAATATAAATGAAAAGTTTGGAAGGTTGGATGTTGTTATTTCAATCACACCTGAACGGTTCGATAGAAAAAAAAAAAAAATATTAACGATTTTTTACAAAAATATCTCCAATAACCCTTCTAGGTTCACTATTGCTTTAATTTACATTATATTATAATACTAGCTTCCGCCCGCGGCTTTGCTCGCTTGGTACCTTGAAAACAATATATCCCGCGGGAAACGTACATTTTTTCGGGATAAAAAGTAGCCTATGTGCTATTCTAGACTATAATCGAAATCTGTGCCAAATTTCATTTAGATCCGTTTAGCCGTTTTAGCGTGAAAGAGTAACAAACATACATCCATCCATACATTCTTACAAACTTTCGCGTTTATAATATTAGTAGGATTTACTATGTATACATATTATGCTAGTGTCAATGTTTTCCTCCACCGTTTCACTGCTCCTGATATGCCAGCAGTGTGAAGTATCGCTACATAGGTACCAACCACTCGAAGTAACAATGTCGTTCGCGACGCGCCGGTAAAAAGTAAAATATCCTAACATTCGTATCTTTCACTACTGCTCGAGGGACGACTTCATAATATGACTCAAGGGATAAGATACAGGCGTATGTGAAATTCACTCAATAGTCAATAGTCAATAGTCAATAATCTTTATTCAGTAATTAATATCACAAGGATCATTTTGAATCGTCTTACATACTAGGTGAGTCAAGGTGCCAATTCCAGTCCTATCCCCAGTCCGAAAAGAACTGACAAGAAACTCGCTGGGCCCTAGTGCTTTTTTTGTATTATGATCCTTGTTAACATTGTTAGGGATACCTAGCAGAGTTGGAGCTGATTCGTTCCAAGCTTTTTTGTCATCTAAGTACTCTGATATTCTATAGTAAGCTTTACGACTGTTGGGTAAAGGCCTATTTCTGTGTGTGACCTGACCACGGACTACTGTTTGATGAGATCTTTTTTGATGTTTGTAAGAGCTTGTACTCTTAAAAACTATCATGTTTCAAAAACTTCAAGTTTCAAGCTCGAAGTAACACTACTTCCATACAATTTTCATAGGTACCATGACCTATGAAAATTGTAACGAGCCATTCTTGTATGATTGATTAATGTAATGATTAGTATATGTATATAATCTGAATCTCGGAAACGGCTCCAACGATTTTCATGAAATGTAGTATGCAGGGGTTTCGGCGGCGATAAATCGACCTAGCTAGTAGCCTAGTTTCATTTTTAAACAACTTCGTTTATCAAAAAAGATGGAGCAATGCTCGGTAACCCAGATACTATATTTTTGTAGGTTAGGCCTTCTTAACCTCATAATAATATATGGTACGAAATATCAAAGTTATATTACTTTGATATTACCCGAAGAACATTGTGGTAAAAAAAAATCCACCACCTGTTAAGTTATTTGCAAGATTCATAGAAAAAAGATTAATTTTCTTAGACCCGCTGTCATCTTTAATTTGATCACATCGAAAACCAAAAGTGTACAGAAAAGGACACTCTTGATCCGGTCTTCAAATCTTTTTATATACCTACCTACTACCTACGACTACCTTTTTTATCCATACGGGTTCCAGAGTATCTCTCATCCACAGTCTGAATGGGGATTTTTATGTTTGTTATTTTGTGCGTTTGCCAGCCAAAAGTTAGCCTGGCCGCACACGGGCGACCGATAACAACTATAAAACGCCACCGACGTATTTCCTTTAGTTTTCATACAGTTTATACGCACTCACCGCACACGGTTAACGCCAGTGTAGGCCACACGCTGCACGCTCTAGCTTCAGTAAAGAAAAGTAAAGTAATTATTTATTGCATGAATACATGTTAAAAATATAGATGGTAACAATGTCAAACTTTGCATCAATGTATTCTACCGTATTGTGGTGTACAATATTTTGTCATTTACATAAAACATTAAAATAATAATTATAAAAGAGGAACAAATGTCAAAGAGGAATACAAAAACAAACGTCGAATTCACAAGTAAAAAAAAAAAAAAGTCAAATTATATCAGAATAAAATTATGCATCAGAATTATCAAAGAAATGTCTATCATTCATAAATTGAGTGATTTTATAATAACATTTATTTATTAATGTGTCCTTTAATTTTTTCCGAAACAGTGGGGTCGGTAGTTCCCTTAACGTTTTAGGCAGATTATTATATAAGGAAGGTGCCATGCAAAAGATACTCTTGTGCATCATTGTGGTCTTTGATGAATGCACACATACCTTACTTTGGTCTCTTCTATTGCGAATTACAATTTCTGAGGGTCGAGGAAACAAATCAGGATTATTTTTTACAAACATCGCAGTTTCAAGTATGTACAGACAGGTCACTGTTAGTATATTGTGCTGTCTGAAATAAGAGATACAGGAGTCTGTCATTTTACGATGAAATATAGCCCTTATGCATCGTTTTTGGCATTTAAATTTTTTTATCAATGTCAGTTGAATTGCCCCAAAATATAATTCCATAGCGTATATTTGATGCGATCAGTCCGTGGTATGTCAAAAGAAGCGTATCTTGGTTCACAATTTGGGCGAGCTTATATAGTATATAGACTAAACTATTCATTTTCGCTGATAAATTTTTTATATGTATCTTCCAATTAAGTTTTCGGTCAATATGAATTCCTAGAAATTTAGTTGTGTCAATTGCCTCAATATTAGTGTCATTGTAATGTATGTCAAGTATAGAAGGTCTAGCTATATTGCGTTGTCCGTAGTGTATAAGTTTTGTCTTCGCTAAATTAATTTTTAAGTTATTATTGTCAAGCCATGTTATTATTGATGTCAAAGTTGAATTAATGTCATGTTCATAGGTTTCACAATTGTTACATGATATAGTGACTGCGCTGTCATCAGCAAATAACGACATAGGTTGATTGGTTACTTCGGGTAAATCATTAATATATATTAAAAAAAGCAAAGGACCCAACACACTCCCTTGAGGAACTCCATATTTCACTATGCGTTCTTTAGAGATGTGGGTTTGTTCGAGTTTAGTCTTATAATTAATGTTTTTTATTTCAGTCAACTGTTTTCTATTTTTTAAATAAGATGTCAATAATTGATGAGATATTCCTCTGACACCATACGCTTCTAATTTATTTAATAAAATGTCATGTTGTATATAGTCAAATGCTTGAGTCATATCACAGAATATTGAGCATACCGGTCTTCTTATATCTACATTAGAAGTTACACGGTAAAGAAAGTCATATAGAGCCATATTTTTGGTTTTATTAGCCCTAAATCCTTTTTGTTCTTGGCATAAAATTTTGTTTTTCTCAAAGTAGTCATTTAATTGTTTATAAAAGTATTTTTCAAAAATTTTCGATATTACTGGTATTAGAGAGATCGGCCGATAGTTTTCCATGCATTCTTTATTTAATTTTTTATAAAGAGGCTTAATTATCGAAACCTTTAAAGCTTCTGGATATACTCCACAACTTATGCATAAATTAAGAATATGACTAATTGGTTCACAGATATATTCTGCCACGTTTTTCAGTACTTTAGTGGAGATTTCGTCATATCCCACACTATTAGTATTCTTAAGGGACACTATTATTTTCAATATATCCGAGGGAAAACATGGTTTTATAAATATAGAATTTTTCTGATTGATCGTCAAAGGGTAATTGTTGTTTAAATTATTGATAGGTATTATTATATCTATAAAAAAATCATTAAATGCATTTGCTATGTCACTAGGGTTTGTTATTGTTTTATTATCTACTAGGAATTTACTAATTGGATCTTTTGGAAGTCGACCTTTGGCGCTTTTAATAACGTTCCAAGTAGCCTTGGATTTATTTTTTGATGATTTTATGGTATAATTATTTTGTGCTTTTTGTGTAAGTTTAATAATTCGTTTTAGTAAATTTGTATAGTTATGGTATTTCATTTTATTCAATTCATTTGGATCTTTTCTGTACTTCCATAAGAGTTTTCTTTTATTTTTACAGCACAACTTTATCCCTCGTGATAGCCATCGTACTGGTCTTAAAGATTTAATGGTAATTAATTTCGTTGGAAAACAAAGGTCGTAAAATAATTTAAAAATATGAATGAACGAATCATACGCACTGTTTGGGTCCGTTTCTATGTATGCCTCTGCAAATGAAAGATTACCTATGATATTGTTAAACCTATGTAAATTTTCAGGCGAGTAATCACGTCTCTTAACACGCCAAAATTTGAGAAGAGTTTTATTTCTGACAGGACACTTAAAAAGCTGGGCTGTGTGATCAGACATTTTAAAGTCAAGAAGTTCACAGTTCTTATATTTTATTTTTATTTAATTATACGGAGCCATTGTTTACGTGACGACAGCGCCATCTGTCTAATTAACTTATTCTTTATTCTTTATTCTTACTATTCAGGTAACGCCGTTTGTGGCTGTCGCGTGTGGCCTGTGTGCGGCCAGCCTTAAATATATATGTAGGATGCCTTCAAAATGTATACGTTATTGTAATATTTGAGTGTAATAACTACAAAACTATTTTTATGTCTCGTAAAAGGTATGTTTAAAATTTGAGTTTCATAATATATTTTTTTACAAAAACACTGAAGACTTTAAATTACATACTTTCAATACTTACAATCTCGATCACAATATTATTATGCTAAAATATATAGAGAATATCGTCCACAAAAGTATTTTGGCGCCTCGTAATTCCAAGAAATGATGAAGTCTTTCAAGGTTTTCAGGAAAAGTTTTAATCCCACGTGATTAAAATCTATACGGGACTACCGCGGGATTATAATCCAGACATCAAAATCGGTTATAGAGTTAGATATCTAACATACTTACACATAACACGGTTAAAAAATCACACGGCCGAATTGATAGCCTTCGTTTTCTGAAGTGCAAAATTGAGTTTGTCTATTAAAGTGTTTTATTGCTTACTAGCTGAGTCAACAGACGTTGTCCTGTTTTAAAACCTTCTCTTTACAGTTACAAACACAACAAAAAAAGAATTAGCAAATAGACCGTGACCAAGGGAAATAGGGATTCATTTTTATATAATAAGATAGATGCTACAATGTGTTGTCTGGATAGCCCGCGGCTAAACCTCTTAAAAACTTCTAAGCTGCAAAAGTGCTACGTGACGAATAAAAACCTTTCAAAAACGTATATTTTCATATTCTTCGTTGTTTTCAACAAAATTAATGGATATAAAAAACCGCTCCTGGACATTGATCTTCACAAAATATTTTTTCCATACATTTTATTTTTCCAAGCAACGAAAATACAGCGAAGAAACATTTTAGAAAAAAAACATGATTACGACTGCTATCCACAGGCTTGGTAGATGTCTCATCAGATCTTTAGATACTTAGACCTTTGAGGGTAGTTAATGGCACGTCCAAATAATATATTTGGCATTATGCTCACATTAATGGCAGTAGTTAGTATTCCGTACGTGAAAGGTTGCAAGCCCGTCACCGCTTATAAGCATGCTAACCTATGACACACACCTTTGAATTTTTGGTTCTAGGGTATGCCGGTTTCTTAACGATGTTTTCCTTCACCATTTAAGAGTTTTATTTAACTAATTCATTTTTACACGACCAGTTTTAAACTCACGACCTTCAGATCGTGAGGCAGGCGTTCTACCACTTTACCAGCTCTTTGCAAACTTTCTAAGCTCAATTTAAATAAAGTACAGAAAAGCAGACGTCACGAAAAATGCATTAATTTGTACCAAGCTGCTAAAGATGGCGTGTTTCAGACTTAATTAAATACAACAGAATTTCGGGTCCACTGAGAGGTCTCAAGTTAGGGTTGTCAGTGTGATTTTAGCTGTAAATTAATAGGGCTGTTGGGACGTGTCTGTCTGGCC
Source organism: Cosmorhoe ocellata (assembly GCA_963675405.1). Taxonomy (NCBI): domain Eukaryota; kingdom Metazoa; phylum Arthropoda; class Insecta; order Lepidoptera; family Geometridae; genus Cosmorhoe; species Cosmorhoe ocellata. The sequence goes on along the minus strand of OY776246.1, from coordinate 9,918,247 downwards.
AATGGCTTGTTTACACTATTCAAAAAACATAACGATCACAGGATCTATGCAGAGGCATCGCGTAAAAATTTCATGTTTTTGAAATCTGTTATTGGTTTTTAAAAAGTTTAGTATTTTCTATCGTTATTTAAAAATATGCCTGATTCGTGCACTCTATAGTAATAGCATATCAGAGGTTTGAAATTAGTTTTTAGCTTTCGCCCGCGGCTTTGCCCGCAAGGTACCTCTTTCTAAACATTGGTAAAAGAGTTTTTGAAAATCGGATGGGTTTTTTGACGTCACAGTTCTATGAAACAAAAATGGGAGTTACTGGTAGTTTCAATAGTGTAGATGAAAGTGTGTACTAATAGAGCATAGTATGTAATAGCTTCAGAGATAACCTCTTACATACATACAAATAAACAACTTTCCTTTTTATAATATTAGTGTAGATGAAAGCTTGTACAAATTATGCATGTTAACCTGTGACATGCCGGAACGCAGATCCACGCGAGACATAATAGATTTTCTATTGTGTCTGGAATCCCGGCATCCCAGAGGTTAATAATATTTTTTTTATTGGCACATTTATCGTTAGTATACAAATCGTCATAACCCACTGAAATTAAGAGATAAACACAATAAATTACTATATAATTGCTATATATAACAAGATACGACAATAACAAGATTTGCATAGATTATTTCCCAATTACACAGAGCCCTCGCGGGAGATCCCACGCTCGAATTAAGTCAGAATGTTCCATGGCGTGTGATTGCTTCTGAGAATATCTATGCCTGATTATGGAATGTTATTATCAACTGAGAAATACAAAGATGTGTTAAAAATAATTCTTCATAACAATTAGGTATGTTTGCTAGCAAACGAAACTAAGAGCTAGATTCACCATGCTCTGTTATTTTGTGTTCCACTATCTTGTGACAAAGGATTGTCTTCCGAAAATGAAATGACGTAAAATGATAAATATACGTAACATTCTTGTTAATTTTGGTGAAGGTAATGCTTTGTTAACAAAAGTTTGGTGAAATCGGACCTGAAAGTCAAATACAAAGACAAAGTAACAATCTTCTTAAATGTATAAAACTGTTCCGTTACTGACAAACTGATGGACAGATTGACTGACTGACGAACGAACTGACTGACAATTTACAAAATAATTTAAAACATTTTTCATGTTATGTGAATATAACCCGATTCCAGCCCCAACCCTAACCAAAGAAGAATCAGACTAGAAACTTATCTATAACCAAGTGCTTTTGCAGCCCTCTAGCAAAAATAATAAACTAATACGCGGCTAATTGAACAAGGTAAGACTCATGTTACGATTATATATCTATTACAAAGGAACATGGTATATCTTACTATCCTCCTATCCTACTAATATTATAAACGCGAAAGTTTGTACATATGTATGGATGTATGTTTGTTACTCTTTCACGCTAAAACGGCAGAACGGATCTGGATGAAATTTGGCACAGATAATTATGGAATAGCACAAAGGCTACTGTTTATCGCGGAAAAATGTACGATTCCCGTGGAATAGATTTGTTTTTGTCTTTCAAGGTAGCGGCGAAACCGTGGGCGGAAGCTAGTAATGTTATAAATATAATCTATTACATAAAGCGCTGCTTATTTTGTTCGTTTGATACTATAGATTACCCAAGAGGCAACTGTAGTGAGCAATGATCAAAGAGCTGTGCCAGCACTTACCTCGGACAGGAAATTAGCATAGCCTACGACCGCTTAGCTATCAAGCGCAGACTGTGGTTTCTCCGTTCAGTTTCAATCTGCAACTCAATATATGGAGAACCAACATTTATGTCTTTAAAATGTTCAATATGAGTCATTGTGACCAAGTCAGTAATGAAAAATGTATGCATGTATTGTCGAAATCGTGTACTGTCAAAAGTACGTGATGGATTTTGATAAAACTTGACATAATTAATTTTAGTTAATATTAAGTTTCAGTTATATTTTATTATGTTCTGTATTTGTGACACAAAATAAACTTCTTTGATTTGTTTTGATTTGATTAATATTATACTCGTAGAATAAGATAGAAGATATAAGTCATTCTGAAAAAAAAGGATTGGTTCCTGTGGGATAGAGAGTTAAGAGAGCTAAGATGTTTTGAAGTTAATAGATGAAAAGGCCAAGTAAGGCAATAATTTAAAGTAGCTTATGTGCTAATCCAGACTATTATCTATCTCTGTGCCCAATTTCATCTAACAAATATCCATACATCCATACATATTAGTAGGATTAGTTTGGTCGCATTCGCGCTATGAGATGTACAAAGCTAGAAACAAAAATTAAACTAGAAACTAAATTAAAACGCGATTGCAGCCAAGGATAGTAAAATCTGGAAAAAAGAGAGAGAGGCCTCTTTGCCCTGCAGTGGGACAATACAGGCTAAAATAATAATAATAATAATCGCGATTGCCCTTTTGGTATCGACGACAGAGCAGCCCTACTCATACACACACTCGCACGCACACGTGTACATACGTCACATGTTTATGTAGTAGACGCTACATTCTTTGATATGGGTAAAATGAGGCTACATTTATATGAATTGTTCGTGTCTTGTCTTTGTCCTATTAACTAATTGAGAAGATAAACACAGCCAGTAACAGTTCTCCAGTACTTTTTATGCAACTTTAGCTCGCTTTATACCGAAAGCGCCGACATTGTACTGCAGGAAATACTAAAAGCAACTTGTACATCTAACTTTGTAACTGAATTGTCTCGCCGGGAGAGTCTAACTAATGGAACGTGAAGTGACACCTTTTCTGTCTTAGTTCCTCGATTTGGAAAGTACCTGAGTACTGGGTACTGTGCTAATGCCAAGCACATTTCCGTTGCTACCTTTTTACGTTGGGTAAAAATATTCTGTTTGTCTAAACTCTAAGCATATCTAAATCAATAGCGTCAGGTGGAAACTTTTATCAAATGACATAATGAACGTAAGCTTTCCCAAAGCCTACACGATAGTACCAACTTAATATTTTGAGTGGAAAAATAATTATTATGATCCATTATGACAATTGTAACTACAAACAATTTAGATGCGGGTTAACCGAAATAGTGTGTATAATAAATAAAAATTTAGTGGTTTGAAATATTGGCACCTTTTGAATAAGAAACAGAAATAAATAAATAAATATTGGTGGACAGTTCACACAATGCCGTCTAGCACCAAACTAAGCACAGCTTGTACTATGGGAACCAGATAGTTGATCGATTAATTATATACATTTTTGTAAATACAAACATAGAATACAATTAACACCTAGACACAAAACAAATGTCTGTGTTCATCACAGAAATGTTCTGGTCGGGGACCGAAACCACAACCTACAGCGCAGAAGGCAGAACTACTAACAACTAAGGTCTGAGGCCAGAGAAATAAAATCAAAGTGAAAGTAAAGGTTGAAACAGAAATACCTACAATGTTTGCGCTGTGTGTAAGATACCACATAAGCATTAGCAGGTCCGTTACGACTCAATAAAATCCCATCTGAGATTCTTCTGAAATGACTTGTTCCGAAATATTCCGTCTAAAAATAGGTATTTCATTTCCCATGGTCGCTATTACGAGACATTCCAATTCACCCGCAAGCCAAAATGGACTGAATAGCAGAAAAGTAAAGTTGCATTTTTAATGTAACGTTTTCGAGACATCATTTCCGAACCTAATATTTAGTTAGGGAAAAGTAATTTGAGGAAATGCTAGGTCTTTTTGGTGTTGCAAAGAATTTGTTAATGTTAAATGGATAACACGAGTGCTTTTTGATAAAACAGTAAATCTTCCTACGGCGTTGGTACCTTAGTTAAACTTTGATACAAAATCTCTCCAGATGTACATACCCATTAGCAGCTTTCAGATAAGGAGCAATTCGCTTACTCAATTTTAATGTGTTAAAAAACACCCTTAAAATTCCAAATGATAATGATACTTTTCAACTTACGCGATCTGAACAATATTATTATTTGTATTAGACGGGTATTTATCGCGTTCAAATTACGTCTAGAGTCTACCTGTGACAGCGTGCAAACCTGTCGAAACGTCGGGAAAATAAAAGGTAATTTGAACGCGATAAATACCCGTCTAATACTAATAATAAAATGATAATGATATCAAGATATAATGATGGATGAAAGGAGATTGACGAAACAGTTGTATAAGGAGAGTGTGAATGGGACAGTTGGAAGGGGAAGACCTCGGCGTACGTACCTCGATCAAATTGGGGACGTTTTAGAGAAAGGCCAGGTCCAGAGTACCCTAAACCGACGCGCATGTATGAAGAATGTAATGAGAGTAAATGAAGCAAAAGAAGTATGTCAGGATCGTAGCAAGTGGAGATCCGTGGTCTCTGCCTACCCCGTCGGGAAACAGGCGTGATTTTATGTATGTATGTATAATGATATCAGAACGTCTCGTCAAAGCTACTCGAAGCTTAAATTCTGACTTCTATTTACTATCAGCTTTACCGGCCAACGTGGTAAACTGGCGTTTTGAATACACTTCCTTCAAAAGTGATATGGATCAGTTGATTTATCTATAGTATATTTAATAGCTCAACTTAGATCATCATTATTAGCTCAACTGTTTCAAAAAATAAACAAAGACCATGACTGTAATCTCCTGGGGATTACGATCGTTATCTAGGTAGATTATCTCCTTATTTTCCTAGTTTTATTGTCCTAGATCTTTGATGATAAATTTAAAGAGTCAGAGGCACGTTCAAAAAATGTAATATACCATCTGTTTATAAATATAGGATGTGGTATCGCGCGACTGGAGGTTTTGATCTTTTAGATTGTATTATAATGTTTTATTATTATGATGACCTCAGTGGCGCAGCGGGCGAGAGTCCGCCTGCGACGCAAGTGGTTGCGGGTTCGATTCCCGCCTCGGAACAAATTTGTGTACGATCTGCAGAAATTTGTTCCGTTGGTCTGGGTGTGTATGAATAATAAAAAATATCAGTCTATCTATTATATATCAAATATTATTATATGTATATTATATATTAAATATATAAGTTATCTAGTACCCATAACACAAGCTTTGAGTAGCTTACTTTGGGGCTAGGTGGTGCTGTGTGGATTGTCCAGCACTATTTAAAAAAAATATATATATATATATGATCACGACTGTAATCCCCAGGCTCGGTAGATATCTCTTCAGATATATTAGTTACTTAGATCTTTAAGGATATCTAAAGGGGGTAGTCAGAGGCACATCCAAACATGACATTTGGTACATGCCCACATTTTGCACAGTACTTAGTATTCCGTACGTGACAGGTTGCAAGCCCATCGCCGCTTATAAGAATACTAACCTATGACACATACCTTCGAATTTTTGGTTCTAGGGTATGCCAGTTTCCTCACGATGTTTTCCTTCACCGTTTAAGAGCACTAGCATTGCGCACATAAATTTTTCGAATGGAAAAACTCATTGGTGCACGACCAGGTTTGAACCCACGACCTTCGGATCGTGAGGCAGAGGTGCTACCACTACACCACCAGCGCTCTTATTATTTATTTATTTATATTTATTTATTTATTCCTAACCAAATATTAGTCAGAATGATGAATCACCTAATATTATTATTTAATTTTATTTTATTTAACGTTTAAATGTTATCCAAAAATTGCTTGCGAATTGCTTCTATTTGCTTCCATCAATGAAAGAAATGCTTCCTCTATTCGGAAATGATGTCTCAAAATGTAACATTTTTTCACAACAAAAGCAGCTTTACTTTAGTGTAAATAAAAAAGTTTTCGAAATTATACATATTTCACAGTGCTAGTTTTAGTTTCAGCGATTGAAATATTATATCCCATTTAAAAAAAAAAAAAAAAAAAAAAAAAATATGATCACGACTGTAATCCCCAGGCTCGGTAGATATCTCCTCAGATCTTTAGTTACTTAGATCTTTGAGGATATCTAAAGGGGGTAGTCAGAGGCAAGTCCAAACATGACATTTGGTACATGCCCACATTTTGCACAGTAGTTAGTATTCTGTACGTGACAGGTTGCAAGCCAATCGCCGCTTATAAGAATACTAACCTATGACACATACCTTCGAATTTTTTTGGTTCTAGGGTATGCCGGTTTCCTCACGATGTTTTCCTTCACCGTTTAAGAGAAATGGCATCCCATTTAGTTATATCGTATCGCCAATGCATAGCAATCCTAGGCTAATTAATGTGAGAAAACAGATTAATCTCAGTCTATGTATCCAATAACGTGGCCAGTTTACACTTAATAGGAGGTACACGAAGTGGATCACCTATCGGGGTCAAACGTGCCGGGCCTCGCTACATCCACGCTATTATCCGTTCACCCTGTTACCGGCTACTGTTATGTGTAGTTGGCAGTACTTACACCATTGTATTTGTATCTAATGAATACAAAATTAATAGTAGATTAGTAGACAAGGGCTGTAAGGCATCAATTGCAGCCCGAGATATTTACTATTACTACTATTACTATTTACTACTCTGCTTTACATCTCGATTGTGAGGTAAGTAGAAAAAAACCGGCATTACAAGAATAAAACATTTTAAAGTAAAAGTTTTCTATTCCCGCCTTTTTTCATCTTTTTTTTTAATTATTTTTTTCAAGAACGAAATTGAGCTTCGCCGTTCGATATTTAAAATTGATGACTATTGTACTCATACGAAGACAAGGCTGAATAGCGAAGCGACCTCTTTTGTCATTGGGCTGAATGCATGATGTCTATTGCCAGTATGATGGTTAGATGTAGGTACAGGTACGCGAACTTTTTGAAAGAGTGAAGTTTTTTTTTAATTATTTACCGTCCTAGGGCTTTTCTAGCTACATTACCCTAGAGCGCTAATTGGTCACCTACAAGCCCCTGGTAATAAGGACCTACTTACCGAATATGAGACATGTAAAAATTTTAAAAACCCTCCGACATCTAAACTTTACCCTAACATACCACATTTAAAGTCATGGTTACCTTACCATGTTTTTGCAATATCATTGGAGTAATACGGTCCCAAATTTTGAATCGATCGGACATAAGGAAGTTGGTACTGGTACTTGGTGAACGGACTGATTTCCGCAATTAGGATATTAGTCAGATCCCCTCATCAACTAGAAAAGAGCTGATGATCTGCAAACAGCTGAACAGATTATGAAACATGGCGAAGAACACTTAAGATAAAATTACCTATGACACAAAAAAACTAAACGAAAATTGGTTCATCCGTTTGGAAGCTACGATGCTACAGACAGATACACAGATACATAGATACACAGAGAGACACGTTAAACTTATAACACCCCTCTTTTTTACTCAGGGGTTAAAAATACATGTTCATAAATTTACAATTTCAATCATAATGTTTTGTGGTGTTGTGATGTGTTATATTATGTTGTTTATCTTATGCTAAGTTATGTATTTAGTACCTATATTGTATTAAAATAGCATTTTCATCTATTTTTATAAATCTGTGTTTGCATATTATTGTATTGTTCTTGCTAACTAAAACCGCAAGTTCGAAATATCGAGGGAGTTTAAAATACGCCACCTATTTCTAATTATTATTATTATTATTATGAGCCGTTTGTGTCCCACTGCTGGGCAAAGGCCTCCCCCCAATTTTTCCAGATGCCGCGATCCTGTGCTATTCTCTCCCAGTCAGCTAGAAATTTATCCAGCTCGTCCCGCCATCTCCGTTTCGGTCTGCCGCGTCGCTTTCTCGCTGGGTCGGGGCGCCACTCGGTGGCTCTCCTCGCCCACAGGAGTAATATTTCTAACTAGCTGTCCCGCCCGCGACTTCGTTCACTTAAAGTATCTAAACTGAGTTTCAAACACATCACACAACTCATAAAAATCCCATACTAACTTTGACACCACATTTTACCCCTTTTTGAAGGTTTATATTGAAAAATCCTGAAACACATGTCCATTTATTTTGCATTTACAGAACACAAACAAAGTTTCAAACCATTCGCACCACCCGTTAAAAAGTGCCCTACAAACCTTGACCCCCCATTTGACCCCTTTTTGAAGGTTGTATTGAAAAATCCTGACACACAAAACAAAGTTTCTGACCAATCGCACCACCCGTTAAACAGTTCCCATACAAACATTGACCCTACATTTGACCCCTTTTTTAAGGTTATTTTGAAAAATCCTGAAACACGTGTCCATTCATTTTGCATTTACAGTACACAAACAAAGTTTCAGACCAATCGCACCACCCGTGAAAAAGTTCCCATACAACATTGACCCCACTTTTGACCCCTTTTTGAAGGTTATATTGAAAAATCCTGAAACACGTGTCCATTCATTTTGCATTTACAGTACACAAACAAAGTTTCAGACAAATCGCTCCACCCGTGAAAAAGTTCCCATACAAACATTGACCCCACATTTGACCCCTTTTTGAAGGTTATATTGAAAAATCCTGAAATACGTGTTCATTCATTTTACATTTACAGTACACAAACAAAGTTTCAGATTAATCGCACTACCCGTTAAAAAATTCCCATACAAACATTAACCCCACATTTGACCCCTTTTGATGGTTATATTGAAAAAACCTGAAACACGTGTCCATTCATTTTGCATTTACAGTGTACAAACAAAGTTTCATGAAAATCGCTCCACGCGTTAAAAAGTTTCATACTAACGTTTTCACCCTTTTTCACCCCCTTAGAGGTAGAATTTCCAAAAATCCCGCCTTAGTGGGTGGTTTTGTTATAAAAGGAAGCCACCTTCCAAATTTCAGCTTTCTATCTTCAGCGGTTTCGGCTCGGCGATGATCAATCAGTCAGTCAGTCAGTCAGGTTAAGCTCTTAAATAGGTATAGATAGATTAAGCTTGCCTAGCACTTCTTAAAATCTAAGACAGTTTAGTATTCAGTTATCAAAAAATACTTGAAAATAGATTCTTATAGTCGCTAAATTAGATTTTTGGACATTTATACAGGACTAGCTGTCCCGCCCGCGACTTCGTTCACTTAAAGTAGGTATCTAACTAAACTGAGTTTCAAACAAATCACACTAATAAAAAAATCCCTTAATAACTTTTACACCCAATTTTACCCTTTTAATTAACCCTCTAGGTTATTTTGAAATATCCAGGAATACGTTTCCATTTATTTTGCATTTAAAATATCCAAACCAAAATTAAGATCAATCGTTTTTTTTTAAAAAGTTTCAGACCAATCGCACCACCCGTTAAAAAAATCTCATACAAACATTGACCCCTTTTTTAGAGTTACCTATATTTAAAAATTCTGAAACAGAAAACAAAGTTTAAGGCCAATCCCACCACCCGTTAACAAACATTGACCCCCCATTTGATCCCCTTTTTAGAGATATATTGAAGAATTCTAAAACACAAAATTAAGTTTCAGACCAATCGCACCACCCGTTGAAAAGTTCCCATACAAACATTGACCCCACATTTGACCCCTTTTTTAAAAGGTTTTATTGAAAAATCCTGAAACACGAAACAAAGTTTCAGACCAATCGCACCAGGTTAAAAAAATCCCATACAAACATTGACCCCACATTTGACCCCCTTTTGAAGGTTATTTTGAAAAATCCTGAAACACGTGTCCATTCATTTTGCATTTACAGTACAAAAACAAAGTTTCAAGGCAATCGCACCACCCGTTAAAAAGTTTCCATACAAATATTGACCCCACATTTGACCCCTTTTTGAAGGTTATATTGAAAAATCCTGAAACACGTGTTCATTTATTTTGCATTTACAGTACCCAAACAAAGTTTTAGGCCAATCGCACTACCCGTTAAAAAGTTCCCATACAAACATTGACCCCACATTTGACCCCTTTTTTAAGGTTATTTTGAAAAATCCTGAAACACGTGTCCATTCATTTTGCATTTACGGTGCACACACAAAGTTTCATGAAAATCACTCCACGCATTAAAAAGTTTCATACTAACGTTTTCACCCTTTTTCACCCCCTTAGAGGTGGAATTTCCAAAAATCCCGCCTTAGTGGGTGGTTTTGTTATAAAAGGAAACCACTTTCCAAATTTCAGCTTTCTAGCTTCAGCGGTTTCGGCTGGGCGATGATAAATCAGTCAGTCAGTCAGTCAGTCAGTCAGGTTAAGCTCTTATATAGATATAGATTAGATACGCTAATAAAAAATAATAAAATCATTTATGAGTTAAAATAAACATTTTATTTTGATAATTTTGTTGGTGCTACTTAAATGTTAGTGTAAAATAATTATGGCGTTGGAATATAATTAAGGCGGTTCTAACAGTTAGAGAAACCCTAAAAATATATTAACCTGGCAATCCTTAGACCTTTAGTATACGACATTCAGCCATATACGCATATATTGTAGGTACTTATTCAATTACGACCTTAGAATAGCGTCTGATACTGGATGTTAAACCTTGTAGAGTTGTATATTTAGGTCGCTATTTGCAGATACTGAGCGAACACCGTTCGTCCGCAGTTATTGTGTACCTACACAGTTTGTAGTGAAATGGTATGGGCTCTGTAATAGCCGAAGTAAACAATCAGAGTAGGTAGCGAAATTAGTAGATATCCCTTGTCTGTACAATAACTTGTTTGTAGTTGTGGGTTGAAACGAGAAGTAAGTAAGAAGTGGGTTGAATGTTGAATCAATAAAATTACTAATGTTTAAAGATTGGGTTGAAGTCGTTTAGAAGATTCGAGAACTTATTTAGGAGCACTTGGTGGTGTAGTGGTTGCATCCTGCCTCATGATCCGAAGGTCGTGGGTTCAAACCTGGTCGTGCACCAATGAGATTTTCTATTCGAAAAAAATATGTGCGCAATGCTAGTGCTCTTAAACGGGAAGAAAAAAATCGTGAGGAAACCGGCATACCCTAGAACTAACAACTAAGGTGTGTGTATAGAATATAGAGTATTTTCATAAGCAGCGATAGGCTTGCAACCTGTCACGTACGGAATACTAACTACTGTGCAAAAAGTGTGCGTGTGCCTCTGACTACCCTCTGAATATCCTCAAAAATCTAAGAAACTAGAAATCTGAAGAGATATCTACCGAGCCTGGGGATTACAGTCGTGACCATTATTTTTGACTATCGTGTTGTTAATCATGGTTCTTATATTTTTCAATCATCAAATAAACTGAGTAGGTGTTTTGTGAAAAAATTACTTCTTTATTTTTACAAAATAAGAAAAAACTTACTTAAAGATTTGTAGTGCCTACTTATAACGCATCAATGGTTTAACCTCTCAATTGGGTATAGATCAATGACTGAATTAACCCCTAAAGGACAATCTCTTCAATATTTTTTCAAGTTTATAACCTTAACAGAGGCACTTTTCGAATAACAAAATAAGTAAGTACCATCCATTACACCTAATGGCACTTTAGTTGGAAAAAACTGCTTAAACATTCAATCCGTTGTCTATTCTAAGAACATCGAAACTGATAAGTGGTACTTAGAAATATAACAGTTTAAGTGGATTCTTGACTTCTTAAGATATGCTATATTCAATGGCACGGAATAACAAAAAGTAGCATGATGAAAAAAAAAATTATGATCACGACTGTAATCCCCAGGCTCGGTAGATATCTCCTCAGATCTTTAGTTACTTAGATCTTTGAGGATATCTAAGGAACCCTCCTTAGATATCCTCACTTTTTAAACTATCGCGACTTGGAAACATGTTTAAATATATACTCTCGGGACTTAATCGCGTATTGTGAAACATTCTATTTACCTCGACGTTTCGATGATATTACAATCACCGTGGTCACGAGTAGACTGAGGGCCGGCGTCCGCTCGCATCTTCAACTGACGAGACTACCCTCAATCAGTCATCACAAACTACTAGGGTCGCGACACACCACACTAACAATGTCCGGCGATATGTTGGACGATTTTTTACGATGCGAACACATTTTGATGACTGGATCCCACGTTGAAGACAGTTTGTAACCATTTTCCCGGTTAAAATTTTTATGTTTCTTTATTTCAACCGCCTCACGCACAATTCGGCTATAATAATGGCGATCATTGGAAAGGACTAATGGTTTGTGCAGTTCTATCCAGTGGTTTAATCCTGATTCAAGCAAATGCTCCGCTATCGCTGATTTTTTCACCTGGCGGTTTTTGACAGCTGCAATATGTTCCTTGACTCTTTCAGCAATAGTCCGCTTCGTTTGTCCGATATAAGAACTACCGCAGCTGCAATCGATCTTGTACACCCCTGGTGTTTGATAGGGTATGGTGTCTTTGACTGTTCCTACTTGTGCTGCTATCTTGCGTAGTGGAGTGAAGACTGTCTTTATTGCAAATTTTTTAAGCAATGAACCGACTTTGTCTGTAACCCTTCTAATGTACGGCAAGTATGCTCGTTGTCTCGGAACATCAACCTTTCTTACCCTATTCGTACGTCTAGCACACACTAAGGAGGGTAGTCAGAGGCAAGTCAAAACATTACATTTGGTACATGCCCACATTTTGCACAATATGACGATTATATATTTGCATGATGATACTCTGATTATTTCTATTGTACAAGTTCTCATGTTATTTTGAGTTTTATTGTCTAATTTTGGTGTTTATTTTTCCAATCAACCCAGTTTTTGACAGCGCGCACGAGTTACTTTTGTCGCCGTGGCATCTCTATATATAACTAGTGACGAAACAGTCACGGCGACAAAAGTAACTCGTGCTCGCTATCACTAAAGTGAATAATCCTTCAGAAAATTTCCCGAGAATTCTAAAAGTTTACTTTTACTATGACTCTGTGATGTAGACAAAAAATAAATACACTGGCAAAATTGTCAAAAAAGAGGGAAACCATAAAAAAAGAAGAAAGACGTTTTATTATTATTTATTTAGTTTTTTGAAACGTTAATTATTTCAAATCAATTCTGCTATTGGTTGATATAGGTTCCTAGCCTTTGTAGGAGGAGCCAAAATAGTTTAGTTTCTATAAAATTGTAAATATATTCGGTGTTTGATTTTATGTAACCTTTAAATGACGACATAATAAGACTTTACAATAACTGTTTTCCTCTACAGAAAAAAAAGTTTTCGTCAAACAAAAACACATTTTTGGGCGTCACAAATGTAATTTTATTTTCTCTTCCGTAGAGAACAACGCCTGATTTTTATTCTAGAGCAGCCCATACAATAAATCAATTATAAGTCCAAATAAAAATAAAATTTGTATGATTTTGATATACATTTCTTACAAAAACCGCAGTTAAACATAACTACAGAAATATTTTCGATATTGTAAAGAATGAGAGGATTTTATCAGATCATCAGTGATACATAAAGATTGGTAACTTGACCATTTCAATTCCCATAAATCGCTTTTAGGGTTCAACCGTAGACCCTTGTCCATCGTAGACAGTAATAGGCCATTAAGCACTGGTTTCCCATAAAGTGGCTACGTTTCTTTTTGCTCAACATGAAATAAAATAAAAATAAAATGAAATAATAATGGGGGACTTTTCAGAAAGCTATCTAGCCCCAAACTAAGCAAGCTTGCATTATGGGAACCAAACAGCTGATAGATTAGATTAATGTTTTATAAATATTAAATAGAAGACACAACACCCAGACCACAGAACAAACATTTGTATTCATCACACAAATGCTTGGAAAGGCGATTGAACCTACAACCACATACGGTAAAAAATATTATTAACAGTAAAAAGAAAAATATTTATTTTACTTTCCTAATAAAGTTATTTTAGGATATCATTGGCGGAGCCAACGCCCACTAGCAAGGCAATTTATGAAAATAAGGATCAAAAGGGCAAGATAAATGGCCACTCTTTATAAAAATAGCCGCAATTTGCCAAATTTCCCAAACAATTGGCTAATACGCTAACGATGGCCTAGCGCCCTGATTAGGATCTTCACAATTGTAAACCAAAAAATAAATAAATGAATGAACGAACGAAGGAATGAATGAATGAACGTTTACCTCAGTGAGACATGATTTATAAATATTAGTTCCGACAGGAGGTTATGTAACTAAAGTTAGCATTGATAGTGTAGTTCCTTACTTTCTGACTGGTCGTGACTTCGAATAAAATCTAATCATGCATCGATTTGAACAAACTCTGTGGCATGGCGGGTGTGTATTCACGGGAGAAATATTGCATGTTCTACAATTCCATGTTCTGCATATATTTCTTTCCTGTCTGGGTGTTACGGTGTTACCATGGTAAGAACTGGTAGTTTCTGGTAACCATAATACAAAAAATCTTAGCGTGGGGTCCGAATTAAGTTATTGTTGATTTACCAAAAGTTATTTGAAAGAATAATATGATCAAAATTCAAATAACTCAAATGATTCTGCATACTTGAAACTTTCAGGTTATGCATATAGAAATCCTTTCTTTTCCTCTATTTTCGCTTAAGCGGGGTTATCGTAAAACAGCTGATACGAACGAGGCCGATCAGATTGGCTTTTAACCCCACGTTACCTGCAACGCAGACATTGTAATCTGATAGGTAGATACGGTTTAAATTGAAAAAGGTTTTTGCCTTAGTACCCACATTAGTACGAGTATAATGAATGTGAAACTCTCTTTGTTACCTGAATAGCTGAACGGATATAAATGAAACTTGGCAAGGAGATAATTGAAAACAGCTTCATACAGTACCCATATTTATTTTTTTGACATTTTGCATATATGTCACTTTTGAATCCAGACAAACACCTATCTTTTGTTTAAAATTGACTTGACAATTTGATTGAATATGTGACAAATTGACTAATTACTAAAGAATACTACTAATTTAAACACTTTACACTGGCAAAATAGATATCTTAAGGAAACCGATGCCATAAACAAAGAAGAACCCAACAACACTTTATTTATCAAAATCTGCCCAGCCGTTTGGGCTCAGCGAAAGCCAAAAGATCTCGCTACATATATACGTGCCTATACCCCAAACACATACCTTCCTTTTTGCTGTCGGGTAAAAACAGTAGATATTTCCAAAGTGCTTCGCATAAAATCGCGGTGAAGCCAAGCCCATTCCGTCGCCCGAGCTTGTGGTCAAACACTAGGTTAGAAGCGGATGGAGAAGCTTTGAGGCTTTTATGTACCGGTTCAAACCGGATTTACTGGAATCAATATCGTATTTTAGGGCTCAGCCAACATGGTCTAAACTTTACCTGCAAGGTAGTTTTCAGTAAAAATGAACTTCTGAGGTGCATTCTCATCACATTTCAACTCTGCTAGGTATTCCATACAATATTAACAAGGATCATACAAAAAAAGCGCTAGGGCCCAGCGAGTTTCTTGTCAGTTCTTCTCGGACTGGGAATAGGACTGGAATTGGCACTTAGACTCACCTAGTATGTAAGACGTTTCAAAATGATCCCTGTGATTTCATTGAAATAAATATATTTGACTATTGACTATTGACATTAGGGGCCTCACCACATCATCATCATCATTGACTTCACCCAGTGCTGGGTATAGGCCTCTCTTTGCATTGCCATTATCCACGGTCTGCTGCTAGCCTCATCCAGGTCAGGCCCGCGACGGATGCAATGCGGCCTCACCACAAGCTTTTACAAACCATCATGTTTTAGAAACTTCAAGTTTCAAGCTCGAAGTAATACTACTTCAATCCAAATGTTATAGGTCATGGTACGAAATATCAAAGTTATATACTTTGAACTAGTTTAAACTCTAGACTATATATTCTATATATTTATATTCTGAGATATTCTCAAAAGATTTAAGTAATTAGAGATCTGAGGATATGTCTACCGAGCCTGGGCATTACTTTACAGTCGTGGTCATGTTTTTTTTTGTTCTTTTTTTTGTTTGTTGTTCACAGTCTGTGGAAAGTTTTGCTTTATACATACCGCTACTATTTTTTTATTTTACAGTTGAAGTAAAAATTCTAAAATTATGAAAGAATACTGCTTTGTAGTTCAGCACGATTGGATCCTAGAACGAGTAATGCATACAGAGCAGTTTGCCGAATCCTGAGGAGTCCTCATTCCACATAGTACGATTCGGCTGATGGTACTGTTTGGCTAGATAATATCATTAATAGTTCTTTCCTCGTCGCTTTGTGTTGTACAAACAATGCCTTATTAAGTTTATTCTCGATATAATTTGTGAAGTCACCTGAAAATTTGTTTTATTATCTAAATTATCACTGTACATTCAAATGTTAGTATTAGGTCAAAATAATGACGTAGCAATGTCAAAATGTTAAATGACTAATCATCCGTCATTCAAAACCTCATCATGTCCTTGGATGTGTCAAATAAGTCTATCTTGGCTTACAAACAAGCATCAATCTTTTCAGAAGTATTTTTTCAAGAGCATGACAAATGAGAAAAGAAATAAAAAATAATAATTGTACGTGGTATTTTAGGAAGCCAATCGAATCATCTGATTTAGAATCAGGGGACAGGATTGGCTGACATGGATCTTGACGTGACTAGAAACGAAAAGGCCAAATGACAAGATCGCTCTTTATAATACAATTTGTCTATCGAAAATTTGAACTTGGCACCTCAATTTGGACATTCATAAAAAATGTTAGTTGGAAGCATAATCTAAGCCAGCTTTTATATTCCAGCGCGGTTGTATTAATTCAATAAAAAGTCGTCTGGCAATTTATGTTCATGCCATAAGGTTCAAAATGCTATGATCTACGACTATTTTACTGACTCTACCTACTACAGCTTGCCCATTGATATTTGAATTTGCTTATTCTGAGAACTGTGATTCTGATGCTGAGTGCACTTTGATCAGTCATTGTAACCAAATTGTCTCCGCGCAGTCAAATTTAGACTCGCACGCTATGCTAAAACGTAAAATGGCCCATTTATTGACGACATCCAAGCATAAATACTGGATCTGACATTTTGCTTAGCAAAGCTAGCAAGAAAACATGATTTCCACACGCAATTTTGTACATTGTTAGGTTCAGTATGTGTTAATTTCCAAGATTTTTAACCAATATTACTTTTTTGGGTTTAAACCTGTTCGTGCACCAATGAGTTTTTCTATTAAATAAATTTATGTGCGTGATGCCAGTGCTCTTAAACGGTGAAAGAAAACATGGTGAGGAAACCGGCATACCCTAAAACAAAAATTCGAAGGCACACGTCATACATTAGTTACTTATAAGCGGCGGTGGGTCTGCAACCTGTCACGTACAAAATACTAACCACTGTGCAAAATGTGGGCATGAGCAATTCATATTCAATTTTTTCATTCATCTATAAATATTTATTTCATTCATATTCAAAGATCTTAGTTAGGTACGTCTGAGGAGATATCTATAGCTTAAGAATTACAGTCGTGATCATGTATGATAATTACAAGCTAATTTTATTTGTAAACAGGAGTTATAGAGCAAAAATACAACAAATAAAAAAGACGCAAACATTTATATATTTTTAAGCTTACGCGATCTGTACCCCTAGTATGAGTTTTTGATTTACGAAAACTTTTTTCGAATAGTATCTTTTCAAACATTTACCTCCATCGGAAATGTTAAGGAACTAAAATAAGGTCGATAATATCGAAAATATTATCTAATCGGCAGTCCCAACAATGATTTTCAAACCATGTTTTCACGATATCGACTTTATTTTAGTTCCGATGGAGGTAAATGTATGAAAGGATACTATTCGAAAAAAGTTTCCGTAAACTATCAAAAACTCATACTAGGGGTACAGAACACATTGACATTGTTACATAGGTAAATAAAACGCGATAAATACCTGTTTAATACTAATAATAATAAACATTCCTATATTTGAAGGCATTCTGTATTGAGGTTAATATTATTTTTATCATATTATTATATATTCATATTATTTTTCCCAAGGAGGGTTGACGTCAGGCAGGCGGCCGGTCGTAAAACACCTAGCCAAAACTCGTACAACATGGATCACAGAAATAAAAGGAATTACGAGTGACAGAGGGAAATGGAGGAAGATCACATGTTGTGCCGACCCCGCATAACGTGGGATAAGGGCAGGAAGATGATGATGATTATTTTTATCATATTTATGATGGCTTTGACAGGAGTACTTGCAATACTTGCTGCAAGTCCAAATATTATAACATTAATGACTGTGCAAACAGAATGTAAACAAAACAGCAAGTAGCTGTACCCCTAGTATGAGTTTTTGATAGTTAACGAAAACTTTTTTCGAATAGTATCCTTTCATACATTTACCTCCATCGGAAATTTTAAGGAACTAAAATAAAGTCGATATCGTGAAAACTTGATTTAAAAATCATTGCTGGGACTGCCGATTACATAATATTTTCGATATTATCGACCTTATTTTAGTTCCTTAACATTTCCGATGGAGGAAAATGTATGAAAGGATACTATTCGAAAAAAGTTTTCGTAAATCAAAAACTCATACTAGGGGTACTGAATGAGCACCAAAAACCTTGCTAGTTTAATTAAACCACACGAACGGCTACAACGCTGTTATTTATTCAATTAACGTAACATAGAATTCATCTATCTCACGATGTCGTGTGCAATGACCTTTGTAACAACGTTATAAGATTCAAAATCGAATAAGAAACCGAGCGTGAAATAGATTAACTCAAAAACAGTGTCAATAATACAAAATTAAAACAAAACAGCCATTTTTTGTTTAAAATTGACTTGACAACTTGACTATGACTCTGTGACGTTGACAATACTTATATATAAATACACTTGACACTGGAAAAATTGTTCTCTAAGAGACAGATGCCATAAATGAAGAAGAAGAAGAAGAAATTTAAAAAACCCCCCCTACATCTAAACCTTACCCTAACATGTCATATCATTCAATATCATTGAATACGGTACCTAATTTCGAATCAATCGGACAAAAGGAAGTTAGATCCCCTCATCAACTAGAAAAAACCTGATGATCTTCAAACGACTGAACAGATTTTCATGAAACATGGCTATGAACACTCGGGATAAAATTGTCTCAAAAAACTAAACGGAAATCGGTTCATCTGTTTGGGAGTTACGATGCCACAGACAGATACACTGAAAGACACGTTAAACTTATAACACCCCTCTTTTTCGTCGGGGGTTACAAATAGAATCAAAATCTGACTATCCTGAGATAAAAACTGCATCATACATACATAAAAATTCTCTTGGTTTCTTCGTCGGTTAAATACTTTGTCACTTTCTGCTTCTTTTGGTCTGTACCATCATCGTCTGCTGGCATGTGATAGGCATGACTGTACACGCGATTTTGAACCTTATGTTAAGGTAATAATTTACGTCATACACGTTTCAGAGAAGCCACAACCGTCATAATACCATAAACGTTGATTTCACCAAATAAGATATATAGATAAATATTTGGTGAAAATTTCACACAACACCATTTAGTCCTAAAGTAAGAAAGGACATATTTTGTAAATCAGACAGCTGAAGATAATATTTCTTCATAAAAACACACATAGTAATAATACACTTACAGTAAAGGATACCGGGGTAGAGATATGCCAAAGAAAAGATGGATGGACTGTGTGAAAGATGATTGTAAGAAAAGAGTGAAATGACACAGGGAAATGGAAGTCGGAAAGAGCAGGAAGATAACACATAAAATACATAATAATAGCCAGGCACAGAACATACACCTGTGTTTTTTCTGTGCCTGGTTTTGTAAACTCAAATGTTTGTCCTGATTGGGGATGGAACCCCCGCGCAGAGCTTACTACTAACTGAATGTTAAAGCCAATCAAAGATAGATTTATATGATGGAATGGCGGCACCCGCTTTATAGAAGTCATGCCTTTATGACATCTATAAATCAAAATACAGCGCTAGTTCGCGGGTCTGCAGAATTCCATTTATAGGTACTGGCACATTTCCTTAAGCCCTTAGGAAGGGATCGATTGCCGATTTCGTGAGGGCATTGAAGAGAGTGAATCGTTTTGTCCGGACTTACTTAGAATTCTGTACCTTCGTTTTATGGGTAGGTTAGGTAAAGGTACGTTTGCATGGCGAGAAATTCTCCAGAATATGGCAATTTTTGATACATTGCCATTGCATATTGTAACACCAGTAACACTGATGTTAAAGAAAAAAACATGGGGCTCTTCGGGCAACATCAAAGTAATGTAACTTCGATATTTCGTACCATGACATAAAAATATTGTATTAAAGTTGTGTTACTTGAAGCTAAACTTTGTCGTTTCTGAAACATGATGGTTTATAAGAGCTTGTGGTAAAGCCCCACGATTGTAATCCCCAGGCTCGGTAATTATATCTTTAGATCTCTAGTTACATTTACCCTTTATCCTTTACTCTTTACCTTAGATCTTTTTGAGGATAACTAATAGGGATAGTCACAGGCACGTCCACACATGATATTTAGCACGTGACCACATTTTGCACAGTTGTTAGTATGCTGTACATAACAGGTTGCAAGCCTATCTTCACTCATAAGAATACTAACCTATGACACACATCTTTTTTTTTCTAGAATATAGAGCTATCTAACCCCAAACTAAGCAAAGCTTGTACTATGGGAACCAGATAGCTGATATATTTCCTTTTTTTAAGTATATTATATAGAATTACCTGGGTGACCGAGCTTTGCTCGTTTTTTTGGGGTAAACGACGTTTTCTAAAAATGAAAGCTAGCTAGATCGATTTATCGCCCCTGAAACCCCCTGCATACTAAATTTCATGAAAATCGCTGGAGCCGTTTCCGAGATTCCGATTATATATATACATACATTTTTTATAATCCTGGGGGAGGCCTTTGCCCAGCAGTGGGACACTAACGGCTGATATAATAATAAAGCGAAAGAGATCCCGCTAATTATAGACCAATATCGATATTGCCCGCGCTAAGTAAAATCTTTGAAAAAATAATTCTTAATCAGCTATTATCTCACTTCAACGTTAAAGGGCTACTTCATAGTAATCAGTATGGATTTACCAAAGGTCGATCAACAACAGATGCAGGTATAGCTTTAATGAAACATATATTTGATGCGTGGGAGAAGTCGCAGGATGCAATCGGTGTATTCTGTGATCTGTCTAAAGCCTTCGACTGCGTGAGTCATGCAAACTTAATCTCAAAGTTGAAATATTACGGCGTCCAAAACCAGGCCTTAGACCTTATACAGTCGTATCTATCGAATAGAGTCCAAAAAGTAGACGTTGGTGGTGAAAGGTCTTCGAGTTCAACTATTGAGATAGGGGTACCGCAGGGATCGATACTGGGTCCTTTTTTATTTCTAGTGTACGTTAATGATCGTAAAAGATCCCATTTGTCGTAAAAGATATTTGTGACATAGTTTTATTTGCTGACGATACTTCACTAGTTTTTAAAGTTGATAGAACCAATTCGAGTTGTGACTACGTAAATGAGTCACTATCATTGATTCTGAACTGGTTCACTGTAAATAATCTTCTGCTTAATGCTAACAAAACAAAATGTATTAAATTCACTTTGCCCAACGTAATGCATAGGCCAACTAATATTAAAATTAATGGGGAGGCAATGAATCTTGTTGATTCTACGGTTTTCCTTGGTATCAATATTGATGCCAAACTTCAATGGGGACCACAAATTGATAAACTTTCTGGTAGGCTTAGTTCAGCTGCATATGCAGTTCGTACGATACGGTGGCTTACGGATGAAGCTACAGCTAGATTAGTTTATTTTAGCTTCTTCCATAGTGTTATGTCATATGGTATAACACTGGTATTCAAGAACGCTACTTAGATAAGTATGGCAGCACCACTATGCTAAGTAAGGCATTTCTCACTGCGTTCGTCATGGCAGGCCATTCATTTCATAAACAATACTTAATGGACTCTTTGCTGTGCGGACACTTAGCATTGAATGGGGCGCTGTGATTGGTTAACGTTGTGACGCAACTTCACTCGGGTTGACTGACTGACACTGACAGAATAAACGTCAAGACCACTGTTTTATTTACAAGTTTTGATAACTTTCCTAAGTTTTACATAATTTATAATAAACTTTGAAGAACAAAATGAATACTAGTTGCTTGCCTTTATTGAGTACGAAATCACCCAAAACAGGGTAAGTATTAAATTGTATGTTTCTGTTTGTTTCGTGGTCAAAGTTGTGAAAATAATAACACGTGTTGTTTTCTTTCAGCTCAAAGAAGTTACCATTTACTTCTTCGGAAAGAGAACTAATTGTGGCTTTAGTGCGGGACCGGCCCATTATTGAGGATAAGCGTACACACGCTCAAAACATCGAGTTGAAGAAGAAGGCCTGGGATGAGCTGACATTGTCCTATAATGCACAGTCCTATGTGACGCCGAGGAATAAAATTCAGCTAAAAAGATGTTGGGAGAATATAAAATCTAGTAGAAAGAAGGAGCTTTCTTTTGAGTCCATAAATATGAGACGTACAGGTGGAGGCCCACCAGAAGGTGGTCCCGGTTTATCTTCAGATAATGTTGTGGATGCAATTTGTCCATTTATAAATTTAACAGTTCCAGGGGTTATTGACTCCAATTCTATAGAAAGTGAGTAAATATCAGAGTGCTTATTAAAAAGATAATTAATTTCTACTTCTATCTAAATATAATAAATATACAATATAATAACTAGCTACTTTAGTTTCAGATGACTTGACACAAACTGAAGAGGATATTAAAAAAATAAAAAAAAATAATGGTAAGGCAATTTGTATTCTTTGTGCAAAATATGTACATGTAAGCATTGTGTGTATAAGTATTAAGTCCAGTAATCATTATTTTATATTTCAGTTGTGGATCTTGAAGTAGTGAGTGACAAACCTGTGTATCACAATATTAATACAAAAATTGTTACCAACTTCTATGATTCTGAAAACCGCGCTGAGGGCACTGAGGGTATGTTTTTATTATTATCATAAAAATGTATCCATCTATGTAGTTATATACGTTTTTTCATAAACAATACTTGGATTAAAAATATTTTTGTTACAGTTATAAATGTGGATAATAATTTTATAAGTGACGTAGGCAACAATGTTCCCTCTCAACCAAAAAAACAAAAGGAAATATCCACTAATAACACAGGTAACTGAATATTTTGTCAATTTAAGAGGTGTGGGCAGGGATTAAACTCAGATGCAAATAAGAACTTGGTGTTGCAGCACTCTTGTTTATATGCACTTATTTATTTTTCAGGTCTTAAGAAAATTTGTAGTGAAACAGAAGCAAGAATAAAGCGATGTACTATGAATATGCAACAGGATTCAGAATTGCATGAATTAAGACTGAACAGGGAGAGGATCCTATTAAAACGGGAAGAAAATTTTATTGACTTCGAAAAACAACTCCATGATTTACAATTAATAAAAATAAAAATGGAAATTGAAGTATTAAAAAAACAACTTCAAAATTAAAATACATTTGTTTTATTTTATATAATACATTAAAAATGGCGTGTTATAAATGATCTCCTAAATAGCAATCCTTCTCTGTTGGATGATTGTGTATTTCTAATGTTTTGTCGAGTAGTCGTTGTAATCCCAATATCCTCTATTTCTTCAACAATGCCATGAGATCTACAAATATTGTATAAAACTGAAGTTGCTACAATAACATGGCACGTTGTTGTCAGATTTGTTGCCATTTTTTTTGATAGGCAAGGAAAAATTCTCTTCCAGACACCTATTGTTCTTTCAACAGTGTTTCTTGTTTTTATATGGGCCTTATTATAATTTTCTTCTGAAACTGTTTCCGGTTGTAGAACAGGTGTCAGTAAATATTTTTGACAGCCATATCCACTATCTCCTAAAAGTATACCATCCATGACACCTTGTTCCATCTTTCTCTTTAATAAAGAAGCTTGGAAAATTCGGTTGTCATGTACTGAACCGGGTCGATCAGCAACAATGTCATATATTTGTAGGTCAGGCCCACATACAATCTGTGCATTTATAGAAAAGTATTTTTTTCGGTTTCTGAATACTTCTGCATAAGAACCACCAGGATTTTGAATCGGTATATGAGTTCCATCAATGGCACCGATAATACCAGGAAAGCTTGCTATGCTGTAAAATTGTTCTTTTATTGTTTCAAGATTGCTAGGAAACTTCACAAATTGCTGCATCTTTAAACAAAATAGATATGAAACTCTTCTCACTATCCTTGAGACAGTTGCTTACTTTTATGAGGTCTCCAGTAATTATCTGAAAATAAAAATGGTGTTAGTACCTACATCCTTACAATTATAATAATAACAACCTAATTACCATAAAAATACATGATGGAGTTTAATTACATGGTAGGTACCGTAAATATTTAATTTTGAGTGTTAACTTTAGGAAGCTATATACCTATCCATTGTTATTACATATTGCATAAATATTATTAAAATAAAATGTGAGTTTGAAACTGTTGTTATGCAAATTAACTGAATTGTTACAAACCTGGAAACTCCCAGATGAATAAAATCTTAAAGCCACTAGTAACTGGTAAATAGCAGGCACTGGAAGGCCTCTGCTGGTAACTTTCAAAAGATCTTCATTTATTAGAGGCATAAGTATATATAAAACGATATTTTTCGAAAATCTATAGCGTCTTTTAAATTCATCAGCACTGTAATAATCGAAAGGATTTTGAAAGTCACGTATCACTTTTCTTGTGCTGATTGTTCTTTGTGTATTTATCCTCTCAAGAATATAATTATCAAAATCATCTTCGCTGCTGTAATCCATCGCAATTAAACAAAACAAATCAGCGTATCACAATTCACAAATCACTACAAATATAACCTAATACCCGGTGCGGTGCCAGTTTGACATTTGTGTTGACTGTCGCACTATGCGTAGCGTAAAGTAGCTAGCGAGCTACTTTAGCTGTGCGTTCGTTATAGTAAGCGCATAGTGTCGTTCGTCCCTCAAGTGTCGTTTATGAATAGGTTTTTATCATCCTGTGCGTCCGCGCGCCCTGTGAGACCTCATAGTAATGTTCATGAATACCGGTGTAATTCTCTGGGGAAAAGCAGCGGATATACAATCAGTATTCGTATTACAAAAAAGGGCAATTCGTGCCATTTACAAAATGAAACCGAGGGACTCTTTAAAAGAAAATTTTAAAGAAATTAATATTCTCACAGAAGCTGCTCAATATATGTATATACGAAAACTAGCTGTCCCGCCCGCGACTTCGTTCACTTAAAGTAGGTATCTAACTAAACTGAATTTCAAACAAATCACACTAATAAAAAAATCCCATAATAACTTTTACATCCAATTTTACCCTTTTTAGAGGGTTATTTTGAAATATCCAGGAATACGTTTCCATTTATTTTGCATTTAAAGTATCCAAACCAAAATTAAGATCAATCGCACCACCCTTTAAAAAGTACCCATTGAAACATTGACCCAACATTTGACCCCTTTTTGAAGGTTATATTGAAAAATCCTGAAACACGTGTCCATTCATTTTGTATTTACAGTACACAAAGTTTCAGACCAATCGCACCACCCGTTAAAAAAATCCCATACAAACATTGAACCCTTTTTTAGAGTTACCTATATTTAAAAATTCTGAAACAGAAAACAAAGTTTAAGGCCAATCGCACCACCCGTCAACAAACATTGACCCCCCATTTGATCCTCTTTTTTAGAGATATATTGAAAAATCCTAAAACACAAAATTAAGTTTCAGACCAATCGCACCACCCGTTGAAAAGTTCCCATACAAACCCCCCATATTGACCCCCCCCCCCCATTTGACCCCTTTTTAAAAGGTTTTATTGAAAAATCCTGAAACACGAAAAAAAGTTTCAGACCAATCGCACCAGGTTAAAAAAATCCCATACAAACATTGACCCCACATTTGCCACTTTTTCAAGGTTATATTGAAATATCCTGAAACACGTGTCCTTTCATTTTGTATTTACAGTACACAAACAAAGTTTCAGACCAATCGCACCACCCGTTCAAAAGTTCCCATACCAACATTGACCCCACATTTGACCCCTTTTTGAAGGTTATTTTGAAAAATACTGAAACACGTGTCCATTCATTTTGCATTTACAGTACACAAACAAAGTTTCAAGGCAATCGCACCACCCGTTAAAAAGTTCCCATACAAACATTGACCCCACATTTGACCCCTTTTTGAAGATTATATTGAAAAATCCTGAAACACGTGTCCATTCAATTTGCATTTACAGTGCACACACAAAGTTTCATGAAAATCACTCCACGCGTTAAAAAGTTTCATACAAACGTTTTCACCCTTTTTCACCCCCTTAGAGGCGGAATTTCCAAAAATCCCGCCTTAGTGGGTGGTTTTGTTATAAAAGGAAACCACCTTCCAAATTTCAGCTTTCTAGCTTCAGCGGTTTCGGCTGGGCGATGATAAATCAGTCAGTCAGTCAGTCAGTCAGTCAGTCAGTCAGGTTAAGCTCTTATATAGATATAGATTTACTGTACGCTCATAAGAATAGAGATAGATTTCAGAAAAACTGCGATGTACATGGAATCAATACTAAGAACAAACATAAATTATTAATCCCTAAGTTTCGGTTACAAAAAGTAAACGGGTCATTTATGGGGAACATGATACGTTTCTATAATAAACTTCCTATAAATGCAACTAAACTTACTGTTAGAAAATTCAAAGCTTTCATTAAAAATAATCTCTTAAAGAAAGCATATTATAATATAAATGAATATATTGATGATAGGAACTCATGGCCCGATGTCGCTCCGCCCTCCGACAGCTAACCAATTTGCAATGTGAACGCTGTCCTTTTGTTTTATGTATTTATGTTTTGTTTTGTCTTTTGTTTTTATGTTATTATTATTAGATAATCTTGATTACATTTTTTATTGTAAGAAGGATCATACAAAAAAGCGCTAGGACCGAGACGAGTTTCTTGCCTGTTCTTCTCGTACTTGGGTTAGGTTGGAATTGGCACATAGATTCACCTAGCATGTAAGACGTTTCAAAGTGATCCTTGTGATTGTATTGAATAAATATTTTTTCAATTTCAACTTCAATAATAATAATATATATACAAGAATTGCTCGTTTAAAGCATTTCGGATCAGAAGGTTTTGGAAGCTAAACGTTCTTGGTTGCACATCGACTCAAATATAAAATGCTCTGACAGCAAAACGTCCTCAATTTAAAATGGTTTGAAAGCTAAATGGTATTTCCAATAGTTAGTTACCTAGTCATAATGTATTGTCTTTGAATCAATTTGACCATTACGTAAAAACAACCAAGGAGCAGGTCGTCCTGATTTCAGAAAGTATTTAGTACAGCTGGCCTTCAAATCAAAATAAATTTAACGCATTTCAAAGCTTCATAATAAAACCTCTTTAGAATATTATCTTGAGTATTACGATTAAGTATAATTGTTATTATTATTATTATTTTCCGTTTTACCCGTATTTACTGGTAAAAATGATTTATTTATTTTTTTATACCTTCAGTATCACGTATTCTCAAAAGAGGATTTAGGCAGACCGGATTTAAACATGTCTGGCATAGATACATTTCAAATTGCGGACATTTGAGAGTTACTCATGACGTTTTAAAATACATACGTTCAGTAAATAAGGACAATTAGCTCTCATGACGTTTTACATTGCGAATATTCAATAATAAAGACTTTGTGCTCTGAAAACTAGCAGTCATTTTAAATTGAGGACGTTTTGCTGTCAGAGCATTTTATATTTCAGTCGATGTGCAACCAAGAACGTTTAGCTTCAGATGCCATAATTGAAGAAGAAGAAGAAGAAGAAGAAGAAGAACGTTTAGCTTCCAAAACCTTCTGATCCGAAATGGTTTAAAGGTATAAGATATAAATAATAACATCCAGACACATAATAGTGTCTTACTTCAAATAATAAAAATGGATGATTAAAATATGATTAAGCGATTAAGTCAAGTGCTTGTAAGTATAATGAATAATTATAATGACGTCAAACTTTAGACAAGGTTAATCCAATGAATCCCCATTATCTATCATTTCACAAAAGTAATACTTGTACAAATGATAATTTCAGGAGTAGACCCTCGTTTCGGCAAATATAATTGAAACCTTTGAGGGTTGGGTTGTAATTAAACCATGCCTTGGCTTGTAGCACTACATGGCAGCTTGCAATGCAACTTGAGCTTTAAAAACACGAGTTTTAAGTTCAATATAGTAAAGCAGTTGGTAGGTTTAATTATTTAACTGAGTTGCCAGTCGTCAACTAATTGATCATTTATGGCAATAACTACAGTGACATAATGTTGTGATGATCTTTAAAACTTATATTATTTCACAAGATTCAAATATAATTTATAGCCATTTATCAAAAAATTGCGGGGAATTTTATTATTTAGATAATATTTGACTAAATCAACTCATTCTTGATCGACTAAATAGACATATTCAGGAGGTTCTGAAACGGAATGGCTACCAGACTAATATCAGATGGCAACCCAATCGGAGGCGTAAAGAAAAACAGGTTGAAGCGACTAGACAGCCGGCGTTTCTACCTTTATGTGAAAGGAGTGACGGACAAAACTGGAAACATTCTTAGGAAGTTTTCGATTAAGTCGATCTACACTCCGCTCACTAAGATGGCGAAACGACTTCGAACACCTAAAGACGTAGTACCCTTGCAAGTTCCAGGAGTCTATAAGATCGATTGCAGCTGCGGGCGTTCCTACATAGGCCAGACTAAACGCACGGTCGCAGAACGCGTAAAGGAACACATAGCAGCGGTCAAAAATCGACAAACATACAGATCAGCAATAGCTGATCATGTTGTAGACTCAGGACCCAACCACTACTGGATTGAATTACACAAACCACAGGTCATCTGTAATGAAAGGCATTACTACAAGAGAATGGTTCGGGAAGCGATTGAGATTAAGAAATATCCTAATTTCAATCGTGAAGACGGTTTCAGACTCTCTGCCTCATGGAATCCAGTGCTACCTAAGTGTACTCGTCGTAGACCGGTTATTCAGCGCGTCGCGGATACTGTTAGTGTTGTGTGTCGTCCGAGTGTACAGATGGACATCCCTATTGTCGAGAACGAAGTGAGGGTAGTTGCAAATAATGCGACCCCCGCTTCGCGGAGGCGGTAGCTCCAGTACTCCAGTCTACCCGTGACCACGACAGCGTGCAAACCTGTCGAAACGTCGGGAAAATATAAGGTAATTTAAACGCGATAAATACCCGTCTAATACTAATAATAACGACTAAATAGAGGTTTAAAAATCTTGTGCAGTGCAAATTTTTGTACACTCATTGAAAGACTCCAGTACATATTACTTTAATATTCTGTGGCACGGCTTAACCCGTTTGAAAGGGAGGATGGAATCAGTTAGTCGTTATGTTCGTAGATTGTATGACGATACTAGTTTCAGAATATTAGGTATGGAGTAAATGGGGTCTAAGCTGAAAGTTAGGACGATCTTCCTTATTTTTCTTATATTCTTACACAAGAGATTTGATAGTAACCGGATATAATAGAAACTCTAAACAACGCTCTGTTTGTGAAGCAAAATATATTGAAAAAGGCTGACACTTTTTTTCCTAATTGTTCAGTTCATTGTTTGACTTGAGACCGTCTATCAATTTCAAAATTAATCATTTTCCATCTTGAACTTTAAGTTCTATCAAAGTTACAAAGTGCTTAATCGGATTTCGGTAATTAAATCAGCCGTAACCTAAACATTTTGTCTAATAAAAATGAATTTAGATCTCTTAAGCATTTCTCTCTCTCTAAGCAAGCTCGAAATGAGCATTTAAATCCTCCACACTATTTCGAAAAAAATATTGACATGGTAAGCAGAAGTACCTATGTGTTATAATATAAACACATGCAAATTTGGGTCACATTACAAATTAAAAAAAAATATGATCACGACTGTAATCCCCGGACTCGGTAGATACCTCCTCAGATCTTTAGGTCTTTCAGGATATCTAAAGAGGGTAGTCAGAGGCACGTCCAAACACAACATTTGGTACATGCCCACATTTTGCACAGTAGTTAGTATTCCGTACGTGAAAGGTTGCAAGCTCTTTGCCGCTTATAACCACCTTCGAATTTTTGGTCCTAGGGTATGCCGGTTTCCTCACGATGTTTTCCTTTACCGTTTCACAGCACTGGCATCGCACATAAATTTTTCGAATAGTAAAACTCATTGGTGCACGACCAGCCTTGAACCCACGACCAGGCAGAGGTGCTACCACTACACCACCAGCACTCCTTAAATGACTGATAAAAATATTTAAAAAACAAACTTTTCTAAAGCTATCTTTGGGTTACATCATGAGAACACCTCCAAGGTACCATATTGTTACCTGATGCCATCAATAAATCAATATTACTAAATGTATTCATACATATTCACATTGAATACAGTTAATTCGATGTTTCATGTTGGTACAAGGTCCTAGAAAAATGGTTTGATCAAAACATGTCGAGCCCCTTGGGCATAGGGATTTAACCATATTATATACTTACCTATTGGGATTAAATGAGGTAAAACATAATTAGTTTATACATAGTTAATACATAGTTTATTTGAATACTGGGCTATACGTTAGCAGCTTATACCAAACAAAATATTTGATTAAGTATCGAATTTTCTGACTATTTCTTTATTTTTAGTATAGTATTTTTCTTCTATTAACATATCAAAACCTCGCTTATAAATAGAAAACAGAGTTCAAGTCACTGACCGCAGGTAATGTACCCAAAAGCTGGCAACGTTACCTTATTAGATAGCTAGTACCAGGGTGACCGAGCATTGCTCGGTTTTTTTTGGTTAACGACGTTTTTTAAAAATGAAACCTAGCTAGATCGATTTATCGCAGCCAATACCCCCTGCATACTAAACTTCATGAAAATCGTTGGAGCCATTTCCGAGATTCAGATCATATAATATACAAGAATTGCTCGTTTAAAGTTATAAAATACAGATTCTCTGTCCGAAGTAAGCATAAGCCCTTTGATTATTGGTCTTGTCTACTAGTCTTTTCAGTCAAACCTCTTGTCTTTACGGACCTAAAGTAACTACTTACCTCAAGAGCAAATATCTGACCATCACCCATAGATGTATATTTCCACCACTCGAGATCTTCCGCTGCTACAGCCACAGCTTCCATGGTGTTAAAAGGTACGCGGAACTTTTAGATTTCCTCAAAGATCTAAGCAACTACTGATCTAAGATACAAACAAATATGATCACGACTGTAATTTATTTATTTATTTATTTATTTATTATTAGGTACAAAAGCAGTTAACAAATCAATACAAGAGAGAGTGGAACAGTTGCTAAAATATTAAAATATTAAATTTGTCAACCATAAGATTGTACACGACACATAAAGAAAAATCATTTAAACATCAGAAAAAAAGCAAAGATAAAAATTAAAAACAGATAGCATAGTATTATAGAAACCTATTACTAGAGACTTGTTAGATAGGTACTACGTATTACAGTCAGTGTCCAGATTAGTTTTGGACAAATGACATTTGAAGCTTGTTATGCTTTGATGAAAGATATCAAGATTGTTGCAGTGTTTATTATAGAGTTGGGACATACGATGTAATGGATTATTTTGCGAAACATTATTATTAGAGCAAGGAATGTCAAACAAACGATGGTACCGCTGAGCACGTTTAGGGATGGTAATATTGAGTGACATCAGTAAAATGGCACTAAGTTGACCATTAGCTATTTTGTGAAGTAAGCAGAGATCCTTAATTTTTCTTCTACGTGCAAGACTATCCAACATAAAGTGACTAAGCCTGTCATTGTACTCGGGAAGCTTTTTCCTAAGACCGATTCTTGTGCTCATATATCTTAAGAAACGTTCCTGAGTGTGCTCCAAATGTCCTATGTCAGTTTTGTATATTGGTGACCACACTGAGGAGCAATATTCCAACTGACTGCGAACTAAACATTGATATAGAATTTTATATGAGTTAATTCTTTTAAAAGGTTTAGCTGTGCGCATTACAAAACCCATCATTCTATTTGCTCTGCCAGCTATGGAGTCAAAGTGACATTTAAAAGATAACGAAGAGTCAAAAATCACCCCAAGATCACGAATTGAATTAGTTCGTGTCAAAATATAGCCATCAATGTTGTAATTAAATTTAATGTAGTTAATCTTCTTTGTGAAAGTAATTTGCTGACACTTTTTGACATTTAGGGACATTGAGTTATTCTTGCACCAAACGCTAAGTAAGTTAAGGTCGTTTTGCAGAAGGAAACAATCATCAATGCAAGAAATTTCTAGAAATAATTTAATATCATCGGCGTATGCTAGACAGTGACATGTCATGATTTCAAGGAGATCATTTATAAACACTAAAAAAAGTAGGGGGCCTAGGTTAGAGCCTTGAGGTACGCCAGAGACAGGACTGAATGGAGTGGATTCATATCCATATACCGCAACAAGCTGAGTGCGATTCATCAAATAAGATCGAAGCCATCGATGAAGATTTCCATGAATGCCAAGATGGTATAATTTCGTCAAAAGGATTACATGATCAACGCGATCAAACGCTTTGGCAAAGTCGGTATATATCGAATCCACTTGTTTTTTATTATTGAATGCAAGGCATAAGTAGTTTGTGTACGTTAATAAATTAGAGTCAGTAGATTTTCCACCTACAAAACCATGCTGACATGGGCTGAGCAAATGTTGAAAATGATTGTATAAGGGTAAGTAAATAAGACCCTCAAACACCTTGGCAAAGCAGTTTAAGATACTAATGGGCCTATAATTAGTAGCATCTATCTTCAAGCCAGATTTATGGATCGGAGTGATATTCGCAACTTTCCACAAGTCAGGGAACACTCCTTCTTGCAATGACTTATTGAAAACAATGGTGAGAGGTAAAGATAAAGCAGGAGCACATAAACGAACAAAGATAGGAGGGATCTCGTCTGGCCCAGCGCCTTTGTTTATATCTAATTTCATTAAGGATTTGAGAACCTCATCTTCAGAGAAAGATAGAGAACATAAATTATAGTTAGAACCAGGAAATGATGGTTTGTAATTCGAAGACGTTTGGGAAGCACAATATACAGATGAAAAATAATCAGCGAATAAATTTGCTATGTCAACTCCTGAGTCAGCCCTTTGATTGTTATATTTGATAGTTTTAGGCATATCATTAGTGATGCGTTTAGTTTTGGTGTATCTCCAAAAATTCTTAATGTTTATTGTGAGATTACTCTCAGTCCTTTCTATAAATTGCATGAAACATTGATTCATTAGTTTTTTTGATCGAGCTCGAAGTAAAGCATAACTATCATAATCTCTGGGATTGCTGTAAATTTTATATCTATGATGATATTTATTTTGTTCTTTTAGCATTTTAATAAGTGTCTTAGAAAACCAACGTGGATAACGAAATAGTTTTTTTATTGACAGCGGTGTATACTTATAAATAATTTCCCATATAATGTTATAAAATAATTGCAAAAATTCATTGCAATCATGTACGTCAGCATGTTTAGACCAATCTATTTGACTAATATCCAGTATACATTTTTCAAAATCACATTTACGAAAATTAAGTTTTGTGGTATCTTTATTTTCACTAAGTGATTTTGTGTTTAAGTGAATCATAAATTCTAGAGGTGGGTGAGATTTATCATCCTTAGGACTAATAGAAATAGCACGTGTGACTTCAAGCATGGGAATGTCAGAGATTATAAGATCAAGTATGTTATTTGCAATGTTTGGTATATGGTTATATTGCTCGAGATCTAATGTTTCCAAAAAGTTTGTTAAGGATGTCATTCTATGGCTATGGCTTAAACTAATATAACTTTGTGAGTTATGCCAATCAACATCAGGAATATTAAAATCTCCAAGTATCATTTTCTTAGTATTTTTACCAACTGATAAATTATATCCACAGTGTTCTAAAAATAAATCAAATTGATCATTAGATATATAAGAAGGAACATAAACCAAACCAACAATGAATGCATGATTATTAAACTTGATGCGCACCCACAGATCTTCTATTGGGTTTTGCCAATCAACTAATAATTCATAGTTAATTTTTTTCTTAATAGCCATCAATACTCCACCTCCATGATCCTTATTATACTTTACTTTAAATAAGTCATCACGATCACGTCTAACTACTTGATATCTTTCATCAAAAAGTTCCGAAGACAAGATTGAATTATCCAACCAAGTTTCACAAATACAAATTAAATCATAATCATTACATAGAACAGTGTTGAAAACCTCGTTAACTTTACCCTTAATTGATCGAATATTTTGAAAATAAACCTTTAAAGTCATAGGTACTTTCCTTAAGTTACACAATTAAATAAAAAAATAAAAATTATAATCTACTATATGGATACTATATAGACTAAATATCAAACAGAAAAAGAAAAATATTTAACTTACAGAAAAACTAAAATGTAATAACTAATTTAAACAATCTTCTCTAATGACAGAGTATCTTTAATGAGAATATACCGAGAGTTCTCATCTTTTCGGACGTAGATACGCCCATCGCGGACCCATACAAACTTATATTTCATTTCCCTAGCTTTCAACCGCGATGCAGCATGCAACGCCTTATTGTGGGGAGATAGATGTTCCGATATGTATATCGGGGACGCTTTGCCAACAGCACCGATGGAACCTGTGTTCAGTTTGTTGTTTTGGTTAGATTTGTTGTAGCGAGCGACAGCTGATAAAAATTCATCACGGCATCTTGGACTTCTTAGCTTGGCTACTATAGCCCGGGGGTTTTTGTTGTCCTTGTTGAATTTAGCTACTCTGGTAACTTTAAGTATGTCATTGTCATCCAGATTGGCCTCAACAGTGCTGGCAATTTGCTTTACCATCGTGCACAAGTTCTCAGATTTTGATTCCTGAACTCCTTGGATTTCAATGTTCGACTCCCTTAGCTGTTGTTCGATAAGTTGGATCTTCTCATTGAGTTTGTCTACATTTTCACGGGTGGTTTTAATTTCATCATCATGGCGTTGATTGACAATCATAATCGTATTAATATTTTTTTCGAGCTCATCATACCTGTTGCTTAAAAATGTTACAGAGTTATGTAACTCTTTTAATTGATCCCTAACCGGCGATAACTCTATGTTTAACTGTCTGCGTATCAGTGAAGGTAGTTCAAGTTTTAGCGCAGAAACAATAGCATTCTTCTGTATCTCCATTTGTGCAGTGAGATTGTCATCTTCATTCTGTGAAGTTTGACCGTCTTCTTCCGTCTCGCTCGGTGGGTTCGCGTCGACTGTTTGGACAGGTTTTATAGGTGTGCTGGAGTTATCACCGCCTCTCTTAGTGTTAGCGGTACAGTCAGGACAAGACCATCCTTCCGCAATTCTAGATGTCGGTAGTGATTTGCTTGATTGAAAGTTTACGCAAGTCTGATGAAAGTTATTTTTGCACTTCGGACACTTAACTCGAAGTCTTTTAATTTCTTCCTTACAACCTCCACATGTATACATCTTGAAAGTTTTGAGTCAAAAAGTGAACAGCACAGCAGGAACAGAATAATTGAATATAAAAAAAAAGAAGTGCAAAAAGCCAATGTCCTACTCGGACTCGAACTCACGGTCAATATGACCACTTTTTTAGAAGTAGCGTACCACACGCTCACCGCCAGCCATTCTGTAGGAGCAGCGACGAAATTACGGAACTAGTCTTGTGCTTATCGCGTATTTCCAACAAATAAAGTGCAGCTAGTAATGGGTGAACTGAGAGTTTTAGTATTCCACCCTCAATATACCAGAAAAAAGAACAGCACTAATTAGTATTTTGATCGATTTCACTGAATTAATATAGTTTATGATAGTAATAGCACTGGAAAACACTGTCACTACAGTAAACTGTTGATTGATTACAAGGGTAACGCATAAAAAACACTTTGAGCCACTATTTTCAATTATTTTTGAGGAGCGAACAATAGGTACGTGTTGAGTGTGATGTTACGCGGGCGAGAGGCTTTTTAATCCTCAGGCTCGGTAGATATCTCCTTAGATTCTTAGTTACTTAGATCTTTTGATATCTAAATAGGGGTAGTCAGAAGCAAAGTCCAAATATGATAATTAGCACATGTCCACATTTTGCACGGTAGTTAGTGTTCCGTACGTGACAGGTTGCAAGCCCAGACACACACCTTCGAATTGTTGGTTCTTGATTATGCCGGTTTCCTCATGATGTTTTCTTTCACCGCTTAAGGCGCGGCAGCTAGCTAGTGGCCAGCGCCATACTGCCCGTTGCATGAAAAGTCTAAGTTTTATCCCTTCGAATTGTAATAATTTGAAATAATAATTTGTGTTAAATTTAAATAACAAAAATGAAACACACATTTTATTTATAAGTAAATTATCTACCCATTGGTGTAAAAAAATTATGAAAATGACCTCAACTTCCGAAGCTCTGACCAGCGCTCTGATCTAATATGTCTTTTAATATTACCCAAGGATTGTACAGTCGTGATATTTTTTTTATTTGTATGGTCACGAAATCACATTCTGTTATCTAAACCTATTTATTATTCTGTGTCGTATGATCGTAAAACTTGTACTGGTTATGTTTAGTACCCAGAACATCCTATAAAAGCTTTCCTTCTACTTTTTATTTCCACATAAAACGGCGGTTGACAACAGATAATAAATATCCCAACTTTTGTTTCGTCTATTTCCTGTCAATAAGTTGAACGAATTGAGTTTTCGTTCTTATTTAGGGCTGTGTTTTTACTGCCGAACATATAAAACTCGATGAAAGGTTCCAAGTTAAGGAATCATATTAACTACTTTTATCTTACTGATTAGATATTAGATGTTTAAACGGTGAAGGAAAACACGTACTCTGAATGAGAAAATCGGCATGTCTTCGGTAAACTTGGAACCAAAATATCAAAGGTGTGTTCCATTGGTTCTATATTCATACAAGCGGCAATGGGCACGTACAGAATACAGAAAATCAAATTCATTTTAAACGATCGGGTTGTCTAGATACCCGTTCACCTTTACTCAACTAAATATTCGACATAATATATGATGAGCAACATGATCACGACTATAATCCCCAGGGCTCGGTACATATCTCCTCAGATCTCTAGTGACTTAGACATTTGGTACATGCCCACATTTTGCACAATTAGTGTATGCCGTACGTGACAGGTTGCAAGCCCATCGACGCTTATAAGAATACTAACCTACGACACACACCTTCAAATTTTTGGTTCCTGGGGTATGCCGGTTTCCTCACGATGTTTTCCTTCACCGTTTAAGAGCACTGGCATTGCGCACATAAATTTTTCGAAAAACTCATTGATGCTCGATCAGGTTTGAACTCAAGACCTTCAGATCGGGAGGCAGGCTGCTACCACTACACAACCAGTGCTCCAAATAAAAGCAGGTATACTTTTTTTCTTATGAGGTTTATTTATAAAGTCCAAACTAGACATTTGAAGAAGACAACTTTTCAAGAAAACCACTTTTAAAAGGCTTTGCTGGTCGTAAGTACACTCAGAGTCTTACGTAGCAAATTATAGGACACTCGAAAGTTACGCAGGGTAATATATGAGCACTTGTCTTTTGACACAGGTACACTTCACGAAATTATTTATATTTCGACCCACATCATCGAACCGCAAGCTAAGATTAATAATTATTAATCTTGATGATTATAATCATTAACCGAGCTGTGAGGACCATATTAGCAAAATGCTATCAGAAGAATAAAACGATGACAGATTTTGTGTGCAAAAAAATACCATTTTGGAAAGAGCCGAATAACTAGCTCTATTCCATCTTCTTATTGTTCATCAGTTCTTTCATACCAGTGTGGTGAAAGGATTCCAGATCAGAGAAAAAATCCCATCAGATGCTCCTTACAGGCACCTAGAACACCGTGTATTTGAAATTTTAGGTTCTAGAAGGCTTACCGGGTTTTTCACGATGTTTTCATTCACCGGTTGAGCATAACGCACATATTACTTTTGAACAGAAAATATATTGGTGTATGACGGGATTCGAACCCACGACCTTAAAATCTGTCGATAAAACCGACCAGTGCTCTCAAAAAAATTACTATAATTCTCAGGCTAGGTAGATGTCTCCTCAGATATCTAGTTACTTAGATCTTTGAGGATATCTGGGTACATCCAAACATGATATTTGGCACGTGCCCACATTTGGAATAGTAATTAGTATTTCGTACATGACAGGTTGCGAGCCCATCGCCGCTTATAAGAATACTAACCTACGGCAAACACCTTCGAATTTTTTTATTCGTCAATGATTCAGTCATGAATTCAGTCAATGATTGAAATTGAAAAAAAATATATCTTTCATTTGCTTTTGTCATGCTAACTTGACTACATAAACTTTACTCGCTTTTATTCAAGCTTGCTTTGTTTACTCTAACTACTTTCTTTTGTAAGAGCGAGCGCATAAAAGCTTAGAAACTACTTTAAAAATGTAATTTTAGCTTATTGTTCTTGAAAGTAGAAATGGTCATTCTTGTTCGTTCTGATTTTAATATTGAAAAGAAATCTCAAATATGTATAGCTTCCGCTCACGACAAAAAAATATATGTGCTATTCTAGACTATAATCTATCTCTGTACCAAATTTCATCCAAATCCATTCAGCCGTTTCAGCGTGAAAGAGTAACAAACATCCATACATTATTACAAACTTTTGCGTTTATAATATTAAGTACCTGGTTGGCCGAGCTTTGCTCGGTTTTTTTTCTCGTAAATCTTGTTTTTTGGAAATTGAAACCTAGCTAGATCAATTTATCGCCCCCGAAAGTAAATTTAATGAAAAAAATAAATTTCATGAAAATCATTCGAGCCGTTTCCGAGATTTCAATTATATATATATATATATATATATACTAGCAGTCCGCCCCGGCTTCGCACGGGTATTTATTACCTATACATGGTCACGACTGTAATACCCAGGCTCGGTAGATATCTCCTCAGATCTCTAGTTACTTAGATCTTTGAGGATATATAAAGAGGGTACTCAGAGACACGTCCAAACATGATATTTGACACATGCCCACATTTTGCACAGTACTTAGTATTCGTACGTGACAGGTTGCAAGCCCATCTCCGCTTATTAAGAATACTAACCTATGACACACACCTTCGAATTTTTGGTTCTAATGTATGCCGGTTTCTTCAAGATGTTTTCCGGTGATATGCCGGTTTCTTCACCGTTTAAGAACACAGCAGGCATTGCGCACATAATTTTCTCAAATGCAAAAACTCATTGGTGCACGACCAGGTTTGAAACCACGACCTTCGGATCGTGAGGCAGGGGTACTACCACTACACCACCAATGCTCTCAAATTTAACAAAAATTTCAAAATTCCAAATTATAATACACACACATAACCATCCCTTCTATTTGCGTCAGGTTACTAAAAGAAGAAAATAATAAAGAAAGTTTGAATAGGTATTATTATATTTATGATTTTATTTTTATTTAAAAGATTTTTTTGTTATTATTTGAAATTTACTCCCCCGTACGTACGTACGTACACTATGGTGCTGTCTAGCTAGCCGAGCAGGGTGAGCGGCTACCACGCAACTTTTTTCTAATACCTACATTACATTCTTAATTTCGTGATTTCTTTCGAATGGAATGTCCAAATTGAGTAATTCAAAAAGTTATTTATAGGTATTGAAACAGTCTAGGATATGATGTGATTTATTTTAATAAGGATTAATACTAAGACACAAATTAAGAGCGTTTTTTAACAGCGACCTTTTAATTACAATTTTAAAATAAAAGAACTCTTATTGTGGCAAAACCATAATAGTTAGACATATGCTGTCGCGACACTTTTTGGAAATAATGATGTGTTCTACAAAGTCGTAGTACATTATTTTATTCTATCTTCAATAGTTTTCGCAGCGCACGCGATGTAAAGAATATTTTAGGTAATTTTTTTACACCTTGGGTTACATTATTGAAGTTTTAGTAAGGATCCCTAATTTTTTTGAAAACATAATATAGCCTATGTCACCCGCTGATAGTGTAGCTTCCCAAAAGTGAAAGAATTTTTTAAATCGGTTCAGTAGTTTCGGAGCCTATTCATTTCAAACAAACAAACAAACAAACAAACAAACAATCAAAGTTTTCCTCTTTATAATATTAGTTTAGATAGATATATACAAGAATTGCTCGTTTAAAGGTATAAGATAAGATAGAATAGCTGTCAGGGATCTAGTTATATCAATAAAGTATTTTTAGAATTAGGTCCAAATTTACCCACACAAATAAACTTAATTTAATTTAGTTATATCTATAGAAAATCGTACTTAATCAAATTCTGTTTTAGATAAGTATTGAAACTAATAAAAAATAAAAAACTTGTTACGATCAAATCGTATAATACTAAGACAAATATCATTTCACATAATTTAAACATTTGAATTCATATAGCTCGTATCTATATAAACTATTTAGAAACCTAGGTATTTACATTTTTACAATACTTAGGCTGACGTCACACCAAGCTTAGTCTAGTGTCTAGACTCTAGTCTATATGATACTTACAAGGTATTTGGTTACAATATTTCTCATCGTGACTAAAAAAATCAATGACTAGATTCAATTAGTACTCTTAAATTAATCTTAGATAACATTAATTTAATTTATTAGCGTGTATTGATCAAACAGAAAAAAGTTACATAATACACAAAAAAACTATTTTACTAATGATTTGATTTGACCAACATCTAGAATAGCTATTTTCAGAATAATGTTATGTCAAATGCAAGTAATATATTAGTTTACTCTCAGATAACTACGATTTATTCTGGGGATAGTGCTTTAACCAATATGGTCGAATCCACCCTAAATATTAAAAATATTATGTAAGTAGTATGTATTTCTATTAGTTTTCATAATTTGACGCGACTCATAGTATTACAGTTTTTATTTACATAAGCATTACAGCTTATTATAGGCCAGATAAATGATCGATTTAGGACGTACTTAAGTATTATTTACTCCCTTACTACCCCTTTAGGGGTTGAATTTACAAGGTTTATTTTTAGTACATCTTTGTGGTAAAACCCACAATAGGTTTGTGGCTTTTCAGTGAGTCTGTTCATTTCAGAGTTCTCAAATATGGGGCAATTTTTCTTAATAAGACCGAAACGCGAGTGTATTTTTTTGGTTTTTTTATAATCGGCTATCGTAGTTTAAAGCGTAGAAGAAAAGGTGTTAGACATTTCTGGCATCCCTTTCTTTCAGAACGGCAAAGAGGCGAGGCCCCTCCCAATCGCCTCTGTAAGTATACCGTTATAAAATTTCTACATTTTTTACGTGTATTAAAAAAAGTGCTGTCTTCACCTCGTAGAGATACACAATGTGACATGTTATAAATTTATTCAATGTAAGCTTGGGGATGAATTACAGTTTTCATTAAGTTCTTTTGGTAGTAAGTATAGATTCAGGTGTCATAGAAGATTTTGGATCTAACTAAACACTAATACTTAAAATATAATATGGCGCATTTATAGTTACAAGCGTACATTAAAGCTCTGATGTGTTCATACGAACTGAGATCTCACTACGTTTCTATTCACTGAGAGCGCTCCTAGACCTGGATCAGAGGACGGACGAACGCGCTCCCAGGGTGCCGGCTACCTCTTTGCTTCACAATACTGACATAGCAGAACCCTCTTAAAAGCTTGTCGGAAAACCTTATTGAATATTGTATAAAATATGGGATTCACCATGGAACTAGCGTACCCTAACCACAACGCGCAGTCAAAAACCCAAGGCGGTATGCCTCGTTCGCATTCTGGACACAAAGCCGGCACCATGTTGAGGATGAAAAACGGAGCCCATAGCACTACAAACGTGAAGAAAACCACGCCTAGAACTTTAGTCGCTTTTTGCTCAAGTCGTAAGATTCGTCCATGGCGAGAAGAGTTCCTGGAAATCACGCTTGAAGTTCTGGAGTGGTGAGGTCTGGGTGTCGCTCTTTGAGGCGTCGTGGTCACTGATGTTGACTGCTGCCTAATAGACCTTTGTGGTCGGATGTTCCGAACAGGCGTGGAAAGATTAGTTCTAGCCCCGCCAAAACTAGATCCACGCCTGAACCGCTTCGCTTCTTCCCACGTGACTATAGAAGTTGCTCCACGACTGGACCTTCTAAAGAACGTAGTCGATTGCTCTTCTTTTGTATTCCCGTTGCGAGGATATCCATTGCAGGAGTTTATGTCACCACCTGGGACAATGATAACTTCGGTTGTTCGCCTCGGAGCTGGTGTTGACTCTGAACCAAAATACGGACAAGTGCAAGGAGGAGGTAGTAACAACCCATCTTCGGAGCTTCTAGATTTAGTTGTTAATGCTGCAGGTGCTAACAGACCGTCGTTGCTCTCATCGTCAGATGAGCTTCGAGGTCTATGCATCGGAGTGTTTGGTTCTCCAGCTGAAGATGGCCTTCTTCTATCTTGAAGCATTGAAGATGGTGAGCTGGACGAAATGCTTACAGACCCTGGAGTGAGCACTCCACATTTTTCTGACATGTTTGTCCTGCGGGAAGATAATGTTATTTAAATAATATTAAATGGGCTGATTGTAGATGAAAGACTGGCTGGATGGAAACCCATGGTATTTAAAGTTAGATTCATATGCTGCACAATAGTTATACGTCACAATCCTATCGTTTATGACTCAACAAACTTTGACAAATAATGCAAAAAACAAGAGTTCTCCTCCAAGTGTTTATGGAAATACGCTCCACCCGGCACAAGCATGCTATAGAAAAAACGTGCTCGAAGACTTACCATGCTCTATTATCTAGTCAATGATCTAGAGATAATTGCGATACTCGCTGATATGAGTGGTTCTGAATTTGACACTTATCTAGTCTTGAGTTAGAAAGTTTTCGAGCATCAGGAAAACACAGATCACAACAGATATTCACAGATGGTTAGTGAGTAAGAAAGGCGGTAGTCAAAGAAGGAAATGAAAAATTTTGAGGCTTCAGTTCTGAAGTAATAATGCCAATTATAATAATACCCTTTGAGTGGCGTTTTTGTTGCAGCAGACGCTT
Source organism: Cosmorhoe ocellata (assembly GCA_963675405.1). Taxonomy (NCBI): domain Eukaryota; kingdom Metazoa; phylum Arthropoda; class Insecta; order Lepidoptera; family Geometridae; genus Cosmorhoe; species Cosmorhoe ocellata. The sequence goes on along the minus strand of OY776246.1, from coordinate 9,875,166 downwards.
CCAAACCGCGCGAGAGACGCAACATCTCGGCGCCAAACTGATGCAGTGCTGACATAGCTGAGGGAGCAGGCTCGCTGTGCAACACAACATAGATATAAGGACTACAAACATAGCATACACACATAGACAAACAGTTATTATCAGTGAACGGAAAAAACATGAAAGCAGTCCTTGAGCTAAAAAATTAAACCTAAAAACTGAGGTCTAGTAGGTGGGATTCAATTATGCATTGAACGAGTTAAGTTTGCCTGCAGTTGCGTTGCATCTTACATTGAATCATCCCAGGTAGCAGGTGTTGAAGAAATTGACATAAGCTATCAACACGTTACACGGCAATTTAAGCCCAAAGTTCGAAGGAATAAAGTTGACTTTTAACGGTGCATCCCATATAACATATGGGACGCACCGTTAAAAGTATTAATATTTTTTTGGCAAAACCACGAAGGTGTTTCGATATGTGAAATTTAGTGCCAAGTTTCGCGGATTTTCCCTAGAAGTAGGTACTGTATCCATGTTATTTTGCGTTCACTGGTCAATACAATACCGTTGCTGGATCTTGACGAATGTGAAGTTTATGACATAGAAAATTAAACTTACAACATGTTTTGCGTCACCTAATGTTAAAGGAAAATTGTAACACGTCTAGATTAAATATTGCGTACTATATCAAAACAGCTTCACAATTTGTCTACATCCACCGAAAGTATCACAGTACATAAACAGGCAACATTACCCCACAATTATCTACAAAGCTTTATAACGCTTTAATTATCATTTCTCTATTATTATGGATTGGATTTTTTAATTTGATTAAGATTTTTAGACTAATAAATCGCAGTGACGTTTGGAAATGGGTAAACATTTTAACTTTGTTTAAAAGAGAAACAAAAACATCCTTCTACGAGTAATATTACAAATGTAAATATTTAGACGTTTTTTAAGAAATATCAGGTGCACCCAAATCGTCGAATAGTTTTTGATGGATTAGTAAAAATTAACCTATTGAAAAAAAACATGATCACTACTGAATCCCCAGGCTCGGTATCTATCGAGTCGGGGGATTAGTTAGATCAAGAGATTATCTAATCTCCTCAGATCTCTTGTTACTTAGATCTTTGAGGATATCTAAATCTAATATACGTAGAGGCACGTCCAAACATGACATTTAATAATAAATAATAAATAATGCTAGACACACAGCATCATCTAGCCCCAAAGTAAGCTACTCAAAGCTTGTGTTGTGGGTACTAGATAACTGATATATTTAATACATTATATGCATAGATAGATATTTTTTTAGTATACATAGAAAACACCCAGACCAACGGAACAAATTTCTGCAGATCATACACAAATTTGTTCCGCGGCGGGAATCGAACCCGCAACCTATTGCGTCGCAGGCGGACTCTCGCCCGCTGCGCCACAGAGGTCGTCAATTTGGCACATGACCACATTTTGCTCAGTAACTAGTATTTCGTACGTAACAGGTTGCATGCTGCTTATAAGAATAATCTATGACACACACCTTCAAATTTTCGGTTCTAAGGTATACCGGTTTCCTCACTATGTTCTCCCAAACCTACCTATTGAAAATCCGGAAGAATAGTTTACAATCATAAAATAACACTTGAATTAAGTAGATAACAAAAACATTACTTTTATCAATTTGAATAATGCAGGATTAATTTGATAAGAAGACTAATAAGCCTGATACTAAAGTCGATATCACAAATTAAAGTACTATGCCTAAATATTTGGTATCTATAGTGACCATATTGTGTCAACATTTTCACTGTGTGGGCAAAGGCATGTCCGATGAGTGCCAGACACTACAATTTACGTAGAAAACAGGTTTAATGCAATCATGAAAACGCGGTGATGGGCTTGCAAGTTGCAACCTGTGGGCATGTGCCAAATATCATGTTTGGACGTAACTTTGACTACCTCCCTTTAGATATCATCAAAGAGTAACTAGAGATTCTGAGGAGATATCTACTGTGCCTGGGGATTAGAGTCGTGATTATGTACCCATGAAGTAAAATAGTAGTTAGTACAAAATTAACTATCTTTTGCGCCATTTTACTCGTAATAAATAGAAGAGTATAGGCCCATCTCGACTAACTTTCATCGGTCATAAGATGTTATATACAATATTGTTGGACATACATATGTACATAAAATCACGCCTGTTTCCCAACGGGTTAGGCAGAGACCACGAATCTCCACTTGCTACGATCCTGACATACTTCTTTTGCTTCATTCACTCTCATTACATTCTTCATATATGCGCGTCGGTTTAGGTGACTCTGGACCTGGCCTTTCTCTAAAAAGTCCCCAATTTGATCGAGGTACGTACGCCGAGGTCTTCCCCTTCCATCTGTCCCATCCACACTCTCTTTATATACCTATATTGCTGGACATAAAACTAATTCCTAGGATGGGCGATCAGTGGGTACCGTGCTTTATTTCCCATACTAGTTTCCCATCATGCTATGGGTAAACGGGAACACGAAAGCCGAAGATGTAGCCCAGTGCTGGACATAGAAATGTCTTGTCAACTGCGGCCGGTCGAGGTATCACCTAGGAGCTGGCTCGCGCCGATAGGCGCCGGTAACTGCTTTTAATGTAAATGTGGATTGGTATACCTATCGGCTGATAAATAGCAAGGAAGTAGGCGATTATTAATCTTCAGACAATGGCGGTGATTCTGTAGTTCGGCCGGGCTAACTAAAATATCGTTATGTACAAACTACATTTTTTATGCACATATTTTTCTAAGCTGGGGGTGTAATGGGATGTTAGCGATCCACTCTGCCAGCCGGCCTGTCTGACAGGAGGTGGAATGGGGTCTAAATTCGTTGACAACCCATAAACTCTCACCAGTGGCTCCCAGCAGCTGTCCTGCACGCAGCGGCCACACCCCGGTAACCACATCGGCTTGTGGGCTAAGTGGGCTTGTGGTATGAGTGTGGATGGGTGCGCAAGTAGAGGAAGACCGAAGAAGAAATGGTTTGATTGTGTGAAAGATGATATGAATGTAAGAGGAGTTGATTCAGAGTTGACGAATGATAGGGGTGAATGGAAGAAGAAAACATGTTGTGCCGACCCCACTTAGCGTGGGATAAGGGCAGGAGAATGATGATATTTTTCTAAGCTGGCGTGTACATTTTGATGACTGTTCAAATGGAATTTTAGCTAATTATTTGTAGGTAAATAGATATACCTATGATAACGATTTAAATAAGTTTACCTAACCTTAACACCATTTAAAAATGACCTAAGTAATTATTAATTAAATGATAATTTATGTAGTAACAAAAATATAAAATGCGTTTGGTAGAAAGGAAAATATGTTTTTGGTTGAAAGGAGATAAATACCTATTGGGTAGAACAATCTTAGGTCGAAAGGAGAAACACTCTACGAAGAGTATTTTAGCTAGTTATTTTTTATGATTTGTGTTATCAAAAAAAAAATGCGTTTGTATTATACGAAATTTTAGATTTTTTCGCCAAAACAACAGAATCACCACCATTGTAGATTAAAGTTAGATCTATTTATTCAACCATAATTGTTTATGTATTTACTTAGGTAGTTTGTTATCTAGTCACGCCCGTATTGACTGAACCTATTGACACACTTTTACACAAATATCTAAGTCCTGTTTATACACATTTTTGTAGGTATTATCTAATATAACTTATCTTAAGATACTAGATAATATCAAAACAATTTCGTTTGCTGTGACGAGTTTACCTACATTTTGACACGATGTAAAATCAGAAGTGGGATCAATGGAATACATTCATAGTATTTTAAATTGCAAATTTAGAGTGCTTCTGACTCGAAATCGCAACATTGGGAGTGTTGTAAAAATATATCTACCAAAGCTACCATAAAAAGAAACTGGACAAATACAAGTCTGGATCGTGCAATGCGGGATCCACAAATAAAAATATTTCCATGCGGGCAAAGCCGCGGGCATCAGCTAGTCAGACTGCTACGTTTTTCCGACACCTCCAACAAATATCATTATATTTTAGCCAATGTATACAAAAACTTGACAAATCATATACTAAAACCTTCCTCGATAACCACTCTATCTTTTGGTAAAAACAGGAATGAAAATCGGTGCAGTGGTTTTTGAGTTTATCGCGAATAGAACAGATATGTAGACGCGGTGGAGGACTATGTTTTATAATAGTAGTGAAGATTTAAACGCACGGTTTAAACGCACCAATCATCTTCTATATGTAGTGATCATATTACATTTTAACTAAATTAACGATTTTTCAATTTTTTCTTCTACCTTGCTTCCAAATTTAGTGAATCTAGACAAACACTAACTGAATTTATATGGTCGATTTTATTAGTCAGTTATAAAGTCGATATCTTCAAAGCTGTATTCATATCCAAGTTTTAAAACATTGTTTGATAGATAATTCTGAATATACTTTGCAAAGCTCATGCATCATGATTCAAAGATAGGACACGGCGTGGGTGTTTCCGATCAATCTCTGTGGTTTAAATAACAATGTGAAACATGCTCTAGCATAAAACCTGACACAAATATTGAAGGTGGATAGAATAAACTAGAAATAGCTACATCATTTCTTTCCTTCTTTTTTTTTTTTTTTCTAGCCTATATCGTCCCTCTGCTGGGCAAAAGTCTCCCCCAAATCACGCCAACCATCTCTATCCTTCGAGGTCTCCCGCCATCTACCCTCGAAGATATATATATAAAAAAGATACAAATATCTACATTTCTTTCTTAATCAATTTTTTTTTGGAACAAAACATATCAGACGTCTAGTCAAAGCAAGAAATTGAAATTGAAATTGAAAAATATTTATTCAGTACAATCACAAGGATCACTTTGAAACGTCTTACATGCTAGGTGAATCTATGTGCCAATTCCAACCTAACCCAAGTACGAGAAGAACAGGCAAGAAACTCGTCTCGGTCCTAGCGCTTTTTTGTGATCCTTCTTACAAAAAAATGTAATCAAGCAAGTTCATAATCGGATCAACAGCATTGTGTGCAGCATTCAATATGGTAGTGCCGCCCGTGTCTTGGGGAGGCTTCCCTCTGTGTTCTGAATCAATTGATCTACCGATCGTTTGTAACAGTGTTAAGATAGCTCAACTGTTGCACACACACAATCACGACTGTCCCCAGGCTTGGAAGATATAAATTCAGCAGGCTTCAGATTTCTAATACTTAGATCTTTTAAAGATATCCAAAGAGGGTAGTCAAAACAAAAACGTCCAAAACATTCATCAATTTCAACTGTTTCACATGTAATATATTATATTTATAAATGTGCCATCTATACCTTACTGTACATAATAATGTAAACTCGAACGTTAAAATATTTTATTTGCCAAAAAATAATTTTATTTTGAAAAAAAAATATATAGGTGTCATTCAATTTCTGTTCGAAGAATTTTCCCAAACATCACTTGCTTTAGTCCAAATTGCTTTAATAATAGGTAGGTAAGTAATATTATGAAGTGTTTTTAATTTGTTTTTGTTATAATTATATTGTATACTAGCTGACCTGGCAGACTTCGTACTTATTTAGAAAACGTTTGTATGGGAAATAGAAAAGGGCTATTTTGAGGATTTTCCCGGCAGTTATTCGAATTTTTCTTACCTTTTAAACCTTCCCTAGACCTCTACGAACATTTCGAGACCAAGATAAGATAAATCCGTTTAGCCGTTCTCGAGTTTTAGCGAGACTAACGAACAGCAATTCATCTATATCTATATAAGAGCTTAACCTGACTGACTGACTGACTGATTTATCATCGCCCAGCCGAAACCGCTGAAGCTAGAAAGCTGAAATTTGGAAGGTGGTTTCCTTTTATAACAAAACCACCCACTAAGGAGGGATTTTTGGAAATTCCACCTCTAAGGGAGTGAAAAAGGGTGAAAACGTTTGTATGAAACTTTTTAACGCGTGGAGCGATTTTCATGAAACTTTGTTTGTGCACTGTAAATGAAAAATTAACGAACACGTGATTCAGGATTTTTCAATATAACTTTCAAAAATGATTTGGTCAAATGTGGGGTCAATTTTTGTATGGGAACTTTTTAACGCGTGGAGCGATTAGTCTGAAACTTTGTTTATGTACTGTAAATGCAAAATGAATGGACACATGTTTCAGGATTTTACAATATAACCTTCAAAAAGGGGTCAAATGTGGGGTCAATTTTTGTATGGGAACTTTTTAACGGGTGGTGCGATTAGTCTGAAACTTTGTTTATGTACTGTAAATGCAAAATGAATGGACACGTGTTTCAGGATTTTACAATAAAACCTTCAAAAAGGGGTCAAATGTGGGGTCAATGTTTGTATGGGAACTTTTTAACGGGTGGAGCGATTTGTTTGAAATTCGGTTTTTATACTTTAAGTGAACAAAGTCGCGAGCGGGACCGCTAGTTTTTATATGTAAGATTTTTCTATTTAGCCCCATGTACGCACAACAAATAGGTTAATAAAAAAGATTTAAAAAGCATCACTATTTAAAGATACACAGCTGCTCATAATTAAGCTGTGACACAGTTGAAGGTATGAAAGTAATACGGGGCATAAAACCCGCCAATATTTTACGGCAAACCATGAGAACTTCCACTGGCAGCTTATTATGCAAATTGGACGCATGAAAATAGACTTTAACGATCTAAGCATAAAGGTCGAATTGGATTATGTTACTGCGGTATTTTTAGTGTATGCTGATATCAAGCGAAAAAATGCCTAGGTAATATAACTGATCGCAATAAAGCTTCGCAGCCAAAGTTCGGTCTAAGGAGTCAGTTTTTATCATCCTAGAATCCTGCTTATTTGGTACTTGAATTGTTCAAAGTGTACAAAACAAAATACAAACATGTCACGACTGTAATCCCCAGGCTTGATAGATATCTCCTCAGATCATTAGTTATTAAGATCGACTTTAGATTACGAGTCAAGCATAAATGTAAATATATATAACTCAAAGGTAACTGACTGACTGACTGACATAGTGATCTATCAACGCACAGCCCAAACCACTGGACGGATCCGGCTGAAATTTGGCATGCAGGTAGATGTTATGACGTAGACATCCGCTAAGAAAGGATTTTGATAAATTCTACCCCCAAGGAGATAAAGTAGTTTTTCAAGGTACCACGCGGGCGAAGCCGTGGGCGGAAGCTAGTCAATTATAAACACAAAAGTCTGTATGTAAGGGTGTCTGTATTAAATTTCCAAAGAGGAAAATTCTATTAAATAAATTAAAATAATTCTATTTGAAAACTAAGGAAATTACTATTATGAAACTAGCTTTCGTACGCAGCTCCACTCACGTGTCACCTACTCAGAAAGTAGCCTATATTTTATTCCAGGTCATACACTACGTGTATTCCAAAATTCATCAAGATCCGTTATGCCATTTCAGCGTGATTGAGTAATAAACATCCCTACAAACTTTCACGTTTATAATACTAGTAGGACTCGTAGGATGTATTGACATAAGTACATTAATACGTATTCAATAAACTACGAATACAAAAATAATAATACTACTTGTTATTGATCTTAAAACGGTGAAGGAAAACATCGTGAAGAAACCGGCATACCCTAGAACCAAAAAATTCGAAGGTGTGCGTCATAGGTTAGTATTCTTATAAGCGGCGATGGGCTTGCAACCTGTCACGTACGGAATACTAACTACTGTGCAAAATGTGGGCATGTACCAAATGTCATGTTTGGACTTGCCTCTGACTACCCCCTTTAGATATCCTCAAAAGATTTAAGTAACCAAAGATCTGAGGAGATATCTACCGAGCCCGGGGATTACAGTCGTGATCATATTTTTTTTTTTTTTTTTTTTGTTATTGAAGAAAACTAAAACAGAAATGAATACAAACAAACAAAGTGAACTATAAATAAATAAGGTGATTAAAGTAATAGACAAAGACAAATGGTATACCGCAAATAGATCGTACGGTCATGGCCAAGGGACTTAAATAGGTTGATTGATATTTGATGAGAACCCTATAGGTATTCTCACAAAGCCTTATCAGAAATTATAATGAAAAATGTATAAAAGACGTCACTTTTTGACGCATTAATTTCTACATTTTATAAATAACATCTTTTCGATCTCAAATGTTTCACTGATAAGTGAATGACAAGAATCTTATTCCTAACCAATGTAGAGGTAGACCAGTCTAAAAATGCACGCCCCTCCAATATTTTTGCTACTCTATTCCTCTACATAGGTACGGTACAAGTACAAGTGGGGGGGCGTGCATTTTTAGATTGAAACATCTCTACATAGGTACATTGTTTGACAGCACATGCCTACATTTTGCACAGTAATTAGTATTCCGTACTTGACAGGTTGCAAGCCCATTGCCGCTTATAAGAGCACTTTCCTATGTAATATACCTTTCAGCTAGTAAGTACTTCACATATTCGAGTTTATGAATAGAGCGAAACCCGTAATTACGTAGGATTTGACACTGACGCGAAAGTCAAAGTCAAATTAACTACCATTTTAGTGCCAGTGCTAGTGAACGGACAATACATGGAAGTATTCCTTGAGCTAAAAAATTACCCCACAATAATAGAGCTCTGGTAGGCGTGGCTTGTAAGTTTTACCAAATTATTATATCAAAAATTTAAAGAAGCTTACTACACTGCAATTTAAACCCAAACGTCGAAGGAATAAATCAACATTAACAATTTTTTGGCAAATCCTCGAAAGAATTTCGATGTGTGAAATTTGGTGTTAGGTTTCGCGGATATTTTCGCCCGTGAAGAAATGCTTCTATGTTTTTTCGTTCACTGTTTAATACTAATAAAATTACTGACAAATTACTCGTATTTTAATACTGCACTTTACATACTAAATGCAGTCATGATTTTTCGAAGAAGTGCTATAATGCCTCTGTCGCGTGTTGACGAATAAAGCTACGTTGAAACCATAGCAGCTACACGCATACAAACGTGAAAGTTATTCATCAGTTATTGAATGATCTGAGAGTTTTAATCGAAAATATCCTAAAGTGACTAAAGGATATTTCGATTAGAACTCTATACAATGAATCGAGACAAGAATTCTAGACAAGGATTGCTCATTTAAAGGTATAGGATACCTTTAAACGAGCTATTCTTGTCTGAATCTCGGTAACGGCTCCGATTTTTATGAAATTTAGTATGCAGGGGTTTCGGGGCGATAAATCGATCGAGCTAGGTTTCATTTTCCAAAAAAAAATCAAAAAAACGAGGAAACTTCGGTCAATCAGGTACTCATAATTAAGATCCAAAGTAAACGCATATGATACAAAGTTTTACAAAAAAAAATAATTAAAAAACAGAATCTGAATAGAAATGCTACAATTTTAATAGAATTATGCAGCAAAAATGCTGTTATGTGTTCAGGTGCCGCAGTACAACGTGGCAATTCTAAAGAAATTAAACTTTTCTTGGTAATACTACCTACTGAACTATGTATTGAAATAAAAATGGTTTCACAAGACATTTTTTTCTATAGCCATTAATAGTCAGTGAATTAAGTCTACCAGTTGATTTTATTGATATAAATAATATATTGTTAGGTACAACATATTTTTGATATTGTATATTTATATCAGAATTAAAAACACTATTTTTGAATAATCTATTGTTAACCATTATTAAAAACGCTGTGTTTTCATGCGTATTATTAACTTTACCACCTGCTTAGCTACATGTTAGCAGATATTATCTTTTAACCATCGGTAGCTAAAAAATAAATAAATATGAAATCACGCATTTGGTTTATCTATATTTGAAAATAATCATAACTGATAACATAATCCTATCAATTTGTTGATTAAAGTTGAATTTTATGAATTTTTTAGAAGGTCTCTTTCAGTTGAAGACCATTATACCGTTGAAAGTTGTGTTGGCTCGTTTTTTTTATATTAAATAATAAAGTAGCTATAACATAATTGTGGACTGTGAAAACTTAATTTATCGATTTAACCAAAAATAAAATATAATATTTGGCAAAAAACGCCATGTCACCTTTTCAAATATTTGTAGTGATACTGACGTTGTATACAGTAAATATAGATTCTGCCAGAATTTTAGGAGTTTATCCGACTCCATCCATCAGTCATCAAGTAGTCTTCAGAGCCCTGACCATAGAACTGGTAAAGAGAGGGCATGAAGTAGTGGTCTTTACACCAGACCCCGCATTCAAAAACGAAGTTCCACCGAAAAATTTAACAGAAATTGATATAAGCCGGGCTTATGCTATTTTATTAGATCTCTTTAAAAATTCTGGTGATTTAACCACACTTGAAAGAGGAGTAATAATAGATATTATAAGTATGGTAAAAGCGGATCCAAGTGGTATGAACAGATTTGGACGAGACATGTTCTCGTTCCCAGAAGTGAAGAGTTTTGTAGCTGACAAGAGTCAAAAATTTGATTTGGTGATCGTAGAGTCACTATCGTATACTTCACTTATTTTCAGTAAAATGTATAACGCACCTGCAATTTTGTTTTCATCATTTTACGGAACTTCAGACAATTTTTTTACTGTTGGAGCTCTAAGCAGACATCCTGTTCTTTATCCAAATTTTTACCGACGCAAATTCAGAGACTTGAACATTTGGGAGAAGATTCAGGAGTTTAAGAACGAATGGGATCTGTATAATTACGACACAGTTTATGAACATCTGGAAAACAACTTCTTGAAATCTGAGTTTGGGGTCGATGCACCGACAGTTCACGAGTTGAAAAGTTACGTAGAACTGTTGTTTGTGAACTCACATCCTATTTTTGATGGTAACCGACCCGTGCCGCCTGGTGTGGTTTATTTAGGAGCACTGCATTTGAAACCTACAAAACCATTACCTGAGGTTGGTATTCCGTATTTCTGTAATAAGGAACATTCGAAAACGATTTTTGTTTTAGGATGACGCTTTACTTTATCTTTTAAATATCTCAGCACTTCTTGAAATCTGTTTGCATATATTGCCAATATTCGGTGTGGTGTTTGCTTTGGGAGGTACTTCCTAGGTAATCCTACGCTTTGTTACCCAGTAGCTATGAAGGCATAATATTAATGGCTGTTTTATATATCAATATATTTTATTATCTGTTTCAGGACCTACAACACTATTTAGACAGTTCAACTCGTGGTGTAATCTACGTCAGCTTGGGCACTAATGTCTTTCCCTCCATGATGCATCAAGAGTTTTTGGATGAATTCCTTAATGCTTTTAAAGCCTTACCATATGACATCATGTGGAAGTTCGATGGAGAGAACCTGGAAAACATTCCGAAGAATGTGAAAATTCAGAAGTGGTTCCCTCAGCGTGACTTGCTAGGTATGATATTCAACATCATTCACTTCATAACTGGACATCAATATAATTCTCCTTATAAAACTTCCACTTACTATCAATATTTTATGCAATAAAGATCAACGTTCTAAGAATATAGTGGTACGATCACGTTTTTGGGTATTTATTTTAAACTAGGCAATGTATTGTCATTGCCTCTGAACAACTTTTTACTTCGTTTTGTGATTAAACATTTTGTTTTTTAATTTATTTAAGGACATCCAAACATCAAACTGTTCATAACGCAAGGCGGTCTCCAGTCTACGGATGAAGCAATCGACGCTGAACTCCCCATGGTGGGAATACCAATACTCGGAGACCAGTGGTTCAATGTAAATAAGTACGTTGAACTCGGCATTGGCGTCGAGGTAGACTCCAGAACGCTGACAGCTGATAAACTTGTTAAGGCAGTTCACAGAGTGATTGATGATGATAGGTAATTATCAATTATTTAACGATTTTGTAGAACCAATGAGTCCTTGGTATCAAAAAGCGTTATTGTTACAAACATGTGTTACAAGATTGTTAGAGCATAATTTAAGAATCTTTATCCAATCTGCATGAAACTCGGAGGGTTAGGTAGAGATTCTGCTATGTACATTTTAGTTGACCAAAGAGCCTCGAAAAGAGTTAACGCTAAACTTTATTGACTTATTTTTCTATTAGTTTTAGAAAAAACATCGCTAAACTAAAAGCAATGATGCGGGACCAGCCTGACAAGCCGATCGACCGGGCCGTATGGTGGATAGAGTACGTCCTCCGACATGGAAGAACTAAGCATCTTCTCTCTCCTTCTGCCCTCATGTCTTGGAGCGAGTATCTTATGGCTGATGTGTTAGTTTTTATTGCGCTAGCTGGTGTAGCAACAGCTGTGGCTGCAGCTACGGTGTTCTATTACAGTATTAGTTTAGTATCATTTGTTACTATTAAGTTTAAGGTGAAGAAAGACTGATGTTTAGTGTACCTGATTATAAAATCTTTCCCCCAAAATGTTATTATTGTAACCTACGTAAATGTCGAAATCGCCAGTCTCTTGCTAGTGTATGCTGTCAATATTCAACTTGGAAAATATACGCTCACAGGGTGTGGATAATCCTGATCACGAAATTAAACAATTACACAAACTTTTACATCAAACACATTTTTTCTACAAAGTTAAAAAATAGGGCAACTAAATGGATTTTTGATTATTGAAACACTCAACATGCTTTTAAGATATCAAACATAGATTACAAAAGGCAAAGCACATTCACTATATTGACACAGATTTACATTATATCAAACATTATCAAATGAAACCATATAAAGCGCTTGATAAATATAGGATGTATAACAATCGATATATTTTTTAGTAGACTGAATAAATGAAAAGGGTAGTGGAAGTTCAGTGCTGGCGTCTCTATTTATGACTTGACAGCGCTCAAGGGCATAACCCGTACAAGGCAATCAGTTCCACGTAGAATTAATAGCGTTTCAATACCCATGACGTCATTGTATCTATAACCACGTCAGTGGCCTTGAACATTACTGACGTATTTGGATTAACCTGGGATTAACTCTTTATTTATATTGATATTACGACGACTGTTTCCATTTCTGGAGCTTGAATATATCAAAATAAGGAAGTATTATTCCAATCAGTATTTGCTGTATCAGTATACCTGGAGTCCTGGATCCAAAGGTCTCTGGTGTCTATAGGAGGAAGTTCGGTCTCAGTGGATGCTGCGGAGTGCTGAGGTGTGCCTCGGGGTCCAAGGAACCTTCGCCAGGTTGCTCGACGACCTGAGAACAAACGCAACAATCAGCCTCACCAACTTTGGGAACAGATATTGTACACCAATATGTATGCGTAATAATATTAAAAAATTAAAATAATACTAAAAATTAAATATAGGATGCTTCTTACATTATTTTTTACAAAAAAACATGGTCACGACTGTAATCCCCAGGCTCGGTAGATACATATCTCCTCAGATCTCTAGTTACTTAGATCTTTGAGGATCTAAAGGGGATAGTCAGAGGCACGTCCAAACATTTTATTTGGCACATACACACATTATGCACAGTAGTAAGTATTCCGTGCGTGACAGGTTGCAAGCCCATCGCCGCTTATAAGAATACAAACTTTTGTAACAGACCTTTGAACTTTTAGTTCTAGGGTATGCCCGGTTTCCTCACGATGTTTTCCTTCACCCAGATAGTTGATAGATTAATTATTATTTTTTTGTAAATACATACGTCGAATAAATAATTACACCCAGACACAGAATAAACATCTGTGTTCATCACACAAATTGCGCTGGGTGGGGATCGAACCCACAATCTGCAGCGTAAAAGGCAGAGCTACTACCAACAGAGCTGTGAGGCTAGCTATCTAATAACTTTCAATACCAGTGTTTAAAAAAAAGTTAATTCTATAAAACACTATTCCATAGGTACACTCGTCCACATAAAGAGCGTGGGGCTATTACGTCGAACTTTTAATCAACTTAATCGGACGCGGTTCGCTGCGAACCGATTCAATTATTGTCTCTTCTCTTTAAAATGACGCTTTTAATTCGAAAATTCGATCAGCAAGTTTCACGACTCTATTTTAAATGTTTGGCAATCAAATTGATTGTACAGGTATGCTGGTGATTCGCTGAATTTGCTGTCGGCGTTTTTAAATCCTACATTTTCATTCGATCAATGTTTAAAATCTCTTTCTATTATGCCGTGGTATATCCAGGCCGTCTTTTTGATGTAATTTGAACTTAATTTGTATGAGGATTAGGCTGGATATTGGGATTTGGTTCACGGGTGTTTTGTCCAAGCCGCTATTTCGTTTTTTATGGAATGTAATATTCTGTTTTATCAACAATTATTTAACGTTAACGTTAAGGACCCGGTACGGATACGGCCCGGCGATTTGTGATGGTGCTTATTACTCGTATGTCTTGAAAAGTTCTTTCTGTTGATTGATTGATTGGTATAAAAAAGAATAGTCAGAGAGACGATTTTTTTAATTTTTTCTGCTTTGTTGTTTAAGGTAAGTAATAGTAAGTATTATAGTTTTGAAACGAGTAAGATGATAACAAAGTCCTTGGAGAAACTGCACGGGCGTGGTGAAACTGCAGTGTTTGTTTGTTTTATGTTTAAAAAGCCATTAACTTATCGATTTGAAATTTGAAACATTTACGAGTATGTTGTAAACATATTTTTTTGAATTATTTTTTATTTTTTTACTTCAGAAAGATCTTTAAATAACTATAAGTCTAAGATAGCTTTCAATGTATGTATATAGAAGCTTATAACTTAATACATACATATATGCAAAAAACTTAAATATTACTAGCTTCCGCCCACGACTTCGCCTTCGTGGTACCTTGAAAAACCAAATTCCGGCATAAAAAGTAACCCATGTGCTATTCCAGACTATAATCTAAATCTGTGCTAAATTTAATCCAGATCCGTTCAGCCATTTCAGCGTGAAAGAGTAACAAACATACATCCATACATCCATATATTCTTACAAACTTTCGCGTTTATAAATTATAATAATAATATAATATTAGTAGGATTGGTAGGAAGTAGGATAAAGAAACTTATATCTGCAAATCCCTCTCGTACGAGTTAATATGCATTAACATTAATTTTCTTGTAATTACCGCACCCATTAAGTTTTACTGCAGAAATTAGCAGCCAGAGTCGAAACTAGGATTAAAACTTGGGAAAGTTACATGTGTTAATTTATTATAACAGACACTTGGTGGTGATTCTGTTCTTCCGCGGACCAACTAAAAAAATGTTGAAATATACACGACCTTATTTAGTTCACACCAAATACTAAATTAGCGTAAAAAAATTTAATGACAAACCTTAATCTGACTAAACTGACGTGTGATAGACGTGTTTTAGCTTATTTTAGTAGCCATGTAAATTGATGTTGACTAAAGCTACGTGAAAATGGTGGAACTTTAGTTAAAATTAGAATAAAATGACGATTTTACCTTTTTTTAAAACTGTCATACAAAAATGTTGCGCTAATTTGGTATTTATAATGAGCCAAATAAGATTGTACCTATTGTAGCATTTTTTAATTGATTGACAATAAATGCACATACCGTAGGTCCTAAAAAGCTGAAATGTTAGAAATATAGAACTAATTCCCGGGGAATTCTACTAGTAATGCTTTAATCGCCTGAAATTTAATTTTAGTCTGGAGTTGCCATGGAAATGATGTCAACAATAAGTAATGACTTGGTCAATGGTCATCCACATACTTTTTGTAGATTCATACGGTTTATGCAAAAACGTCTAATAGAGTGTCAACTACATATGAGTGCTGGTCGTGTGTGTATAATATTGTCTAGCTAAGGCCACGATAGAAGCGATGTATTGATAGCGTGCCAAAAGCGCGCCCTTTCTATATAGCTTGCGCCCCTATCTTGCATTTCGTAAGCAAGTATGCTGAAGATGTATCATGACGGGGCGCGCTTTTAGTCTGGAGTTGACATGGAAATAATGTCAACAATAAGTAATGACTTGGTCATCTAAATACTTTTTGTAAATTCATACGGTTTATGCAAAAACGTCTATAGAGTGTCAACTACATAAGAGTGCTGTAGGTCTACCATGAGATTTCACAATCTACACTCGCTAGCGACTGTAGTTATGTAAACTGTAGTATGAAAACTTGTACAGCGCCTCTAGCGGATAGTTGGGTACTAAAACCTAACGTAGCTATCTTACGTCACAGCGTACTACAGCGACTGTAGTTTGCGCTCATTAATTTGCTTAGAATTTGGTACCATGAGTAACAATTTTGACAGATGTCATAGTAACGTACTATTACTACTGTAGTAACGTCAGCCAATCTAAATGTGACAACTCATGGTAGACGTACTGGTCGTGAGTGTATAATATTGTCTAGCTACGGCCATGATAGAAGCGATGTATTGATAGCGTGCCAAACGCGCGCCCTTTCTATCTAGCTTGCGCCCCGATCATCTTGTAAGTAAGTATGCTGAAGATGTATCTTGAGGGGGCGCGCCCCTCAATAACAATTTACATATTAGGTGTTGGCAGATCAAAAGGCACAAAGGCACACCCTACGCACGTTGCGACCCTTGTATCTGGCTTGTGCCTAATGCTACTTACGGCCCTGATTACAGCTCTAAAGTAGAGGTGTAATATCATAGCCCTATAGCAAACCGTATGTCTCCAGTACTGAGTAACGGGTGTGCCATCTAGTTCCGAGTAACGAAACGTTACCCACGAATGCATCTCGTTACTTGCATTTCGTCATACTGTACTGTACGCGTACGCAATACGACTCGATACGTTGCTCTAACATTGCATAGCATGTTATGAGGTATCAGAAGTAACGAGTGACGTAACGATACAATAGTAACGAGTACTCATTCTTATAGTAATACATACGGGTAAGTACGCTTTTTTCGTTACTTTTACACCTCTATAATAGAACGTCAAACTTAATGCGATATTAACAGAAATGGAGCGCTAACAGTCGTTTCGTTAATCGCAGACTGTTGAATAAGAGAATTCGTTTGTTATCACAAATTGTTGAAGAGATGTTTAAATTTCAGAATAGTTGTGAAATTTATACAGTCCTTTAACAATTTGAATCGTTTCAGAATCCTTTGTTCAATTCAAAGTGTTAGGTAGAAATAGAGATTCAACAACAAAGTGAAAATTGAGTTTTATTTTATCTAGAGCGAATATTTCAATACCCTCTTAATGATGTTCATGATAAAATTTATTAATTGGCGGTATAATAGCCTAGAAGCTAGAGCTTTTAGGCTCCCTTTGTTATATAGTTAAAGCAATATATAACGATCTAAAATATGTGAACCTAACAAATATCAATGACAGACGGCAGCGTTTCAAAAAGCTGGCCATATCCTACTAATATTATAAACGAGAAAGTTTATATGTATGGACGCTTGTTACTCTTTCACGCTAAAACGGAAATGGATCTTGATTAAATTTGGCACAGAAATAGATTATAGTCTGGAATAGCATATAGGCTACTTTTTATCCCGAAAAAAGTACGCTTCCCGTGGGATAGGTTTGTTTCGTTGACGACCTCAGTGGCGCAGCGGGCAAGAGTTCGCCTGCGACGCAAGAGGTTGCGGGTTCGATTCTCGCCGCGGAACAAATTTGTGTACGATCTGCAGAAATTTGTTCCGTTGGTCTGGGTGTTTTTTATGTATGTATAATAAAAAAAAAATATCTATCTGTGTATATAATGTATTAAATATATCAGTTATCTAGTGCCCATAACACAAGCTTTGAGTAGCTTACTTTGGGGCTAGATGATGCTGTGTGGATTGTCCAGCATTATTTATTTATTTATTTATTTTTGTTTTTCAAGGTATACAAGGCAAAGCCGTGGGCGGAAGCTAGTATAAAATAAATAAATAAATAAATAAATAAATAATGCTGGACAATCCACACAGCATCATCTAGCCCCAAAGTAAGCTACTCAAAGCTTGTGTTATGGGTACTAGATAACTGATATATTTAATACATGATGTAGGTACATAGATAGATATTTTTTTATTATACATACACACCCAGACCAACGGAACAAATTTTTGCAGATCGTACACAAATTTGTTCCGAGGCGGGAATCGAACCCGCAACCTCTTGCGTCGCAGGCGGACTCTTGCCCGCTGCGCCACTGAGGTCGTCATATGTATGGTCGAAAATATGTAAGACTTTCACATAAAAGTGAATGTTTTAGTCACCTGGTAAAGTGATATGCTTCTATATTTGACAAGGGTTGATGGCTTTCAAAATAATTTCGTTTAAAAATATAACTCCTTTCAATCCGTATTGAGTTTCTTCGCAAATATTGATTGATCTCAACAGGATAACTCGGTTTGCTTTGATATATGAAACGTAAAGGCTTTCAACGGATTAATATCTGAAAGGTGGTGTGCCTGTGCGTTGTAGGTTTTAAGGGATGCGTATAAATAGAAAAAATATCATAGTCCAAATACTGAAAAGGACGGAAATATCTAGTACTTTCCGCTAAACTATTATCTAATGCGCTTATAATGGTCCTGAGGATGCTTCGTGGAGAAGCGAAACACGTGTCGAATTTCTATTGAGTTTGTGTTGTGTTAAGCTCATTAGATAATAGTTTAGCGGGAAAGTACTAGATATTTCCGTCCTTTTCAGTATTTGTAATGGATTTCCGCCTAACCCAAGTCCAGAATAGGCAAAAAGCTTGACAAAACAAAAATTAAACAAACGTTATTATTTAGACGAAGACGTAAGAGAGCACTGGTGGTCTAGCGGTGTAAGGTTGTGGGTTTGTATCCGGTCGTGCAAAAATAGATTTTTCTCTTCAGAAAAATATTTGCGCTATACCATCACTCTACGGTGAAGGAAAACATCGTCATGTACCTAGTAGAACCTAAAAAGTTTGAAGACCTGTTTCTTTTACTTTTTTGTTTATGGAATCTGTCTATTTTGAGATCAATTTTGCCAGTGTCAAATGATAAAAGTAGTATTGTCAGTGTCACAAAGTTAGTCAAATTGTCAAGACAATTTTTAAAGATGGCTGTGTTGTTAAAATATGACGGGATTTCCTCCGGCGGATTAAGAAAAGATTCGCTTTAATTCACATATTTTACACTCGCGAAGACATGTGTCAAATGCCTCCAGCTTCTGAGGTCCAATTTAATCCTCTTACTACACTAGTTTCAAATAAATAGTGACAGGATAAAAAGAACGAAGACACAAGTAAATAGTATATCCATTAGTATCTTATCCGTAAGCTTAAATTAGTTACTAATTCACTAAAGCTTAGAAAGAAAAACTTGTTGCGTTAAACTTTTCCACTATTCTGTTTGGGGTACTCTAAAAATCCCTTTGAATTAAACAGGATAATCCTTGAGCGGAACACTTAAGGGATTTGTACAAGCATAACGGATTCACTCTTGTGATTATTTCTTTGTCCGCATAATCTGATTCATTGCTAGAAAAAAGGTCGCGTTAATTACTGGGTACTTATTCCGTAAAACGATAAACTAATATCAGTAAAATTATTGTGAAACTACTTAAAGATCCAATTTCACCAAACTTTTGATGTACCTACTTATAATTTTATTTTAAGTAGGTACATCCCTAGAGATTTGTACCTTCACTATTGAATAGACACGAGGTCGGCCATGATGTTTTCACGGTACCGTAAAAATTGTACTAGCCTGACCTTTACTTTACACATTTTGTTCCATAACCAATCAGTAAACTGTTTGTGGACAAATTGATTCGTAATTTATTCCACATTACCCGTCGATACATGACAGGGGTGTAAAATACTCCACAAGTATGCATTTAAAACTGTATGACCTGTTATTGAGCAAAGATTGCGTTGCAATTTCAAAGTTTTCTCCAACAGAAGCAACGGAAAAGTTTCCGTGAAAATCTTGTTTTGATTTCCGCAAAGCAGTTTAATAGTGGTACTTATTGTGGCGCACTTATGTGCTAAAAACGTGACTTCTTAGATAATATGGAGTAAGTCCTGCGTTGGCTTAGAATCTTGTGATCGACATTATGATTAAAGTGCAGAAATTGTCTTTCAAACTTGAAAACAAGGATGAGTAAAACGTACGCGATCTGAACACATTATTATAAGTATTAAATGGATATTAATTGCGTTTTGTTTACCTATTTTTCCCGACTTTTCGACAGGTTTACACACTCTGTCATCCACACTTTAGTCATCCCGTGACCACGACAGTGTGTAACCTGTCGAAAGGTCGGGAAAATAGGTAAATAAAACGCGATAAATACCCGTTCAATACCATTAATAATTAGTAAAACACTAACTTTTGCCAGCATTTTCTTTGTGCACTGTCTATTTTTCTTCTGATTTGAGATTATAAGAAATATTCAGGGTAAATCTCTCAACATAATCTAAATAAATGCTGTGACACGTATTAATAATCCGAGTATCTCTCTTCCGTAATCCATTACTGACTTGCTGACAGATCAACAGAGAGCAAAAATTTGGAAAGTACCTTTGAAGAAAGGATTTTTTTTTATTTATCTTTTAAAGGGTGCAGTGGGAGTTCGAAATTTGCATCAAAAAACATTACCTTTCTGAACGACATCGCGGAGAGGCCACTACTAATGAAAAATCCAATAAATTCTAAGCATAACAAATGGTTTTTAATCTAAAAGGATGTTTCCACAAATGAAGCAAATCTTAAAGATTACTCAAGCTCTTTCGGCAATTCAGCGAAAACCGATCGAAATTCTCCGAATTACATTTCAAAGGAGATCACAAATTTAAAACGTACGAAGAAATTATTTCCCATTTCCACAACATTTCTAAGAAACATGGGAATTTCATATATGAATTTCGATTTCAAATGGTTATTGGGAGTGGAGTTCGCGTAACTTTTTAACGAAGTTGTAAAGTTACGAAAAAAATTACGAAATAAATCCAATAGCTAAAAACCAGTAGCTACAAAACCAAATTGTATCTCTTCTATAATCTTAAACATAAAGCTATAAATAAATTGTAACAGTCCCTAAATAGCTTAATATTTCACGATAATAATTATACTTATTAATTATTATCATAAATGAAAATGACCTGTATAATCTATAAGTTTCCGCCCGCGGCGTCTTCCGCAAAGTACCTACATATATAGAACAACAAAATATAGCCTATGTTTATCTTCAAAATTCATTCTACACAATGATGAAAATTTTTTCCAAATCGGTCCAGTAGCTTCGGAGCCTATTCGATGCAAACAAAGAATCAAATCTTTTCTCTTTATAATATTAGTATAGATGTCTAACATAGTTTGAAAGTAGCGCCGGTGACAGAAAAGATGAAGAATAATAGGTTGGCGTGGTATGGGCATGTTATGCGGCGGGAGGAAAGCCATGTTACAAGAAGGGTGATGGATTTGAATGTGGATGGATACAAGAGTAGAGTTAGACCTAAGAAAAGATGGATGGACTGTGTGAAAGACGATAATTGTAGGAAGGGAGTGACTACTGAGATGACGGATGAAAGGGGAGAGTGGAGAAAGAGAACCTGTTGTGCCGACCCCACCTAGTGGGATAAGGGCAGGAAAATGATGAGATGTCTAACATAAAAATATAAAGATATACAAAGTAATTGCTTCGCTTACATACCGATAGGGGTTGGTTGCAGCCATCCAGGTGCCCACCCAGCTCCCAGCCCTTTCTGCTGACGCGCTAATAGCTGTACCGTTAGCGCATACGTCAGCAGCATCACTCCCAGAGGAATGTAGAATGAGATGATGGACCCGATGGCTTTGTACAGCGGGTCTGGTACGTTGCAGATTCCATCTATGAGAACCGATTCCGCGTTCTGTGGATCAAAATATTCTATTACTATTAGTATTAAACGGGTATTTATCGCGTTTTATTTAAGTGTATTATTATTTATCGTATTTTATTTTCCTATTTTTCCCGACGTTTCGACACAGTACCATGAGATTTCACAATCTACACTCGCTAGCGACTGTAGTTAAAAAAATTGATGAAAACTTGTACAGTGCCTCTAGCGGATAGTTGGGTACTAAAACCTCACGTAGCTAACTATCCTACGTCACAGCGTACTACAGCGACTAGTTTGCGCTCATTAATTTGCTTAGAATTTGGTACCATGTGTAACAATTTTGACAACTGTCATAGTTACGTACTATTACTACTGTAGTAACGTCAGCCAATCTAAATGTGACAACTCATGGTAGACCTACAGGTTTGTACTCCAGTTATCCCGTTCTTTGTGCATCTTTAAACAATAAAAGAACCCTTCCCTATTTTACGGGTAGTTTTGAAAATATTTTATCATAGACCTATTTTACTCCTTTTCACCCTCTTAGTTTGTTACAGTATGGAGCCACGGTCACGACATAAAAACACGAGTGTTTTTTATGGTATGGAGACACGTGACACGGTCACGGAAATTCATCATTAGTGTGGACGTGTTTTTAGATCTCATTTACGGACACGTTTCTCGTGTAACTTACTCTGAAGCTTCTATTCTCTTCGTACTGAAAAGGGGCTAAGTCTAACTTTAAAACAATAATATTATTTGAATTACATTGATCTGTCATTTGCAGGCATCCATATTGTAATCTGCTATTCTCAAATTATAATTCCATTCTCAATCTGACAGAAGTGTTTAATTGAACATTTAGATTTGTCTATCTATTTGATAACTAGCTGTTACCCGCGACTTTGTCCAATTAAGTTCATCAATATAACAAAGCCATTCTGAAATTATTGATTTGATTGATTGGAAAATGTATATGGAGTGCAATAAGAGGCGGTCACCCATCCAAAAACTGACTGCACCCAACGTTGCTTAACCATGCTTTCCCGTTTTTCAACCCCAATTTCAGCCCCTTCAAGTTTATTTTTGGAAAGAAAAGTTAGCCTATGTCCATCTCCAAGATATAATCGATCCATTCAGATAAATAAATTTCTAAATTGAGAAGCCAAAATCGTTTACAACACCCAAAATATAAATAAACGTTAAATGTGAAAACAGATGCCAAGTGACCGTAAAATTAAAATCTTTCTTCGACAATTCGGACAATAGAAAACCAGGTAAGAGTACGACCAGCTGGCTCACTCAACAGGTTAACAATAAAACTGTTGGGTTGACCAAGTTTCGACTGGATATAGACGAAAGTGGTCTATCACACTAAACACACACGTCTATCTGTCAAGATTTAATAAAACAAAATAGTCCTTCTTGTTGATTAAAAGTCATAAATTTGGCATGGATTATGGTTTCGCAGCACGGATAGAGGAATAAATTGTAAAATCGCTAATGTATAGTTTTGTCCGACATTTTTTTTGCGAAACCTCAATGTGCGAGTCAAATTAGTACAAAACCGATTTTTTTATTTAACCTTCAAATAGTGCAATGAAATATTTGTATGTATAATAAAAGTGAGGGCAGGAAACTGATGAATAAATGTATGAACAATAAATCGAGTCAAAGTGACTTTTACAATGACATTAGTTTGAGCAAAATTCTCTACCAGCTGTTTCAATATTGGCTGTGGTGTGACTTAACTGTCTAGAATGAAACCGACGTAATTTGGGACCATTGATTCGTGGGTAGACGTATGAAAGGGATTGTGTGCTAAAAATGGGGCTCGACCCATTTTGACGTCATTTATCACTTTGACTGATTTGAATTTGGGTTGCCCTTACAGGGATCGTTATGTGATTATGTGACAATCACTGCTATACCTTTAAGCCAAGACCTGAAATTGCACGTGCAGAAAAGAGGCCTTAGCAACGCACTTTATCCTTTCACCACACTAGTTCGAAAGAACTAATGACACCAAAAAAAAACTAATTATAGTTTAATGGAAAGAAAAAGAGAATAGTCCATTGAAATGTTACATTTTTTAGGCCTTACCTTGCGTTTTTTAGAGGACGCAATTTTATTTTTTTGATGTGTAGGGGGGGTCAGTGTTAAGCTAAAACCAAGTTTGTGGGGTCGCCACCCTTGTCCCACGGCCGCCATCTTGAAAATAGGGGTTGAAATGGTTTTTACGGTATATCTCTTAAACTATTTATTTGATAAAAAAAAATTGTTAACATTTTTTGTTGCAAATTAAATTTTCTACTACTTTAGTCCAGTAACTTTTTCGAGAAGTAAAATTCGAGAAAAATAATTATATTTTTCGATGTAACTTTTTTTTTATCATTTTACGAAAAAATGATATCTGACCATTGTTGTAGATCGTTTTTTGAGGAACAACTTTTATTCGCATCATTTTTTCATTAAGTCAATAGCTAAGGTCTTACAGCGCTCCGAAGTGAGTACCTACTATTTTTCAGTACTCTTAACTATACCTATATTATACGTGTGTACTAATATTATGTCATCAGTTATTTTTTTTTTCTTTGTTATTATAATCTTTTAAATTATAAATTTTGCAATATTATTAAAAATTAATTAAATAAATAAATAATGCTGGACACTATCACACAGCATCATCTAGCCCCAAACTAAGCAGAGCTTGTATTATGGGAACCACATGACTGATAAACTACATAGATATACTTTTTTTATTATTGACTCATTTTCACTCCATATCAGAATTTAACAATTATTGATTTTTAAAATAACCCCTTGATAAAAGCACCCCCTGAGCTTCTAAAATTGATCTTTTGCAAATGCAAAGGAAACTGTGGAGCAATGTGTGGATGTCGAAAAGCAGGACTGAAATGTTCTGTTTCGAGATTTTTCAATATAACCTTTAAAAAGGGGTAAAATGGGGGCTCAATGTTTATATGGGAACTTTTTAAGGGGTTTTACGATCGGTCTGAATCTTGGTTTAGATACTTTAGATGTAAAATGATGTAAAACGTATATCTTGATTTTACAAAATAACCCTCCAAAAAGGGTTAAATGGGGTGTCAAAATTTTTTTGACGAGTGGTGTGTTTTGTTTAAAACTCTGTTTGTCTTGGTATGTAGGCGCCCACTAAGACGGGATTTTTGGAAATTTCACTTTTAAGGGGGTGAAAAGGACTAAAAACGTTTGTATGAAACTTTTTAACGCGTAGTACGATTTTCATGAAACTTTGTGTGTGTAATGTTAATACAAAACAAATGTACACGTGTTTCCAGATTTTTCGATATAACCTTTAAAAAGGGTTAAAATGGGGCCTCAATGTTTGTATGGGAACTTTTTACCGGGTGGTACGATTAGTCTGAATCTTGGTTTGGATACTTTAAATGCCAAATCATTTAAAACGTGTATCTAGATTTTTCAAAATAACCCTCCAAAAAGTGTTAAATGGGGTGTCAAAGTTTTTTCAACGAGTGGTGTGATTAGTTTGAAACTCGGTTTAAATACTTAATAGGCAAAATAAATGGACATATATTTCTGGATTTCTCAAAATAACCCCTCAAAAAGGGTTAAATGGGGTGTCAAAGTTCTTTTGACGAGAACTCGGTTTTAATACTTAAAATGCAAAATAAATGAACACATATTTTAGGGTTTTCAAAAATAGCCCTCACAAATGGAAAAAAAGGGATATCAAAGTTTATACCTATAGGACTTTTTAACGAGAGGTGTGATAGTAGTTTGAAACACAAGTTAGATAAAGTACATGAATTGCAAAATAAATGGACACTATTGGTTTTAATACACTACATAGAAACGCTGGTAGGTATAGGTACGCTGTTTAAGAGATGGAAAACATGATGACGATATTGAAAGGAGAGTGAATGCTGGAAATAGTGTGAATAGGGCACTTCACACATTTATGAGCAGTCGGATCGTGTCCAAAAAGGCAGGTCTGGCTGTGCACTTTGGAGTGTTAGTGCCGACATTGATGTATGGTAGCGAAAGTTGGGTATGGCAGAAGAAGCATCAGAGTAGAATAAATGCAGTGGAAATGAGAGCTCTAAGTAGGATGTGTGGTTTAACTTTGAATGATAGGGCGAAGAACAGCGTGATAAGAGAACGTTGTGGAGTGAAAGAAGACGTAGTGATGAAAATTGAGAAGGGAATGTTAAGATGGTTTGGGCATGTAGAAAGGATGGATGAAGGGAGATTGACGAAACAGTTGTATAACGAGAGTGTGAATGGGACAGTTGGAAGGGGAAGACCTCGGCGTACGTAGGTACCTCGATCAAATTGGGGACGTTTTAGAGAAAGGCCAGGTCCAGAGTACCCTAAACCGACACGCATGTATTAAGAATTTAATGAGAGTGAATGAAGTAAAAAAAGTATGTTAGGACACGCGAACGAAGTCGCGGGCGACCACCTAGTCAGAAAATAAAATAGAAAGGTACTATGACGTAGATATCTTAACAGTGCTTGCGAATATCTGTCCAGTCACCTAGTTCTAGATTATTTTCACAATAGTAAATTAAATTTTAAATTAAAGTGTTATGGTAATCTTGCGCGTGGTGTAAATTAGCAAGTACCCACCCAGACAAGGTTTTATATAAAGCCTACATAATATATTTACAGCGCATTCAGCCTTCAGCTCACTTCAGCGCTCAAGTTTTTTATAATTTAAAATCTAAAACGTCTTGAATACGCGTTTAAATTAATTCACTCTAATAAATTGCATCGTTATTTATTCTAGGGCAGTTGGAGCCTATTCGAAGATGGTTACTTTGAGTTGTTTGCATTACGGCCCGTGTTTGACGACCCGTGACGTTCCTTTCCCTCTATTTCCTGTTATACTTAAAATGAAACGGTGAAGTAAGTTCATATTATTGTGGGATTATGACTTATTATTATTTTAGATCACCTGAAGCTTTTAAAAAAACTTGATCACGATTTCAATCCCAAGTCTAGGTAGATATCTCCTCAGATCTCTTGCTAAAATCCCTGAGGATATCTAAAGAAGGTAGTCATAGGCACTTCCATTTAGGATATTTGATACAATACCCACATTTTGCACAGTAGTTAGTAATTCTTACGTGCAGGTTGCAAGCCCATCGCCACTTATAAGATTATCCTGACCCATACCTTCGAGTTTTTATTTCTACGGTATGCAGGTTTCCATGGTTTCTTTTACCGTTTAAGAGTATTGGCATTGCGTACATAAATGTTTCGAATGGAAAATGTAAATAAGAAAATATTCTTTGAAGTTTGATATTCAGCAACGTAAAATCTGTGTAATTATTGCAGTAGAAATTATACTGTAGACTTTGAGTCGTTTTATGAAAGGGGTCCGGTCTATCGGGTTATTTTTTATTCCTTTGAAAAATAATTCTAGTAAATTGAGCGAGTGATTCAGTCTGCGGCTAAATAAATCCGTATCATTATTCAAAGTCTCTTCACTGAAATAGTCAGTGAAGGAATTTTTTTTATTGCTTTAATTATTTTGAGTCTTTTGCTAACAACACTTTTCTTCTTCCTGCCCTTTTCCCACGTTATGTGGAGTAAGCACAACACGTTTTCTTCTTCCATTTCTCTCTATCATCCGTCATCTCAGTACTCACTCCTTTCTTACTCATTTTGTTAACAACACTTATCCCTTCAATAAACCCGGTTCGAAAATTAGTGACCCTATAAGAAGAATAAGTTCTAGAAGTTATTTGACTGTGATAGAGGTCTTCTAGAGCTGGTTTTACAGATTCATGCAATGTGTTATGAACTATAAAAAGTACCTACCTAATTTCTTTAGGATAATTACTTAAAAATTTGGACATAGGCCTCCCCTAATGAGCGCCATTGCTCCCTAACAGCAAACTTAGCACAGTATACAAGAATACGTACTTTTTATCCTGAAATTAAGCACAGTTCTCTTGGAAGAAGGGCTGATAGTTAAAATGTGTAATTAGCTGTAGGTAATTCATATAGGTGGATATGGAGGGGTATAAATGGTGAACTAAGTCGCGGGTACAGCTAGTCCTACTAATATTATAAACGCGAAAGTTTGTAAGAATGTATGGATGGATGGATGGATGTCAGGATGTCATGGATGTATGTTTGTTACCCTTTCACGCTGAAACGGTTGAACGGATCTAAATGAAATTTGGCACAGATATAGATTATAGTCTGGATTAAAACATATGCTACATTTTACCAGGAAAAATGTACGGTTCCCCCGGGGATAGATTTGTTTTAGTTTTTCAAGGTACCACGCGGACGAAGCCGTGGGTGGAAGCTAGTTAACAATAAATATGTAGCGTCACAAAGGCGAGCTAGAACGCAATCCTCAAATTGTCCGTGCGATTTCACCCCAGTGTAAACACTGCCTTACGATCAGTGTTCACAGCCCATCTGGCTATCAATATTTAACCCGCTCAGGCCATGTCATAAAACCTTCATCTCAGATAGGCTACCGAAGGACATTAACTGTCGGGCCAGTGAACTTAGATTGAAATATATATTTTTAAACTTACGCGATATGATCACATTATTATTAATATTAAAACCGAGTATTTATCGCGTTTTATTATTATTTATGTCATCCCGTGACCACGACAGTGTGAAAACCTGTCGAAACGTCGGGAGAAATAGGTAAAACAAAACGCGATAAATACACGTTTAAGGCCCAGAATACTCGTCACATTATTCCTTACGTAAAAGTGACATAGGTCCGTATAGCAACGCGGATCTCCGCGGAATCAGACATAGCACGAAGCGAAATACCCAAATGACAAGTAAGTAGAGTGCGGCATGATAATAAATGGCTGCTCTGAATTACATAACGAAAGCGACAATTTATAAAAAACATAAATATTTTCAAGTAAATAGCTTATTTCAAAAAATGGGCTGGGTTGATTTGTTTCAAATTAACTGATTTATATTCATGTGAAATAGAAATTCAAAATACCTTACTGTTCTGGATAAATTAGGGAATTTCTGAATTTTCAGAGGTGTTTTTGACATGATTTTTAACCAAGGTTTTCTAACTAATTCGTGTTTTAGCTCCGGTTGATTTATCACTTATATCCTTGAGTATAGTGTGGTTCAATTTCAATGTAATCTATTAAGCGGTAATAGAATGGGTTAGGGTTGCAATACTTGCAATTTTCAAAATGCTGGGTCTTAATACCCGTTTATTATTCATTTTTCTTATTACAAGCGGACCCGATAAACGTTTATCTTGTCAAAATTAAATTTTACAAAAATCCCGAAAATTCAAATATAAAATTATTTCATACATATTATGCACTTACTTACTTTTATTTTTTTTCTTTATCTTCTTACATTCTGTGTTTATTTTTCAAAAAAAAAGTTTCATGGTAGGTACAAGTTAAAAAATAATTGCCAAATAGAACTAACCAGATATTTTCAATTTTTATTTATATAGATAGACTACCTCTTACCAGCAGCGGCTTTTTCTACCATTCATTATTATAGATACAAACAAACACACATCTCACATTATTGATAAGTAATAACCATAACTTATGGCCAATAAAGGCACCACTTGTTAAAAGTACAGACTAAACACAAGCTTTGAGTAACTTACTTTGGGGCTAGATGATGCTGTGTGGATTGTCCAGCATTATTTATTTATTTATTTATATAATAATACCTTAGAATACTTCAAGCTTAGCGGAAGACTCATGGCCGTAGACAGTATCCAGACGAAAGCGATTTTGACGGTGACTCTCTTCCTGGTTTTGTTTCTCCCAAATCTCATTGGATAGCGAAGAGAAAGATATCTGTAACAAAGAATATTATTTATTTCAAATCAATCATTAATATTTTTTTGCTCCTTTTAAGTTATCCCTCTACTTTCTAATATATGTATCTCAAAGCTTATGTCAATGTTTGACTTTACTATTTAATACAAAATTAAAAATTTTAAAAACTCTCTGACATCTAAACCTTACCCTAACATGTCATATAAAAGTCATGGTTACCTTACCATGTTCTTTCAACATCATTGAAGTAACACGTTACCAAATATCGAATCGATCTGACATAAGGAAGTTTGTCAGATCCCCTCATCAACTAGAAAAGAGCTGTACCCCTAGTATGAGTTTTTGATAGTTTACGGAAACTTTTTTCGAATAGTATCCTTTCATACATTTACCTCCATCGGAACTAAAATAAAGTCGATATCGTGAAAACTTGGTTTGAAAATCATTGTTGGGACTGCCAATTAGATAATATTTTCGATATTATCGACCTTATTTTAGTTCCTTAACATTTCCGATGGAGGTAAATGTATGAAAAGATACTATTCGAAAAAAGTTTTCGTAAATCAAAAACTCATACTAGGGGTACTGATGATTTTCAAACGGCTGAACAGATTTTCATGAAACACCCCTCTCTTTTCGTCGGGGGTTAAAAACACTTCGTTACTGATTAAGTGCCTGATTTCAAGTTTTCTATTCCATGACGATGTTCGAAGATCACTTTGTCTTGCTCCATTCTAGCCCAACACAAGAAATCCGTTTCGGTTCTCAATAGTTACCTGTCAACGCTGATGGTACACAAATGCATGATAGATGCTGTGCAGAGTAAGACGTCCAGGCAGATCCAGGTGAGGCAGTACACAGCAGGTAGAGGGAAATAGCCTGTAAAAAACATGATTATCAGGCTCAAAAATATGATCAAGACTGTAATCCCCAGGCTCGGTAGATATATCCTCAAATCTCTAGTTACTTAGATCTTTGAGGATACTAGAGTCGGAGGTACTTCCAAACATTTAGCACAATAGTTAGTATTCTGTACGTGACAGGTTGCAAGCCCATCGCCGCTTATAAGAATACTAAATTATGATACACACATTCGAATTTTTGGTTCTAGAGTATGCTACGATAAATAACTTTGTATGGGATTTGTAGTTCATTTTATGCACGGTAGAGGCGCTGTACGACAAAATAAACAACTCTCTTTATGGGGAGTATTTACCAAAGCGAAGAGGATTAGAGGTTACTTTAAGTAATTCCTCTGAAATAAATTTATTTACAAAGTTCCCAGCAGCCAACTGAAAACAGTTACTTTGAATAATTTATCTGGAAGCGAGTCTTTATTGAATTTCCAGCTGATTAGAATAATTATGATTATAATGATAACATAGCGATGCTTTGAGACGCCCTCATCTATTCCAAAACCATAATATCTAGTCAGAATATCGATGTATCTTATTAAGATTTTATCAACAAAAGGGTGACTTTCTTTTGGTATATTAAAAAATATCCATAATCCGTGAAGCGACAGTATTACTTGGTTTTTCTTTGGATTTATTTAAATAGCAGTTTAATTTCCTTAGATTTCGAAATTTGATGTTTCATTTCAATCGCATAAAACGTTTTTATGGTACGTTTTAACCCCAAAAACAGATAAAACGGCCCATATTACATATAAAATGTCATGTGGGTTTGTTCGTGGCACGGAAATTCTGTGTTTTCACGAGAATTATTGGCAAAAATAATTCCACTCGAATAAAGTCACGAAACTAACACTAGCAACACTATAATTTCAGTTTATTTTTGTAACTTCAAAGGCCTTTGACAGATGAAATATTTATTATCCTTTGGGACGTAATGGATATATTTACCTGTTGAAAGAAAACACACTTTTCTATGAAAGGAAGCCCGAATTTAAGCCTGATTATTATGGAACAAACAAACCGAAAAAAAGGTTTCAAACCCAAATCGAACCGAATCAAATCTTGGCCGGACTGGTGTCTAATTACGAAAAATGTTCACAACTTGGCAAACATTGATTGGCCACTAATGACGGCAGTAATGTTTTGGGCTGTTTGTAAAGATAAAATGTTGGTTTAGGTGTGTGGGACGGTGATAATGCCCCTGTATAGCCCGAGATATGTACGCAACTTCCGTACGTCATACCTGTAGCCTTACCATAAGCTCTTTGGGCAACCGCCCCGAAAAGTATTCTTATTTTTTTTGAAAATTATAATTTAGAAAGATAGCCTACTATATAATTTTTGAAATCCATCCAGTAGTTTTTGAGTAAGTATAATATGACTTACAAACAAAAATACGAATTTTTCCTCTGTAAAATATTAATTGTATAAATATAAAATGAATCAAAATTCATTCATACACTTACTCACTGACATATATGTACAGTGGCGACTATCGTGACATCACTAGTGACATAATTACATACCTAGAGATTTGTCCCCAAACTACATAGTAAAAGTAAAAACACGAAGTGGCCATCATGCTTTTTAGTACATTTTCATGTAGCGTAACCTGAATAAAATAATAAATTGTCTGTGGGCCAATTGATAACGTATCTTTATTATCATTCCACATTACTCGTCGATTTATGACAGGACTGTTGAATACTCTACATATATACGCACATCCTATACCGCTATAATCGTAACAAAATTTCAAATTCAGTCTTATTCATTTCTGTTGTTTTGTTGTCTTATTCAAATTATCATATCGTCGTTAAGAGTATATAAATAAATAAATAAAATAAATAATGCTGGACAATCCACACAGCATCATCTAGCCCCAAAGTAAGCTACTCAAAGCTTGTGTTATGGGTACTAGATAACTGATATATTTAATACATGATGTAGGTACATAGATAGATATTTTTTATTATACATACACACCCAGACCAACGGAACAAATTTCTGCAGATTGTACACAAATTTGTTCCGAGGCGGGAATCGAACCCGCAACCTCTTGCGTCGCAGGCGGACTCTTGCCCGCTGCGCCACTGAGGTCGTCATATAGTATAGGTTTACGAGATTGACTATCAAAACTATTGTCCATCGTTCTATCATTCAAGAAATAGTCGAAATAATATAAGCTAGAGTAGATTTTGGACGATTATTGTGCCGATATAACGGTGACCGTTTTGTGGGTGTCTACCCAAATCACTGTCAGAGGCAAGCATCTCCAAGACGCTGGTGGTATCACCATGTTTAATGACAAAACTACTTATGTCGATATCCATAGATTGAATATCAATATGATATAAATATATCAACACGGACTCTTGTTCTTTTATTATAGTACAGGAAGGGCGAAAGGACGAATCGAGGACGTGACCAGAATGTTTTGGGAACAGCTGTTTGCGGGTAGTATAAATAAAAATTGGCTGTTGGACAATTTGATTATTGAGTTATGTCCTATATCGAAAAAAAAATAGCTTTTAGAAATACTATCACATTTCCATTTACCACTATCTTATGCTATAGATTTTTAGGTTGTAGTAAGTACATCATATAAAGTTTTAAAAGAGTAAAGTTGCACTAAATTACTAGTGCTATTCTAGTATATTATTCCTTTATTTTAATTTAGAAAATAACAATAGTTTATTTTTACTATGAGTAATTTTTCCATAATTATAAATAAAAAAATTTGGGCATAGACAATATTTTCGTTTTCAATATGGCCGCAACCTTAGGAATGCTATTACGAAAGTAGCGTTTTGTGAAACCGGAATTCGGGACGCGGCAAATGAAAATCGAATATTCCAGAGTACTTAAAATTCCAGTCTCGTTACCCACATTATGGTAGATGCACTGTAAGTACTTCATATCTTTTCATATCTTTCTGCCCGACTGTAAAGAAGGAAGGTAATGTGTTAATGATGTACTTATGTACTATGTGTATACTTATATAATATGAATGGAGTGTTCTTAGCTATGTTTGATGGAAATCGGTTCAACATGGCCGCCGCTATGCCACAAAATGGCGGTATACATATTTTTTCACAACTCTCTCAATATAGGTAAGTATCAAATGAAAGGACTTGAGTTATAGAATACTGTGACAAATTTCAAATCCAAGATGGCAGCCACCACAAAATGGCGGCAAAGTTTGTGTCGGGGGTTTTTTAATTTTTTTATTTAACACGTGACAATTGAGGTGTTGTATTCGTTTGGATCACAAGGTAGTGATACCAGTAAGTATACTTTCTATCAATGATTGAAAGACAGGGGGGCGATTATGGATCTTTTCTTACAATCAATGTCAATACGTTTTCATTGTAATCAAGTGATTTGGTATGACATAAGAGTGTTTATTCAATAAATTTGTGCCAGTTTTAACAAGCGTCGATTGTATCAGAGTTCCGTAATCGCACTACAGGTTACAGACTATATTATACAAAATGAAAATCCAACTAGCGACTGGTAAAAACTATTTTTAGTTACTTTTACTTAGATTTTGATTGAGTGAAATATGATATGAGTAAGAAAGAAATGAGTGCTGAGATGAGGAATGACAGGTAAATGGAAGAAGATCACATATTGTTCCGACCACACATAACGTGGCAGGAAGATGATGATGATGATGATGATGACTGATATTTATTTAAAAAAAAATAAAATAAATAAATAAATAAATATGATCACGACTGTAATCCCCGAGCTCGGTAGATATCTCCTCAGATCTTTGGTTACTTAGATCATTGAGGATATCTAAAGGGGGTAGTCAGAGGCAAGTCCAAACATGACATTTGGTACATGCCCACATTTTGCACAGTAGTTAGTATTCCGTACGTGACAGGTTGCAAGCCCATCGCCGCTTATAAGAATACTAACCTATGACACACACCTTCGAATTATTGGTTCTAGGGTATGCCGGTTTCCTCACGATGTTTTCCTTCACCGTTTAAGAGAACTGGCATTGCGCACATAAATTTTTCGAATGGAAAAACTCATTGGTGCACGATCAGGTTTGAACCCACGACCTTCGGATCGTGAGGCCGGGGTGCTACCACTGCACCACCAGCGCTCTATATTTATTTTATAAAAATAAATACTTGTTTTTTATATTTTTTCAGTTTAACCTAGATGAGCATAAAATTACAGGAGTGTATGAAAACATACGCACCTAGGTGCTATAATAGCTTAGCACGTAAATTGAAGGCGTCTTTATTCTGAGCCGACACGGAATCTAAATTAGTGGATTAGTTTAGAGAAACGTAATTCAACCGTATTTAGACGGTGAAAACCTCTTACGAGCTGCCTAGTGATGACAGCTTATCTGGGTACAGTTGAGTGAATACTTACTTAGCAAAAGCATCGGTGATCAAAAGTACAATAGCCCAAGAAAATTTACTAAACGTTCATTCATTCATTCATGAATGAATACTTACTAAGTGCGCTTATTTTTTGTGCAGTACTCTAAGTTGTGAAGGAAAACATCGCAAGGATACCCGTGCCCTTTCTACTCAATATTTTACCGTTAATTTCAAGAACGTTTCTAATCTTGATTTAAGAGCTCGTCTTTCAAGTTGACAGTATGAAGATAGAGCAATAAAAGAATGGTAATAAGTTATTTCACGAGGAGTACATTTAAAATTAATCAATAGTTTACAAGATAAACAAATATCTTTAGATGGAACATAATATTGTCTTGCTAGCGGAGGAGGGCGCTGACTCTGCTACACAGTTTTTTTTTAACTTTTGCAGTAGTCAGCCCACAACTGTACCTATTCTACATTGTTTTTCTTTGTTCCTAATAAAGATTTTTTGTTTTGTTTTTTTTTTTTTGTTTGCGAACAATGACGGAACTCTTGAGTAGAAAGGACTCTAGGTTAGCTCTACACTTTAGCATGTCTTTCCTGTGTATAAGGCCTATTAATTTACTTTTTTACTATACCTTAAAAAACATGTTTTAATAAGATTCTTTATAATTGATCAAGCGAATGAAGATCTCAGGCAAGGGTGATTTGGCGTTGTATGTTTGTGTATGTTTGTTTGAGCATAACTTAAGAACCGTGAATCCATTTGCATGAAACTTGGAAGGTCGAGATATTGTCCTATGTAGATTTATTGAGAAGCATAAGAGCTTAATCGGTCAAGGGGTTGACATTGGGTTCCCAAAAGAAAATGAAATATTTTTATTTATTGAGTGGGGTATCAAATGAAAGGGCTTTACTTTTACATTCCAAAATGGTTTTAATTTTTGTTCGAAGATGCATAGTTTTTGAAATATAACGAAAAAAGTAAAGATAAGAAAACCGCTGACCGTTTTAGCACTGGTATAGTTTACATAGGTAGCATAACCAAATATTTGTTTATCATTAGGACCAACCTTAAGTAGGCACTTACTTCAAACTTCAGGGTGTGAATATAAAACGTATGGATTGTGGAAATTGCGCGCGAGATTTCACTTCAAGGCGATCTACTGAATAATAGTGCATTATTATATTGATTTTATTAAAATGCTATTTAAAGAAGCCTTGCTATATTTAGTATCGCACTAGCGATGTGAAAAATTGTAACTGTTCAGGTGTTGTGTGGGAGTACGAATCAATAACACGTTTTGTGATGTCATTGAAAAGCATAGGTTCCTAACAAATACCCAGACGACTAATACTGTTGCATTGAGATTTTTACCTACGACTCACAATGATTCGCCGAGATAATGATGCAAAACATAACAATGATGAGCTTAAAAAAGTTACATAAAGTTACAAAAAAAATAAAAAAAATATATAATATGATCACGACTGTAATTCCCGGGCTCGGTCGATATCTCCTCAGATATTTGGTTACTTAGATCTTTGAGGATATCTAAAGGGGGTAGTCAGAGGCAAGTCCAAACATGACATTTGGTACATGCCCACATTTTGCACAGTAGTTAGTATTCCGTACGTGACAGGTTGCAAGCCCATCGCCGCTTATAAGAATACTAACCTATGACACACACCTTCGAATTATTGGTTCTAGGGTATGCCGGTTTCCTCACGATGTTTTCCTTCACCGTTTAAGAGCACTGAAATTGCGCACATAATTTTTTTATTAATTGAAAAACTCATTGGTGCACGACCAGGTTTGAACCCACGACCTTCGGATCGTGAGGCCGTGGTGCTACCACTGCACCACCAGCGCTCTTATATTTTGTTTAAACTCAACTGGAAATAAATGTAAAGTAGTGTGAATCGTCGGGATATTGTTTTCCCGAAGACTCAAGCTGTCCAAGAGTAAAACTGAGTGTTAATCGTTGGGAACCTGTTTCACAAAAGTTTCAGTCGGCAACAATGTGATACGTTGGGAAAAAATCCCAATGTGACTTGTTTAAATGTAATTTGTTGGCAATCTACCAAACGTTCTGTATACATGATTTTTAAGCATTAAATACGTTATTTCGTTGACATAAGAGTCAAATTACATTAATAACTTGTGTGCGCTGGCCCAAACGCTTAGTCAAAACACCGTAAAGGTTTAATTCATTTACGAGGCTGTATTGCCTTGGGGATTGACGCAGCTGCAATTAAGTGGGGTTTATGGGCCCTTCACAAGTAATATTGACGATGTGAATGTGAAATGATCTTAATCGAAAGAACTAGAAACAGCTGTTGTGAATGGGTTTGAAATATAATGACATAGTGCTTTTTATATACTAAAGCGTGGCACGAACGGGCCACCGACCACAGCAACCGGTGGCCATCGACAGCGACTTAACACACTTTTTTATACATTTTGTATTGACGCGCCGCACACGTGTAGCCAGTGGCGGCCACTCGCTACAGCTACAAAACATTTGAAAAGACGCTGTCGCTATCCACACGTCGCGTCCCTGTGTTCGGTAGCCCGTTTGCGCCGAGCCTAAACTAGCTGATGCCCGCGGTTTCACCCGCGTGGATGTTGGTTATCGTGACTTAAAAACTTGAGAAATTATACTAAAACCTTTCTCGAGAACTACTCTTTCCATTGGTGAGAATAGCATGAAAGTCGGTGCAGTAGTTTTTGAGTTTATTGCGAACAGACAGACAAACGTAGTGGTGGACTTTGTTTTAGATTATGTAGTGATGAAGGCTGGTAATTTCATAAATGATAGTAGTTGTTAAAAATTGGGTGTCGGTTTCGGCATTTTTATTGATAAAACTCCCAAAATAGTTTATGATCCCTTATAATTTCAAAATGCTATTTTTTGAATTTGTAAAATTGATCATGTTGCCCGAATAAAACGTATCGCTACGACGAGTTAAAAAAACTCGTAACTTGGCTTACGAAATATTTCAGTTATCCAGATGGCTGGGTTTCTTGCAATAAAAGAATTATGGAAATGGAATATCTACGGCGGAATTAATTCCAGCAAATTCCGGAATGCAACATGGAGTTTCATTTGCAAAATGTAAATGCAGATTCTGCAAAATTACTGTCGGAAAAACAAAGCAAATAACAAAACAATTAAAATCTTATTATAACTATAATGTTTAGGTTTCAATCTCTGCAGATCTCTAGGCGTATGCAGGATAAGTGATAGGTTTCAAGTTTTTGCTTTTTTTAAGATTACTAACTAATGATATACCTAGGTATATCTTTGAATTTTTTGCTCTTGAATATACTGGTTTGCGATGTGGTTTTC
The DNA here is from genome assembly GCA_963675405.1 of Cosmorhoe ocellata. NCBI lineage: Eukaryota > Metazoa > Arthropoda > Insecta > Lepidoptera > Geometridae > Cosmorhoe > Cosmorhoe ocellata. The sequence goes on along the minus strand of OY776246.1, from coordinate 9,837,005 downwards.
TTCGTATAAGTTAGTTAAGCATAATAATTTACAATTTTTTTGTTAATAGATGTAAATGTATTTATATCAGTGAGATAACGCAAGTTGAAATTTTACAACTTGAGGGCGCTAGTAAATTTGTCCGGGCGCTAAATCGTGCTATCATATTTCATATACACATATACATTTTCGTAAATCCATTTCCTAAATTCATTAGTGCTAGACATAGTAAACTAAGTAAGTATACATTTTTATTCACACAAACTGATGTGAACACATTTGTGGTGAAAGGGTTAAAAGGACTCGGAAACTAAGTCATAATTGTTATAATCAATTTGACAATAACTTAGAATATAAAAGTTACTATCTAACCAATTTCTTTCTCTGGAAATTATATCAGCCGTCAGGTATCTAATTTGTACGTCCCTCACAAGAAAATCTAATAATCGATGGAATAAAACCAAGTTATCATTCCTTTGAGTTCCAAGAGGCATCGGTAATTGCATTGTTTCTCATTGTTATTCGATTGTTTTGCTACCAGGTTAATATAGTTATTGTACTCAATAACTCAATAACGCTATTGTGTTTTCGTTTTCAATTATCGATGGCAAAGCTGTGAGTTTTTAATATGTGGTGGGGAAAATGCGGAAATAGGTCAAATATAATGTTCAAACTTCTGATTACCCCAGTTAGACATTCTTAAAGACTTACCTGACGACATACTTGAGGAGATATCTACTAAGGCTGGGGACTACAGTTTTGATTATATGAGTTAGAGGCACGTCCATCAATTATATTTGGCCTGTACTTCGATTCTGTAAAATTCAAACATCAACTCGCATCTTACATCGCTATTCACTCTCACTTCGCATAAGACGCTTTTTATTTGGCACTTTGAATCGGGTTCGAGTGCGAAGCGAGCGTCGAAGTGACTTGGGAATTACCGTATAGAATGTCACTTCTTACGTCATCTCATACTTTATCTGACGGCCTCTGTGGCGCAGCGGGCTAAGGTCCGCCTGAGACGCAGTAGGTTGCGGGTTCGATTCCCGCCGTGGGACAAATGTTTGCATTATTTGCAGATATTTGTCTCAGGTCTGGGTGTTTTCTATGTATAATATGTATGTATTCACATATTTACATATGTAGTTTATCAGTCATGTGGTTCCCATAATACAAGCTCTGTTTAGTTTGGGGCTACATGATGCTGTGTGATAGTGTCCAGCATTAAAAAAAAAAAAAAAAATCTGTCAAAATCTCTCCGTTAATTTAGTTCAACTCGCTGACACAGTCGCAAGAGTGGCGCTAGTGTAAATTCGAATTATCAACAGAGTTTTTAGAATGCCAATCAACAAACTCAAGAAGCGGATTCAGATTGAGAAGTTTAGAATGAGGTCTTACAGAATCACACAACTGAGCTAACCCGCGACTTTGTACGCGTTAGATTATTTATACGCGTAGCATTTAGCGCGCGCGAGGTATAATTAAAATTATTATATCTTTTTTATTTGTCGTCCGGTCTCGATAAAACAAAACCCAAGTTTTAATCTAAGCTTATCTTAGTGAAAATTGCATTCGATTTAGTTCAGTCGTTGCTGATATTAGCGTGCACAAACGCACAGATAAACAGACAAACAGACATTGTTTCCAAAAACCGTGCAAAACTGCACTGTAGTCAATGATACGAGACAGTGATAAATACATCTAAATGTCATGAAAAAATTATAATTTGTGTGTAAGAATCTTGTTCCACTTATTCCACTTATTCCTATAACTTCCAGAAATATAATTACTTAACTAATTCTTGTAATAAACATAACTTAACTAAAGATCTGAGGAAGATATGTACCGAGCCCGGGGATTACAGTCGTGATCATATTATTATTACATAACATGTAGCAACATAACATCATTCTCCTGCCTTTATCCCACGCTAAGTGGGGTCGGCACAACATGATTTCTTCCTCCACTCACTCCTATCATTCATCAACTCTGAGTCTACTCCTCTTACATTCATATCATCTCTCACACAATCAAACCACTTTTTCTTTGGCCTTCCTCTACTTGCGTACCCAGATACACTTATTCCCATAACTGTTTTTGGTGACATGGTTTTCATCCCTTATTATAATGTTTATCATAACATCTAACAAAATATAGCATCACTAGAAATGTCAACTCAGCACCTATCTGCAACTCAAAAGCCCTACTATACGTAGCTGACAGCAAAAATAACTCTTCAGTTGCTTTGACAAATTACTCCACGGCTCTAATTAGTTTACAAAACGTTAGACGTGTGGGTGGGGTGGTTATAATAAGGATGTATTAAATAGGGCTGACGTAGTATACCAGTTCTAAACTCGGAAGAATGAAATAAATATCATTGTATATAAATAATCCTACTAATATTATAAACGTGGAAGTTTGTAAGAATGTATGGATGTATATGTATGGATGTATGTTTGTTACTCTTTCACGCTGAAACGGCTGAACGGATCTGGATGAAATTTAGCGCAGATATAGATTATAGTCTGGAACAGCACAAAGACTACTTTTATCCCCGAAAAATTTACGGTTCCCGTGGGATAGATTTGTTTTTGTTTTTCAAGGTACCCCGCGGGTGAAGCCGCGGGCGATAGCTAGTAATAATATAAAAATAATTATGTAATAAATAAATAAATAAATAATGCTGGACAATCCACACAGCATCATCTAGCCCCAAAGTAAGCTACTCAAAGCTTGTGTTATGGGTACTAGATAACTGATATATTTAATACATGATATAGGTACATAGATAGATATTTTTTATTATACATACACACCCAGACCAACGGAACAAATTTCTGCAGATCGTACACAAATTTGTTCCGAGGCGGGAATCGAACCCGCAACCTCTTGCGTCGCAGGCGGACTCTTGCCCGCTGCGCCACTGAGGTCGTCATGTTGTTGGATATTTGACACAACGCCATCTAGCCCCAAACTAAGCAAAGCTTGTACTATGGTACGTACGTGACAGGTTGCAAGCCCACCGCTTATAAGAATACTAACCTATGACACACACCTTCGAATTTTTGATTCTAGGGTATGCCGGTTTCCTCACGATGTTTTCCTTCACCGTTTATGAACACGGGCATTGCGCAAATATTTTTTTCGGATGAAAAAACTTATTGATGCACGACCAGGTGTGAACCCACGACCTTCGGATCGTGAGGCAGGGGTGCTACCACTACACCACCAAGGCACTATAATATTTATAGACATAGTTTTCCTCTGCACTCATGCACCGTACACTTGGCAACTGATTCCCATTTTTCAACAAAGCAAATGCCGTACTATGTGGGATTACAGCCTAATTCCCAGAAGACAATATTCCAACTTTCAACCGCTTCCGCTGATCGCTCTAACTTTGACTAAACCGGAAGAAATAACTTCGCTGTCCAAGTAAATACCTTGGGAATTATTGAGTAAGTTGTGCGAAGAAAAATAAAGATTCTCTTCGTCTACTCCGTCTGCAGTATTTATTGTTTTCAATTAATGTTTCTGGTGTTCCGAAGTTTAAGGTTTTGGGAATGTTGAGTTTATGCTGAGGCTGAAATTGTTGGAAATCCGCCGTTTCGGGCTAACTAAACTTAACAGTGGGTACTAAATAATTTCAGGTATATTTGAAACAACAACAAAAGTCTATCTATTCGTCTAAGTGTTATCTCACACATCTATTAATAGTAATATGAACCTATTATTTTTTATCCTATCAAAATTACTTTTGCATATTAAGTAAACTTATACAGAAAAAAATCCTAAAAATAATAAAGAAAAAAGGATTTTTAATATTATTAATGTAGCGTGGAACTACAAGCAAGGATGGAGCTTTTAAGTTTCACGGGAGTATACTCTTTCAAACAAAAAATATTTTATATATTGGTCCTCAATTTATGGATATATCAGTGGACTAATATAAAAAAAACTTGAGAGGTGTCAAGGGACACCCGGATGGAAATGAACGACATTCCTTTCGATTAATTTGTGAGAGAGAGAGACAGACAGAGAAACATGCGCACGCCGCACGGCTTACAACTATAGCAAAAAGTGTCGTTACAACTTTTCGTGAGAATTTTTTCCGTCTAGCCCCCTTTCACAACGCGCGATAAGGAACTTCGTTCCAAAAAGTATAAATAAACTCAAATATTAGAACGTCCTGCATTGAAAGCTGCAGTCAACTTACCCATGACCAAGGTGACGATTCCGAGCGGCATCACCAGAATAGCCACTAGCAAGTCCGTAATCGCGAGCGACATCAGAAAATAATTGGTCACATTCTGTAGCCTCCTCTCCAAATATATCGCAAGGCACACAAGCACATTACCGGCCGCTGTACACAACACCAGAACCAAAGCAGCAGAAGCCCACCAATTTGTTACAGTGCCATCTATGAGTCTGTTTGTATCGTTAGTTGTGAAGTTGTAATTTTCTAGTGTGTAATTGACTAGAACTTCCCATTCGGTGTATAACTCCTGGTTCACATTTGATGTAGCGAGGTGGAATTCTAGTTCATGCATTTTCAGTGTTGTCTATGGTCATATTGACCGCTCTCATCTTATTTCGTAAATATGGCAAGCCTTGCTCGTTGCGTCCATTCCGTCGGTTAGAGCATCTGAAACAAAGGATAAAGGAGTTATTATAGTAATATCAACCTTTAGTTGCAGAAATAGAGCATGCTTTGATGAATCAGTTCTCAAAACCGTTTCTACATTGTATTTCATTATTGGATTTGGACCAAAGGAGGTCATTCAGGTTTCATACCGAGATGCGAATGTTGAGATGTAAGTATGTGTGGAGCGAGTGATGGATAAAATAAAGAATAATTATATTAGACTAGCTGATCCGGTGAACTTCGTATCACCTACCTATTCTTCGCATTTTTTTATTTTCTCACCATTTAAACCTTTCCTGAACTCGAACGAATATTTCAAAACCGAAATTACCCAAATCAGTCCAGCCGTTCTCGAGTTTTAGCGAGACTAACGAACAGCAATTCATTTTTATATATAAGAAGAAGAAGAAGATGGAACTTTGAAAGTGGCGTCTGCTACGATGAGGAGTAATAGATTGGCGTGGTATGGGTCCTCTCTATTCTGTTCTTTTCAACTAGTGTACATTCATACCAAATTTCATCTAAATCTGTTTAGATATTACAGGCTTAAAGATGCAAACATAAGTTTTTTTGGAATGGATTTTTTTTATTATTATAGATTTGAACGTGCAATTTTTTTAACCAAATTTAGGTTAGATATCATTTCACATTAAGAAATCCCTTCTCTATAAATACTTAAGTAGTTCTATTCGCAAACTTCCAATTTATCCGTAGCTTAGTCTTATTAAAACTTTCTCTTAATTAGGGTTCTAAACGCTAAACCTTATCGTGTTAAACTTTGAAAAGCGAAACTGAAAGGATTTCGGAAGATTTCGCTAAATGACCGAACCTTACACTTGGAAACAGGTTATAAAGGTGATAGACCGTGCTAGAATGTTTTAACCTTTAGTTAGATAACCTTATTTATTGTGTAGCACTCCCACGGGAACAAAATTTATATAAAACTACGTTTATTAGACAAAGTCAAAAAATCATCAGAGTCGGTAACAATTCTGGTAGATATCGTGTACTATCATTTCCTGCCCTTATCCCACTAGGCGGGGTCGGCATCACTGGTTCATCTCAGTAGTCACACCCATCTTATCATGTATTGTACTTAGTACTACAATAAGTATATTGAAAAAAAAAATGCAAGCAAATCAATAAAGTTATTTGAAATCAGTTAAAAACTCAATTCGATATTCTGGTCTTGAAATGTTGCTTGGTTTGGAAAGATACTAAATTTTCCAATCCTGAAATTCATCAGCTCTTTATTTTAGAAGAAAAAGATGAAAATCTAAGTTTGGAATCGGTCAGCCGTAGAGATTAGATTAAAATAAAAGAACCACTGAAACACGCTTTCATTGTAATGAAAGTACCTGGTAGAAAGATGTCTTAGTTACACGAACGTTCATTCACCGGTACTCAACAGATAATAAATTAGTAGACCGACTGTTTCAAACGGGTTCACTCAGTCAAGACTTATCACTTGGACTTATCTGTGGCGAGGCGCGGATAAAATGCGAGGAATGTTTTTAAAAGAAAAAAAGAAAATTCAACTTATTTTTTATACTAGGTACTAGTTCTGTGGATCTAGTGTGCTGAAAGGGCGTCTCAGAAGCTCAAAGGGAAGTTAATATGCTTCATCAATGACTAAAGACCATTATTATGCTTGAAACTGACTGCGAAACTTCGTGGTAAATTGCATATTAATTTATCTTTAATAGACACATTAATTTGCTTGTTTCATTTCAATAGTTTTTTGCTTTTAAGACATAAAACAAAAGTTATATTCGTATTTTTTTTATTATCGTGTCGATTTTTCAATTTACATCGTTGTTAAAGAGAAGTGGCCACATCCGTATTTTACACATTGTATTTTACGGTTAATAATAAAAAAATGTAACCTTGATTTTAGAGCTCGTTTTTCAAAGCATCAATAGTTATAATTTCATTAGTTGATAATGATTTATTTTACGAAGGGTACATTTTTAGTTAACTAATATTTTACAAAATTATCAAATTTAAAATTTACTAATATTTTATGAGATACTTAACCAAAATTGTTTGTTGCGAACAATGACAAAACTGTTGAGTAGAATAGAGCTACATTGAGGTCACAGAACATATAAACTCTGACGAGATTGAGGTCTTCCTTAGTGAAGATATAAGGGCACACCAGTAAGTGTGGCATGGAATGTATTGAAACATCACAGGCACACTGTGTTAGATTCGCGTTTCTACATCCCCAATTAATCATAGCAAATTTACCGATACTATTAGTGAAGAAGCAGCCACGTAAAAACATATTTTTGATCCAAACAACTTACATTACGCCAACCGCCATTTTGAAGTTTAATAACTTAGGAGGTATGTTATGATGGGTGCTCGTTAAGCTGCTAAGTGAGGCGTAAACTTATTAACGTTGGATCCTTGGTCATGTCGGATGCTGTTATAACTTAAGGCCCACTTCCGCAAGCACCCTTAAATTTATTTAAGACAATCTACAATTTGAATACATAGAAAATAGTGAAATCACCAAAATATGTTTATACAAAATATAAAACCATTATACTTGTATGTACCATATAAACAAAATTACTTAATAAGTATACAAAATATTGAATTTATAAACAATAAATATCTAGTAGTATTCCGATATTCTGATTTCAAATAAGCCAAAGACAATTTAAACTCACTTCATAAAAAATAATACAAAGCATTAATATAAATTAGCACACATTCCGAACAAAGACATGCAACCTCAAAAAAAAAAACAAATTGATATTTTGCTTCTCCATGAAGCACATTCATTAATTTTCATAAAATCTATACATTTAATAAAATCATTGAGAAGCAGTGTTTGTACTTTTGCAATTCACTAAGTCAACTATTAAACACACAAACAAAGGAATAATTTGATTAGAACTGACTGCAATTAGAATGTTCAAGTTAGTGAACCTGAATTGATCTATCTATCTGAATCTATAGATTGTCTAGTTCCTACTCTTGCGAGCAGTGATAAAGCAAACTCGATTATATTCGTAATTTTTTATGTTAATTTGTCCACTTTGAAAAGTCCTCGCAGCTCTTATTTTGTAGCGACTTTAAAAATTGAACTCTTCTCGTAAATAATTCAATTCAGTATTTTCATTTTTGAACGTTTCATTTCATTTTATTTTCGTAGACGGATGCTCTCTAGGGAAATGAGTGGCTTCATAGAAAATTCTAGAATTCCCTAGCACCAGCTCAGTGTTAGATTCAACTGTTAGATTTTCATCAGGAATTTTATGAGGGATCTTTTAACTTCATCAAGTCGGAGTGAAATAAATTGACAAAATGTCATTAGAAAAAACGTCGTCAGTCTATTGGTCTATTTTGTACATCGTAGACAGAAAGTGACAGCAAAATAGTAAAACGGAGTGTCTTCCGAGATATAACAGCATCCCACGCATTGAAATTGTCTCACGTTTCCGAGCAAAGACCCCAGCTTGAATGATGTTGAATTTTTCAAGAATTTCCAACATCAATGCAGCAATGTAAAAGAACCTTTACCACATAATTATTCAGAGACGCGACTTCTGTTTTACCGTTGCCGAATCTATAATTTCAGAAACTGTTGTTAACTTTCCTATATCGTAGGCATATCTGTTTCAAAGCAACACACTTATACGCTTTCTTTTATCTCGCGTTACTTTCGCTTAGTTTTTCTGCTTTAGTTTTGTGAACTTGGAAATCCAATACGTTACGGCATATGATATCCGATTTATAAATGATTTTGTGTAACGCGGCTTTAGATGTCCATTTGCCCAACATAGCATTCCCACAACTCCATATTTCAATAAATATATATATATAATAGCGACAAGTTCTGTCGCTATTTCAATTTGCATTCTCGATATTCAATATTTTCTGCATACATTGCGCGACCTTTCAAACTATTCTGTTCCCGCCTCTGAGCCGGTGACATATGGAATTGGGTTGGGTATTTTGTAACCCAGTCTGTGTTCAGTAAATATCCAACTTATTTTATTCAACTAAGGCCGCTATTCACCGAGACAAACGGTTGAATATGAATAACAGCAAAAGCATGAACAAATTTCATTTTACAGTGTAGAATATAGTATTGGTTCTTTGGTTCTCTACGTATTATGTAACGAGCAACTAGATACCACTCCAGTTATTTTGGGGCCAAATAAACGATCTATTAATAATAAATTTATTCATTCACTCACTCATTCATTCATTCACAGCTATCATACTTTCCTTTTTTCATTAATTCCAATCCGCCCTGGATTGGAATTAATGAAAAAAGGAAAGTATGACTTCGTTGGCCAGTTCTTGGAGTTTGCGTTTAGTTCATTCAGCTACTTACTGGACTGAACGGCGAAAACGCAGCCTCTTTGTGCCTGATTGGATCCACTCATTGATTATATACCTCACTGTTCGCCCGGCTTGCGACAAACGTGTCGTAATTGTGCGTTTTGGCATTATGCGCATTTAATTTTTCGCGTATTTGGTATTATGATAATTTCGTAATAAACATACCTTTTTACGTATTTGGCATTTTGCGTTTTGGCCTTATGCAAAGAAAGGCTCAATTTCATTTCATTTATCCAGACTCAAACTCATTTCACAGTTTCATCGAAAATGGCCGAGTGACATTTTCGTAGTCTTCTTTTCTCTTTGGTTATGATGTACATAATTGATAGTGTAACATTATAAGTTACTGCGAACTTCAAATCACTTTTGATATTAATATAAACTACGTTTTGTGTAATGGTTATGTTATACAGATGCTTTTGTGTAAGGGGGATATAAGGGAAGAATTAGGGGACATACGCCTTTATTCTCGGCCTCAAAAACCCCTTTGACTTTCAAAAAACAATGCGCCTTTAAATGTCAGAAACCCTATTTTCCACTGAGATACGCCCGAAAATCTACGAATCGTATAAATGCCTCATTTCCGCCATCCGGGGTATCTCGCCGTACCTACTGCAAAAGATAAAAAAGCCTTTAAAAATTACCGCTTAAAAGGTTTTTGTAGGAATCCGCGCCGACAGGTTTTTAAGTCGAAAAACCAAGTGTAATGATAGCAATAAATCTTCAAGAGAGAAATGTATTTTGGTAAAGGGAACTTACGCGTGTGAAATAAATTGTTTTACCCTTTATCAGTGCGGTTATTTCAAAATTTACGGCATTTGTAGAATAAAATTCAATACCTTAAAAACAAAAATCTTTTTCGTTTGCATCCATATTTTAGGAGAGACTTTTTCCCAGAAGTTCTGAGAAAAAGTCTTCGTCCACATATCCCTGGCCTTGGCTAAAAGCTTTGTCAATTTTAATAGAAATTATGGTTCATTTCAACTTGTCCGAAAATCTAGTATAATCAAATATTAAAGTTATTCTATAAATAAAGGTCCAATGGTTAAAGATGTTCATCAGACCGAAGTTAGTTAGACCCCAAATAGATTATTATTTTTATTATTAAGCCATTATCGTCCCATTGCAGGGCAAAGGCCTCCCTTCCCTTCTTCTACTTTTCGCGACTTAGCGCAGTGACAGGCTGGGTGCTCGGAATAGATAATAAAAATAAATTTGAGGTTAATTGGAAACCTCATTTTCACTCCCTATTAGCAATAATGCTACAAGGAGTCAAAATGAGATAAATGTAAAATATGTAGAAAAACCGAGGCTGCTGGCTTTAGTTTTAATCATACATCGGTATCACTTTTAAATACACAAATTTTTATGTTTTTTTTTCGGACAGTTCCCATAAAGCTATCGCTTTTATCCTTAAAAATACTGAAACGTCATATGTAGTCTTCAATTAGGACGTTAATCTTTTAGAATATCACCGTTAAAGTTTTCAACAATTTGTAAGCTGATTATTTCCGTTAACTCAAGGAAGATTTTTTAACGAAGCCATGACTGAGACGAGGAAGGACTCGTACTTCATAATTGGTGAACCTTGCATTAATAATTGACGCTCTTGAAGAAACGAGAGTGGAAATGAAGTGGCAGGTATAGTTATTATTTATTAAGTGAATTCACTGAAATGCTTTATTACAAAAATGTTTTCCTACATAATACAATTATTTTTTTACATCTATAGATAAATAAAACTGTTACGGAGCAAAATCTGTGCAAGAAATATCTTTAGTAAATATTAATTGGGGATAGTTTTACATACGATATACACAGATGTCGAAACAGCACATTTTGGAATTTTCGTCTGTCTTTTTCAAATCTCACACCGTTAAAACTACGAAATGGATTTAACCATATTTTACTTAACTTTTAGAAGAATTTAATAACAGTTGTCGACTTAAATTTTACGAGATTTCAGAGCCAGTTTATTAGAGATGATTTACATTGAAATTATATGTAGTTGATAGATAAATTCATGATAGCTTAACCATAGTTATGTTTATCAATGGTGGTAATTCGGTTGTTTTGCAGACTAACTTAAAAAATGCTACCATAGGTACGATCTTATTTGGCTTAATATAAAGACCAAATTAGCGTAACATTTTTGAATGACAGTTTTAAAAAGATCTAAAATTGACATAATCATTCTAATTTAATTAATTTTCCACCATTTTCACGTAGCTTTAGTCAACACCAATTTACATGGCTTCTAAAATAAGCTAAAACACGTCAATCATAAGTCAGTTTAGTCAAAATGTAATTTAAAATGTTTACGCTAATTTAGTATTTGATGTGAACAAAATAAGGTCGCGTTTATTTCAGCATTTTTTTAATGTGTTTTAGTTAGTCCGCGGAACAACAGATCACCACCAATGGCTCAACTAATCGAAATCACTGCCAAAGGTGAGTAATTCCAAGACACTGGACCCAAATATTGTTTTTTCGTACAGTGACCAACACCTTTGCTGGGTCACAGATAAAAAATAAACTAAATACGTACCTAAAGATTAAATAATTTCCTTCAAGTTTTTCAAAGACAATAGTAATGAAAAAAACATCAGACATCTTTTGTTATGTGATCAAAAAAAAAAACGATTAATTTTCGAACAAACACGACAAAGAAAATTACAAAAATACGCTCTCATCTCATTCCGCCTCAAAGATTTGAGAAAGAAAATGGCTAACGCAGATTTTTATTAAAACGGCTGCTTTCATAATAATTTTACGGTATAATGGCCTTTAAATTCTATATTGCCTTATTTTGTTTTACGATTCCGGCCGAGGTTGCGTCATATTAAATAAAAAATGTTCCTGATTTTGGAAAATGGCCACCAAAAATAAAAACGACCGCAGAATAATATCATAATGATTTATTGTTGGGTCCATTTACATAATTTTGTGTTCGTATTGCCATGTACCCATTAAAGTATTTGAATGTACTAACCTCAATGTATTCGTATTTATATACCTAACTAGCTTCCGCCCACGGCTTCACCCACGTGGTACCTTGAAAAACAAAAACAAATCTATCCCGCAAGAACCGTACCTTTTTTCGGGATAAAAAGTAGCCTATGTGCTATTCCAGACTATAATCTATATCTGTGCCAATTTTCATCCAATTCTTTTCAGCCGTTTCAGCGTGAAAGAGTAACAATCATACATCCAGACACCCTTACAAACTTTCGCGTTCATAATATTAGTAGGATAAACCAAACACATAGTGCCATTGAACATACTATAGAAAACCGTGGCTTCGTTCGTGCATTGTCTTTTACAACATCCTCCTTTAGGTCTTTAACCTTGTGTACTTTTAAACTTACGCGATCTGAACACATTATTATTAGTACCAGTCTACCCGTGACCACGACAGCGTGCAAACCTGTCGAAACGTCGGGAAAATAAAAGGTAATTTGAACGCGATAAATACCCGTCTAATACTAATAATAATGTCTTTAACCTTAATTTGATTTATGGTAAAATATTGGTAGACTTTTGACTCAACGCCATCTAGCCCCAAACTAAGCAAGCTTGTATTATGGGAACCAGATAGTTGATAGAGGAAAACTATTCACTTTTTTGTGAATACTAAAATCACTCAAATACAGAACAAACATCTGATTTTTGTCCTGGTTTCCTAGAAAGTAGTTAATATTCCGTACGTGACAAGTTGCAAGCCTATCGTCGTTTATAAGAATGGTTTACTACAGTACCTATTCAAATTATTACATCAATATATTAAATGCACGAGGAAGCATTTAAGGGTGGTAGCACACCGACGCAAAATTATTGAAGCAAAACTACTACACGAGTTTCGCTTGACTGCAAAATATACGCGCGAATCAAAAGCGGTATTGCAACAAAACGGCGAACTAGAGGTATAAGGGTGGTTCTTCTCAATTTTTTTCAGTCGTTATTTTTAAATCTTTTGAACCTTGATTTTAGGGCTCTTCTTTCAAGCTGTTAGCATAGATAAAGCAATAAATTAGGTTGATAATAAGTTATTTCACGAAGGGTACATTTAGAATTAAGTAACTAATATTTCACTAGATAACCAAAATTATTTGTTATGAACAATGACGAATAGATAGAACAATGATATAACTAGAGAGAAGAATCGCCTGTAACCGGTTTCCGAGCAGATCGGCGAAATCACTCGGGAAAGAGATAGAATGATAATCAAATCTATTATGTATCAGAAAGTTTCGCTTCTGTGTTCTGCTCAGTCAATTCATCGTGGAATTAAGGCCCAGAATACTCGTCACACTATTCCTTACGTAAAAATTACAAAAAAAGGTGACATAGGTCCGTATAGCAACGCGGATCTCCGCGGAATCAGACATAGCATGAACGATGAGGTTTCGCTGCTATGGTTTCGCGGCGGGTGTGGCACGCACCGTTAGGGTTAGATTCAAATTTTTTTTTTTTTTTTTTTTTTCTTCTAATCTCATCTGCGATCAGTCTTGCGACTATAAGCAAATCATTTATGAGGACGTTCTCTTGTGGCTTGTGTTCCACCCTTGGACCCAATTCCGTCTGTATAGGGCTAGTATAGATTCAAATAGCTAGTAAATATTTACATTGAAACAGGTCCGGGGTGTAGGATGTAGGTAGATTTAAGATTTAGGTTTGTTTAGGCTGTAGGCTTAGTATAACCCCAAATATCATAATACTATGTAAAACTCTGTTTACTTGATCGATTCACTATTTGCTATTATAGGTTTCTTGGTTTCATCGGACTGTGTTTGTTTGAGCTTAGAAGTTAAAATAAACACTGAAAACTACTTAAACTACTAGTTATTGGAATTCTACTAAATTACAAACGTGAAACTCATTGGTGCACGACCAGGTTTGAACCCACGACCTTCGGATGCAGGGGTGCTACCACTACACCAACAGCGCTCTTTATGTGCGCAATGCCAGTGCTCTTAAACGGTGAAGGAAAACGTCGTGAGGAAACCGACATGCTCTAGAACCAAAAATTCGAAGGTAGTGTCATAGGTTAGTATTCTTATAAGCGGCGATGGGCTTGCAACCTGTCACGTACGGAATACTAACTATTGTGCAAAATGTGGGCATGTACCAAATGTCATGTTTGGACTTACCTCTGACTACCCTCTTTAGATATCCTCAAAGATCTAAGTAACTAAAGATCTGAGGAGATATCTACCGTGCCTGGGGATTACAGTCGTGATAATATTTATTTTATTTTTATTTACAAACGTGAAAGTTTGTGAGGATGTCTGGATATTTGTTACTCTTTCACGCCGAAACGGCAGAACCGATCTGGATGAAATTTGACACAAGAATAGATTAAAGTCTACAATAGCATAGGTTACTTATTACCCCAGAAAATGGGCGAAAGCTAAAAAAAACATGCAGACTGTAATCCCCAGGCTTGGTAGATATTTTCTCAGATCTCTTGTTACTTAGATCTTTAAGGATATCTTAAGAAAGCTAGAAAATATATAATTAAACTAGCTGTCCCGCCCACGACTTCGTTCACTTAAAGTATCTAAACTGAGTTTCAAACACATCACACAACTCATAAAAATCCCATACTTACTAACTTTGACACCCCATTTTACCTCTTTTTGAAAGTTATATTGAAAAATCCTGAACCTAGCTAGATACGTGTCCATTCGTTTTGCATTTACAGTACACAAACAAAGTTTCAGACCAATCGCACCACCCATTAAAAAGTTCCCATATAAACATTGACACCCCATTTGACCCCTTTTTGAAGGTTATATTGAAAAATCCTGAAACACGTGTCCATTCATTTTGCATTTACAGTACACAAACAAAGTTTCATGAAAAGCGCTCCACGCGTTAAAAAGTTTCATACTAACGTTTTTACCCTTTTTCATCCCTTTAGAGGTGGAATTTTCAAAAATCCCGCCTTAGTGGGTGGTTGTGTTATAAAAGGAAACCACCTTCCAAATTTCAGCTTTCTAGCTTCAGCGGTTTCGGCTCGGCGATGATCAATCAGTCAGTCAGTCAGTCAGGTTAAGCTCTTATATAGATATAGATATTGGTAGCATTTCATAAATATAGAAAGAAAAAAGTACATCTAGATGGCGTTGTGTGAAATGTACCAACTACTCGTATGTTTATTATTAAGTTGGAATTTTCTTTTTTTATTCTGATAAAGAAAATCTGTTAATATGGAAAAAAACATTACTACGACTGTAATCCTCAGATTCGGTAGATATCTCCTAAGACCTCTAGTGACTTGTGATCTCTCTGTGATCACAAACTCATTGGTGCACGACCAGGTTTGAACCCACGGTCTTCGGATCATGAGGCAGGAGGGCTACCACAACACCACCAGGTGCTCATGACAAAGAACATCTGATAATAGAGACAACTTAAAAAGGCGGGTCTTTGGTCGGATAATATTATAACATTATGAAATTACTGAAAGTGGCGCCTGTTACTGAAAAGATGAGGAGTGCTTGATTAGCATGGTATGGACACGTGATGAGGAGGGATGACAACCATGTCACCAGAAGAGTTATGAGTATGAGTGTGGATGGGTGCGCAAGTAGAGGAAGACCGAAGAAGAAATGGTTTGATTGTGTGAAAGATGATATGAATGTAAGAGGAGTTGATTCAGAGTTGACGAATGATAGGGGTGAATAGAAGAAGAAAACATGTTGTGCCGACCCCACTTAGTGTGGGATAAGGGCAGGAGAATGATGAGAATGATGATATCTAAAAGCCTACAAAATGTTAAATTAGAAACAGCCTTGTAAAGTGAACACAATTTACACCGCGACCTTCATACTAGAAACTTAGCAATTCTAAACCTAACTTACGATGGCAACACACGGAACAACCCACTTGTACCGAAAGTTAAAACTAAACTTGATCAAGTCCACACTTGATTAGACGACACGAACTTGTTATAATAGTGCACACAACCCGAATAAGGGCTGGTTTCCACCGAAGCAGAGATGAGAGAAGAGCAAAGAGGAGTACACAACCAAGGACCTTAAATTTAAATTTAAACCTAAAACAATAATAACCTTATCTTTGATATAATTAGTCCATAACACATATTCATATGATGAGAGTCCGAAGCGAATCACTAACCCTACAACACAGGCTCGTCAGAGACCTAGGACAGAGTTACGTCAGGTACATACTCTGGTCATTTGGTGCCCATTTAATAATATAAATATACCTACTACTGTACTTTCTAAGTAACTATGGGTAGGTAATATTAAAAAAAAAAAAGAGTCTTTGAATAAACCAATCAGATTTCGTTATTTCCACATCTCTTCTCTGCTTAGCTACGATTGAAATGGATCAAACGGAGAGGTGTCTTTTATTATTTTATATATTAAACGGGTATTTATCGCGTTATATTTACCTATTTTTCCAGACGTTTCGACAGGATTACCCACTGTTGAAAAAAATAGGTAAATAAAACGAGCCAAAATACTCGTTAAATACTTATAGTTTTCAGATCGAGTAAGTTTAAATATATGTCTTTTTTTGCGTCGTGTCGTGTGTTTGACCGTAACAGCTCCTATAAAACATAATACAAGCACTATTTACATCTTCATTTTAGCAGCGCCATCTGGTTTCAACTCTGAAAACACGATATAGAAAAGCATATAGCCATATGCTTTTCTATATCGTGTTTTCAGGTAGGTATGTAGGCACCAATGGCACTCAACTACGTTATTATGAAATTAAACGGCAAAGTGAGTGCGCTCTGTCTTAAACGGTGTGGTTTCATTATAACTGTACTAGCTACGCCCGCGGCTTTACCCGTGGTTATGGAGTTTTTAACTTTAATCTATTTTATCAGCTTGGGGTTTTTTTCCAGGATGAAAAGTATGCCTTTGTTAATCTAGGATAAAGTCTACACTTGTACTATATGCGAGTTATTGCCTATTGTAACACATTATACCGTCTATTCTTGTCATTTTAAAGACTATAAAAAGAGATAGCAAGTGTTCAAGAAATACCAAACTCATAGATCATATAACACTAGCTTCCGCCCACGCCTTCGCCCGCGTGGTGCTTTGAAAAACAAAAACAAATCTATGCCATGAGAACCGTACATTTTTCCGCAATAAAAAGTCTATCTCTATGCCAAATTTCATCCAGATCCGTTCAGCTGTTTCAGCGTGAAAGAGTAACAAAAATCCTTACATAAATACAAAATTTCTCGTTTCTAATATTAGCAGGATTGCAATTTTTGACCCCCGGGTAATAGTATAACTCGTTTGCGTGATATCCATCCGATAATCGAACCCACATTTCTCACGTAAGCTACCTACAGTCGGGTACATAGGTACTTTATCTTGTTCTTTCCGTCGTTCAACTATTACTATCTTGTTTCTCTATCTATTGAACTTTGAAGCCCGAGTGACTTGGTTAAACCCTTAAGTTTGAGCCCAAAAGTTACAAAACTCTATTGGTACACCTAGCACATCTTTTAACTTCTCCGATCGTAACAGAGTCCATCTCATTAGCAATTACTTACTAGCATTATTATTACTAGCTCATTAGGGGAGGCCTATGTCCAGCAGTGGACTGGATTATGATGATGATGATGATGATTATTATTATTATCAACAACAACGTCCTATAAACTACTAAAATTTTATTTAAACTATAATATCATTTTTGATTTAAGTTTTTGGGATTCGGGTATTCGAACGGGCACAGTAAAAATAATAAAAATATATTACATAATGGATAATCACGTTTAAAAAACTAGTACCTGGGTGACCGAGCTTTGCTCGGTTTTTTTTATTGGTAAACGACGTTTTCTAAAAATGAAACCTAGCTAGATCGATTTATCGCCCCCGAAACCCTCTGCATACTAAATTTCATAAAAATCGCTGGAGCCGTTTCCGAGATTCCAATTATATATACATATATATATACAAGAATTACTCGTTTAAAGGTATAAGATAAATATACCGACTTCAATGTTTCAATTCGTAAAAAAATACAGGCGCTGATGAGTTTTTTTAAGTTTAACGGAAAAATAATAAACTCTTTAGTAATCAAATTTATTTGAGTCAACTTCTATGACTTACCAAACAAAAAGTCATCGAAAACCATAATTCGGTTTAAAGATCTTTATTTATACTCAAAAAAGAACAACTAGTCCACTTAGAATAATTGGCGGAATGATCGCATAACAAACAGTACCTGGTTGACCGAGCTTTGCTCAGTTTTTTTTGGTAAATATTGGTTTTTTGGAAAATGAAACATAGCTAGATCGATTTATCGCCCCCTAAATACCCTGCATACTAAATTTCATGAAAATCGTTGGAGTCGTTTCCGAGATTCAGAATTATATATACATAGGTATATACAAGAATTGCTCGTTTAAAGGTATAAGATTTAAAAAAACGTACAGTCAAGTTGAGAACTTCCTTTTCTTTGTTGAAGTCAGTTAAATACCCACAGTTCCAATGGTTATTTTCTATATCCGATATAATTATGATACTTGGTTGAGCACAATACCAGTAAATATATATTCTATTACCAGATTTATAAGTCCAAAGGCGCCCAGATACATTGTTTGGGATAGCGATCTAATGGTGCGTATTAATTGGTTCCCACAGGTTATATTGCTTCATTACTTTCGATAAAGACAAAGCCTTCATAACCCCACATCTACTAATATTATAAACGCGAAAGTTTGTGAAGATGTCTGGATGTGTATGTTTGATACTCTTTCACGCTAAAACGGCTGAACGGATCTGAATGAATTTTGGCACAGATATAGATTATAGTCTGGAATAGCACATAGGCTACTTTTTATCCCGGAAAAATGTACGGTTTCCGCGGGATATATTTGTTTTTGTTTTTTAAAATACTACGCGAGCGAAGCCGTGGGCGGAAGCTAGTAAATCTATATATATACATATATATAAAAGAAAGTCGTGCTAATTACACTATTTATAACTCAAGAACGGCTGAATCGATTTGGCTGAAAATTGGTGGAGAGGTAGCTTAAAACCAGGAGACGGACATAGAATACTTTTAAGCTCGTTCGAAAAAAAAAACGATTCATACTAATAATCTAAAAATAACGGTATAGCATTAACAAAACCGGTATGCCCTACCTCGGCAAGCATTAGTAGAGGTTGTAATTATGGCAATTACCGGTAGTCGTTCTTTGACTGATTCCGCGGGAAGTTGAAATAGGTTGCCGTAGATTGATGAATCTGTATTTGCAAAGCGTGTCAGAACGTGATAACTAGTTTTCAGGTATTTCGAAATCATACCGGTTTTATTTAATAATACCTAGTTCAAAGTTCAAACGTGTGTGCAATGCCAGTGCTCTTAAACGGTGAAGGAAAACATCGTGAAGAAACTGGCATACCCAAGACTCAAAAAATTCTAAGGTATGTGTCATGTTAGTCTTATAAGCGGTGATGGGCTTGCAACCTGTCACGTACAATTTGTGTTCATGTGCCAAATATCATGTTTTAGATATCCTCAAAAGATCTAAGTAACTCTAGATCTGAAGAGATATCTACCGAGCCTGGGGATTACGGTCGTGATCATATTTTTTTTTGTGAATAATCGCGCAGAAGTCACGAGCGAATCAACTAGTCCTATCCTACTAATATTATAAACGCAAAAGTTTGTAAGAATGGATGTAAGGATTTCTGTATGTATGTTTGTTACTCTTTCACGCTGAAACGGCAGAACGGATCTGGATGAAATTTGGCACAGATAGAGATTATAGTTTGGAATAACACATAGGCTACACTTTATCCCGGAAAAATGTATGGTTCCCGTGGGACAGTTTTTTTTTGTTTTTCAAGGTACTACGCGGGCGAAGCCGTGGGCGGAAGCTAGTTTTTAAATAAAATTCATCATCATTCTCCTGCCCTTATCCCACGCGTGGGGTCAGCACAACATGGTTTCTACTTCCACTCACTCCTATCATTCGTCAACTCTGAGTCTACTCTTACATTCATATCATCTTTAACACAATCCAAACACTTTTTCTTTGGCCTTCCTCTACTTACGTACCCAGATACTCATACCCATAACTTTCTTGGTGACATGGTTTTTACATAAAATTATCCTAGCTATTAATAATTTAGAAACTAAGTTGTGAGAGTGACCACATCCAGAGCTATGTGCCTCATAATCTACAGAGGTAGTTAGTATAATTGGATCCTGTGGCTTGAAAGCGGTCCCAATTTCATTATGTCATTGAGTGAACTTTAAGCGGGGTCCTAATGATATCTGGGATTGTGATTGGTCAGACGGACGATGACCCGTGGAGATCTTAGGAGCTAAGTAAACGTACCCAGATAGAGTTATTTTGTTTTATTCATCCCTTACCACAAGGCTCTTCGGGCGATATCATGGTAATAGTAACTGGTTGACCGGTTTTTTTTGGTAAATCTTGTTTTTTGGAAAATGAAACCTAGATAGATCGATTTACCGCCCCAGAAACCCCACTAAATTTTATGAAAATCGTTGGAGCCGTTTTCGAGATTCAATATAGGTACAAGAATTGCTCATGTAAAGGTATAAGATAACCTGTTACCTATAATTCGAACTATGATACTTAAAAATTGTATATTGTCGCGATAAATGTGTTCAGATCGCGTAAGTTTAAAAATACAGAAGTAGTTTTACTTTATAAGCTTGAAACTTTAACGTTTCTGAAACATGATGGTTTGTAAGAGCTTGTGGTAAGTCCCCTTTTTATTAGAAGTCAATAAATACCTTTTTTTTTGGTTTTCCTTTGATTTCATAAATCATTCAAGCCTTGTTAGGGTAGTTATTATTCATTAATCAAAATTAACATAACAAATAATATTATTACGATCGGTTTGTTGCATAATTAATTAATATACATATCAAATTATCAGTGTTTCTGATTTAAATGCACAGTTTGTTAAACATTTTAATTGAAAACGATTATCAGATTAAAACGTTGGGATAATTTTGGTTATGAAATCTAGCGTTAAATTATGGTAATGATGAGAACGACAGTTACTATCAGAATATTGTCATACTATTAAATTGTTTCTCAAAGCAGTCATCTTAAAAATAATCTATCAATCGTATTCTTGTAGCAATTCAATACTATCATGACAGTATTTGTTATTACTTTAGCCATAACCATACACTAGTGTATACTCGTAATTAGATAATTAACAAAAAAAAACTAGACTCTATTGTGCTTAAAACAGAAGTTAATTGTCAACTACCTCCTTGCCCACCACTAGTGGATAATGAAGCTTTTTAGGGTTCTTTACCCAAAGGGTAAAACGGGACACTATTACTAAGACTCCGCTGTCTGTCCGTCTGTCACCATGCTGTATCTCATGAACCGTGTTAGTTACACAGTTGACATTTTGACAGATGATGTATTTCTGTTGCCGCTCTAACAACAAACACTCAAAAAATAAAATAAAATAAATATTAAAAGGGGCTCCTATACAACAAACTTGTTTTTTTCCCGTTTATAAAAATATGGACCCCTTCGCGCGCGAGTCCGACTCGCACTCGGCCGGTTTTCTTTATTTATTTTATACATTGTGCCACCCCGTTTGAAAATAGCTCCAGAAATTTCCACAATCTGATCTACAGCTTAATTAGAACAACACAATAAAGTCGTTCGATCGTAAAAGTGCCAATACGTACAAAGAGTTAATAAAGCAAGGTAAAAGGCTGTAATTGTCTGAGGAGTGGAAGTGGAGCGGCCGGGATGACGTGGAAACGTAATTGTCTTCACCCAACTCAGTGTGGCTAGTAAATTAGTGATTTGCAATTTTATTGAAACGGACTTAAAGATCAAATTTAAATCTGCTAAATAGTGCTACTTAAAATATAGTAAATACCTGGATGACCAAACTTTGCTCGGTTTTTTTACAATGTTCGCTTATAACAACGCCATCTATTGTCAAGTAGCTTTAGTGTTGCTATGTCGATAAAACAGTAGCAGTTTTTCATTGCCAGAAAATACGGATAAAACTACTTTTTCTAAAAATAAAACCTAGCGAGATCGATTTATCTCTCCCGAAACCCCCTGCATCCTAAGTTTTATGAAAATCGTTGGAGCCATTAAAATGTACATATAATCTGAATCTTGAAAATGGCTCTAACGATTTTCATGAAATTTACTATGCAGGGGGTTTCGGGGGCAATATATAAGAATATAAGGTAAGAATTGCTCGTTTAAAGGTTTAAAATATCGAAAAAGTAATAAACTGGGAAGAAAAGAAGTAAATCATTTTGGGCTCGATTATTCTATTTCAGCTTTCTACTCCATTAAACGGGTACAGGCGCTATCGCATTCCTTTTTCGTGCGAATATACACAACTTTTTAAAAGCCGGAAAAACTTACCCCCCGACCAACGGAAACACTCGGATTATTGAAAAATTTTAGCACTGGGTGTTATTCGTCGGGAATATTTTTTATTAAATAATTCCCAAGAAGTTAGTGCAACACGTTTGGATGTAACTTGTTTGGAACCGATAAAAGTCCCACAGCCCCCCATCAAAGTACTGACCTCTCAGAACATTGCATAACTACGTTGATCTCAAAACGACTAAGGTTGGAAATGATTAATTTTTGATATAACTATCATTATTTTAATGATGTCACTGATGGAATACTAATCACTGTTCAAAATGCGGTCATGTGCCAAATATCATGTTTGGACGTGCTTTTGACTACCCTTTTAGAAATCTTCAAAATGTTCAAAATCTTCAAAGATGTAACTAGAGGTGTGAGGAGATATCTACCGAACCCGGGGACTACATAACAGTCGTGATCATGTTTATGTGATGTTATGACAAATGCAAGTAAAACGTTATTTTACTCCTTAATAACTAGTATAAATGTCGTAGTCGATACATGTCATTTTCTTATTGTTGTCACCAGTTCTTTCAAGCCAGGGTGAAGATGAAAATGATCATCCTCAAAGCTTTAAAAGTTTTAATCGTCTTTTTAAAAACGTGGACGTTTGAATACACCAATTTCACAGCCGCTCTAGCAGAGATAATAACAGTAAATCAACTTCCCTGCTAAAGGAAGGACTTCTAGGTGATCACATTACGACAGCTACCAGCATAATTCACTGAGGTAACTGAAAAAGTCTTCGACCTAGTTACGCCTACAGTAAATTCCAACTAACTGAGCAATAGAAGGAAAAACACTAATACCTCTCTAACAAAAAGTGAGAATGATCACGGGCTGTTTCGACCAAACTAAGCATTATCCCGAGTAAATTGTGGTAAGCTTACATTTTACTTGCGTTTGACATAACATTATTCTGAGAACATTAAATCAGTTGGTCAAATCCACCCTAAGAGCGATTACGCACTGCGTCCGATCCGAACCCGTGAAAATATGGATCTAGAAAACTCTGACTGAATTCAGATATTGCTTACGCACTAGTCCGATTTCTGATACAAATCCAAGCAATTCAGGAGCTACTCTTTGGCATACGTCATTTTACGTG
Source organism: Cosmorhoe ocellata (assembly GCA_963675405.1). Taxonomy (NCBI): domain Eukaryota; kingdom Metazoa; phylum Arthropoda; class Insecta; order Lepidoptera; family Geometridae; genus Cosmorhoe; species Cosmorhoe ocellata. The sequence continues at coordinate 9,813,491 of OY776246.1, read as the reverse complement.
ACGGAAATAACGAATGACGGAAAGTAATCGGATGACCGAAATCGGATCTAGTGCGTAAGTTACCATACAAATAGTTCTACTACTACTCCAGACCATATTTTCACGGGTTCGGATCGGATTCAAATCGGACGCAGTGCGTAACCACTCTAAGTAAGCAAATCTCTATGTAAAAAATAAATCTCTATGAAGGTATTTAGGGTTGCCCAAACGTGACGCTTTTTGCTTACCATACCGGATAGCCAAGGAACAAGAAATTGTAACTGACTGACTGAAACTAAACTGACAAAGAAGGTTACTGAACACAATTACCACTTCTGTTTAGTTGTTTGATGTACAAAATACCAAAACTAAGGGATCTATCATGTTGTCGCAAGGTCTTAGAGTCTAGTAATTTAGTAATCCTACTTGATTTGTTGTTACATCAACCTAAAACAAAGTTGTGAAATTGAAACTATAAAGTTTTGTAAATGACAAAATGTATTCTAGAACAGCTTTCAAAATGATTGTTATCATATATCTTTAAACGAGAAATTCTTGTACGAGTATATATGTGCATATACATATAATATATAATCTGAATCTCGGAAACGGCTCCAACGATTTTCATGAAATTTGCAGGGGATTTCGGGGGCGATAAATCGATCTAGCTAGGTTTCATTTTCCTAAGAACACGATTTAAAAATAAAGCGAGCAAATCTCGGTCATCCAGGCACTTTTATTCAATAGAAATAATTTGAATTATTTGTATCATAGCTTATTTGACTATTGTGTGTTCCGTAGGGTCGTGATTACGTCACCGACATATCGCTTTTCGCAATATCGTAATAGTCGAAATAGTTCACGTGCCATTAAGCGTAGGTGTTTCAGGACGTGACCATTTTGTTCTTGCCCTTTATGAGTTCTCACTTTCGAGCTGGTTTCGGGAGAATAATGAGTTCAGAAGGCATTTCGGCCGAGGTGATTTATTCTCCTGGCCTAGCTAAAGCACCTACTCAGTAGTTTTTTAGCTATTATCACTTACTCTCTGTTAGCTCCGCTTAGTTATACTCCTTCTTCTTCTTCTTCTTATCGTGTCACTTGTTTTTTTGAACCAGTGTGGTGAAAAGATTAAAGTGCGCCTGATAGGCTCTTTTTGTGCACTTTCGAACTTTTTAGATTCTACCGGTTTATTATTCCGGTTTCCTCACGATGTTTTCCTTCATTATTTAAGTCTACTGGTATACGAACATACACTTTTCAGTATCAAATACACACAAACAGAAAAGTCCATTGGTGGATGTGAATGGATTCAAACCCACGACCTTAGGATTGGAAGGCGGGATTTCTACCAGTGGAGCACCAGTGTTTTCACACAGTCATACATTATAAACCGAAAACTTTACTTATGCAATAAATAGGTAGTTTATAAAGCTGCATTTAAAAATAAAACCTAAATTCAAATTACTTACTATGTATATTTGAGTTTGACATAAGTTTTAATACATACATAAAAATCTTTATAACAAAACTCTTTAAGCATTTTTGACAGAAAAGCAAAGCTAGCCATTTTGGACTAGACTTATTAGTAAATATTGGTCATAAAGTGATTTAAAATTTTAAGAGATGAAAGGAGAAATGATGCATGTACAGCAAAATCCAAATAGGGATTATGGCCGCGACCACAACTCTTCAATGAGCTCAAGTTACTTTGTCTTAGCCCTTGAAAAAGTTGAAGTCCTGCTTAAAAGCCTTTTATTTCTGAGGTGAACGCCGCGGTAATGAGTGCCAAGGTGCAAACGCCCTAAGGTTTCCGAGAAAAAGGACGAAATAAGAAACCTTTTTTGTTGTTTAGAAACAAATTGCTTTACTATTTATGAAGTTTTTAATTAAGATTGAAGTTGGAAAAATCTCTTGAGGATAAAGATTTTTGCGCGCATAATTTTTTCGAATATAAATCCCATTGATGTATGACCAAGTTTTAACGTTAGAAGGTGGGTTCCAAAAACTAGTTAGATTCGTCGATATTATAGCGAAGTGATGTGTCGAAAGCGATCACCATTACTCGTTTTTTAAATATTAATGATCGCTTTCAAAGTATTTGTAGCGATTGAAATAGAAGCGAGTGAAATAAAAAGCTATAGGTACGCAGAGACCATTTAGCAAATTTTTATTGAACTCAAGTACCAGGCAAACATGACTACGCTAGAGTTATTAACTTATTAAGCGATAGTTTTTCAATCTAAATATGAACCTTATTGCAAGGGCATAACTGAAGAAGCCTTGATTGACAGTTTTATGTTTTCTTCAAAAAATCTAATCGCATATTGTAAAAGCACATCGCATTTATTGTAGGTGCCTTACGAGTTTATGAGTTCAAGTTCAACATTGCAAGGTTACCCTAATCGATAGGAATTTAATAATATTGACAAAGACAAATTACATAAACGTTGAGGTCGTTTCCATAACTACGTTATTCTTGTGTGAAATCGAATTGAGTGACTATCTTACTTTGGTGACATTACGCTAAGTAAGCCTGGTTTGAGATATTTGTTTCTCATAAGAATAAAATTCACTTATCATATTTATCTTCGTAGTAATAAAGAAGGTACTTACAAGAATGAGCTTCAATAGAAAGCTTTTTTTTTTTAAATAAGCTTTTTCATTTTTATTTGGCATCCGCACTTTTACCATATTATGTTTTTACCGTTCATTTAAAAACTATATTTTGAAACCAAAAAATAGACTAAGTTCCTCTAGACCTCTAGAATAAGTCTTATAACGAATAACCAACACGAATTAATAATTGATATCAACCTATATACCGAAGATTATTACAAAAAACAAATGTGCATTGTAGAATATATGTACATTTATTTTTGTAATAATCTTCAACAGACTTCCGGTATAATTGTTTTGAGTGATTATAAATCAATTTATTTCATTGTTTCGTGTTCATTTTACGAAGGCTTTCAATTTAATTAACAAGTTAGTTTGTGAACAGTTAATTATTTTAAGCGATTAGTAATTGAGTTTGTTTTCGGTTTAAAGTTACATTTTAATTACAAATGATCAAAACGTATCTTAAAATTTAAAATAACTTTTGAAACTTAAAATCGGTTTATATTAATTAAACGTCTTGTTTATAATAACGTTATTTTAGTTAATTTGGAGTAAATTACTAATTGCACCCTGCGGGTTGACTTGATTACGTCCCGCGGGTTGACTTGTTATGCAGCTTTTGATTAAACATCTTTTTAAGCGTCCACCTTTCGGCATCGTACGCATCGGACGCATCGCATCGGATGAATTTATCACAATGAAGCAATTGGATTGCCGTCATCGGCACGCATCTAAACACTCATTATTTTTATCTACCCTCAAACGGTGAAAAAAAACATCGTGAGAAAACCAAGACGTTATCAACGTAAAAAGTTCGAAAAAATGTGGCTAGTGCAAAAAAGAGCCTCTGCAAATCATTTATAACCTTTCACCACACTGGTACGTAAGAAGAAGAAGGTGGTGGTTAATTAGCGCACGAACCATACTACAGCACTCCCCAGTGGTTTAGACGACAAATTGCTTCATCAGACATGGTTCTACATAGTATAGAGGAATAATTTTACAAAAGTACAACATTGCCTTAAAAGGAAAATAATAAATTGGTGACTTGAAATCGAGAAAGCAGAATTTATGGTGCGATTGCGTTTCAATATCACATTCCAATTTTTAGCTCTTATTTAGAGACTTGAGAAATATAGAAGCAGTAGGGACTCTGCTGTGTATTTTTTCTAAAATTTTAACCTCCCGCTGAACCACTAAGAGGTTGAATTTCAGGAATTTCTTTCTTATTGCAGAGTTTGAAAGGAACCTATTTTTAATCACATATATATAGTGTGAACATAAAATATGACGAAATTTTAGTTGACCTGACGAAACTATACAGTCACCGCCAATGAGCTAAATTAGGACCTACTAGTGAACGGACAATACATGGAAGTATTCCTTGAGCTAAAAAAAGACCCCACAAAAATAGAGAACTGGTAGGCGTGTCGCAAACGTTGAGGGAGTAAAATCAAAATTAATATTTTTTTGGCAAATACACGAAGGAGTTTCGATATGTGAAATTTGGTGTGATGTTTCGCGGATATTACCTACATATCGTTTTATGGACTTCTTTCAGTGTCCATATATGTATATTTTTTTAATTTACGCAATGCGCCCCCTACACCTATAATAAGAGAATAGACACCTTTAGACCAAATTGTCTTACCGTCGCGAAATGGTTGACATTCACGGCACGAAGGGCGACAATAACCTTGAAAGACCAACCTCCCAAAGTACGCTTTATCTTCAAGGCGTAAAGGTCAAATTAGCAAAGCAGGAGGTATTTTTACATCGGCGATATATCAGATAATTAGACTAGATGAGCCTTAGTATTTAATTAGTAGAGTGTTTATCTTTTTAATGTGAAGGTAGATTGGCTTGATAGGGACTAATTGATACCTTTTAGGCCTAATTGGTGTTGATTACAAAAGTATTTTGAAATCCAATTATTAGCTTATTGATTGCTGGTATTTTCTATATCAAAAGATTTTAAAAATAAATTCTTCTAGTTAAATACAGGTTTAAGAAGATTTCCTCTGAATATAATTGTTTTTGCTCAAAATATGACGCAGATTTGATATAATTCGTCAAAAGTTGTCAAAGTGTGTTATTAAATTTATCAACCGCAGCAATGACAATAATATTCACCTGTAGCCCGCTGCCGAGAATTCACTCATAAAGTTCATCGATTGTCCAACAGAGGGCGAGTTGTTGCGAGATCCACGCTCGCCAGTTGACGAATAAGTCGCTCGATTGCTATTGTACTGTCAGCACGCAATTTATCGTCTGTTATCAATATAGATCCCGATATAGATTTCGATAATCAATAATCCGATCAGCCGGTATTAGCTCAGCAAAATTTTGCAAAATCATAAAATCCTCCAAACTTCCACAACCATTAAAACTCCAGCGTTGCTAATCCCCAAAACCTTTGGCCTTCCACGCTCAAAAATCACACCCGAAACTTTACAACACAAAACCAGACACGGCATCATCAATCAGAGAGAGCGAGACAGGAAATACTGGTCCCATAAAGCTGTGTCCATATTTATTTATGAAACATAACCAAATGTAGGTTTGGAAATGTTTTACATTTTTATAAATTCCTATAGTATATTGGCAACTTTGCTAAGGACGATTATCCTGCATGTAAAAAGTTGTAAAAAAAAAGAGTTTTAGATGGTAAAAAGGGAAGGTTTATAAGACTGTAGATAAGATAATTTATCTTAAAAAAAGCAATTTACATTGTGTTTCTTATTTTCTATATGCAGCAGTGTGTGTGTACCTATGTTTTTACCTTTTTATCTCTATAACGTTGAAAGAATTTTGATGAAACTTGGTCTGTTGATTTATACCCAAGTTTAACTTTATATTCGGAAAATGGATTTAGTTTATATAAAAATTCAATATAAAAAAATCAAAACTGAAAAACTGCGGTTCAGAAAACAAAGCGCAGCTAGTATTATACAAATAAATTTTGGCAGGTTTCACACAACGCCATCTAGCCCCAAACTTACTAAGTTTGTATTATTATTGGTGTTATCTTTGAGCTACAAAGAGAGAGAAAGAGGTGATGAGAGATTTTTTTTTGATTTTACAAGTTGACAGAATTATCAAGGAGTTTTCATTAATCACGCCCTTACGGGTCTCGAGTGACGTTACAAAGGTCAGGGTAGCTGTCTAATGAACCTGGTGACAAAGTATCTGGTCGTAAAATGTAAATAGTTATATTATTACATAACTGTAATTAACGCAGTAGAGGATGGCCCCCCACTAGATGGAAAGGCCACCTATCGAATGTTGCTGGAAGCTGTTGCAGGCCGCGCAAGATCTATCGCTCTGGAAATCTCTGATATGATGATAATGATGATGAATTGTAATTATAATCAGTTATTTATTATGCATAACGCATAGCTTATATCCTAAACCATGCTCTTTTAGGAGGGAGATCATTTTGTAAAAACCAGCGCTACTTCCTTACCATGGTATTAAGCGATTGATCTTTTTCGGCCATGCGCCTTGTGTACTGGAAAGGTAATTTAAATTCTTTTAGATTTTTGTTCTTAGTGTTCTCGTTTTTGTTTTCTTTTTAAATTCCTCTTATTTCTTTATTTTTCCTGTATATGTCCGTGTGTTTGAATAATATTCTATTACTTACTAAATTCTAAAGTGCGTCTCTTTTCACGCACTTGCCAACTTCTTCAAGTTCTAAGTGCCTAAGTTCTACAACATATTGGTTTCCTTCTGAGGTGATCTTAAGATTGGAAGACCGGGTTTAGTGTTGAGTGCCCGAAAGGAGATTCTGAATCATCATTTAACAATCACGACATCACCACCATTTCTTTCCATCACCCTAACCACGATAAGAAAAACAATAATACTCGTATATTTTTACAAAAAGTTTAAAATAACTTCATACACTGACAATCGCAATCGTAATTATTGTTGCTGCAAACTAAAACCGCTTTACATGACACTCACAAAAATGAAAACGTCAAAAGTGCTAATCAATTTCGATAAAATATATGAGCCCACCTCTGAAGAAAAAAAATAATCCTCAAAATCCGTTCATAATTGGCGAAGTAATTGCGTAACAAATGCAAAATTGAGGCGTATTTTAAGCGATTTCAAAACGTAGATGGCTCTCACCATCTACGTTTTGAAATCGCTTAAAATTTGCCGGGTATCGTTAAAAACTACTACAAACCCAGGCCGTATTTTGTAAATGTAAGTGAATACATTTATCTCCCGCCATTTAGGAGTGACCACACAAAACGGGTGCTACCCGCTGGTCGTGACAAATTGAATAAACATCTTGCAAGAAGACGGTTATACAATAATGGATGAGCTATGCTACGCTGTCAGATTAAATACCACATTTATTAAATCCAGCCCCTTGATTAAGTATACAGCAATTAAGCGACTAGCTTATAAAAAAAAGCGCGACTGTATCTCCAGATTTTTGTAGACATCTCAGATTTATGGATCTTTGAAGATGTCTAAAAATGGGTACTCAGAGGCAAATCCTATATTTCATTTGGAACATACCTACGTTTTTGCAAAGTAGTTAATATTCCGTGCGTGACAAGTTACACGCTTTTTATATTTTATTTAAATTTATTGACTGATTGCTATCGGACTGTTATTGCTATTGCTACATTTACGTAATAACCCTACCGAAAAGATACTTTAAACCGTAGATGACAAAAAACTTGGGACGAATCAGCTTCAACTCTGCTAGGTAAGTATCCCGAATATAACAAGAAAAAAAACCTAAAAAAACATGGGTGCGACTGTAATCCCATAATTAAAAAAAAAAAAAAAAAAAAAGGATCACGACTGTAATCCCCGGGCTCGGTAGATATCTTCTCAGATCTTTAGTTACATACATCTTTGAGGATATCTAAAGAGGGTAGTCAGAGGCACGTCCAAACATGACATTTGGTACATGCCCACATTTTGCACAGTAGCTAGTATTTCGTACGTGACAGGTTGCAACAAGCCCATCGCCGCTTATAACACACTATAATATACTAACCTATAACACATACCTTCGAATTTTTGGTTCTAGGGTAAGCCGGTTTCCTCACGATGTTTTCCTTCACCGTTAACAAGGATCATACAAAAAAGCGCGACCAGCGAGTTTCTAGTCAGTTCTTCTCGAACTGGGGATAGGACTGGAATTGGCACCTAGACTCATCTAGTATGTAAGACGATTCAAAATGATCCCTGTGATTTTATTGAATAAATATATTTTGACTTTTGACTCTTGTTCAGATTTCTAGGACATACGAGTACAGCTTAGTAAGACTACGTTGATAAATCAGTCAGTAACTCACCAATTAAATAATATATTTAGATTAGTATTAATTCAATGCTCGAAATAAACCAACTGTGATAATTTCGACTAAGATATAATTTTGGCTGGACATAGCGTAGACAAATCGCCCGTTTAAATTAGAATCTGCGCAGAGATAAATGTGTGTTTGGACATTCGTTTGATCACGCATTCGTCGCTTCTCATTATACTTGCCAATTTCAGTTGTGTGGAAAACAGGTTGTTAGCAGCCATCGGCGCCGGCGCAGTAATATAAACTCAGATTAAAAAAATAAACTCACGACTGTCATCCCCAGGCTCGGTAGATATCTTCACTGATCTCTAGTTACTTAGATCTTTGAGAATATCTAGGGTCAGAAACACGTCCAAACATCCAAATATCACAGAAAGTCCGATTTTCTTATTAATCCATAATATCATAATTATGCTTTATATAATATCAAATTTTTAATGAATCAAAATAATGAGTAGATTTTGTATAATATCACTATTTTATTGCGTTTTTTTTAAATATTTGTCCAACCGGCCTAATATGAAAGCCGCGGCTAGATTTTGACAACGATTTTATTCTGCATTGTCCATTCGCACGAGAAAGAGCGAGACAAAACAGTCGACAAAGTTTTTAGTGACGCCTAGGAAGACTAGAGCTGTAGTAGCGTATTAGACACCACTATTGTAAACGTGGTTTTACCATAGAAACTATGTGTAAATCTATGGTTCATAAAGTACTTACATATTTCATAACTAGATGTCACGAGTAAATTTGTCAGAGTCATACATCGCGCTGACGTGGGTCATATTCGTGTACTCCAGTGGAAACGTAGAGCTATGTAACCGCCTATTTGAGCAAGCCACGCATGTATCAATGACGTCAATTCACGCGTAGCCTCTCCGTTGGTTGCAGTAGACACAACCAAATACATTTTTTTACAAAGCGAAGTTTAATAAACGCGCGTAGCCTCTCCGTTCACCGCGGGGTGGGCCCGCGCCCTTAATGATTTCACTGTCCAAATTACTGTATTGTAAGAACAATAATAAATCCTACTAATATTATAAAGGTGAAAGTGGATGTCTGGATGTCTGAATGTATGTTTGTTATTCTTTCATGCTGAAACGGCTGAACGGATCCGGATGAAATTTGGCACAGGTATAGATTATAGTCTGGAATAACACATAGGCTTTTTTTTGTCTCGGAAAAAAATACAGTTCCCGCGGGTTTTTTGTTTTTGTTTTTCAAGGTACCATGTGAGTGAAGCCGTGGGCGGAAGCTAGTCTCTAAATATGATTATCATTCTACTAAACAAGTCGTCTTATTGAACGAGGCCCATCTCTCGGTTGATTCCAAATGTGTGTACGTCTATAGAGCCAGATAAATCTGAGTGATCTTTTTGTTGTAATCTTTGAAACAAAATTAAACTATGATTTATTTATATAGCCTTGTTTTTATCACCAGCAGTCGTAATGCGCCATACCCGTTGCACGGTGGATGCCAATTTCCGTATTTACCGCGCAGATTTTGATGAGGTTTGTACTGCTGACAAGGGCGGTTATTGCTTTATCACACTTTGGCACGAATTGCTATACGTGGATATATTTTATACATCAAGGCTGATGTATGAATAAACTATCGTAACGCAAGCGTGTCGTAAGCTGTAAATATTCATTTTATGAATTAATATGGCGTTGTATAAAATTCTTTACAAGTTTGCAAATTGCGATACGCTTACGATACGCTCCAGCTTCCATCACTGTATCTATATAACATTGGATAATACGAAATTATAAATATGAAAGTTTGGATGGATGGGTGTTTGTTAATCGATCTCACTGAAACGACTGAAAGGATCTGGATAAAACCCCATCTGAATTACTAGCCAAAAATTCGCTTTTACTGGTGGCTGCCATCAACAAGAAATATGTAGTTTTCGTCCATTACTGAAAAAAAGTATCAAGTGGACTTGACTGATTTTGAAACCAAAGCATTCATAAAAAACTCTCTTGCATTGAAACCAAGCAGTAGACAAGTTTGATAATCAGTTGAAAAAGCAGAAGTAACAACACGAGGTTGAAACAAAAACTGCATCAATGAAAGCTTTGCCTTTTGAACTCAGACGAAATACGCGTTCTAAAAAGCGTTTTTGTTAGAAAAGCAAACGAGCCTTCGCGAATAGCTGGCTTGGAATTTCATAAAGTATGCTGTCGAAATTTTAAACTCTGAAACAGTACATATTTTGATATAATACCTATATAATACAGCTGTTAGCAAACCGTATGTATTCGGTACTGAGTAACGAGTACGCCGTCTAGTACCGAGTAACGAAACGTTACTCTGCTAGGTATTCCTTACAAAATTAACAAGGATCATACAAAAAAAGCGCTAGGGCCCAGCGAGTTTCTTGTCAGTTCTTCTCGCACTGGGGATAGGACTGGAACTGGCACTTAGACTCACCTAGTATGTAAGACGTTTCAAAGTGATCCCTGTGATTCTATTGAAAAAAAACATATTTTGAATTTTTTTTACACACGAATGCATCTCGTTACTCGCATTTCGTCATACTATACGCGTACGCAATACTCGATTCGTTGCTCTAACATAGCATAGCATGTTATGAGGTATCAGAAGTAACGAGTAACGATACGATAGTAACGAGTACTTATCGTTAGAGTAACGAATATATGGCTACGCTTTTATCGTTACTTTTACACCTCTACTATATCTATACTAATCTTATAAAGAGGAAAGTTTCGTATTTTTATATTTTTGTATTTTTGTTTGTAACGAATAAGCTATAATATATCTCCTCAGATCTAAAATTACTTAGATATTTGAGGATATCATTCTTAAGACCCTCTGGGTGATCAGAGGTACATCAAAACATGATATTTGGCAAGTACATCGCCGCTTATTAGAATACTAACCAATGGGATACACCTTAGAAATATTATCTATACAGCCTTTGCTAAAATGATAACACAATTAATTATTAAAGGTATGCTTCGTGATTAATTATCTTTTTTAGTTGAGCTTTATATAGATCGTGTGTAACGGTCCATAACTCATCTGTTTCACATAGGAAAAAAACTTTATTTTCTCTTTATCAGAAATCTACAGAACCTACATAATTATCTTGATATACACACTTATGTATATAAAACACTGTGAAACAAAATTCAGCTATTTATGTAGTTATTATCTATATTCTATTATTATATTATAGTGTTTCACATAATTTCTGTCAGACCACTTTTGATTCGTTTCAAATAGTTTTGAGCAAAAGTTTATAAACTCATAAAAAGTTCACCAACGTTTTATTGGTCTTATTATCCATCCCATTACCTCAGATAAAAATTAAAATTGACCAGTTAAAGCATTTTCTGAAAATAGTGTCGCAGTTTTAAGTCATCTCTCCACTAAAGCGTTTGTGTGAGATTTGTAAATATTTTTTTATTTTATTGCCGGAACTACGTGGGACTTCGTACGCGTAACATTTAAAATTTTTTATCAGACAAACTTATACCTCTTACTACACCGTTTATAGTTTTAATTTTAAGAATTCTTTTCTAAGTGCATCTTTGAACTTCAATAAAAAACCTACCCCATAAATTTTAGCAATAAAACTTAGGCGCTATCTCCACGAGCGAGTGAATCGCGACGATATTATCCTCGTGCCCACTCTATGAGCGTGTCTCCACACGGCGATGTTATCGTAGCCTTTGACGAGCAAAATGTCAAAGACTCGCCACAAAACAGCCGCATCGCAGCGCGCTCGTTGCGAGACGCAACCCCTCTGTCACCAAACTGAGCTCTACCAAGTTGTTACGGGCAAGCGGTAATCCATCGCGACCCACAACCGCTGCCTGATTACGATACTCGCGACAGGTTTGTAATAGGCGTAAATTGCGCAATTATCGCTGTCAAACGTCAATCTTGTATTAGCTAACAGGCAACAGCAACCGAACACTATGTCTCCCTCTGCCGGACAATCGGTGAACAATATTTGTTTCCACCAATTGCTGTTCTGTCGCTAGTGGCGTTAGTGTTCAAAGGCAATGTGCAATCAGCAACAACTTAGTGATAGGCGGGTGACTGCCTTCCGTGATACCGTTTATGGTAACAACTTGCAACCGATCGCGAAGCGGTCGCTGTCGCGTTGATGCTGCTGTCGCTACTGCAAAGTTTAACATAATAACCCGGTGGATCGTCGCGGTTTCGTGGCGATCTATTGCGAGGTTCGACGATACGATGGCGTAACAAACGCCGAAAGATTACCCGACGATAATAGAGCCGACTCGCCGCGATAAACTCGCTCGTGAAGATAGCGCCTTATGGCGTAGGCTGTGCATCTGTTAGTAATGGAGTTAGTGTAACCCCTTTTTAGTGCAATGCAGGCTGTTACAGCGTAAATATTAGTGCTTACGGTAATCATAATACACTTAGTGAGCCATGTAATATTTCAAAATGTACCCAGCGCTTCAGTCGACAGTGGGCTGGAAACTAAACTATTTTCGACCGATAAATCTTTTCTGGGAGTTTTCCAATGATTTATTTTGCACAATATTGTTTAAAATAACTAGTTTTCAACGTTTAAAAAACCGCTTCAAAGTTTTTACTGGTATCGTTTTGCGAATGTAGGCACTATCAAATTGATAAATTGTCGGATAGCTTGTATTGTGGTAGTATTTCGCCAGCATTGCGGCCTTAGGTATTTATCTAGTAGTGATGTGCCGAATCGTGCTTTCAACGAATGTTCGGTAAAAAGTTTACTGAACCGAATATTTGGCCGAATAATTCGGTAAAAATAAAACCGCTCTGTCCTGCATTGCAGAATAGCAATACAAGCTGAGCCCACGACCTCGCCATAAAAGGACCCGTCGGAATTTTTACCTAGGCTAGTCAGAGGCACGTCCAAACATAATATTTGGCACTGCCATTTTGCACAGTATTTAGTATCCCTTACGTGACAGGTTGCAAGCCCATCGTCGCTCATAAGAATACTAACTTATGACATATACCTTCGATTTTTTATTCTAGGGTAGGTATACGATGTTTTCCTTCACCGTTTAAGAGCACTTTGCACACTTAATTTTATGAATGGAAAAACTCATTGCAGCAGGATCAGGTTTGAACCCACGACCTTCAGATCTTGAGGCAGGTGTGCTACCACTACACCACCACTGTGAAAAACTACATCGAAAATTATAGTGCGCTATTATACCAGTAAGTACTTAAAAATGCTGTAAAATGTAACTGTAAAATGTTACAGAACCTAAAAAGTTCAAAGAGTTGTGTCAAGTACTGAAACATACTTCAATCCTTTTTACACACTGGTTAGAAAGACCTAGTGACACTTAGAGGGTTACCATATTGTCCATATTCTTAACTTTTGGTATACAGGGGTAGAGGTAGGCCAAATAAAAGATGGATGGACTGTGTGAAAGATGATGTGAGTAAAGGCTAGTATGCACAGTGCGAGCTAGCGTACGAGTCAGCCTGCCAAGTAGCTGCACTGCAGTAACTCGTACTGTTTGGATATAACTTACGAGTAACTCGCACGTGCGAGATGGACAGTAGCTCGCATCCGAGTTACTTCAAGATTTTTTGTTTTCACTCGCATGCTCTCCTTGTTATCATAGAGCGTATCACCGTATTTACACGCTTTTTATTAGCTTCACCTGTATGTTTGTATGTTTGTATGTTTGTTTGTAACCGACTTCTTTGGGCGCGATTTTGACCCACTTTAAACGGCCAGATTTCGTTCAAACTTTGTAGATTTATCGAGGACCGATGACAATACACTATTTTGATAAAATTATTCCATTTTTCAATTTAAAAATTTTTTTTCGATCGTATAGCACTCTCCGATGCTTCGCATCATGAGTCGTGCAATAGTTTAAAATTAAAAAAAAAAAAAAAAAACCAAACTAAAAAATAGAAAATAAATAATAGTTTAAAAAAACTAAAAAACACGCTTTTTATAGAAACCGAACTAAAAAATAGAAAATAAATTTAAAAAAAAGCGTGGGGTGCTCTTTAAGATATTATCGAAATGAAAATCACTCTTCTCATATCTGTCAATAAAATATTTATAACTATTGACACCATGCACCCCACACTTTTTTTTAAATTTATTTTCTATTTTTTAGTTCGGTTTCTATAAAAAGCGTGTTTTTTAGTTTATTTAAACTATTATTTTTTTATAACACGTTCACTCGACATCGCAGTAACTCGCAAGACTGGACAGCAGCTCGTGTGTCGTGTAGACAGCAAAGGCGAGCTAAGCTACTGGCGTACGAGTAGATAAGCCGAGTAGCTGTCTACTGTCTGGTCAGCAGCTCGAATCGTCTAAACTAGCCGAGAGATAAATGAGTACTGAGATGACGGATGATAGAGGGAAATGGAAGAAGAAAACGTTGTGCCGATCCACAAAGCGTGGGAAAAAGAAAGGAAGAAGAAGAAAATTCTTGACTTTTGCCAGCATTGCGGCCTTAGGCATATCAACTAAATTGTTATAGGCCTAATAAATTTAACGAGACGTGTCTGCAAAACCTGAGGTGTGTTATGTGGAGTTTATCGATGGTTCTTTAACACGCGAAATTAAATTTGCTTACATTCCTTCGTAACATATCCGACCGTATTCCCAACGTCGAGATTTGGAGTCGAACAAAGGTCAAAAACGTTGGGAACCGCATAACGGAACTAAAACTTTTTTGACTATTGACTCTGTGATACTTAAAAAAAGAAACTTGAGAGGTGTCAAGGGACACCCGGATGGAACGAAGTTCCTTTCCTTGCTTTCTATGAGAGAGAGAGAGAGAGAGAGAGAGAGAGAGAGAGACAGACAGAGAAACATGCGCACGCCGCACGGCTTACAACTATAGCAAAAAGTGTCGTTACAACTTTTAGTCTTAATTTTTTGCCGTCTAGCCCCCTTTCGCAACGCGCGATAAGGAACTTCGTTCCAAAAACATTTGACACTGACTAAACTGATCTTTAAATAAGACAGATACCATAAACAAAGAAGAAGAAGAAGATTGTCCTGGCACTCAAACGGTGACATGGTTAGCAAAGTCTTATTTCCTACTTCCTACTAATATTATAAACGTGAAAGTTTGTAAGAATGTATGGATGGATGGATGGATGGATGGGTGAATGTATGTTTGTTACTCTTTCACGCTAAAACGGCTGAATTGATCTGGATGAAATTTGGCACAGATTTAGAGATTATGGTATGGAATAACACATAGGCTACTTTTTATCCCGGAAAAATGAATGGTTCCTGTGGGATATGTGTTTTTGTTTTTCAAGGTATAAAGCGGGCGAAACCGCGGGCGGAAGCTAGTAATATTATAACTGTGAAAGTTTGGATAGATGGATGTAATTGTGTAAGTTTGTTACTCAATCACGCTGAAACGGCTGAACGGATATAAATGAAACTGGACACAAAAATAGCTGGAATAGCACATAAGTTATAATTGAACAAGGTACCACGCAGGCGAAGCCGTGGGTGGTAGCTAGTTAGTTTTGTCCCTCACCCTTTTAAAATAAGAATTTTACTTTTTTCCAAATTAGATCAAAAGAGGTGGTATTTTGGTACTTTTCTTCTTCCGATTTAAAGAAATTAAAAACTTACTGAGTTTCAAGACGCCTTCGTTATTAGTTTGAAACTCTTCTTGGCTGTCGCTATCTTAATTAATTTTGTAATTATTAATCCTAACTCATTTTTACATTTGAAGATGGTTAACAAAGAAAATAAATTCAATAAGGAATAATTCGAGTACTTAAATGATCTTGAAAAACGGGATTAAATCACACATTTAATCAGATTCTTACGGCTCATATTACTAATTACAAATATTTGTTTAATTTATTTTATATATTTATATAATTATAATTTATAAAAAAAATCAAGAGCATTATCATTAAATAACTGTAATTTTTTGACTCAAAGTTCTTTGTAAGTATTAAAAAGTCAGTAGATAAGTGTATATTTTTTAAACAAATTAAGTGATAATATCTTTTTCATTCTATGGTAAAAGGGTAAACAAGGAAAATATTCACGCGTGTAAAAATAAGTTATGAGCTTTGACTGTTTCACCAAGCTCCAGGCAATTTGAAATCACATCAAAACAGACATTTAAAGCGATTACATACCCTCCGCAAAACTAGATTTAATTTTAACAGCTTACCTTATTCATAAACGTATTCCATTTCCAAATTCAAATCTCGCACTTCTACAAACTATTTTAAAAATCTCAAACACACAAACTGGCCACCAGAAACGTAAGTCCAGAAAAAGTTGAGATTCGAATGGAATTTCAAATAAAGAATACAAAGTTTTTAATTTCGTAAGGCGGTGAACAGACGCGCTAGAACCGTGCGGCGGCGACGACGTTCGCTGCCGAATGAATAGAGCACCGCACTTGTTGTGTTCGCTACCTTTCAGCCACGCAAGAATGTTGTATTTGAATTTCGAAGAATGTACTAGGTTTTGCGATTCTATTTTATTTTATCGAATTTTAATTTTAATTTTTTTTATTTTTTCGATTTGAAATTCTGAATTTGGATTTAGGAGTGCTTTTGCATTTTAGCAAACATTTTACCAATGTATTATGTTATACTCGTAGTGTGCGATGTTACGTCTCAATTTAAAAATTGTGGAATCATATTAAATAACATTACTTATAAGCCTTTTATGTACTTACATTAAATCCTAGTAAAAGAAATAAAAAAACCCAAGAATATGAGTATTTACCTAAGGTACATCTAACTTTTTTTTTGCCTTTTTTTTTATAGAACGCCTATATATTATCTATGTTACTGATTACGAGACACAATTCAATAAAACAACTATGTCGTACTAAATCGGCGTAGATTGCTACGTAGCTTCGTAGCAAAACTTTTTAACACTCTACGCCGTAGCAATACAATCGTAAAAAAAGTTTCGCTATCACGTACAACGCTGCAAAAGCAGTAAAATGTCACATAAGGCTATGTTAACAAGCAGAACAAAATATAAAAACTAACATAAAAAACGGTTTTTAAAAATTATTAAAAATTTTGTTGATATTTCTTTTTGTTAACAGAATCATTCTAATACGAGCAATCATTATAAATTGCTTGAAAGGTTTATAAAAGACTAGCTTCCGCCCACGGCTTTGCTCGCGTAGTACCTTGAAAAACCAAAACAAATATCCAGCGAGAACCGTCAATTTTTCCGGGATAAAAGGTAGCCTATGTGTTATTCCAGAGTATAATCTATACCTGTGCCAAATTTCATCTAGATCCGTTTAGCCGTTTTAGCGTGAAAGAGTAACAAACATACATCCAAACATCCTGACATCCCGACATCCACACATTCTTACAAATTTTCGCCTTTATACTCGTAATATTAGTAGGGTGCACTTTTGACACAGTTAAAATAACCAAGGAAATGGCCATTATAATGCTAATGTTATAAAAGTCATGTTACGCACTTTGAAAGGTGTCAGTTGGGAAGATAAATGGACAGTTATAAGGGCACCCATAAATTCACCTTGTAACTTCAACTGACTACCTGACTTAAATTATGAAGATAGTAGAATCACATTTGTTTACGTTTCTCAACAAAATTATTATCTTTATCTATCTTCTTCTTATACTCGTATATAAAAATGCATTGCTGTTCGTTAGTCTCGCTAAAACTCGAGAACGGCTAAACGGATTTATCTTATCTTGGTCTTGAAATGTTCGTGGAGGTCTAGGTAAGGTTTGAAAGGTAAGAAAAATTCGAATAACTGCCGGGGAAACCCCATACAAACGTTTTCTAAATAAGTACGAAGTCTGCCGGGTCAGCTAGTATATTTATATTTATTATTTAGTTTGAATAACAAAAACAAGTCTCTCTCACAGAAATTGTACATTGTTCCGGGATAAAAAGATACCTGTGATATTCTAGACTATAATCTATCTTTGTGCCGAATTTCATCCAGATCCGTTCAGCGGTTTCAGTGTGAAAGAGTAACAAACGTTCATACATCCTCACAAACTTTCACATATATAATTATTAGTATGATTTGATCAATAATAGCATAATTAATAATTTTTTTGGTAAGTATATCTGGTTTTTCGGAAAATGGAACCAAGCTAGATCGATTTATCGCCCCCAAAACCCCATGCATACTAAATTTCATGAAAATCGTTGGAGCCGTTTCCGAGATTCAGATGATATATTATATATTATACATAATATACCAAGAATTGCTCGTTTAAAGGTATGAGATTTGTAGGTACTCAATATTATAACGATAAAATTTGCGTGTGTATAACATTTGGTATTAAAAGCTTATAATATGTGTTAATCTAAGGAGATTAACACATATTATAAGCTTTTAATACCAAAAAAAAACCTTCAAAGGTATGAAAAGGTAGGCTAACGTTAATTGCTGTATTATTACAGGCGCAACTATAATAAACTATAGCTACTAGCTTCTGTTCACGGCTTTGCACGTGTGGTACATATATAAAAAACTGTTCTGCCGTTTGGGCATTATTGAATTACACACAGGCATCTACATAAACTTAAAAGGCGTTAAAAAAATTCGAAGGATTCAATAATATCCAACTTGAATACTAATTAGAGTGGCTTTTACGGAACTCTTGATTCAACGAATTACAATCACCAAGGGATACGTCTAGATTCCATTCTGTCAAGCTGATAGACGTTTTCCTCTAGTGAATACGTAGCTTTAGGTTACGCACTGCGTCCAATCCGAATCCGATCCGAACCCGTGAATATATGGTCCGGAGTAGTTGTAGAACTATTTCTATGGTAGCTTACGCACTACATCCGTTCTCCGTCATCCGATTTCTTTCCGTCACGTAAAATGATGTATGCCAAAAGGTGGCTCCCGTACGTCGATTCTGTAAAATTCAAACATCAACTCGCATCTCACGTCGCTATTCACTCTCACTTCGCTTATGACGCTTTTTATTTGACACTTTGAATCGGGTTCGAGTGCGAAGCAAGCGTCGAAGTGACTTGGGAATTACCGTATAGAATGCCCTTTTTACGTCATCTCATACTTTATCTGTCAAAATCTCCCCGTCAATTTAGTTCAACTCGCTGACACAGTCGCAAGAGTGGCGCTAGTGTAAATTCGAATTATCAACCGAGTTTTTTAGAATGCCAATCAAAAAACTCACAGCGGATTCAGATTCGAAGTTTAGAATGAGGTCTTACAGAATCACACAGCAATCCATATTACGAGTAAATATTAATATTCAGCTAAGTTAGAAAAATATTTTTTTGTCATTTTTTTCGTTTTTTTATGCCGAATTCAAAATAATACCAAAGCTTATCTCTGCTAAGCTTGGTAAAGCTACTTTTTGAATGTATCGATAATCTTTAAGAAGCTTATATTCATATCATTCAAATACATTTTTGCGAACATTATAGTGGTAAGCTCTTTCGCAAATCTCTCGTTATTCTTTATTGAACAGATATTTTTTGATAAATTCATACTTTTTAAACAAATATTAATAAAAAGAGATACAAAATATTTATTTTAACAATAAGTTCTTTAGGTGGATTTTTTTATATGCTTTCGGCTTCTAATGTAAAATTAAATGTATTATTCCCATTTTCCCCTGCTGTCCTCAAGGGGACAGATAGGACAAAACAGTTCCATTTGTCCCCTTCTTGGCAACGAGGAGACAAACAGAACTTTTATTCATTGATAAAGTTCTATCTGTCCCCCTATTTGTTACGAAGGGCCAGCATTATTTATTTTATTTTATTTACTTCCATACAATTTGCATAGGTCATGGTACGAAATAACAATGTAATACTAATTTGGTAATGTATTATGAATTCGTGGTAAGGCCCCTGGTACTTAATAGGGACAAAAATGTCTTTAGCTTTTCAGTTATAGTGTCATTAGTTTACTTCGCTGTGAGCTCTGGTGGTTTAGTGGTAGTGGCCCCGGTTTTCGACCCTAAAGTCGTGGGTTTGACTCCAGTCATGTCCAAAAAATTATCTATATCTATACTAATAATATTAGAAAGAGGAAATATTTTTTTGTTTGTTTGTACTGAATAGGCTCCAAAACTACTGGACCGATTTTACCCATTTTTTTCATCAATAGAAACTTATTTATCAGGAGGTAATACATGGGTTAAAATTTATTTTAAAAATTAGAAAAAAAATATAAAATTGCAATAATGCACCCAATATAGCAAATTACTCATATAAAGTAATCTAACGCGTACGAAGCCGCGGGTAAAACAAAAAGTCACGTATAAAAATCATTGAAAATGTGATAAGCGATCAAATTAAGTAATATATACGTTGATAATGGTGTTTTGATCACGAAAGTATAGAAGACTACGTTGTGGTATGTTAAATATAATGAACAGAGCAATATTGTATCGCTACGTGACACGCACAAAAACGATAGGCGTCTAAAGGTACTTTCGTCATAGCAACAAAGTTCATGTTCAGTTTGTATAATTTTCAATTTAATTTCCATTTAGACTGAAAAGCACAAGTATTTTATATATTTATATATACGCGAAGAAAACATTATTATTAGTCTACCCGTGACCACGACAGTGTGTAAACCTATCGCACTGTCAATAAAATAGGTAAAAAAAACGTGATAAATACCCGTTTATTTAATTAAAATAATCACAAGTATTTTAATTGAGAAAATTTGTGTGGGCATTTTTATGTTTTACATTATTTCAATCACACCGCAACAACTGAATAGATTTACATGGGATTATAAATAGTTTTTTTTCTATATGAGAGAGAGAGAGAGAGAGAGAGACAGACAGAGAAACACGCGCACGCCGCACGGCTTATAACTATAGCAAAAAGTGTCGTTACAACTTTTGGTCTTAATTTTTTCCGTCTAGCCCCCTTTCGCAACGCGCGATAGGAACTTCGTTCCAATAAAAAACTATCAAACTGAACATAGCTAATATAAACGCCATATTGGATGTTTTGGTAAATTTTTATTGGCTCACTCTAGTCATCAGACGAATCCAACGAAATATAACATGATATTGTGCCTAATCTCGTTTTTGACGTGCCTGTCTGACTCCTCTCTACATGTCATATCTGAGGAGAAATTGAAATTGAAAAATATTTATTCAGTACAATCACAAGGATCACTTTGAAACGTCTTACATGCTAGGTGAATCTATGTGCCAATTCCAACCTAACCCAAGTACGAGAAGAACAGGCAAGAAACTCGTCTCGGTCCTAGCGCTTTTTTGTATGATCCTTCTTGATGATATCTACTGAGCCTGGGTATAACAGTCGTAATCATGTTTTTATTGATGCAACATGGTTTTGTTATTATAACTAAACATTATATACCCAGTTTTATCTACTTTCCGATATCAAGTCAATCTATTTCGAGTTTATAGCCTGAATAAAGTGTTGTAACCCCTAAATTAGGTCACCAGGCTAACTGGCAACCTTATGGTATTTATAGGTGAGACTAGGGACTTGCCCCGGGTTTCTCTGCCAGGTGCTGACCTCATAAATAAACCTGCAATATCGGAAAATGTATCTTATAAATTTTTACTAATATTGCGCAACTTATTTCCCTTAACTTGTTTGGAAGTTGTGGCCGACTGTGACAAAGAAGGGTAATTCGTTTAGGGTGGACTTGCATGTACTTGTATGTGAGTTTCTTTGGCTGTCGCTATGCTCGAACGACTGAACGGATTTTGACAAATAAGGTGTCGTTAGTATTGAAACACGTAGTAGCTTTCTTAGACTAATCGTTTATTATTTTTTTTGAATAAAAGCAGGTAGGTACACAACTAAACTATTACACTAGAGATGGCGCTAGTAGTATTTCAAATACATTATTTTGATATTAAATTCTAACACCTTCACTTATCAAAATAATCTAAACATTTATATTTCAGTTACACTAAGATAAATAAACTAATAGCATACAGCCATCAAACAATATTCTGAATACCTAGCTTCCTTACAAAATAGTTATGATTTATACTACTTAGCCCTTTAGTCAGTAGGTCTGCGGGCATTTCAGATGTTGGCAGATGAATTATCTTTACAAGATTGTTAGCAACCGTTTCTCTAACAAAATGGTGACGCACATCTATGTGCTTAGTTCTTTTATGGAACAGGGGATTTTCTGTCAACTTCTGAGCACCTTGGTTGTCATTATACAAAATGATAACATAATTACAAAAGTATACAATTTCAGACAATAGGTTTTTTAAATAAATAGCCTCTTTACATGCCTCCGCTATCGCCATATATTCGGCTTCTGTGCTTGATAAAGCTACAGTCGGCTGTTTCTTACATTCATATGAAATAACGGTTCCTGAGAACTTAAAGTAAAAACCTGTGTAAGATTTTCTATCCAAAGTATTTGAGGCCCAGTCTGCATCAACAAAACCTTCTAAATTGCAATTATCTTTAGTAAACATTAGCCCATAACATTTAGTTTTACATAAATATCTTAAAATTCTTTTTGCATGTTTCCAATGGATTAATGAGTAACAATTATTAAATTGGCTCAAATAACTTACACTGTAGGAGATATCTGGTCGAGTTAAGACACTTAAATACATCAAGCTTCCTATCAGTTGCTGATATGGGTATGATTCACAAACATCTGTACTTTTTTCTAATTTTAAATTACTTTCAATTGGTGTATCAACAACATTGCAATTTGTCATATTAAATTTGCTTAAAATTTGATCTATATAATTCTCTTGATCTAAGGAAATACAGCCATTTTCATACATTTTTACTCTCATGCCCAAACATTGTTTTATTTGTCCCAGATCCTTAATTTAAAATTTTGATATTAACAACACTTTTAACTCATTAAGCATATTATTACTGTTTGAAAAAATCATCAACAAAAATTGCTATAAGAATCTGCTCCTTTTTACATTTTTTTAATAAACAGGCATGGTTCTAATTTTGACTTTACAAAATTGGCTTCCAATAAACAATCATTTACTCTTACATTCCAAGCCCTAGCTGATTGTTTCAAGCCATAGATCGCACGTTTTAATTTTAGAACATGATTATCTTTACATTCTAAATTAGGTGGTACTTGCATGTATACATTTTCGTTTAGATAGCCATTCAGGAATGCCGTAGTTACATCTAAATGGGTAATTTGAAAGTTAAGTTTTACACTCAATGCAAACAAAAGTCTTAAAGTTGAGTATCGAAGTACTGGTGAGTATGTCTCGTTGTAGTCCTGTCCATGTTTTTGAGTATACCCTTTCGCAACCAGTCTTGCCCTGTATCGAACTTTATTATCATTTTCAAACTTTTTCTTAAAGACCCACTTACACTGCACTACCCTATCAGCTTCTCTTCTGTCTACGAATTCCCATGCTTGGTTGTCATCGAAAGCTTTCAGTTCATCCATCATCGCCTGTCTCCATTGTTCCTTCTCCGGTCCATTCATTTCTGCTGCATAGCTGAGTTCACCACTTCCAGATTCCAGCTCATCCAAAACACATAGATTGGATACGCCATACCTTTCAACAGGCTTTCTCTGACGCTTACTAATCACCTCCACTGGAACTACCTCCTCCATGATCGACTCATTTTCTTTTTCGGACACAGAGTGATATGAATCATCTTGACTGCTCGATGAGTCACAGATATATGTAGAATCATCCATATTTACTACTGTTTTCTCTAATGAACTATCTCTTTCCGAGTCTTCTTCTCTTTCTGAGTTTTCTTCTTTCTCTGACTTTTCTTTTATTTCATTTATTACCACCTGAGCCATGTCAGAGTCTTGCTTTTCCATAATGATGACATCTCTGCTCGTAGTAATTTTTCTTGTTTTTGGGTTGTACAATCTGTATCCTTTTACTCCATCTGGATACCCAACTAGAATCAATCTGTCAGCCTTCTTATCCCACTTTTTTCTTTGTACTTTGGGAACATGCACCATTACCTTACTGCCAAATATTCTGACATGGCTTAGGTCAGGTTTCCTACCTGTCCACTTCTCGAATGGTGTCATCATGCCTAAACTGGCGGCTGGCGTTCTATTTTTTAAATATACTGCAGTATGTACTGCTTCAGCCCAAAAACTTTTGTCGAGATATGCTTCAAACAATAAACATCTAGATCTTTCAACTATAGTTCTGTTGAAACGTTCGGAGAGACCATTCTGCTCCGGAGTGTGTGGATTGGTCTTCTGATGGACGATACCAGCTTCTTTCATGCAGTTCTCCATTTCTTGTGAACAATACTCCCCTCCGTTGTCGGTTCTCAATATCTTTATTTTGTTTCCTGTTTGATTCTCAACCATAGCTCGAAATTCTCTGAAGCGCTGAAATACCTGGTTCTTTTCTTTCAAGAAGTAGACAAAAATCATTCTGCTGGCATCATCTACGAATAGTAGAAAGTATTTTGACTGACCAAGTGACTTGGTCTCCATCGGCCCGCATAAATCTGAGTGAACTACATCCAATAATTTTTCACTTCTATGGTTGGCTGATGTAAAAGGGAAACGTGTCTGTTTGCCCTCACAACATACTTCACAATTCTGGATCTGTATGTCAGCTTTCTTGTTAAAAATAACTCCTTCTACAGCACCTTCATTCATTTTCTGCAAGGCCTTATTGTTTATATGACCTAGCCGTCTATGCCACTGCGCGCTACTGACCGATATCTGTGCTGCTCCTGCCACCAACACCTCAGACTTCACTGTGTTTAGTTTGTACACGCCATTCATTTTCTCAGCTATTCCTATAAGCTCGTTTTGTTTACTGTGTATTAGGCATTCATTTTGTTGGAATGTAACTCTGTTTCCTGCTTCTATCAGCCTGCTGACTGACAGCAGATTCGTTGAGAGGTCTGGTACACACAAAATGTCTTTCACAATCACGTCGTAGTTCTGAGAGTTTACTTTGGTTTTTATTTTTGTATCTCCGGCACACAAAACAGGAACAGTCATCTTATTTGCTACGATTATCTCACGTTTCTCGAGCACTTGTCGGGTGTTCAACAATTTTTCACGATTTGGTGTCATGTGCATGCTTGCTCCCGAGTCAATATACCAATCATCGGTTTTGTAGCTACCATTTAAAAATGCAGCACTAAAAGCGTTCACTGTGTCTTTCGCTTTTAAATCTGGGCATTTATTTTTATAATGGCCAATTTTCTTACAATTGTAACATTTTATTTGTTTACGGCTGGTTGAAGTGTTATTTGACATTGACAGTTGAGGTTTACCGCCACGGTTAGTGTTGCCACTTCTCTTTGACCAAAAAGCCGTATCTTTATCAGTGACAGTTTCTACACTCATGTCAAGTAACTTTGTTTTTATGACGTCGGCACTAATGGCGATGCCAGAATGTTCAATCGCCATTATCATTGGCGAAAATTTATCCGGCAGCCCAGCCAAAAGTAATGATCCAATCCACTCATCTGTTATCTCAAAACCAGTCCCTTTTAGTTTCTGCGCAGTTTCGACCATCTGAGATACGTAGGCTGTCATGGAATCGAAGTTTTCAAGACGTATTGAAATCAATGTTCGAAGCAAACTTATCTTTCGTTGATGTCCCGTGTCATCGAACAACTTTTTCAATTTATTCCACACACCAGTCACTGTAGTCTCACTCTTGATATGCGCATATAACGAGGAGTCGATAGTCATCACAAGCTTGGCTTTGGCTTTCTTGTTGTCAGCTTGCGAGATAGAATCGGGCACATTTTCGATGTCAATGCCTTCAAGTAGAAATTGCTAGTTGCAAACGACCAATCGTCGTAATTTTCTCGTCCTTTGAGCTTCGGAACATTTACCAAATAACCCGCCGTCGATATTTTTACACTTTCGCTTGTAAATCGATCACAATTATACCGAAAATTGATTAGAAAAATAAGTACTGGGCCATAACCTATTGAAACACGTAGTAGCTTTCTTAGACTAATAGTTTATTATTTTTTTTTGAATAAAAGCAGGTAGGTACACATCTAAACTATTACACTAGAGATGGCGCTAGTAGTATTTCAAATACATTATTTTGATATTAAATTCTAACAGTTAGGGTGTTACCAGACCAATCGATCGATCGTCGATCGACGGCATCGATCGAAGTTGATCGACTGGTCTAGTAACTTCAATTGATCGACAGATACCGTTCGACTAACCAGTCGATCGATTGCCGGTCGATGGCATCGATCAACGTCGATCGATGTTGATCGACTGGTAGAAACTATCGATCGACGTCGACTATTCGCGCCTTCTGTTCTTTACAGTTGGCATTATGCTGAGCCTCGGCCATTTCGCTACTGCAGCACACTAGTTCACCTACTTATTATTATTATTTTATTATTTAATGTTAATTACTTTTTCAATGTTTTGTTTAGTGCTCCTATTTTGTAACTGATCATGTATTTAATTTTCATATTTGTTCATTTATATTGTGTGTATTGTGGTGGCGAATAAATGATATGTCTATGTCTATGTCTATGTCTACTATTCCATTCTACCATCGATCGATGCCGTCAATCGACGATCGATCGATTGGTCTGGTAACACCCTTAGATGTTTCTGGATCACAAGAGTGACAAAACAACAAAATTAATATTGCAGCTGTTAAAAACTGTTTACTTATATTTCAGTCAGCTTTTTTGAAGTAAAATTTCTTTACGCACGCTTGACTTTGGGATTAAGCTAGTGAATGCGTGATGAGGCGTTACGAAAAGTGTGATCGGGTTGGCGAACGGAAGTTGAGAGGGAAATACAGATCAAGATAGAAAGATAGAGAGTTACGTTTCGTATATTACTGTAGGGCAAGAGAGAATAGTGCGTGCACACATTTTCTTTCTCTCTTTTTCTCATAGCCAGTTACGTTTTACAATTCGTATATTACATATAAGACATAGTGCAGGCCTACATTAGATGGAGCTAAAGAAGTTTTACGTCAGTCGTACGGTCTAAAAAACACTTGTTTTTTTTATTTAAAAAAAAACAAAAAAAAAATAATTATCGCGACTGTAATCCCCAGGCTCGGTAGATACCTTCTCAGATCTTTAGTTACTTAGATCATTGAGCATATCTAAAGAGGGTAGTCAGAAACACGTCCAAACATAACATTTGGTACATGCCCACAGTTTGCAGAGTAGTTAGTATTCCGTACGTGACAGGTTGCAAGCCCATCGCCGCTTATAAGAATACTAACCTATGATACACACCTTCGAATTGGTTTTTTTTATTTTTGTAATAAATACAGATTTGGTAAGTAAATTGTTTTATTTTGGACCGCTGGACTGTTTATTTTGTCAACATGTTATTTCGACGGCTTAGCGAAAGGACGGGCACGGACGGACAGCCTCATATTATGAGATTTGTGATTCCTGGCGGTCCGCGCTGTCTGCGTGTCACTGTCAGAAGATTTACTATGCGAAAGTTGCTGGGTTTTGTAGCAGCCAGTAAAAATCTATATTTATACTTCTATACTATTACTAGTCCCGGCAAACGTTGTTTTGCCGTACAAACAACAGCATTGAATCAACATTATTATAAAGAGGAAAGTTTTGTATTTTTGTGTTTTTGTTTGTAACGATTAAGCTCAAAAACTACTGGACCGATTTCAAAAATTCTTTCATCATTAGAATGCTACATTATCCCTGAGCAACATAAGCTTTATTTTATATTAGAAAATAGGGATACTTTTGGCAGTAAAATATAATTTAGTATAGGGTCATTCTCCTCAATGGTTTCGTCATTATTCTCACTTTCATCTTTGTTCGCAACAAACTATTTTGATAATGTGCCTTTCGTAAAATAACTTATTATCTACCAACTATATTTTTGAGACAAACATATTTTGTGTGATGAACACAGATGTTTGATCTGTGTCCGGGTGTGGTCCGGGTGCTATCTCATCCTGTGTAATTTTTTACAGAAAAAATTGTATTTAATTTAACTATCTGGTTCAAAGTACAAACTTTGCTTAGTGTAGCGTTTAATTTTTTTAGTTTCTAATAGAACCCTTAGCAAATGCTCACAGAGAATATACCTCATAACACACAATACAGTTTTGACAGTAAAAAGCGGGTAGGTAATTCCACTGCCTTCATTTCAGGTGGGGTCAGCATTAGTTAGTCGCTTATTAAATCGTTCACGAGCCTGTCAGATTATTATAAGCTAGGTTTCTCCCAAGGTTTCACTTGCAAGTTTAAAAAGGCTATGCGCTATTCCAGACCACAATCTATCTCTGTGCCAAATTTCATTCAGATCCATTCAGCCGTTCCAATCCCCAAGGCTTGGTAGATATCATCTCAGATCTCTAATTACAAATCTTTGAGGATATCTAATGAAGGAAGCATGATATGTGGCACATTCCCACATTTTGCATATTAGCTAGTATTCCGTTCGGCAGGTTGCAAGCCCATCGCCGCTTATTAGAAGACCAATCATTGATGATGGACACTATATTTTTATACCTCTTTATAAATTATAGCCTATGTGTTTTTCTGATGTTTAAGCTATATTATTGTAAAGATTCATCAAAATCCATTCGTTTTTGCGTGAAAGAGTAACAAACATACATCCATACATCCCTACATCCATAATATTCTTACAAACTTTTGCGTTTATAATATTAGTAGGATTTATCACCAGATTGTTATGAAAGCGCTGGTTCACGACAAGAAAAAAACTAATAATTATTATTCACAATACCATTTTGTAATAACCGGTGCTAGGAACTGAAAATCGCACAATACTGGTCGTTAGATGGCTGGTAATGGTAGGAAATTACCTGAACACTGATTTATTACAGTATGCTTTGTCGGCCCCTGTACAATTCGCGTCGACCCCGATAGATAGCGTTAAATCTTTTTCTGGAGCAACATCGAGTATATACTCGTACCTCTAACTACATAATATACATATACCATTTATAACATTGGGATCTCTTGAATTCATTTCGGTTTTACTATTGTCACTTTAAAATACAAAGGTAGGCCAAAGATAGATGGACTGTGTGAAAGATGACATGGGTAAGAAAGGAGTGAGTACTGAAATGACGAATGATAGAGGGAAATGGAAGAAGATCACATGTTGTGCCGACTACACTATACGTGGGAAAAGAGCAGAAGATAATGATGATGTCACTTTAAAATATACTTTTCTCTTTCTTTCTCCTCTCTATACAGGGTGGTATACTACTTCTGAAAACTTCAGGGAGTTAAAGTACCCATCGATATAAGCAACTTTTTTTAAGAAACCAACAAACACTGTTAGCGCAAAAATGTGTTACACTCCTGTTTAAAAAAAAAATCATGGCTGTCATCTCCAGGCTCGATAGATATCTCCTCAGATCTCTAGTTACTTAGATCTTTGGACATCTAAAGAGAGTAGATAGAGGCATGTCCAAACATGTGATAAAGTGATTAAAACTTGTGCGTCAGATCAAAACAAAACAAAGTTAATCAAGATTGTAATCCTCTAGAATGTCCTTAGATCTTATCTCTTCCATATCTTCGAAACTTGATCAAGATTGTAATCCTCAAGAATCTCCTTAGATCTTATCTCTTCCTTATATCTTCGAAGACATCTAAAGAAAAGTAAAAAGAAACTACTGTGCGAAATTTGGCACATGCCCAAATTTTTCACAGTATTAATGTTCCGTACGTGACAGGTTCCAAGACTGTATGGAACCTGCTAAAGCGGTGATACCGCTCACCATCAGTTTATGAATGTTAAAACTTAAAACTTAAAACTTAAAAATCTAAATCTAAATCTTATTAAAAACTAAGGTGTAAACTGAGCAAAATTCAACTTGTCTAAACTAATATATATATATATATATATATATAACATTATAAAGAGGAAAACTTTGATTGTTTGTTTGTTTGTTTGTTTGTTTGAAATGAATAGGCTCCTAAACTACTGAACCGATTTGAAAAATTCTTTCACTGTTGGGAAGCTACACTATCAGCGGGTGACATAGGCTATATTATATTTTCAAAAAAATTAGGGATCCTTACTAAAACTTCAATAGTCTAACCCAAGGTGTAAAAAAATTATCTAAAATATTCTTTACATCGCGTGCGCTGCGAAAACTATTGACGATAGAATAAAATAATGTACTACGACTTTGTAGAACACATCATTATTTACAAAAAGTGTCGCGATAGCATATGTCCAACTATTATAGTTATGCCATAATAAGAGTTCTTATATTTTAACAATTTAATTGAAGGCTACTCTTAGAAAAACGCTCTTTATTTGTATCTTAGTATTAATCCTTATCAAAATAAATCACATCATGTTCTAAACTGTTTCAATACCATTATACTGCTTTTTGAATTACTCAATTCGGACATTCCATGCGAAAGATACCACGAAATTAAAAATGTAAGTATTAGTATAAAGTTGCGTGAGAGCCGCGCTAGCTTATGCACTGTAGGCGTCACTGGGTGTACAGGATGTGTACAGGATGGAGTCAATGTGAAAAAATATAAACCAAAAAATACATTATAATAAATAAAAACTTCATTAAAATAATAATACTAAAACTTTCTATACTTACAATTTTCTTTTTTAGTAACCTGACGCAGGGTATGGTTAGACGTGCGTGTATTATAAATATTGAATTTTGAAATTTTTTGTTAAATTTGAGAGCACTGGTGGTGTAGTGGTAGCACCCCTGCCTCACGATCTGAAGGTCATGGGTTCAAACCTGGTCATGCACCAATGTGTTTTTCTATTCGAACAATTTATGTGCGCAATGCCTGTGTTCTTAAACGGTGAAGGAACACAGCGTGAAGAAACCGGCATACCCTAGAACCAAAAGTTCGAAGGTGTGTGTCATAGGTTAGTATTCTTATAAGCGGCGATGGGCTTGCATCCTGTCATGTACGAGTACCTACTCAAAGATCAAAGTAACTAGAAATCTGGGAGATATCTACCGAGCCTGGGAATTACAGTCGTGACCATTTATAGGTATATATAAATACCCGTGCGAAGCCGGGGCGGACTACTAGTTATCAAATAAACAAAAACACTCTTCATAACGTTTGACATAATTGTAATCAATCATTATGATTAGGATTAAAAACTTATCACAATTTAAAAATTTATCACAATTATATATAATACCTGTAATATAATTTTGTTATTAATACAAAATAAACTAATACTGGTGCTTGCTCTCGACTTCGCACGCGTGTACTACAATAAGGTTTATGAAAGCGTAGTGGTTGCATAGCAACTCCGTCACTAGAATAGTCTGTTGACTCTAGCTATGGTTTTTAAATAATTACACGCTTAATCTTACCTTATATAAGAGCTTAACCTGACATCATGGCTGAGCCGAAACCGCTGAAATTTGGAAGGTGGCTTTCTTTTATAACTAAACCACCCACTAAGGAGGGATTTTTGGAAATTCCACCCTGAAGGGGATGAAAGCGTTGGTATGAAATTTTTACGCGTGAAGCGATTTTCATGAAACTTTCTTTGTATACTGTAAATGCAAAATGAATGGACACCTGTTTCAGAATTTTCTAATATAATTTTAAAAAAGGGGTCAAATGGGTGGTCAATGTTTGTATGGTCTGAATTTTTGTTTGGATACTTTAAATGCAAAATAAATGGACAAGTGTTTCTGGACATGTCAAAATAACCCTCCAAAAAGGGTAAAATGGGGTGTCAAAGTTAGTATGGGACTTATTTATGAGCTGCGTGATTTAAAACTTGGTTTAGATACTCTAAGTGAACGAAGTCCGCGAGCGAGACAGCTATTTCAAAATTATTATTCTCTATATTTTTATGTTATAATATACAATACATTTAATTTTATATATTATGTTTATCTTTGCCTTGAATTCGTTCTTATTTAATCCTTGAGTGGTCGAAATAATTATTTCGATAAATACTTTTTCATTTATCATTTTTTTTATTTTGTAAGGACTTTTAAGATAAAACTCTTCTTGTATCTTGTATCTCGAAAAGCAATTCAGAATCGATTTTTAATTGAAAATGAAGTAAATTAAATTCGTGTTTGGTTTGATTTAATAAACGTTTCATAATACAGAACGGGACTTCATCATGAAATATGAAATGCCTTTTGGAAGATCCTGAACTGAAGGGCTACAGAATCGATCTAATCGTAACCACACGGGCAATTTCAAAGCGACTATAATCGCCCGGTGATGATTCAAAAAGCTAGAGCGATGCATTATTTGCGACGTGAGATAATAAGTTCAATTAGTATCTACTAAGTATGTAAATAAATTATGTTCTTATTGTTTTTTAAGAAAAAAAACATGGTCTCAACTGTTGAAATCCCCAGGATTGGTAGGCACCTCAGATATTTGAAGGTATTAATTGGAATCTAAAAATTGATCTTGTTTCTTTTTCAGTTTTTTAATTATTATTTTTGTTTGGTCTTATTGTATACCTAATGAAGCAATAATTGCTTGTGGTTGTTACGTAAATCTCTTAGTCTTAATTATTGAATAAAGCAATATAAATTGCCCGTGTAAAAACCCCAATACTCACGGAAAGTAATAAAATGCGATCCTTATAGTTATTTCATATGAAATATTTATTAAATCGAATACCTATGTACCGTAATATTTGTTATACATTGATTGGTTTACGCTATAATTTACTGACTAAATATTATCGCAAAACCTGAAATAAGTAGTTACAGCTGCTTGCAAAAATAAACACAATTTTACCAGGTAATTTATAATTTATAGCATTTTTTAATGATTGAAACATTTCAGCAAATACAAATGAAATCTAGAAGTTATTATATAATGCCGGAATACGTCCTAACGTATTGTTCAACTTCGTTGGTATTCATGGTGTCGTAGCGGTAGTAGCTACTAGGGTTCCAATTGACATTGCTGCCCATGCCAGAGTCAAAACCACTGTTGACGAGTCTATTATCAACGTTGCGGATGTTGCTGTTGCGACCCGGTTGCTGCCACACAGGATTAGCCCAAGCACGAGGTGTGTTAATGAACACGTTTCTCTCAGCATAGACCGATCCTCCGATGTAGACACCGATGCCATAACCCGACACGTCCGTGAACAGGTTGTTAAGAACGTGCACCTCTCCGAATCTCACCATGGGATTGCGCTGGATAGTACCCCTGAACCAGTTCTGGTAAAGAGTAGTCTTCAGCCTGCCATTATCCTGATTCCAGTTGTCGTTGTGCCCGATCAACAAGTTCATGTTGTGATTTCTGAACATATTGTTAGAGATAGTGACATAGCTGGTGGTACGCTTTACGGTGACCAAGCCGTTGTGGCGCCTTTGGTGCTCAGGGGTGTTGTTCGCGTTCCACGGGTCATCGGAAAACTCGTTGTGGTCTACCCATATGAACTCGCTCTCGTTCATGTCAATGCAGTCGATGGCCGAGTAGGCACCAGGTACCATCGACACGATACCACCGTTACCGTTGGGCCGTTCTCCTGGCGCGTACGAGATGCAATTGCTGAATTTCATGTTTCGGATGATGACATGCACTTGGTTATTCAACTGAATACCTCCGCCATAAATTTCAGCATTTCTATCTCCGCCCTCGATGGTCTTGTAGGGACCACACTGAAGAGAGACTCCGGGAGAACTTGAGAACATTGGAGTCATATCAATGCGTCCTCGCACCTGGAGAATTCGAGCTATTGCACTGTTCAAGCCATCTCGGAGTGCCCATACATCCCACACCGTGCGCACTTGCCCTCCTTGCCCTCCCCTAGTGCCGGCGCCGAACCCAACGAGGTTACGGTTCGGCCCCCTTAATGACCCACTCGTGCTGTTGACGAGCGGCAAATAGTCGGCATCGGAGTCGGCTACCGGCGCCGGGGCCGGCATCGCGGTAGCCGCTAAGACCACAACGGAAAATACGATCAAGAACTTCATAGTTCTAAGTTCCTTTGCCGCGTGAAATGACGCTTATATACGCTTCGCATCATATATCTAATGATAAAGTGTTCGATAATAGCGGTAATCCTTTCGATTATGAGGTATTTATTATTAATTATAATAAGGCTTGGTACATATCACCTCAGATCTCTAGGTATTTAAATCTATAACGGGTATAAAAGTAGTCAGAGGCATGTCTCTGTCATCCAAACATGATTTTTAACACAAAGCTCAAACGGAACAGATTGCAAGCCCATCGCCGCTAATATTAAAAAAATATACAAAAATATAAAAAAATTCAAGAATGTATTTTTAATATTTTTTGATTGTTGAATTAAATATTTTTTCAAAATGAACTTGCGCTTCATTAACTATTAAATATTGAGTCTTATATATGTTTGCACTTGCCCAAAATAACGTGATAAACAAAGCCAGTATCATTATTCTAGATCCAGTACTATTCCGATTACCTTGATAGAACATAGGATTTATCTACCTCGTATTATTTTTTACTTATCAGTTAATCACATAAATATAGCTGTATAAGTAGATTAATTATGATTAATAGGAAATTGGTCATTAAGAAACAAAAAACCTACTAAACGTAATACTTTAATTTCACTCTACTTAATACCTAAGGTGATATTTGATATTAAAGCAGAGGTCAAACTAAGTCCATCTAAATCAAGTTCTTGATTATCCTAGGCACTTGACGTTGCTTATACTCGTATCATCTACACTAATATCATAAATAGGAAAGATTTGATTGTTTGTTTGCATTGAATAGGCTTCGAAACTGGACCGATTTCAATTTTTTTTTCACCAGTGTGTAGAATGAACTTTCAGGATGAATATAGGCTATATTTAATATAGGTACTTCGTGGGCGACGCCGCGAGCAAAAGCTAGTCTAAAATAATTGCAAGAGCCTAATTTTATATTGTAAGTTTTATTTTTTCTACAAAAAGTCCATTTCTTCCTGTTTTTGATAAACATATTATAATAATGTTTATCGTGAATGAAAACTACTTAATCTGGTATTACGATACCGTTATATAAGAATTAATATGTATTTATCGTTCTTTAATTTATTTTTACATGACATTAACACATGCTACATTTTGCACTGTAGTATTCAGAACGTGACAGGTTGAAAGCCCATCGCCGCTTGTAAGAATACTAATGGATAGAAGTTAATGTAATAAACATAATGACATGAGATATAAAAAATATAGAGAAAACAAATAGAAGCAAATGGGATGCAATTTTTCGATAGCATTTCAACGTTAAATACGGCATGTAAGTCATCAATCTGACGAAAACTACGTGAATATATTATTATTATGTAATACTAGCTTCCGCTCGCGGCTTTGCTCGCAAGGTACCTACATAAAATATAGCCTATGTTACTCAAGGATAACGTAGCATTCTAATGGTGAAAGAATTTTTGAAATCGGACCAGTAGTTTTTGAGTTTATTCGTTACAAACAAAAATACAAATATACAAAACTTTCCTCTTTATAATATTAAGTATAGATAACTACTGTGCAAAATGCGGACATGTGCCAAATGACATGTTTGGACGTGCCTCTGACTACCCTCTTTAGGTATCCTCAGAAAGCTAAGTCACTAGAGAACTTAGGAGATATTTACCAAGCCTGGGGATTACAGTCGAGATTATGTGTTTGTTTTTTGGTGTTTTATATCATTAAGGGCCATTTAGATGGAGAGAGTTTCTTGACTGTTTCTTGGCAAGAAATTGTACGCTACTATCGCAAGCAATAATTGCCAAGATTATCGTGTCATAATCTATAGTACCTGGGTGACCGAGCTTTGCTCGTTTTTTTGGGGTAAATGACGTTTTCTAAAAATGAAACCTAGCTAGATCGATTTATCACCCCCGAAACCCCCTGCATACTAAATTTCATGAAAATCGTTGGAGCCGTTTCCGAGATTCAGATTATATATATATATATATATACAAGAATTGCTCGTTTAAAGGTATAAGATTATATATTATATCTATATATATAAAACAAAGACGGGTTTGTTACAACACTTATAACTCGAGATCGGCTGGATCAATTTTCATGGTTTTTGTATAAATATAATATAAATAAATATATATAGATATCCTAAAATATAAAACAAAGTCGGGTTTGTTCGAACACTTATAACCCTAGAACGGCTGGAACGAATTTCATGATTTTTGATTTGTTGGGTTTGTCTCTACCCTGAATAGCAGAATAACTATTAAAACATTTGAAAATTAAACAAAATTAAAAAATAATAAAGAAAATTCTAAGGCGGTACGAAGTTCGCCGGGACAGCTAGTGTTTATATACAGGCAAGAACTAAATTCTCGCCTACGATTATGTCATACGAGATAAACTCGAAATACAATTTTCGCTTTGTAGTTCTGTTTACACGGAGACAGATATATTCTATTGCGAGTCAAAATCGCCCAAGGGGCAGGGCGACAATCGTTAATGTTTACACGAAAAGACTTTTTTTGATAATCGTATATTCGATTCGACAAACTCTCTCTATCTAAATGGCCCTTTATGCCATTGTAGTTTGCTACATTATTACAGTAATGGCGCCCTACCTCAATTTAAAAAAAATCTGTGTACCTTAGCTGAGGTGAGGAAGCATTGAGTTGGCAGCTGTTTCCAAGAAGCTTTTTGCTATCAAAAGAAATTTCCATGACTACGAGTATACATTAGTATGGATAAGGAAAAACGTAATAAAACCGGCATTAGAACCGCAAGGTACCTACTAATCGATATAAGTTTTCCACGTATCGATATAAATAGTAACTAAAGATCGAAGGTATTGAAGTGATCCTCATAAAATAAGAGATCAATGTTTGGGCTCAGCTCTCGTTAGATCCAATACAAACTAGGCATAATGGCCATATATTCAACGTTTAAGATTGTCTGTTTTCATTTAGACTTTTGTCTTATATTTTTTTGCTACAATAAACCTACACTGGTAGTGATTAAGTTTTTTGCTGGACTAGCTAAAATTCAAAAACCACGAACGATTTCATTAAATTGCATACAGACATACATACAAAAAATCACGCCTGTTTCCCAACGGGGTAGGCAGACATCACGGATCTCCACTTGTTACGATCCTGACACACCTCTTTTGCTTCATTCACTCTCATTACATTCTTCATACATGCGCGTCGGTTTAGGGTACTCTTGACCTGGTCTTTCTCTGAAACGTCCCCAATTTGATCGAGGTACGTAGGTACGCCGAGGTCTTCCCCTTCCAACTGTCCCATTCACACTCGCCTTATGCACCTGTTTCGTCAATCTCCTTTCATCCATCCTTTCTACATGCCCAAACCATCTTAGCATCTTCAATTCACGCCAAACATTCATAAAGACAGACTCATAGCTCAGTTGGTAGCTCTGCCTTCTGCGCTGTAGTTTGCGGGTTCGACCCCACCCAGGACAAACATTTATGTTCTGAACACAGATTTTTGTTCTGTGTCTGGGTGTTATTATGTACTCTATTTACAAAAAAAGTACGTAATTAAATAGCAACTATCTGGTTCCTATAAGCTTTGCTTAATTTAGGACTAGATGGCGCTGTGCGAAATGTTAAAAAAAAACAATGTTCCATTCAAGTGTTAAAATATTTTATGGGGTATATTATTTTTGGGCAGTAGGTACCTATCCCGTTTTTTCTACCTTCAGAGCACTGGTGGTCTAGTAGTGGCCCCGCCTATCGATCCTAAGGTGGTGGATTCGAGAAAAATATGATCGCTATGATGGTCGTCTGACGCTTCTTTTACCAGTCCTCGGCCACCATTTTGTCATCACCACGTCTCGCCAGGTGTCCTGCCCAGCTCTACTTGATGGGTAGGTTAGAGTTTTAGAAATGAAAAATCGATGAAGGCATGTACGTAAAGGTTTTAGCCAGCCTGTCTTTGTATATCGTATCGAAACATGCATCTTCTGCCAATAATTTCAACTTCGCTCCCTTTTGGGACACAAAGTTTTCGGCCGTTGGATCCATTAATAATTAATAGTTTTGAACTTTGTAAATTAGGTGACCTACAAAGTTAAGTTAAGTCAACATCGTATTTCTTTACGGTTTAATATCTAATACGTTATAATCGTAAATTCTTTCTCCTTATCACCGAAAATCCTAACTACAGCAAACAAAAATGACACAATATGAGCCAAGTACTACGTACACAGGAACAAAGCGATTCTTGAGCTGAGGCGACCATCTCTACTGAATGCTGATGATTTTCTAATACTTCACGTATGAATCTGCAAAGAAAAAAATAAGTTTTTTACTATGAGTTTTCAAGACTATTTTTTGGTAAGTAGGTACCTGATAATTTTTGAGTTAGGTATAAATGTGTATGGATATAGGGGTTGACCAAAGAAAAGATGAATGGATTGTGTGAAAGATGATAAATGAGTAAGGTGTGAGTACTGAGACGAAAAATGATAGAAGGATATGGAAGAATAAAATGTGCAGTGCCGATCCCTCGTGAGAAAAGTTTATTTACTTTTTGAACTCTTAAAAAATTGTGGACAAATATGACTCATCCACATTAACTTCTGATAATTATACTGACTGGTACATCATTGGTAGATATTACAGGAAAACCAAACAGGACTGTTGGTTTTGTTTTTGATATCTGACTCACATACCTATTTCCTCACTAACTATGTATTTGTTTGTCCGACGGGCATGAGTCTCGGCTATCTGATGTGTTTTGTTGTAAACTCTAAAAATAACATTGTAAAAGTTTAAGAAAAAATAAAGTGTTAAAACTTATATTTTCCGCTTATTCTTTTGTTTTAGACCAAACCATCTGTTATCTTGAATAACATCTTTCATTATCCTAGAGCGGCGGTAAAATACGGTGAAGTTAAAACGTGGCCTGTGTTTTGTGAAAAATATATATATATTTTTTTTTTTAATATGAAGAAAAAATCGTGTTTGTTTCCTCGGTGTTCGTTGTTTGTAAGTATTTATTATTTTAATAATAATCCTTTTTTTCTGTTTCACTTTTGGTTAAAAGAGCTAACTAGGTACTACCAAATTACTTACTTGAGAGTTGTGAAACTCAAGGTCCATAATACTGACTTCGTTCAATATGCCAACCGTATTGCTAAGTAATATCAAAAGATATTATTGTATTTGATAGTACTCGGACCTAGATAACTTATTGTATTTTCAACTCTGGTTCTTTCTTGGTTAAAGTCGGTAGATAAACTTAAAACTAAAGTGTTAAGTTAAAACGGCATTTGTAAGGAATACGCAATTCTGTTAATTCATATTACTAAGCGCCTATTGTACAATTCAAAGCAATGCTAGAAATGCTTTGTTAACAAAAAGCCGAAAGGTGTTTTAGCACTTTGCGATACGTTTATTCACAGATGTTTGTACTGAGTCTGGGTGTTATTTTGTATTATATTATGTTGTATTTACAAAAAAAGTAATAATAATAATAATATAATAATTAATCTGTTAACCATCTGGTTCCCATTGTACAAGCTTCTTAGTTTGGGACTAGATAGCGTTGTGTTAAATGTCCACCAACCATCATCATCATTATTTGCCTGACTGCACCCACTACAGGGTATAGGCCTCTCTATGCATATGCCATTGTCCACGTTCTGCTGCTAGCCTCATCCAGGTCCAGCTTAATTTTTTATTATATTATTTACTAGCTTCCGTTCGCGGCTTTGCGCGCGAGGTACCTACATAAAATATAGCCGATTTCAAAAATTCTTTCGCCGTTAGAATGCTAGATAACGTAGCATTCTAACGGCGAAAGAATTTTTGAAATCGGACCAGTAGTTTTTGAGTTTATTCGTTACAAACAAAAATACAACAATACAAAACTTTCTTCTTTATAATATTATATTAGTATAGATTTATTTAGATTTAGATTTAGGTAGATACATAAGCCTTTTTGATTTTTTTGTTCAAAACACGTTATAAAGTTTCAAGGAATCCAGACTGATTTATTTCTCACGGAATACAAACATTAGCCCTCCATTGTTCAGTTCACATTGACCATTAATACTGTGCGCAGGTACTTATGCCACCGACAAGTAATCAGCGTATCTAAGCCCTTATCGACGTGTTTTGATAAAAAGTGTATTACCACAAACCTTTGTCGATTCATAGTTATTAACTATTGAAACTTTCCGGGACCAATATCATCTGTACCTAACGTAACACAGTTTAAACAATAAAATTCTTATTCTTAATAAGATTCATTTTTAAATGAAAATTTTATCAAAAATTAGCTTTGCCGGGAAAAGTGAGATTAATGTTATCAGGAGAGTGAAAACAAATCTGTTTCAACTTGTGGTTTTCGATTTTTTCACTGAGATTCGATATTATTTAATTTTCTTCCACTAATGTACTCGTATAAGTCACTTTTCACAAGTCGACACGTAGGTACATTTTTTTATAATATAATGTAATGAGGGTAAATTTCCCTTAAAACTTGAAAAAAGTTGTCAGTTTTCTTGCTATCACTATTTGACGTAGTCGGATTTTAGCTTTATGTAAAAACAAATATTAATAACGATGTTTCTTTCAAAGAACAAATCCTTAGTTAGAAACCTGTTGGGTGCTGCTGATGAGATATGTAGTAAATACCGGGTTTGGCCACAGTATAGCTTAGTCATCCTTATATACCCAATGGTTTTCCTTATACAATAGTTATGAACTAAAAATTGGTTCAAGTCATTGACCGTAATATTCCCACAGTAATTTTATGATTCGGATGATTGCTAAATGTTCATTTTTTTAGAGTTCTGTTTTAATCTTTTAATTTTGTGTCGATGTTGCCGAAAAAATACGATTGATTTGTCGAATCGACATTGCATAA
Source organism: Cosmorhoe ocellata (assembly GCA_963675405.1). Taxonomy (NCBI): domain Eukaryota; kingdom Metazoa; phylum Arthropoda; class Insecta; order Lepidoptera; family Geometridae; genus Cosmorhoe; species Cosmorhoe ocellata. The sequence goes on along the minus strand of OY776246.1, from coordinate 9,772,792 downwards.
AAATACTTACTATTTAAATGTTGTTCTTTAATAAAATAGTGCCTGGTTGACCGAGCTTTTCTCGGTTTTTTTTTGGTAACAGACGTTTTATTAAAATGAAACCTAGCTAGATCGATTTATCGCCCTCGAAACCCCCTCCATACTAAATTTCATGAAAATCGCTGGAGCCGTTTCGGAGATTGACAAGAAGAATAGAAGAATACTATACAAGAATTGCTCGTTTAAAGGTATAAGATTAATAACTGTTACTTCAAAAGTCACCAAATTGCAATAGCCAAGCCAATACAATACACAGTTATACTAACGGGTTGTTGACCAAACAATGGCCGATCATTACTCTAATTACCTAATTACCGACTCACAGTTTCTGCGCATTCGTCATTTTCCACCGTGCCCTATCTACTTTGGCTTGTATCACGTTTTTGCCGTTATTAGGGTTCAGTGGGTTTGATAAATAATAGTAAGTACGCATACTTAAAAACATGATACTTAGATAAAAGTACCTGGTTGACCGAGCTTTGCTCGGTTTTTTTTTTGGTAAATCTTGTTTTTTGGAAAATGAAACCTAGCTAGATCGATTTATCACCCCCGAAACCCCCTGCATACTAAATTTCATGTAAATCGCTGGAGCCGTTTCCGAGATTCCAATTATATATATATACATTATACTCGTACAAGAATTGCTCCTTTAAAAGTATAAGATATCACACAGTACATTATTTTAATATTTTTTTACTTGTCGTGTCATTTACCTTATACCTTTAAACGAGCAATTCTTGTTTAAAATAATGTATGGCTCCAACGATTTTCATAAAATTTAGTACGCAGAGGGTTTTGGGGGCGATAAATCGATTTAGCTAGGTTTCATTTTCCAAAAAACAAGATTTACTAAAAAAAACCCGAGCTAAGCTCGGTCAAACAAGTACTAAAATAATAATGTGAACGCTGTAAAAAAAATACTCGTATTACATCCTACTTAGTACTAAGTATTTCTTTGATAGTGCTTTAACTAGTTGAAACTAGGTAAGTACAGTTCATTTTTGAATTATACTATGCATACGTCCACTTTTGATTTCAGTTCAACAGTACACTTTCGCCGCTACGGAATTCAAGCAAAAAATGGCCAAACATTCGCTTGTTTGAATTTTTTACTCTCATTGTTTGCGGCCCATTATATTACGGAAACGACGTGTAGGTATAGGTGAATTAAAGTTTGTTTTGTGCAGACTTCGGACAATATCCACTGTTGATACCAACTCTTTGGATGGAATTGATTGTGAGTTTCCAAACTGTGTTGAACAGTTGTGTTCGAAAACTTTTGTTTAACACAAAAACTTGTACCGCTCAAAGCATCAAATGCAATCCAGTGTTTCCTGCATGAAAGAATTCGCTTTTTAGACACATTTTGCAAAAAATCAACACAATTTTTTATTAGTCACATAATTGAGTCTACTTATACAAAGAATCTTATATATATCTTATCTTATACTCCAGAGATAATATTGGCGTAACATTTTTATGAACATTGATGAAAGTTTTTATTTTGCTCTTTATTGCATTGATTTTCTCACGTTTTTCGGCTGTTTTATTTCGAATCAATTTTATATGGCAACACAACACACGTCAAGACACGTCAAGTAGAAATTAATAAACTAAGACAAGTATTACAAACAATGAACGGAAAATTACCAAGCACTAAAACTTGGAACAAATTCGAAGACTTACGAAACTGTCTTAGTTAAGTAACAGATCTCTGTAAATCACAGTTTAATGGTCAAATGGTATTGCACAGGAAAAAATTACAATGGTGTATCGTAGTTTATAAAGTATTGTTTTTCATGGAGCAGCTTTGAATAATCATGGAGTACTTGGGCTACAAGCCTTTTCTGTAGTCCTGTGTAATAACGGTAGAAGTGATTGGGGCAGCCAGATCTTCAGCTCCAACAACTAACAAAAAAACGCACCAAAATCAGTAGTGTCCGTTTCACAGCATGTACCATTAGTAGAACGAAAGGTTACCATACTTTCTAGCAGGTGAACAGACCACCATCACCAGTTTAACAACGAGCGCTGACTCATTGTACTCTTCGCTGGTGAAAGTCATGAGTTTTTACTAGTACTGGTAGGACTGCAATTTTAGTCAGTGATCGGGTTACAAAGCGGACTGTAGTGGCTGGATTTCGGAAATGTGTACCATCAGTCAATGTTTTTGGAGTAGGGTAAATATTATTTCATATATTAACTAGTTTTGTGATAAAATTAATAAAGTGACTCTACTCGTGATTTTGCAGTGTTGATTAAACATTTTGAAACACAAAATTGCTCTTGCTACTAAAGTCTAGCGTTGTTTTTCCATAATATTCCCCATAATATTTACTGTTTATTCCCTTTTACTCAAACAAGTCACAACACAAGATTTTCTTAGAGTAATACAAATAAATTTTCTCAAAATGCAATCGTGAAATCTTTACTCCACCGAGCAGACGCAATAAAGACGCAATTATTTTGCTATTTAGTGATCTAATTTCTCTGATTGCATTTTAATCATATTTTAATAGTTTGATGATTGCGATGAACGCGCATCTAACCATATTAACCGAACCATCATCTTGTTGTCTCTAGAATTCTTCCACCGAATTCAGCAGCCGAATTATTCTCGAACAGTGTTGGCACCACCACATCATCATCATCATCATCATTCAGCCCGGTTGCACCCACTGTTGAGTATAGGCCTCCTCTTTATTACGCCACTCTTTCCGGTCCCCAGCAAGTCTCGTCCAGTGGTTGCAGACTACGCTGACGATGTCGTTGGACCATCGGGCGGGTGGTACCATTAATATTAGTAAACCACCACATACGCATTCACATTTATCTTTCTTCTATTATATAAAAATTAATCCCTATATCCCTTGGTCACGGCATCACGCGTGGACGGCTGGACCAATTTCGCTAATTCTTTTTATGTTCTGTTTATTAGTGTAAGGAGAAGGTTTTAAAACAGGACAGTGTTTGTCGGCTCAGCTAGTAACTCATAAAAATTAATTAAATATAAAAGAAATTACTGTTTAGAAATCATTGTTTTTAGAACTGCCAATTGTCACCATATCGAACAGAGAAAGAAAACATAACAATTAGGTATGTGCCTTATAATATAATGATTATACCAAATAGTAAACAGATATTCATACTATCTCAAAAAGTAGATTATTGCACCCTAGTCATAAAAAAAATAAAAAGTTATCTAGGATTAGTTTACTTTAGTCACGTTTCCTGAAAGATTAGTCAATTCGATATAATATTGACGTTACTCAATAGTAGGGGCTCTCTTATCGTGATAACAGTTAGCTCTTGCGTTTGAGCAGTCAGGATAAATTAGGACAAGTGAATTGACGAGACGGACCGTGTTTCAAACTGCAGTGTTGAGAGATTGACGTGAGAAATTATGGTAAATAATCATTCTCCTAAAAATAAGTGTTTTTATTTTAAGTCCTTGAAAATGTTATCAATGTCATTTTTGGATAATTTAAAACGGAATTAATTTTCACAACGGATGTACAAAATTGAAAGTTAGTTGTCAAGATAATAATTTAAACCGAGAAAAAAGTGAAAAATTAAAAAAGTTTGTGTTTAAAATTAGAACCTAATTCAAAATGTTTATTATCAGCCATAGACAATAATAATTACTTAGGTAGTGTATCTAATGATGTTTTTAGTGCGTGCGTCGAAATGAAGTTCCTATCTACAAAAGGTGACAGTGCCGGTTGAATATCAATGTTGTCAATAGAAACCAGAAAGTCATAAAGGTCATAATGGCATACACTTTGTTACAATACGAATGTTTTCTGCTCCAATTGCGATGAAAGTCATGCATCACCGAAGCCACATCTGGCTTCGACCGATTTTTATTTTTTACGACAGCGTTTTTTGAAGTTTTTTTGTTTTGAAAGCTAAGTTTTATATTTTATTCAATTTACTACATTTTTTATCATAATTTTCACTTCATTTTATGACAAAAAACGATTTGATAATATCCTACCAAAACATTTGTGTGATAGAATATAAAAAATAGACTCCTTTTATAATGCTCTAATACATTTTATTTATATTAAAATAAACAAGATGCAACTTCTGACTCCCCAAGTCCCAACCAAGCCATTACAATGAAATGATTTATTATTAAAAATGCTTCAACTAGGGCTAAATCTACAGAGTTATTTTTCTTGTCTCAAAAGTATTCTCTAAGTTTACCTTGATCATCAATCATCATATTTTTTTAACATAATTATTTTATGCAAATAACAGCTCAATTCATAAGTCATAAAGGTCACAAACGAAATTCACGACACATGCAATTCACACTCAGGACCCGTACTAAAATGACCTTTAAGCCACAGTAACCTTTATAATCTGGAACATACAGTTTGAATCGCAATGCCCGTGATTGATAAACTTACTCTTCATTATTCAATCGACACTCATTGGCCCTCATCACAAAATGGTCATGAGCCCTTCCGGAATTACCCAAGAGAAGTATTCAGACGGGATGTAGATAATTTGGGTGCTTGTTTGAACATAGCAAGTCGAATGTAATACCTATCTACTCGCAGCTGGTAGTAATGACCTAGAGCTATAAAAAACTATATCCTTAACTATCGTTCTTCCAAGCAATAGTATAGCTAGTGAAGTTTTAGGCACAGTGACTATCTTCATGCAACAGAGTGCAATTGACCTATCTATAACTTCATCCATGTGATAGATTTTCTTACTAACTTTAACTCTACTGTAAGCCTGCTTTTCACGCTATCCACGTCGGTGGGTCATTGACGTGCCCAAAATGCGATCGTAGCTTTGTCAACACAATGGTACTTTCTGATGCACCATTAAGCAGAACAACGAAGCTCTCAACAACATGAAGTTATATTGCCTCTTTATTTCCATCTTCAGATACTAGAACACCATTGTCGTTTTAAAGTTATCTAGAACTTACGGTCTTTCAGCCATCATGTATGAATAGTAAATACCACGTTTAAATAGGTGTTGGGAGAAGGCGGCGTTTTAGGTTTACTTGCAGTTCCTTTCTATAGACCAAGACTGCTATTCCAAAAATAGTATGATGTCTGAATGTCAGAAATAGGTCTCTAGCAAATTGGCCTTAATTTTTATAGCTGACTGCAGGCGTCTTATATTTAAGATTATTATTAGATTAGACTGCAAATAGAGTTGTATTATGATTCTATAGAAATGCCATATCCTTAAAATTTGCAAAAAGTCTCCTACGTTTTGCAATTTTAACGTAAAAGGACCTGTGTTTTGCTTGCTTCTATTTTTTTTACAGCGATTTAAAAATCATTTCCTATACAGTGAATCATTAAGTGCTTCATTGTATTGATTTTCTAAAAATGTTATTTCACTTAGAAATCGATTTATCTCTACCGCATACCAAGATAGGACTATCGATAATCCAAGATATCCTATCCCTTTGTGGAAGTTATAGCCCGTATTTGCTTTCAGTCACGTCAACATTTCGTCCTTGATTGCTGGGACCCTTATCTATAGGACTATTTGCTTTTTCATTTAGTTAATCAAAGTAGGTAAATAAAACGATTTTCGTTGCTTCTATTTCAGCTAAAGGTTGGTAGTTTATTGTTATAAGGAAAACATTTAGCTTAACCAAATAAAACGGTTAACGAAAGGGTTAAGTTTATTTTATAGATGAAACTCTGATAGGTACTTTGGGATAAAAATATATTTTTTTAAGTAAATTCAGATAATTTGAAAGTGATTAGCCATGACCGTGAACGTGAATCACTATGAGCGGATATTACCAGTGATAACAAAAAACAAATAGTTAATAATTGTTCATACGTATATGTTTTAGTGACTATAAATAAAACACAAAACTTTGATAACAAATGAATATACCATGTCACTATTAGTCATTCTACTTAGGTCGTGATAGAATGATGGATGGCTCTAAAACTGAAAGTAGGAAATATTGGCGTAAGCTAAGGAAGTAAGCATAAGAAACAAAACTACCTTAGACCTTACTATGCTAACTAGATTGTTATTTTATTTTGTTTCAGAGTAAACTTTTCAGCTCAAAGTCTTCAGACTTTGAGAACGAAGCCCTTGAAGTCCACAATGAATACAGACGAGAGCATGGCGTTCCACCCCTAATTCTAAACAAAGAAATCTCTAAAACTGCCCAGAAATGGGCGGAAGAACTTGCCAAAAGAGACGCTATGTCTTACAGTTCAAACCAGACTTACGGAGAGAGTGTCTACTGTGGCTGGACGGCTGACGTCAACACTAAGATCAAAGCAAGAGACTGCATAGACAAATGGTACAGCGAAATCAACGAATATTCTTTTGGAAGAGAACCAGATCAACTCAAATGCGGTCACTTCACGCAACTTGTGTGGAAAACAACGAAAGAACTAGGAGTCGGAAGTGCTAAGAGTAAATCGGGGAAGCTATATGTTGTAGCAAACTACTATCCCCCTGGAAATTATAGTGGGAGATTTGCCACAAATGTCACTCCTCCCGGAGCATTACAGTTCTCTACTGGAAATTATAGCTCATTACGTAGCTCCAATAACAATCTGCCACTTCCAAAATCACCAAATCAAAAACAACCACCGTCACCGAGCGGGCAGAACAGCAAGAAGTTCGGAGAAATAGCTTCAGATATAGTCAGCAAATTGAAATCAACCTCAATATCTGGTGATAAGTTTGAAGAAGAATGTCTAAAAGCTCATAATGAGTTGAGAAGAAAGCACGGCGTGGCACCACTTGAGCTGAATAAGAAACTGTGTAAATACGCAGAAGATTGGGCGAAAACCATCGCTAAGAATGGCAAAATGGAACACAGAGACCAGAATGAGTATGGAGAGAACATATTCTTCGCCTGGTCTTCTGATCCAACCTTTACCGTCTCTGGTAGAGAACCAGTAGAAAAATGGTATAGCGAGATCAAGTTCCACAAGTTTGGTAAAGAACCTTCAAACTTAGATTCAGGGCATTTCACACAGGTCATCTGGCAAGATAGTAAAGAAGTTGGGATTGGTATGGCGAAAAATAAAGAAGGGCAAGTTTATGTAGTTGCTAACTACACACCACCGGGTAATGTCATGGGCAGTTTTAGCACAAAGGTTCCTCCTCCTTTATATTAAAACTTTAGACAGGAAGTAAATGTTGCCAAAGATAAAGTTTTGCATTATGAAGGGTACAGACCAAACAAATAAAAGCACGCATAGATTTATACCATCTTTTTTCCCACAGAATTTGAGATTGTCATACATTTAAGACCTTCATACTCTTACTTTTGTTCGCTTTGTCTGAACCCAGCTGCACAAAAAGTATAAACCTACCTACTTATCTATTGAGTTCGCTTTCACATTATTTTTGACGGTTCTTGTTTTTCTTTCACCTATTTTCATTATATTTAACCGCATGTTTATGTGATAGTGAATTATCGAGAGGCTAAGAATTTTTGGAAAAGATATCCAAGACTTTAAAATCATTCCAAATAATTGCATTTTTGTTACGTTTTATGACTATTGTGATACTTAATACATCTACCTACGTTATTAAAAACCCAAAGAAACTAACCTTGAAAACTAAATAAAACCTTTTAATTTTAGTAAGTTTTAATATTTGTGGTCAATTTATGATTTACTGCTAAACCAATTTATGATTAAATTTTGTACTAAACTTAATTTTCCGTTGTTTGCAAATGTTTTATTATTTTAATTTTATTTTATAACAACTGTATCCAGGTATTATGAACAAACCCACATGCCTGAGGCTAGTATAGTACGTAAGTAATAGACCCTTGTTAATTTATTAGTAAGTAATTTAATCTGGACCAAGACGGGTGATTTATATGTTGTTTTAAATAATGTTTTGCATTGTGTTCGTAAATTTACAGTGTATAATAATTTATTGTTGAAGAAAATATAAAAAAATATTACTTATATTTTACTTTGCTCGCTTACATTTTTATTCGGCCTGCAAAAATTAAAGTTTTAGAACAGTGTTTTGTTATTTTTTCTGTGTATAGCTACTATCGTTGAACAAATTCTTGCACCAAGATTGTCAATTATATGCCTGCCAAAAACTAATCCAAACCTTCAACAAAAACACTAAAACACTCTAGATAAGGCGACAAAAATATAATGAATTGCATATTGTTTCTCATAACTCAAAGATAACTGTTGACAACACCGATTATCGAGTTTTGAAATTAAATAATAGTATTAAATTTATCACTTTGTTCGGTTTTTTCTGATAAATCTTGTTTTTCGGAAAATGAAACATAGCTAGATCAAATTTATCGCCCCTGAAACCTCCTGCAAACTATATATCGGCGAATGGACGGTTTTAAAGGTATGATATAATGTAATATCTTATTATACTTTTAAACGAGCAATTCGCCGATTTAGCTGAATCATAATTATAATAGCTACTTGATAGTAGGTAGGTACTTGGTAAACGTACTGGTTTTCGCAATTAGGCCGGCGCTAGTGGGCCCTTTTTGAGTACAATAAAATTTAGCATAATGGTTAAAATTAGCTGGGAATTCAGGAAACAATCGTTTCGGAGTAATTGTTCAAAGCAACTAATTGGTAGGCAGATTAATAATTATACCATCTCTAATTTTAATGCGCCCATTGACATGTTAGATTATTGAGAGCGCTGGTGGTGTAGTGGTAGCACCCCTGCCTCACTATCCGTGGTTTCAAACCTGGTCGTACACTAATGCGTTTTTCCATTCGAAAAATTTATGTGCGCAATGTCAGTGCATTAAACAGTAAAGGAAATCATCGTAAGGAAACCGGCATACCCTAGCGTCTATTACCAACCGACCAACCACGCTGTCCACCTATTTGGACGGTTAGAAAATATTTTTCTTAACCAACAACCTGGTTTGTCGGTTGGTATATTTTATTCTTAATCGACAACCTGGTTTATCGGTTGATATATTTTATTCTTAACCGACAATCTGGTTTGTTGGTTGAAATATTTTTATTCTTAACCGACAATCTGGTTTGTTGGTTGATATTCTTTATTCGTAGCCGACAATCTGGTTTGGCGGCTAATATTTTTATTATATATACTAGTTGAGCCGACAGACAAACCAAAAATTCGAAGGTGTGTGTCATAGGTTAGTATTCTTACAAGCGACGATGGGCTTGCAACCTGTCACGTACGAAATACTAACTACTATGCAAAATCTGAGCATGTACTAAATGTCTTCAGATATCCTCAAAGATCTAAGTAACTAAAGATCTGAGATGAGAGAGCCCGGGGATTACAGTCGTGAATATTTTTTTTAATTATCAATGAGCGGCCGCGAAATGGTCTGGAGAGCACTACAACTTGACCTTTCTCTGCCTTGAACTGCCTTCGATGAAGATAAAACACGAGACACGTCATTCAAATCATAAAATTTTCTATTGAGAAAATCTTTCCCGGGAAAGTGATTCTTATTAACCTATAGTCGTTGTCAAAGTTTACATTTTTATTTAAAACTAGCTGATGCCTGCGGCTTCGCACGCGTGGATGTCTGTTATCGTGACCAAAAATGTAATCATGAAATTTTGGTTTAGGCAGCGTTTTTGTTGAAAGTTCATAGACAGCTTATTTTTTTCCGACCCCTTTCATCAAATATCATTATATTTTAGCTAAAGTATACAAAAACTTGATAAATTATATACTAAAACCTTCCTCGTGAACCATTATATCTATTAATGAAAACAGCATGAAAATCGGTGCAGTAATTTTTTAGTAAATCGCGAGAAGACAGACAAAGAGACAAACAGATACGGCGGAGGACATTATTGTATAATAAATGAAGTGATAGTGATTTTAAATGGTTAATGTTAAGGTATTTAGTTTAGTACTTAGTTTGGGGCTACATGATGCTGTGTGATAGTGTCCAGCATTATTATTATTATTATTATTATTATATTTAGATTTGTTTGAAAATACAAGCTACAGAAACTTTTACTTAGTATGCTACCAATATCTACCATTCGTAGGTATTGGTCTCCAGACACGTAATTTTAAATATTTTTAAAGAAATGCAACAAAACATCCAGAATTTTATAGCTTAAACTGGCAGCCATTATGCAAATTGCAGTTTGCATTGTAAAACTAAACAAAATATATTATGTACTAGAAACGAAACTCCCTAAGCAGTTTCTTACTCAAAGCGAAGATCAAATATTTACTTTTCTTGAAGACAATATCTGCTGAATGCAATTTCGTACGATTTTCAAACGGTTCGACTTTCGCGGTGCAGATATTGTACTATATTCCAGTTACTTTATTTAAAACGATTCAAATGTATTAAAATATATATTTACTTGGCTTTAGTAGATAATAAACAAAATTGCAATTGATTTGTGTAGTAAAAACTTTGAAAATAAAGCATAACGTAAGTACTCATAATTAGATGAAATTGAAAAGTGGGGTTACGCCAGTGACAGAAAATTAAGGAGTATTATATAATACTTAGAGTAATATGCTGTGAAAATTATTCATTGTGTGGAGAAAACTTTTGGATAGGAATGTAGATAGATGTATTTAATTTTCAAAATTGTTCATTTATATTGTGTGTATTGTGGTGGCAAATAAATGATATGTCTATGTCTATATAAAAAAAAGAGAGAAAAGATGGATGGACTGTGTAAAAACAGCATGAGTAAGAAAGGTGTGAATACTGAGATGACGATTTGTTAGAAAGAAATGGAAGAAAGAAACACGTGTCATAACTTTATGCCCTTTAGCAAAGAGATGATTATACATCTTACTTACCACAAGGTCTTTGGGCAATATCAAAGTAATATAACTTTGATATTTCGTACCATGTTCGTACCACGTACAAAAATTCTATTGAAGCAATGTTACTTCAAGATCGAAAATTTGATGTTTCTGAGACATTATCGTTTGTAAGAGTTTGTGGTAAGACCTTGGGAGTTGTGTTTCTATAAGCGGGTAATATATTATGTTAAAACTTATTTCACGGTGTGCGCTTGATGTGTGCGCAATGTAATGAGAAAACTTTCATTGCAGTCATTCATCGACGCAATGTTCTTTAGTTTTAGTAAAATGGACTGGCTTGCTGTTTGTTTTATATACATGGTATGTCCTTTAAAGAGCACTGGTGGTATGGTGGTAGCACCCTTGCCTCACGATCCGAAGGTTGTGGGTTCAAACCTGGTCGTGGATCAATAAGTATTTCTGACCGAATTAAAAATTTGCGCAATGCCACTGCACGGTGAAGGAAAATATCGTGAGGAAACCGGCATACTATAAAACTAAAATTTCGAAGGTGTGTGCCATAGGTTAGTATTCTTATAAGCGGCAATGGGCTTGCAACCTACGGAATACTAACTACTGTGCAAAATGTGGGCATGTGGCAAATATCGTGTTGGACGAGCCACAACCCCCTTTATAAATATCCTGAAAAGATCTAAGTACGCAGAGATCTGGAGAGATATCTACCGAGCCCGGGGATTACAGTCATGTTTTGATTAAATATTTGCAATCGACTCGCTAAAGGTTAAAACTGGTGCTAAGCGTCCATTAATTCTTCGTATTTTTGCAGAATATTGCCGTACTGCAAGCAAGACATGAGTTCGATATTAAGAAACTGATTGATATAATCAAGGTAAACAAGTAAACTTAATATAAAACAAAGTTTAAATCTTAGTTTTTTTTAAAAACTTTAATCTGATAAAAACAGAATTAGATCGTGTGTATTTTAGCATTGTCTGCGGAACAATAGAATAACCATCATTTTATTTTAGGATGCTACAAGTATTTTGACTATTGTTAATAATTCGTGTTAACAGTTCGTCGCAAATCATAAAACCCCGTTTAATTTTCTGCACCAGACATTTTCTAATTTGTTGCTCCATCAATTATGAAAACTTTACCAATTAATAGGCAGGCTGCAAGTTTCGATTCATAGCACATTAAAATTCTATACAAGTTCAATGATATTCAAAGTTCAAAACTAATGTATTAGCTTGAGACTGGATTAATTATAGAACCCTTTAAAATCGATGTACAAAACCTACTGACCAAAACATTTTCAAAATTTTTAGTTGAGTAGTTCCCATGACGGCTCTTGTCTGACGCCTCCTGACGAGCTATTATGGGAAAGTCACAATACATGCTATATTCATTCCCATGCCCCGACCACTACTTATCTTATACCTTTAAATGGGCAATTCTTGTAATACATATTATGTATTACATATGTTTAATGTATATTATAAAGTCTGAATCTCGGAAACGGCTCCAAAGATTTTCATGAAATTTAGTATGCAGTGGGTTTCAGGGGCGATAAATCGTTCTAGGTGTCATTTTTATAAAAAATCGTTTACCAAAAAAAAATATGCAAAACTCGGTCATCCAACTACTTTTTACATAGTCTTTGAAGTACCAGTAACTATTACAGATCACTGGAAATACCAGATAAAAAAAAGTAGATTACGTGGGATTATTTCATGTTCTCATTGTCATCGGCTGAAAAAGAGTTATTTTTATGCGCTTTTATTCTCAAGAACATTCAACTCTCCACCCCCTTTTTTAGGTCTTACATATCTAAATTTAGCCTATGATTTATTTGTCAGCCAGACTACTGAATCCTCAATCCTCTCAAAGGCGTCAAAATGATCCATAATACGCACATTGTTATACCAAACTTGTAATCGCTTCAGCTTGGCGGTACCTTAACTCTTTCAACTGATTGTTTACAGCTGAGCAAATTAATTAAACACTTACTTAATGAGTTTCAAGGTAGTTTCAAGGCTTTAGTGAATATTTAGTTACATCAAAAGCATTATTATTACAATAGTTGGTTTTGAAACTTCTAAAACATTGGTTTCCTACAGCTTAGGGTTCATTAGTACATAGGTATAAATATTATAGTAAAATATCCAAAGACCTTACCACAATCTCTTTGGGCAATATCAAATCAATAAAACTTAGATATTTCGTACCATGACCTACAAAAGTTGAATTGAAGTAGTGTTCATTCAGCTTGAAATTTCTAGACGTTTCTGAAAGATGATTGTTTTTTAAGAGCTTGTGTTAAGCCTATGGTCTAAAAACGTATAATAATATATTTGAGATGTATTCAATGAGCAGTCAAAAATTATCATTATTTAATAATTATATATTAGGTACTTATATAAAAGAAGAGTATATATATATATATATACATTATAATCATCATCATCATCATTCAGCCCGGTTGCACCCACTGTTGAGTATAGGCCTCCTCTTTATTACGCCACTTTTTCCGGTCCCCAGCAAGTCTCGTCCAGTGGTTGCCATTAATTATAATATAATAATAATTATAATAATAATAATAGATAATTTTGGTCAGTGAACCAGCCAGTTACTAATACTTATTTCTCATTTAAAAAGTAATTTACGGCCACGCTGAGCAATTTGTGATGATATTCTCCATAAAAGTTCATGGCGCGATTTATAGAACCAAGAAAAATAATTTTACGGCAAAAGTTTCAAGTTTATTACCCGTTCACGCCTATGTAATAAAAATATGATTTTTGCTACACAAAGGGCGCTTATAAAATTTTAGAACGCTGTTATTTTATAAAGTTTCTAAAGTAGTTATAACGGAATTATAATAAAAAGAAAGTAATCATAAAGATTATAAAGATAAGACTGATAGGAAGAATAGGTGGATTTTATTTTAATTTTCCGAATGCCATAATATAATATAACATGACTGCTGTAATATCGGAAAAATAGCAAGTACTTTTTGCGATTTTACGAAATATATTTAGATGTACTTTTTTTTTATTTGTATGACAAAGGCCAGGTCATGAGTACCTACCCTAAACTGACGCGCATGTATGAAGAATGTAATGAGAGTGAATGAAGCAAAAGAGGTATGTCAGGATCGTAGCAAGTGGAGATCCGTGGTCTCTGCCTACCCCGTCGGGAAACAGGCGTAATTTTATGTATTTATGTATGTATGTAGTAAGAGAAAGTTTGTGAGGATGTATGGATGTTTGGTTACTCTTTCACGCTGAATCGGCTGAACGGAGCTGGATGAAATTTGGCACAGAAATACATTATAGTCTGGCACATAGGCTTGCCCGGATAATGTACGTTCCTGTGGGATAGATTTGTTTTGTTTTTTCAAAGGTCGACCCGGACAAAGCCGTGGGCAAAAGCTAGTTTGTTATAAAATGTAGATACATTATCATTTTTTTTTTAATTCGTTTATCGTATGATCTACGTAGGTATGTAAAATGTTGATTTAAATGTAATCTTGTTCTAAATCCTTTAAAAATTACCGATTTAGGCCGTGCTTACAGTCTTACAAGTAATTAATAAATTGCGATTTACCACACAAACCGTGCAGGCGTGAAGAGTGGTCAGCTATTAATTAATGCTTTTGTTCAGTGTGGCTACAACCTTAGCCAGAAACTGAAAAGTTAATTTGTTCGTTCGAAATAATTGCCAATTTTTGAATTAAGCTTTTGCTTGTAAAAATTTAACTGTATTATAAACCCACTTCAATAAGAGCGCCGGTAGTGTAGTGGTAGTACCCCTGGTTTACGATCCGAAGGTCGTGGGTTCAAACCTGGTCATGCACCAACGAGTTTAACTATCCAAAAAATGGAAAAAATCGTGAGAAAACCGGCATAGCCTAGAACCAAAAATTCGAAGGTGTGTGTCATAGGTTAGTATTTTTATAAGCGGCGATGGGCTTGCAACCTGTCAGGTACCAATATTATCTTCTGTGCAAAATGTGAGCATTTGTGTCAAATGTCATGTTTGACATTTGACACAATGTAAAGAGGGTAACTCTTTAAAATATCCTCAAAAAGATCTAAAGATCCTGAGGGAGATATCTACCGAGCCCGATGATTACAATCATATTTATTTATTCATTTTTAGAGGTTCTCAATTCGACTGTATGTTTTTTTTGTATAATTGGTGGAGTTAATGCGAACAAAGGTTGGCATTTACTCCGCCAATTATTCATTTGGTTCGATGATTATTTTAATGGTAGATCTCTCAGTGGTCCCATATAAGTTTTATCGAAATCAATTTATTTATTCACATTCCATAGAGAAGAAACTTCATGAAGCAATATAACCCTATCCTGGGGGCTCCGAAGTACGCGGAACACTTGCCTGAAGCAGAGCCGATCCTACCAGGCCATACCCTGATCAGACCAGCCAAGGACATGCTAAAGTCAGCTGTCAAGTTTCCACTCAGAGACTTAGGGGGCTCTGTTGTATATGGGAATAAAGCCAATATTGGATTATCGTGAGTTTGTGTGGCATTTTAATAGTTAAGTACTTATATCCTACTAGCTTCCGTTGGCGGCTTTGCTCGCGAGGCACCTACATAAAATATAGCCTATGTTACTCAGGGATAATGTAGCATTCTAATGTTAAAAATTTGAGTTTGTTCGTTACAAACAAAAATACAAAAATACAAAACTGTCCTCTTTGTTATATTAGTATAGATATATACGCGAAAGTTTGTAAGAATGTATAAATGAATGGATGTATGTTTGTTGCTCTTTAACGCTGAAACGGCTGTACGGATCTGGATGAAATTTAGTACAGATATAGATTATTGTCTGGAATACTACTTTTTATCGCGGAAAAATGTACGGTTCCAGTAGATGTTTTTGTTTTTCAAGGTACCACTAGAAAATTACATTTTAGTGTTTAGATAAAAATACTCTTTTATTTAACTCCTTCGGATTCAAACCAATTTTTGTGCTATTAGGTTGAAGAAATAAGGAGCGCTGCTGGTGTAGTGGTAGCACCCCTGCCTCACGATCCGAAGGTCGTGGGTTCAAACCTGGTCGTGCACCAATGAGTTTTTCCATTCGAAAAATTTATGTGCGCAATGCCTGTGCTCTTAAACGGTAAAGGAAAACATCGTGAGGAAACCGGCATACTCTAGAACCAAAAATTCGAAGGTATGTGTCATAGGTTAGTATTCTAATAGGCGGCGATGGGCTTGCAACCTGTCACGTACGGAATACTAACTACTGTGCAAAATGTGGGCATGTACCAAATGTCATGTTTGGACTTGCCTCTGACTACCCTCTTTAGATATTCTCAAAGATCTGAGGAGATATCTACCGAGTCTGGGGATTACAATCGTGATCATATTTTTTTTATTTTTTTTTATTTATCTCTTTCGGGATTCAAACCGATTTTTGTGCTATTTGGTGGAACAATCATTTATTTATGCTTTGCAGAGATGGCAAAAGTAGAGTAATGTACTCAGATTTCAGAAAAATGACTAAGGATGAACTTTTTTTGGTAAGATTTATTTCATAATCTGTAATGATCTTTTATCAAACGGAATTTTACGTGAAAAAGTCGTCAGGGGCCTCAGTTGACCAAAGACCCAAAAAAATCATCTGTTATCAGTTAAATTTAATTCATTGATATATTTTTTAAAAAATTTTATAACTTTTGATATATTATAGAATAAATTAGCGTACGCCATTCAAGAGTCAAAGAAAAAAGAAAAGTAAGTACCTACTCGTATGTACCTATATTAAGCAAATATATTTATTTGAAATGAGTCTCTTGTAAAGCTTCATATACTTACTCAATGTTTTGGTTCGAAAAAACTAGTGACACGATAAAAAAAATCACATAAGAATATTTTTCTGATATCTAAACTTAACAGACATCTAAAAATTTTTTTCAGTCGTCCTCTGGTAAAAATTATTTGAATTTTAAGTTTTATTTTGATTGCTTATTCTCTGTTTTGCATCTGTGTAACTGTTTGTAACATTCTACTAATATTATAAACGCGAACATTTGCAAGAGTGTATGGATGTATGTTTGGTACTCTTTCACACTGAAACGGCTGAACGGATCTGGATGAAATTTGGCACAGATAGATTATAGTCTGAAATAGAACATAAGCTACTTTTTATCCGGGAAAAATGTACGGTTCCCGTAAGACAAGTTCCCAACGAAAGCTAGTCCTACTAATATTATAAATGCGAAAGTTTGTGAGGATGTCTGGATGTTTGTTACTCTGTCACGCTAAAACGGCTGAATGGATCTTGATGAAATTTGGCACAGATTTAGATTATAGTCTGGAATAGTACATAGGCATACATTTTATCCCGGTAAAATGTACGGTTCCCACGGCATAGATTTGTGTTTGTTTTTCACGGTATCACGCGGGCGATGCCTTGGGCGAAAGCTAGTATTATATAAATAGGTTACATTATGCGTTTTGAATGATGCTTTTAAGTAGTTTTCTATTAAAGAGAGTAAGTAAATACTAACGCTTCAATGGAAAACTACATAAAAGCAAATGCATTAAGGCCTTTTTGAACTGCGGGGATTTTGCCCTCTGGGCTTTATGCCTTGTCGAGTCATCCGTCGAGTCAGACGATACCAGGCCCCCATTCAATAAACATTACAAGTCTACAAATTTGTAAAAAAGTGACAATATTGTCGAATTTTATGACAAGTGCTGTTAAATAAAACCTACAAATATGTAGAATTGTAAGAAAAATTTACAATTTTGTGAATTTTCCTCCAGTAAATCGTATTTTTTTATTAAACAGAAACTCGTAGAATTGTAGCCGCTTACAAATAATTGTATTTTACAATTTGTAATGTTTATTGAATAGGGGCCATGACGTATTACGCTTTTTTTGCACTGCGGGCAATTTATATATTCACAGCGTGCAGTCAGCCATTTGTAGTTACTGTTACATTTTTTGTAGTTACCGTTACATTTAGATAACATTTATTTCAGTTTTCTATTGGAAAGCTTGTGGTGTATAATCCTGGAAGGTAAGTTGTGAGTGAAAACTCTTTTGTTCAGCTATACGTCACGGACATTAGTGGTGCTTAGCACATCATGATTAATTTTAATAGTGCTATCCTTGGTTTCAGATTTCGACCAGAGGAAACTGTGGTAGAAAAGTATACTTTAAATGCCATAAATTGGTCTAATGCTTCAAGGAAATCATTTAAAAGGGATAGCGCGCATGAGTTACTTTTTCGCCGTGACTGTTTCGTCACTCTTCTCAAGTCCGTGGTTATGTATGGAGATGCGCGCATGTTACGACGTTACAACTGGGTGACATCTTCATACATAACTATTGGACTTGATAAGAGTGACGAAACAGTCACGCCGACAAAAGTAACCCGTGCGCGCTATCTCTTATTGTTGAGATACTTTCTAGCTATAACGAGTCTTTATATAAATTATATTAAGTACATTGTTATATCATACTGATTCTTCTCTTTCCTGCTCTTTTCCCACGCTACGTAGTGTCGGCACAACACGTCTTCTTCTTTCATTTCCCTATTATTTAATATATTATCTTATATTGATTACTTTATTTAATTTATTATAGAATATAATTAACTTCTTTGCTATTTTACAGTATGGTCACACTGATATTGAAGATAATGCTCGTGAAATTATTAACGAGTAAGTTATTCTCTTACAAAAAACACTATTTTGTGCTGAAAGATTTTTTTGTTTTTGATAGACCCTAAAAAAGAGGCTCAATAAGACTCGATAAGTTAGTCTATTGCATGCTGTTTCGTGATTAGACGTAATCGGATTGCTCGTATTGGTAGTGTTAATCATCATCATCATCTTCCTGCCCTTATCCCACTAGGTGGGGTCGGCACAACAGGTTCTCTTTCTCCACTCTCCCCTATCATCCGTCATCTCAGTAGTCACTCCATTCTCACACATATCGTCTTTCACACAGTCCATCCATCTTTTCTTAGGTTTACCTCTACCCTTATATCCATCCACATTCAAATCCATCACCCTTCTTGTACCATGCCTTTCCTCCCGCCGCATAACATGCCCATACCACGCGAACCTATTTCTCTTCATCATTGGTAATGTTAATAAGACATTATTTTTCTCACTTGATTCTATTGGTTTGACATACGAAAGTTAAAAATAAACCCTGTAGCAAAAAACTATACTTTTTTTCTCTAGATTAGATCCAGCTAGACAATTTTTTGAAGACTATGGTGATGTACCTGATGTAATAAATGTTTTATATATAAATATTATAATTATAAAATACATGTGAAATAGTTGAGCTTAATCTATATAAGTATATAAAAATGAATCCCTATTTCTTTTAGTTTATCACGCGTGAATGGCTGGACCGATTTCGCTAATTCTTTTTTTGTTTGTAAGTAGAAGGTTTTAGGACAGGACAACGCCTATCGGCTCAGCTAGTAAATAAATAAATAGTACCTGGGTGACCGAGCTTTGCTCGTTTTTTTGGGGTAAACGACGTTTTCTAAAAATGAAACCTATCTAGATCAATTTATCACCCCCGAAACCCTCTGCATACTAAATTTCATGAAAATCGCTGGAGCCGTTTCCGAGATTCCGATTATATATATAATCGGAATGTATATATATATATATATATATATATGTACAAGAATTGCTCGTTTAAAGGTATAAGATTGGTGGACATTTCACACAACTCGATCTAGCAAATCCCCAAACTAAGCAAAGCTTGTACTATAGGAACCAAATGTGTGTTTGTTCAAAATAATATAAACAATATCACAATATTATTTATTGCTTTAATTAGATTTGGATTTCCTAGCTGTAGGTACTATTTTCGTTAAAAATATCTTGTTTGAACATTTTGCAGATTACCAAAAACTACAGAAAGAACTCTCGCTCTAAATCTCGCAAATCTCACAAGAAGAGCCGGGAAGCCGACGATTCTACATCTTCGGACTCCTCTTCAGGATCTTCAGAGGACGAAAAAAATCCTGGCAACCCGTACACCATACACAAGAACAAATACAAGCAGAATTGGCTGTGGAATCATTTTGTGAGACTTAGTATGTTTTGTCCCCAGTCCCCTTAAAAAAATCACTATAGACTTTTCACTACGGAAGAGATAAATGTCATTTTTGTTTGCTCTTTCTTAAACAAAGTGACATTAATTTAATTTATGGTTCACCTGGGTGGTCCACGGACACTTTCTATGACTCTTGGTTCGCCTTATAAGCCTTGGGATTGTGATTTAGCCAAACAAATTGGATGTCTTGTAAGATGTAGCTATAGTTAATAAAACGTTTTGCGCCATTGAACGTTTTGCTACTTAGACGTATTGATTCATTTTTGTCGTATTTATACATTTTTGATAGATATAATTATCACTAGCTGTTACCCGCGACTTCGTCTGCGTAGAACTACTACTTCGTGTAAATTTGTTTGGACTGAATAGGCTCTGAAACTATAATGAAACGATTCTAATGAAGCCGGCACATTGAATTATTGAGATTAACATAGGTAGACTTTTCCTGACCCTGATCCCTGACTTAACTTAGTTTAATACGTTTTTGTATACGACATTTTTTGTTTTTCCTTCTTTGGTCAAAACATGTAGGTTTTGTGGACTCGATACTCGTGAGCACGCCACATACAGTTGCCCATGGGAGAAACAGTTTTTTTCTAAATGAACACCAGCTACTTTGAGTGTCTGTCCTTGAGCTTTGTTTATCGTCATAGCGAATGCTGCTTTCAGGGGAAATTGTACTCTTTTGAATTGGAATGGCAAATCGGTAGGGATTATTGGAATACGGGGAATTAACACTTCTTCTCCCTTTGCTGTTCCTGTCATAATTATTGCTCTCACAATATTGCGTCCCAGGTGTGTAATTTGTAGACGTGTGCCATTACACATTCTTGGTGCGTCAAGATTTCGCATCAACAGGACCGGGACACCTACTTTTAGCCTCAACTTATGGGAAGGCACCCCCGATAATTCTAAGGAGTTAAGAAATTCTACAGGGAACGATGTCACTTGCTCAGTGTCCATGACATTGTCTACGGACAGATACTCAACAAAATCACCTTCCACATCTGACATGATTTGTTCGTTGATCTGCCCCACTACTTCGTTTGTCGGTGCTAAAATTGCCCTTTCGCACAGCCATTGTCTGTTCTTCATATTGGTTGCAAGATCGGGATAGACGTTGTTCTTTAAGTCATCCATGTTACAGACAACATTACAAAATTCACGATTCAATGTAATCATTCCGTCACTATTTGTTTCCATACGGTCTTCTCCGATTTTCAGAAGAGCATCCGCATATTGCACCAATTGTGTGTCACTGTGCAGTTGTACTCGCATATTTGTAGTCAGACAAAAATTTTTTACATGCACCCATAATGGAGACGCTTTTAAACATGCATTTATTTCATCTGCCGGCGTGCCTCTAGTAATTACCGGCAGAGTCTGTCTAAAATCGCCAGCTAAAAGTACCACCATACCACCCATGATACTTTGGTTACTCTTAATATCTTTTATGGTCCGATCTAGTGCTTCTATCGCTCTTTTGTGGGACATGGTACATTCATCCCAAACCAACAGCTTACATTGCTGTAACATTCGTCCACGGTCACTATTTTTAGTAATGTTACAAACTGGCATTTCCTCATGAGCTAAGTTCAATGGCAGTTTAAGTACTGAATGTGCCGTTCGGCAACCATTAAGTAACGTAGCTGCTATTCCAGAAGAAGCTACAGCAACAGCAACTCCTTTATCTTTACGAATTTGGGCTAAAAGTAAATTTAAAAGAAATGTTTTACCCGTGCCTCCTGGCGCATCCAAAAAGAATAAACCACCTTCGCCACTTTCGATTACCTATTAACTATAATTCTACCTACTACTAACTTATGCTAAACTAATAATAACAACCAAAACAACTAAGTAAATAACACAAAATGCTTATCCAAGAAACCCTAAACACCAATGAAAACGTAAAGAAAGCGAATACGTTGCAGCTCAAAATTGTAGATATCGCATGCGTCCGCCAACGACGTCTGCCCTCACGTGTCTGCCCGTTCGGGTAAGCATACTTTGTGATCTACACTCCTCCCACCGAGCCATCCGCGTCCCCCGCACGTCTTTGCCGCCGCGCCGCGCAGCGCGCCCGCGCACGCCAGCCCCGCCACACCACACCATGCATCGTCACACTCACACATTCATAGTGTATAGGCCGATGGGCCTGATGGACATGTCAGGCAGAAAGTATTCTAAAAGCTGGCTAGGAGTATTTGAATTATGCGATACATAACTGCACCCCGCGTTTTCACCCGCATAATTCCGGGATCGGGATCGGGATAAAAAGTAAAGATGTCCTTTCCCAAGGTTCCATCTATCTCTATACCAAAATTCATCAAAATCGGTTCAGCGGTTTAGGCGTGAAAACGAAACAGACAGACTGTCTATGTCTTTCCCCAAGGTTCCATCTATCTCTATACCAAAATTCATTTAGTAGGGATATACGATACACAACTGCACTCTGCGTTTCCACCCGTATAATTCCGGGATCGGGATCGGGATCTGGATAAAAAGTACCCTATGTCCTTTCCCAAGGTTCCATCTATCTCTATACCAAAATTCATTTAGTAGGGATATACGATACACAACTGCACTCTGCGTTTCCACCCGTATAATTCCGGGATCGGGATCGGGATCTGGATAAAAAGTACCCTATGTCCTTTCCCAAGGTTCCATCTATCTCTATACCAAAATTCATCAAAATCGGTTCAGCGGTTTAGGCGTGAAAAGGTAACAGACAGACAGACAGACAGACAGAGTTACTTTCGCATTTATAATATTAGTAGGGATTTTCGTGATTCATAAAAATCCACTAATATCTCATTTTTCAAAATCCGTTTCGGCTGCAGCGACAGGCAAAGGAACTTAATATAAATACACCTCAAAAACATTACCTTCGGAGTCGGGTGAAAATGGGATTAGAGTCAAAGCTCAGCTTTCAAAATGACGTGAACAGGCTTTATATCTAGTTGCAGTGGAAAATACCTTCGCAACCTCCATCCTTATCTTGAAATGCAATACATTACTCCGTTGAATGGGCACCGATAGGAAATCGAACTGAAAATTTTCCAATTTTAATATTAAAGTGTTGGTTTTACTCGACTTTCTAAGCTAAAGAACATTTTTGAGACAGTTTTAAGCTTGTAGATAACAAAATAAACTTGTTGTACGCTAGATTTGCGTACAGTACAACAATTACACCACCTTACAATCTTTAGATACATAGTTGTTCATGTTGTTGTTTAAATTTTCAAAGACAATAATTGTTAGCATCTGATCTAGGTAGGTATATTAAAAAAATATCTGCACAGCGCCAGTGCTCTTACCAAAGAAAACATCTCAAGAAAACCCGCACCTTAAATCCAAAAATATATACCATACCAAAAATACGAAAGTGTTATTGGTTTGTATTTTTATTTTATCCGCACAGTTGAGCCGATAAGAGACGTCATTATAAATCCAATATGGCGGACTAGTTATTATCCCCTATCCTACATAATAGAGCGCTGGTGGTGTAGTGGTAGCACCCCTGCCTCACGATCCGAAGGTTCAAACCTGGTCGTGCACCAATGAGTTTTTCCATTCGAAAAATTTATGTGCGCAATGCCAGTGCTCTTCAACGGTGAAGGTAAACATCGTGAGGAAACCGGCATACCCTAGAACCCAAAATTCGAAGGTATGTGTCATAGGTTAGTATTCTTATAAGCGGCGATGGGCTTGCAACCTGTCACGTACGGAATACTAACTACTGTGCAAAATGTGGGCATGTACCAAATGTCATGTTTGGACTTGCCTCTGACTACCCCCTTTAGATATCCTCAAAGATCTAAGTAACTAAAGATCTGAGGAGATATCTACCGAGCCTGGGGATTACAGTCGTGATCATATTTTATTTTTTATTTTACATAATATTGAGAATCGTGGAAATTCAAGTAACAGTGATACTATTATCTTTTACAGATGGATGGCGACCACATGAATATAAATCCCTACGCACCTATATTCCCAGGCGAACAGCCATCCGGTCCTGAGCTGTTCTTTGGGAGAAAATGGTGGTATTTTAATCAGGTACTGATTAACTGACGGCCTCTGTGGCGCAGCGGGTGAAGGTC
Source organism: Cosmorhoe ocellata (assembly GCA_963675405.1). Taxonomy (NCBI): domain Eukaryota; kingdom Metazoa; phylum Arthropoda; class Insecta; order Lepidoptera; family Geometridae; genus Cosmorhoe; species Cosmorhoe ocellata. Next base: position 9,748,771 of record OY776246.1, on the reverse strand, counting down.
CGGCTGAGACGCAGAAGGTTGCGGGTTCGATTCCCGCCGCGGGACAAAATGTTTGCATTATTTGCAGATATTTGTCTCAGGTCTGGGTGTTTTCTATGTATAATATGTATGTATTTACAAAAAAAAATGTATCTATGTAGTTTATCAGTCATGTGGTTCCCATAATACAAGCTCTGCTTAGTTTGGGGCTACATGATACTGTGTGATAGTGTCCAGCATTATTTATTTATTTATAATTTGCTATCGTAGAATAATTAACGGTGAAGGTTTATAGCAACTTCCAGTAAAGCCTTAAAAGGCCAGAGTCCTACCATTACTTAACCGGTGCTTCTTATATGTAAGTTTTTAGCTTTGTTTTATAATAATAATATAATAAATGTTTTTTTTACAGGATGACTACAAACCAATGAAATAAATCAAGTTTAAAAATCAAGAGAAATTTTCAAAAATAAATTATTATAGATCAGTAATTAACCGTGTTTTATTCGCTTCTTAATATTACTAATTTATGAATTCGACAGTTTGTATGTTTGTCTGTCTGTAACTCTTTGACAGCTTAATATATTAGTTTGAAATTAGGTCTGAAATGGAGTAGGTAGATTATACCTAGTACTTATTTTTTATCCCCGAAAAAACTTTCATAGCTTGAAGTAATTGAATAGTTTTATAGCTAGGGTGCAAGTAAGAGGAAGTCATTCAGATTGGGACCAAAATGCCGAATTGCCAACAAAAAAAATATAATTGACCACAGTTGGGAAGTCAGTCTGAGTATTGGTGCACCAAGTCTTTATAACCATTCCTTCATTTTGGCTGGCACTTTGACATTTTGGACTCAACCATGTATGAAACGTGACCTTCTTTAGCAAGTTGGGAGTCTATAAAATTCTAAGCCGTAAGCTTTCGAACAAAAAATTTTCGAAATCTTGTGGTTTATGAATTTCATTTATCGAGTTCGCGTGCTGTCTCACGATATTTAATTTCCTGTACTTTTGGAACACTATTCGTCATTAATTGGAGCTTTGATATTTCGTGATACAGTCTTGACAAATCAAAATAATCTGTGATTTACTCAATAAAGCTATGTTTGATCCATCGACACAGCAAAGTTTTGCTGAAATTAATAATGCACTGAGTAAACATTGAAACAACGGCATGTCCGGGCAGGCCTAGCGGGCATTCATATATTGATCGGTATACATTTCACATTCTGACCAGTTCGACAACTTCGCTTTGGGCTAAATTTCATATACCCTACAAACAGACATACTCCCTGATGAGAGAGTCATTTTCAATCCAGCACGCGGATCTAACACTCCCAACGAATTTCTTGTCAGTTCTTTTCGGACTGGGGATAGGACTGGAATTGGCACCCAGACATAAAAAAAACCAAACGGTTTCCTCACTCATAGTATGTCATCATCATTTCATCTTCCACATAACGTGGGAAACGGGTCGGCACATATTGTGATCTCCTTCCATTTCCCTCTATCATTCTAGACTCATAGTATGTACCTATGACGATTTAAAATGATCCCTGTAATTTTAATTAATAAAAATATTTTGACTTTAGATTTTTGACTTATTGTGGATAAGTCTCTAGTTTGATAAATCAAGAATTTGACGTGTCTTTATTTTGACAAATAAAGATTTGACGAATATAGAATTTGACAAATCAATAATTTGACGACTGTCTGCGTAATCAGTACGATACGATTCCTACTTATATAAACTGGAAAACTTTAAAGATTTTCTTTTAAATTTTAAAAAAATTAACCTCAAATTCTACTTAGTACTTAACAATTTTTTAATATTAAACTAAGCTAGTTATTCTAAAGTAAAATACTTGTTTAAACTTAGTTAAAGGTTTTTGTAGAAGTTTATTTCAACCAGAAATATTTTTTTTTTCAATCTGACTAGCAGATTTCTATCTAACTGGTATGTAAATACAATTTACCAAAACGTGTCCCAGCGGCACTTTTTGCTGGATATTTTATAACCGTGTCCTACGAAAGGGTGTCCAACTGGGATGTAGCTAGTGAGAGAAATAAATATTCAAACAATTTGATTTTTCTAGGTTGTGTCATGATAGGTTAGTATTCATATAAGCAGCGATGGGCTTGCAACCGTGACAGGTTACAAGCCACCGTACGGAATACTAACTACTGTGCAAAATGTGGGCATTGCCAAATATCATGTTTGGACGTGCCTCTGGCTTCCCTTTTTAGATATCCTCAAAGATCAAAGAAACAAGAGATTCAAGGAGATATTATCTACCATGTGACGAGGAGAGTGTTAGGCATGAATGTGGATGGATACAGGAGTAGATGTAGGCCAAAGAAGAATGGAGGGACTGTGAAAGATGACAGAGTTATGAAAGAAGTGAGTACAGAGATGACGAATGATAGAGGGAAACGGAAGAAGATCACATGTTGTGCCGACCCCACATAACGTGGGAAAAGGGCAGGAAGATGATGATGATGATCTACCGAGCTTGAGAATAACAGTCGTGATGTTGTTTAGGTTTCACTTTTTCTATTCTTACTAAGCTTTGATCCCTTAACGTTTTGTCCTGAAGATGTAAAATCTGTGCAAAAAATGGAGTAGTAAACACAGCATAGCACGTGACATGAACCCTTCCATTTACGTAATTAAAACATTAATTAAAAAAACAACAGCAAACACTGAACAATATTCGTAAACGATGTTTGTTCTCAAGTAATTTCACGGCATGTAATTATTGGCCTCGCTGAGAATTGATTTTACAGAATTGATTGTGTTATTCAATGGATCGCTCGTGAGATGGATGTGACGCTGAAACTAACCATCTTCTTGAGTGTGAGTTTATTTAATTATCTACTATAGCATCATTGTACATGTAGGAAAATGCATTGTACGGAAATGTAGTTCCGCTTCCGTTTTTTTTTTCAAAATATTGTGCGCAGTGCCCTACTCTTTAAACGGTAAAGGAAAAGATCGTTGTCAAAAAAATTTTGGTTTTAGAATGTAACTTTTTTTATTTACTTACATTTTTCGAGTGGAATATTAATTGGTGTCGAACCCTTGACCTTAGAATCAGAAGGTAATGGTGATTCCCGACACCACTATGCTTTTTTCAACAATTACATTGGGTTTCAGGTAATTTTTACCTGTCATGGCGTGAGCTTACGTGAACAATTAGCGCATATAGCAGTAAGTACCTACCTTAAATAAAATTTTGTGTGATGGAAGTTCGTAAAATTATTTGATAATGAAGACATTTTGAATGTTCCAATGTAAAGGTATGGGTTTTTATTATCGCTTTTTACAGCAAACACGGCGGGAAAATGAAGGAAACAGATATACTGATGGGGTATGTTGAAAACCGATTATGTATTAAAAAAAAACTTTCAGTAAAGTTCTTTGTTAATAGGTTGTTCAGTAGAAAGTTTTCAGGAAGTCTTATAGTTTTATTCCGATAAAATATTTAAACTCGGACGAAATTGCGTTTTTCTTCAGTAATTTGCATAAAAAAGTTATCTTTCTTTAATACTTACGCTTTTGTCTCGATGCCTTTTTCAAAACTTAATATAAAGAAATGCAATTCATAATTTGCTGTCTCTATGTCTCTATCTTTACAATATTATTTTTTAGAGGAGATTTAACATGCCAGAAGGTTCTGTGATCCTCGGGGCCCCTTCCTATCCAAGCCATCTGCCAGAAGCGGAGCCTATCCTGCCAGGACACACCCTCATCAGGCCAGCGATAGGCATGCTGAAATCTGCCGTAAAATTCCCTCATATAGAGTTAGAGAATGGAGCAGGAGTGTATGGGAATATAAACAATCTTGGACTCAGGTACAAACAAAAACAAATGATCACGACTGTAGTTTTTAAGGCACAAAAGAGCTTCTGAGGTGCACCTGAATCCTATCACCACATTGGTTCAATTGGCTTCTGCAGTTGCAAAGGCTCATCTAAAATACTAACTACACACTCGTATTTTAGATCATTTAGTGCAGCTATTTTTATTGGCACCTTGACTTCATGGTCTGAGCCACGATTCTTCTTACGATGTTCTTTCTTCCTTATTTGAGAGTATTACCAATTTGGCTCATTGCTTAGCCAATAAATTGTACGACTGAAAATTTAAATGTATTTTGACTTCAAAAAATAAAGAATGATGTGTCTAAGCATGGTTGGATGATTTCAGATATGATAGCAGAAATGAAAGAGTTTTGTACAGTGGGTTCCGTAGAACGCCAGGGAAAATTTTTGTGGTAAGGCAATTTCCTCTTCTCACATTCTCTCTTCTTATTGTACCAAACTTGATCGCATCTGGTCGAAATGATGTGACACCCAATTTCTAGCTCTTAATTGGTTCAAAGTATCAATAGTCAATAATCATTATTTAGTTATATCACAGGGATCATTTTGAATCGTCTTACAAACTAGGTTAGTCTAGGTGCTAATTCCAGTCCTATCCGAGAAGAACCGACAAGAAAATATCAGCATTGCTATTCAATCAAGGGTGTATTTTACGGTATTTTGTACAGTTCTGTTAACAAAATAGTAGGTACCAATTACTTATAAATAATTTTGACTTTATTTCAGATGATTCCAGAGTCAGATGGTTTGGTAATGTCAAGTAATTTTACAAATAATATTTTATTAAATAAGTTTAAATTCCATAATTTTAGATTTTTCTTACTGTTCTAGGATTTTTAGTTACTCATAACTGAGCATTATTTATGGAAATTAACTCCTTAGTACTTATGATTCGGTCACCATGTGGCGAAACGGTATATTTTACAAAAACTATTGTGTATTTTTAACCGTTTTCGAAAATGTAGGTACTTTACTTTTTATGATGTTTCTATCTTTTTTATTATGGAGCTCTGTGTAAGCATTTTGGTACTTTTTTTTTAATAATTTGGGTATTAAATACTTGGAGCCCGGAGTACCGCATTCTTGGATAATTTAAAAAAAAATTTTTCAGAGTTCAACCTCTGCCGAAGAACAATATAACCTGTTGAGAAAACTTCGTAACAGAGAATACGTCTACCCATTGTATGTTAAAGTATTGTTTTTAATTTTACGACATAAAAAATACAATATAACCTGAGAAAACTTCGTAACAGAGAATACGTCTACCCATTGTATGTTAAAGTATTGTTTTTAATTTTACGACATAAAAAATACAATATAACCTGAGAAAACTTCGTAACAGAGAATACGTCTACCCATTGTATGTTAAAGTATTGTTTTTAATTTTACGACATAAAAAATGCAATATAACCTGAGAAAACTTCGTAACAGAGAATACGTCTACCCATTGTATGTTAAAGTATTGTTTTTAATTTTACGACATAAAATATACAAAATTCTAATTCAAAATAAATGTATTCAATAAACTCGCTTTGTGCCCTCGTTCATGCTATCGGTTAATTTTCATTCTATATACATTAATTAGCCACCGGAACGTAACTTTTGCATCCAAAGTACTAGGCGAGCATGAATAACCAAGAGATGTTGCCATCCATTTGGACTGATCAGCTTATAATGACGTATTGTTATTACAGGACCAACCAAGATATGAGAGATATTAAGTCGGGAAAAAAAAAATTACCGTTTGATGTTGATGATGAGTCATGGATCTTTTCCAAAGTCGCCACCACTTCCACCACCACTCCTCTTCCTACTACAGAAAAGAGGTTCGATGTAGATGTAAGTTTCACTATAGTTTAATTAGACTCACGCTGTAAAAAGTTTTTAGAAAGTTTGGAAATTACCAAAAGTGCTTCTTTCACTCTTGACTTGACTCTTCTCTTTTGCAGGATGACGATGTTCATTGGAATAAGGGAAACAAGTAAGACACTATAAAAATATGTTTATATAATACTTAAAAAAAAGTTTGAAATGTGTGTTTAAACACATTTTAAATTATTAAGACATATTTAATTTAATTATTTACCTGTTTTGTTTTATAAAGAAACAAAAGACCACCGGCTAGTAATAAGGGGATAAAGGTAAGTAAAATTCAATTATTATTACCTACTGTAGTACCTAATTTGTAATGAAATTTAATTTGTGCATGTGCTAAATAATTTCATCAAAGATCAATGAAACTAGAAATGTGAAAAAGTGTCTTCCAAAACTGGAATTTATTTAATCACTTTTTCATGTGTCTACATTACATGTTTTTATTCAAATACAATCGAATCGGTCTGCTGTACTTCGATAAAAAAGTTTATAAATTTTTCACTTAATATTATGATTTTCACACTTAAACAAAACCCTTGGATATATAATATAATATAAATAAATGATTATAGATATATAATAAAATATGTTTTTTTTTAATTAGGTTTGTCCAAAATGTCCAGCCTTATCATCGGAGGAAGTAAGTAAATATTTATAAATTTAATATTAAACAAAGAACCGGTCGTTACCGGTACCTATCTACCGTAACTGGTCGGTTAACGTAAATCTTTTACCTGTGACGTCCCGCTGTACCGTAACTCTGTGACCGTAATAAATACGCGTGACAAACACAATGTCACTTTAATTACATTATTAATTTGCTACTGGAAAGCCTTTTTTCAATTTTGTAAAAAAAAATAATAGTCAAATAACATTGTATTGTTCAATGGTGTTATATAGTAAGTAAATATATTTTTTTACCGCAGAACTTACCAAAGAAGTCAAAAGACCGACATGAAAAAAGAAAACCGGTAAGTTCATAATAATAAAAGTTATATTATTTATAAATTTTACCAATGCTTTTAAACGGTAAAGATAAATATTGTGAAGAATATTTAAATAATTATTTTTCTTTATTAGGTGACTGTGCCACAATACTACTTCTCAGAGGAGTCTGATGATGGCAGTAAGAAAAACAAAAAGAAAAAGGTAAATCCACTCATACTTTCATTGGTAGGTACTGTAAATACAAATGCAGACGAAGTTTTTCAAATAATGTCTTTACTAAGTTAAAGGAAAATACTGTTTTCAACTTTTTAGAACCTATAATGAAGAGTTGAAAGTCAGCCAAACAATTTTATGAATATTTAAGAATCCTTTAATCCTTTAAAAACTTTTTAAGAAATATATTTTATTCGTTAGGGTGATCAACCAAAGAAACACTTACCAAAAAAGCCAAACGACCAAAATAAAAAAAGAAAACCGGTAAGTAAATGTATATTAACAATTTTTGTACCTACAACAAGAAATAAGAAAGTAATTAAAGCATAATGTAATTGAATAATGTTTTTCTATCATACTTTTTGGTTGGATTGGTCCACTGCAGTACTCATCGGAAGAATCATATGATGGATATAAAAAAAAGAAACCGGTAAGTTTTCAGAACATATTGTAAGAAATCCACTTTGAATTTTTAAAATGACAGAACAAATTAAAAGTGTATATTTATTCGTTAGGGTGGTCGTCCACAGGAACACTTACCGAAAAAGCCACAAGACCAAACTAAAAAAAGAAAACCGGTAAGGAATTAAATTGTCCATTATCAATATTTCTTCCTGCAACATAGAACGAGTATGTAACACTATAAATAATTTACAAAAATGATATTGTTGTAAGAATTTTCTTAGCACTTACAAATTATGGTTAAATATGTATATAACTTTTTTAAGGTTGATTCTTTTTTTTACATTTTTTTAATGCTATGGAAGAGAACCATTTGAATATAAAGTCTTTTGTGTTAATAAGACTGCTTTAGATAAAATTAAGTATATAATAAAACTTTTTGGTTGCGTTGTTCACAGCAGTATTACTCATCTGAGGAATCTTATTATGATGGAAATAAGAAAAACAAAAAGGTGAGTTTTTAGAAAATTAATACGTTACTACGTAGAATTTTTGTATATATCGTAAACAATCCACATATTCCCTGGTTCCCTGGCAACACTATTCATCAGAAGAGTTATATTATGATAAAAACAAGCAAAAGAAAAAGATGATTCATTTTGATAAACGTAATAAACCTATAGGTTAACTCAATTTAATATAAAAAATACTATTGCTACAGATGCATGGTTTTAATGTTCCTATACTTATATAGTTTTATTTTAATAATTTGAAATTTTCATAGAAAAGCAGCCGTTTTTCATGTTTAAATTAATTTTAAACTGTTTTATGTATTCCTTAGGGTGATCGACCACATAAACACTTACCACCAAAGCCACATGATCGAAATAAAAAAAGAAAACCGGTAAGTAATTGTATATATAGACAATCTTTATAATGTACAACGGAACAATAAAATAACATATTCCAAGTCGCTATAATTATTTTTATTATTATTTCTTTATTATGTTGGTTCACCGCAGTCCGATTCATCGGAGGAGTCATATAATAGTGGAAGTAAGAAAAATAAAAAGGTAAGTCATTTATATATTTTTTATTGACCTATTCTTGACTAGTTTAAGCTCAGCTAAGCGGCGCGGCTGAATAAAGAATTTTTATCAAATGAGTCTGAAAAATATATTGAACGTATAATTTTATTTTTTAGGGCAACAAACCACCGTACTACATATTTGAAGATTCAAAAAGCGGAAATACAAGATACATACCGGTAAACATGTTAAGTAAAAAACAGCTATAGGTATGAAAGATTATTTTATTTCTTAAACTGAAAAAAAACATAATCACGACTATGATCTTAGGTAAGGCTAGTGTGATATACTCCTCATATCTCTAGTGACTTAGATCTTTGAGGATATCTAAAGAGGGTAGTCAGAGGCACGTGCGAACATGACATTTGGTACATGCTCAAATTTTGCACAGTAGTTAGTATTTCTTACGTAACAGGTTGCAAGCCCATCGCCGCTGAGTCAAACTGAGTCTGAGCAAAAATAATCATTATTTATATTTTATCCTTCAGAGCGACCTACCCCTGTACTATGCACTAGAAGATTCAAATAGCGGAAGTAAAAAATTTATACCGGTAAGTAAGTTTAAGTAGCTAAAGTACAAGTAGTTAAACAAATAGCTGATACACTGATGTCAAAATAATGTTCACGAGTTCCTTTTTGTTATAGCCTTAGAATTTATTAATCTAGATCGTTTTTAGGGAGTCAAGAAGAACTTTTTATTTAAGTACATATTGGATGCTGATAACGCAAAGATGGCGTATAGCATTTAGACCATCAATATAATTTACAAATCTTGTAACACAATATTATTTTCAACTGCTTTTACGGATGATGATATCTTATTTTTTAGGTTTTAACTAGTAGTTTTAGCTTTTGTATTTTAGATGCTCTAACTAAACAAATAAAAGTTGCAGCATATATTTGTTTTAACTGATTAACAATAAACTAATCTTTGCTAGATTCCACCCCAGTATTACTCATCGGAGGAGTCATATTATGATGACACTAAAAAGAAAAAGGTATTAAACATTTTAATTTTACACTTTACTTCCTAAAATATTTTTTTTCAAGAGCAACAAAGCAAATATTCATAAATTTCAAAAAAACTGTCCACACAAATGTCACGCGGTATTGTACCTGCATAGAACGCTAATGTATGTCATGGCAAAATGTATGTGCTTATTCACAAGGCCCTAGTGTGTTTTGTCGCGTGACATTAGCTCGTGGAATTTTTCCGGGTGACAATCTGTGTTTGTCACGTGTGTTTGTTACGGCCACAAAACAACGATACAACGGAATAATATCAGAAATGTGAACGCATGCAAGATGAGATTGTTAACAAAAATAATTGAAGCCTTTTGGGTGGTGTTAAAAATGATTCTGAACCAGTTACTAGCCTGAACACAAATAAAAATATTTTTATTTTCATTAGGGGGCTCCGTCGAAGTCAAGTGACCGGAATAGAGTAAGAATACCCGTAAGTAAACGAATTTGTGAACAAAAGTGTTATGTTCGCATAGAAAGTGATCCATTTGGTTTATTTCATCTGGAAATTAAAAAATAATGCACGTTAAAAGAAAAATGTGGTAGGTTATTAAAATCGAAAACAAAGAAAGTGAATTGATCGTTTATATATTTAGTTTAGTTAGATGGTAATAATGTTTGTAAATCTATCATGTCTTAACGGTTGGCTTAGAATAAAACTTGGAATAGATAAAGGTGGTTACTTTTATAGGCTACTTTCACGAACTTCGATGTATAATTCGCATCACTAGATTATTTATATTTTTTGCCCACTTATGTACATCAAAATATTAATCAAAATTAATTAAAAATAAGTTTTTTTTCCTTCGTCCTTGGGTTGGATTCATCGCATAACAGGCCAGACTAAAGAAATCAGATCAGACAAAATCAAGCGAAGAAGATGAGATGAGTAAATGGGTAAGCGTTTCAAATGTATCTTGTTTATTATTATTTCACAACGTTACTAGTAAATCGATTGGGATCAAATAAAATATACTCCGGAATGGAATATATACCTACTAATCATTTAATCTCGCTATTAGATATATGTGTCGCCAAAAAGTAAAGGACTACATGGAAGATCAAATCAAAATATAGCGCGGTCACTAGAGAGCAGAATAATTGATTCAGAAAATATTAGACTTGTAAGTGTATTTAGTTTTATTTAGATTTAGGTTAGTACATTAATTGTATAATTGAGGCCACCCCTTGAGGCTAATAAATATCTGAGATGTATTTTTTTTCCGTCGTGCAATTTTTTATTACTTACATTTAACTAAATCTTAATTAAAATTATTAAGTTTTTTTTTGTTTCTGTCCCCAATAAAATGTATTTATGGTAGTTGAAGTACAGCCGATGATTAAGCTACAGTTTAAACTATACTTACCTATTTATGAATTTCAGAAAACCCTGTTATTCACGAAGCAGATGCTTAAAAAGCTAAAAATTAAAAAACAAAAAAGGCCGAATGAAATCGTCATTATCGAACCAAAACATCAAAGAACTCACAATGCCGACCCGAGGGAAGACGAATCTGAAATGGAAAATATTTTCAAAAAATCCTACAAAAACTTGAGGTTACTAAACGGAAAGGTAGCTTATTATTGAATTATAAACAAACGTAACGGTGATGTTCGCTTGTATAAAATATTATCTAAATATTATATTTCAAAACTTTTTCCATTGTAATTTTTTTATTATTTCGTATTTTTCTAAAATATATTTCTCACATAAAAAAAATCACACATCTTCTTCTCTGTTAATGGCATCTGTTTATTTTGAGATCAATTTTTCAAGTGTTAGTCAAGAGTTTAAAATAGTAGTATTGTCAATGTCACAAAGTTATTATGTATCAAATTATCAAGTCAATTTAAAAAAAAAATGTCTGTTTTGTTCAAAATTCTCAGGATTTCCTCCGATAGATTTAGAAAGGAACTAATCACTGTAATTCACATACTTTGCACTCGCGTCAAGGATTTGGGCTTTATTAGAAAAATAACCACCAAAATTACACAATACAACTCAAAATAACACGAGAAAAAATATAAAAACTAGAGACAAAATTACATCGCAGAAAATCCTAAAAATCGCACTTAAAGGTCGGTAAATCATTGAATGTCATTCATGAGACAGTGGCAGTGGCAGATACGAACTATTGCACTGTCATGGCCGCCCAGGAAAGCAAGTTACCATTGTAAAGTCTTTGCATTTCAAACAGTTTTCTAGTTATTTGGCTTCAAGCAGTTTTATTTTGGAAATTCATAGATTTTTTCCATTTTTCTGTCTGGTGTACACAAAAATAGCCAATGGGCTATGTTACATGCATAGAGAAAATATTCAGATCACTGGTTACATGGGCTACATAATGATGTAACACCTCCTTTCTTGATTCCAGAATCAGACTCAGTCTTAGTTTTTATGTATCAAAATGTAACTAGGTACTTATAATACACTTATTAGGTACCTACCTAAAATATTTTTTAGAGTTCAACATCTTCGGAAGAAAAATACTCTAACCTGTTGCGAAAACTGCATCGAGCACGGAAAAATATGTGGTATGTGAAAGTTTAGTTATTTAAGCACTTATTACAATACCCTGAATTCAGGGACCCTTACCCTAAATAAGAGTGGTGTAATAAGAGTCAGGGCGTAAGGCGTAGAGGCTAGGAGTTAGGCTCCATTACTACCAGGCTCTGAATACGTAGTGTAATACCCGTTTTAATTTGACGATTTGACTTAACTAGTTAAAGCACTATCCCCAGAATAGTTCGTAGTTATCGACGGGTAAACTGACATTTTACTTGTACTTATTTGACATTATGGTATCATGAGAACAGTTCTACAAAAATTTGGTCAAATCCACACAAAAATTTATAGTATTGGTACCTATTAAATACTAACTAACGACACGAAAATCGATGCTTCAATATTAGGTACAAATAACTTGAAACCCCTCGCTAATGACTAATGAGAAAGGTAGTAAGTATTTAATTGTATTTAATTAACGCGTAGAAGTAATCGCGAGTGGATTAATTAGTTTAAAATATAAGTAGGTGTCTTGCCTACGTAAGATATATAATATAATAGATAGTTTAATATTATCCTACTATTGTGCTGATCATGAGTCAGCATGACGTATTGTTATTACAGGACAAAAGAAGCTATAATGGATATTCTACAGAGAGAAGATTTACCGTTTAAAGATAATGAATTCTTCTGGTACCCCTTTAATTTACCCCACACTTATACCACCACTTCCACCATCACTTCCACTACTAATCCTACCACCACTTCCACCACTACTCCTACCATCACCACTACCACCACCAATCCTCCCATTACAGAAAACAGGCTTGCAGAGGATGTAAGTTTAACTATTATTTAGTTTAGTAAATAGGAAGTTTGTGTGTGTGCCCTCTATAACTTTGAGAAGACTGGTAACATGGCGACTGTGGTAACCCTGCTTTTTGATCCTAAGGTCGTGGGTTCGAACCTAGTTGTGCGTGAACCAACGGAATTTCTTGTTTAAAGAAAATATGTGTGCTTATCTCCAAAACTATTGAACAGATTTTTATAAAGTTTTACAGGTGGATAGAGCTTAAATGGGAATAAAATCTAGGTTTCCTTTAATTCAAATCAGATGTCAGAAAAAAGATATCGTTGCGTACCAAGACACTGGAAACAGCTAGTTTTAAATGTAAGTATTTTTATTTCAGCAGAATGAACATTTCGACCAGTTCACCAATGATGTTAAAAAAAAGTAAGAATAAGTACTTATTTTTTTATTTAAGTAAGTATGTAAGTACCTATACTATTTTTACACTTTATTAGAAAATGGTATGAAAACTAAAAGCACTTTAGAGGTTTACTTAGATACAAAAAAATATACGTCTTTGTGTATATAATATTTCGCGTTACTAACAAATATTATGTCCATGTATATCGAACACCCAGAACAATACCGAATCATGTCGAAAAATATCAAAATCTACTTTTTGATAATCCGTTTTTTAATGTGCTAACTCAATATATAAACTAAACGGTCTATTAACTGATGATTTAGATTTTACTGTCAAGTTTCAAGGAAATTATGTAAAATTTTAATTACAGGAACAAGAAAGGAAAAACAAATGCCATTAAAAATAATGACAAAAAAAGCTCTACAGGTCTTCCTCCTAAAAAAAAATGGTCCGATGACTACGTAAGTTTCAGTAATATCTTGAGAAATGGCTAAAGAGCACTGTGGGTTGATGGTAGTGGCCTAGCTTTTGAACTCTAAGGCCGTGGGTTTGAATCCGGTGAATTTTCTATTCGTAAAATGAGTGTGCGCTATACAACGTAAAATTTTAATGGTTGTTTTCCCGCAGCAAAATGGTTTTGTCTTGGTAATACAATCTATATCTGTATAAGAGCTTAACCTGACTGACTGACTGACTGACTGACTGACTGACTGATTGATCATCGCCGAGCCGAAACCGCTGAAGATAGAAAGCTGAAATTTGGAAGGTGGCTTTCTTTTATAACAAAAACACCCACTAAGGCGGGATTTTTGGAAATTCCACCTCTAAGAGGGTGAAAAAGGGTGAAAACGTTAGTAAGAAACTTTTTAACGCGTGGAGCGATTTTCATGAAACTTTGTTTGTGCACTGTAAATACAAAATAAATGAACACCTGTTTCAGGATTTTTCAATATAATCTTCAAAAAGGGGTCAAATGTGGGGTCAATGTTTGTATGGGAACTTTTTAATGGGTGGTGCGATTGGTCTGAAATTTTGTTTGTGTACTTTAAATGCAAAATAAATGAATACGTGTTTCAGGATTTTTCAATATAACTCTTAAAAAGGGGTCAAATGGGGAGTCAATGTTTGTATGGAATTTTTTGACGGGTGGTGCGATTGGTTTGAAACTTTGTTTGTGTATTGTAAATGCAAAATGAATAGACACGTATTTCAGTATTTTTCAATATAACCTTCAAAAAGGGGTCAAATGGGGGGTCAATGTTTGTATGAGCATTTTTTAAAGGGTGGTGAGATTGATTTGAAACTTTGTTTGTGTACTGTAAATGAAAAATAAATGGACACGTGTTTCAGGATTATTCTAAATAACCATCAAAAGGAGGTCAATGTTTTTGTATGGGAACTTATTAAAGGGTGGTGCTATTGGCCTGAAACTTTGTTTGTGTACTGTAAATACAAAACGAATGGACACGTGTTTCAGGATTTTTTAATATACCCTTCAAAAAGGGGTAAAATGGGGTGTCAAAGTAGTATGGGATTTTTATGAGTTGCTTAATGTGTTTAAAACTCAGTTTAGATATTTTATGTGAACGAAGTCACGGGTGGAACAGCTAGTCGTTGTATAAACAAATAAAATATTAGAAACAAAAGATACAGATTGTGACTATACATTGTGAAAATTTAATTCGAAATCGACCACGAACCAACAGTAATTCATCCCGATATCTACGCGAAGGCGGCCGGTGGCGCGTGCGATTCGGATAGTACCTACAAGTTACGTCTAATGTTACTGTTTTTCCTCACGTTTTCAAGTTGATGAATATTTTTAAATTATTTTAATGCAAAAACATCTTTATTTTTTACTTTTACTCCATGTTTCGAAAGTACTCCTTATGGCAAGTTGTTCTGCCGCGGGAAAACAGCCATTAAAATTTCACGGTGTATAACTCAACAACTGAAGAAAAACATCGAGAGGAAACCAGCATGTCATTGAAAGAATTAAAATTCAGCGATGTGTGCTAATTTTATTGTGTTCGTTGATAAGTGCATCTTTTTTGAACGGACTATTTAAGATAAGACTTTTCAAAAAGTTTTTCTTAAAAAAGTTATAAGGAAAATAAAATTGAGAAAATTCCAAAAGCGCTTTTTTATTTCGGCAGGATGACAATATTCACTGGGATAAAAAAAAAGAGTAAGAAATGTATACTGAAACCTTAAAGATAGTTTCTATTTGTCCCCCTGTTACCAAAAGGGGGACAAATGGGATTAAACCGTTTGAAATATTTAACACTCATTTTATCTGTTTTGTTTTTATAGAAACAAAATAAAACCAAAAGCGGTTAAGGAGAAGGGGACGAAGGTATTAATAATTTATTATTACATAGCCGTAGTAACTTCTAATATAATTTAATTACGGGTTAAACTTAATATAAATTATGTTTGAAAATGCCTGTGATATATAAAAGGGTATTTTCATCAAAGATCAAAATAACTATAAATATTAAAAAAAAATATATCTGCCAAACTAAAATAACGAAATAACTAGGTAACTAAAAGTGGAAATGACACAGTCGCAAATAGTATTAATTTATTCACTGTTCCATTATTAGATAGGTAGCATGTTTTTTCATATTATGTATCTTATACCTTTAAACGAGCAATTTTTGTATCAAATGTGTATAAATAATCTGAATCTCTAAAGGCTCCAACGATTTTCAAGAAATTAAGTATGCAGAGGGTTTTGGGGGCGATTAATCGAACTAGCTAGGTTTCATTTTTCAAAAACACGATTTACCAAAAAAAAAACGAGCACAGCTCGGTTATCCAGGTATTGTATATCTAAATAAAAAAGTTTAAATTGGTATTTATTATTTATTTTAAGATTGATTCAGCAAAACATTATTCATCAGAGGAGTTATATTATGATAAAAACAAGCAAAAGAAAAAAGTGAGTTTTTAACTTTGATAATCACAATAACTACCTTTATATCACTCAATTCAATACAAAATGGACAAAATATTGCTGCAATTTACGGTTGTGCTTTATCACTTAACGATTTATATTTTTTTAGATTTAAATCTAATTTCATAAAAGAGATGATTTTTACATGCTTAAAATAACTGATAACAAGTTTTTATGTATATATCAGGGTGTTCGACCGCACATACACTTACCGAAAAAACCACATGATCGAAATAAAAAAAGAAATCCGGTAAGTAATAAATATCTTTAGATAAAATTAAGCAATTTTTAGATAATTTTCATATATTTTATATAATATTCAAGAAAACTACTTAAAAAGTAGTAAGTAACTTAGTTACTTAAATTTATCTCATGTCATTATTATATTAATCCACACCAGTACGATTCATCGGAGGAGTCATATTATGGTGGAAGCAAGAACAATAAAATGGTAAGTAAGTCATTTATTTAAAAAAATATAATTATGTATCATAACACAGTACCTACATGATAACACAGTGCAAAGTGTACATTTTAGTTTGTTAGGCTATCTTGTTACTGTTGCCAGTATATTAGGCTGTAAGCTTATTTATCAGGAGCATTAAATTTTAATCAGATTTGATCACAACTTTTTTGCAAAATCTCGCGTAATTTAATTTTCATACAGATAATTTTTTTTTTCTCTCACTGCACCCAATAGTTGAATTTCCGTCAGTATTTTTTTTTTGGTACGCTTCTACTCACCGAAAATAACATTATCTGCACAATATAAATAATTAACAAAATAAAAACAAAATAAAAAATTGTTAGGTTATCTAGCTCAATATCAATTTCAAATAAATAACATTTGAAATTGATATTGAGCTAGATAACCTAACAATTTTAGATATATTTCGATTCTCGATATATCATGAGATTAATGAAAGTTCCTTATTATTTTGAGTTACAAAATAAAGAGTCAAAAACTGATACGTTTAATTTTGTTCGTTAGGATGATCTACCACCGTACTACATTGTAAAAGATTCAAAGACTGGAATTAAAAAATATATTATAACGGTAAGTAAGGTAACAAACAGCTATTAATGTATACAGAAGTAAGTATATTTTTATATTATTGATTAAACTGAGTTTGAACAAAAATTATTACATATCGCTCATTAAATTCAAAAGGGCCACATCTCAAAAAAAATCAAAATCGTTTTTATTGCAAAAATCATATCTAAACTGTTTATATTTTTATATTTGAAAGAGACACCCATTGATTTAGCGTTTAAAATGGTCCGTTCAAACAACTGCCTCTTTTACATTTTGACACATTGATGACTAATTTTACTTCAAAACTGGCATATTGCCAATTACGACCAGTAATCTGCGGTAATTTTTGTGAAAAAGGGCCATATTCCGAAAAAAAACTGAATATCCACAAATAATTATAGTGAAAAGAGCTATATTTTGAACTGTGACCGTCTTGAATATTAAAAGCACGTGAGTACAATATCATATTTATAAGCAAAAAAGCCATTTTTTGAAATATGACTGTATTCCGTATAAGTTTATCGAGATTATGGTAGAAATTATTCAAATAAAATTGCCGTTTTTGATTAACGACTGTTTTTGTGCTTGTTAGCTATGAAGTTGTAAAAAGTTTTATAGTCTAAAGTGCATTTTTTTATTTTGATGATTATATTGAACTGTTAAATTTAATTTTTTGTAACTATTTTGACGTATTGCAATTTTTATTTTGAAGATACGAAATAATTTATGAAAGGATCAACTTTCTGCCTGTTTGTGTATGCGTCAGCTACCTGTTTTGGTAACATGTTAATTATTTTTGGGGCTTAGATACAGAAACTCATAATTTTATTTTCTTTATTCATAGAATGAATACATAAATATCCGCGCACATAGAATTTTAAACATGGTCAGAACAAAAAACGAATATCTTTAAACCACTTCAACACAGAACACAAGGTTCGAGTCAACTTCCACCTTCGCCGATCAACGGTTGTCGTCCCCGTCGTATCTGATGATACTGGTGTTACAAATTCCAAAAAATACTGTATCTGATTTTGGAAGTCCAGAAAAAAGACCAAATTTCGATGTTCATTAAGGTACAGAAAGCGATTCAGATAGCAATTCAAAAGAATCTTCGTCTGCGAATGCTGTTTGACAGCAGTACAGAAGATATTTTATCAGGATGATAGCGCAAAGGATCCAGACTCCAAATTTAACCCGTTGGTCTGGGTGTTTTTATGTATAATAAAAAAAAATCTATATAGGTATATAATGTATTAAAATATATCATTTATCTAGTACCCATAACACAAGCTTTGAGTAGCTTATTTTGGGGCTAGATGATGCTGTGTGGATTGTCCAGCATTATTTATTTTATTATTTATTAATTCTTATTTAGACTAGAATGAAGATTTATCATCAAAAGCTGGACCCTCTTTCATATAAAAATCATTGAAGCTAGGAAAGAAGAAGCTGAAAGCAGTCAGGAATAGAAGAAAAAAATGCCAAGCGTTGTACCCAACCCAACCACCTAGTGTTGATATCCAGCCACCAAGCGCTGTTACCCAGTTACCAAGCGATGATAACCAGCCACTATGAGCTGTTTTGCAGTCTCAAACAGTCTCAGGACTGGTTTGCTGGGATTTAATGTTGGTTGGCTAAACATCAAAGCTAGGTGGTAACGTATCGGTGCTTGGCATAATGGTCTTTTTTCTGGACTTTCAATATAAATTAAAGTATTTTCATCAACTACTGGTTAATTTTTTTATTTCATTTAATATGATATAGTCAACTTTGTTTCGAAACTCTAATAAACATCATAAACTTAACTAATTAATAGTGTTCTCAAGATTATTGATAGCATTTTTACTATAAACACGACTTTCGTTTTTGTTTCTTACAAGCTTTTCCAATTTAAAAATTGTTTTTGTTGATCGATTTTCTATGTTTTTACTACTGAGTATTCGCACAACTTGTGTAATTGTTTACTATTGTTTTTATGTTACATTTAACAAAACAGTGATGTAAAACACGTACAAAAGTGTACGATTTTGTATGATTTGTGGCCTTCTATTCAAAAAAATCATATGAGATTTCGACCATTTTTATAAACAAAAGAGACTTATGTGAGTTTGTACGATTCTGGGTGAAAGTGCAACAAATTGAATACTATAGGTAAATGATGATTTAAAATACGCATCGACTGATATATAATACATTTAAATAGAAAATAGGGTTTTCAAAATAAAAGAAAAAAACGACCACCAAAACTTTAAAAGGCTCCCCTGAACAATTTGTAGTTTTTGAGATGTGGCCGTTTTGAATTTAATGAGCGATATGTTTATTTATTCTTCAGGGTGACTTACACCTGTACTATGCAATTGAAGATTCAAGAAGCGGACAAAAAAAATTTATACCGGTAAGTTTATGTAATAAACTATTAGATAGATAAAAGTTTATTCAAGATAATTATGATTAGGTAAGTACAAATTACAATAGCCGAGCTTGATTATATAAAATAGGTAGAGTTGTACAAACAACTTAATGGCGGGCGCTCCGCACCGCGCAACGTCACAGACGAGAGAGAGGGAATTTTGAAAAGAGAACCGAATTTTGAAAAGAGAACCGTCAGTCAGTACCTACCTATAGCGTGCCGGGATACGGATAGAGCGTTTGGTATAACATAGTGGCACTACTGAAAGCGGTGTTGCTACATTGGGCGGCCGGGTTGCCATATAAACAGGTATAATATACATTATGAAAAACAGGTAATGTTAGATATTCACGAATTCATTAACATTTTTGTTATAGTCTGGCCTTAGAATTTATTAATGTAAAAAGATCAATATTTTTTTATTAACATACTGAATGGCTGTAGTGTGTAGGAGAATTTTACAGTGCTATGCAAGTGCTATACTATCTTACAATGTTGCTATTCACGAATCTTTTGAATACTTACATTATTTCAAATATTGTGCTCACAATATAAAATGGTTTTTTAGATTGTATTCTGTTTTTTCTTTAGTTTTTCTTGTTAAACAAAAAAATAATAAATACATCTTTGTTAGGTTCCACCGCAACACTATTCATCGGAGGAATCAGATGAATCATATTATTATGATATGAAAAAGAAAAAGGTAAATATTTCATTATGAAAACTTAACTTCATTACTTATTAAACTATTTATCAAGAACAACATGATAGGTTTTCGTAGGTAAATTTTAAAAACAAAATCCACACTTGCTAAAAAATATGTTACGTGGTATTTCTCGTGCACGTCACGCCATATTGACGACCTCAGTGGCGCAGCGGGCGAGATTCCGCCTGCGACGCAAGAGGTTGCGGGTTCGATTCCCGCCGCGGAACAAATTTGTGTACGATCTGCAGAAATTTGTTCCGTTGGTCTGGGTGTTTTCTATGTATAATAAAAATATCTATCTATGTATACAATGTATTAAATATATCAGTTATCTAGTACCCATAACACAAGCTTTGAGTAGCTTACTTTGGGGCTAGATGATGCTGTGTGGATTGTCCAGCATTATTTATTTATTTATTATATGTATATGTCACGGTGAAATATCTGTGTTTTATCTCGAGAACTAGTGTGGATCGCTGCATTACAGATCGTGGCATATTTTTATATCTGCGTGACAATGCATATGATAGTCACATGTGTTTGTCACGGAGCCACGGTACGACGGAATGTTTCAGATGTGAACGCACGCTTATATTGTAACATCAGAATCGTTCAAGGCCCGGATTATGTTAAAATGATTTTGAACAAAGATAAATTTAATATTTTTTATCGCAGTCAAAGGATCGAAATAGAATAAGAGTACCCGTAAGTAATTTATTTAAACAAACTTAAGATAGCTTCAAAAAAAAGAGATTTGCAAGCTTTTCCTGTTTTCGATCATGGGATCTTGGAAATATGGTAACGAGTGATTTATGATTAACCTATAACTATAAAAACAAAAAAACGTGATCACGACTTTAGTCCCCAAGCTCGGTAAATATCTTCCATTTCGGATCAGGTGGTTTTCTCAGACCTCTTAGATCTTTGAGGATATCTAAAATGGGTAATCAGAACGTCAGTCGGCACGTCCAAACATTACATTTGGTACATGCCCACATTTTGTACAGTGTAGTTAGTATTCCATACATGACAGGTTGCAAGCTCATCGCCGCTTATAAGAATACTAACACACACCTACAAATTTTCGGTTCTAGGGGTATGCCGGTTTCCTCACGATGTTTTTCTTCACCGTTTAAAAGCATTGCGGACATACATTTCTCGAATAGAAGAACTCATTGGTGCGCGAACAGGTTTGAACCCATGGCCTTCGGATTGTGAGGCAGGGGTGCACTACACCACCACAACGCCTATACCTATTTCAACAGTAAATAAACTTGATTTAAATAAGAACTGGGAATGATTGATCTAGGCTAGATACAAAACGACTAGACGGGTTAGAATAAAGTTTTGGAATAGATAGGTAATTGCAATCATCATCATCATTTCATCAATGTCGTTGCAATAGACTATAATAATCATAAAGTATTTTTTCTTCGCAATCGGATTGATGCACCAAATGACAGGCCAGGCTAAAGACAAAATCAAATGAAAAAGATGAGATCAGTAAATGGGTAAGCAAACATTTCAAATGTCAATCATTCTCCTCTATTGATTGTTTTCTGCTGTTGTCGACTGAGAACTTATCACTTATATTTTTTCTCTTGTAATTTTGAGCTTCAATATGTAATTTCGGTGATTATTTTTCCATTAAAGCCCGACTTTTTGACACCGGTTTGTATGTGAATTGAAGTGAAAATTCTTTTGTAAATCCATCAGAAAATTTTCCAAGAATTTTAAACAAAACTGCCGACTGCCATCTTTTCTTTAAAATTGTTAGTAAGTACTTATTAATCAAAAAAAACTGGGTACTTACTCCTAAAATTGATCTCAAAAGAGACAATATAAAGAAGAAGAATGTAAGTTCAAATCTATCCTGTTTTATTTTATTTTATTTTTTATTTCACGCCGTAACCGCTAAACGGATTGGAATGAAATAAAATATACTTATCCAGGAATCGAATGCTAATCATTTAATCTCGCTATTAGATATATATGTCGGCGACAAATAATGGACTACATGGAAGTTTAAATCAAAATATAGCGCGGTCACTCGACAGCAGACTAATTGATTCAGAAAATATTGGACTTGTAAGTGTATTTAGTTTTATTTATATATGTAAGTACCTACATAATTGTATATTTTGGCATTTGAGGCTAAATGTCCAAGATTATTTTTTGTGACGTGCATTTTTTATTATAATAAACTAAAATTTAAATTAAACCTTTAAGGGATTTTTGTATTCATGGTAGGTGACTCGGTACAAATCTGTGGTACAGCCAATAATCAGCCTATAATTTGTACTTTACCTACCTTTTTATAAGTAAAAAATAAATATGATCACGACTGTAATCCCCGGGCTCGGTAGATATCTTCCTCAGATCTTTAGTTACTTCGATCTTTGAGGATATCTAAAAAGGGTAGTCAGAGGCACGTCCAAACATGACATTTGGTACATGTCCACATTTTGCACAGTAGCTAGTATTCCCTACGTGACAGGTTGCAAGCCCATCGCCGCTATAAGAATACCAACCTATGACACACACCTTTGAATTTTTGGTTCTTGGGTATGCCGGTTTCCTCACAATGTTTTCCTTCACCGTTTAAGAGCACTGGCATTGCGCACATAAATTTTTCGAATGGAAAAACTGGTGCACGACCAGATTTGAATCCACGACCTTCGGATCGTGCGGCAGGGGTGCTACCACTACACCACCAGCGCTCTTTATAAATTTTCAGGAAACCCTGTTATTTACGAGACAGTTGCTAGAAAAGCTTAAAACTCAAAAGCTAAGAAGGCTGGACGACGATATTGTCATTATCCAACCAAAACGTCAAGGAATTAGAAATGAGAAGCCAAATGAAGATGAGTCTGAAACAGAAGAGGTTTCCGAAAAACCATACAAGCATTTATGGCTACTAAACGGAAAGGTAAAATTTTAAAAACCAAGTACTAAAAAAAAGTACCTACCTAGGTACCTATAAAATAAACCGTTTACTTGCGGCCGGTTTTTATATTATAATTTATCTGTGGTTTTTGGATTTCGGATATTGACATTACTTCTATGGTGTCAAATACCTATCCAAAATCCAAAAACCGCAGATAGATGGAATGCCTATAGAAACCGACGTTATAGAGTTTCTAAGAAATAAAAGTTAGAGCGGTTGGAAACATTCGATTATGATAAATTTACCAGTGTTTTTTGATGAATAAGTTGTTAAAAGCTCCGTACGCACATACGGTTTTGCTCGATCGAGCTATCATGTCGAGCCTACAGTTGATGCGGATTACTACTAGATGCGAGACTTCGAGCCGTGTGTTTTGCGGTCCAAACATTAATTTTTACTCGTTTTCGAGTAAAACTATCGAGTATGTCGCTCATTAAATTCAAAACGGCCACATCTCAAAAACTACAAATTGTTCAGGGGAGCCTTTTAAAGTTTTGGTGGTCGTTTTTTTCTTTTATTTTGAAAACCCTATTTTCTATTTAAATGTATTATATATCATTCGATGCGTATTTTAAATCATCATTTACCTATAGTATTCAATTTATTGCACTTTCACCCAGAATCGTACAAACTCACATAAGTCTCTTTTGTTTATAAAAATGGTCGAAATCTCATATGATTTTTTTGAATAGAAGGCCACAAATCATACAAAATCGTACACTTTTGTACGTGTTTTACATCACTGTTTTGTAAAATGTAACATAAAAACAATAGTAAACAATTACACAAGTTGTGCGAATACTCAGTAGTAAAAACATAGAAAATCAATCAACAAAAACAATGTTTAAATTGGAAAAGCTTGTAAGAAACAAAAACGAAAGTCGTGTTTATAGTAAAAATGCTATCAATAATCTTGAGAACACTATTAATTAGTTAAGTTTATGATGTTTATTAGAGTTTCGAAACAAAGTTGACTATATCATATTAAATTAAATAAAAAAAATTAACCAGTAGTTGATGAAAATACTATATTTTATTTTGAAAGTCCAGAAAAAAGACCATTATGCCAAGCAGCGATACGTAACCACCTAGCTTTGATGTTTAGCCAACCAACATTAAATCCCAGCAAACCAGTCCTGAAACTCCGGCTGGGTTTCAAGACTGGGTTGCTTACGACGAGCGTAGATTACCAGTCGCCTAACCTTGATACAACGGTGGAGTTCACTGAGACTGTTTGAGCTGTGTGGCTGGTTATCATCGCTTGGTAACTGGGTAACAGCGCTTGGTGGCTGGATATCAACAATAGGTGGTTGGGTAACAACGCTTGGCTTTTTTTCTTCTATTCCTGACTGCTTTCAGCTTCTTCTTTCCTAGCTTCAATGATTTTTATATGAAAGAGGGTCCAGCTTTTGATGATAAATCTTCATTCTAGTCTAAATTAGAATTAATGAATAATAAAATAAATAATAAATAATGCTGGACAATCCACACAGCATCATCTAGCCCCAAAGTAAGCTACTCAAAGCTTGTGTTATGGGTACTATAGATAAATGATATATTTTAATACATTATATACCTATATAGATTTTTTTTATTATACATAGAAAACACCCAGACCAACGGGTTAAATTTGGAGTCTGGATCCTTTGCGCTATCATCCTGATGAAATATCTTCTGTACTGCTGTCAAACAGCATTCGCAGACGAAGATTCTTTAGAATTGCTATCTGAATCGCTTTCCTTAATGAACATCGAAATTTGGTCTTTTTTCTGGACTTCCAAAATCAAACACAGTATTTTTTGGAATTTGTAACACCAGTATCATCAGATACGACGGGGACGACAACCGTTGATCGGCGAAGGTGGAAGTTGACTCGAACCTTGTGTTCTGTGTTGAAGTGGTTTAAAGATATTCGTTTTTTGTTCTGACCATGTTTAAAATTCTATGTGCGCGGATATTTATGTATTCCTTCTATGAATAAAGAAAATAAAATTATGAGTTTCTGTATCTAAGCCCCAAAAATAATTAACATGTTACCAAAACAGGTAGCTGACGCATACACAAACAGGCAGAAAGTTGACCCTTTAATAGATTATTTCGTATCTTCAAAATAAAAATTGCAATACGTCAAAATAGTTACAAAAAATTTATATTTAACAGTTCAATATAATCATCAAAATAAAAAAATGCACTTTAGACTATAAAACTTTTTAAAACTTCATAGCTAACAAGCACAAAAACAGTCGTTAATCAAAAACGGCAATTTTGTTTAAATAATTTCTACCATAATCTCGATAAACTTATACGGAAAACAGTCATATTTCAAAAAATGGCTTTTTTGCTTATAAATATGATATTGTACTCACGTGCTTTTAATATTCAAGACGGTCACATTTCAAAATATAGCGCTTTTCACTATAATTATTTGTGGATATTCAGTTTTTTTTCGGAATATGGCCCTTTTTCACAAAAATTACCGCAGACTACTGGTCGTAACTGGCAATATGCCAGTTTTGAAGTAAAATTAGTCATCAATGTGTCAAAATGTAAAAGAGGCAGTTGTTTGAACGGGCCATTTTAAACGCTAAAACAATGGGTGTCTCTTTCAAATATAAAAATATGAACAGTTTAGATATGATTTTTGCAATAAAAACGATTTTGATTTTTTTTGAGATGTGGCCCTTTTGAATTTAATGAGCGATGTGAGTACGGAGATTTAAATTAACTTAATTTGACTACGACTCGCTATGACGTTGATAACACTTTTAAAAGTATGACGCGAATGTAAAATTTATAAATCCATCGGAAGAAATCCAGATAATTTTGAACAAAACAGCCATCTTTGTTTAATATTGACTTGACAATTTGATTGACTTCGTGACATTGACAACTACTATAATTTATTTAAACAATTGACACTGGAAAAAATTATCTCAAAAAAGACAGATGCCATAACAAAAAAGAAGAGGAAGAGATATATTTATAGGCGCCTTTCTAAAGAAGTGAAGTGGGATTTTCTGCGGTGTATTTGCCTGACAACTACGTCGCTCTGGTTTTTATATGTTTTCTCGTGTTATTTTGAGTTTTATTGCGTAATTTTGGTGGTTATTTTGCCAATAAAGCCCGGGTTCTTGACGCGAGTGTAAAGTATGTGAATTAGAGTGAATAGTTCTCTTCAAATTCCATCGGAGGAAATACCGAAAATTTTCAACAAAACAGCCATCTTTTGTTTAAAATTGACTTGACTACTTGACTATGACTCTGTGACGTTGACAATACTTATAAATAAATACACTTGACACTGGCAAAATTGTTCTCTAAGAGACAGATGCCATAATTGAAGAAGAAGAAGAAAGAAGTGAAGTGAAGTGAGACGTCACATGATTTTTTTTTATTTCAGGATGCTTTCAACCATGTAAAAATAAGTTCAGATGCGCCTGATCACGAAGACTATTTACCCAAGGATTTGACGGATACAGACGATATCAGAAAGTGGTGGTACTATCATCAGGTATGTGGATATTTTTAGAATATTTATAAAGGCAGCAAAAATAATATTTTATTATTACAAAAACACCTTTGTAAAGGTGCTTTTTGTTTGAAACTACCCACTGACTTGGTTTGGTTTGTTAAAACTTGTAGTAATCATGAAAGACTGTTACATAATCGTTTAATAACTATAATTACGTAAGTAGGTACGTATTCTATAGTAATTTTATACCAATATTACGACTTGTAGATTGTAGAGACTATGTAGAGTACCTATGGAGATTGCACGATTCTAGACAAAAAAAAACGAAGTAGGTAAGTATTTTTACATATCTATTTTTTTTGTTTTTGTATAATGTATTTATTTTTTCAGGCTGATTTTATACCGTTTGAAGGCCGTGACTGAAGAAAGACCCACGCTGATAAAAGTCTGAATATTCAAGTAGACAAACACTTTAAATTATAAATGTTATTCTTCCACATTGTTTTTCAATGCACTTCATCATCTTCCTGCCTTTATCCCACGTTATGTGGGGTCGGCACAACATGACATGTTGTGATCATTGTGATCTTCTTCCATTTCCCTCTGTCACTCAAAATGATTATATGCAATGCACTTGAAAAAGATAAAAAAAATACCTACCAAAAACAGGAAAAACTCCATCTAATTGAAAATGTCAGAACTAAGTTGAGTCTTCTAAGCGAAGCTACAAAATGTAAAGAATAATTACAATACTAACTGCTGTGAAGCGAGTAAAAAGTACAGCTGTAATTCACTAGATGGCGTAAAAACTAAGCAATACCATAAATTGTACAAAAAAAATATAAAGGAAATAGGTAGGCAGGTACCTAACTATGTGCTACACGCTACTAAATTGATCAAACAGAAAAGAATGATTATTGTTAATGAAAATAAGTTATTTTTTATCACAATACAGAAATTAAACCTGACAATAATGATAAATAAATAAATGATAAATAATGCTGGACACTATCACACAGCATCATCTAGCCCCAAACTAAGCAGAGCTTGTATTATGGGAACCACATGACTGATAAACTACATAGATATACTTTTTTTTTTGTAAATACATACATATTATACATAGAAAACACCCAGACCTGAGACAAATATCTGCAAATAATGCAAACATTTGTCCCACGGCGGGAATCGAACCCGCAACCTTCTGCGTCTCAGGCGGACCTTCGCCCGCTGCGCCACAGAGGCCGTCATAAGATGATAATAATAATAATTAAAGAATAAGAATAAAAAATATATGCATAAAAAAATATATGATCACGACTGTAATCCCGGGCTCGGTAGATAATATCTCCTCAGATCTTTAGTTACTTAGATCTTTGAGGATATCTAAACAGGGTAGTCAGAGACACGTACAAACATGACAATTAGTATTATGTCAACATTTGCAGAGTTGCAACGTTGCAAGCCCATCGCCGCTTATTATACCTAATACTAACCATTGACACACACCTTCTAATTTTTTTATTTAGGGTATATTGGTTTCCTCACGATGTTTTTGTTCTGTGGTACAATTGATGCATATTCAGAGATATTTGACGCACGGGAGGAACAC
The DNA here is from genome assembly GCA_963675405.1 of Cosmorhoe ocellata. Taxonomy (NCBI): domain Eukaryota; kingdom Metazoa; phylum Arthropoda; class Insecta; order Lepidoptera; family Geometridae; genus Cosmorhoe; species Cosmorhoe ocellata. The sequence continues at coordinate 9,720,494 of OY776246.1, read as the reverse complement.
ACGTGAGGCACCGAATACGCAAGCATTGTAAACAAACTATCTAGGTTTATCGTAAATTATATTTAATTAGTTAAATAACTAATTACGATCACAAACATTATAAACAATTGTCAGATCTCTGACGCACTAGAACATTGGCTTACTTGTTTTATTAGATAAAGAGTCCACTCGTAATTTTATTACGACATCTACTCCATGATTTTGTCTACTACTAGTAATAATACTTTGGTACTTGAATAATACCTGACCGAGAATTTGATTTAAGACCTAATCAATCATCAACTCCAGGTAAGTAAGTACATTATCATCATCAACGTTACACCTATCTAGAATTATCTTACTATTATATATTATATAATAATTTTACCCGTATTCTACTCACAAACTGAGTAGAATACGTTTCGGATATTTTATTATGTAACATAGAGAAAAAAAAGAGTAAAAATACCTAAGTACTTAAAATGATGCAACTCTTTTACTGTCATTTTAATTTATTTTTATCAATTCAAGAAATACAAGACTTTTTATCTCTATATATATTTCTATAAATCTAGACACGCGGCAGCGTGTCAAGCCAAGTTCAAGCGAAGCGAACGGGCAATGCGCGCCTAGTGTAATATTACAGGAACCATTTGGGTGATTTTTCACCCCCTCGTAACTCAAAAACTACTTCACATAAACAAGTCAAATTTGGCTCATCTATTGCCACTTGCGAGTAAAATATGTGCACCGAATTTCATAAACACACCTCAAACGGTTATTTAGATATTAACGTCCAAAAATGCCTGGTTATGGAAAATTTTATCACTGACTGACCTATAGACGTTAATTATAACCCAGTTCCAGATGACCTAGAACGTTCAAATTTGGCATCCAGGTAGGTAGTGGGGTGGATACAAAGGAAAAAATCTGAAACTTGCAAATTGTTATATTTATAACGTACTTTTTCAATTGATTGATTCTCCTAAGAACCCTTACTAGCGCCTGTAATATAAGAATAGCAATCTAAATAGATGACAGTCGGTCATTATGTGGATTTTAATAGGGTCTTGACGTGAATAGAATAACGAGTGGAAGTAGTGTCTTGGATTGGTAAGTAGTACACTCTTACCTAGGTATACAATGTGCCAATAGTTGAGCCGTCTATGCAGATAGGTAAGTATGACTATAGGTATGTATACCTACAATGTGCCAATAGTTTGAGCAGTCTATGCAGGTAGATAGATATGGCTAGATAACTATTCAGGCCTAGATTATAGTGTGTCTCGGCTTGTCGGATAGGTAGTAGGTAGGTATAGGTACTTATACAGTAAGTACTCAAGTACCTACCTACCTGCTTAGTATGTACTTATACCTACAATGTGCCAATAGTTTGAGCAGTCTATGCAGGTAGATAGATATGGCTAGATAACTATTCAGGCCTAGATAATAGTGTGTCTCGGAATGCCGGATAGGTAGTAGGTAGGTATACTTATTCAGTAAGTACCTGCTTAGTATGTATACCTACAATGTGACAATAGTTTATAAATAATAAATAAATAAATAATAATAATATAATAACAAGTACTTACTTACTAATAAGTTCTGTACAAAAAGTAATGATATCCCATCAAAAACATAAATGTGAAATGAGAGCCAAGTTCAATAAGTAAGTAGGTATGCTTTAGTCGTTGACTTCAGCGACAAAAGAAGTGAGATCTAAACGGGTGCCAAGTACAAATGGTCAGTCCTAAAACTTATTTATAACAATATGAAATATTTTTAACAACTTTAGAATATAATTTCATCTCATAATTTAGGATATTATATTGAAGCCTTAGGTCTGACTTGGCTAGTTTTCTTAAGAGTACGAATTATATTAGGTATAGCTTGCACGTTCTTATTTTATTCTTCTAAAAATTTGGCTTGCTGGTAGAAACTAGCGATCGGACATAGTAGGTAAGTAGTTAATAATAGGAAGGTAATTCGTATAATGATAACTAGCCAAGTTAGACCTTAGGCTTCAATATAATATCCTAAATTATGAGATGAAATGATATTTTAAAGTTGTTAAAAATATTTCATATTGTTATAAATAAGTTTTAGGACTGACCATTGTACTTGGCACCCGTTTAGATCTCACTTCTTTTGTCGCTGAAGTCAACGACTAAAGCATACCTACTTACTTATTGAACTTGGCTCTCATTTCACATTTATGTTTTTGATGGGATATAATTATTATAAATGCGAAAGTTTTTATGGATAAATGGACGAAAGTATTGATGTTAGTTACTCAATCACACCGAAACGAATCTGGATGAAACTTGGAATGCAAGTAGGTACTTTATGACCTGAAATAAAATATTGGTTACTTTTTATCCGGGTAGGTACCACGCGACCGGAGCCGTACGCGGAAGCTAGTAAAGTAAGAAGTTAGAGTAAGAATAAAGTAGGATTTTCACTTATTTGATTTTAGATCCTACGAGTCTATCACACAGATTTTGTTCTCAACTTATGGAATGTCATCAGCCTACAAGACGACATGACTGGACTTCTTTGTCCTCTTCTTGAATTTTCAGTCATGGTTTTTTTTTTAACACTAACAGGTTTCCAGCTTTAACGTAATAATGAGTGGAGTTTGACAATTGACGTTGTTTTAGTGAAGTTGTTTAATCACCGCTGGCTCTTGGAATAAACTCAGTAAATTCGCTTGCATGTAGGTACTGTAGCTTGCTTTATCTTTAGTTTTTACCCGTCCTTGGAGAGCAATGTTTTTTGAAATTTTTTACCATCTACAAAAACTTATCTAAATAATATTAAAACCAAAATGCATTGAAAACTAAATTTATCAGATCCTGGATTTATATCGGTGATAAAATTGTTTGTAAGTATTTCTTTTCTATACTAATATTATAAAGAGGAAAACTTTGATTGTTTGTTTGTTTGTTTGAAATGAATAGGCTCCGAAACTACTGAACCCATTTGAAAAATTCTTTCACCAATGTGTAGAATGAACTTTCAGGATGAACATAGGCTATATTTTATGTAGGTACTTCGCGGGCGACGCCGCGTGTTATAACTAGGTACTTAATTACGACGCTGGGTGACATCTCCATACATAACCTAAGAGTGACAAAACAGTCATGGCGAGAAAAGTAACTCGTCCTACCCTTTGGTCCTACCTATCACTTGTTTGTTTCAGAAACGTCAAGTTTCAAGCTTGAACTAAAAAGTACTTCAATTACTGACAGAAGGTTCCTCTAATACCGCCAAATAATTGAAGTTTCAATAAATAATTACATCATATCTTAGAATAAATATTAAAAAAATTAATAATAGGGTATTTTATCCTAGTTTTTATATTAAATGTATTACCTATTAGTACGAAATATCAAAGCTTTATTCCTTTGATATTGTAAGCACTATAGCGTTCTGTGTTTAAAGGCTCTAGAAAGTAGGTACTAAATTGTGGTTAAACTGGCTACATTCAAACATACATAAATAACTAACTTTATCTCTGAAGAAAACCTAACAACTTACGTGTAACATTCAGTAGTCATTGTTCGTGACTTTACTTTAAACAAATTACGTGTTCTTTTCCTAACATATTTTTAACAATGTATGAAGAATATTTCCTCAATCAGTAGGTACTTTGACTTTTTAGTATACATTTAATATAGCTTATTTAACGTAGGAAGGCCGAAGAAGAAGTGGTTTGATTGTGTGAAGGATGATTGTAAGAGGAGTAGATTCAGAATTGACGAATGATAGGAGGGAGTGGAAGAAGAAAACATGTTGTGCCGACCCCACTTAGCGTGGGATAAGGGCAGGAGAATGGTGATTTAATATAGCTTATGTCGTCCTTGTGATTTAGACACCATTTGTCAAAACCTGTCCAGCCCTTTGGGCTCCAGTGACAGACAAAAGAACTCGCACATGCTTACACCTCAAACACATAACCCTTCTTCTTCGCAGTCGGGTAAAAAATACAACGACAGTCATTATTATTGGTATTAAACGGGTATAAAACACGTTATAAATTACCAATGTTTTACCTGCCCGTCTACCCGTGACCACGACAGTGTGCAAACCTGTCGAAACGTCGGGAAAAATAGGTAAATACATAATAACGCAATAAATAACCGTTTAATACTAATAATAATGTGTCCAGATCGTTTAAGTTAAAAAACATAATAATACAACTAGCTGACCCGCGCACGACTTCGTCTGCGCGCTTTAGGTAAGACGTTTTCTTAACTTTTAAACCTTCCCTAGACCTCCTTCCTACATTTTTTTGTAAGAAGGATCATACAAAAAAGAGCTAGGACCGAGACGAGTTTCTTGCCTGTTCTTCTCGTACTTGGGTTAGGTTGGAATTGGCACATAGATTCACCTAGCATGTAAGACGTTTCAAAGTGATCCTTGTGATTGTACTGAATAAATATTTTTCAATTTCAATTTCAATTTCCTCCACGAACATATTTTCAAGACCAAGATAAGATAAATCCGTTTAGCCGTTCTCGAGTTTTAGCGAGACTAACGAACAGCAATTCATTTTTATATATAAGAAGAAGAAGAAGATGACATTCACTTTTTTTTTTTTCAGAGCCAATCCTTTGTTTCGTAACAAAATTCAATTATAATTACAAAATGTGGAAGAAAGTTGTTTACATTGGAACCTTTACAACCGCCAGCGTAGTGATGATCGCTATGCTGGTCTGGTTGATATACGAGTTCGATGAAGACTTTGAAGCGTAAGTATAGATCACTCAAATATACAGTTAGCCCAATGAGTCGAGGCATTCGTGAAGTTAGCCGCAACTCCGCAAGAGCTGCGCAGTACCTATCTGAGGCGCCATCGAAAATCAGCGCTGCATCAGCCACTATGTGTGCCTCTGCAGCTCATGCTGAATGGTTGCCTGTTTTATTGTCACCTTAGCAACGCTTTATAATTAAACTTAAGATATCTGTAACGTGACGTAAAATAAATGATTTCTATTTCTATTTCTATCGTTTTCGGGAGCAATGGTAAGAGGTATGGAGAGGGATGGTGGGACTGTACATGCGCAAACTCACACCTGTGGCTAATTTCACGAATGCCTAGATCTGTTGGATGAACTGTAAGTAAGTGTAGATCACTAAGTCCTATTTCCAGGGTTCCGTACCCGAAAGGTAAAAAACGGGACCCTATCGTTATGGTAGGTTAGGGTTTGGATTATGAATAGGTATTTGACAATAATCCTATAATAGTAAACCCTGTGTTTGAATGAGAAATAAAGTTCTTTAAACCTAATCCCATAGAAGTAATGTCAAATACCTATCCAAAATCCAAAAAACACAGATAGATAGAATATAAAAATTTGCCGTAAGTCTCCGCTGTCCGTTCGTTCGTATAACAGTCAGTATAGGCTGTATCTCATGATCCGTAATAGGTAGACAGTTGAAATTTTCACAGAATGTGTGTTTTAATTGCCGCCGTAACAACATTAAAAAAAAAAAAGTATCTTCAAAGTATTCAGTTTTGTACGACGGTGGTTTTATAAGTTTTAGTTTTTAATCCAGTATTGAGTTTCTAAAATATTAATGATGCAGTATCATGCTCACTTTGCAAAAAAAATAATGCTTTAAAAAATCTTATTGTAGCGAGCGACATGCGTCTCGCTCGGGTAACAATTTTCAACTGTCGAGCGGAGCGGCCGGACATGACGCGCTACGCTCGACTAGGGAGGTGCCAGTAAACTAGTGATGTGACACTCGTACAGATAATAAACTTAATCTAACTAACATACCTAACTACCCATTTCCTACATTATCAAATAAAATAGTACCAGACAAAAGAAAATAAAAAAAAACCCGATAATTGAATTTTTTTTATTTTTATTTTGCATATGTGTCACTATTGTCAACAACACTTAATTTGTCAAAATCCGTCCAGCCGTTAGGACTTTTCATAATTACAAACAAACATACACCCCAAACACATTATTATACCCTTGATATTCGCAGGTAAAAATGTAAGGCGAAGTCATTGACTTAACCGACCGTAAGTAAAACTGGTTTCCAATGTGTTTTAGTCCGATTCAGATCTATTTCTAACTCACTGAACCAATCATAAAAGGGCGCTGGTGGTTTAGTGGTAGCACCCCTGCCTCACGATCCGAAGGTCGTGGGTTCAAACCTGGTCGTGCACCAATGAGTTTTTCCATTCGAAAAATTTATGTGCGCAATGCCAGTGCTTCCTAAACGGTGAAGGAAAACATCGTGAGGAAACCGGCATACCCTGGAACCAAAAATTCGAAGGTATGTGTCATAGGTTAGTATTCTTATAAGCGGCGATGGGCTTGCAACCTGTCACGTAAGGAATACTAACTTTTGTGCAAAATGTGGGCATGTACCAAATGTCATGTTAGGACTTGCCTCTGACTACCCTCTTTAGATATCCTCAAAGATCTAAGTAACTAAAGATCTGAGGAGATATCTACCGAGCCTGGGGATTACAGTAGTGATCATATATTTTTTATTTTTTATTTGAACCCATCAAATTAAAATAAACGTGACTATTCTGTCTGAAACTGAATCTTCAAGATAACCAGTCATTGTAAGTTACGAATAATAAAAACGTTTAACTAAACGCTTTAAAAGCAAAGAAACACGTCAAAATACATTACTTGCTCTGTATCTCAACAACTCGACAGTTGATTGATAAAATCCAAAAATAAAATCTTGATATGACAAATCGATTGAAGAGGATAAATAAATGTCATTGTACAAAATTTACATTTTAAGTGTTTTCTAACCGTGTGCTATAATTACAACATTCAGTTCTGTTTTAACATACCGAGTAACTGAAGTTTGAATTGTAAATTGTTTGTTAATTATGTTGTATAAAATTATACCTGTGTATTTACTGTTGTTGATAGTTGGGTAAGTACTTGAAAGACCTTTTATTTTATTTATATTTAAATTTAATATAAAAATGTAGTTAAGTACAATTATATCTGTTATTATCATGGGACGATTGTAGTTATAAAATAAACTAGACTTGTACAGAAATGTATTTATAAAACAATAGCTATATAGGTATGTATTATTATTAAAAATCTATAAGACAGTTTAATATTTAAGGATCGTTAAAAAATGATCTACAGATAGCTCAACTGATCTCTGCCTAAGGGGAGTGTTCTTAAGACGTTGGTGGTATCACCAAGTCCAATAAATATGTCCATTTTAATTGTCTATCTGAGGCTTTCTTAACATTTTAATAAGCTATTAAATAGTTTGTTATTGTTCAACACAAAAATATGTTTAAGTTTTGAAGTAAATTTTTTTTTGACCAATATTAAGTATTGCGAGTGCCTACATTTACTTTTGATTCTAGGTTGCAGTCTATATCGATATGTAATCAAGGCAAAACCAAATTAATTATAGATCATGACGGGGGAGCAGATGACGCCATGGCAATTTTTATGTGCCTTCTATATGAAAAGTACTTTGATGGGTAAGAACCTTACGTCCATTTCAATCTAAAACAGTACCTCATCATCTTCCTGCCCTTTCCCCACGTTATGTGGGGTCGGCACAACATTTGATCTTCTTCCATTTCCCTCTATCATTCGTCATTTCAGCACTCACTCCTTTTTTACCCATGTCATCTTTCACACAGTCCATCTATCTTTTAATCTAACACAGTAGATACCTAATAGATACACACTAAAATCATTGCTTGAACCTTTTTTTTTCAAGCTTGAATTTCTATTATTTTATTACTTATAACATTACATTACTACTGAGTAAAGTATAAAAAGAGGAAATTTGAAAGTGACGCCGGTGATGAAAAAGATAAGGAGTAAAAAAGATAAGAATAGATATGGTTAGCGATGTAACAAGGAGAGTGTTAGGTATGAATGTAGATAGGACTGTGTGAAAGATGACAATGGTAAGAAAGGAGTGAGTACTGAGATGATGAATGACAGAAAGAAATGGAAGAAGATCACGTCATGTTAAGCTGACCCCACATAACGAGGGAAAAAGGCAGGAAGATGATGATGATGATAATATCATCATTAGTGATGAAAACCAAGATTAGCTAAAGACTTAACTTCTTTTAAAGGTAGGTATTTGACATAAAAAAATAATCTTGAAAATCTTTTTACGGTATGCCCGGAAATAGGATTCTTAGTATACCTTAAGGTATTTCCGGATATAAGCAGTTTTTTTTCCGTTTATCTTATCATTAGTAGTTTTTTAGTTTTCCGGTATGACTATTTTGGTTGGAACTGATGTCAAGAACTGTAATTTAATAAAATGTTTAAGTTTTGTTTATATTCACCATAAACATTATTATCAAAAAATACCCAAACTAAATGGCTGGAGTATGTTGAGTAAGATACTAAAGTGATAAAAGTGAAGGTGAAAAAAATCTCAAGACAAACACGGGTAGAGACAAACACTCTACCAAGCCTGAATGATGTAATAGATAAAATGTTATTGTCTTTTTCAGACCTGAAGTAATTGCTTTGACAACCACTCACGGAAATGTGAATGAAAGCCAAGTATTCCAAAATAGCCAAAGAATACTGGACAAGGCCGGAAGACGTGATGTACGTTATATTAGTACTTATATATTTTACAAAAACGTAAATGTCCGTGCTCTTTTCCTTAAAATCTTTAATATAATGCCAGAATTCGATAAATACATAGTAGGGAAAGCCCTATTTAAGTATTTATTTTATGTTATAAATCGTGTGAATGGGACAGTTGGAAGGGGAAGACCTCGGCGTACGTATCTCGATCAAATTGGCGACGTTTTAGAAAAAGGCCAGGTCAAGAGTACCCTAAACCGACGAGCATGTATGAAGAATGTAATGAGAGTGAATGAAGCAAAAGAGGTGTGTAAGGATCGTAGCAAGTGGAGATCCGTGATCTCTGCCTACCCCGTCGGGAAACAGGCGTGATTTTATGTATGTATGTATGTATGTATGTTTGTATTAATCGCATTGCTCCTAAAGTGTGAGTTGATACCATCGATACCATAAAATCAAATGACTTTGCTTTTGTAGATGATAAGAACTAAGAGTTGCTTATTTGACAGGTAAAAATATACAGAGGTGCTACACGGGCGTTAGTAACTCCCATTCCAACAGATTTTTTCTTTGGAATAGATGGACTTGGTGATGATAAAAATGTAACATTCCAGCCAAGACGAGCTGAGAAAGAGCGTGCTGCGTTTGCTCTTATTGAGCTCACTAAGATGTACAAAGGTACAGTTGGCCCAACGAGTCGAGGCATTCGTAAAGTTAGCCGCAAGAGTTGCGCAGTATCGTTTTTCGGGAGCAATTGGAGGTATGGAGAGGGTGACGGGTGGACTATGCGCAAACTCGCACCTGTGGCTAATTTCACGAATGCCTAGATCCGTTGGATGAACTGTAAGTATGTTTTAGCCATTGATATGACTGTTGCTATAATCATAATTTATATTATCAGCTACTGGGTGGTTTTTCTCAATTTATTATTTGAGGCGTTAATTAACCTTGATTTTAGAGCTCGACTTTCAAGTTGATAGCATGAAGATGAATCAATAAAAGATGTGGTTGATAATAAGTTACTTCACGATGGGTACATTTAAAATTAACTAATATTTTACGAGATCACCAAAATTTTCAATGCGAGTAATGACAAATAGTGAGAACAATGATAAAACTATAGAGGATAATCTTATCGTACTACTAGGTAAATTTTAAAAGCTATGACTCAGAATAGGCATAAACATTTTGATATTGATGTTTTAGGAAATCTGGTTGTAGTTGCATTAGGTTCTATGACAAATATAGCGCTAGCAAAAAGGATAGATCCAGAATTCATCGGGAGACTGAAGCGTCTTTATGTCGGGGCTGGAAATATTTACAGTAAGTTTATATAAATAGGTGATCATTGTTCAAAAAAAATATGAGAAACAAGTGCTTGTTTCCCTTAACACCACCTTTGTTTACTTTGAAGCTAGATGGCGCTGTGTGAAATATTCACTATTTAAAAAAAAATGAGGATTTTTCGATTTTTGTGAAACATAAATGAATACTCGTAGTGTTAAAGGCTATTTTCGCTATTTTTGAATTCATTTTTTTTTTATAACAATTTCACTAAGCCAAATTTTGCAGGTGAAGACAGTATTGAACCTGAGTTCAACGCAGCCATGGATGTAGAGGCTTACCACATTGTGGTGGACAACGCTACAGCTGACAAAGTTACTGTAATACCATTCTACCCTCTCAAAACAACCTTGAATAATACCAAAGTAAGTATAAATAGACGGAAATAATTTGATCCCTCATCTATAACGAATATTGTCGATGTGTCTAAAGTTTGTAAAGACATAGATTAAGTAGTTCAACTATTTATACAAGTTGAAAAAAATTAAAAAAGTCATATCAGAGTAAACGGTATCCAGTTATGTGAAATTATTTTTATTTGTATAGGTAATACTCGTACATTACAATCGAGATTATTATAAAAAGTGATAGTTTTTACATTTTTTATATTTGTTTGACTTATTCGAGAACCGTTCATCCAATCTGCATGTTTGGTTGGTCGATAATTTGTACTGCAAATACCAGCAGTATTTAATAAATCTCAATAATGTTTTTACTCAGAATATTTTATACTAAACATGTTGTGCCGACCTAAGAGAATGATGAATGATGATTTTATATTAGTGCAATGTTTATTAAAAATAGCCATCTTTGCATCAAAACCCACTGATATTATCCCATAATTTGTTTTGTAGTTATTGATAAAAATATTTTTACAGGAATGGCGAAAGGATGTCCTAGGCGCGATACCAACAAAGATAATGGAAGCCCAGAATGGCTACGAAAGAATATCATTCCAATCTAGTAAGAGATGGACTCTTCTTGATCCAGCAGTGGCCGCTATAGCACTTGATCACAAAGTTGTGGAGGAGTACAAGTATTCTAATAACAGTATTATTTTGTGTGGTAAGTTCTAAAATTATGCTTTTTTCTTAAATAAAGTCAAAGATATATACGTACTAGGTACATAAGTAGATAAAATCACGTCCATATCTTTTTTATTTTCTTTATGTAAAGAGTGAATGAAATAAAAGGAAAAAAATAAACGGACACAAAAATGTGTAAGATTTAGGTACTAATCTTGCAAAATTCAAATAATTGTGTGCTTTCCTCAAGTTAATTTCGTTAGATTACCAAACTGAGTTTGAAATTTTATTAAACTTTTGTTAACAAAGCAATACCTGATCGGGCATCAAAATTAACAAGAATGTTTAGAAGCGTTAAATATCTATCTTACGTCATTTTAATCAGAAAATAATCCTTTGTCAAGACATAGTGGAACACAAAACCACTTTAACAGGTGATTAAAAAGCTAATAAGCTATTAGTTTAGTTAACCGAGCATTGTGAAACTAGCCCTGTTCATAGTAAATCTATTTTTTTTTTAACACACGATCGCTCGTAGAAAATTGCAAAATTGCATCTCCCCAGCATATCACATATTATTCATAATTACTAATGATCATGAAATCCTAAAAATCACAAATTATAAGAATATCTCGCCCAACCACCAACAAATTACCCAATCAAATCTGTTACTGTTTAACCCACTGTTACTCGCTGAAACATGTTTTTATATTATTTTTAATATAATTTTGTTCAATAAAATATTATTTTCAGGTAAAAATCGAGGGATTAACACGAACGATTTGGAATCAAACAAACCAAATGTGAAATTGGTTTTATCAGGCAATAACGAATACTACAAGAAACTATTGGTTGATATATTTTCAGCTGAACTGAAATATTAAGATCCTGTATACATATGCATTATTGAATAAAAAATAAATTAATTTATAAATGTTTAATTCAATTATGCAAAAGCATTACTGCAACAAAAATTTAATTATTTTGTTTTATTTTGAAGTTAACTAGCAACCGCTCACTTAATTGTACATTTTATATTGAATTGATAAAAGAATATGAAACGTAGGAACCATTCAAATGCTAACTTAAGTACTTGATTTACCATTTACTCGACAAACATTATAATAATAATTAATCAATTTTAAAATGTATATGATAATAACCTATTATCCAGTTGAACAATACAAAACAAAGAAGGTATTCAATTATTTGTAAGTAGGTGCTGCTTTAGTTATTAGTTATAAGACATACTATGAATATTATTTGGCCATTGTTTTCATTACAACAAAAAGTGTCCTGTAGTTTTCATGTAGGTAATAAAAATAAATTCTTCATTGAGCTAAGACAAACTGCGATGACTGAGTATATTAATTCATTTATTCATACCTAGTAAATACCCACTCACCCAGCCCTCCACCCATTTGGCTGACTCACTCCATTTTAGTTGTTTGAGGTGAATGACCGCCTTTGAACTGTCTGAAGTTGCTTATGTCCTGATTTGCGATTTTTATTGATAAGTTTTAACTTTGATAAAACGTCAAATGTCATATCGGTAAGCCAGTAATTTTATTACATCAAACTTGTTCGACTAGCTTGGACGACGTAAATATAGGTCTAGTTATCTCCAATATCTTATAGTTCATGATCAGTGTTGGACACTCGCAGTGATTACATAATGTTTGTAATGCGGACTTTAGTTGTGTTTGTGTGTGTTTCTTTGTGCTTTTGTAAAAGGTATTTATGTTTTAACCTCTTTCCGATTTGAATTTCGAATTTGCGTATACATTTTGTTATAAAACCTTTTTTTAAATTTCAATTCAAACTTATTTGAAGATTATTAGTATAGTGACTTTGCACATTGTGTCTGTCTTTTGTCTTTGTTGTATTTGAAAATCGATCAGTTAGAATAACTAGTATGATACTAAAATTTGATAGGTATTTAACTATTTTTTTTTTCTATTTTTAGTGAAAAACGACCTAAATTCGTGATAGACAATGACGCCGGTGGAGATGATGCCATAGCTATATTTTTGGCGCTACTATACGAAAAGCATTATGATGGGTCAGTATGCATAATAAATGAGAATAATGTTTGGTTTTTATATTATTTCTTGTTGATTCCAAGTAGATTATTATATTACCTACCTTGATTTACTAAAGCACTAGGTTATCTAGGGTCTCGGTATTTATAATATTACAATGGGTAATATATTATCAACTGCAATGATAATGAGTGTTTTCTCAGTCATAATTTAGTAATTGATTTAATAAAATACCTAAGTTAATGTTATTTATATCGGGCTATTAATGACAATGCTATAACTCTATGACAAAACTCATTTAACTGAACAGTCGGGTACTTACTTACTTTTTTCTTGCAAATCCTAGAATATTCAATCTACGTCCACGTATAATATAAAAAATAATTGCTGTTCGTTAGTCTCGCTAAAAATCGAGAACGGCTAAACGGATTTATCTTATCTTGGTCTTGAAATGTTCGTGGAGGTCTAGGGAAGGTTTAAAAGGTAAGAAAAATTCGAATAACTGCCGGGAAAACCCTAAAAATAGCCCTTTTCTGTTTCCCATACAAACGTTTTCTAATGTAGAGTCAATTTGAACATTATTACTATTTAATAAAGTTCATACTGTTGTATAAGCAATGTAGAAGGCGGTACAAAGTTTGTCGGGGCAGCTAGTTATAGATAATAAATACAGGTAGGTATACTAAATATCTTAAAATATGCATCAAATTGAGATTTGATAGGTATACAAACTTTTTGTACATAATGTTTTTTTTAATTTCAGGCCAGAGCTAGTGGCATTAACTACAGGAAACGGGAACACAAATGAAGATAACGTTTGTGTAAATAACCAAAAAATACTAAAAATAGCAGGCAGGCAAGATGTAAGCAACTCGTTCGCCTAGATAATTAAACAATAAGCATGTAGTTTGTTAGCTTATCTCTTTTATAATTGCCTCATTTGAATAATAATCAGCAATGACGTATTGTAATTAAGTGTAGAATTTCAGATATATCATAAGAATTTGTCTAAATATAAAATGAACATACAAATCCTTGATATTATGCAAAAAAAAACTTCTAAACGGTTATTCAGACCCAAAAATAACAATCGATTTAAAAAAATACTTCTCTTCAAATCCCTTTAGAAACAGATTTTGCATTTCAATACAAAAGTCATATATATTTTTAAACTTATGCGATTTGAACACATTATTATTAGTTTTAAACGGGTATTTATCGTATTTTTTAACGGCATGTCATACCGTGACCACATGTCATACCGTCGGGAAGAATAGGTAAATTAAACGCGATAAATACCCGTTTAAAACTAATAATAACAAATTAAGTCTTGAATATTGATAAAAACTTTAAATCTCCAATTTTCCAGGTTCCAATCTACAGAGGATCAAAAGCATCTATAGTAACGACTGTACCTGTAACCGATTACTTTGGGAAAGACGGACTGGGAGACAGTAGAGATGTGTTTACTGACTTGGTTCCACCTAAGGAAGAAAACGCCGTGACAACACTTATTGAACTGTCTAAGACATATCAAGGTAAATTGAACTTAAAACACGAAATTATGTACATGTTTCGATGATAAATCCTTTGACACTGGTCACGCAAGGTACCAGATTAGTTTTGAGTCTGTTTTAACTTAAATTTAAAAACGACTTCTACAAAAGTCCATTGGATTGGAGGGTACCTAGTAATTATTTTATAGAGTATAACGGATCGGATAAGAATCAGTTTTTTTTACTTAATCTCAACTCCTTTGGTTGCTTACGCTAAACGCCAAATTCATATCATTAAAATTTAAAAACGAACCAACTCAAGTAAAACCTGACGTTACCAAACTCTTTTGATGCAACTAACGGCCGGTTTCTATTCTATCTATCGGTTTTTAGATTGAGTATTTGACATTAATCCTTTTTGTAATGTCAAACACCTAATCTAAAATCCAAAACCCAAAACCACAGATATATAGAATATAGAAATTGACCGTAAGGAACGTTCACTTATAGGTACTACAGCCTGTAAATAGGTTAAAATTTCCACCCAACGCTGTATAAATACAAGAGCAAATGCAAATTTTTAGTTAGTTATACGGCAATATAGAATCAAATTTTGTTTTCACTTTGCAGGGAATCTGACGGTAATCACACTTGGTGCTCTCACGAACGTGGCCCTTGCTATCAAAACTGATCCAGATTTCTTGAGCAGAATTAGCCATTTGTACATCGGTGCTGGACATGTCCATAGTAAGTTACTATGTATTCATAGTTTTCATCTTAGAGGTATTTTATGTCCATGAAAGTTTTTACATATTTTTTTAGCTTCTTGCTTCCAGAAGCGCTTTCACAATCACCAAGTTCTTCTGAAGCTATCACAAGTTTAGGTCAGCATGATCATAATATTAGTTACATGTCAAAAAAACAATTAAGAAAGAATGGAAATTTTTGGTGTGCAGAAATGGGATTTTTTTTAACTCATTTTATTATTCCCACGAACCGGCACAAAATGTGTCTTTGAATTGTGCAAAAATGGGAATAAAAAGTGTGTGGAAAAAAATTATATGAAATACCTCTCTATCTATACAGAAAGACAATTCAAAAAAATACATTGATTATTCTAAAATCAAATTTTAGATGCAGATAATCCAGAACCAGAATTCAATGCTCACATGGACGTTGAAGCATACCATATAGTGGTGAATCACGCTACTCCAGACAAAGTCACAATACTGCCCTTTTCACAGGCCAAGCAGTACCTTGGATTTAGTAAAGTAAGTGCTCTTAGAACAGGAATAGATACGTGATATCTGAAGTTCTAATAGTTAGCCAATAGTGAATAAATAAGGGCTGAGTAATAGATTACACTATTCCTTTAATATTTCCAATCATCGTTAGCACTACTATTAGTGACCATCACTCGTAATTTTGACGTTTCTCCAATTTTGAGTAAAAAATACGCTTAGGTTTCGTTCGTTTTCAAACATATTTGATGGCTCAGTGATAAAATGTTATTAAACTTTTTAAACTTCCGTGATTTGATGACATAATTATAATTGAATAACGGGTATTTATCACGTACCTATTGAACCTGGCCTTATCTGAATCTGACGACGAATTGAGGGTAGATACAGAGTCTACTCTCAACAATAAAAACTAGCTCGCTGCACATCAGTCTGCCCGCGACCACGAACGCTGTAATGTGTTCGAAACGTCTCGGGAATAAAAACAAAATAGGTACGTGATAAATACCCGTTATTCAATTATAATTATAAAATGTTATTAGTTATACCTCATTTTTGCGGCTTGCAAGTTTGTTTAGTGATACTTTTTTATTACAAATTCTTGCATGATTTGCTAAATTCCATAGAACTCAACAAGAAACACAAGTAAAATTTTAATTAACATATTAAAATATTGACAGGATTGGCGAGAAAACGTTCTGGGTACAATACCAACAGACATCATCAGACACATGAACAAGTTCGAGAAAATATCAATGACAAAAGAAGATAGCTGGAATGCGCTAGATCCTGCTACGGTGGCGATGTTCTTGAAAGAGGAACTGGTCGGCGAGTACAAATACTCGAAGAATGATATCATTATTTGTGGTAAGTCTATCTGACGCAAGATCATCTGTTACAGTTGGTCCAACGAGTCGGGGCATTCGTGAAGTTAGCCGCAAGAGCTGCGCAGTATCGTTTTTCGGGAGCAATTGGAGGTATGGAGAGGGACGGAGGGACTGTACATGCGCGAACTCGCACCTGTGGCTAATTTCACGAATGCCTAGGCATTAGATCTAGATCCGTTGGATGAATTGTACCTACTTAAGTTTAAATCGGCAGAAAAGAAGAATGAGTTTTTTATTGAACCCTGGTTGATTTGTATCGATCTCAAAGTTAATTCTATTATTACTTACTGGTTTTGGTAATGTCATTATTTGTGGTAAGTCTATCTGATGTAAGATCATCTATTTATTAAGTTTAGACTGGGGGAAAAGTAAAATGACAGTTGAATTGAAGTTTCACTTTGTTCGTCTGGACCGATCTCAAAGTTATTGTTATGAGTAGCTTGTAGATATTTACTGTTTTGGTAGTGTTCATAACTACTTATTTGCTGTGATTGCTGTTCATTTCCCAGATATATTTTTATCAGTAGATTTTTCAATAATACTATGTTATTTGTCTTATCTTTATCATCTTTATCTTTATAGCAAATAATGTACCTGTACATACCTCGTCAATTGGATCTATCTTTCATTATCTACGCTTGTTTATTATGATTTTATCAAATTGGAAGATAATATTTTTGTTCTCTATGTTATCTTCCCCTAAAATCAGTATTTTGTTTCAGGTGAAAAAAGAGGAATAAATACAAACACGTTTGTCGAAAAAGAAGAAGCAAACGTAAGAATCATTTATTCAGCCAAGACTGAAGAATATCAAAAGTTTCTACTAGATATTTTTAATAAATAAATTATTAGCCAAATTCAAAATCAATTTTTTGTTTTGAAAATTTTTGTTATACCTACTTAATACACGTACAGCAAGTAATAGTAGCTCCATCTCACTTCTGACTTGTAAACTGTTTTAAGGGTTTCACGAAACTCTAGTGCAAAGTGAAAAGATGGGTTCATGTTAACTTCCATTATTAAACAATAGATGGCGTTTAGCTTTTTAAACAAAAATACTTAAAATTTCTCCTAATTTATTTATTTATCATTGTAAATGTATAATTATCTGAGTTCTTACAAAACTTATAGTAACACCTACTTAGAAAAAAAAGAGCAATTAGACAAGCTTTTACAAACCATACCTTTTCAGGAACAGCATAATTATATCAAGCTTGAAATAATACTACTTCAATTATTTTTTTATAGGTCATGGTACGAAATAACAAAGTTTTATTGCTTTGGTATTGCCCGCAGCTTGTAATAAGACCCCAGGTAATACTCGTAATATCATTTGCAGAATGTTTGCAGTAGTAAACCATCTTTATTCTCTCATAAAACTTAACCCTTTAACCTTTTACGTCGTGCCTGATAAACTATATATTTATTGTTATTGAATATTTTTGTATCGATACATTATTTATTATAGAGTCCAAACTATCAACTTTACAATAAACCCCTGACGGAAATAAAAAAATAATGTCGCCTAAACATTAAGCTGGTCCACCAAAAATGTGTACTTAATTTTTTACGACTAATAAAAATAGCCTGTTATCGGACAATATGATTTTACGACGATATTTTCTTATAAAAATCTAATACTCCACAAGTTTACTCTACATTTTTTTGTGAAGAGAACTTAAAAAAAGGTTTCAAGCTATAAATATCACTACTAGCAGTTAATAGTTACTATGTACACCTGTACCAGTATTCTCAAACGGTGAAAGAAAACATCGTGGGGATACCTGTGGCTTATTCAATGTGATAAAAATCAGTAATCATAATATCATAATATATTTGTTACTCTTTCACGCTGAAACGGCTGAACGGATCTGGATTAAACTTGGAATACGTTGTTAATCTAAGTCATAAAGAATTAGATTAACACGGCTATTTTATATCGGGGTAGGTACAACTAACACGACTTTATTTTTATATATTATTTTATCTTTGGGATTAAATATTACTTACTAGCTTCGATCCACGGCTTCACCAGCGTGATACTTTGAAAAACAAAAATGAACTTATCTCGCGGGAATCGTACATTTTTCCGGGATAAAAAGTAGCCTATATGCTATTTCACACTATAATCTAGGTATGTATATCTGCGCCAAATTTCATCTAGATCCGTTCAGCCATTTCAGCGAGAAAAGTAACAAACATACATCCATACATTCATACAATCTTTCTCGTTTATAATATTAGTAGGATTCCGTCAAAAAACATCTATGAATGTCAGCTAGAGGTAAAAAGTAACCAAACTTTGGAAAATTCGTTTCAACTCAAATTCAGGACGAAATGTTAGCAATCAATTTGGCAATGAAATCAGATCTCGGCATTCATCAATGCGGTGAAAGTTTTCAAGCTATTTACATTACTTTACTTCAGGGTAAAATACGGTGAGACTCACGGGCTTGAAGAACGAAGAGCTTGAACCAATGAAAAATACAATTTCTAATTATTATTTCTTCCACTTTTCAAGTTGGCATAGTAGAGATTATCTTCTTCTTCTTCTTCTTCTTCTTCAATTATGGCATCTGTCTCTTAGAGAACAATTTTGCCAGTGTCAAGTGTATTTATTTATAGGTATTGTCAACGTCACAGAGTCATAGTCAAGTAGTCAAGTCAATTTTAAACAAAAGATGGCTGTTTTGTTGAAAATTTTCGGGATTTCCTCCGATGGAATTTCAAGAGAACTATTCACTCTAATTCACATACTTTACACTCGCGTCAAGAACCCGGGCTTTATTGGCAAAATAACCACCAAAATTACGCAATAAAACTCAAAATAACACGAGAAAACATATAAAAACCAGAGCGACGTAGTTGTCAGGCAAATACACCGCAGAAAATCCCGAGATTATCTTTTCTTTTTCTTTATTTCTTTGTGGCATCTGTCTATATTGAGATTATTTTGACAGCGTAATTTTTTTAAATGGTTCGCGGTGCTCTGTTAGCTTGAACTTGGCTTGACACGCTACCGTATGTCTAGATTGTCAACGTCACAGAGTCACATTCTGTCAATTAAATTTTAAACAAAAGATGGCTGTTTTATTCAAATTTCTTGGGATTTCCTCCGATGGATTTAGAAAGGAACTGTGGGGCGATTATGGATCTTTGCCTACAATCAATGTCAATACGTTTTCATTGTAATCAAGTGATTTGGTATGACATAGACAAGTGTTGATTGTATCAGAGTTCCGCAATCGCACTCTGTTCACTGTAATTCACATATTTTACGCTCGCGTCAAGAAAATAATCACCAAAATAACGCGGTAAAACTCAAAATAACACGAAATCATATAAAAACTGGAGTGATAAAGTTGTCGAACGCATCACAGAAAATCTGTGTTTTGTAACAACATAAATGATGTCGTGTTTTGTCAAGATCTGTCTACGTCATAGCAATCTTTCAAAAACAGTTCCTATTCATTCAAGAGGCTTAATTGCTATTTGATAATCAATGTCGTGGACAACTAAGAACCGAGGCTGTGGTGGGATTTTCTGCGGTGCATTTGCCTGACAACTACGTCGCTCTGGTTTTTATATGTTTTCTCGTGTTATTTTGAGTTTTATTGCGTAATTTTGGTGGTTATTTTGCCAATAAAGCCCGGGTTCTTGACGCGAGTGTAAAGTATGTGAATTAGAGTGAATAGTTCTCTTCAAATTCCATCGGAGGAAATCCCGAAAAATTTCAACAAAACAGCCATCTTTTGTTTAAAATTGACTTGACTACTTGACTATGACTCTGTGACGTTGACAATACTTATAAATAAATACACTTGACACTGGCAAAATTGTTCTCTATGAGACAGATGCCATAATTGAAGAAGAAGAAGAAGAGGCTGTGGTGTGGGTGCGTAGCTCGTAAAATTTGTCGTATAAAATACTTGCTCGGAAATTAATTTAAATGTCTTCTTAGTGTGATGGTAGGACGAAAACATTTTAAAACTTTAAAGACCGTATGTCGCAGAATTGAGGCGGCACAGTGATTAACATAATCCCCGCTAAGCTGGTAATGGTAGCCAAATTTCAAAGTTATATCGAAGGCAATACGACGCGGTAATGAGTTGGCAACCCTCATAACAGGTTTAAGTAAAAATTTTGTTGTTTCATATTATTGTCCTGTATAAATTATAGTACGAGTATTACAAAGAAGAATCTACCAATATTAGACAATTGCTTTAGCTAGTTTAAACTAGGCTGAGTATTATTGTTATATTATTCGTTTTACTAGCTGACCCAACAAATCCCATAAAAAAATATTTTTTTTTTATTTTTTTACCCTATTTTCCAATTTTGCAGGCAAACTTTTCAATTATTACTTTGGTGCACGACTGGATTCGAATCCACGACCGGAAGGCGGGGCCACTACCATTATGTTAATTGTACCCCGAAATTTCAGTTTGGGATAAACCATTAGAAGGTATGATGTACCTATAGACACAGAATACAAGTAGATACTTGCTATAGCCACATTTTGCTGACATCACCCTATCATGGGTTCATCAAATGGGTCAGAAGAACAATAACTTAGGCCATTAAGGGATTAACACGATCCCCAACGAACCGATCGTGTTAGTTATACCGAATCCTTTGTGACCACTAAATCCAAACGGCTTTGCTACTGTAAAACGTAAGGATTTTGGTATTGTCGATCAATGACATTATATTTCTAAATGTATTGTTATCTCTGGTGACTAAATTACCTATCCATACTTCTATACTTCCATATTTATTTTATAAATGCGAAAGTAACTCTGTTTGTCTGTTACGCTATCACGCTGAATTTGATAATATGTGGTAAGTACTACTAGACTAGAGCTTGAAAAAGGACATAGGTCTTTTAATGCAAATAATGCTTGAAGTGGTTAAAATAAATAATAATAATAATAATAATAATAAATAATGCTGGACAATCCACACAGCATCATCTAGCCCCAAAGTAAGCTTCGAGTAGCTTATGCTATGGGTACTAGATAACTGACATATTTAATACATTATATACATAGATAGATATTTTTTATTATACATAGCAAACACCCAGACCAACGGAACAAATTTCTGCAGATCGTACACAAATTTGTTCCGCGGCGGGAATCGAACCCGCAACCTCTTGCGTCGCAGGCGGACTCTCGCCCGCTGCGCCACTGAGGTCGTCAAAATAAGGCATAAGTTAATATAGGAGTAATATTAAATTAAAAAAAGTTAAACACCTCATTACGGTTTCTAGTGCCGTGGATATCTAAACTAGAGACAGTTCAGTGGAGATACTATAAGCTCTTACAAACCATCATGTCTCAATAACAAAATTTATATCGATATTAATATAGTCAATTTGGGTAAATTTGTTTTTTAGGGTAACATTGCCATAAAGAGCCTCAAAAATGTTTATACCTATTTATATTGTGAAAACCAGGGGTTGTTGTACATTTGCCACAAAGTAAATTCGTCACATTTTTGTAAACTCCATACATTGAAAGTAAATTCGTCACATGCATAAAAAAGATGTGTAAATTCGTCACAGGTAAGTAAAGTTCATCATAAAGTAGGGTTAGCAAGTAAAGTGTTTAGAAATTACAAAGATAAAAAATCTTTGCAAGGAAGCAGCAGTGAATACAAGCACACCTATACCTCAAGTGTATGAAGAAGCTTTTCAAACAACCAAGGATATGGGTTACGAGTTGTTAAATGCCGGTCCGAAATTTTCGAACCTCTCACGTTCACTCTACAATGCGGGGAATCGTAACTAAACGTGCCCAAAACACATTTTTCAAAATGCGAAGATGTCATAATTCCAGAAAAATATAAATTGGATTTCTTGTTATTTGACGATGACAGTGAACCTAAAAACATAATAATAGCTTTTTGCACTGATGCAGCTCGTGATGTCATACCAAATCTGCAAACATTCTTTTTGGATGGCGCATTTTCAAGTTGCTGTTCACCTTTCAGTTGTACTGTGTACATGGAGACGTGAATAGCGACGACAACTTAACGAACATAGTCCCACTCATCTATGTTCTTATGCCTAATAAGCAGGAACGGTCTAATGAACGACTTTTTAAATCACTGATGGAAAATTACCTAATTGGACACCGCTTACAATGATTGTTGACTTTGATATTGCTGTAATAAATGTCGTTAAAAAAGTTTTCCCTGATGTTCAACTACGAGGATGTAACTTCCACTTTAAACAGGCACTGGCCAAAAAAGCTCATGCCTTACAATGGAATGACGTCGAAGAGAAGAGATATTTAGCCAGGTGTGCTGCATTGGCCCATGTAAAGAAACAGGATATTGAAGATGCTTGGTTGCACATCATGGAGGATGCTCCACAGAACGAAGCAGTCACAAAATTCAATGACTATTTTGTAGCCCAGTTTTTTTTCAATTTTCTTATAATTTTTGTATTTGTTATGAGCAAATTAGCCATTTGTGAACTGTGATTTTTATGTAGGTATAAGTAATGTTAATCCTTGAAATCCTAATCATTAAAAAAATATCACGTTTTTGTTTCGAATTTTATTAATAAAGTATGATAAAAAAATATATATATATTAAAATATAATATAGCCTATGTCACCCACTGATAGTGTAGCTTTCCAACAGTGAAAGAATTTTTCAAATCGGTTCAGTAGTTTCGGAGCCTATTCAATGCAAACAAACAAATAAACAATCAAATTTTTCCTCTTTATAATATTAGTTTAGATGATTTATAAACGGTGTTTTTTTTCTGGGCTACCAAGGGTCATGGTAGGAGTAACGTGTATTTTTCTGCTTTCTCTACGGAAAAAGCTTTGTGACGAATTTACAACAACCAAAAATAATAAAATAAAAGTGTGGCGAATTTACACATACTTTTTTTCGTGACGAATTTACTTTGTGGCAAATGTACAACAACCCAAAACCAGCATAATTAGAAATTAGAGAAAGATAACTACACCCGTGATCCTGTTTGTTTATATTTAAGCCTTATGCGCGTATTAATAGTTTTTTTTTAAAGAAATGTGGAAAATAGACAAAATATTAAATATTAATATTGTGAAAAACCGTGAGGAACATTTTAAAATAAATCATTTGTCTTAGTGCAAGGACAGATAAAGAACCGGACATAACAACGAACGAACAAAGAGATACCTCTACACCGGATACTTTTGAAGTAGGTATAGGAAAGACGTAGTAAAGTAGGAAGAAGACACTTTTTTGATTAAAGCACCTCTTATAAAAACAAGTGTAAAAAGTCACAGTTAAAAAACGTGAGTTCGAAAAAAAACTCGCTAGGTACATACATATAGCTCATCCAACGGATCTAGGCATTCGTGAAATTAGCCACAGGTGCGAGTTTGCGCATGTACGTACAGTTCCTCCCCCCCCCTAACCCCTCCTCATACCTCCAATTGCTCCCGAAAAACGATTCTGCGCAGCTCTTGCGGCTAACTTCACGAATGCCTAGATTCGTTGAGCGAACTATACTTGAAGTTAATGCTGTCATTGTGTCACCACTTGCCACCGCCAACGTTACTATTATTTTGTGTTGTATATAAAACGACTTCAAAAAAAGGAGGTTCTCAATTCGTCTGTATATATTTTTTGTGGGTATGTTTGTTGATGACTCCGCCAGATAATGAACGGATTTTGATGATTCAGAGATTTTATCAAAATTGATCAGCACTTTTTGAAAAAATCAAAAATACCGGAACATACTCGACAGATGACTTGAAATGACGTTTTCATTATGTGAGTGTCATGTCAAAATGTGTTGCGCAGACGTCGTTCGAGCTATAATATCCTTCGATAATCTCGCCGTTTTTATCTTATACCTTTAAACGAGCAATTCTTGTATGTATGTATATATATATAATTGAAATCTCGGAAACGGCTCCAGCGATTTACTTGAAATTTAGTATGCAGGGGGTTTCGGGGGCGATAAATCGATCTAGCTAGGTTTCATATTCCAAAAAACAAGATTTACCAAAAAAAAACCGAGCAAAGCTCGGTCAACCAGGTACTTATACCTTACAATCCACATACAATTATACCATTTATGATTTAATTCTTAATAGATAGACGATTATACGAGTACATGACATATTAATTAATTAATATTATTGTGTCACCAACCAACAAATTATCTCGGGGTTAAAGCCAAGCCTCGGTAAGTAAATCTACCGACAAAATGTGGCCAGCTAGATAGCCATTGTTTCAAGATTTGAATAAACCTCAATAGCCGACCCTCGAGATTAATTTGCAAAATGGAGGTAGCTAGGTATTCTTGCTTGCGTCTATCAGTTATTCTGTGACATTGTGCCAGACGTAAAATGGGACAATATATTTTTTCCCAAGTTTTTTGGAAGTTACTATCCTACTTATTATTATAAACGCGAAAACTTGTAAGAATGTCTGGATGTCTGGATGTATGTTTATTGCTCTTTCACGCGTAATCGGATCTGGATGAATTTTGGAACAGATATAGATCATAGTCTGGAATAGCACCTAAGCTACTTTTATCCCGAAAAAAATACAGTTTCCGCGGGATAGATTTGTTTTTGTTTTTCATGGTACCACGCGGACGAAGCCGCGGGCGGAAGCTAGTCTATCATAACACAAGAGCACTTATTAAGATTATATTGATTTTTCTGGCAAGAAGCATACGGCTCACCTGAAGATAAGCGGTTATTGTATCTTATGGGCGCTTACAAAGTGGTATCACATGAGTGTTTTAATTTAGTTTGTCTATTTTCCCAATAATTTCACTTGCTCCCAGTTCTCTTCAAACCCAAACAAAGTAATGCTTGTTAATTCTGCTTTTTGTCCCATGTAATTGATTCCTAATATTTTATGGTGTCATTACACCTTCAATGTGTTCGAGAAATGACGTACACCTACATGGTATTCCTGAACGAAAGATGTAAGAACATTTATTTACCAAAATATCAGATACAATTTAAACCTTTACGTGCAAGCATTTGAAAGATAAGATTTAAGATATAAGGTGGTGCGGAAGTTCTTGGGATAACTGGAGATGTTTGTTTAAAAATAAATATAAATTGGGGATAATTCCGAAATGAAATGACTATAGCTCGAACATTTAACAGAGACACTGCTTGTAGATCTAAAAGACGCGGACGAGGTGATTTTTTATACAAATACATGATATAAAACATGTGAAGACAGAATCCTGGCAAGAATATAGAATCTTCGATCAAAAATGAAACTGTCTCCTCACATAATACACCCAGTGTTCTTGTGAAATCAAAGTAAGTGGTTTGAGTTAAGTGGCCAACCTATAGTAGCACTTGAATTCACTTTGAGGGTTCTTCAATTTTTACAGCAGTTTTCATAACATCAAATCATTGTATTGTCATCATCGACGTATCGCTTACACTAAGGAGTGCAGCGAATAAGGCTTCAATTTAGTATGAAAATAACGTTTAGCCAGTTGACTGAGCCTAACTAAGATTTTTAAGCCATTAAAATATTATTAAGATTTTGAAAATGATTTGAGCTTCTGCGGCACCCTGTACTCACGGGGTGAAAGAAATAAATTGCGAACGACAGGCGCCTGGCACCTAATCTAAACGAGAATGTTTCGTACAGGCGTAAGCATATTTTTAATAGACTTGTGTGATTAATTTTATTTGTAACATATTAACAAATTCTCTTGTTGTGTAGTGGTAGCATCCCGCCTCACGATCCGAAAGTCATGGGTTCAAATCAGGGGCCTCACCATGAATTCATAATACATTACCGAATTAATATTACATTGTTATTTCGTACCATGACCTACGCAAATTGTATTGAAGTAGTGTTACTTCATGACGTTTCTAGAACGAAATCGTCATGGAATCGTTCTGGAAGACTTCGTGGTAAGGCCCCTGGTCGTGCAATAATGGCTTTTTCCGGGCCGTATTTGTTTGACAAAAATATATGCACTATAACCAGTCAGTAGATACTCTAAAACGGTGAAGGAAAACATCGTGAGGAAGTCGGCATGTCGTAGAACCTAAAAATTAAACATAGACCTCCTTTTGAGTACTGTGTACTGGCGCACTATAAAAAAAAAATAGTGCACGACCAGTTTCGAACACACAATGTTAGGATTGGATAGCAGCAGACCTACCACAACGCCACCAATACTTTATTGAGGTAAACTCAGTAAATATGGTAAGGTAAACAGATGTCGATAACTTTGTATTAGCATAATATTTTTTCACTGTCTGTTATCAAAACGTGTCTAGCTTTCAATATGAGCTTGTGTAAAGGTTTATTTAGCGTTGAAATTGTCAGTACTTGGTTCAGTCTCCTAGAAAATTAAAAAAAGTTAAACACCTCATTACGGTTTCTAGTGCCGTGGATATCTAAACTAGAGACAGTTCAGTGGAGATACTATAAGCTCTTACAAACCATCATGTCTCAATAACAAAATTTATATCGATATTAATATAGTCAATTTGGGTAAATTTGTTTTTTAGGGTAACATTGCCATAAAGAGCCTCAAAAATGTTTATACCTATTTATATTGTGAAAACCAGGGGTTGTTGTACATTTGCCACAAAGTAAATTCGTCACATTTTTGTAAACTCCATACATTGAAAGTAAATTCGTCACATGCATAAAAAAGATGTGTAAATTCGTCACAGGTAAGTAAAGTTCATCATAAAGTAGGGTTAGCAAGTAAAGTGTTTAGAAATTACAAAGATAAAAAATCTTTGCAAGGAAGCAGCAGTGAATACAAGCACACCTATACCTCAAGTGTATGAAGAAGCTTTTCAAACAACCAAGGATATGGGTTACGAGTTGTTAAATGCCGGTCCGAAATTTTCGAACCTCTCACGTTCACTCTACAATGCGGGGAATCGTAACTAAACGTGCCCAAAACACATTTTTCAAAATGCGAAGATGTCATAATTCCAGAAAAATATAAATTGGATTTCTTGTTATTTGACGATGACAGTGAACCTAAAAACATAATAATAGCTTTTTGCACTGATGCAGCTCGTGATGTCATACCAAATCTGCAAACATTCTTTTTGGATGGCGCATTTTCAAGTTGCTGTTCACCTTTCAGTTGTACTGTGTACATGGAGACGTGAATAGCGACGACAACTTAACGAACATAGTCCCACTCATCTATGTTCTTATGCCTAATAAGCAGGAACGGTCTAATGAACGACTTTTTAAATCACTGATGGAAAATTACCTAATTGGACACCGCTTACAATGATTGTTGACTTTGATATTGCTGTAATAAATGTCGTTAAAAAAGTTTTCCCTGATGTTCAACTACGAGGATGTAACTTCCACTTTAAACAGGCACTGGCCAAAAAAGCTCATGCCTTACAATGGAATGACGTCGAAGAGAAGAGATATTTAGCCAGGTGTGCTGCATTGGCCCATGTAAAGAAACAGGATATTGAAGATGCTTGGTTGCACATCATGGAGGATGCTCCACAGAACGAAGCAGTCACAAAATTCAATGACTATTTTGTAGCCCAGTTTTTTTTCAATTTTCTTATAATTTTTGTATTTGTTATGAGCAAATTAGCCATTTGTGAACTGTGATTTTTATGTAGGTATAAGTAATGTTAATCCTTGAAATCCTAATCATTAAAAAAATATCACGTTTTTGTTTCGAATTTTATTAATAAAGTATGATAAAAAAATATATATATATTAAAATATAATATAGCCTATGTCACCCACTGATAGTGTAGCTTTCCAACAGTGAAAGAATTTTTCAAATCGGTTCAGTAGTTTCGGAGCCTATTCAATGCAAACAAACAAATAAACAATCAAATTTTTCCTCTTTATAATATTAGTTTAGATGATTTATAAACGGTGTTTTTTTTCTGGGCTACCAAGGGTCATGGTAGGAGTAACGTGTATTTTTCTGCTTTCTCTACGGAAAAAGCTTTGTGACGAATTTACAACAACCAAAAATAATAAAATAAAAGTGTGGCGAATTTACACATACTTTTTTTCGTGACGAATTTACTTTGTGGCAAATGTACAACAACCCAAAACCAGCATAATTAGAAATTAGAGAAAGATAACTACACCCGTGATCCTGTTTGTTTATATTTAAGCCTTATGCGCGTATTAATAGTTTTTTTTTAAAGAAATGTGGAAAATAGACAAAATATTAAATATTAATATTGTGAAAAACCGTGAGGAACATTTTAAAATAAATCATTTGTCTTAGTGCAAGGACAGATAAAGAACCGGACATAACAACGAACGAACAAAGAGATACCTCTACACCGGATACTTTTGAAGTAGGTATAGGAAAGACGTAGTAAAGTAGGAAGAAGACACTTTTTTGATTAAAGCACCTCTTATAAAAACAAGTGTAAAAAGTCACAGTTAAAAAACGTGAGTTCGAAAAAAAACTCGCTAGGTACATACATATAGCTCATCCAACGGATCTAGGCATTCGTGAAATTAGCCACAGGTGCGAGTTTGCGCATGTACGTACAGTTCCTCCCCCCCCCTAACCCCTCCTCATACCTCCAATTGCTCCCGAAAAACGATTCTGCGCAGCTCTTGCGGCTAACTTCACGAATGCCTAGATTCGTTGAGCGAACTATACTTGAAGTTAATGCTGTCATTGTGTCACCACTTGCCACCGCCAACGTTACTATTATTTTGTGTTGTATATAAAACGACTTCAAAAAAAGGAGGTTCTCAATTCGTCTGTATATATTTTTTGTGGGTATGTTTGTTGATGACTCCGCCAGATAATGAACGGATTTTGATGATTCAGAGATTTTATCAAAATTGATCAGCACTTTTTGAAAAAATCAAAAATACCGGAACATACTCGACAGATGACTTGAAATGACGTTTTCATTATGTGAGTGTCATGTCAAAATGTGTTGCGCAGACGTCGTTCGAGCTATAATATCCTTCGATAATCTCGCCGTTTTTATCTTATACCTTTAAACGAGCAATTCTTGTATGTATGTATATATATATAATTGAAATCTCGGAAACGGCTCCAGCGATTTACTTGAAATTTAGTATGCAGGGGGTTTCGGGGGCGATAAATCGATCTAGCTAGGTTTCATATTCCAAAAAACAAGATTTACCAAAAAAAAACCGAGCAAAGCTCGGTCAACCAGGTACTTATACCTTACAATCCACATACAATTATACCATTTATGATTTAATTCTTAATAGATAGACGATTATACGAGTACATGACATATTAATTAATTAATATTATTGTGTCACCAACCAACAAATTATCTCGGGGTTAAAGCCAAGCCTCGGTAAGTAAATCTACCGACAAAATGTGGCCAGCTAGATAGCCATTGTTTCAAGATTTGAATAAACCTCAATAGCCGACCCTCGAGATTAATTTGCAAAATGGAGGTAGCTAGGTATTCTTGCTTGCGTCTATCAGTTATTCTGTGACATTGTGCCAGACGTAAAATGGGACAATATATTTTTTCCCAAGTTTTTTGGAAGTTACTATCCTACTTATTATTATAAACGCGAAAACTTGTAAGAATGTCTGGATGTCTGGATGTATGTTTATTGCTCTTTCACGCGTAATCGGATCTGGATGAATTTTGGAACAGATATAGATCATAGTCTGGAATAGCACCTAAGCTACTTTTATCCCGAAAAAAATACAGTTTCCGCGGGATAGATTTGTTTTTGTTTTTCATGGTACCACGCGGACGAAGCCGCGGGCGGAAGCTAGTCTATCATAACACAAGAGCACTTATTAAGATTATATTGATTTTTCTGGCAAGAAGCATACGGCTCACCTGAAGATAAGCGGTTATTGTATCTTATGGGCGCTTACAAAGTGGTATCACATGAGTGTTTTAATTTAGTTTGTCTATTTTCCCAATAATTTCACTTGCTCCCAGTTCTCTTCAAACCCAAACAAAGTAATGCTTGTTAATTCTGCTTTTTGTCCCATGTAATTGATTCCTAATATTTTATGGTGTCATTACACCTTCAATGTGTTCGAGAAATGACGTACACCTACATGGTATTCCTGAACGAAAGATGTAAGAACATTTATTTACCAAAATATCAGATACAATTTAAACCTTTACGTGCAAGCATTTGAAAGATAAGATTTAAGATATAAGGTGGTGCGGAAGTTCTTGGGATAACTGGAGATGTTTGTTTAAAAATAAATATAAATTGGGGATAATTCCGAAATGAAATGACTATAGCTCGAACATTTAACAGAGACACTGCTTGTAGATCTAAAAGACGCGGACGAGGTGATTTTTTATACAAATACATGATATAAAACATGTGAAGACAGAATCCTGGCAAGAATATAGAATCTTCGATCAAAAATGAAACTGTCTCCTCACATAATACACCCAGTGTTCTTGTGAAATCAAAGTAAGTGGTTTGAGTTAAGTGGCCAACCTATAGTAGCACTTGAATTCACTTTGAGGGTTCTTCAATTTTTACAGCAGTTTTCATAACATCAAATCATTGTATTGTCATCATCGACGTATCGCTTACACTAAGGAGTGCAGCGAATAAGGCTTCAATTTAGTATGAAAATAACGTTTAGCCAGTTGACTGAGCCTAACTAAGATTTTTAAGCCATTAAAATATTATTAAGATTTTGAAAATGATTTGAGCTTCTGCGGCACCCTGTACTCACGGGGTGAAAGAAATAAATTGCGAACGACAGGCGCCTGGCACCTAATCTAAACGAGAATGTTTCGTACAGGCGTAAGCATATTTTTAATAGACTTGTGTGATTAATTTTATTTGTAACATATTAACAAATTCTCTTGTTGTGTAGTGGTAGCATCCCGCCTCACGATCCGAAAGTCATGGGTTCAAATCAGGGGCCTCACCATGAATTCATAATACATTACCGAATTAATATTACATTGTTATTTCGTACCATGACCTACGCAAATTGTATTGAAGTAGTGTTACTTCATGACGTTTCTAGAACGAAATCGTCATGGAATCGTTCTGGAAGACTTCGTGGTAAGGCCCCTGGTCGTGCAATAATGGCTTTTTCCGGGCCGTATTTGTTTGACAAAAATATATGCACTATAACCAGTCAGTAGATACTCTAAAACGGTGAAGGAAAACATCGTGAGGAAGTCGGCATGTCGTAGAACCTAAAAATTAAACATAGACCTCCTTTTGAGTACTGTGTACTGGCGCACTATAAAAAAAAAATAGTGCACGACCAGTTTCGAACACACAATGTTAGGATTGGATAGCAGCAGACCTACCACAACGCCACCAATACTTTATTGAGGTAAACTCAGTAAATATGGTAAGGTAAACAGATGTCGATAACTTTGTATTAGCATAATATTTTTTCACTGTCTGTTATCAAAACGTGTCTAGCTTTCAATATGAGCTTGTGTAAAGGTTTATTTAGCGTTGAAATTGTCAGTACTTGGTTCAGTCTCCTAGAAAACTATTATAATCGTAACTTTCCACTTATTGACTGACAAAATATATGAAATCTTTGGCTTAGGTTTACTCGTATTAGTACCTTTGTAACACCTAAAATGTATTGTCGTTTTCGTGTAAAGTCTCCCATCGGCTTACAGTTCACACACCTCAAATAAATATGTCTCCAAAAACCATAAAACTGTTTGACTACAAGCCGAGTTCCATAGAAAAAAGGATAAGTTTAATGAAGAATACAGGTGGTATCTACTCAACAGTTCGTTATCCACTGCTATGCACGAGACTACTAGGGCTGCTGCCTTTAACTGGGCTATCAAGCTCTACTAGTGATCAGCTGAGGTAAACCTGTGGTGACTATCGTGACATCACTATATAATTACATCCCTAGAGATTAATACTCCACAAAACTTTGTCTGAGTTGGCAATACCACCCGCCCGGTGTTACCGTAACATTTGAAGCAATGTGACAGCAATAGATGAAATTAACAGCAAGTAAATTTATCTTATACAACGATTTGGCGTTCAAATATGACTAGGATGTTTTTGACTCACATGAAGGCAGGTTTAAAAAAGGTATAACATTTTTTTTAGAAAACATCTTTATAAAGTTCTGCAGCTATGCCACAAGCTCTTACAAACCATGACGTTTTATAACCTCAAAGTTTAAAGATTGATTTAACACTACTTCAATATAATTTTAGACGTGGCACATATCACCAAAGTTATATAACTTTGATATAGGTAAAGCCCCTGTTTTTGAGGGTAATTTAATTTGTATGTTGCAACACTAACTTTTTCAAGGTCAGATTTTCGGTAAAGAATCTAGAACGAATCAATGACTACCTTATATTTGTGTATTTAATCTATTGTAATCTGTATTGTTGAAGTTTCTTTAAATAAAATAAAAAGTCGTCAACAAAAACCAACCAGTCGCCTACGGCCTATCGATAGGGGCTTAGTGGTTACATACAAAAAGCATCTTATATTTTGTATGTCGGTGATTGCTCACCCCTGTTGCTGCACTTATTAGAGCTGTAACACATTGCCACGACATGACGTCGCAATGTGACACGATGCGACGTTGTGGAAATAAATATTTTGTTTCGTTAAATATGTGAAAATAATGTGTCATGACATGATGGTCACCCTGGAAATTTACAACTTCCATCGTAACAACTTTCTAGAAAAGACTTGATTTCATCGTGAGTTTTACGATGGATGCCGTAAAAGTTTTCACGACATGACATCGTATGGTTCACGGTGTCACGACGTGGCACGGTGTCATAACGTTGCACGGTGTCATGACGTGGCACGGTGTCATGACGTGGCACGGTGTCATGACGTGGCACGGTGTCATAACGTTGCACGGTGTCATGACGTGGCACGGTGTCATGACGTGGCACGGTGTCATGACGTGGCACGGTGTCATGACGTGGCACGGTGTCATAACGTTGCACGGTGTCATGACGTGGCATGGTGTCATGACGTGGCACGGTGTCATGACGTGGCACGGTGTCGCGTCGTGTAATTGCTGGGCCTACGACAATTGCCACGCTTTAGCAAAGTAATGTTTTAGTTTATATTTGAATGTAGTAGATTTTTTTTTGGTAGTTTATTTTAAATAACGCTGTAATTTGCAGGTTTTCGTTTAATCATAGTTTTTATTCCCAGAGGAAATTCCCTCAGGAAATTCTTGACAAGATGATGTACAGTTTTAATAACGAACCTCTGGAAAATGTGTCTGAATTAATATAATTTATGAACTTGAACTCATAGGAATCCCAGTTGAAAAGGCACAGTTCATCATTATCATCTTGATCTATTTATGTAAATGATCATCCGTGTAAACGATCCATTAATCTTTATAAAATTCTCATAAATCGATGTTTCAACAATGAAGATAATTATAAGGAGGTAACGTGTTTTATGTTTGCTTGAGCATAGATCGTGACCCGTTGCTCCAATCTGGATGATATTCGTTAAACTACCTATCTTAGTATAATTAAGTACTTAGGTGAGTCTCATTATAAAACAGAAACACCTTTCTGACTAGAGTTTCCTTCATTTAGAGATAAAGGAGGTTTCATACAGGTTTCATACATGGTTGGGCCCAAAATGGCAAAGTGCCGGCAAGCAAAAAAAAGTGTGGCCATGTTAGGGATGTCAGCCTGTGTATTTTTTTGATTAGGGTACTAAGTCTGTCATCAATTTTTATTTAATAAATATTTTTTTTTATAAAATATACGGAAATAAAATTTTTTAACCTTAAAAAATCAACTACAAAAATTTGGTGCGCTAATGAAAAGTACTCATACTGACTTTCCAAATGTGGCTAAATCATTTTTTTTGTTGGCCGACACTTTTGCATTTTGGTCTTAAAATGATTGACTTATATCAATGTTTTATAATAACAGCCAAGTGTTTACGAGTAAACTTTAACATTAATATTTTCAGCTTTACTCTGCAATCTCCATACACAATAGTGTATGTGATAAGTATGTTTGGACAAGGGTTGATGTTTGTGATGTCTTTCTACTGGCTCCTGAAAAAGGGAATGTCGCTGATTAATATTAGTAAGTATTAAACAGCAAAATATTTAAAGGAAGTCATTCAGATTTCATACATGGTTGGGCTCAAAAGTCAAAAGTGCCGATCAAAAAAAAGGTATGACCACGTTTGGGAAGTCACGCCGAGTATTTTTCAATAGCGAACAAATTCTCTACAACTAATTATTTCAGTTTAAATAAATCTGTTTTCCATATATTTTTATATATTGTAAATAATATACTTACCTGATTATGCTATTTTTCAATAGGTATTACACTTAATTTGCAGAAACCTAATTATTCAAAATACCTATGAAAGAGTTGAGTCATCTAAAGACCTAAGATCTAAAAACTTTATTATTATTCGCTATTTGCAGTTTTACAGTCTACGATAGTCGTGAGAAAGATTTTCCAATACCTAGGTATAGACACTTGATCGATCTAGTGAATTTTATGCAAAACCACTCGACCTTCGGTATCGTCATAACTTTTATTTATTATTTATTTATTTATTTATTTCAAATTACAATTACATTGTCTTAAGAGTAGGGGACACCAAAACAACAATGAAATTACACGTAACTTACATACTGTACAGTAGCATCTGTGAATTCCGTCAAACTAGTGTTAAATAAATCCATGTTACTTGATTGACATAGGCTGTTGATGATACGAAGGGCTCGCGTGAACGGCGCCTCGCTCAGGAGGTTGGTCCTCGCCCTCGGGAGCACCAGCAGCCCAGGCCGACGCCGCGCCCCCGCATAGTTGCCCGGCACGCATAAACCGACACACATCAACACCCGCGGATTGTGCACCATACCTCGAACTAAACGCAATATATTTGCTTACAATAACTTGCTCAGACTGAAGACATCTTTTCACATTACTGGTTTATAATTAGTGACACGATAGAATGAATTGAATGTACTATTTTTATCTTTCAGCCAACCTGTTTTTCTACTTTTCAAGCATGACTTCTTTGATAATACTGATGAATATCGGCAGATACTGGCCACAAATTATAGTTACTGTAGAGAGTATTGAAGCTTCTCTGCCTCCATTCACAAGGAATATCACCAAAGTTTGCAATATGTACATGGTATTTGTATTCACGATGGCGGTAGGTGAGACAATAGATTGAATAAAATGATTATTTATTGCAAACATTAAAAAAAACACGACCAAACGTAACTGAAAATATTTTCTTGCAGCCGCCATATTGAATTTTTAGACATTTTGTATTCTATGTCACTTTTGTGATCCAGACAAATCCAACGACACGCAATTTATCAAAATCCGTCTAGCCGTTTGAGCTTCTGTGGCAGTCAAAGAAACTCGCATACCTACTTATAATACACCCCAAACAATTACCTTTATTAACTTTTTGGACGCTTTGTTACATTTTATACATTTTTTAGGCCATTGACACAAGAGCAACAGGGATAAAACACATTAGAAAACCTCATTGTTGAAAAACTTACCTCTTAGAATATTATAGTCGTAACCATATTTCAATTTTCAAAGCATGAACAAGTTTACGTTTTGTGTTTATTTTCTTCAGAGTTTATCATCTCCTCTGCTTATCCAATTTGCGTTGAGAATGACGATGTGAACACCTGAGTTCTAACAATATTCATGTAACTTATTTATATTTTGTGGTAAAAGTTCGCGGAGGTAAATTGAAATTATAAACATTTGTATTCGTATGAGAATTCAAAGGAGACTGGGTAAAAAGAGGTAAAAGTCTATACACTTTTGGCCTACAACCAGTGAACGAATATACAACGTATATCTCAGTATAATAGGTAACCGGTTGCGATAAAGAAAACATGATATATCTTTGGGATTGTGTAAACACACACCAGTGGTAGAAGTTAGGAGAGGCCTATATCATAGGACAACTTGACCAACAAACCGGTTGCTGAAAAATATATTTAACTAGGTAGTTTACAAAATTTAGAAAACACAGATAAAATCGAAATGTTAATTGGTCTAAAGAGGGTAGTCAGAGGCATGTCCAAACATGACATTCTGTACATGCCCACATTTTGCACAGTAGTTAGTATTCGATACGTGACAGGTTGCAAGCCCATCGCCGCTTATAATACTAACGTATGACACACCTTCGAATTTTTGGTTCTAGGGTATGCCGGTTTTCTCACGATGATCCTTCACCGTTTAAGAGCACTGGCATTGCGCACATAATTTTTTCGAATAGAAAACTCATTGGAGCTCGACCAGATTTGAACTCACTACCTTCGGATCGTGAGGCAGGCGTGCTACCACTTCACCACCAGTGCTCTGTGAATAAAGGCTTTTGTTATTATTATTACTATACATTTTGTCATGTATATTTTGTTTTGACGGTTAATAATATCCTCAAATATATTTTTCTTTCTAGTGGAGCATATCCTTTCAATATTCTACGGGTTCTCAGTTGCTTACTCGTGTGCCAGCAACAATGTAGTCGAAACATTCTTCCGATTCAGTACGCCCTGGATTTTTGATTACACAGCGTACTCATGGTGGAAAGCGGTTTTAAGTGAGGTTTGTATTCATACTACTATACCCTTAAAATCTAAAGACAGTAATACTTTTTATACATTTGCGTCCAATACGCTTAATATCCTAAGAAGCTTTATTTACACAGATTTTCAACATCCAATCAACGTTCATCTGGAGTTTCAACGACTTGCTTTTAATGGTGATCAGTATTTATC
Source organism: Cosmorhoe ocellata (assembly GCA_963675405.1). NCBI lineage: Eukaryota > Metazoa > Arthropoda > Insecta > Lepidoptera > Geometridae > Cosmorhoe > Cosmorhoe ocellata. Next base: position 9,683,167 of record OY776246.1, on the reverse strand, counting down.
TCACTGAGCATATTATTACGCACAATGATTTGTTGAGGAGAGCTGTGATTCAGGTAAGATTTACCAATTCCCGTATAACCTAAATCATAAATTATATGCAAAAAAACCTAGAGCAAACATTGTAGGTATGTTCATTACACAAATTCTTGTCCAGTACGTCTACCATGAGTTGTCACATTTAGATCGGCTGACGTTACTACAGTAGTAATAGTACGTTACTATGACATCTGTCAAAATTGCTACTCATGGTACCAAATTCTAAGTAACTGAATGAAGCGCAAACTACAGTCGCTGTAGTACGCTGTGACGTAGGATAGTTAACTACGTGACGTTTTAGTACCCAACTATCCGCTAGAGGCGCTGTACATTTTTTCATACAATTTTTGAACTACAGTCGCTAGCGAGTGTAGATTGAGAAAACTACTGTACCTACTGTACTCAGGACAAGAATTTGCGTAATAATTGTGGGATTCCATAGAAAACAGAACAAACAATCTACAGCACATAAGGCAGAGCTATAATAATATGGTCAAGAATATTAGTCAGCATAATGCAACCGTAAATCACACGTCACTCCCTACATAATACATTTCTCGGAAAAAAAGGTACGGAACGAAGATGTGATGACGTTTTTGTCCGTCCGTTTTTTTATCTAACTGCGAAGGAATGTATTGAGGTTGGGGTGTATGTATGTATAGATACGAGTTCCTTTGGCTGTCGTTGTAACATAAACCGGCTGGTACACTTATCCCTACCAGTAGGGATAACCGAGTATGGATGAGAAATTTTCTGTGCGCCTATCCCTACCGGTAGAAATAGATCTACACAAACGTGCACTTATCCCTACCAGTAGGGATAGCTTGGTAGGGATAAGTGTACCAGCCGACCTAAACGGCTGGACAGATTTTGAAAAATGGCAGCTGTAAAAAACAATTTTCAATTACTTTGAATCGATTTTTTTGATACTTGTTTCCGTTTAGTGAAATCATTCATCTGGTTCACTGGGTTGCATGGCGATAAATATTGATGTTTCAGGAAAATTTCTCCGCGATGGAATTTCGTATCCAATACCTGAATATTGTGCGTCTAGTGAAACTGATTAATGGTCATGTCGGTATTTATATTTTGGCTTCTTTTGGCAGTAATTTATACTGGATTTGTACTCAATTGTTCAACAGTTTGAAGTAAGTTTAAATCGAAATGGTTTGTGGGATTATACACATTGCTGGTTCGTCGCCCGTTTATTTTTCAAAACTTGGTTTACATCCGTAGATACAGAATATTTATTAAAAAATACTATTATTAACTATCAAATTGGAATTGAAATTAGTTTTTAAGCTCAGTAGGTATTTAGTTCAAGGCAAAGAATCTAAAAAGTACTCTCAAACGGTAAAGAAAAAAACATCGTGAGAAAATCAGCAGGACAAAAAATTAAAAGAGAATTAAGACTGTCATACAAAAGAGGTTTTCAAAAGCACTATAACCCTTTAATCTAAATTTTTAATTTTAATTTTTTAATAAAATATTTATTTTAATTTTAGCAATACGAAAACTGGTCACTTCATTGCATGCTACGATGAAAATCCTGGTTATTATCAGTGAGTATTTCAGCTGTGTTGGCAACAATTTATATATTTAGATTATAACCTAAAAAATATAAATGTTAAAGAAAATAATTATCACAATCCACGAGATCCTTAAAAAACAGTAAGAAAAAAGCCTACACTACAGTATACCTACATGTTCCGACTCGCACTTAGCTCTTGTATTCACGGTTTTACAGGAGACCCAACCAAATCGAGCATGCCGCTTACTTCACATTCTCTCTCACCTTTATTGTATTGCGTGCTTTGCTGGTACTACTCCTGGCATCCAGAATACATACCAATTCAAAAGAGCCATTGGTTTACTTATATGGACTACCTAGTGAGAAATTTGACGTAGAGGTGAGGAAAAAATTATCTAAAACAAACATGATCTCGACGGTAACCTTGTAATAACCATTTGGTAGATGATATAACCAGAAATGTAATTTAATGTATAAGTCATTAGCACTTAAAAAGTATTAAATATAATGAATGCAAACTGTTTGAAATAATCAGAGTGTGAAAGGTTTTGTAGCTAGTTACAATATATCTAACTACAATATTATCTGTGGTTTCAACATGTCAATGTCAAAATGACAGTGACGTTAGACAGATTGCAAGCACTCACAAGATAAAATACTAGCGACGTTATAATTTGAAAATCTAATAGAAGCATTCCGATTGGTTGAGTGAATTATTACCGCGAAATTAGCTGAAAAAATACGTTTTCAGAGTCCACTAAACAACAAACAAAATATAAATGTTACCTCCAAAAAAATACTTTGGAATAAACGAGGTGGCAAAATATGCAAATTAGGTTTAAAATGGGTTTTCAGATAGAGGATAAAGGCTTAGAAATGTCCTAACTCAGGCAAAAATCTAATTAAAAGCATTTCAACTCCTTGAAGGCTGCTAAGCGTAGAGCTAGTTCCATAAGATACAACCGTAAAATTATCTTCTTCTTCTTCTTCTTAGCGGTCACTCGTTCTTTCGAACCAGTGTGGTGAAAGGAATAAAATTAAATAAAAGACGGAATTCGAATAATAATTAGGTATGAGATTAATTATGAAAAGGTAATTTATGAGATTTATTGAAAAAAAATTGATTTATACTTAAACGCTTGCAATGATTATTTTTGATAATTGGAAAGTTCAAGAGCTGTTAATGCATTATTACTTTGTTCTCTATTCTTCTTCATAAAGTATTAGTTATACTATAAAAAAATATTTTTGCTGCTAACAATCTATCACATTCAAACTTAATACCCTGTGCAAAAAGTTGGCATACGCAAAGTATAAGGACTCTGTTAAACAGATTTACGTAAAAATGACAGTCCTTGTTCACGTTTGTTTGTTTGTTTTAAATCATCATCATCATCATCATCATCAGCCTATAGCAGTCCACTGCTGGACATAGGCCTCCCCTAATGAGCGCCATTGCGCCCTTTCTTCAGCTCGACTTAGCTGTTTGTTTTTACCATGCTAAAATACACTCTCAGTCACGCTGAACTTTTATACTCATACGCGATTTAGGAGCATCGTATTACGGCCGCTGCTTTTCCGAAACACAAAGCTACAGATACGAAAGGGTCACTGAAACGTAAGTGGGCGTTTAATTAAATTTTTACAATGAAAAGCATTTTTCAGGTCGAGAGGTTCATAGCTCAAATAAACAACATCAAAGTGGCGCTGAGCGGTTTAGATTTCTTCTACGTAACAAGGACGATGATATTAACTGTGAGTTGTTTTAATTAACGATCTAAAGCTCTGGCTACGCGGGACGCGGTGCGGATATTTTCAGATGGCGGGCGGGTTGAAATTGAGTTCCCCACTGAGTAGCTGGCTCTATTTTAAATAAATAAGTCCAAAGACATTCTAGTGCACAAAAAGACAGTCAAAGGCACATATTAATCTTTTCAACGCATTGGTATTTTAATAATTATAATAACTTAATAATTATAATAATTTACACTGACCAAAATAACACAACTGGTGGCATGCATGGACGTGTTTTTGCTAACGCTACCGTTGGTTACAAGGTTCCATCACATCCCTAACAGACACGTGACAGTTTATGTATGCTACGCACTGACGATTTGACATAGCGATTTTTAACGTGCCGTACTCTGCGTAGCCAGAGATTTATTTATAAAAGCTCTATTAATATTGAATGGGTGCGTTAATTTAGTTTGAAGTTTGTTCATTAAAATAACGACTATTCTTTACTGAATGTATATTTTAGATTACTCGCTCCGTTGATTAAAAATAATATTATTTTTCTTGTAAATATTCCTCCAATAAGAACTTTTAATTGATTCAAATTTGCTATTTGAATCGCAATATATGCGGTTTTTTATTTATTTTATATTAATGGATTTTATTTATATTTTATGAATTGTAAATATTTTTTGTACTTAAATACTTTTTTTTTCAGTTACTTGGAACCATCGTTACTTATGAGCTCGTGATGCTTCAATTTAATAAGCATTTGTAACTTATTAGTGCAATATAAAGTTCATTTAAATAAATTTTGCAGAAACGGCATTTAATTTCAAAATAATTGGAAATATTCTACACATTTCAGCTTAATTTTGACTTTGTATATTGTCGTCGAGCAGCTAAATACAGTTATTGAAATAATTTAGTGAATTCGTTATCAATCATTTAAATTGAAAATCAACATAAAGCTTAATAAACAACTTTAGTAAACACAAAATGTATTTATTTAAACGTACACGGATACAGACTCAAAGGATTTCCGCTCAAGTAGAGAAAAGGATTTTCACTCAAGCACGATGGATATTCACTCAAATGGTTTCGCGTCTCAGTTTATTTTTAATCTGATTCTTTTGTTCATTCATATCGATATTGGAATAATTTCTCAACCATAGACTATAATCCCCAGATTGTTAAACAAGGATGATTTGTCAGAAGCATATCCTAACAAAGTCTATTGGGCACATATCTACTTTTTGTATTTGGTAAGGCAGTATTCTGTATGTAAAAGGCTTGCAAGCCTAAAGATAAAGAAAAAGTCCACTGTGCAAGCGTTTCCTCACTAAAATAGAATAAATAATAGCCAATGAAAATACACCTTCCAAATTTTGGTTTTGGGTGTGCCGCTATTTTTTTTTACGATTTAAGAGACCTAGCTACAGGGGTAGAGGTAGACCAAAAAAAATGAATGGACTGTGTGAAAGATGACATGAGTAAGAAAGGTGTGAGTACTGAGATGACAGATGACAGAAGGAAATGGAAGAGGAAAACGTGTTGTACCAACCCCACATAGCGTAAGATAAGGTTAGGATAAAGAAGTTTAAGAGCACTGAGCATAATATATGTATTTCTTTTGAATAGTAAAATTTATTGATTCACAACCAGGTTCAAAGCCAATGCTTTTACCAGTGTATAATAAGTCACAGTTGAAAATTATAAGTTGTAAAAGAAATGTTAAATTCTATCCTATTTCTTCTTGTTCTGCTGTTACTATAATTTTTTCTGCTTCCGTTGTCAGGACGGTGGGTAATTGGATCTTCCGATCGATCTTTATCTTTTGATAACTGAGATTTAATTGAACAAATAAACCACTTTGTGACGATAACTTTTATAATGCCGTGTAAAATATAATCAGTTATTTTCAGCTTACAGAAAAACCACTTAAATATTTCAAAATTTTCAAATTAGCAGCCGAACCTTAAATTATTTTATTTTATTAAATTTTATCCCAAACCACCCAAAAGAAATAAAATTGTAAAAAAATAATGTTTATTTAATACACCAGGAAAATTCGGACTTTTCCAAATCAAATTAACTTATAAATTGGATTATGTACTTTTTATTTTACTAACTGCCTGCCATGTGAATTTATGTAAATTATTCTAGTAAGTAAAGCATAGCCTACTAGGGTTCTTTAGTCAACTGAAGCCGCTATCAACTTATACCGCGGGATGAGTTGACCCTATCCATTTTTGAATCGGTCAACCAGTGATCTGTAATAGTTACTAAAGAGGTCAACTCCTCCCGCTGTCAAAAAAAAAACAAAAAGGAATTTATTATTTGAAATTTATGTACACACGTGAACAAAAATCTTTGGGGAAAAAAAGACAGCATTGTTTACAACTTTATTTATGGCATCTGTCTCGTATCAGTAACAAGTGTATTTTTATAAATTAAACTTGTCAACGTCAACAAACGACCGATAATTGTTAAAATTTAAAAATAATACGCATAAATCAAATTATATTTTAATGGGTTGAAGGAGTGGCAATAGTAGAAACAGGGGGAAGCATGGTAGAGTTGGTAGTTGATGGTGAGAATTGGAACATCACCAGCTCGTAGGTAACTATCGTCCCTGCAACCTGGAAACAAATTTAATGTAATATGAACCTAATATATACTACCGTATGGCTGGACATTATAATATACGCAACTTTTTAAACTTATCCAATTGCTATCAGGCGAAATACGTTACGAAATAATCGAAAAGTTAACATGTTTTCTTCTTCCACCCACTCCTATCAGTCGTCAACTCTGAATCTACTCCTCTTACATTCATATCATCCTTCACACAATCAAATCACTTTTTCATCGGCCTTCCTCTACTTGCGCACCCATCCACACTCATACTCATAACACTTTTGGTGACATGGTTTTAATCCCTCCACATCATGTGTCCATACCATGCTAACCTAGCACTCCTCATCTTTTCAGTAACAGGCTCTACTTTCAGATACCCCTGACATACTCATGTTGAATATGACATTATCGAAAAGTTGTCCAAATGGGAAATAACCGTTTCATTGAAGTCTTCGTTTTTTCTATTTGGACAGTAATTTCACTTGCCTTTTTGTCTTACAATCTTGATAAAAATTATTACTGTAAGGGGCTAATGTTCTCAGGGGTGTTTTGGTATAAAATAAAAGGTTCGTAGCACGATTTAAAACAGTATACTAATAAACGAATAGGTACAGTAGGCAAACACGGGATAAAAACAGTAGGAAAAGTAAAATGGTAAAACTTATGACTATGCACGCTCGCGCGTGTTCGTGAGCGGTCGACCGACGGAACTGGATGCAACTGACCTGCGAACGGCACGCGTCGCATTGGCCATAGACAATGGCCAGAGACAATTGGCGGAGAGGGCGGTGAGTAAGTGCGAATCCGCACTCGTAAAGGCGCGTACAAACACAAATCTATCCTCACGTTACATTACCTATTTAGAAAATTAATTTGCTAAAATTTTAAAATTTACCGTCAAAAGCAACCCTCTTGTCACCGAGAAGAACTGCAGACCACTTAGTGCGACGTTGTCACCGTTCACTTGATCCAAAAACCTTTGCACCTAAAATATAATAAATTACCTAAGTTAACCTAGAGAAAACTCAAAAAGAACATTACTCATCTATACTTCTATACTAATATTATAAAGAGGAATGTTTTGTATTTTTATATTTTTGTTTGTAACGATTAAACTCAAAACCTACTGGACCGATTTCAAAAACCTATCACCATTAGAATGCTACATTATCCCCAAGTAACATAGGGTATATTTTATAAAAAAAAATAGAGATACTTTTGCTACCCGTGTGAAGCCGTGTTGCTAGTAATAGATAATTTATAGGTTGATATTATGCTGAATGCTTATTGATATATTTTTGGACATTATCGTCCCACTGCAGGGCAAAGGTCTCTCTTTCATTCTTCCACTCTTTGCGACTTATTGCTTGATGATTGATGGTAAATAATTATGTGTGTTTATCGATTGATTATGTCTGATTGACGATTGATTATGTGAGATTAGCGATTGATTATGAGAGTGATGTCATACCTCAATACAATAAACAGGTGAAGGCACATCGTACAACACCGGCGCTGGAATGTTAGAAGCTGTGTTCACTTGAGAAGCTATCAGCGACACAGCCACAGATCTCGTGATGAGGTACACTAGGGAAAATATGAAGTATATTGCTGCTTCATAGCCTCCTAAAAGTGTTGATCTGGAAAATTAAGTAAAACATTTTGCACAATCGTACTAATATTATAGAAGTGAAAGTTTATATGGATGTTTGTTACTCTTTCACGCTGAAACGGCTGAACGGATCTATATGAAATTTGTCTCAGAGATAGATTAAAGTCTGGAAAAGCACATGGGTTTACTTTTTATCATGGAAAAATGTACGGTTCTCATGGGATAGATTCGTTTTCATTTTTCAAGGTACCACGCGGGCGAAGCCGATGGCGGAAGCAAGTAATTCATAGAAAAATGATTTATTGTATTTACATTAATATAATAAAGAGGTAAAGTTTGTTTGTTCTAATGGATCTTCGTGTGCCAGATTCTGGTGCACAAAGGAACTTAAAGCAACCGCCAAAAGTTTTTTTTTACAGCTGAGGTATATTTATAGGTACATCAAATAACTTACTTTTTTGCACGACTACTGCATTCTCCTGTACCCTTGATACCATCCCTGAAAAAATAATAATTTCAAAAATATATAACTAAATCTGCACGGATTGCGTCTGGTAGACTTTTAAAATTTGCGGCATTTAAAGTTTCATCATTTTCCTGTTGTGCCAATCCCACGCTAAGTAGGGTCGGCACAACATGTTTTCTAATTCCACTCACTTCTATCAGTCGTCAACTCTGAATCTACTCCTCTTACATTAATACCATCTCCCACATAATCAAACCCCTTCTTTTTCGGCTTTCCTCTACTTACGCACCCATCCACACTCATACTCATAACTTTTTTGGTGACATGGTTTTCATCCCTCCTCATTGCGTGTCCATACCATGCTAATCTAGCACTCCTAATTTTTTCAGTAACAGGCGCTACTTTCAGACTTCCCATGACATACTCATTCCTAATCCTGTTTTTTAATGTTTGTACCAATAAAAGTAAGACATAAATAACCCACTCACTCCAAAGTATTAAAAAGTTGGAGACAGATGAAGAACAAGTTGTTCGCGAAAGAGATGAAGACAATCCCACTGATGACGTCATCGACCTTCCTCACCAGTTGTGTTGCTCTACCGTACTCCTCTCTGGTGCTTCTCCAGAAGACTTCTGGTAAATACTAGAATGGACAAAATTTACTCTTATTATAACCTATGCAAAAGGTTTAAATTCTGTTACAGTCATTAAACCAAAGAACATTGCTTCTCAAAACTTAAAGAGCGCCTTTTGCTTGGCAAGATCTAAACTTACGATGTACTGTGCAACAAAGCAATGCAATATTGCACTTTATTACACTTAGGTAATGTTCAATCAAAATTTCCCAATTACTGCAATCCACTGACCCCTGTTCGGGGTGCCATGTCCAAAGTGCAATTACTTGTACGGAACTCGAAGTTCGAGATCGGAACTTTCATAGTTAGTTCCAAATACCCTTGAATTAGAGAACAGTGGTGGTCCAATGGTAGTGGCCTTCCGAAGTTCGTTTCACGCACGGACAGGCATCAATAGATTTTCTGTTCAAAAAAATATGGGTTCCGAATTATGTAGATGTTTAACGGTGAAACAAGAACATCGTGAGGAAATCGGCATGCTCCACTAAAAAGTTATGTGTCAAGGGTACAAAAAGAGCAAATAAAATAATATTTAATCTCAACACACTACTTCGAAAGAAAACAAGCACAATAAAACAAAAAGAAATATACATAAACTAGAAGTGACCCTAAACTGGTGTTCATTAGTGCATTTGAATCGTATCTTCAAACTTTTTAGGATCACATCATACAGGCTTTCTCACGATGTTTTCCTTCACCGTTTGAGAGTACTGGTTACCGCATATACAGGTTGATCTGGAACTACTAGTTATCCCGAAGCGATTCTTTACCCTTACGCAAACGATAAAATGTTTTGCGATTTTTCGGAAATCGATGACTTTCGAAAAAATGTGCAGAAAAGTTAATTCATTTTCATGATGTGAATCACTTCTTCAGACATAACATACTAGTTCCGAGACACCCGTAGAGAATCAAGTGAAATTATTTAGTCACTTACCGTTTTTAAATGAGCGCGATAGAGTTTAAAAATGATATGAAGTAATGAAATGAACAAAACTTGACCTTTCCTTGCGCTGCCAAAAGTTTCTTATTGACTTGCTTGAGTCGCGAGGTGAGGTAGTAACTCATGCAGATCACAAACAAATCTGAGAAGTTCCATATGAATGTAGACTGGAAGTGCAGAAACTGGAATGAAGAAACTTCCTATCATTGAACTATTACCCGACTGAGAAGCGAAAGAGGGTTTTGGCTGTTGCTGTAGCGTTTGAAAATAAGTGTCGTTGTATTTGTCTAAACTATAAGAGTGACTATACAAAAAAGCAAAAAAATATAGTGACTGTAAAAGTATATTTTCAGTTTTTATTACAGGAGGGTTTTTTGAATTTTTTCGTCTCGATCACTTTACTGACATAGGCTGTACAAAATGTCTGAAAAATCATATTATAAAGTAAAATTTCTCTTCACTCTACTAGTAGAGCCAAGCGGTAGTGCCAAAGGGAAGTAGTGGTCTTTGAGGATATCTAAAAAGGTAGTCAAAGGCACGTCCAAACGTGACAGGCACACGGTCACGGCGGAATGTCACAAGTAAAGAAATACGCACCTGTGTAATTATACCGAGTAGATGTGAATAAGGAAGAAAGTTGAAAACCCAAGGGTAGAAGTGCGTCACGAAGCCTTCGTAAGTGTTCAAGTGCTGGTAGCATATCTCAGCGCCAGCAAACGCTGATAGTAATGACAGTATGTGCTCCACTGAAAAATAATAGAGTTCAGTTCTTCCAACGGATCTAGGCATTTGTGAAGTTAGCCACAGGTGCGAGTTTGCGCATGAACAGTCCCACCGCCCCTCTCCATACCTCCAATTGCTCCGGAAAAAACAATAATGCGCAGCGCTCTGCAGCTAACTTCACGAATGCCTCCAATCGTTGCGCCAACTGTACCAAACGAACTTCTATACATATGTATATAATAAATTCGTTTATCTTTACGTTTGTGCACGCTAATCTCCGCAACGACCGAACCAAATAGAATGCAGTTTTCTCTAATGTATTGAAATAAGCTTGGATTAAAACTTAGGCTTTGTATCATCGAAATCGGTTGACAAATAAAAAAGATATGATAATATTACGCTATGCGTAAAAGTAATCTGACGCGTATGAAGTCGCTGGTATCAACTAGTACTTACTAAATTTATAGTCCATACTTACTCTTATAATGTAAAAAAAAATGAAAAAAAATATGATCACGACTGTAATCCCCAGGCTCGGTAGATATCTCTTCAGATCTCTAGTTACTCAAATCTTTGAGGATATCTAAAGAGTGTAGTCAGAGTCCAAACATGATATTTGGTTCATGCCCACATTTTGCACAGTAGTTAGTATTCCGGACATGACAGGTTGCAAGGCCATCGCTGCTTATAAGAATACTAACCTATAACACACACCTTTGAATTTTTGATTCTAGGGTATGCCAGTTTCCTCACGATGTTTTGCATCACCGTTTAAGAGCACTTAAATTTTTCAAATGGAAAAATTCATTGGTGCACGACCAGTTTTGAACTCATGACCTTCGGATCGTGAGGTATGGGTGTTACCACTACAACCAGTGCTCTTTATCATCATCATCATCATCATCTTCCTGCCCTTTTCCCACGTTACGTGGGGTCGGCACAACATTTGTGATCTTCTTCCATTTCTCTCTATCATCCAGTGCTGTTATGTATATAGGATTTAAATTTGTATTTCTGAATTGATTTGCAAAGAAATAAAATATTTAAAGTGTCTCATCTATCTATCTTCTATCTATCTATATAAAAAATTAATTTCTGGTCGTTAGTCTCGCTAAAACTCGAGAACGGCTAAACGGATTTATCTTATCTTGGTCTTGAAATGTTTGTGGAGGTCTAGGAAAGGTTTAAAAGGTAAGGAAAATTCAAATAACTGCCGGGAAATCCCTAAAAATAGCCCTTTTCTATTTCCCATCAAACGTTTTCTAAATAAAATGTAGAGTCAATTTGAACTTTATTACTATTTAATAAAGTTCATATTATATTATAATCACTCACTATTGTCTAAGCAATGTAGAAGGCGGTACGAAGTTTGCCGGGACAGCTAGTGTTGAAATAAATTCTTACCCAACGCCAATAATAACACAACTGCACATGTTATATTGCATTTCCTCGTAAGTTTGATGTCGTAGTTGGGATCCAACTCTTCGGTTTTTGATATCGTCTGAACCAAAGCGGGCCATTTCATGGCGACATGGAAAAACATTACCATAGTAATGCACGTGGTCGCATAGAATATCAAAGGTGCTGAAATCAGTAAAAAATATATAAAAAACTAGCTGTCCCGCCAGCGACTTCGTTCACTTAAAGTATCTAAACTGAGTTTCAAACACATCACACAACTCATAAAAATCCCATACTAACTTTGACAACCCATTTGACCCCTTTATGAAGGTTATATTGAAAAATTCTGAAATACGTGTCTATTCATTTTGCATTTACAGTACACAAACAAAGTTTCAAACCAATCGCACCACCCGTTAAAAAGTTCCCATACAAACATTGACCCCACATTTGACCCCTTTTTGAAGGTTATATTGAAAAATCTTGAAACACGTGTCCGTTCATTTTGCATTTCCAGTGTACAATCAATGTTTCATGAAAATCGCTCCACGCGTTAAAAAGTTTCATACAAACGTTTTCACCCTTTTTCACCCCCTTAAAGGTGGAATTTCCAAAAACCCCGCCTTAGTGGGTGGTTTTGTTATAAAAGGAAACCACCTTCCAAATTTCAGCTTTCTAGCTTCAGCGGTTTCGGCTCGGCGATGATCAATCAGTCAGTCAGTCAGTCAGTCAGTCAGTCAGTCAGTCAGTCAGGTTAAGCTCTTATATAGATATAGATTATCATTTAGTTGTACTTGCGACTTCGTCCGTGAAACGCGCAAATGTTCATGTTGAGTGATATTGGTGGTGATTCTCTTGTTCCGCGGACTAACTAAAACTAACTAAAAAAATGATGAAATAAACGCTATCTTATTTTGTTCACATCAAATACTAAATTAGCGTAAACATTTTAAATTACAATTCTAAATTTGACTAAACTGACGTATGATTGACGTGTTTTAGCTTAGTTTAGAAGCCATGTGAATTGGTGTTGACTAAAGCTACGTGAAAATGGTGAAAAAATAATAAAATTAGAATGATGATTATGTCAATTTTAGCGCTAATTTGGTCTTTGTAGTAAGCCAATAAATAAGATTGTTACAATGGTAGCATTTTTTAAGTTAGTCTGCAAAACAACCGAATTACCACCATTATCTGAGATTCTATTCTATTGATATAATGCCAACCTATACTAGGTTGGCATTATATCAAGTTTAATCAAAATCCATCATGTACTTTTGACAGCATGCAAATTCAAAAAAACATACAAATACAAAAATTCTAAAAAGTGTTTTTTCGGCAACATATTGTATGTTATGCTATCCCCAATTAAAATTTTCTAATAATATTTCATGTGCAGATTTTGTTCCGTTACAGTTTCATTATATTCTAGTTATAAAACAATTGAATGCTACAAGCAAGTGGAGATCCGTGGTCTCTGCCTACCCCGTTGGGAAACAGGCGTGATTTTTATGTATGTATGTATGTATGTATGAATGCTACAAAAGAATCGTATTCTAAAACTGAATTCAAGTTGGTCTATTATTTTTTATTCAGTTCTCGTCGGACATTCAAGTCTTGATTCAAAGTCAAGTAAGTAACTTAACCTAAGGAATAGTCTTACAAAAGTTTCTATACCGTGTTTAACACTTTTCTATGCATAAAATATAACATGATGAATCCACATCACTCCTTCTTTAGAAAAGTCTGGGAAACTTAATTCGGCGTTTCTAATACAAAAAACAATAAAAAAATCTCTTACATGTTCCCATAAGTGTTGTAGTGGAGTAAACTAGTTTGTTTATGCACATCAATGTCATGAAAATTTGTCCAAAAAACGATATAACGGCGTATGCGCATTTCCACGAAGTTTTCACGAATCTGGAAAATATTATTTTATGCTGAACTACGAGTATTTTTGCTTCACTAACATATTTCTGAAAAATGAGCACTCTACCAGTATTTTATATATACCATTTTTTTTAAATACTTATAAGTATCATTAAAATAATATCAGCGCAAACAAATCATGTCAAATACAAAGATCTTATTATACTTTCTGACCTAAATCGTACACGAGCAGTGTGATGCTAAAAAAATAAAAAAATATGAAAGAAAGATGGGATGACAATAAAAAAAGTTTTGAATACTTTGTGAGGTAAATATAGACCCTGAAAGTATTAGTACTCATTCAAAGGACTTAAGCCCTAGTAGCTAGCCTAGTCGAGTAATCCTACTACCCTACTAATATTAAAAACGCGAAAGTTTGTGAGTCTGGATGTCTGGATGTTTGTTACTCTTTTACGCTAAAACGGCTAAACGGATCTGAATGAAATTTGGCACAGATATAGATTCTGGTATAACACATAGGCTACATTTTATTCCGAAAAAATGAACGGTTCTCGTGGGATAGCGATGTTTTTGTTTTTCAAGGTACCACGTGGGCGAAGCCGTGGGCGGAAGCTAGTTAAAAATAATTTGTTAACTTACTTAGTATTTTTGACGTTGCTACAGACGCCTTCAAAGGGCATCAAAGAAAACATTTGCCCAATAACGATTGTCACTCGTAGTGAATCCTGGATCGACGCTACTTTCTTTAACTTTGTTTTTGATGTATGAACCTTGTTGTCTGTAACGTTATTTTTTACCAAAATTTCAAATTATATATGTCAAAAAAATGTAAGGTAAAAATATTTAAAAAATTAATAATAGAGAATTTAATGAGACTCAACAAAAATTAATAATAAATAAAATAAAAGCCATGTATTCAAAAATAGTTAAGACGCGTCACGATTTAAACATAATTATGCAAAAATAACTGTGATTAATTTTCGAAAAATAAATTATTTGAGCTTACGTTTATTTGGAATCCAAAATGAAAGGGTTTTCTTGAAATTCCTCTGGGACATCATTCACTAACAATCGAATAACTTTTAAATACCTTAGATTTTTTTGTAAATAGAGTGGTGCCTGAAATCTAAAACAATTTTGTTCGAACTGAATGAAAAAATATAACTATCCGAGAACAACTTTTGGAATCCTCTCTGTCAAACCCCTATTTAATGTTCGTGAGAATTGAGACGGAGAATATTAAGTTAACCAAATTATTGATTTTTTTTTTCAGAACACAATGCATCTTTACCAAAACATCCCGTATTTAGACAGTGAAAGAGCTGCATACATTTCTATGACACTTCCTCAGTGGCGTTAAAAAAAACCAGTGACACACGGACGGAAACTCCACGAACTTGTTTAATTCACGTCTCTATCGTGTGAACTTGATAATCCACGTGACGTCAAACTTTGAATCAATAAAATAGGTCATGTTGACTGCACCAGTGTCTCTCAAACTTTATTTTGAAACTAGTTGACTCTCGCGCAACTTTGCGCGGTTTAATTCATATATTTTTTGTCGTTTTTGTAACATTTGTTACTGATGCACCGCTCCTATTGGTCGCAGCGTGATGTAATATAGCCTATATAATAAAATAATAATATAGTCTTTATCGATAAACTGAATATATAACACAAAATTCAATTCAAACCAGTAGTTTCTGAGATTACATTACGTTCAACCAATCAAACAAACTCTACAGCTTTATAATATTAAGAGGCTTCACCGCAAAAGACTGCTTACTATGTATCATTATTTTTTTTTTTTTTTTTTACCTTCAAACGATGTATTTCTGTTTTAACTCATAGTTTCTCACGATTTTGATTAAATTTTTGATCCCCATTGATAAATTTCATCATTAAATAAAAAAAATCCACTAAAAATAAACAATTTTTCATATTATATCTGTTATTATCACTCAAAACGCTCTTTAAGTAAGCCGATGTCATAAAATAAGAGCATAAAAATCACAAGGACTATTTTGAAAAGTGGCTGTACTGTATATTTTTATATTAAATGCTAGTACTATCATACATTTGTTGATTGTTTACCACTCAACGTTTAATTGACAATTTCTTGTAGCCGTTAATCTGTTTCATAGTGTTTTTACGTTAGCGTGAGTATTTGACGATTGCCTACACTCGTAGTACCTATTACTCACTGAATGATTCATATCTGTTTAATTTATATACATTGTAAAGGTTATTTATTTGTTTTGTATCGTTTTTACATCATAACTAGTCTAGACACGACTTCACATTTAATATTTATTTCCTATAATTCTTTATATTTATTTAATTTTATGACGTGTATGAATGGGGCAAGAATTGCGAGAGTTCGCCTTTGGAAGGGAAACACATCTCGTGATACCTATCGTCAAATATAATCCATTTTTATGTTACATTTTACAGGTTTTAACTTCCATTTTTTATCGTCCAACTGTTACAATAGTGAACAAAAACATATTAAAAAAGTTTTTCAATATGATTTTTATATTTTTACAGTTTACTTTAGTTTCTTGTCAAATATTTTTAAATAAAGATAATATTGTTGTGGGTAATATAAGAAAAAGGCCTCAAATTCCACTCTATGAAATCAACAGAAGATCTAGTAATAACTTGAATTACAGGAGAACCAAAGATATTCGCGATGAAGGAATAGACCTAAGAAGAGAAAAAATGCAGGAAAGAAAAGTCAGTGACATGATATTTGATAGAGATGCTATAATATATGACAAGAAAGGAGTTGATGATATTTTTGATGAAAACAGGGATGAAATGTATGATAGGAAAAGAAGCGAGATTTTAGAAAGAAAAAAGAAAAATGAAGTAGTTGATAGTCAAAGAGGGGAACATTTTGAACGGAAAATAGATGGAAGTATATTTAATTTACAAAGAAACGAACTACAAGATCACCAAAGGGAAGAAACTTGGAAAAGAAAAGATGATAATTTAGATTTTGATAGGGAAAAACAGGAAATCATAGATAGGCAGATACAAGACTCAATTGATAGACAACGAAATGAAATATTGGACAGAAGATTCGAGGTAAGAAATGGTAGCAATTAGTTGAAAACGTAAATTGTTTTCCGTATCTTTCATTTTATTTGAAATCCAGCCAAGTGAGATGGTTGCCAAAAAATTAATGGATATTGAATATGATGCTTAAAAACTTCTGTTACCTTGTAAGTATTGTAGGTATACATTTTTATTTTAAATTTTTTTTAGGAAAGTAGGTAGGTATTTGCCTCAATTTAATATCATTTACGATGGGTACGTAATGCAACGACCCGTTGCGTATCTAACTGCTGCAGCAGAAAAGTGCAGCCAGTTTTTAGTTTTGCTTAATACCTATTCATATTCTCAGACTAATTTAATTCAATTTTTGTTTTATATCGTTATCAAATAAAATATTATATTTTTAAAACAAATGCCATTACCGGTATATTTGTAAATAAATACAACTGCCACGTACGTAGTAATATCAAAGTTATATTACTTTGACATTGACAGAAGAGCTTGTGGAAAGGCCCCTGAGCTTTACATGTTCGAACCTGTTTGTTTTGCTTCCAACAGTTCACACCTACACTATAACGTAATGGTACGTTCTCGTGTTCTCGTTCTCGCCTTTAAGGCAGTGTCCCCATTAAGCGAACAGTACTTAATTAGCTAAGTGTTCGCTTCCAGTTTGCTTCCCTATAATTTTTATATACAAATTAATAATTTTAAAATAGTGTCATGCAACGCGTACCTATGTGCGCAGTTTGCGGCGTTTTGCTTACCAACTCATTTAGTAAGCGACCGATTAGCAGTGAACGATGCCCGCGGTCTGCGGTTCAGTTCATTCACTACCATTTACTTTTACCATTACTCCCAAGAATATGCAAGCGCTTCGCGGCTAATACGCTACACTGCTAACTCGACATTGAGTTAGCGACCGATACGCCGCTTAGAGTCAGCCAGCAAACAGACTGCTGCTTACTTTTTGCCTAATGGGGACATGGCCTAAGTTTCAAGCTAGCTTTAGCTACAAAGTACGTTGTACTTAATAGACTATAGAAAAAAATATGTTAGCAAAGTTAATTATTTTATAGCAATCAGAAAGAGAAGCTATTCGGCTCGAAGATACTCAAGACAAACTGGAGAACTTACACCAAGAGCTACGGTGGCTAACCATAAACACGGACCAAGGGATCGGTATCGGCATCTAACCTCAAAATACAATTTATCAATTCAATCATCATCATATCAGCCGCATGACGTCAACTGCTGAACATAAGCCTCCCAAAGATTTCCAGAGCTATCGATCTTGCGCGTCCTACACCCAACGGTTTCCAGCAACATTGACTAGGTCGTATTTCCATCCCAGTGGGAGGCATTCCTTATTTATTCAATACGAATTTGTATTTTAACTGTAAGAGCTTACACATAGCGCTATGTCCCTTATAACTTAGTCTACTCTAACTCTAAAAATAGTTAATTTTTTTTTGTATGTGACAGAGTTGGTTTTGTTATTTATATAATTAACTGATAAAAATAAATACTTTCATATACGAAATCGTGTTGATACTAAATAAATCAACTTGCATGTTTAAAAACAATTCAAATATTTACATTTATAACCTATTATTCAATAAATAACGGCAGGTATAATCATTATTATAAACACGCTAAAAACTACAGTCTCTTTATGTAGGTCAACCTACCTCGTTTAGGTACTTGTAGCTCGCATTCATCATGCGATTGTGAGCTCATACGAAAAAACACGAACCGTCTAAACAAGCTTAATAAATGTAGCAAAAGTTTAATCCCAGTGCTGATTACTTATGATTAAATAATTAGTATCTATTTATTGCAAAAATTAAAAGCCCTACTGAATGTAATTGAAAATAGATTCGTACAGCCACCATATTGGAACTTTTGACATTTTGGTCACTTTTGTGATCCAGGCGAATGCAAAAACATTTCATTTATCAAAATTCCTCCAGCCGTTTGGGCAATAACGAAAGCCAAAGGAACTCGAATACATTACATTATATTCACTCCAAACACAGTACCCTCATTATTTGCTACTGTTAAAATTAAATAATTTACAAATACAAAAAGTTTCACAAAACTTTCCAAAATCGCATTAAATAAAGGAAACTTTCACTATGTAATTAAAAAAAACACGGCATTTTTTAATTACGAAGGGAAACGGGAATACCGAGTCCTTGGGAGTTATAACAGATGTTTATGTGATACTAGCTTCTCCTCATGGTTTGGCCGGTGAGGTACCTACATAACCTAATAACTGTATTTGTGCGTTTGTGGTTGCATTGTTGTTTTCGTAAATCTTATGTCGTAACAATTTTTAACGTGTCTATACTATACAAATCATAAAATCTGACAATAAGATGAGTTGACGATTCAAAAATGCATTAGGTTAACTTATCAGTTGTTACTTATAAGTTGACAGTGGCCTCAATTGACTAAAGACCCGTTCATCCAGAAAGTTCATTCTAAATATTGGTGAGATAATTTTTTGGAGTCGGATGGTTAGTTTTGGAGATTGCCTCCTCCAAACAAACAAACTCAAACAAATTTATCTCTTTTTGTTAGTGTAGATTTATCTATTACGTACTATGTGGTGCTATGTGCTATGTATGTATGTGTAAATATTTTAATATTACATCAGTGGATTAGATACGACAAAATCTACAGCCGTTTTCAGTAAAAATCGACCAATTTTAATTAGTTTTTCGAGTTATATTAAACATCAAGATATTTTTCATCAACAGACCCCTCTGGTAGACTTTCGCCTATATTGTTGTTTATTATTTGGCGTTTTCAGTAATAAAACTCTATTTTCTGATAGAATCTGAAGCACTTGATTGATTGAATTGCTAGACACCTGTATTTGAAGCCTCGCTCCGTCTGTTTACATCAATTTGGAGGTACCGCCACACTACAAGCGGCACGGAAGGCTCATTTTTAATTACAACCAAAGTTTTTTTTGACGTAGGGTTAAACAATGAAGCAAGTTAACCGTATTTGCAGATCTATTACTAGCTTTTGACTGCGGTTTCTCACCCGTGGTTACAATAAAAAATAGCCCATTCAAGGGCACATACTATTATAATCTAATCCAATTTTTAACAGCGTACAACAAAATAACAAACATGTACATGGTAAGAAGTAGAATATTACACCGAATTGAAAGCATATGTTTCATTAAAAAAATATATACCCTCTGCTGAATTTGACGTCACTTCTATGTTACTTTCGAATGACATCTTCATTAATGACGATCTTCAAATCATCATATTTCAGAAACATCACATTTTAAGCTGGAAATAACACTACTTCAATACCACTTTTATAGGTCATGCTACGAAAATCAATGATAAGCTACTTTTTATATTGCCCGAAGAGCAACAATAATGCTTTTGAAATACCTTTACCGATGAGTTTTTAGGTAAAATAAATAGGTTTAAACCGTCGATAAACTTTTGATCTCTTGCACGTGATATTCTTTGAATCCAAAAGTACTTTTAAGCCCAAAAACATTTTTATTTATGAAGCTTTTTCAGATAAAAGACTTTTCAAACACCATAAAGTAAATATTTAGTTAGCACTTTTCTCGGTACCTAAGCACAATACCTACAATGTTATCGATAAGAACATTGAACTGTCTCAAAATAACTTGATTGATTTGCGCGCTGTATTTTACAATTTCAGTTACAAACACTTCAAATAGGGTTCTTAGCACTAGTTTTTACATTATCAAAGCGTTGTGAACTTGTAGATACCTTAGTACCCAACTACTGACTACTGGCTCTACATAGTTTATCAATGTTATAGTCCACAATTATTGATAACATAGAAAAAAATGTTACATAATTTTGTTTCTGGCGCTATCCGATAAATCCGATGTATACAAGGATCACTTTGAAATGTCTTACATGTTCCAACCTAACCCAAGACCTAGATTTTTGAAGGGCCTAGATAGTGGAACGGTGCCATAGTTGGTAGGTAGTCAGTTGGCCGTCTCCAAGGAAAAACGCGGGTTCGAGTCCCGCTAGTTTGAATAATTTAGCAATATACATTTTTTTATTTCTCTTTAGTTTTTTATCTATTCGTAACTGATGAAAGTTGCTACCTGATTATTTAGTAGCAGGTAGAGCCTAAAATATTATAGATTTTCTCAATTCCCTAGAGACTAAATGAAAATTCAATCTTATAAGAAAACAAAGGGAAAGAAACCTTATTCAAAGCTTATTGAAACCACTTATCTTTTCCATAGCGAAAGTGATTCCTAACCAAGTGGAAACAGGTTCGAGTGATATCTATATAAATAGGTAGGTAGGTTTCATTCCGTAACGGCTTTTCAGGCAATGAGTATGAAGACAATTTATTAATCTGTCCTGCTCTTTTGGTCCGTGAAAAAAAGGACGAAGCATTAAAACCACTGTCATTGGGAATACGGAGTGCGGTTAGTTTATCTAGAGGTTATTTCAACAAGGGCTAATAAATCTGCGTGTGAAAGATATAAATCCATTAGGGCATCCGCCCAGTCACCGTTGGTGGGAAAACTGGTGAAAATAATACTAGCTGTGAAACGTAGTAGGGCTTATTCAGTAGGTAAAGGTAGCTGCTCTAAAACTAATGATAGTTAACGAGTAATTTACATACGATATTAAGCCTTATTGAATCATACACTCATAGAAGAGGCATATAAGCTTCCACCACCATAACTGGGTAGGAGTTTATTAATTTATCATGATTTATTTAGAAGTAATCAGTCTGGCTGCGCCAAATAAGTTAGAGTACAAAACAACTTCAGTCTAAAAAAACCACATCGCTAGATATATAGATCACATCTATAGATTAAATCTTAGAATCACTATTCATGTCTCAAGCTTTGTTTTTGTTTCCTAAAAGCTCATCCAAAAAACTAAAATCTATTTAAAACTGATCCCATCCGGCTGCGCCAATGTGTTTTATTATTCTACAATCTACACCAATAAATTCAAAGAACGGTTATAGGTCCAGAAGTTCATAACACCCATACATTCACGATTGATGCTGTCTCAACATAAACTACTTAACTTACTACTCTATGACAACGGATAATTTATACATGATCCCACTTTCAGTAAGCACTTACAGAACGGAGATAGGCAATCTTAGTAAGTTTTGACATGGTAAATCCTGAGGCGTCGACGAAAAGTTTTTGTTTGTTTATTATACTAGCGTTTGCTCAAGTAACTATATTTTATAAGCAAGCACTGACGCTGATGTACATTTGGAAGCCTTGGAATTATGTCCTTGGTATCCCACATGCATAATAGTAGAACTTAATGAGTGAAATATCAGGTTTTTCTTTTCTGGCTATCATTGAATGGCATCTAAACGGATGGAACTCGAATCCACGTCTTTGTATAGACGCACAACTATCCAAAGTTCCATTAGATAATCCCTAGATTTTTTTGTAAGTCTTTCGCACGAGTCTATATATGGTAGTAAGTATCCAAAAGCAGGGATTACTAAATACTTACATGTCGACTTACATCATGTAGACTGTACGTTTTTTTGCCTGTTCCGCTGTCTAACAGAGTGGATGTATTTACTAAGAAGCCACAAACTCGTATTTACATGTACAAAATGTTCTTGAAACTTTTAAAACAATTTTTGCCACTGTTTTGTCAACCTTTTTAGCCCGGCTCTATTTTACAGGTGTTGTTATTTGGAGAAAACAAATAATTTCTACGGAAGACACTTTCATCGATTATCCACATTGGAATAATACCTTCGGACCTTCCTTTGATGCTACTTCAAAGCTGTTCTGCCCTTACAAATTGTTTCGTTAAGCTTCTACCAAACAGACTCGAAGCGTGAGAGGAAGCGTCTTAATTTTTAGTCATGGCATTTTTTTTAAAGCCATGACTGACTGTTTTTCATGACATAGCACGGAAGTTCTTATGAAAATTTTTTTTAAAGCCATGACTGACTGTTTTTCATGACATAGCACGGAAGTTCTTATGAAAAATTTTTTTAAAGCCATGACTGACTGTTTTTCATGACATAGCACGGAAGTTCTTATGAAAAATATCACTGTGCTCACTACAAATACTGACCTTATACAACATTCCTTAACTTCATTGGTATGGAAGATTAAGCTGGTTATGCCACGGGCAACTCTGCTATGAATTTATACCACCTTTGGAGCGCTAGTGGAATAACTAATTATGTACACGTTTTAAACGCATAGCGAATAAAATGGAAATTTGAACACGAATTTCTAGTCACGTGCAGAAACAACTCATTTTGTCCTACAAAGCCTGCTAGATTCGCTAAAAAGTTCATGTTGTCTCTGTCTACTGTGAGACGAGTGATTGAAGCTTCACTTTCTGAAACAACGCATACCAACTAAATATCTCCAAAAATTAAAAAAAACAGAAAGTCACTGAAAATACGATCTTTCAGCCGCCATATTAGATTTCTTTATATTTTGTATAGCCTATGTCACTTTTGTAATCCAGACGAATCCAACGCTACCTCATTTGTTCACCCTCCGTTTTTGCAGTCGGGTTATATAATATTTTAACTTTTTTGTAAGAGATTCAGCCTAGGGTGACTTGCCTGTCCGCGAAAATCTGTCACATTTAAACGAGGTAAATCTCCTGGTCATGACTCTTTGAGTATCGAACATCTGAAGCACGCTGGACCTCATTTATCGCGGGTACTCGCCATGTTTTTCACTTTCTGTATCGGTCATTCCTACCTCCCTGAGGAGATGATGCGGACTCTAGTTGTTCCTATTATTAAAAATAAAACTGGGGATGCTTCTAATTTAGGAAATTACAGGCCCATATCACTAGCGACTATAATAGCGAAAGTACTGGATGGTGTGATTGATCAGTATCTCAGTGTACATCTAAACTTACACGATGCCCAATTCGGTTTTAGGCCTGGGTTGTCCACTGAATCAGCTATACTGAGCCTCAAGCACATCGTCCAGTACTATACAAGCAGGAATACTCTGGTCTACGCCTGCTTCCTAGACCTATCGAAAGCGTTTGATCTGGTGGCGTATGACAGGTTATGGCGTAAGCTATCGAGTGATACTGGGCTACCGTCTGAATTGGTGAAGCTTTTTAAATACTGGTACGGCAATCAATCTAACAGTGTTAGGTGGGCAGGGTCGCTATCGGACATGTACAGGCTGGAGTGTGGGGTGCGTCAGGGTGGAATTACTTCGCCGCGACTCTTCAACCTGTATATGGATCGTCTGGTCCGTGAGCTCAGCGGCGCCGGCATCGGCTGCTCTATTGACGGAGTTACTGTCAATAACATAAGTTATGCTGACGACATGGTGTTGCTGAGCCCATCGATCAGTGCCCTCAGAAGGCTTCTCAGGATCTGTGAGAGTTATGCGGAGGCTCATGGGCTCAAATACAACGCCAGCAAGAGTGAGGTGATGGTTTTTAAGGCTCGGTCAAAGACGTACACCACAGTCCCATCTATCATGTTGGCGGGCAGAGAACTCAACAAGGTGGCACAGTTCAAATATTTGGGCCACTGGGTTACCGAGACTCTCTCAGATAACTTAGATATTGATAGGGAGCGAAGGGCATTATCAGTCAGAGCCAACATGTTAGCCCGTAGATTTGCGCGTTGCAGTACTGCCGTGAAAACAAGTCTGTTCAAGGCGTACTGCCAGTCTTTCTATACGTGCAGTCTATGGGTTCAATTTACCAAGGCCTCCTGGGATGCCCTTCGAGTCCAGTACAATAACAGCTTCAGGGTGCTGTTGAGGCTGCCGTGCCGGTGTAGCGCATCGGGGATGTTCGCGGACGCACGCGTTGATGACTTTTACGCGATCATCCGCAAAAGAACGGCATCCTTGATGCGCCGCGTGAGGGGCAGCTCCAACAGCTTCCTGCAGCTTATAGCGGGAAGGTTGGACACAGACTGCATCTTTATGCAGCGCTGCACAAAGGTGCACCATTCGCACCAATAATGCGCTGCATGTAGTCTGTGTTTCTTTTTAATATTTATAAATTTATGTGTAACTTAAGTTAAATTAAAATATTTATTTTATATGGCTTTTAAGCATTTTATGTGTATATAAAGCTGAAATAAACAAATTGAATTGAATTGAATTAAAAGACTACATAATACTTTGTCTGAAAAAAACCTTGCGTTGCGCGTCGTTTGAAAAACAACTTAATATCCTTAGTTTCACTAATGTACGGTTTCCCTCCTTTCTGATGATTGCTTGCGTGCGGATGGGCGTGAATTTGTTGTAATAAGGGTCATTTTGGTAATTTCTATTACCTTCGATGTAACCTTTCTTGCATAAGAAATAGCGGATATCTTTTAGATTCATTAAGCATGTAAAATATGCCCACATTTGCTAAAATTTCACTGAAAGCGATATGTGCCAGAGAATTAAGAGTGGACTGAATTGACAGGTGTAGTATTATGGATGAATTATTTCATAATCTTATACCTTTAAGAGGGGGAGGCCTTTGCCCTGCAGTGGGACAACATAGGCTAAAATAATAATAATTTACCTTTAAACGAGCATTTCTTGTATATATTATCTATACTAATATTATAAAGAGGAAAACTTTGATTGTTTGTTTGTTTGTTTGTTTGAAACGAATAGGCTCCGAAACTACTGAACCGATTTGAAAAATTCTTTCACCAATGTGTAGAATAAGCTTTCAGGATGAACATAGGCTATATTTTATGTAGGTACTTCGCGGGCGACGCCGCGAGCGGAAGCTAGTTATATATGTAAATATTTATAATTATCTGAATCTCGGAAACGGCTCCAACGATTTTCATGAAATTTAGTATGTAGGGGGTTTCAGGGGCGATAAATCGATCTAACTAGGTTTCATTTTTAGAAAATATCGTTCACGTTTTTTTTTTTTTGAAAATTTGACTGACTTAGTGACATTGGCAATACAATATTTTGAAAACGCTTGACACAAATAGCAAAATCAAGGCAAAATTGATCTCAAAAGAGACAGATGACATAAACAAAGAAGAAGATGATGAAGAAGAATAATGACGTTGGTACATTAGTGATAATTGACCAGCGACAAACAACAAAATATAGAAAAAAAGATATAAAGCTTGTGCTAGATATAAAGTAAGATATAAATAAAAATCGTCGTCTAGATAGCTATAAAAGTAAGATAAAGTTTATCACCGCAACACGCCGTTCAGCCGGAGACATACACACGGCAGAGTTATAACAGCAAGCTATAGAATAGCCAAAGGCGTTGTGGCTAGGTAATTACTTTTGAGAGTATGAAAAGTCTGTTTTATCCTTTCAAATTGTAATAATTTGAAATAATAAAATGTGTTAAATTTAAGGTTATATTATTTTTTAAATGAAACTTACTTTTTTATTATTAATAAATTTTCTAGCCGTTGGTGTAAAAAAAATATGAAAATGACCTCAAATTTAGTAAGAGAAGCTGGTTTTGTTTATTTTCTGAGGTTTTTTCGAGAATTAATACTAAAGTAAATACGACGTTTAAACTAAATTAAAAAAAACGACTAGAGATAAAATAGGTATTGAACTTTTTTTAGTGACTTTTCAGTTTTTTTCCACTACCTTTATTTACCGAGGGTAAAGCATCTGAAAAACAGCAAATCTATGCGATCAGCTGACCACAGCGTCTTAAAGGATGAACAATTTTGCTGCCCGCCCCGCGGTTTCAACCACTTGGTATAGGTACAAATCTATCCGACTTCTAATCGTGTCACTATCAAACCAGTGTGGTGAAAGGAATAAAATGCGCCTCAGGTTCTCTTTTCGTGCACTTGACACCTGTCATCGATTTTTAGGTTCTACGACTTGCCGGTTTCCTCACAATGTTTTCCTTCACCATTCGAGAGTACTGATGCGCACATAATTTTTTCAAACAAAAATCAATTACATCACGACCGGATTTGATGAGAATAGAAAGGCTAGGATCATTACCACTAGACCACTACTTATAGCTCTAAAAACCTTTATCCCACTCTATCCCGCTCAGTCAAGGATGATTATATCATCATCATCTTCCTGCCCTTATCCCACGTTATGTGGGGTCGGCACAACATGTGATCTTCTTCCATTTCCCTCTGTCATTCGTCATCTCAGTACTCACTCCTTTCTTACCCATGTCATCTTTCACACAGTCCATCCATCTTTTCTTTGGCCTACCTCTACCCCTGTATCCATCTACATTCATACCTAACACTCTCCTTGTTACAGGGCATTCATCTCTTCTCATAACATGTCCATACCACGCTAACCTATTACTCCTCATCTTTTCTATCACCGGTGCCACTTTCAGACTTCCTCTGATATACTCATTCCTTATTTTATCCATCCTTGTCACTCCACACATCTCAACATTCGCATCTCCGCCGCATGCACTCTTTTTTCGTCCGTTCCCTTGGTGGCCCAACATTCAGACCCATACAATACGACAGGTCTTATGATCGTTTTGTAGATTTGCCCCTTAAGTTTAAGTCAAGGATGATTATATATCAATGAAATATTTCTAACCCTTTCTACTAAGGCCTTGTATTATTTCATTACTCCTAGACACACGTAAATGACAATGTAACTAATGCACAGTAATTATGTTTTATTTCAGTCGTAAAAATGTTGAGAATTTGTTAAAATGTTTCGGATATTACAATATTGTTTGTTCATACTAAACTTAACTAGCTTCCGCCCACGGCTTCGTCCGCGTGGTACCTTGAAAAACAAAACCATCGCTATCCCACGGAAACCGTACATTTTTTTCGGGATAAAATGTAGTCTATGTGTTATTCCAGACCATAATCTACATCTGTGCCAAATTTCATTTAGACCCATTCAGCCGCTTTAGCGTGAAAGAGTAACAAACATCCAGACATCTAGACATCCAGACATCCTCACAAACTTTCGCGTTTATAATATTATTAGTAGGATATAAAAATATAGCTAAAAGTAACTTATAATAAAACAATAATATTAACAAAATACTGCTCAATAGCTAGTAGGAAAATAATAAAACGTAAAGTCAAAATAGTTTTATTCATTTAAATCACCAGGCACATTACGACTGTGCCTAAAAAGGAAGAAGAAGGAGGATAATGTGTTTGGGGTGTATGTATGGGTGATCCTTTGGTTGTTCCAGAAGGCCAAACGGCTAGACGGGCTGGTATTGTAAGTGTCCGTACTCACATTCGGTATTACTCAATAGTTTTACTCCAAAACGAGTAAATATTAACGTGTGGACCGCAAAACTCACAGCTCGAAGGCTCGCATCTAGTAGTAATCCGCATCAAATGTAGACTCGACATGATAACTCGATCGAGCAAAACCGTAGTGAGTACGGAGCTTTATATTTATCTTGATCATAAAAGTGACATAGGCTATATAAAATGTCAAAATGTCTGTTTTCATTTTGTTTTCCTACACCTAAAACAAGTAGGTAGTTGTTTACAAAAACACAGAAAACGTGTCGAAGACTTTAAAAATGTTATTTGTTTGAAACTGTGTTGATAGCTTGATTATACATGTTTAATGGATGTAAAAGAGAGGTATCATAGCAAAAAATAAAAAAAAATGCTAAGTGAATTTTGTTCCCTGTTCCAGCCTTAGTCAAGTTGGAGGAGAATTTATCAGTGAGATCCTAGTACTTAATATAAGAAAGTATGAGATTCTGCCTACCCACCGTACGAAACTCTAAAACGAGTTGCAATAAATTATGAAGAATTCCGTCATGGAACACCATTTCTGAAATCGTCCAGAACGAAGCAGATTAGAGCTCAATTTCGCTTGAAGACTCATTACGGCGTCTAAATTGCGTGGATCTTGGTACGAGTGTGAGGCGAACCTCGAAAATAAGCATTTCTGAGACAGTGTACCTCCTGTATTTTTACCCGACTGCAAAGCCAAGAAGGAGGGTATTATGAGTAGGGTTACCTTTTTAAGAGGATTGTGAAGCCTAGTTTTTTGTAGTATCTACAACATTTCCAAAATATATAAATATTGGACTAAGTTTAATGGGCGCAAAACGTTATCGCTTTTTGTATGAAAATGTACAGCTTCACAATTCTCTTAAACATTAATTTACATAATATTTAGTTTGGCTAGGTATTTATTCTATTAGATCTAATCATGACAAAGAAAGACAGGCGAAGGTCAAATCAAATACTTGTTGTTAGAGTAAACCTACGCACGATAATTTTATTGTCACGTTGGAAAATGGACATTATACTGACAGCCTAGTATATTATTCATAGAAAACATTAAGTTTAATATAGTTGTAGGAAAGCGTTATCAAAGTTTGGTTGGTCAAAATAGTTTCATCCGATTATTTCTGTAGTAAGTGTGGTTATTATAAACAATGGAAAACTACAGTGTTTCAAAGCCTATCGGTATGATTACTTATATATTTATTTTTTCTTCTTTTCGACTAGGCATTAAAAATAAAAAAATATTGTATTTACGAAAAAATCATCTATCTTGTTTAACGTAACTCTTCATTTTTTAATTTTTCCAGGGTTTTTTTTTGATCTTTCGTTATTTTGTTATTTCATACTAGAATTTTCACGAAATTTTTATTTTTTC
Source organism: Cosmorhoe ocellata (assembly GCA_963675405.1). NCBI lineage: Eukaryota > Metazoa > Arthropoda > Insecta > Lepidoptera > Geometridae > Cosmorhoe > Cosmorhoe ocellata. The sequence continues at coordinate 9,653,895 of OY776246.1, read as the reverse complement.
ATGTGGCAGAAATTTAATTGAAAATTTTCAGAAATCTCCAAAGAGCTAGAGAATATAAACTTCAATCAACTACTCATACAGTTTCCTGAGCTGAAAACAAGGTAAAAAATAAATTTATATGCTTATACACAAAATATATATAAATCTGTACACAAAATATAACACAATTTTATTAATGACTACAAATAATCTATTAAAAAACTGTCCAAAAATTTTGCTTAAAATTTAAGATTATGTTTCGCTTTATTTCCTAAACGGCTTTAAAAACAATATTAAACCTTTGATTTCAGTGTGAAAAGAAACAGTAAAATCGCAAGACGTAAAAACATAAAAAAATGGCTGTTCAGAAAAAGTAAGTCAAGTGTTATATTCTAATTATTAAATTTATGAAAGTAAAAATAGGAAAAAACATATTTTTTCAATAATAATTACGTTGTAGGAGTGTTTCCCGTAAAAACAAAAACGGACAGTGTCCCAGAATCTCAACTGACTGCTTTTCAAGGAGCAATGAAATTGCTGCTAATTATTGGACAATGTTTGGGCTTAAATTGTATAGAAGGAGTTTTGGTGGCTGATGTCACAAAGATGAGGTAAACTCGACCGTCTATTCATTATCATAAAAACCGAAAGAACAAAGCTTAGACGAACAACGTTTTTCGTGTTAAATCCGCTTTTTACCTTTATCTATCTCCTTTTTTTCACCTATAATGTGTTTTTTATTTGCACAGTCAATATTTAAAAAAAAATTAATAGGTTTTTTCTTTGAAACCATTTTCATTTAAATCTCTACACTTCTAAGAAGTCATTATTCGTTTGAACTACCTATAAGTTTTTCGAGTAGGTAGTAGGTACCTACATTCACAAACTTTTCTTAATTCTTCACATTTTTGGATCTTAGATGATTTTTTTTAACTTTTTGTATACTTACAGGTTTTCCGTGTTCAATTGGAGAGTTTTATATTGTACTACTATTGGTTCTGTACAAGCTATCGAAACTATACTTACTGTTTATTGGATTTCAAATACCTCTTTGACTGTAAAAGCACTAGGTATTTATCTTGAAAGTATTTAATTTATTTACATTTTTTTTTAAATAATATAAAATAATATATTTTTTTAATTAGGTTTTCATTTATAGCCCATTGATTTTATTCCACCCTGTATACAAAATTAAGAAGTTTTTATTTTTTCAGGGTATTTGGCATTTTATCTGACAACGTGTGTTACCACATTTTTGTACATACATTTATCTACAAGATGGCCTCAGTTGATGCAACAACTGGCAAACTCCCCTTTGAACGAGTACATAGATAAATCATTGAAGATAAAATGTTATATTACTTGTGTAGTAATATTTATTTTAGCTTTAGGTAAATGCATTTAAATTTTTGGAGTCTGAGTTTCAGTAGTTAAAGGTAAAGGAGGTCATTCAGATTTCATACATGGCTGAGCCCAAAAGCCAAAATGATGGTTAACGAAAAATAGATTAATTTATTCATTTTAATATATTTTTTTAGAAAATTTATGGAAATCTGATTTTTTAACTCTAAATAATCAACGAGAATTGTTGTGAAGACTTGGTGTCCTAATGAAAAATACTCGGACTGAGTTTCTAAACGTGGTCATTTCTTGTTTTGTTTGCCGGCACTTTTGTATTTTATGCCCAAAATGAATGACTTCTTTTAAATTTACATCAGCCATATTATTATACCAATAGTCTCAATCTACGTTTTAAACACTGATAGTGATAGTTATAAACATTGATGTATCATCATCAATGGTAATAAATAATTAATGTTTTCACCATCTTATTTCTCTTTCAGTCGAACACGCTTTGTCTATTGTATCAAAAGTAACCAGCGTCAGAGATTGCCTCTCCGATGTTGACGGTTACGATGAGTTTCACAAACAATCTTTCACTTGGTACTACGAGTTGGGATTTCCAGATAATAAAATTATCATGGCGTTTATCCAGGTACTACAATTTTGAAAAGATAGGAATGCTACAACAAATGTTGTACTAACCGTAGGGAAACCAGTAACATAGTCGATCGCAAATCCTAGGTCAACGCAAACCCGTAGGTGCTAAAGAGCTAAAATTTGAAGCAGGTTCTGCAGACACTAAAAAAAGATATCCCGAAATTCGATCTATTATAGGATGAAGTCACAATAGTCATGAACTCAAAGAGAAATCCAATAGAATCCATTATTGTTCAGTTCTCTAATGGCGCGTTTTAATTTACAAACATACGTTTGAAATAATATCCATGTTTTGTTATCAACAAAATAATTTTGCATTGCTACATTGCTCATAAACGGTAAAGGAAATCGTGAGGAAGCCGGCATGCCCTATAATTATGGGTGTGTCATAGGTTAGTATTGAGATAGAGCCTAGGATTTCAGTCATGATTACAATTTTGACAATATTTGACGCGCCTTTGGTAGTTTTATACCTAAACATTTAATTTTACATCCTATTTTAGTTGTAAATCTCTTATATATAAAAATTAATTGCTGTTCGTTAGTCTCGCTAAAACTCGAGAACGGCTAAACGGATTTATCTTATCTTGGTCTTGAAATGTTTGTGGAGGTCTAGGGAAGGTTTAAAAGTTAAGAAAAATTCGAATGACTGCCGGAAAAACCCTAAAAATAGCCCTTTTCTATTTCCCATACAAACATTTTCTAAATAAGTACGAAGTCTGCCGGGTCAGCTATTAACAAATAAAAACAATTTGATATAACTTGTTGAATACTCGTTTTTGGCCTTCATTTTTGTGAATAATAATTACTTGATGTTTCAGGTCATAAATATTATATCTACGTTAACCTGGAACTATTCGGACGTATACATTGCTTGTATAAGTTTATACTTGGTATCAATACTAGAACAAATCAATAAGAAAATAATTTCGGCCAGCGAAGAGGTAAATTGTGTTTTTTTTATCCAAATGCAAATCGACGAAGAGGGAAATGATTGTATTGTATGTAAGAGGTATGTATGTATGTATGTATGCGAATTCATTTGGCTGTCACTGGAGCCCAAACGGCTGGGCATATTTTGACAAATGAGGTGTCATTGGATTTGTCCGGATTGTGACATGGACAAACATCGATATAAATATGGACAAAATGCCAAAAAATCCAATATGACGCTATTTTCATTTACTTTTATTTATTTTATTATTATAGACGAGCAGCTGTCGCTGGTATGTCTATATCACACAGTGTTGGAATAGTCTTTGTTAAAATAGTAATTTATATTTTTTTCTTTTCGAGCACTAGTTTCTTAGTTTGTTTGTTCGTAGCCAGTCGTCGAGCTTGTTCTTAAACGCATTTGATTGACAGAAGTAGCTGTAACAATGTTCTCCGGTAGTGCATTCCAGTTTTGAACCACTCTGTTACTAAAGAAGTGATGGGTAGTGAGTAAACGAGCAGGGACACGTATGAGCTTGAGTTGGTGACTACGTGAGGGTCTTTGGTCATCTTTTCTACTCAATATATTTATGTTGAATGTTTGGCAAATTGTAATGGTGTGTCAGAATGTGTGTGAATTTTAGTCGGTTTTTTTTTAATTTTTGCAATAAATACTAGTCAACTAATACGTCTCGCAATTTTATATTCAGCTTTTTCTACCCGCAACTTTTTGGAGATCACTGCGGGAGGATTATTGTAAGGCAACGCGATTGGTTCGTGCATTTGATGACGTCATCGAAGGAATAGTGTTCACTTCATTCGCAAGCAATCTCTTCTTTATCTGTCTTCAGCTTTACAATATACTTGGGTAACGTTATCTTCTTCTTCTTATATATAAAAATGAATTGCTGTTCGTTAGTCTCGCTAAAACTCGAGAACGGCTAAACGGATTTATCTTATCTTGGTCTTGAAATGTTCGTGGAGGTCTAAGGAAGGTTTAAAAGGTAAGAAAAATTAGAATAACTGCCGGGAAAACCCTAAAAATAGCCCTTCTCTATTTCCAATATAAACGTTTTCTGAATAAGTACGAAGTCTGCCGGGTCAGCTAGTACCAACTAATAATCAAATCTAGCTTCCTTGTCACATTTTATTTTTGGTCATACATATACCAAAGACGAGTGAGTAAAGATTGGTGGACCACAGGAGATATCGGACATTAATTATAAACGATTTTTTATAAATAACGACAAATAATCGGTTTTTTGTATTTTTCAGAAATGGACTAAAAGCAAGCGGTAGTTTTGATTTAACAAATGTTTATCAAAACGTCACAACTACGAGTAATTGTCTAAATGGGTGATTAAAATCTTGTTTAATTAAAAAAGTAGCAAACACACATGAAGTTTTAATAAGAAAAACTTAAAACTTAATATTTGTTTATTACAAAAACTTCATGTGCGTATCTTTCTTATAAATCTAAATATTAATAGTTTCGTCAAAGGGTACGGTAGACTCGGTCGAAACCTAACCTGAATAATAAAACATAAAAAAAAATAGACAACAATTTCCGCAAAATTCGGATTGTCGATTAGTTACTTAAATTCTAATGCTGATGACAGACAAATCGCAGTCGCCATATTGGCAACTCTAGCGAAAAGTCACTGACACCGGATGACATCTACTCAAAGTAATCAACAGTGCAACCAACCTTTTTGTTTAGATGACAGTTAATCTTTAAATATAAAAATGAATTGCTGTTCGTTAGTCTCGCTAAAACTCGAGAACGGCTAAACGGATTTATCTTAACTTGGTCTTGAAATATTTGTGGAGGTCTAGGGAAGGTTTAAAAGGTAAGAAAAATTCGAATAACTGCCGGGAAAACCCTAAAAACAGCCCTTTTCAATTTCCCATACAAACGTTTTCTAAATAAGTACGAAGTCTGCCGGGTCAGCTAATAATCAATAAAAAATTACCTACTGCGGTGCTCATATAAATAAAGTCGAAGTCGCAGGTTACGGCTAGTAATATTATAATAAGAGCGCTGGTGGTGTAGTGGTAGCACCCCTGCCTCACGATCCGAAGGTCGTGGGTTCAAACCTGGTCGTGCACCAATGAGTTTTTCCATTCGAAAAATTTATGTGTGCTCTTAAACGGTGAAGGAAAACATCGTGAGGAAACCGGCATACCCTAGAACCAAAAATTCGAAGGTATGTGTCATAGGTTAGTATTCTTATAAGCGGCGATGGGCTTGCAACCTGTCACGTACGGAATACTAACTACTGTGCAAAATGTGGGCATGTACCAAATGTCATGTTTGGACTTGTCTCTGATTACCCCGTTTAGATATCCTCAAAGATCTAAGTAACTAAAGATCTGAGGAGATAATTATCTACCGAGCCTGGGGATTACAATCGTGATCATATTTATATTTATTTTTTATTTTTTTATTTATATTATAATAACACCTCTTCAATTTCGATATTTTTTCAGGAAATATGTCGGTAATGTGTACGTATTCTACGTTGGATTTTCTGCGCTCTTTATATTAGCTCGATCATTGATTGTATCACTGACAGCTGCCTGTGTTCACTCCGCATCTTTGGTGCCTGCCCCGGCCCTCTATAATGTGCCATCATCATCGTTTTGCCCTGAGGTAATTACCTTATTGCTTAGCTAAAGTACAGTTGGCCCAACGAGTCGAGGCATTCGTGAAGTTAGCCGCAGGCGCTGCGCAGTGTCGTTTTTCGGGAGCAATTGGATGTATGGAGAGGGGCGGTCGGACTGTACATGCGCAAACTCACACCTATGGCTAACTTCACGAATGCCTAGATCCGATGGAAGAACTGTACCTACTCTGCAAAACTTTAAACGTTCAATGTACGTTTATTTCTATATAGACTTCTTCATCTTCTTATAGCGTCTTTTTTTTTTTTTATAACGGTTTGGTTATAGATATAGTAACACACATAATTATAATATAAATGATTGATTCAGGCGTGACTTTGCGGAAATCCATTACAAATACTGAAAAGGACGGAAATGTCTAGTACTTTCCCGAGAAAAGTCAACTACTTTTGACTTTTCTCTCGGCGCTCGGTGGAGCAACACCAGTGCGGAGCGAGTCAACGGTCCTGAGGATGCTTCGTGGAGAAGCGAAATACGTGTCGAGATTCTATTTGAGGTGTGGTGTTGGGATTATTAATATTAATAATATTTCTATAAGGCATTTTGTGACGCTCATTAATATTAATAAGCTTAATTAATAACCTCATTAGATAATAGTTTTAGCGGGAAAGTACTAGATATTTCCGTCCTTTTCAGTATTCATAATTATAATAGCAACATATGTAGTTACGCGATATGTGACATTGATCAAAAATAAAATTTTTGTACACATTTTGTAACAAAACTTTTGCTCAGCCGTTAATTTTGTGATTGTTATTATATTTTTTTGTTTTAGATTGCAAGGTTTTTGGATCAAGTACACGCAAACAACGTAGCTATAAGTGGTTTAAAGTTCTTCTATGTCACTAGAGAACTGGTTTTATCCGTAAGTTACCTAATTATTTATTGTATCCCATCAAAAAAATATATGTAAAATGAGAGCCAAGTATAAGACAATATGCTTTGGTTCAATTACAAAAGAAGTGACATTATAAATGGATGGGTGACAAGTTAAATTCCTGAAATTTCTTTAACAATATAAAATATTTTATTAATCATTTCTTCTTATAATTTAGGATAATAATATTGAAGCCTATAATATTTCAGGTGGCCGGTACAATAGTGACATACGAACTAGTAATGCTTCAAGTAACTGCAGTCAAAACAGAATGATGACAAACGAAGAAATGCTACTTGCAAGAAACCGGACCATGATTTTTTTAACAAGAATTTGTACTTGTCTTAACACCCAACAGCAATTGACATTCATAGTTTCCACACATTTCTTGTATCGGGGGTTTCAGAAATTATGAGTGTATCGTACCACAATAACTAGACACGAAAGAATTTTTTGCAGAACATGCAAAAATTTCTTCCCTCGCGGGAATCACTCGCCCACCACGCCATCGAAAATATTTCATAATTAGGTTACTACAGTAGTGTTACTAACGTATTTTTCTGGGCCTTACATAAGCTCTTACAAACAATCATGTTTCAAAAACGTCAAAGTTTCAAGCTTAAAGTAACGCTACTTAAGCAAATTTTTTATAGGTAATACGAAATATCAAATTTATATTACTTTGATATTGCCCGAAGAGCTTGTTGTAGGTCCCTGGTCAGGCAGTCAATGAGTCAACGTAAACCAAGCCAGTGCTTCCTCCTGAAATTTGCCTGAAATACAGCTCTGCTTTGTTGCGAAAAAAACTTTACGGACCGTAAAAACATTGTCTTGAAATATTGTAAAGGCGCGGGCCCACCGCGGCGCACGAAGAGGCTACACGCACGTGTATTAAGCTTTGCTTTGTAAGAAAATGTATGTGGTTGTGTCCACTGCAACCCACGGAGAGGCTACGCGTGAATTGACGTCATTGATACACGCGTGGCTTGCTCGGATAGGCGGTTACATAGCTCAACGCTGTCAACGCCATGCACGCTGTGCATGTGGTACACGGCTTGTTTGTACCGCGTGTAGAGCGTGTACGGCGTTGAGCTACGTTGGCAACATATTCTAGCATAACATGTGCGTGGATTGCAGTGGCACGCTATACATAGTCGTGGGTTCATATTCGTGTACTGCAGTGGAAACGTAGACCCCCGTTGTCAAACAAATTAATACACGCAGCTAAAACGCGCCGCGTGCCCGTGCACAGCATGCGCCGCGGTGGGCTTGCGCCTTAAGCATTTTATTTTTATTGTGGCGATTTAAAGGCGAGGTTGTGAAATCATGTTCAATACGAAATGTTTTGTACAAAACGTTTTTATATGGGTTCTGTGTTTTATAATTTTCACAAATGGTAAATTCTAACATACCTATCTATCTACCTTGTCACAAACTAGCTATTACAATATTTGTAAATTAGAAATAGCGCGCACGGGTTACTTTTCAAATCCGTGGTTATGTTTGGAGATGCGCACAATGTTACGACCGACGTGACAACTGGGTGACATCTCCATACATAGCCACGAGTTTGATAATCTCTTAGTTTTACAAAAGCTTATGTACCTATTAGATGATAGCACAAAATAAAACCTATCTTTGGCATTATTTATTTATTTATTTTCAAAAAACCAACAATTATATTTAATATAATAATGATAAAAAACAGAAAGGGCCTTATTTACCACAAACTCTTGCTAACCATCATGAAACGTCAAATTTCAAACTTAAAATAAAAAATACTCGAATAGCTTGTAAGGTCTTTGCTATAATATAAAAATCTTTGGTCGATCAGTACGTCGATTCTGTAAAATTCAAACATCAACTCGCATCTCACATCGCTATTCACTCTCACTTCGCTTAAGACGCTTTTTATTTAATAAATAATAATAAATAAATAATGCTGGACAGTCCACACAGCATCATCTAGCCCCAAAGTAAGCTACTCAAAGCTTGTGTTATGGGTACTAGATAACTGATATATTTAATACATTATATACATAGATAGATATTTTGTTTTATCATACATGGAAAACACCCAGACCAACGGAACAAATTTCTGCAGATCGTACACAAATTTGTTCCGAGGCGGGAATCGAACCCGCAACCTCTTGCGTCGCAGGCGGACTCTCGCCCGCTGCGCCACTGAGGTCGTCATTATTTGACACTTTGAATCGGGTTCAAGTGCGAAGTGATCTTCGAAGTGACTTGGGAATTATCGTATAGAATGCCACTTCTTACGTCATCTCATATCTGTCAAAATCTCCCCGACAATTTAGTTCAACTCGCTGACACGCTCGCAAGATTGGCGCTAGTGTAAATTCGAATTATCAACCGAGTTTTTAGAATGCCAATCAAGAAACTCACAGCGGATTCAGATTCGAAGTTTAAAATGAGGTCATACAGAATCACACGGCAGAAATCAATTTATTACAATACTACCTTCCACTCACGGCTTCGCCCGCGTGGTACCATGAAAAACAAAAACATATCTTCCCCTCGAGAACCGTAATTTGTTCCGGGATAAAATGTAGTCTATGTGTTATTCCAGACCAATAACTATAATATCTGTGCCAAATTTTATCCAGATCCGTTTAGCCGTTTCAGTGTGAAAGAGTAACAAACAAACATCCATACATTCTTACAAACTTTCGCGTTTATAATATTAGTAGGATAATACATTTTGTTTAGCCGATGAAACTGAACTAAGTGACGCAGAAGAAGATGCCACCACGACAGGTTCCACATACTATCATCGTCTGCAAAGTATCAGAAGCTACCGATCTGAATTCAATGCTGCTTACAATGACAGGTGAAGCAATATCATAAACTTTCATGCGCAGTACGTCGATTTTGTAAAATTCTCGCATCTCACATCGCAATTCACTCTCACTTCGCGTAGGGTTCAAAATGACATTTGACATTGACCTTTTTATTTGACTCTTTGAATCGGGTTACGAAGCGAGCGTCAAAGTGACTTGGGAATTACCGTATAGAATGCCCTTCTTACGTCACTTTATCTGTCAAAATCACCCCGTCAAGAAACTCACAGCGGATTCAGATTTGAACTTTAGAATGAGGTCTTACAGAATCACACAGCTGTGCTGGTAATTTTTAATTATGCAAGTTTCACTACCCATAGCGAACTAAGCGGTAAAAATACAACAAAAATTAAAATAATTAAAAAACCCTCGACATATTATTATGTAAAGTAGTCATATCCCATTAAAGAATGGATGATCTTCAAATGGCTGATCAGATCATGGTTACCTTACAATATACTTTCAATATAACAGTAACATACATAAAATAACGCCTGTTTCGTGTTTTGGTAACACGGTATCAAATTTCGAATCCATCGGACATAAGGAAGTTAGTCAGATCCCCACATCAACTATTAAAGAGCTGATGATCTTCAAACAGCTGATCAGGTCATGGTTACCTCACCATAATATACTTTCAATATCATTGCAGTAACACGGTACTAAATTTCGAATCGATTGGACTTAAGGAAGTTAGTCTGATCCCCTCATCAATTAGAAATGACATGATGATCTTCAAACGGCTGAACACATTTTCATGAAACATGACTAAGAACACTCGGGATAAAATTATCTATGACATAAAAAAACTAAACGATAATCGGTTCATCCGTTTGGAAGCTACGATACCACAGACAGATACACACCACCAGTGATTTGTTATCACACCACTCTCTTTTTGCGTGGGGGGTTAAAAATAAACCCCTAAGCCAAGCCCTACGCTAAGCCCTACTAAACAAAAACTGCTTAATTTTTTAATTTTAAAATAGTCCGAGTACTTCATATCCACTCGGCTTTCGCTAACACTCTCCACAGCGACCATCGCGTAGATCTGAACAGGCCTTAATTAAACAAAATATTAGGGCTGCATTTCAGCACAAGATCAATCTTCTATCGAGAGCTGCGCCTAAGATCGATATCTGTAAGGACGTCTGTAAGGACCTACCTAAAGGGGATACGCAGCCGGTCTGTATGATGATCAGCCGATACAAGAAGGGATATCAGTTCTTTGTAAACCATTGTCACGCAAGGCGTACTATTTGTAAAGATAATCTATGTAAGTGACCTTTACAATCAGCATTTATTTTTACGACAAATCTTACACTAAGCTGTGCTTGCATGTATTTTTTGGCAGTGTGTAAAATTCAATGCTAAAAGAGCCCGTTCACACATGGTCTCCGTTTTACTGTTCCGTTTATCGGATATGTTTGTTTCATGAATGATGAAGGGAAACCTTCCTCTGTCACTGAAGCGAAAACTCATCGATATGTGTATTCTGCCCGTCCTTACCTATGGTGCACAAACGTGGTCTTTAACCGAATCTCAAAAGTCCAAATTCAAGATTTGCCAACGAGCTATGGAGCGTAGCGTGCTAGGGGTGAAGAGAACAGACAGAATCCGCAATACAACCTTGCGCGAAAAGACCAAGATCGCAGACGTCGAAGAAAAAACTGCCAAGTTAAAGTGGAGTTGGGCGGGACACGTCAGTCGGATGGATGATGACAGATGGGCAGGGGTCGTCACACAATGGGTGCCTGATGGGCGACGCAGCCGGGGCAGGCCGAAGAAACGTTGGCGGGACGACCTCGATGCGCTTCAGAAGGGCTGGTGGGAAGTGGCGGGTGACCGGGAACATTGGAAGGAATTGGGGGAGACCTTTGCCCAGCAGTGGGACAACATAGGTTAATAAAAAAAAAAAAAAAAAAGTTTGTTTCATTGATGGCGTATGGAGTTATATGTTCAACTTCACATATGACACAATGGTGGTGATTCTGTTGTTCCGCGGACTACCTAAAAAAATGCTGAAATATACACGACCTTATTTTGTTCACACCAAATACTAAATTAGCGTCAACATTTTAAATGACAAACCTTAATCTGACTAAGCTGACGTGTGATAGACGCGTTTTAACTTATTTTAGAAGTCATGTAAATTGGTGTTGACTGAAGCTACGTGAAACTGGTAAAAAAATAATTAATATTAGAATAAAATGCCAATTTCACCTTTTTCTAAAACTGTTATACAAAAATGTTACGCTAATTTTGGTCTTTGTTATGAGCCATAAGATAATACTTACCTATTTTAGATTTTTTTAAGTTAGTTTGCAAAACAACCGAATTACCGCCAATATTCAGTATACTCTAAAAAAGTCGGTCCGTTAAATTATGACATTCCGTTTTGTCATGGAATACTGGATGAACGGAATACGTATCCGTCATTATATCCGTACAACTTTACTCTACTTTATTATCCGTACAAACTTACTTTGCATGTGAACTTATCCAGTAATGACGGATACGTTGAAGCCTATGTTAGAACAAGCATATTTGGTCGTATTCGTTAAAGCGGGTACCGTAAATACGGAGACTAGTGTGAACGGGCTGTAACAAATAAATAGTATGACGTATACGACACGAACTAGCAAATAATCTTGACCGAGGTACTTATATCAATGTCGACGAAGGAACCCCAAAAGAGTGCCTTTTGACAGCCACCTGGATCCTCACTCCAAGGGCGCCTCATCATGAATACTCAGAAAACGCTGACTGCACACTTGAAAGCACTTTGCGAAACCTTGAAACCCTCAGCCGTTTTTTGAACAATTAAATTTTTAAGAGCTTTGGGGACGGATATTCTAAAAACAATTGAAATTTCAAGATCCCGTTTTCTTGTGATTTTCCGCATAAAATTTTAATTTTTGAAAACAGTAATGACGGAGCCTCCTGACAATGTTTGGTGTACCTACTACAGTTTTATTATATTTTGAAGGCAAAACTCACTAGCAACTCTCTTAAGAACCCACGAGAGTTTTTGCAAACAATTTTTGAAGGTATTTGAAATCAACAAAGGACTCGTGTTTTCATAAAATGTTAAAAGGCTTGGGATTTTCTAAATACGTTATAGTTACTTAGAAGAAAGTCAGTTGACATAGAAACGAAAAATCTAAATCCTAAAGTCACAGTAATCCGGTGTTAATCTGACGGTCACCGCTGTTTAAAAACCAAACCAAACCTTAAAGTTATGAATTTCTGCTTTTTTCAGTATTACACATGGTTCACCCTAGCAGGTGTTTGAGGACCAATACATTTTTTATGCCAGTAAGCTAGAACAAACAATGAAATAGGATAGACGATGTAACCTAGCCGAGAGAGAGTGAAACAAAACACGCCCGAGGGAAAATGGACGGCGAATTTACAATACACACATAAAAAACCTAATTTACATTAATTTTAACGAATATTTTACCGTGCTTTTATAAATTTCGAACGAGGCTTAGACTATGATTAAAATTTAATTATTTTTTATGATTTTTATTAAGAACCCTTATTTTAAATTTAAATGAAATGAACTAAGTTGTGCTATGTTAAAAATATTACTTTATTACTTTTTAAGCGTTTATTTTCTTAAGCAGTTGACTACGTTAATAATACACTGAAACAAACACAAGTAAACACATACCACAAGTTTTGTATCGTTTTATGGTATAAACGCAGGAAAATAATATACAAAAATAATTGTAGCAGGCTCCCGTGGCAGTACCATCACGGTTTACCGTCACGTTCCAGCGTGATGTGCAGTACTGTGCATGACGTAATTATAAAAGTCTTTTTTTATTTGAAGCTGGATGAAAAACATGAATATACAGAAGCTTTGTGAATTTAACGGAAATACTATGTAAACCAGCGATAGATATATTAATTCTACTAATATTATAAACGCGAAAGTTTGTAAGAATGTATGGATGTATGTTTTTTACTTATTTACGCGAAGAAAAGCGGTTAGTGGTAAGAGCGGTTACGCACTGCGTCCGTTCCGAATCCGATCCGAACCCGTGAAAATGTGGATCTAGAAAATTTGAACGGAATTCGGATATTGCTTACGCACTAGTCCGACCTCTGATACAAATCCTAGCAATTCAGGAGCCACCTTTTGGCTTACGTCATTTTACGCGACGGAAATGACGAATGATGGAAAGAAATCGGATGACAGGATGATACTCGTAGTTCCACAACTACTCCGGACCATATTTTCACGACTTACTCCATATTCTCACACGGATTCGGATCGGACGCAGTGCGTAACCGCTCTAACCGATCTTATTCGTCATGGATGCATAATGTCTACAAGACAGAGAGGCTAGAGCAAAATATCCGCAACTGAAGGCAAAATACAAGACGTTTTTGCCCGATACTTGATAATATCTTGCTTTTTATTTTTATTTTAACCTTAATGGCTGTTTCTAACATAATTAGAAAGAAACTCTCAAGCATTTGGAAGGTTTTTTTGCCGCAACTGATAGGCGGGTAATTAGCAAACTTTATCTGCCTACTCCCAAGTTGCTAACCGTGACGGATGACCTCCGGGACGGGGCCGAAACGTGATCTAAATTCTTCTGTAGATTTTATGTTCTTTTTCCAATCGTACATCTTAAACGCTTTAGATTTTTAGAAATTTACTATTGATTTATGAATGGCGCAATTTTTGAGACTACTGTTGATTATTAAAAAAAAACATGACCAACGTCCAAACATGATATTTGGCACATGCCCATATTTTGCACAGTAGTTAGTATTCCGTACGCGACAGGTTGCAAGCCCATCGCTGCCTATAAGAATACTAACCTATGACACACACCTTTAAATTGTTGGTTCTAGGGTATGCCGGTTTCCTCACAATGTTTTCCTTCACCGTTTGAGAGCACTGGCATTGCGCACATAATTTTTTCGAATGTAAAAACTCATTGGTGCACGACCAGGTTTTGACCACGTCCTTCGGATCGTGAGGCAGGTGCTACCACTACACCACCAGCGTTTAGTTTATAACAAAATTTTAAATGATAGAGCATACTCGTATGTTCATAATTATTTTGATTTTGAAATTTACTGATGAGTATTTGCAGTAATTTCTCTACAGAAAACAACTTAATGTCGATACACCTTTCCATAGTACAAAACCAAAGGGACTACCTTTGTCCATAACTATGCTAAAGTTATGTTGTCGCTCAGCAACGTCTTCCTTGTTATAAAACTGCAAAATAATATCTGCAGGTCTACCATGAGTTTACACAATCTACACTCGCTAGCGACGGTAGTTAAAAAAATGTATGAAAATTTTTTTTTGGTAAATTGTGTTTTTTTGAAAATGAAACCTAGCTAGATCGATTTATCACCCCCAAAACCCCCTGCATACTAAATTTCACGAAAATCGTTGGAGCCGTTTCCGTTGAGATTCCGATTATATATATACATATTATATACAAGAATTGCTCGTTTAAAGGTATAAGATTTAAGCGATGGAACGATCAACATACGACCATAACCAGAAATTCGAAAGTGTGTCATAGATTAGTATTCTTATAATCGGCAATGGGCTTGCAACCTGTCACTTACGGAATATAAATCACTTAGCAAAATGTGGTCACGTGCCAAATATCATCTTTGGACGTGCCTCTGGCTACCTTCTTTAGATATCCTCGAAGACCTGAGTAACTAGAGATCCGAAGAGATTATCTACCGAGCTTGGGGATTGGACCTTGTATCGTATTTAAAAGTCGCCATTAGGTATAAAAAGTCTTCTTTAAAAACAAGATTAAAACTGTACACACAAAATCGCAGTAAATGATGAACAACTTTGTAAAATATTTCGCAAGTCCTGAAAGTTTTCTAACAAAAATATCTCACTCATTGTTCACAAAGTATGCTTAGAAACCACAGGAACTCTGAAACTGGGGTGAAGAGTTTAGAACTTGAAAGGGCGTAACCGCTTAGCTACATTATGAAAGAACTCCGGTCCTCAGGAAGGAAGATCAGTGGAAGTACCAATGTTGCGGTGCTGGTGGAAGGGACTACAAGAACTGGAGGAGGAGCTTCCCCCCCCTCCCTTCCTGCGATACTTATTAACACGGATGGGGGACTATGACATGGTGTAAACAAATGTGTATATAATTATTGCGTCTATTTCCTTGGCTCTTTTATAATATACTAGCTTTCGTGTGGCTCCACTCTCGTGATGCTTACCTGTAAAAGTAGCTTATGTATTATTCCAGGT
Source organism: Cosmorhoe ocellata (assembly GCA_963675405.1). Classification (NCBI taxonomy): domain Eukaryota; kingdom Metazoa; phylum Arthropoda; class Insecta; order Lepidoptera; family Geometridae; genus Cosmorhoe; species Cosmorhoe ocellata. The sequence goes on along the minus strand of OY776246.1, from coordinate 9,638,291 downwards.
CATAAATCACGTGTGTTCCAAGTTTCATCCAGATCCGTTCAGCGTGATTGAGTAACAAACATCCATACATCCATACATCTTTATTAAAATTTTCGCATTTATAATTTAGTATTAGTAGGATAGAATAGAATATGATCCTACTAATATTATAAACGCGAAAGTTTATAAGAATGTATGGATGTAAGGATGTATGGATGGCTAGATGTATGTTTGTTACTCTGTCACGCTGAAACGGCTGAATGGAGTTGGATGAAATTTGGCACAGATATAGATTATGGTTTGGAATAGCATAGGCTACTTTTTATCCCGAAAAAACGTACGGTTTCCGCGGGATAGATTTGTTTTTGTTTTTTAAGGTACCACGCTGGCAAAGGCCAGGGCGTAAGCTAGTAGGATAGGTATACATATATAATAAATAATAATAGATAGTAAATGAACTAAGTTACTATGCAAACAATACTCATTCCAAACAATGATAAGCGAGGGTCGCCATAGGCAGGTATACATTTATAAGGGCTAACCTTTGTTCACGTTATTGAACCCAATATTCATCTCTTATCTTCCACTCAACGTTTAACTAACACCTGGCCAAAATAATTAAAATTTCATTATTAATTTGAAACTTTGACAGATACTTCGAAACTTCGATAAAGCATTTTTCTTGTAGAATTTCAATAAATAAAACAGCATTACCAAGACATTCGAAGACATTCGTTCAATCATCGGACTATGATTTAAAGGAGCATCACGTCACGTAACCGACACGTGACAGCAAAATACGGATGCATATTCACACGTGACGTTACATACAAATATCGGAAAATCCCTTACATTAATTTTGCTTATTTTTGTACATTATAGTATGCAAACGGGACCCTATTACTAAGACTCCGCTGTCCATCCGTCTGTCTGTCTGTCTGCACCAGGCTTTATCTCATGAATCGTGATAGTTAGACAGTTGAAATTTTCACAGATGATATATTTCTGTCGCCGCTATAATACAAAATACTAAAAAACAGAATAAAATAAATATGGGGGCTCCCATACAACAAACGTGATTTTTTCATAGATAATACAGAATCCTCCGTGCGCGAGTCCTACTTGCACTTGACCGGTCTCATTTATTATTTTTTGACATAACAATCACACGTGTGTTTTTTGTTCCTAGCAATACTATGATCAGTGTGTTAAGCTAAAACCAAACGGTAGCGGTGGCACGTTAACGTCCCGTCTACACAGTGGGGTCGTCTACACGAACCGTTAAAACATGTTATCATACATTGTGTGAACGTAAGGTTTCCGTACACGGCCTACTTTTGACGGTGAATTATGTAGACGCTACGTGACTGTAGATGTAAACCGTCCCTTAATCGACCCAATCCTTGAATGAAACACCTGGCGTACGGTTTTATTATTTTGAACAGAATTACGACGAGATTCGGGAATAATTTCAATTTCAAAGGTACGAGTAGTCGTGCAAGAGATGGAGCAAGATAAAACGCTATCCCTTTCTACATAGATATATATAGAGACTGTAAAAGCGATTATACTCGTACAGTAGATTATACTTACTAGTATTACTTTGATCAAATCTGTCAAAACCAAAAGTGATTTTGAGAAGCAAGATATCTACTCGTAACCTAGTCTTTCTAAATAAATAAGGTTTTATGAAACTTTGCGAAAGATGTATCACTTTCGGTATCAAGTAATGTCAGATAACTGAAAATTGGCATATTTCCCAAAGCCAAGCTGAATTGTATGGATGCTTCAGCTTATGGACTCCAAAAACACTGCAAAAATTTACTAATAGCTTTAGAATAAATTGCGGGACTAATTGATTGTTTACTATGAATAAAATTTGTGTTCATGATGTATAAATATTTTTGGTTTCATTAACTGTTAATCTAAGTATCTGTCAAGTGAAACTTTTTTGTTCATAGGACGATGTACTTATTGCCTGGAACATGGTTTTACAATGACTTGTACAGTAACTACGAGTATATTTTGTCCTCTTAGCTTAGCCGTATTCGCAGAAAAAAATATGTTCACATAAGGTGCTGACTAAACCAGAATTTTTGTTATGATCATAATTCTTATAATGTCTGGTCAACACCCATGACATAGGTACCATTTTTTTATCTGGAGTCCTGTGTCCAGGTACTGAGTAGCCCGTGGTTCAAGGTCACTATATGGAATTGTTATGAAGTTTCTAGCAAAACTCGTATGCCAAATTGTATTTGTGAAGTTGGCTTTGTCATATAACTTTATTGATGTTATCTGAGATGCTTGCCCGTTGTACATTTGAGTTAATATACCTCTACCGGTGATTTATACCTGTATACCAGAGGTCAACTTTGGTAATAGAGTTTTTAGGCCGCCTGTTAGGCCTCCACCAGTCTTCACGTTGTAAAACAAGACATAAAACCTTAAAAATACCATTGAATTAATAACAAACAAATATAATGATACTAACTGCTATCGTCCGCGATTTTGTCTGCGTTAATCCTTCTAATATTATAAACGCGAAAGTTTGTATGGTGAATGTATGGATGTATGGATGTATGGATGCATGTTTGTTACTTTAACGTTCACGTTAAAACGGCTGAACGGATATGGATGAAATTTGGCACATATAGATTATAGTCTGGAATAGCACATAGGCTACTTTTTAACCCGGAAAAATGTACGGTTCCTGTGGGGCAGATTTGTTTTTGTTTTTCAAGGTAACACACGGGCGAAGCCGTGGGCGGAAGCTAGTTATTTATATTTCAATGAGATAAAAAAAGCCTAATATAGACAATCAGGAAAGAATTTAACTCCTTCCGTTCAGTCATTGTTATGAAAAGATAAAAAACAAGCAAATAAAGATACTATTTGATTCTTCATAGTAAAAAGTAAAAGAGTATGAATCCTCAGATCAAAGAAAAATTGGATGGGACTTGATTCTATAGCTTTGACAAAATCTGTGAGCCAAATCAGTTCCTTAGTAAATTCATTATAAGTTGTCCACTTCGCCCAATAATCGTGGATTAGGGCAAGTATTAACTTTAATAAGTTTTGCGCTGCTTCTGTAAACATACGTTTGCGTTTTGCAGCAGTGAAAGCCTATTTTGTATGTAGATTTCTTTATAATCTTTGGCATAAATAAATATCTACTATATAAAAGGATAAGTCCTGACTGATTTGAATAGATACAACGCACAGCCCAAACCGCCTGTCGTACAGACTTGAGATTTGGAGGGTATGTTCGTCTTGATATGTAGGCGCCCACTAAGACGGGATTTTTGGAAATTCCACTTTTAAGGGGGTGAAAAGATCTAAAAACGTTTGTATGAAACTTTTTAACGCGTTGTACGATTTTCATGAAACTTTGTTTGTGTAATGTAAATACAAAACAAATGTACAAGTGTTTCAAGATTTTTCAATATAACCTTTAAAAAGGGGTAAAATGAGGTCTCAATGTTTATATGGGAACTTTTTAAGGGGTGGTACGATCGGTCTGAATCTTGGTTTGGATACTTTGAATACGAAATAATTTAAAACGTATATCTGAATTTTTCAAAATAACCCTCCAAAAAAGGTTAAACGGGGTGTTAAAGTTTTTTCGACGAGTAGTGTGATTTGTTTGAAACTCGGTTTAAATACATAATAGGCAAAATAAATGGACACATATTTCTGGATTTTTCAAAATAACCCTTCAAAAAGGGCTTAATGGGGTGTCAAAGTTCTTTTGACGAGAACTCGGTTTTAATACTTAAAATGCAAAATAAATGAACACATATTTAAGGGTTTTCAAAAATAGCCCTCACAAATGGAAAAAAAGGGGTATCAAAGTTTATACCTATAGGACTTTTTAACGAGAGGTGTGATAGTAGATTGAAACACAAATTAGACTAACTAGTATTGGCTTAAATACACTACATAGAAAAAAGATTGGAACAAGTGAAAAAGTTTAAATATTTGGGTACGCTGTTTAAGAGATGGAAAACATGATGACGATATTGAAAGGAGAGTGAATGCTGGAAATAGTGTGATTAAGCACTTCACACATTTATGAGCAGTCGGATCGTGTCCAAAAAGGCAGGTCTGGCTGTGCACGGTGGAGTGTTAGTGCCGACATTGATGTATGATAGCGAAAGTTGGGTATGGCAGAAGAAACATCGGAGTAGAATAAATGCAGTGGAAATGAGAGCTCTAAGAAGTATGTGTCGTTTAACTTTGAATGATAGAGTGAAGAACAGCGTGATAAGAGAACGTTGTGGAGTGAAAGAAGACGTAGTGATGAAAATTGAGAAGGGTATGTTAAGATGGTTTGGGCATGTAGAAAGGATGGATGAAAGGAGATTGACGAAACAGTTGTATGAGGAGAGTGTGAATGGGGCAGTTGGAAGGGGAAGACCTCGGCGTACGTAGGTACCTCGATCAAATTGGGGACGTTTTAGAGAAAGGCCAGGTCCAGAGTACCCTAAACCAACGCGCATGTATTAAGAATTTAATGAGAGTGAATGAAGCAAAAGAAGTATGTCAGGATCGTAGCAAGTGGAGATCCGTGGTCTCTGCCTACCCCGTCGGGAAATAGGTGTGATTTTATGCATGTATGTATGTACATAGAAAAAGACGGGTTGGTTCGAACACTTATAACTTCAGAACGGTTTTCTTGGTTTTTGATTTGTTTTCTTTGTTTTATACAAAACATGAAACGCGGACGAAGTTGCGGGCAACCACCTAGTATTATATAAATTTAGAAAGACCGACTTTGAAGCTTGAGATAGTGGTGGTAATTCGGTTGTTTTGCAGACTAACTTAAAAAATGCTACCATAGGGACGATCTTATTTGGCTTACTTTAAAGACCAAATTGAAATTGTTTTTTTTGTTGTTTGTTCAGTATTTTATATTTTCCATTTCAGCATGGATGAAAACAATAGCGATCCAAATCGAAATACACTCTCGTATTTTTCTACACAATCTGGATAATCTCTAGATTATTTGACATCATCATTAGATACTGTTCGCTATCTCTACCATATTTGCCTGGGAGTATACCTACCATCTTATTCAAAAGTCGGAGCCTTGATAGTAGCTGCGGTATCTATGGCTGTCTCTTTTCTTTCAGAGACAGGCAATGAGAAATAATGAAATGAGAGTTATCGCATTGCTAGTCAGTTTGTCAAAGTGTCAAAACATATCAACATGATTAGAATCATAATAAAATACTTGTTCAAAATTCAACGTGAAAACATTTAACCCGAAGCGATGCTCGATAAGAAATATGAACGCTGAAAAACAAACGGTGCTTTCAGCATCAGTCTATGAAATTTTATATCATTAACAACAATTACGCGAAGAAATATTCAGCATAATAGATCAATAGATCACGCTAAATATTAAATTACTTATCTTAATATACAGTACCTACCTGAATGACGGTATTTTTTTTGTAAATTAAAAACTTTTTTAATAATGAAACCTAGATAGATCGTTTTATCGCTCCCGAAACCCTTGCCTATTAAATTTCGTGCAAATTGCTAGAGCCATTTCCGAGATACAGATTACATATAAATTAAATACATATATTCAAGAATTGCTCGTTTAAAGTTATTAGATAAATCATTCTTCTGTACGTGTGTTTGTCACCTAACTCGTAAAGGGCTGAACCGATACGGATGAAATTTTCTGTGTATAAATTTAATGGGTTCCTGATTGGTTCAAAAATACATTTGACCTGGTAGGTGGCGCTGCTGGCGGGCAGGACGACGTCTGCTGGGTTTGCTAGTTACCTATATTTTTTAAAACCTCTAAAAAAATGATGAGCAAACTTTAGCCAATTTTAAAGTACCTTTACATTTTTTAGACTGTTAATACGTTCTTTAAATCTAGGCCTAGGTGTTTACGTACGACTTGATAGCTTTATAAACTCGTGCTAAGGGCACGTCAGTACAATAACAATGTAGAATGCAACACAATGCACTGATTGTCAACTTTAGAGACAACTTGATGCGGGTTTTATTTACAAATGTTTGAAAACTGAAACGCCATTTCATTTTTAATTCTAGTAAGAAAAACCTTCTACACCTTTTTTCCCTTCGCAGTAATTTTGACAAGTATTTTATATTTGAAGATAAATGTGGGTAGGTAAAACTCGAAAGTATGTCGAAAATTCACCCTAGTATTTTTAACTTTATGAAATTATTTTTATTGATATTATTGTTGAGACCAAGTTCGTTTATCTTTAACGATACAAGTATCATCCCTGACAATTTTCACTTTCAAAATTATATTTTCAAAACGGAAAAGTTTTCCTTGTTAAAATGTTTTCTCAATAATTATTTGTAGAACCCCAAGCTATCTGTGTCACGATCGCTGTTGACCGATCAAGGCTGTATTGTAAACAAGTTTAGTAGAACCATTCGATTAAGCTCCACCCGGCATCGAATATACACTGAATACACAAAATGGACGAGGCGATAGCGAAGGAGAAATTCCAAAAGTATAAAAATGACTGGACTTGTGAGTATTTTTAATGTTTCGTCATAGTGTCATCACATTATTGAATTAACGTTGGTGGTGCAGCGGTAGCGTATAGCCTTGCAATCCTAAGGTTATGGGTTCAAACCTGGTCATGGATTTTTCCATTTGAATGCAATTTTAACATAGTAAAAAACGTAGTATATTATTATTAGTATTACGGGTAAACTCCCGACCACGACTGTCGACGATTTGCACGCTGTCGACCACGACAGCGTGCAAACCTGTCGAAACGTCGGGAAAATACAAGGTAATTTGAACGCGATAAATACCCGTCTAATACTAATATTAATGTGTTCAGAACGCGTAAGTTTAAAAGTACGTAGTATATTGTATTTTGCATTTTCTTGTTATATTGTCTTAAGGCACAGATCTTTAAGAAGTAAAACAATTTCACTAAAGACGTTGTAGCTAGTTAGTTCTACAGTATAAAGCGCAAAATTCCACAAAGAAGTACACAATATAATGGTCCCTACTTAAGTAACCCGCTTTGATGTCGCGAACCTTTGTTTCGCCGCTTTGAAATTACTTAAAGCTTATGAAGAATACTAGAATGTATATTTCAAAGGAGAAATTTATGGAAATAGATAAATTGGGTATTTCACAGAGATCTAGCCCCAAACTAAGCAAAGCTTGTAATATTATGTCAACCAGATATCTGTTAAATAATTACATACATTTTACGCGACTGCGCAACGGAGGGTTATGCGTTTGGGTTGTACCTATGTAGCTACTTAATATACTGTGAGCTCCTTTAGCCCAAACGGTTCTGGAAGACTTCGTGATAAGGCCCCAGGTCTTGGTTTCAGATCCGCTCAGCTTGCGACGCGCGTATGTGCCAGGAAGTCCTCACAGCGGACGTTGCGTCACGTTCCAAGCGGCTTTGAAGGTCACGCTGGTTATTGGGCAATGCTTCGGCTTGCTCCCTGTCATTGGAGTGACTGAAGAAGATGCTTCTAAACTAAGGTACTTCGTAGTAATATTACAAACTAGTGGGCTTCGTTCGCGCTATGGGATTTTCTACTAATATATATTACAAACTAGTGGACTTCTTTTGCGATGAGGTATCCTACTAATATTACAAACTAGTAGACTTTTATCATGCTGAAGTAAAAACATTAAAAACTAGTACATTTCATTCGTGCTAAAATACAAAAGGCACACCCTAAAACCAAAAACTCGAAGGTGTGTGTAATAGATTAGTATTCTTATAACCAGCGATGGGCTTGCAACCTGTCACGTACGGAGCACTTATCACTGTTAAAATGTGGTCATGTACCAAATATTATGTTTGGACGTGCCTCTGACTACCCCTTTAGAAATCCGTGACTAGAGATCTTAGTAGATTATCTACCTGAGTCTGGGGATTACAGTCGTGATCATGCCTAAGTTTAAAAAAACTCATTTTTTTATAAAATAAGGTCGTGTTTCGATTAGGCAAACAGTGCCCGGTTGATTATACGCTGGCTGACTCTAAACGGCATAAATAAAATGCCGCAAGCTACGTACATTACGCGCTGTATGTACTCCATTTCAAAATTACAGGGAGGCAAACTGGCAGCAAACAGTTGGCCGCTTACTGTTCGCCTAACTAGAACACGACCTTTACATCTACTATGAGTTGTCACATTTAGATCGGCTGACGTTACTACAGTAGTAATAGCACGTTTCTATGACATCTATCGAAATTGTTACTACCATGAGTTTTCACAATCTACACTTGCTAGCTGCAGTAGTTACAAAAATGTATGAAAACTTGGTACAGCGCCTCTAGCGGATAGTTGGGTTAATTTGCTTAGAATTTGGTGCCATGAGTAACAATTTTGACAGATGTCATAGTAACGTACTATTACTACTGTAGTAACGTCAGCCGATCTAAATGTGACAACTCATGGTAGACGTACTGGTACCAAATACTTAGCAAATTAATGAAGCGCAAACTATAGTCGCTGTAGTACGGTGCGACGTAGGATAGTTAACTACGTGACGTTTTAGTACCCAACTATCCGCTAGAGGCGCTGTACAAGTTTTCATACATTTTTTTACCTTCAGTCGCTAGCGAGTGTAGATTGTGAAAGCTAGACCATGGTAGACCAAGGTACTTATACATAAACAACACCCTCACACACACACATGATCACGACTGTAATCAACAGGCTCGGTAGATATCTCCTCAGACCTCTAGTGACTTAGATCTTTGAGAATATCTAAAAAGAGGCAGAGGCACGTCCAAACATATTTAGCACATGACCACATTTTGCACGATGTTTTCCTTCTCCGTTTTAGAGCAAAACTTTTTTGGTGACATAGTCTTCATATATCTTCTCGAAAATGTGTGAAATCGGCTATACTCTATCCATTAAAGAAGATTTAATACAACCTTAATCCTACTAATATTATAAACGCGAAAGTTTGTAAGAATGTACTTACGGATATATGGATTTATGTTTTTGACTTTTTCACGGCGAAACGGCTTAACGGATATGGATGACATTTGGCACAGGTATAGATTATAGTCTAGAATAGCACATACATAGATTATTCATTTTTATCCCAGAAAAATGTACGGTTCCCGCGGGATAGATTCGTTTTTGTTTTTCAAGGTACCACGCGGGCGAAGCCGTGGGCGGAAGATAGTATTATATAGTTTTATTAGTATAGTTTTTCACAATTTTCAGGTTCACGTATAAATCCTGGCGATGTGTTTACGCGATACTTTCAATGCTGTTACTTAGTGCTTTGGTCGTATTGTGCTTTTTGAAAACTATCAAAGATACTGATTCTTCACTTGGATCGAATAGTAAGTAATTATACTTTGTAATAAAATACTCACTGTAGAGTTTCACTAGTTGTTTAGAATTAATGTGATGAAAGGATTAAAGTGAATCTCATAAAAACTTGACACTAATTATGTCTTTGAACTTTTTTTTAAGTTTTCTCGTCATTCCAAATTTTCTCTCTAAGATTTTCCTTTAACACTTAAAAAAAATCTTAAATCATTTAAAATTCATCCAAAACCCTACATTCGTGAACCTTGATAAAGCGATCTATGAAGTCCTATAAACGTGGTCGTTTTATAGCGGTCGTATAATAAAATAAAACACATTAACTTGATAAACTAAATGTAGTAACATCTAGGTACATATCGCACCATGAGAATAGAAGTGACTCATCTCAAAAAACAGGTAAAATGAGTTAAATATGTAGAAAGACTCAGAAAAAAAACTGCATCGCCTAGTGAATAAAAAACTGCCGCTTTTTGGTTAGAATGCGTCAAAACATAATAGGTGCGTCTCTTTCATTTCGGCGATCCCTCGTCCGTCACCCCGCGAAAAAGTGATTATATTCAGTATTGCGTCAGCCAGTATTGCCGTGAGACGTCACGTGTTTAGTATTAATGTGACCTAAACCTCAATATTACAGTTTTGTATGCAAATATTAGGTAAAATTTTGTTGAAATTTAGAGTAATAAAATGACCGATGTTTGTTTTGTGTCATTTTATTGCATTAAGTTGAGTAAATTATTGTGACTTAAATCGAGTTATATCAGTTAATTACTATATTAAGGCTTATTTTAATGACCGTTTAAGGTTTAAGACATTATTAAATACTAATAAATTATTGCTATAGTACAAAACCGACTTAAATGTCGGAAGCTTTCTTTGAAATAGTAAATAGAGTAATTAATTAAATTTATTTTGAATCAGTAATAAGTTTAAAATTTAGATAAAACCCTAAAGTATTCCTTAATTTGTAAAAAAATGTATATAAGTCGTAATTTGGTTATGTCATAGCACAATTTGGTAAAAAACACGCAATTGTAAAATCTTTAAATCGCATTTCCCAAAAATCATGTTTTCTTAATTGAGTCACTTCTATTCTCACGGTGCGATATTTTGAGGTCGAGTGTTTTAGAGATGCTCCTCCTGATATCGATCTGGATCAATTAAGCTACCTATAAATCATTTTTGACAGTCCTTAGATAGCACTGATTCACACATGTAATAACTTTGATGTTATTTCAGCGTCAATAATATTTCATACGATGACTTGTTTGATAGCTATGATATTCTTCCGAATAGCTATGAAATGGCCGCGGCTTTGCCTGCAGATTTCTAAAACTGAAGAATCAGACCCAAATATGGACTATGGTTTGATAAGAAGATGCAATCTAGCGTGTGTCATTGTTCTTACGTTTGCGTTAGGTGAGATCAATTTCAACAACTTTATTTATTAATTCAACAACTTTATTTATTAAGTCAACAACTTTGTTTATGATTTCAACAACTTTATTTAGTAACTAGCTGACCCAGCAGACTTCGTACTTATTTAGAAAACGTTTGTATGGGAAATAGAAAAGGGCTATTTTTAGGGTTTTCCCGGCAGCTGTTCGAATTTTTCTTACCTTTTAAACCTTCCCTAGACCTCCACAAACATTTCAAGACCAAGATAAGATAAATCCGTTTAGCCGTTCTCGAGTTTTAGCGAGACTAACGAACAGCAATTCATTTTTAGATTCAATAAGGGTGGCTATTAATCTTTGTGTATTTTTTTTAGTTGAGCATTTCTTAGCGGATCTGTACGGGTTCTCAATAGCGAAAGATTGCGACCCACAAATGAACTTGTTCGAATCATACATTCAGCACAGTTTCCCGTGGATATTCGACTATATACAATACAATTTCTTTTTTGGGTTCTTGACACTGGTAATATGTTTATGTACTACTTAAGCGCAACAAAGCGTTAATTGATTGTTTGTTGATAGTCTTGATTGTTTATTGACAGTCCCAAATTGTTTTGTTTATTTTCCAGTAAATATCAGTTCCTAATTATTTTTTACCTCTTTGACAGTGAATGTCCAAATATAATGCTTTTTCAAGACCCTTTATGTGTATAAAATTAGCACTTTGTACTAGTGAATCTCCATACACCTTTATTTGCATATTTTTATAATTTTTACAGAAATCTGCGAAGAAAAAATAGTAATTTTAAACAAATTTTGATTATTACAGTTCCTGAATATGCAAGGTACGTTTAACTGGAATTTCGCCGATGTCTTCGTAATCTGCATGAGTTTGTACCTGACGTCTCGGCTCCAACAAGTCAATCAGAGGATATTGGCTGTGAGGGGCAAAGTAAGGTTCCAAAATATTCTTCTTTTTCTTATTTTGTCACTAGTTCTTTCAAACAAGTGACTAGTGACGCGCGCCTTGTTGTTTCTCGCCAGTTTGCCTACTGGGGACACAGCCTAAAACTTTGCCTACTAATTCTTTGATAGATTCAGGCTAATTCACGCAAACTTTTATATGCAAATACTTTAAATTTATTCTAGCATCGAATTACATACGCGAATATGTAAAATTTATTGGATTTGTGCCGACTGGTGTGGGTAGTTGAATAAACATAAACTTGGAATTGATTATTAGTTTAACCTCCGCTATGTCAACTGATATCGAGCTCTCAACTTCAGCATCTGTTTTAGCTTTCAAGCCTGTATGTAAAATGTGTATTGATAGTTTAAAACATAGGGTATAATAATATCAGTGTATTGATAGTATATAAGATAGGGTATAATGTCATAGCCATAAAATGCTGCATTGAGTATAGCAGAATTGTAGAATTGATTTTGTAAATACCAGACTTTGTGTGACATTTTTTTATGTATGTTGATTTGACCCCGTCACGTCAATAGGAAAATCTGTTAAAATAATTTTATTTACAGATATAACAGTTTTAACATATTGTTGATTATGTACACTATATATAAAATACATATGAAACAGTTGATCTATCTAAGGACTGTTAAAAATGATCTATAGATTTAAAAATCTAATATTCCATTTCTAAGTAGAGTTTGTTTTCTCAGCTAGAAGCGATTTGAATTTCGATTATTTTCAAACTTAGATGATTATGCACAAAATATGTTTGTCGTGTTATAATCAAGACTGGCCTAAAGTTTGATAATGTTTCTAGTATGTTCCATCATCATTTTGGAGAACAATGCGAGAAGACTACAATAGAGCGTCAAATCTGGTGAGGACTGTGGACGATATCATAGGAGGAGTAGTTTTCATCTCTTTCGCCAACAACTTGTTCTTCATCTGTTTGCAACTGCTACATACTCTTGCGTAAGTACAGTTCAATCATTTGCTCGTAGAAAGACACCAACATTACACTTCGACTTTAACGTCATGGGTTCAAACCGATCTACAAATAAAAATTTCCTTTAAAAAACAAATATTCCTAGGTATGTGCAGTGCCAGTACTCTCAAATAGTGAAAGAAAACATCGCGAAAACACCTGCAGCTTAGTCAGTTCTGCTCTTGTTGGCCATATCTTTTGTTACTTCCGCTTTTGACTACCTAAACTTACCAAAACATGAGGATTAAACGTTCTGCTGTACCAGACTAGAAATACAATATTTTTAGAGTATTCCTAATGAAAATTCATAATGATAACTCTTTACAGATATCAAGAAGTAAATAGTGATTTTAACGATTTTTTTAACAAAATATGGATCTGATTTTTTTCAGGGAAGGAATCAAAGCTACACCACGCTGCAGACTTGGACTTGAGCTAGATGAACGGTGATACACTTCCCCAAATCTTCACATTTCCACTTAACCCGCAACCATTGCTGACTCGCTTCAACATTACAGACCATTCAAAGGGTACGAGCAAGCGGTGTACTTCGTGTATTCGTTTATATTCCTCATGGTTCGCTCGCTGGCGGTATCGCTGACGGCTGCTAGTATTCATACTGCAAGCAAGGCACCTGCTGTTTCCTTGTATCATGTATCTTCAACTACATATTGTGTTGAGGTAAGTTTCTCAAAAAGATCATGATCCCTAGGCTTTGTAGACATCTCCTCAGCCGTGTGATTCTGTAAGACCTCACTAAACTTCGAATCTGAATCCGCTGTGAGTTTCATCATTGGCATTCTAAAAACTCGGTTGATAATTCGAATAAACACTAGCGCCACTCTTGCGAGCGTGTCAGCGAGTTGAACTAAATTGACGGGGAGATTTTGACAGATAAAGTATGAGATGACGAAGGGCATTCTATACGGTAACTCCCAAGTCACTTCGACGCTCGCTTCGCACTCGAACCCGATTCAAAATGTCAAATAGAAAGGTCAATGTCAAATGTAATTTTGAACCCTAGGCGAAGTGAGAGTGAATAGCGATGTGGGATGCGAGTTGATGTTTAAATTTTACAGAATCGACGTACAGATCTTTTGTTACTTTCAAATTTGTGGTTATCTAAAAGGGGTTGATTGTCCAAACATATTCGACACTTCTCCATATATGCTGATAGGTTGGTGTGATTGGGTATGCCGGTTTCCTCATGAAGTTTCCTTCATCGTTTAAAAGCAATAGCATTGCACTCATTATTTTTTAGTCTATAAAAGCTCCCAAAACCTATCATTGGGTAGATTTATATACTTTCGTTTCAATCCCTATCATGAGAACTCCTTCACAAATACTCCTCAGTTCGCGAACTTTTTAGATATTATGATAGCGGCTGGTTTTAGTTTTAACGAAGTTTGTTTATAGATTCAAAGGTTCCTGGAACAGATTCATGGGGATACAGTGGCTCTGAGTGGCCTCCAGTTCTTCCACGTGAAACGCGGTCTGGTTTTAGCGGTAAGTCATTCCCAGCCAGATCAAAATCTTTATAAAAACATATAACTATAAAAATATATATGCAGCCTCCTCATCGATTTTGATGACGTTGACGCTGACTAAATAATAATTATAGTTGGTTTTATATTTCTTTTAGTATGCTCATAACTTGAAAAGTCTAGATTGCTTTGGCTGGATTTTTCAGTGTTTTTAATCGCCCAAATAATGTTTTTGGAAAAATAAATTTAAAAGTTGCATGGAACTGTTACTAGCTGGGATTTTTTTATGTTAATATTCACAACAAGTAATATAAGATGCTTTTTTGGTATTTTTGTGTGAACTCATGATAAGGACATCGCGTGTATTTTTCCTGTTTCAAACAACATGCAAGCTATTTTTAGAAAAAACTCTGGGACAAGTGTCCATCATAATTCTCTGGCTGAAATAATTAACGGTGTTATGAAAGCTCCCAAACTCATTTGTTACATAGAATATACAAGCAACGAGTTTGTGTTTCCAACGGTTTGCGGTCGGGAGACATTTTGGGTCTTGGACATAAGTACAATGAAATTGTCTTTTTGGTTTAAAACATATCAAATAATGTTGAAAATTTGCTCATTGGGCGTCTACCTAGCCGTATTTTGTGAACTAGAGATGTTTATTTAGTTGTAAAACCAATCAAGTTTGTGTAAACATTTATAGAAATATTGATAAGTAAGTAGAATTACTTTGAAGCTCTATAAACCATCTAAAATAGGTACGTTTATTTTTTTACTTTACGGCAGAACCCTTTATAAATGAACGGGATACGGGTAGTAAGTTTTCTAATAAGATTTTTATCTCAAACCTTATAATGTAATGAACTAGGTTGGATTCACAAAAGGAACCTCAAGATTTAGCTATGAGATTATGATCTAATTAGCTGCTTTGTAGAGTTCTGGTTCGTTTCACAAAGCCAACCGCATCTGAAACCCTATGTTATAAAGGTTAGGGTAGACTGGTAATATTAGATTCCATAATTATAATTGAATAACGGGTATTTATCACGTACCTATTTTGTTTTTATTCCCGACGTCACATCAGTCTGCCCGCGACCACGAACGCTGTAATGTGTTCGAAACGTCGGGAATAAAAACAAAATAGGTACGTGATAAATACCCGTTATTCAATTATAATTATGTCATCAAATCACGGAAGTTTAAAAAGTTTAATATTAGATTCCGACCATAGAGATAAATCACTTATATCAGTGTTGGGTACTTTTAGTTTAAAACTCGAACAATCTAGTCAAGCCCAAAGAGTAGGGTCACCGTGCGGTCCCATACGTGACTTTTCACCTGGTACAAGACATTATCAAGTAACTTTCAAGTTAAAAGTTTTTCGAGATATGTCTATGGACAAACAATAGTCAGGACGGTTAGAAAATAGAACCTCATTCGTATAGATTGCGGCTTAAGGTTTACAAGACCGTGTAATTTTAAAACTAGTTTTTAGTTCTTAGGTACAGAATTTCATGTTTACAAAATTGAGTTAAGTTTTATGACTGGTCTCACAGCTCAGTTAGTAGTAACTCTGCTTTTTACGCTGTAAGTTAAATCACCTAGGATAAACATTTGTGTGATGAACACAAAACAGTATAAATTAATCTATCGGCTATCTGATTCCCATAGTAAAAGTTTTGGGCAAAACAGCGTTGTGTAAAATGAACAGGCATTATTTTTAATGTATATATATTTTAAGAGTTACGAGCTTTTACCTGTGGCTTCGCCCGCGTAGTACCTACCTTGTTAAATTATAGCCCATTTGCTATTCAAGACTAAAATGTATTTCTTTGTTAAATTTAATCTAGATCTGTTCAGCCATTTCAGTGTGATTGAGTAACAAACATCCACATATCCATCTAAAATGTATATCTTGCTTCTTTATATTCGTTTTTAGACATTGATTTTTATTCAAAAATTGATTTATTTTGGCATTATACCTATTAGTTTGATCTGTACATTGTACAATCCTTAGGTCTTTAGTGTATTCCATTCATAACTATCCTCAAATTTGATATTATTTTTTGACAGTTTTTCATTCAGAACTGTGCAGTAATACAAGTTTCACTATAATTCTGAATCACAGCCTAAGGCTCAAGAAAATGCAGCCTTCCGTGTAGAATCCGATGTTACGAGAATTATATAATTTAAGGCTTCTTAGAGACCTTTAGTCGGAACTTAAGTGTGCGTATTATCGTAGTGCCAGTTCTCTCAAATGGTGAAGGAAAACATCATGAGGAAACCCGTGGATTAGTCAGATCTGCACGTGTTTACGTGGCCCTTACCACCAATTTTTCGAATAGAAAAACTCATTGGTGCACGACCAGGTTTGAACCCGGATCGTGAGGCAGGGGCACTACCACTACACCACCAGTGCTCTTATATTTTTTTATTATTATTTGATTAGCTTTTTGTCTTTTAAACCTCCTGGTACTTTCCGTAATCCTATTTAACTATAGCTTTGCAATATCAGGCCAAATAAACAGTAATATTGTGTCAAATTAAATTAGGGCAATCTACATTATGCGAAGCGACGTTCTCCTTTGGTTATGCCAAGTGATGGTTGACCTTGGTGTTTAGATTTGTGCCTTAAAGCGATTTCCTGAAGACTCTTTTCTGATTGTATACCTACCCGGTGCCTAACCACAAGGTCTTCGAATAAAATCAAAGTAATATAACTTTATTAATTCGTACCTTTAAAATTTTTATTGAAGTATAATTATACACATTGTATATTTTTAAACTTACGCGATAAACAAATATTATTATTTGTATTATACGGGTATTCATCGCGTTTTATTTACCTATTTTTCCCAAAGCTTCAGCAGGGTTACACACTATTTTTCACACTGTCATGGTCATCCCGTAACCTCGACGGTGTGAAAAATAGGTACCTAAATAAAACGCAATAAATACCCGTTTAATACTAATAATAATGTATTAAAGTAGTGTTACTTCAAGCTTGAAATATTGACGTTTCTAAAACATGATGGTTTGTAAGAGCTTGTGGTAAGGCCACTGATGTCTGAAACATCTTACTAATATTATAAACGTGAAAGTTTGTATGAATATATGGATGTATGTTTGTTACTCATTCACGCGGAAACGGCTGAACAGATCTGGATGAAATTTGGCACAGATATAGATTATAGTCTGGAATACCACATAGGTTACTTTTTATCCCGGAATAATTTACGGTTCCCGTGGGATAGATTTGTTTTTGTTTTCAAGGTACCACGCGGGCGAAGCCGTGGGCGGAAGCCAATGTTTAATAATCTGACGTATTTTTGTTCCCAGATTGCCGGCACAATAGTGACGTATGAGCTTGTTTTAATGCAGTTCACTGGAGTATCACCAACTTCGGCAACACCCGTTTGAATAACATTAATTATAAAAAAAAATTACGTTATTATATTTTGAATTGTACTTAAAATAAAAAAAATAAAATAAATATGATCACGACTGTAATCCCCAGGCTCAGGAGATATCTCCTCAGATCTCTAGTTATTTAGATCTTTGAGGATATCTAAAGAGGGTAGTCAGAGGCACGTCCAAACATGACATTTGGTACATGCCCACATTTTGCACAGTAGTTAGTATTCCGTACGTGACAGGTTGCAAGCCCATCGCCGCTTATAAGAATACTAACCTATGACACATACCTTCGAATTTTTGGTTCTAGGGTATGCCGGTTTCCTCACGATGTTTTCCTTCACCGTTTAAGAGCACTGGCATTGCGCACATAAATTTTTCGAATGGAAAAACTCATTGGTGCACGACCAGGTTTGAACCCACGACCTTCGGATCGTGAGGCAGGGGTGCTACCACTACACCACCAGCGCTCTTAACCTTGAATTGTACTTAACCTGCATAAAATAAAAACAATTACTTACATGTAAAAAATCAATTGTGTAGCTCTCCTAAAATCACCGTTTTCTTTCCGAAATCGGGTTCAGCGAAATTATTTTCCTCAATAACATAATATTAGTTGAGATTCGGTCCGTCATAAAGGCTTTTATTGGAGGGCATAAGACTGGAGTACGCTTTGCTAGGATCACGTTAGATTTAGTTTTCTAGGCACGTACAAAATCAACATACGCCTAAAATCTACGACTTCTTTTACAGGAGTGCAATGAGAGACAAAAATAACGTATACCTATCATTAAATAAATACTCGTATTGGTGGACATTTTCACACAGCGCCATTCAGTCCCAAACTAAGCAAAGCTTGTATGAAAACCAGACCGCTGATAGATCAACTTTTTTTGTATATAACATAAATTTTAATATATTTAAAACATGTTCTGTGTCTGGGACACAGAACAAACATCATCGTTCATCACACAATGTTTATTCTTGGTGGGGATTGAACCCACAACCTACAGCGCAGAAGGCAGAGCTACTACCAACTGAGCTGTGAAGTCAGTTGACGCATTTTTGCTCTTTGTACAGAATCTGCCAGAATTCTGCGTCCATTAGGTTAATTTTCTCATAGTTTGATCCACGACAGACTATGCAGAAGCAAACTACCTTTATGTAATCTATTGTCCTATGAGATTATTTGGAGACAGGTTGATTTGAAGCACTGCGAAATACGATATCGAAACTGATTGGGTTTTGTACCTTTTTGCTATGATAACATAATTTTTTCAAAGGCTTTTATCTTGCCCCTCTTACTTTTCCTTTATAATATTTGAGGAACTGATAAATATTGAGACTCATTACATCTATAAGAAGATACAATCGAGGAAGATGGTTTGGTTCCTAGAATAACTTGAGAAAATGTTACCAAACTTGTGCCGACGTGAACTGTTATTTAAGCAATGAAAATATTCATAAACTAGGTAATAAAATAATTATTTTAAATAAATAGCAATTAACTTTTATTTAACATTAAAAGCTTAAAAAAAACATCTATTATTTTTTTATTTATACATAATGAGGTTTCACTCATTTGGATCATCACCTTCTACTAAGTAGACAAAAATATAGAGAAAAAAAAATAGTTATTTGACACTGATACACACCCACCCTCACACACACATAAAGAAATTCATCAAGCGAAAAGAGACTAACAATATAAGTAAGTGTAGTTGGCTCAACGAATCTAGGCATTCGTGAAGTTAGCCGCAAGAGCTGCGCAGTTTCGGGAGCAGTTGGAGGTATGAGGAGGACGGGAAGGAACTATACATG
Source organism: Cosmorhoe ocellata (assembly GCA_963675405.1). NCBI lineage: Eukaryota > Metazoa > Arthropoda > Insecta > Lepidoptera > Geometridae > Cosmorhoe > Cosmorhoe ocellata. The sequence goes on along the minus strand of OY776246.1, from coordinate 9,618,905 downwards.
CGCAAACTCGCACCTGTGGCTAACTTCACGAATGCCTGGATCCGTTGGATGACCTATAGGTACATGAAAAACATTCACGCGAGAAGGAAAAATAGATGGCGTACAATCGTACATATCCTATATGCATACTATAGTGGGATACTGGCTTCGTACGTGACATTATCTCCTCTCGCGAAGTAGTCAGCGTGGTGTGGCCAAAAAGATTCCATCTCAGCATAATGCTATTTCCAAACGCAATAGTAGTGCTGGTTTTCAGATGGCACTGTAGCTAGACTGTGTGACGTCACCACCAAGCAAATATGTCTACTTCTTGATAAAGGCATCGTTGTAGTCTTTATTTGATTCAGCTTTTATCATACTGTATCAACACAAGCTCGTACTTCAGTATAGCAGCTGCTACCTGAAACAAAACGTTTTATTTTGCGGAAAATAAAATAAAAATTTGTACCGTTTGTATTGTGAAATAATGTCGGACGGAAGATAAAATAGGTACATATTACCGTTACTCGTAGAATCTAGAGGATAAAAGTACACAAAAGATCCCAATTTTCTTCAATTTTACAGAAATGCTGAAGCTGATTTAATTACAAAAGTTATGGCAAGGTAATATTTGAGCATCGTAAGAAATCTTCAAAAATGTATGAAATCAAATAACGTGACTTTTTGATTATAAATGTCATTCTCTGTTCATAGGTATTGCTAGCTTATTTAGCTAATACTGATGTAGAAGACGATAATAATGCATTATGATACTATTAATCTATGTATGTATATCTATATAAGAGCTTGTCCTGACTGATTGACTGATTCATCATCGCCGAGCCGAAACCGCTGAAGCTAGAAAGTTGAAATTTGGAAATTGGTTTCCTTTAGTGGGTACTAAGGCGGGATTTTTGGAAATTCCACCTCTAAGAGGGTGAAAAGGGGTGAAAACGTTAGTATGAAACTTTTTAACGCGTGGAGCGATTTTCATGAAACTTTGTTTGTGCACTATAAATGCAAAATAAATGGACACGTGTTTCAGGATTTTTCAATATGAGCATCAAAAAGGGGTCAAATATGGGGTCAATTTTTGTATGGGAACTTTTTAACGGGTGATGCGATTGGTCTGAAACTTTGTTTGTGTACTGTAAATTCAAAATAAATGAACACGTGTTTCAGGATTTTTCATAATGTATAATAGCATAACAAATAAAAAATAGGAGTTTCAAGTATTAACATAAGTACCTGGGTGACCGAGCTTTGCTCGTTTTTTGGGGTAAACGACATTTTCTAAAAATGAAACCTAGCTAGATCGATTTATCACCCCCGAAACCCTCTGCATACTAAATTTCATGAAAATCGCTGGAGCCGTTTCCGAGATTCCAATTATATATATATATATATATATATACAAGAATTGCTCGTTTAAAGGTATAAGATTACGAGCAGAAAGTACATTCAACTAAAATTATGCTTTGAGTTACAAATGACTTTTATTATTGCGGTCGGGTTTATACGTCAAAGTATCTTGCAGTTACCTACAACAAAAAATGGCAAAAAAGTCGCGGGTTGGTACAGCTAGTAAATAAGAATTTACCGGACTATGTGAAATATTATGTAGAATAACTCTATATAGCCGGGTGGTATGCTTGCGATTGCTTTTTTGCAATCTGAATTATATAGTAGTACCTTACGACGTTTTCAAAAAACTTTCTAACGTTTCCCTTCAATGAGTTGCTCTTCAGGAAATTGCTGACATATTCAAATGCTTATCATCCAAAACTGTTTGAATACATTGAATATATAACAACTCGAAACAGAAAGGAATATTTGCATTGCCATGCAAATTTCCTCTTTTTGCGAAACGAAGTTTGCTAAACATAATTGAAATTGGGTACTTTGAGTCGGTTGAGTGCGCGAATTTGAGAAGTTTGGAACGAAAACGAGAGCTAAGTGGTTTATTATTTGCATTTCAGTAAACTCAAAACTAAAATAAAACAACTTACGTTCAGGTAAAAAGTATTTTCCGTCTAAATTTAGCGTCAATTTACTATTCCATTGAGATTTTTGTTGGTTTTCAAAAGGTTTGATTTGCCAAAAAGTGGACAATGGAAAATTAATTAGGACACAGAGTAATGAAAGTATGTATAAATTTACCTGGAGCAGAAGTCTTCGATTTAAACTAAAGAACCCCATACCAGTCAACGTGACGTCATCGTTAGATAGCTGATTTATAAGCCTTTTTATCTGCAATTTAAAGCACATTTTGAACTAATTTCAGCAAAAAGGATGTGGTAAATACAAAAAGCGGTGTGACATAAGGCCATTTTGAACCTTGTCTCTATAATATATTGAATTAAACTAATCAACCTATCCTAGTTTACGATAGGATGATTCTTGCTCTATCATCAATCTCCTGCCCTTATTCTATATGTGGGATCGGCACATGTTTTCTTCTTCCACTCTCTCCTATCATTCGTCAACTCTTAATCTACTCCTCTTACATTCATATCATCTTTCATACATGCTTCCTGCTCTATATCCTATCCCATAATGTGCTTGGAGGTTTTTTATATCAGTACCAAAGTATTGTAAGTAAGTATTGTACGTCCATTGGCTATAGGATAATTAACCCCAATATATTTTCGTAAATATTATGCAAGTTTAATCATTTCAGAGAATAAATAAAATAAATTATAAATAAAAAACAGAGTTCAAGTCACTGACTGAAATTGTTTTTCTTATCTTACATCAAGCCCAGACATACAAACTTGAGACATAAAAAGAGGTATTCCCACTAACGGCACAAATTTCTTCTGCACACTTTTTATTCCCACACAAATGTACAATTTACCTCAATATTATAACTAGATCCTGGACATTTGTACAAGCTGGACAGTGCCATTGTCGAATGCGCGTAGATATCAGACGCCGCTAGGACCACACCACAAGCCCGGAACAGCAGCCAACTCAGGGACAAGAAGTAGTATGCACGATTTAAAAACTCTCCGTCGATTTGTCTATAAACCAAATTGTAATGGCAATTATATTTAACACCGAAATGATAAAAGGGTTAAAACAGGATAGCGTTGGATAACACAAACTATGGGAAGCATATTAAACAGCAGTGATGTTGGTCTGTTGATGATAAAGATGATAAATGCCTTAGTTAGTCAGAAAACTAGAAGAAATCCTACACGGCACAAAAAAAGAGTACTACTGCTAGTTGTGCAAGTTGTTTGATCGATCTATCGATCGTTCCAGCGTGGTGAAAAGATTACAGTAAATCATCATCAGCCCATAGCAGTCCACTGCTGGACAAAGGCTTCCTCTAATGACCGCCATTGTGCCCTGTCCTCAGCTCGACGCATCCAGCCTTAAATAAATCAAATCAAAAGAAGTTTATTGTGTGTCACAAATACAGAAATACAACATAATACATAACTGAAACGTAATACGAGTAGTAACTAAACTTAATTATGACAGCAAAAAAGGGTCGTCACTCAACTGTATGCTAATAGTAGCGCTAGCGTCTAGTGCTGCTATAGCGCTGGTCTTCCGTGACGCCGCAATACAACTCAAATAAGCTCCTTTCGTACACTTGACACAAGTCTTCAAACTTGTAAGGATTTTGTACATGCCGGTTTCCTCACGATGCTTTTGTTCACCGTTTTAGTGCAACTATTAGCGAATTGATATTACCCAATTCCTAAAAACAGCTGCAGGCAGATGAAGTACAGATTGTTGGTGTTGGACAGTAATATTAGGGCTCCTAGCGCACGGTCTAACATCCGAACGAGAGTTGCTTGACGAACGTACGCCTCTCTCACTCTTCGCCACACTTGAATGTGTATGTAAATATCTGTTCCGAACTGTAAAATACCATGAATTTAATTTGTAAATAATAAGGAATGAGCATATTAGAGTAAGTTTGAAAGTAGCGCCAGTGACAGAAAAGTTTAAAAGTAAAATAGGTTGGCGTGGTTTGGGCATGTTGTGCGGAGATAAGAAAGTCATGTTACAAGAAGGGTGATGGATTTGAATGTGGATGGATACAAAGGTAGAGGTAGATCAAAGAAACGATGGATGGACTGTGCGAAAGATGATAAGAGTAAGAAAGGTGTGAGTACTGAGATGACGGAGATAAATGAAAAAAGAAAACGTGTTGTGCCGACCCCGCATAACGTGGGAAAAAGGCAGGAAGAAGAAGAAGATGAAGAATGTATGTGTATGTATGTATTCGTAATAATCAATACTGTACCGGTTTATCGGCACCAGTTAAATAAAAAACGTTTGTTTGGCAGGGCATTACGCATTAGAAACCAAACTACCTACTGATTTATTAAATTTCTATATTAATTTTTCTTCAATGGGAAAGTTTATGCTTTCAAACTAAAAAAAGATTTTTCTTAATCGGTCCTGGCGTCTTCGAGTAATCGGAGAAAAAATAAAAAATATATTTTGATGAATTGAGAACCTCCTCCTTTTTTGAAGTCGGTTAAAATAGCGCGATAAGAAAATGTACGTAACGTAACATTTATGAATGTGATATGGCTTTGGTAAATACCCAGGGGCCTTACACCACAAGCTATTCGGGCAATATCAAAGTAATATAATTTTGATATTTTGTATAAACTATACAATTCAATTTGCATTAAGAACCTACTTCAAGGTTGAAACTTGACGTTTCTGAAACATGATAGTTTGTAACAGCTTGTGGTAAGGCCTCAGGTCTACGTTTGACTACCTAGGTAAACGTTTGACTACCTAGCTATAAGTAATTGAATGATTTTTTTCTATTATAGAATCTAGAGCGAAAAAATTAAAGAGGAATGTTCTGTGACGAGATTTTATATGAAGAAATATCTATCATTTAGTTTATAGATATAATTTATCCAGTGTCAAATGCAAATTTTTACTCACAAGACGCTGGAAATGCATGATGCTTTGAGACAGAAACTGAAAATTAAATTTTAATGTGTATTAAAAAGATTTATTTACTATTTGGTTTAACAGAATAAGATCGTTTCTATCTTAGTAATTTTTTGCTAGTCCAACGAAACAACAGAATCACAACTAATAATAAGTACCCAGCCGTCAGTTTCGCGATTTTGGTCTACAGACAGAGGCAGCGGTTTTACGACCCATCAAATGCGCGTCTGTAACGTCTCACGGCTGTGTAGACGTTAACTTTATTATGACGTGCTAAATATGCCGCTTCGTGGGCCTATTTTCATTACACCATGAAATTGGCACAACAATAATCGATGAATTTGTGTGCGCAATACCAATGCTTTTAAACGTTGAAGAAAGTTATGAGGAATTCGGTATAAACTAGAACTTAAATTTGTGGATGTGTGCTATTGGTTTGTATTCATAAAATCGATGATAGGCTTGCAACCTGAATACTGTATGTTTTGTTGTGCAAAAAGTGGTTAAAATGCTGAATATTTGAACGTGTGTCTAACTAAACATTCTCAAATACTTAAGTACTTAATTAGTAAAATATTTCGGTTAAGTACTTCCGCTATGCTCGATTCCCGCTGTGCTCGAGAAAATCCGAATTTTAAAATAGGTACCTAAACAAAAGTGCCGCTATGGTCGGAATCAAATTTTTGGACTGTCGAAAGGAAAATACTTATAATACTGGACTGTCGAAAGGAAAATACTGATACAAAAAATCTGGTATATGTTTGTGCGTTTGTTTTAAGAGATAATTCTGCTAAATATATTTGATGACTCTTTTCATGAGATGCATTGCTCAAACATAATAATACCTAGCCAGTTTTCATAAATCCAGCTTAAATACCTTTTTTACATCTGAACTCCTCATCTCCTGCGTGATGACCTGCTTAACGAAGATGTTCAGGCGGTGGTACCTCGAGGTAAGACCCATACTGATCAATATTATGATCAAATCTTGAAAGTTCCACAGTATAGTCGCCATTTTACTGCATATGAATATGGGGATGGCGAACCATAAGCTATATTCATCTGAAAAGTTAGAAGAAAATAAGTTAAGGTAGTGGCCAGATCGATGACTAAAAGCCATAGCGAGCTACTGTTAATGTCAAAAGCTTTTACCTCTCTCTAAGGCCCAGAATACTCGTCACACTATTCCTTACGTAAAAGTTACAAAAAAAAGTGACATAGGTCCGTATAGCAACGCGGATCTCCGCGTAATCAGACATGGCACGAAGCGAAATACCCAAATGACAAGTAAGTAGAGTGCGGCATGATAATATGGCTGCTCTGAATTATATAACGAAAGCGACAATTTATAAAAAACATAAATATGTTCAAGTAAATAGCTTATTTCAAAAAAAGGGCTGGGTTGATTTGTTTCAAATTAACTGATTTATATTCATGTGAAATAGAAATTCAAAACACCTTACTGTTCTGGATAAATTAGGGAATTTCTGAATTTTCAGAGGGGTTTTTGACATGATTTTTAACCTAGGTTTTCTAACTAATTCGTGTATAGCTCCGGTTAATTTATCACTATTATCCTTGAGTATCGTGTAGTTCAATTTCAATGTAATCTATTAAGCGGTAATAGAATGATTAGGGTTGCAATACTTCCAATTTTCAAAATGCTGGGCCTTAAGAGGTTCTGTAAAATCCACTCGTCACTCCACTGATTAAAATAAAGATTAAAAAATTGCCACGGGCTTAGAGACAAGAAGACGCAGAACAAACTAGTTAATTTTTTACAATTTAAACATAAAAACAATTAGTACTATGTACAAGTTTCAACAAAGTTTTGATTTATTGAACTGAGCGGTTTGATATAAAACTTACTTGTGTGCAGTAAAAAACCGTGAGACCTTAAAATATACCGCTGTAAATATTCTTCTGGTGGACAGTCTAATCCTGTTGCGGACATCATACTCAAAAAATGCTCCACTGAAAAACAGGAAAAAAAAATTTTAAAGCAGGCTATCCATTCGCACACGTGGCGTTTACATAAAAGCTTAAGTTACATTTTAGACTACAATTACACCATAACCGAGATATTTTTTATGAGTCTCTTTAAAGCTTAGAGCTTTTAGGCAACAAAGAAACCAAATATCCTGAACTGAGATTGAAGTCCTGTTTGTTTCCTGTAAGTCAAGGTAAAATTAAGTAAGCATTATAAAAACATTAAGATTGTATAGATCTTTTGGCATTTTAACTGCATTTTCTTTCACCACATTAATTCAAAAGAAGTGACGCGATAGAATGAAAATTTGTAACTTAGCTATACAGACTTTACCAAAAGCACATGTAGCCACAAAGACGGTGATGACAATCATCCTCCGCCGTATCTTCGCGTCAGGTGGTAGCTTAAATCCAATGCTAGAGTCAGCTTTGAACCAGTGGTACGATAAGTTTGACCAGGACGTGATAAACTTAATGGAGAAGACCAAAGATAGTAGAGCGTTCCCGTAGAAAATGAAACCTGATAATCTTCCAACAAGCCCGTCTGAAAAGAAACTTTTCATCAAGTCTGCATCATGAAGTCAGTTGTCTTTTGAAAGGAGCCTTTAATGGCTTTTCAATCACGAAAGAACTAGTGTTACAAAGAGAAGATGAAGTGGCCTTTTTTGGTTGTGAATATTAATAGACCGCCCAAAGGTCTTAACTTAAGACCTGTCAACTTTTGTAAAACCTGGCCCAAAAGGGCCCAAACGTGGCCCTTAAACCACGGAAGCGTTCAGCTGATTAATCTAACCAGGTAGCTACTGATCTTGCAAAATTTAGCTTTAATGACGTTGATCAGTAGAGTAATACATTACAGATAGCTAATCAAAGCCTTATCCGAATTCTACCTCACTCTTTGGTTCGTAGTGCGTGTTCACTGTCTTCTACGAGCTTTTGGCCTGCTGGCATGAGCTGATATACATTGAGTCAGTCACTGGCGTCAGTCAACCAGCCAAATCAATGCTGACTCGGTATCTACTTTATATCTATTGTGACTCAATATTATGATTATTGACTGAACGCCCTCGACAGGTGTAATAGGCGTGATGTATTGACAACTCAATACTAGAAAATCCCCGGATATAAGATGCCTTTTGCGTTTATAAACCTCAAAAGATACACATACAACATCTAAAAGAAATAATATCGAAAATGTCAAAGACAAAAACGTCTTGAATCCAGCCAAGAACCGATTATTCAAATGGAAACAATAAAAATGCACTTTATTCGAGGCTCTAAAACTTCAAGTATAATTATGGTCCTTGACTTAAAATATAATATTTCTTTGAATTCTCGCGACCACTTTCTGCTTAGCTTTTAGTATTATGTTATCTGTGACTTGTAAATGGATGTTAAATACCAGAAATGTGGCTTCTACACACATAGAGTTTCGAGCAATTGAGAACAAATATTTTAATCCACGACATTATTACTCAAAATAATTGCAATGATCATGTTAAAGTATACTTTTTTTATCTTTCACGGCCTAAACGTATACAGTACTAGCAATCGTGCGCGGTTTCGCTCGCGTGGTACCCTACCTGGAAAAAAATAGCCTTTGTGTTATTCCAGATAATAAACAACGCCTGTTTAAAGTTTCATCTAGATTAGTTTTGCCGTTTCCGCGTGATTGAGTAACAAACATCCATTCATACGTATACACTTTCGCATTTTTTATATTCCTAGCTTTCGTCCACGGCTTCGCCCGCATGTTACTTTGAAAAACAAAAACAAATCTATCCCACGGGAACTGTATATCTTTCCGGGATAAAAAAAAGCTTATGTGCTATTCCAGACTATAATTGATCTCTGTGCCATCCAGAAACTTCGAAACGTTTCAGCGTGAAATATTAACAAACATCCATTCATACATACATCCTCACAAATTTTCACGTTTATACTCGTAATACTCGTAGATGGAATAGTAGGATAAGAAATAGGATAAGGCGAGTTACTTACGCCCGTCAGAAGTATTTCTTGCCAATCCAGTCAGCAATTTGATAAGTTTCCAAAGTGCTGTCACTTCTATAGTTGCCAATGATATAAACACTACGCTTGTCCATACAAAGAAGCCATTGCGTCCGAAATTTGAAATGCCAGCGTAGCGGGCTATTGAGAAGATTTGGTTTATTGTTTCGAGGAAACCCTGAAAAATATTTCTTGATAATAAAAAAATAATATTAGTAGATATTTCACACAACGCCATCTAACCTCAAATAACACCCAGACACAGAACAAACATCAGGATTAAAAAAAAGTATAGATACGAAAGTTGGATGTTTGGAAATTTGTAAATCAGTTTATAGCTCAATCATGCATAAACGAGAGATGAGCCTGAGATCTGGAATAGCATATTATTAAAGCCATTTTTTTATATAATTATATAGTTACCATGTACGTGAAGTCGTAGGCAGAAACTTGTATACATTATATAGTGAGTAACATCGAAATTGTCCATATTTTAATCAATAAGTAAAAAATAATAACTAGGCACGGCACCTATCGCACTTCAGAAATCGTTTTATGAATGCCGCCCTATTTACTAATACTTCTTGATATTTTATTAGATTATATTAGATACTAGCTGTCCCGCCCGCGACTTCGTTCACATAAAATATCTGAACTGAGTTTTAAATACATCACACATCTCATAAAAAACCCATACTACTTTGACACCCCATTTTACCACTTTTTGAAGGTTAGATTGAAAAATCCTAAAACACATGTCCATATATTTTGCATTTACAGTACACAAACAAAGTTTCAAACCAATCGCACCACCCGTTAAAAAGTGCCCATACAAACTTTGACCCCCGTTTGACCCTTTTTTGAAGGTCATATTGAAAAATCCTGAAACACGAAACAAAGTTTCAGACCAATCGCACCACCCGTTAAAAAGAGTTCCCATACAAATATTGACCCCACTATTGACCCCTTTTTGAAGATGATATTGAAAAATCCTGAAACAGGTGTCCATTTATTTTGCATTTACAGTACACAAACAAAGTTTCAAACCAATCGCACCACCCGTTAAAAAGTTCCGATTACAAACATTGACCCCTTTTTGAAGATTATATTGAAAAATCCTGAAACACGTGTTCATTTATTTTGTATTTACAGAACATAAACAAAGTTTCAAACCAATCGCACCACCCGTTAAAAAAATCCCATACAAACATTGAACCCCCATTTGACCCTTTTTTAAAAGTTATGTTGAAAAATCCTGAAACAAGTGTCCATTCATTTTGCATTTACAGTACACAAACAAAGTTTCAGAACAATCGCACTACCCGTTAAAAAGTTCCCATACTAACTTTGACACCCCATTTTACCCCTTTTTGAAGGTTATATTGAAAAATCCTGAAACACCTATTCATTTATTTTGCATTAAAAGTACACAAACAAAATTTCAGACCAATCACACCACCCGTTAAAAAGTTCCCATACAAACATTGACCCCACATTTGACCCCTTTTTGAAGATTATATTGAAAAATCCTGAAACACGTGTTCATTCATTTTGTATTTACAGTGCACAAAAACAAAGTTTCATGAAAATCGCTCCACGCGTTAAAAAGTTTCATACTAACGTTTTCACCCTTTTTCACCCCCTTAGAGAAATGTGAAAAAAGTGGAATTTCCAAAAATCCCGCCTTAGTGGGTGGTTTTGTTATAAAAGGAAGCCACTTTCTAAATTTCAGCTTTCTATCTTCAGCGGTTTCGGCTCGGCGATGATCAATCAGTCAGTCAGTCAGTCAGTCAGTCAGTCAGTCAGTCAGGTTAAGCTCTTATATAGGTACTAGCTGTCCCGCCCGCGACTTCGTTCACTTAAAGTAGGTATCTAACTAAACTGAGTTTCAAACAAATCACACTAAAAAAAAATCCCATAATAACTTTGACACCCAATTTTACCCTTTTTAGAGGGTTATTTTGAAATATCCAGGAATACGTTTCCATTTATTTTGCATTTAAAGTATCCAAACCAAAATTAAGATCAATCGCACTACCCGTTAAAAAGTACCCATAGAAACATTGACCCCACATTTGACCCCTTTCTGAAGGTTATATTGAAAAATCCTGAAACACGTGTCCATTCATTTTGCATTTACAGTGCACAAACAAAGTTTCATGAAAATCACTCCACGCGTTAAAAAGTTTCATACTAACGTTTTCACCCTTTTTCACCCCCTTAGAGGTGGAATTTCCAAAAATCCCGCCTTAGTGGGTGGTTTTGTTATAAAAGGAAACCACCTTCCAAATTTCAGCTTTCTAGCTTCAGCGGTTTCGGCTGGGCGATGATAAATCAGTCAGTCAGTCAGTCAGTCAGTCAGTCAGTCAGTCAGGTTAAGCTCTTATATAGATATAGATAGATTAATCACACTTCTATTTCATCAACGAGTATTCCAAATAAACATAACAAGCAATATAATATAGTCATTGTATTACAGTAATAAGCTAGGTAGAATTTTCCTTAGATTTCTAGTTACTTAGATTTTTAACCGCTCAAATGTTCGGCCCGCGCGCGGATACCTAAAGAGATATTTGGCACACGCCCATATTTTTAACAGTAATTAGCATTCCGTACGTGACAGGTTGCAAGCCCGTCACCGCTTACAAGAATACTAACATGACACATACCTTTGAGTTTTTAGTTCTAGGGTATGTCGGTTTTCTTACGATGATTTCCTTCACCATTTAAGAGCACTAGCATTTGATTGCGTATATACATTTTTTAAATGGAAAAACTCATTTTGTGCACGACCAAGTTTGAACCCACAACTTTAGGATCGTTAGGGAGAGAGTTACCACTACACCACCAGTGCTTTTAAAACATATTGAAAAATACATCAAACTCATACCATGGATTCGATGTCTTCAAAATTGCAGACACTGAATTGATCGTAGAATAACTAAGTTTCAATATGATATAATATAAAGTTTTAACTTAGTCTTTGGGTCTTGTCTATAACACTGTTTACTGTAAAAGTGATTTTTGTTTTTGTCACAAAATGTTTATTTACTAACAAGTATAGCGTGTTCTACGACAATTAACTTTCAAAATGTCTCATTGAATTTTTTACACCATCAAAATTCAGCTTTAATTTAAGCTTTGTATCAAAGGTTTATGGTACAAAATAGTTTGATACACTCCTCAAACCTTATTTACCAACATTGTCGAAACACATTATGAAAATGACATGTTATTAGTAACGATTTGTGCTACATGAATAAATTTTACGACCAAAAGAGTTTCAATATTTATTTTTTGTTAATCTGCCAACGGACGGAGGTAAAACCGTTACAAAAAAATTCAAGAAGTTTCAATATCCCACTTCATAAAAATACTTATAAAAATAAAACTAGATCACTTAGCTTGTTTCTGTAAAAAGTAATATAATTTTGGATACATTTACTATGTTTTACACACAAAAACAAGGTCTATAAATTTACAAACATAAAATCTTATTGGAATTACGTAAATACATCCTGCAGATATACACCTCCTTGGTCCTACTTGACATAAATACTTATTAAAAGAAAACTAGACCACGTAGCTTGTTTCTGTAAAAAGTAATGTCATTTGGGGTATTTTATCTGTGCTTTAGGACACTAAAACAACCGAGAATGACAACAATTTATTTTTATGAGTGAACTGCCGACACCCATTGTTTCGCTATTCTTTGACGTCATCCATGACTCACACTTATACATATTGCCAAAGACGCAAGGAGATATTTTAACGGCTTCTACAGACCGGAAATTTATCCCGCTTGCTAATAACATAAACTTGTTCAAACAAAAGTAAACTCTATCACACCGAAATTTGAGTTTCAAGTGGCTCGGCTGCAAGAACGCCCCGGGGCGTTTCCGCCTGTTGACGAGAAGGAGTAAAAGAACTTACAACTATTATTTAAGTAAAAAAGACGTCGAATAGTAATTGAAAATTGGTTTTTACAGCCTACATAATTGGATTTTTTTATTTTTTGTATTGCAATATTATAATCGAGACAAATCTATAATGCTTCATTTTGTCGAAATCCGTCCGAATTAGCTCTAGATTAATAACGAGTACTTACATAATAATACATCCCAAACAAATTACTTTATATCTCGCAGTCGGGTTATGCTATCCTCAATGTTTTACAGCCTTACTGGTCCTTATAAATATTTGACAAGTCCACTCTTTATCATCACCGTACGCAAATCGAACCCTTTGTCAGTCACCACCTGTCATCACCACGCCTGGTCAAGTATCCTGTCAAAATCCACTTAGCCTTAACCTCGCGTTTCCTGAGAAGGAGTCATCGTTTTATGACGTTTGTAATAAAGCGGTAAATGTAGATACTTTATAGACAAGGAAAAAAAAAGTAATAGAAGTAAATTTGTGCAATGTGCTCATCGCTAAAAGCGAATATAATTTTTAACCATACGCATCAAAAACATTATTTTAAAAAGCGTTCTGTCAATAAACCCATACTCGTAGTACAAGCTACACTAAGTTGGGAACTAGATGGCGTTGTTTTTATTTTTCTAATATCATGTCACTTGATCTTTCAAACCAGTGTGGTGAAAGGAGATGCTTTGTGAAATAACTGTGAAATGTCCAGTAACATTATTTATTTATTACCTTTGCAATCGTTGGTTTTGGTAAATAAAAATACTTACAATGTTACAACTATATTTTTTAATTACACAATATTATGTTATGTTTAGTTTAATTTTAGTATAGCAGAGCTTAATTTTTCTTTAACCTAATTCATCCCACTGCTGGGCAAATATGGCTTAATAAGTTACGTTGAAAACAGCAGTCTCGTTTGCATCAAGTGAGAAATCTTCACTATCATCAAACTGTATGAGCACCAATTCGTATGTTATCATAGTTCCAGCCATCTAAAAATCAGAATAATACATTGCAACAACTTAACGAACTTGTTATTAAACTAACATTTTGTACACACTGACAAACAACATTTATAGTGGTATCCTTAGTAGGGGTGAGGATACATCGATGAGTCATAGAAATAAAATTAAATGATATATGTCTATGTCTATGTCTATGAGTCAATGGAAAGAAATTTCATTACTTTGGTACCATGAGTAACAATTTTGACAGATATCATAGTAACGTACTATTTTTATTGTAGTAACGTCAGCCAATCAGTAAAAACTATGTGGATATTAATATGGGCAATGTTATCCCTAATGAAAACTTATATTTTAACAAAATTTTCTACTCTAAACTCATTAAATTACTAATATCTACTTTCCAAAAGTTAACGTAACTTTAATAACTTAAATTAAGTTGTAAATTAAACATGAAAGTAACTGATTCAAGCTCTTAAAGTTTTTCTTGCAGCAAAGTTAGAAACTTTATGATCAAGAATATTAAGGAAAATTTTATTGACCTGTAATAGAATGGTTCTGTTCAGATAGAAGAATCTAAGTCCACTAAGTGCAACGTAATCTTTCGCCAGCTGGTTCTGTAGTCTGTCCATCTGAAACAAAATGAGCAAATCTGATTCTATCTTTTATACACCTACGAGTTACCAGACGACTTTCGAAAACTTCAGGGGGTTAAAGTACCCGTCAATATAAACAAATTTTTCTAAGAAACCATCTTGTGGGTGCGAAAAAAAAAGGCTGTTTCATACATTTTAGACAAGTAGGTATCGAACTTTTGCGTGGAACAGCTATTTTTTTTTTCGCACTCACAGTATTGATTTCTTAGAAAAAGTTGTTTATATTGATGGATACTTAATCCCCTGAAGTTTTTGGAAGTAGTCTGGAACACCCTGTATACTTGTGTAAACTTGCATTACTGACAGTCTGACAGATTGACGCTAAACCTAAACCTTCTAAGCTGAAGATTAAAGTTTTCATGGAAAAAACATAACGCAAAATCGCGAGGAGATCCACCAGTACAAACTAAAGCTTTAAAACTACGTGCAAAAGGTACATTTCTGTACGTACTTCAACATTGTAACTATGAGGTTCACAATCGTAGATGTAGTTTAGAGCACTTTTAGAATGGACGTTGATGGCAGAAGCGGTTAGCACCACACTGCCCATTCTGATGCATAGCCACACAAATGATATTACGAAGTAGGCGCGGCGCATTATGGAAATGGATTTTCCAGTTCTGCAATGAGAAACGTTTTTATATTACCTTTAGATATTTTACAATATGTCTAGAGGTTGCTAGATAAATTTATAGGCTCACATTATAATAATGTATTCAGTTCCTTTTCAGTTCAGGATTTTATAATCCTGACTGACTGAAGTCAACGTAAAGCCTAAAGGCACTCATCAAATCAGAGAAAATAACTAAGAAACTCTTCCGTGTTTTTTTTTTGTTTTTGTCGGTGCGATATTGACGTCATTTAGACTAGATTAGAATTTTGCATTTTAAACATATTTTGTCTTATTCGCTTCGGTGAGTACTTGCCCTAATCGTTAAAATCTAAAGGCATGTGGAGAGTAATATGTGTTGATGGCTCTATCTAAATGTGCATGATATTATAGAAATTAAAACCATTACGCATAGTTCAAGTTTAAACATTTCATTATACGGACGAAATCGTTGACCGTTCGTTTAAAATATTTAAACAAATTAAATTTAAACACCTTATCTTCACGTTGTAAGTTTCTTCTTTGTGATATTTTTTAGAATAATAAAGACGAACAAGTTTTTTTTAATTCATTTGTTTTTAAATGATGTTATTCAGCAACTCACGTGATACCCAGAAACAACTGCAGGCAGATAAAGTAGAAGTTACAGGAGCATGACAATACAATGATGCCTCCTATGGAACTATCCACCTTCCGCACCAGGGCGGCTTGCTTAACGTACGCTTCTCTTATCTTACGCCAAGTGTATATCTTCAGTGCTTCTGTCTTCTAAAAGATATAAAAAATCTATAATATCCTACTTATCCTACTAATATTATAAATGCAAAAGCTTAGATGGATGGAAGGATGGATGTGTGGATGTTTGTTACTCAATCACGCTGAAACGGCTGAAGGAATCGTGATGGAAATTGGAATACGCGTAGTTTGTGATGAAATAACTCATAGTCTACTTTTTATCCAGATAGTTACCACGCGAGGGGAGCCGCGGTTGCAAGTTTATAAAGTAAAGAAAATATAGAAAGTAGGGATCATAAGTATTTTTTTATAAAAGGCCAGTAGGGTTACTGGCTATAGAGATTATGGTTATAATCAAAGACAAGTCCAAACATGATTATTTGGCACATGCCCTCGTTTTGCACAGTAGCACAGTACGTGACTGGTTTCACACTCATCGCCGCTTATAATAACAATAACCAATGACCGTCGAATATTTGGTAAAAAGCAATAAAAAAGAACATACTTTGGAGAATCAATTATATCACCGGTTTAAATGACAAAATGAACGATGGCCAATATATCAAAATGATGAATTGCCGGATGGAAAAATTGTAATCAAAAGCAAACTTTATCAGGCTTCATTTGTTTTTTCTCAATCGCGCTGATCTTTTCCACACATTTGTTCAGCCTCTGGTACCGCGACGTGAGTCCCATACTGAGAAGTACTATTAGAACATCTTGGAAGGTCCACAGAGCTGTGGCTATACTGCTTATGATGAGAAGGGGCATGGCCACCCAGTCAGAGTAATCATCTGAAGGCAATTAAGTTACTGTAGATTAGATTATTATTAATATTATAAGAGCCTGTATTATCCATGGCAAAGGCCTCCCTTCTTTCTCTCCAATCGTCAAGGGTTCTGGCTACCGTGGACCAGTCTTTCAAGTAAGCATCAATGTCGTCCCTCCACCTACGCCTTGGGCTGCCGCGAGGTCGTTTCCCACTGTGAAGTGGCTTTAGGCCATAACGTATCCGCCATGCGGCAGACGTGACCCGCCCATTTCCCTTTTTTTTAATCTACCCGCTTGCTGTCTGACATCCACGATTTGTGATTGTGTGATCTTATAAATATATACTTAAAACTCTGACTGATGGTTCTCTGACTGACTGTCTTCTTCTTCTATTTTTTTGGTGACACGCTATGGAAGACGACTGTCTGATTACAGTTAATCAGACAGTCGTCTTCCTCTTTTTCGTGGTTTAGATTACCTGGCTGGATACTTACCCCATAACAGAATGAAGCCATGTGACTTCAAGATATATCTCTTTACGATCAGTGACGGTGGACAATCCAGTTCAATCAGAGAGATCATACTTATCCAATGTTCAACTGTAAATAAAAACATTATCTGCAATGAAAATACAAATATTCAAATCATTTTAAGTAATCATTTATACTCACGGCAATGCGTCAGAAAAGAAAGGCGACGAACCAGCAGTGGTAAAAAATGTACACTAACCATTTAGTGCTTAACTAATTTAAACATCCCCATAACTTTAAAACGAGGAAGCCTAATACACTAGCAAGTCTGCTTATTTTTACCAATCTCCGAAGAAATTTCATATTGTTTTTGGGGTGTACGTATAAGTTCCTTTGGCTACTGATATAGCCCAAACCACAGGACTGATATTAACAAATGAGGTATCGTGAGATTTGTCTGAATCACAAAAGCGATAAAGACTATAGAAATTACAAAAAAACCAAGACTGTAGAAAGCAGAAGTCAATTTCAATATATGATGGAGAAAAAAGGTGTCAAAAACTAATTTATTGTAACAAATAAGATGTCTCTGGATCACCGAGTTGAGGTGGAAGTAAGTTAAGTATCAAAATTGGTACAGCCGCCCTTTTTTTCATTTATTACTCCGTCGGATTTTTTGGGCTACAGTGAAACAAAAAAACCTCAAACGTCCCACAATACTTACACACACAAAAACCAGCCATAAAACAAACCACTACCACAACTCTTTTTTTCAAGGTCTTATCCTCAGCTACGTTCGCCACCATATCTCTCTCCACACCTGCCCAGTATGAGGAGAGTTCGTGCCAGGAGAGAGCCAAACGCGATCCCATGATGAGAGATAACGTTGCTATTGTGTAGAAGAATGTTCCTGATATTCGAGCTGTGACACTTCCTGTGAACATAATTAAATAAATCCTACAGATGTTACTAACTAAAATAAACTTATTTATTTTTCAGCCATTATTGTCCCACTGCAGGGCAAAGGCCTCCCTTCCTTCCTTCCACTCCTCGCGATTTAACGCTGCTGTAAAATAAAAACTTGATCTCATATACCCTCCAAGAAATCTTAATCTAATTCAAAACTATATCAGGATCCTTACCACAAGCTCTTCGAGCAATATCAACGTTATATAACATTGAAAGTTCGTACTATGACCTATAAAAATTGTACTTGTACTTGTAAAGTAGTGTTACTTGAAGCTTGAAAGGTGACGTTTCTGAAACATAATAGTTTGTAAGAGCTTGTGGTAAAGCCCCTGCGGTATTACCAGTAGATACCACGATCCAAAATCACAGGCAGATATTAAATCTTACTATTTCCAGCAGTATCCTTCGCCCACCCAGCCAAAGCCTTGATGACCTTCCAAATAGACAAGGTGAGGACAGATAGCAAACTTGCCAGCACCAGAAGACTCCATACCCTCACTATCAGCTTCCTGGAACTTATGATGCCGAAGAGCGAAGAGTAGAGGAATACTTTGTTCATTGTTTGCAGGAATTCCTGGGATTGGTATTCAAATTATTTTAAGTAAATGTAGTTAAGTATATTCAAATTATTTTAAATGTAGATAAGTACCTATATAAAAAACTGGTCCAAATTTTTTTTAACTGAAAAACATTGGCTAGAAATTACATAGAGTTATGACTAAAGCCTACCGTAAAAGTTTGATAGAACTTTGATTTTGACTGACAAAAGTAATGAGTTTTGACTGTAACTATTTTCGTTGTTAGTATTTTCAAAACCTGGGCATGTGCCAAATATAACTACCCTTAAATACTCTCAAATATCGAAATAACTACAGATCTGAGAAGATATTTACCGAGCCTGTGGATTACAGTCGTGATCATGTATATTTTTTAATTTATTTAATTCCAGAAAAAAATCTGTTATTACAGTGACCAACAAATATCAATAAAAAGTAAAACTTCCATAATTCTTATACACCTTGTACCTTAAAAATAGCTGATCAGCACAAAAGTCTTAAAGTCTATGACGTATCATACCTTTGATCATTATATAATATTTAACACCATTTACTTACATCATGATTGGGCTGACGAGGTAAAATTAATTTACTTGGCCCTAAAATGTCCTTCACAATAACAGTTTTCTTCATTTTCATTAACAGCTCAATTCAAAACAGATATTTTCTAAAGTGAACACTGCAACGAACAAAGGTTTAATAATGTCACTTTGTTAAAGTCAGGTTAAAGTGATTTAATTTGTATTGTGGGGTTACGTGTCATTTTAATTTACTGGGTGGTGACCATTTTGTACAGAGCTCTGGGTTAAATGAATCTTGGCATAAAACGGAGTTCATTATGATAATGGAATTAAAATCAGTAATTCTATAGAATTGTGACGTCATAGAACTGTTAAACTTTTTTATCCCTTAGCAACAAGCACCAAATAAAAAATAAATAAATAAAATACTTACAATAATTATAGATTAAAATTTTAACAGGCCTATTTTCTATGAAGTTTCAGTATACCATTTTGACTTTTTTAAATATTTGTGATGTTCTCAAATAGCTAAGTGGTGTTTCACTCATCATCATCACACTGTCCAGTACCAACTAAGTTTTTGGAAAAAAAAAAATCTTAACTTTATATCTGTTACTGTCTGAATGTCTGAGAGTAAAAGTTTCCGACATTCTCAGCGAATTTGAATCATTATGGTTATTGACGCTTTTAGACTAATTTTACATACATACATAAAACACGCCTGTTTCCCGACGGAGTAGGCAGAGACCACGCATCTCTACTTGCTACAATTCGAAACAATACTACCTATTTGCTTCATTTACTCTAATTACATTCTTCAATTACATGCGCGTCGGTTTAGGGTACCTACTCTTGACTTGGCCTTCCCCAAGACGTCCCCTTGCACTTCCCCTTCTCTAAGACGTCCCCAATTTTATTATAATTATAATTTTATAATAATAATAAATAAAATAATTATATATTATAATTATATTTTATATTATTATAGTCTGAATACACGGCTCCAACGATTTTCATGAAATTTAATATGCAGGTTTCGGGGGCGATAAATCGATCTAGTTATGTATCATTTTTAGAAAACGTCGTACACAAAAAAACTAATCTTCAATCAACAAAAGTACAAAGCTCAATTTTAAAATAGCTTATAGTCTTTTGAATGGAACTCCAAAGCCCTATTTTTTCAAGCCATTCAGGGCTTTTAATACATTGGTCAGTATCATAAATGGTAAACACGCTATCCAATCGTTGGAACAGTGTATGTGTAAACAACTAATCACTGTCCAATGGGCACTATCTAGTGCCAATTGTTTTCAATTGCTTTAGAATAGAATTTGAATAATTTAGGTATTATTTATCGAAAGTGGTATTCTATTCAAACATTTTATGGTTCAGTAAAATGAGTTTTCAAATTTACGCAGAGCTTGTTAGGCGCTTCAATAAAAAAAATGATCACGACTGTAATCCCTAGATAGATATCTCTTCTTATCTCTAGTTACATAGATCTTTAAGGATATATAAACGGGGTTGTTAGAGGCACGTCCAAATGATATTTGGGATATGCCCACATTTGCGCAACAATTATGCTATTGTTTTTGTAATTGATTGAAAAGTCGAGCAAAACCGCGTATTAAAAAAAACAAACATTAATTATGACTGTAATTTCCATGTCTTGTAGACATTCTCACATTTCTAGCTAATTTAAGGACATCATTCTAAAGGTAGGTAGACAGGCACGTCAAAATTATATTTGGCTCAATCCTCACGTTTTGTACAGTAGTTAGAATACCACCTATCTAGTTACTAACAATAATATTTCATTACCATCTGATCTTTGAATATGCCTACCAGAGTAACTATTCTGGTAATATAATCAAAATCTGGGAACATCCTTTATTAAAACTGTAAAGGCCCAATTCTGTACATTGAAGATTTTTTTAATTTTTTTGTGGAGGACACTCTATAATTTATACTGAAGCCAGAACTTAATTGTAATTCATTAACACATTTTTTTTTTTTATTTTTTCTTCGCCAGTTCTCCCACTGGTATTTAATTCAGAAAGCCAATCAGATGCTGAGCCGCAGCCTTGTCCATCGAAACGACTGAGGACGGAGTAGTTCTAATTTAGAAAATCACCGTGGTTACGTAAAAAAAAACGTGCCTCTAGACTCTACCTCGTGGGTGGTGGGGAAAAGAGTCAATAATTAATTATTAATAAATATTTTGTAATTTAAAAAGTTATAATAACAAAATAAAAAAAAAAATAACTGATGACATATTATTAGTACACACGTATAAATAGGTATAGTTAAGAGTACTGAAAAATAGTACTCACTTCGGAGCGCTGTAAATCCTTTACTATTGACTTAATGAAAAAATTATGCGAATAAAAGTTGTTCCTCAAAAAACGATCTACAAAAATGGTCAGATATAATTTTTTCTTAAAATGAAAAAAAAAAAGTTACATCGAAAAATATAATTTTTTTTCTCGAATTTCTGAATATTTTCGCTTATAACTTTTTTATTTATAGTTCTACGACAAAAAGTTACTGGACCAAAGTTGTAGAGAATTTAATTTGCAACAAAAAATGTTAACAATTTTTTTTTATCAAATAAATAGTTTAAGAGATATACCGTAAAAACCATTTCAACCCCTATTTTCAAGATGGCGGCCGTGGGACAAGGGTGGCGACCCCACAAACTTGGTTTTAGCTTTACACTGACCCCCCCTATACATCAAAAAAATAAAATTGCGTCCTCTAAAAAACGCAACCCCAAATGTAACTTTTCTATGGTTTTCTAACTCAGTATTAACGGGATAGAGGTGGAGAAGGTGGGTAGGGAGATGTATAAATGGCAATCGCGAACGAAGTCGCGGGTACAGCTAGTGTAATAATATAATTATAGTATTACATGTTTGTTTGACAAGACAATTACGGCGTTTAACGTAGCGAAATAGGTAAGGTAAAGGTTAATATTCTTGTTAAACCTACCGGTTTTGCCATAATGCGGGTGTTCAAACTAAATTATTATAATACAAATTCAAACTAAATTATTATAATAATACAATAATAAACTAGCTGACTCACCCATGACTTCACTCGTACGGTACATTTTCTTCTCTCTTTATTGCATCTGTCTCTAACAGAGTCAAAGTCATGTTGTCAAGTCAATTTTCAACAAATTATTGGATTTTGTCTAAAAAAACTCCAATCAATTTAGAAAGAAACTGTTCACTTTAATTTACATATTTTACACCCTAATTACACAAAAAAACTCAAAATAACACTAGAAATATAATAAAAACTATTTACTAAGACGTATTTTGACAAAATATGTGTCGTTGGACGCCTAATTACAAAAGTTACATAAGCTATAAAAAATGTCAAAATTAGTAGGTAGGTAAGAAGTTATTCTCAATTATTTTCAATCAGGTTTTTTATTTTACAAATGAATGTTCTGTTTTTTTGGACTTCGAAACTTGACCGCAAAGTCTCCAAAGTTAAGGGCTTGTTAAAATTGTTCGAGAATTGCGCACGTGTTATATTTTTTCAATTGCGTCTTAGAGCAAACTCAATAAAAAACAGCATTAAATAAAACCTTATTTGAAAGTTTTTATTCAAACAATAAAAACTTGACGACGTGTGATCCTCTTTAGTCTTTACCTCCACCGTCAAAACTAGAACTACTTCTCAGGTCACGTCCCATGTAGGACGTGCTACGTGCCATTGAATAGCACCCGTCACCTTTAGACAAAGACAAAAGTCTTCTTCTAGCTCTATCTTGTCCATTACTCCATCAAAATGTTGTCACTAATTGGAATTCTGGTATTGCCAATGATTAATCATCTCTCTATTATGTTCCTGTTCGAAAGAGATAGCTTAGAATTAGTGTCAGGAATTATGAAATTGGTTAAATCAAATTTAAAAAAACTGGTGGACATATACAACGCCATCTAGCCGCAAACTATGTAAACTTGTATTATGGGAAATGGGTACTTATAGTTTTTTTTAATGCATTATTTTATATTGATTATTCGTCTAGTATTTAGTTTCTATGAAAAAATGCGTTAAAGAGCAGTCTGTTTTTACAGGAAAAGATGAATGGAAGAAGAATTAGTTGCTCATAAAGTAGACCTACTAAGCTAATTATCTCATTAAATTTCAAGTAAGCCTAATCTGAAAGGTGCAGACAAGCCTTCACATCCAGAATGAGGTAGGCCTTTGTTTAACTTCGCTCGTTCAGTTTACGAGTGAGCGTTTTGTTTCAGAAAGTTTATTGAATACTACGGAATACTCCCAACCCGAAAGTTTGTGGATCAGTGTCGTTTCAACGTAGAGGTAGTTTGTTGATAAACAGAAACGGGATATACACGTGCTGAATTATTACTTTATTATATTAAAGTAGATGACCCGCCTGTAAAATATGTATATTTCTTACCAAGTAGACGACGTGTGTAAATTGGATATGACTGTACCACAGCAGACGATTTGAAAGGGTGACAATTAGAAAGAGCGACTATTAGAAAATCTGACTATTTAAAAGTCTGACCTTGTGAAAATAAAGGAATTTATCTGGGCGTTTTAATTTCAAGTACCTGGATGACCGAGCTTTGCTCAATTTACTCGGTTTAAGCACGGATAAAACCACGGTTTTCAAAAATTAAACCTAGCTTGATCGATTTATCGCCCCCAAAACCCCCTAAATATTAAATTTCTGAAAATCGTTCGAGCCGTTTCCTAGATTCAGTTTAAATCCTACTTTTTACTAATATTATAAACGCGAAAGTTTGTATGGATGTATGGATGTATGTTTGTTACTCTTTCACGCTCAAACGGCTAAACGGATCTGAATGAAATTTGGCACAGATATAGATTATAGTCTGGTAGAGCACATAGGCTTCTTTTTGAAATAAATTACACTATTGAAATGAGATATACTTAGTAAATTTTTTATATCACGGAATTTCATGTTACGAGTACAAAATATTATGCAGCAACAGATTTTTCTTTAAAAAACTAAGAAACTTTATTAAAAACACAAAAAATATATATATTAATCGACCCTTAATCAAAACAATTTTTTCAAACTTCCACATTCGCAACCGTTAGATTTTATTTCGTCCATTTTCATCACGTGACACACGGGTCAAAGGACACAAAAGTCACAGATTCACATTCAAATAAATCCAGTCAGATGAGTGAATAACTTTCCCAAATACATTATCGACACTTGTGTAAGTTATACTACTTGAGGGCAGAGTTGAACTAAGGATATACAAAAGGAGCCAATGAAATAAACTTAATACAAACTTAAGTACTTACAAAATAAGTCTATCGTAGAGAATATGGAACTATCTATTAAACCCCAGATCTAGCTCTCTTTTTATTAAACAAGGATGTCAAATTAACCTTAGTAATTTCAGATTATTTTTACCCGACTGCGAAGAAGGTGTAATGAAGGTAATCTGTTTGGGGTGTAGGTACTCTGACTGTCATTGCAGAACCCAAAGGGCTAGATAGATTAACGACCTCAGTGACGCAGCGGGCGAGAGTCCGCCTGCGATGCAAGAGGTTGCGGGTTCGATTCCCACCGCGGAACAAATTTGTGTACGATCTGCAGAAGTTTGTTCCGTTGGTCTGGGTGTTTTCTATGTATAATAAAAAAATATCTATCTATGTATTATAATGTATTAAATATATGAGTTAACTAGTACCCATAACACAAGCTTTGAGTAGCTTTCTTGGGGCTAGATGATGCTGGGTGGACTGTCCAGCATTATTTATTTATTTATTATTTATTATTTAAAGATGTCGTTGGATTCGTCTGGATTACAAGACAGGCTTTACAAAATGTCAAAAAATCTAATATCACGACTGGAAGAAGCTACTTTCAATTAACTTACTGTCAGGTTTTTTAATGCAATAAATACTAGCTAGCCTTTATTATTTTGCCACAAGTCGTTCAAGCCTCGATACATCCCTGCTTCTATCGTGCCCAAGAACCTTATATGATAACGTTGTTTGTTCCATACTGTTCCCAACTTATTTAGGCAGTAAAAGTAAGCTAACGTGGTAAGTAGGTATCTTCTTATCATCATCTTCAAGTTGCGAAGTGTACCTATGTACCTACTTGATGTTTATTATTTATATACTTTAGACTTAAAAGCTGTGTATATACGCATGAGATTTTTTGTTTAAGAAATAAAAAGAGGAAGGAAGAAGAGAGAAAGGAGATTGCAATCATACATTGGACCAAGGAACCACGTTGTCCCATACAATCTTTGCCCCCTTTTTCACCCCCTTAGAGGTAGAGTTTAAGAAAATCCTTTCTTATCGGATGCTTACGTCATACAAAGAACACACCTTCCCAGTACGTCTTCTTCTTCAATTATGGCATCTGTCTCTTAGAGAACAATTTTGCCAGTGTCAAGTGTATTTATTTATAAGTATTGTCAACGTCACAGAGTCATAGTCAAGTAGTCAAGTCAATTAACAACAAAAGATGGCTGTTTTGTTGAAAATTTTCGGGATTTCCTCCGATGGAATTTGAAGAGAACTATTCACTCTAATTCACATACTTTACACTCGCGTCAAGAACCCGGGCTTTATTGGCAAAATAACCACCAAATACGCAATAAAACTCAAAATAACACGAGAAAACATATAAAAACCAGAGCGACGTAGTTGTCAGGCAAATACACCGCAGAAAATCTTCCCAGTACGTCTACCATGAGTTGTCACATTTAGATTGGCTGACGTTACTACAGTAGTAATAGTACGTTACTATGACATTTGTCAAAACTCATGGTACCAAATTCTAAGCAAATTAATGAGCGCAAACTACAGTCGCTGTAGTACGCTGTGACGTAGGATAGTTAACGTGAGGTTTTAGTACCCAACTATCCGTTAGAGGCGCTGTAGGCAAGTTTTCATACATTTTTTTAAGTACAGTCGCTAGCGAGTGTAGATTGTGAAAACTCATGGTAGGCCCTCAGTATCAGGTCTCTACGATCAGCGGTTTAGGCTGTGCGTTGATCCGTCAGTCGGACAAAGCCTTTTTTAAGTATAACCTACGATAAATGCCTTATAACCTACGATATTAAAACGATAGAATTCAAAATAATGTTTATTCTACAAAGATAGGTACATTCATTTTCATAATACACATTTCATTAACCCTATTTACATTTAAATTCATCATGCTCTACATTAAAACGGAGTTTTCTTAACAATAGCTTAATGTAAATATTGGCGCTTAGTACGGGTTTGATAAAGAGTGGTTTTATTTACATTTGACATTTCCATTCTACATACTTACCAAATTATTATGAGAAAATACATGTGTAATATGACGTTGCACATGAGTTTTCTGATCGACTAACTCAACGGTATAAATCTACATTCACGTAGCGGTAGTATCACGACACGTCAAGACCAATGCTGGTCGTGTCGGGCTTGGTTTATATGGAAACGTTATACTCCCGCAATGTATGTAAAAGTTTTGTTGACTTATTTTGTTATGACCTGGGGCCTTACCACGAATTCATAATACATTACTATAGTTTCATAATACATAATACAATACATTACGCGACTTGCATGCAGGAAAGACAATTTATATCTTTTTTTTATTTTACTTTCTGTGTTACTTTTCTAATTTTGTTTGGTTTTACCTTTGTTTTGTTTTTTTTTATCTACTTTTATTTTCCTGTATGTGTCCGTGTCTGAATAAAAATCTATTCTATTCTATTCTATTCTATTCTATTCTTTTACCGAATTAGTATTACATTGTTATTGCGTACCATGACCTATGCATATTGTATGGAAGTAGTTTCTATAATGGAATCGTTACGGAATCGTTCTGGAAGACTTCGTGGTAAGGCCCCTGTGGTTACGTTCAGTGACGGTAGATATATGAATCTAGTCCATATAGACGTAATAACATTTTTGATGATTTCAAATTTAGATATCTATAATATGGATCAGTTTGTTTTACTCAACACTTCGCCAAGTCATTCCTCTTTGAGAAACTTGATTTATGATAACATTACTTCGCACAACATTCAAACAACTATACAATAATTATTATTTGGCAGATTTGAGTCCATATATTTCAGCTAAATTCAATAAAATTGGCTAATACGTAACCTATAACAAAGATGTGTGTAGGTCTGATAAGATATAAATAATTAGGTAAATTGTTTGGCACAATTTCAATATTTTTGCACTAAACTTACTTAAAACAACTTACAAAAGTTTCATAAAAGTCATAACAGCGATTCTAAATCAGTTAAGTTGTGATACGTAAATGTTTTCCTAAAATGCGGATATCAATATGGAAAAAATAGTGAGAAAGATAAAAAAAGCATTGTGAATGGAATGGGTAAAAAGTTCAATATCTCATATTGTAGTCTTCCAAAGGTGTTTCAATAAGCACGGTTTCGGTAGTGTCTCCGGCGGCTGGTGACGACTGCGTGCCTTGAAGCATGCCCGATGGCCGGAGTGATATGGCGAGGGGTAGGGCTGATCTGGCACAGAGCTGGGATGCACCTCGGGTGGATCCAACGGAGCGGTACCGCGTGCAACGACCACGTCTGGTTAGAGAAATATGATTATTATACTATAGTTTCTAGTTCTAAAGCAGTGCGAGAATCGCTTAATCCACTTACTAGCTTCTGCTTGTTAAGAATTCATATTGTTTTTGTCTGACTTTGTGTGCCTTCTTTACTGTATCTGGAGATAATAAGTTTTTGTTTTGTTTTTGTTTTTTTTTCAAATGAGGACTTTTTTAGTTTCATGCATGTGGATTGGCTTGGAGACCAATTACTTTGTATGCAGTTTGATCAAAGTATGATTTCTAAAATCCGAATTATAATACACCCAAAACAATTTTCAATACATCATAATTCTTGGGTTATAGTAAACTATTGATGTAGTTTTAACAGCATTACGCATTTGTTGTCATTGTAAACCGATCGTATTGAAGATGCCTTAAAGAAAAAGATTCAATTGATACCATAAAGTAAAACTACAAACCGCAAATAATCAAAAACTACAAATAAATTTTAATATCGATTGTATACTGTAGTCAATGTTGGCTCAACTCCAAACTCCAAAGCATAAACTCACAACACCTAACAACCAGGTAACAAGATCGTAGTGGACCTATACCACTACGAATTGAATTTCAATCAAAAATAGACAATTTTGACAGTCATTTGAGAAGTTGTTTCCTACTATCTTTTGCTCGGAATTGGATAAGAATGCAAAATACTATAGTGCTATATTACTATGTTTAACAATACCTACCAAGGTACAGTTGTGGACGAATTTGGATGAAATTGGGAATATATTTTTTTGTTTATTTGGAACAACTCAGTAACATAGAATATTTATATATATATAATATAGATATCTTGACTAAGACATTTGTGGTGCCTTTTCTTAAAACAAAGTGAATAATGCAAGCATTGTAAATGGATATGGAAAGTAGAAAGGATTTTTACACGATCGATTGCTACCCTGCTGTATCATAAATACACGTGTAGTCTATGATTGGGAGAAGGCTATTTTCTTTTCATGGACAGAAGCCAGCCGGCTTTGGTGTCAACCGCCGGAAATGTAGCTCGCCTTGCAACTTAGCGAGCTGGCTCCACTCCAAACATTGAAATGGAAATTGGAAAGCGCAATAAGACATAGATGACATGTGCAGCAGGAAATATGTGTCAACTAAGTTGCTGGTATAATATAAATGGCAATTTGTAGATAGAAAATACAGAATTGCTATCCTAGAAACTTGTAACGTGCTTCAGCACGATTATTGGT
The DNA here is from genome assembly GCA_963675405.1 of Cosmorhoe ocellata. NCBI lineage: Eukaryota > Metazoa > Arthropoda > Insecta > Lepidoptera > Geometridae > Cosmorhoe > Cosmorhoe ocellata. The sequence goes on along the minus strand of OY776246.1, from coordinate 9,589,983 downwards.
TATTAAATTGGGTTGGCGAATATAGTGACATCTTTGACGTATCACTTTCAAAAATACAAATGATAAGTAAATTAGTGAATAAGCAATAATAGGCCATAAGCGAATCCATACAGCTAAGAGCGTAAGTACTAATAAAGAGACTAAAAATATAAGCATAGCAAGAACTGCACGTAAGAACTCTACGGAATGGTTTAGATTTTAGATCAATCAACTTCAGACGCGGCATCAGAAAATTGCAGTATTTGAAAATGAGGTAAGTTTAAGCTGAAACTAGAAAAATGTTTATCGACGTGAACATTAGGTACTCTAAAAGTAACAAATGTAAAAAAATTGGCGTCAATACAAATACTATTACAGAAAGATGCCATAAATTAAGAAAAAGAAGAGAAGAAAAGTAACAAATGTAAAAAAAATCTATACAGAACGTATGCGTCTATACAAATATTGTAATAGTCTTCATATTATATTTACCTTGTACAATGACACCTGAGCAGTCTCAAGAAGGCCGCCCTGAAGGTCCTATTGAAGACAGTGTAGATGATGGGGTTGATGGTAGAAGACACGTAGCCCAGCCAGAGGCAAATGTCCACCACGTGTTCTGAAGTCAAGACATAATGATAAAAATGGTCCCAAAAAGCCAGGTAAATAGGATTTAACTTGGTTGAGTTGGTTGTCTTATCTTATAGGATTGACTAAACGAGTTCTTACATTGGCAACTAGTGTAGATAATTCTAGAGAAAAATCTCCAATAAATTGCGGCAATTACCTAATGGCTAGCACAGAAAAATTTATTAACATTTTAGGTGTTTATTCATGCTTATGATTGAGCAATTTAAATTGTTCATGTAAGAATTCGTTTAGAGATCTGTATCTTGGATTTTTTGCCAATTCCTTGTAATTCTAAGATGGTCTAAACAAGAGGTATTGCTCAATTTGCGTCAGAACAATTCGAAAACGAGTTCAAAGTGTTCACACACGTTGATGTAAAAAGTTTATTTTTGAATTCGTTAACGGTTTGATTTGATTTCGGCGATTGAAGTATCCGTTCAATTTGATGGGAAATCAATTGTTTATTTCGCGGAATGCGCTGATTCATTCGCCAAATTGTAACGTCATGGTATAAATAAATACTTCTAATGTGTGGAAGAGTTTCTTTGACATCACTAGTGCCATTCTAAAGGCGGTTCCACATCCACTCGTCTCTTAACTCTTTACAACGTCAGCAAAACTGCTTTACATTGCCGGGTGGTGTCAGGCAGTTGATGTGGAAAAGCTACGCTCACAAAGAATAAATAGGATCACGATTGTAATCCCCAGGCTTCGATAGACATCTCAGATGTTTAGTTACAGAAATAATTAGAAGCACGGTCCAATGTTATTAACAATTTTATGCATAGTAGGTACTCAGTACTTTAGTGATTCACAACATGGTCCATAATTTGACAAACTTGGAGCACTATTATACCTATATTGTATTGTATGCGTCACATATCTAACCTCACTTGGACAAAATAGGCTTAGTCGAACAGCAATGTGTGTCTTTACTTTAAAAGCCCACAGACCAAATTGGTTCGAAAACAATTTTGGTATTGTCGATTTGAGGCCAAAGGGGTTTGATTGAACAAAGGCTTTATTAAATGCCAACTCATCCAAACCCACAGTTTACCTAGTTATTTCAAGAGGATTTTACGGATTTTAGTTCATGAACGATATCTATCAAAATTTTCGATAAAATTTATCTCCTTGTCATTCTAATGACAATGAAAAGAGATGGCATCTGGAGTACTTGAGTCTCATGAGAGTTGATCTTATTTTGAATAATCAGTGTCAAATACTCTCAAAATTAACTTATAAATGAAACTCTTATTATTATAAGTATAAAAGTAACATAAACTGAGTCCACTCACAGCTCAGATGATAATAGCTATTTTCTGGTTCGATTCCCACACAGGATAAAAATCTGTATTATAAATTATGGATGTTGGTTTTGTGACAGGCAGGACCTTTAAATGTATACTTAGAACAATATATTTTAAGTATTCTATCAGTAATTTGGGGGCTTAGTAGGGGTTTTAATAGTTTATGAAAACATTCTGTTTCGTTTCGTACTATATAGTTTCGTTATCGGGACTGCCGTAAGTTTCCGCTAGCGACGCTGCAGATAAATGTATGGAAGGAAACGAAACTAAGTAAGGATGAGTTAACTATCAAAACCTGTACAACGCCTGGCTTATTCTCACTGTGTCCAAGAATTCTTCCTACTGATTTCCAAAGAATTATATATTAACAAAAGCTTTGCTTAATATATTATTAACCATAATACTTTTATTCTATACCTAATTGACTGACTGACTGACTCACTGATTCATCATCACAAATCTACACGTGTTTCAAGATTTTTAAATATAATCTTTAAAAAGGGGTAAAATGAGGGCTCAATGTTTATTGGGAACTTTTTAAGGGGTGGTAAGATCGGTCTTCATCTTGGTTTGGATACTTTAAATGCAAAATAATTTAAAACGTGGAGTTTTCAAAATAACCCTCCAAATAGGGTTAAACGGGGTGTCAAAGTTTTTTTGACGAGAGGAGTGATTAGTTTGAAACTCAATTTAGATACTTACATGAATTGCAAAATAAATGTACACTTATTGGTTTAAATACACTACATACGAAATACATACAAGAAGACGGGTTTGTTCGAACACATATAACTCCAGAACTGCTGGACCGATTTTCATGGTTTTTGATTTGTTGTATTTGCATTAAACAAAACATTTACAAATGAATGAAACGCGGACTAAGTCGCGGGTGACCACTAGTGCAAAATGAATGAACAGTAGTTTTTGGATATGTCCAAATAACCATCCAAAAAGGGTAAAATGGGATGTTGAATTTAGTATGAGATTTTTTTATGAGTGATTTGTTTGAAACTCTGTCTAAATTCTTTAAGTGAACGAAGTCGCGAGCGAGACAGCTATTTCAAATTATGCTCTATTAGTATGTTATTTATAATAAACAATATATTAAATTTTATTTACTTATGTTTAATTTTGCCTTGAATTCGTTCTTATTTAATCTTTGAGCAGCGGTCGAAAAAATTATTTCGATAAATAATTTTTCATTTACAAGCTAGAGTGGTGCATTATTTGCGTCGATAGATAATAAGTTTAATTAGTACCTAATAAGTAAATATTATGTTCTTATTGTTCTTCAAGCAAAAAAACAAAAAGGTCACAATAGCTGAACTCCCCAGGATTAGTAGATTACTTAGATATTTGAGGGTATGGGTGAGACTTTATAAAATGATAGCGTTTTTTTTAGTTTTTAGTACCTGGATTATTGTTTTACTTGGGTCTTATCGTATAATGGAGCAATAATTGCTTGAGGTTATAACGTCAATCTCTAAGTCTTAAAATAGAGCAATATAAAATTGCTCGTGTAAAAGCCCCAATATTCACAGGAAGGTAATAAAATGATAAAATACCTATGTACCGTAATATTAGTTATACACTGTGGTAGGATTACGCTATGATTTACTAACTAAATATTAACGTAAACCTGAAATAAGTAGTTACAGCTGCTTGCAAAAATAAACACAGTTTATTCAGGTAATTTATAATTTAAGTACTTATAGCATTTTTGAATGATTGAAACATTTCAGAAAATGCAAATGAACTCTGGAAATTATTATATAACGCCAGAATACGTCATAACGTATTGTTCAACTTCGTTGGTATTCATGGTGTCGTAGCGGTAGTAGCTACTAGGGTTCCAATTGACATTGCTGCCCATGCCAGAGTCAAAGCCGCTGTTGACGAGTCTATTATCAACGTTGCGGATGTTGCTATTGCGACCCGGTTGCTGCCACACAGGATTAGCCCAAGCACGAGGTGTGTTAATGAACACGTTTCTCTCAGCATAGACCGATCCTCCGACGTAGACACCGATACCATAACCCGACACGTCCGTGAACAGGTTGTTGAGAACATGCACCTCTCCGAACCTCACCATGGGATTGCGCTGGATAGTGCCCCTAAACCAGTTCTGGTAAAGAGTAGTCTTCAGCCTGCCATTATCCTGATTCCAGTTGTCAGCGTGCCCGATCAACAAGTTCATGTTGTGATTTCTGAACATGTTGTTAGAGATAGTGACATAGCTGGTGGTGCGCTTTACGGTGACCAAGCCGTTGTGGCGCCTTCTGTTCTCAGGGGTATTGTTTGCGTTCCACGGGTCATCGGAAAAGTTGTTGTGGTCAATCCATATGAACTCGCTCTCGTTCATGTCAATGCAGTCGATGGTAGAATAGGCACCAGGTACCTGCGACACGATACCGCCGTTGCCGTTGGGCCGTTCTCCTGGCGCGTACGAGATGCAATTGCTGAATTTGATGTTTCGAATGATGACATGCTGTTGGTGATTCAACTGCAAACCTCCGCCAAAAATTTCAGCATTTCTATCTCCGCCCTCGATGGTCTTGTAAGGACCGCACTGAAGACGGACTCCGGGAGAATTTACGAATAGTACAGTCAGATCGATGCGTCCTCGCATAAGAATATGTCGAGGGTGTACATCGTTCATGGCATCGCGTAGTGCCCATGCGTCCCACACCGTGCGCACTTGCCCTCCTTGCCCTCCCCTAGTGCCGGCGCCGAACCCAACGAGGTTACGGTTCGGCCCCCTTAAAGACCCATCACTCGTGCTGTTGATGAGCGGAAAATAGTCGGCGTCAGTGTCGGCTACCGGCGCCGGGGCCGGTAGCGCGGTTGCCGCCAAGACCACAACAGAAAATACGATCAAGACCTTCATGATTCCGAAGTTCCTTTGCCGCGGGTGAAGTGGTGCTTATATACGGTTCGCATCTAATATATGATCGCATCTGATGATAAAGTGTTCGATAATAGCGGTAATCCTTTAAATTATGAGGTATTTATTATTAACTAGGTGGTCGCCCGCGACTTCGTCCGCGTTTCATGTTTTGTATAAAACAAATAAAATAAATCAAAAACCATGAAAACCGTTCTGTAGTTATAAGTGTTCGAACCAACTCGTCTTTTTCCATGTACATACATACATACATAAAATCACGCCTGTTTCCCGACGGGGTAGGCAGAGACCACGGATCTCAACTTGCTACGATCCTGACATACTTCTTTTGCTTCATTCACTCTCATTAAATTCTTAATACATGCGCGTCGGTTTAGGGTACTCTGGACTCTGGCCTTTTTCTAAAACGTCCCCAATTTGATCGAGGTACCTACGTACGCCGAGGTCTTCCCCTTCCGACTGTCCCATTCACACTCTCCTTATACAACTGTTTCGTCAATCTCCTTTAATCCATCCTTTCTACATGCCCAAACCATCTTAACATACCCTTCTCAATTTTCATCACTTTCTTTCACTCCACAACGTTCTCTTATCACGCTGTTCTTCACTCTATCATTCAAAGTTAAACCACACATATATCTTAGAGTTCTCATTTCCACTGCATTTATTCTACTCTGATGCTTCTTCTGCCATACCCAACTTTCCCTACCATACATCAATGTCGGCACTAACACTCCACCGTGCACAGCCAGACCTGCCTTTTTGGACACGATCCGACTGCTCATAAATGTGTGAAGTGCCTCATTCACACTATTTCCAGCATTCACTCTCCTTTCAATATCGTCATCATGTTTTCCATCTCTTTTAAACAGCGTACCCAAAAACTCTTTCACTTGTTCCACTCTTTTTTCTTCTTTTTTCTATGTAGTGTATTTAAACCAATAGTGTCCATTTATTTTGCAATTCAGGTACTTATCTAATTTGTGTTTCAAACTACTATCACACCTCTCGTTAAAAAGTCCTATAGGTATAAACTTTGATACCCCTTTATTTCCATTTGTGAGGGCTATTTTTGAAAACCCTTAAATATGTGTTCATTTTTTTTGCATTTTAAGTATTAAAACCGAGTTCTCGTCAAAAGAACTTTGACACCCCATTTAACCCTTTTTGAAGAGTTATTTTGAAAAATCCAGAAATATTTGTCCATTTATTTTACCTTCTAAGTATTTAAACCAAGTTCTCGTCAAAAAAACTTTAACACTCCATTCAACCCTTTTTGGTGGGTTATTTTGAAAAATCCAGAAATATGTGTCTATTTATTTTGTCTATTAAGTATTTAAACCGAGTTTCAAACAAATCACACTACTCGTCGAAAAAATGTTAACACCCCGTTTAACCCTTTTTGAAGGGTTATTTTGAACCGTACCACCCCTTAGAAAGTTCCCATATAAACATTGAGCCCCCATTTTACCCCTTTTTAAAGGTTATATTGAAAAATCTTGAAACACGTGTACATTTGTTTTGTGTTTATATTACACTAGCTTCTGCACGCGGCGTCGCCCGCGAAGTATCTACATAAAATATAGCCTATGTTCATCCTGAAAGTTCATTCTACACATTGGTGAAAGAATTTTTCAAATCGGTTCAGTAGTTTCGGAGCCTATTCATTTCAAACAAATAAACAAACAAACAAACAATCAAAGTTTTCCTCTTTATAATATTAGTATAGACAATCAAAGTTTCATGAAAATCGTACAACGCGTTAAAAAGTTTTATACAAACGTTTTAAGCCCTTTTTACCCCCTTAAAAGTGGAGTTTCCAAAAATATCGTCTTAGTGAGCGCCTACATACCAAGACAAACAGTATTTCAACCGAGTTTTAAACAAAACACACTTCTCGTCAAAAAAAAACTTTGACACCCCATTTAACCCTTTTGGGAGGGTTATTTTGTGAAATCAAGATATACGTTTTACCTCATTTTGCATCTTAAGTATACAAACCAAGATTCAGACCGATCGTACCACCCCTTAAAAAGTTCCCATATAAACGTTGGGCCCCCATTTTACCCCTTTTTAAAGGTTATATTGAATAATCTCGAAACACGTATACATTTGTTTTGTATTTACATTACACACACAAAGTTTCATGAAAATCGTACAGCGCGTTAAAAAGTTTCATACAACCGTTTTTAGCCCTTTTCACCCCCTTAAAAGTGGAATTTCCAAAAATCATACATATACATACCAAGACGAACATACGTTTTAATTACCTTACCATGTTCTTTCAATATCATTGAAGTAATACGGTACTTCGAATCAATAGTACATAATGGAAGGTAGTCAGATCCCCTCATCAACTATTAAAGAGCTGATGATCTTCAAACGGCTGATCAGGTCATGGTTACCTCACCATATGCTTTCAATATCATTGCAGTAACACGGTACTAAATTTCGAATCGATTGGACTTAAGCAAGTTAGTCTGATCCCCTCATCAATTAGAAAAGACCTGATGATCTTCAAACGGCTGAACACATTTTCATGAAACATGGCTAAGAACACTCGGGATAAAATAATCAATGACCCAAAAAAAACTAAACGAAAATCGGTTCATCCGTTTAGGAGCTACGATGCCACAGACAGATACACAGATACACTGACAGACACGTTAAACTTATAACACCCCTCTTTTTCGTCGGGGGTTGATAAAAAATATGTCAAAAAAACAATAATGACGGCTTCAAGAAGCTATTTTAAATATTTTTTGATTGTTTCAAAATGAAGTTGAGTCTTATTTGTACTTGCCCAAAATGACGTGATAAACAGAGCCAGTATTATTATTATACATTCAGTATTAGTCTAATTACGTTGATAAAACATGGTATTTCTCTACCTCGTATTATTTATTACTTATCAATTAATCACATAAATACGGCTGCATGAATTGAGTAATTATGATAATTAAGAAATCGGTCATAAACAAACAAAAAACCCACTAAACGTAATATTTTAATACCTAATATGATATATTACCTTTAAACGAGCTATACTTGCATATATTATATATTATTAAGTATGCAGGGGGTTTTGGGGGCGATAAATCGATCTAGCTAGGTGTCATTTTTAAAGTCGTTTACCGAAAAAAAACTGAGCAATGCTCGGTCATCCAGGTACTTTGATATTAAGCAAGGGTCAAGCCAAGTCCATCTAAAATCAAGTCCTAGGCACTTGACCTTGCATAAATCATCTTGAATAATATCAATAGATATAGAGCAAGCAAATAGAAGCAAATAAGTATTGAACAAGCATATACATAAGCAAATGGGATGCAATTTTTTCACTACTTCCCTTTGGCACTACCGCTTGGCTCAACTAGTAGAGTGAAGGGAAATTTTACATTCCCGTGACACTACTGGTAGTTGATAGCATTTCAAGTGAAATGTCCCTCAATAGTTTTTTTTATTCTAGTTTGTATACAAACCTGGTACTATACAAGCAGGACACGAAGCAAACAGTATGTTGAGTAGGAAAAATGGCGCCCAGCACAGCACAAAGGTGAAGAAAACCAGGCCGAGGACTTTGGTGGCTTTCTGCTCATTGGCGACCGCATTGGCAGAGAGAGAGCGCCCTTTCTTACGATTGGCTAAAAATCTGCAACAAATTTTATGAAGCTAAGTTTTAGGCTGTGTCTCCATTAGGCGAACAGTAAGCAGCTAATTGTTTACTTCCAGTTTTCATCCCAGTAATTTTGAAGTGGAGTGTCTGTTCAACGCTTATGTACGCAGTTTGCGACGCTTTGCTTACCGACCCATTCAGTGAGCGGCCGATTAGCAGCGAACGATGCCCGCGGTCTGCAGCGCAGTTCACTCACTACCGTTTACCTTCTCTCCCAAGGGTTCACAAGCGATTCGCGGCTAAAACGCCACAGATCTCTGCAAACTCGACATTGAGTTAGCGACCGATATGCCGCTCAGAATCAGCAAACAGTCACTGTTCGCATAATGCGGACGTGGCCATATTGCTGTCAGTAAACAGCCCTTTGTTACAATGTCAAAAAGTTAGAAAGGCATTGCGCATTTTCAAGCTGGCCTTTCATTATGATCTAAGTTTAATTCTCTCTCAACTTTCACCCCCAAAGTGGAAACTACAAGATTTTGCGTAATTTGTGTTTCATTACAAAAAGCAAAGTTTAATAAAATTTCTTTTAGCATTTTGAACAACATTTTTAGAGCATAAAAACGTCGAAATAATTCAGGATTTCCCTACAGACCTAATTTGTACAGATCTGGGAAACATTTGTCCCATTTCTAAAGGGATTATAGCCATTTTAGCGTCCAAATAGGGTCCAAATGTTGGGGTTAAGTCCGTTTTGTTTTCGCGACAATTGCAAATGGGGATACCTACGAAGGAAACTATTTTATTAGCCACAAAATTGGTGCGAAGTTAGGAATTGTTTTATTTTAGGCAAACATAACACGCAAATAAATTGATTCTTTGTAAGATTGAAACATCACAAAATGTTTACTCAACAAAACGCACCTGTAGTTTAGTATACAAATGCATGTCTATTTTTCAACTGCTTTAGATTAAAAGCAGAACTTTCCTCTCGCACCGAAGGTCAATACACTTGAAAATTTATTTTACCTACAGATTACAGGCATAAATTTTTACAACTCTTGGGCCGAAACACAACACAATTACCATTCATTTCAGTTGCTACCAACAGAAATAGAAACATCTCAAGGTATAAGCCTCAAAGCCCACATTATTGCTTTTTGGCAAGCTTGCTGCTTGCGGCAAGATGTTTGATGTTTATGCTAAAGGATTTTATGTACACGAATGCAAAATGAGGATGTTATAGTGTCTAACGTATAAAGTTGATGAGGTTTCTAAGTCAGAAAATATAGCAACAATATCACGTCGCGTGTTAAAATTAATGCTTTCCCAACGCATTAAATTTTGTTGGTGTGCCCAGACACTGTGCATAGACAAACCTCACCTTTGCCACTGATTACACTCATCACACCAAACGCTTAGTTGATAAATAATCGACTTAAAAAAATACGGCCTAATTTGTTTAGCCGTTATGGACAGATCAATTTAATAAAGCAACGATTTGTGAAGTCATTTTTTGTATGAGCACTGGTAGTCTAGTGATAGTGGCCTCACCTATAGTCGCAGGTTCGAATCTGTTCGTGCACCAATAGATTACATTTATGTTTTGAAAAAATTATTTGAGCTATATCAGTAGGTACTCTCAAACGGTGAAGGAAAACATCATGATGTAACCGGCATGTCGTAAAACCTTAGTTTGAAGACACGTTCCGAGACCACCAAAGGAGTTTTTGAAGCGCACTTTATTCCTTTCACTACACTGGTTCAAAATAACTAGTTACACAATAAGAAAATTGTTAGTATGGATTACGAGCGGCTAACAGATGTTAATCTCAGCGCTTCTGCGCTTCGGCGCGCTACGTGAATTCCGGGCTCCAACAATTGCCCGATTAGACCTATATCCTCCAAAAAACTTAAAGACCTCAGGGTCAGATCGGTCACATAGAAGTCCCAAAAGATTACGATTGATTTCATCCATCTCTACCAATTCGTTTCATGTTTCGCATGTCTCAAGAGTGCTAAGTTCGAATCGAAAAGTTTACTAGAAGCAATAACTTTTGTTTTATTCACAACAACTGCTCTTTAATGTTTTCTTGGACAGTTCTATCAAAGGACTATCTTTATTCTTGATAGAAAACTGCATTTGAGTTTAGTACACTTGCAGTTTATGGTAAACAAGGTTGAGTCGTTGTTTTGCTGATCGGATTTGGTTTATTTGCTGTTTTGAAGATAGCTCCTTTATCGACAGCGAATGACTTATAAAAAAGTTGAAGTTTTTGAGAGTGCTGTTTTTTAACGACTTTATGAAAGAGGAGGTTATCAACTCGTCTTTATATTTTTATCTTGTTGAGTTTATGTTACTGTATCACACTATATCTACCGGATTGATGTTTCTTTGACAGTAATATAAATTATGCTTGTGGCATTGCTACTTTTCCTATTTTCCTGCACACTTTAAAAGACGTTTTCATTTCGTGGAATTACGACCTGCCGAAATGACTTTATGAAGGATTTCAATTATGTTTTTTATTCCAATAAAGTGTACGGTACTTTTTTTTTGCTTTTGCAGTATCTGTTTTCTGCTTTTTGTAATATTATAAATGCGAAAGCTTAGATGGACGGATGTATAAAAGTTTGTTACTCGATCACGCTGTAACGGCAGAACGGATCTGGATAAAATTTGGCACAGAGATAAATTATAATCTGAAATATGAAGTACATGTCTATGTGCTTCATAAACTTAACAAGATGGGGGAAGTTACGGTCGTAACCAACTATATTAATGTACCTTAGAGTAAGTGCATTAGGAGCTGTCATCAGTTTCAAAGGTCTGAGCCTCGCTCGTCTGGTCTCCGCGACGATGCTCGGTGGAGTCTGCGTGGCCACGTCTCTCCCTCGCTTCATTGCCGATGAGCTGATGTTGGAACCGTTCATGTAACTGAGCTGAGGCTGCGACACACTCATTCCTATCTTGTTGCGCTGCTGCCTGTTGTAAAATAGAACTTGACCTTTTAGTACCTCAACTACTTAGTTCAATCAATCAATAAATCAATCAATCAATCAAAGAAATTTATTTTGTCTCACAATACTGAAACTATATAAGAGTTATATTTTATTATGACAGCAAAAAGGGTCGTCATTCAACTGTATGCTATGGCTCTTTAGTCAACTGAGGCTGCTGTCAACTCCTCCCGCGGGATGAGTTGACATATCATATTTTGAACTAATGCATATTTTGAATTGGTCAACTCATCCCGCTATTAAAAAAAGACAAAAAGAAAAGTATTATTTGAAATTTATGTACACATGTGAACAAAAACGAAAAAAAACGTGATCTTTGGGGAAAAAAACAGATCATGTAGCATGTAGCATCATGACGTGCTGCTACATACAACGCTGGTAGTAGTTCATGCTTAACTTTACCATTTTATTCTATTTTGTGGATACACTAAGGATTTTTCATCAGAGGACCACAAACTCAACAGGTTTAACGCTCAGTAAAGACCATAAATCTAATAAATAATATTTAGAACTGAATTTAATTTGCCCACTTTTTGCAATTAAAAATTAATTTTTCATCTCCTTATTCCCTGGACGAAAGAAATTGAGGTAAGTACTTTTTAATTAGTCCTTTTCCACAACGTATCGAAATAACCAGTGAAATAATAAAAGAAGATTGGCTGGTTTTACAGCCACTACAAAGGAGTATGATTATTTTTATATTATTATTTTCGAGAGAAGTTAACTTAAAGAAGTAGACTCCTCCTTCGTCAACTTAAAGTATCTAATCTGAGTTTTAAACAAATCACACTATTAAAAAAAATCCATACAAAACTTTGACACTCCATTTTACCCTTTTTAGAGAATTATTTTGAAATATCCAGAAATACGTTTCCATTTATTTTTCATTTAAAGTATCCAAACCAAAATTCACCACCCTTTAAAAAGTACCCATAGAAACTCCTCTTTCGTCAACTTAAAGAGTAACTTCTTTAAGTTAACTTCTCTTTCGGCGCTCGGTGGAGCAACACCAGTGCGGAGCGAGTCAATGCTCCTGAGGATGCTTCGTGGAGAAGCGAAACACGTGTCGAATTTCTATTTGAGTTTGTCTTGTGTTAAGCTCATTAGATAAGTACTCGTAGTTTAGCAGGAAAGTATTAGATATTTCTGTCCTTTTCAGTATTTTTAATGAATTTCCGCAAAATCACGCCTGAATCAATCATTAATTTTTATATAAACTTACCTAGCAGTACTAGTGACTCTCCATGTGAGCTGCCTGCTCATGGATCTGGTCGGAGACAGGTCTGGTGAACTCCTGGCTCCTACTCTTCGAGCCCCTTGGATGGGACCGTTGTCGAAGCCTCCACATTGTCTGACGGAAGAACTTTTCATGAATTAGTCCCATCAATAGATACATAATTGCATTGTTTATCTACGAATTTGACTGGCCTCACAGCTCAGTTGGTAGTAGCTCTGCCTTCTGCACTGTAGGTTGTGGGTTCGATCCCCACCCAGGATAAACATTTGTGTGATGAACACAGATGTTTGTTCTGTGTCTGGGTGTTATTATGTATTCTATGTATGTATGTATTTACAAAAAATGTACTTATGTATATAATTAATCTAACAGCTATCTGGTTCCCATAGTACAAGCTTTGCTTAGTTTGGGGCTAGATGGCGTTGTGTGAAGTGTCCATCAATATTTATTTATTTCATTTATTTACTTAGTACCTATATACCTATATAGGTACTTACTTAAACATCTTATGCATACACTAATAGGATTCTCCCAACGTCTCTGAGCATTCGTTTGATACAAAGATGTTTCAATAATACTCGTATATAAAATCTAGGCCTAAACAAATATAGCTAAATTGTGTAATTTTAATTCCTTTTTCCCTTGTATTTTTTTATTACTTTGCTTTACTTAATGTTGCTTAAATACTTTTCTCATGGAGAGCAACAATAAACTAAAAATTCAAGTTCTGTTTGCGTACATAGACCTAGCCCATTGTGAAACATCTCTTTTTTATGTTAAAAATATTTTTTCAAAATGTAAGTGTACCTTTACAGTCAGAAAAAACGGTACACCCCAAACTTTAGTTCTTTTAGAGCAGTTTTATTAGTCTAGAAGAGAAAATAGAAGTAGACGTTTCAAAACTGTTTTCACATTATATATTTTAAAAATATTTTTACATAAAAATATAAACACAATAAAAATGACGAACTTTCAATAAATATATTCACAAAGCTCAAAGCTAAGACAGGATAACCTGCAGGTTAGAATTATTCAATAGATCCAATACCGATTTCATTCCCATAGGATTTGGCTTACAAAGGACTTTTATCTAAACGAGTTTTAAAAATGTATGGCATCATCGAATCCTGAGGGATAATAATCTTCAGACTCAGTGGCTTGATACTTTACGGAATTTTGGTAATACTTTGACATTTTTGGTTATCTTTGATCGCGGACTATCGAAGAAAGCTCTCAGAGGTATTTTTTTAGTAGAGTAGTTGTGCTTATGTACAATAGGTTTACCATGAGTTTTCACAATCTACACTTGCTAGCGACTGTAGTTACAAAAATGTATGAAAACTCAGTGCCTCCAGCGGATAGTTGGGTACTAAAACGTGACGTAGTTAACTATCCTACGTCACAGCGTACTACAGCGACTGTAGTTTGCGCTTCATTAATTTGCTTAGAATTTGGTATGAGTAACAATTTTGACAGATGTCATAGTAACGTATATATCAAAGCTACTCTACTAGAAATCTCTTTAGTTTTCTGAATTGGTAAATAATCATGCTTTACCTTTGACTTGCCGGAACGTGGCTCCACAAGAAACATTACTACTGTAGTAACGTCAGCCGATCTAAATGTGACAATGTAGACGTACAGAGCCTGTGGGGCAACCTTGGTAAGGATTACAGGAATAAACCAACACTATCAGTAGATTCAGTAACTTATCAGTGCAACAAGTTATAGTTATAGTATAACAAGTAATAAGGATAAATACTTTAGTAACAAAGTTATTTTTAAACCCTAGAACCAATACCTACTTCCTATATAATATGTTCTCGAAATTTTGTCTTTCAGACAAATCTTTGAATGTCCAGTTGTCTAACATTGGTGTGATCTACTAATCATTTCATTATTACATAGGTATCGTACCTACCTGCTTATAATTCACTGAGAATCACATTTATGGATTGGGTAGAAAGGAGAATATGTTTTTGGTTGAAAGCAGCTGAATACCTATTGGGTAAAACAATCTTGGGTCCAAAAAAGAAGTCGATGAAGGAAAAACCGTGTGAAGCAAAATCTAGAACCATAAATTGAAAATGAGTCTCAATTGTTTGTAATACGATACAGCGATAACTGGTCACGTACGGAATTAGTATTGTAAAAAACATGGGCTGGTGTCCAGTTTAATTTTTTGGTGAGCCTTTGGTTAACCCTCTTTAGATATCCTCGAAAGATCTAAGTTACAAGTATTTGAAGAGACATCTACGAAGACCGGTGATGTAGGTACTTTTGATAATAAATTTCTCTTCGTTGTTTTCAGTAAAAACTAGACAATTATCGACATTTAAACTAACTGATTGTATTTGAATAGATTTATGTATGACGTAGGCACAAGTTCATTGAATAAAATTAAAGATCAGCTGCTCGACCCACGCGTTCGTAAAATTCGGAATCTTTTACCTATAACATGACGTTTTATTCCAGTGATGACGTATTTAAAGCCATAAAATACGTCAGTACTCAACGGGCCGATTCCCGTAAATTATGCAGTGCAAAAAATTTGCAGGAAACGTAATTCAAACTTGGTATAATTAGGTTTTCATAATTTTATGACATTTGCGTCACTAGCGGCTTGTTACTTTTGCTTGTAATTTTTACGTTTCTGGCAACGATTACGGGTGACTCGAAGTACAAGGGAAACATAATTGTTGGTGTCAGTTGTACCTTCAAATCAATATGCTGGACAATCCACACAGCATCATCAAGCCCCAAAGTAAGCTACTCATAGCTTGTGTTATGGGTACTTGATAACTGATATATTTAATACATTATATACATAGATAGAATTTTTTATTATACATAGAAAACACCCAGACCAACTGAACAAATTTCTGCAGATTGTACACAAATTTGTTCCGAGGCGGGAATTGAACCCGCAACCTCTTGCGTCGCAGGCGGACTCTCACCCGCTGCGCCACAGAGGTCGTCTATTGAATGACACATAATCTGATCCGAAGGCAACTGAGCTGCCTTGGAAATATGAGTATTTCGTTTCATGCTGAAACAAAAAAAAACCTGATCACGACTGTAATCCCCAGGCTCGATAGATATCTCCTCAGTCAGACCTATAGTGACTTAGATCTTTGAGGATATCCAAAGAGGGTAGTCAGAGGCACGTCCAAACATGACATTTGGAACATGCGCACATTTAGTACAGTAGTTAATATTCCGTACGTGACAGATTGCAAGCCCATCGCAGCTTATAAGACTTTGCCAAGAATACTGACTTATGACCCACACCTTAGAATTTTTGGTTCTAGGGTAAGCCGGTTTTCTCACGATGTTAGCCGTTTAAGAACACTTGGCATTGCGCACATAATTTTTTCGAATAGAAAAACTCATTGGTGCACGACCAGGTATGAACCCACGACGTTCGGACCGTGAGGCAGGGGTGCTACCACTACACTACCAGCGCTCTTTTAACAATATTATATGAAAGTAATTTCCAAACAATAAGCGTGCAAATTCCAAAGTTATTTTGTGCAAGTCAACAAACTGAACATAATGTAAACGAGATCAAAACAAATCTGCAAAATAAACTTCGCGAATTACTACCGATAAATGTCTTAGCCCTATTGGCAAAGTTATAAGGTCGAGAATTGCACCAACTTTCAGCGGCTTCGCGAGATAATCGGCGATAAACGCAATGTAATTGTTTGTTCGCCGATAACAGATCTGCTTTGTTTGCCGGACCAATTTATGACTTGATGCGTTGTAATAAACTTCAAGATTGATTGGGCTGTAATTTTAAGGAGTTTATTGCTGAGGCAACTGCTTCTGGACATAACTTTTGTATTTGATTTAATAATACTTTTATTGATATTGGATCATTGGAATATGAAGCTCGTAATAGAATAGTAAAATATATCAGATAATTTTTAATAATATTTGTATACTTACCACACAAACAAGATTAAACTTATCTCCACCTGTACGTACGTACGCACAGGTGTGTGGAGATAAGTTTAATCTCTAAATCTAAATCTCTGTTGTTTGTAATAATTAAGGGATTATGTTTTCCTGAAATAAATTGATTGATTAATAATTAAATTCAAATTCAAAATATATTTATTCGATAAAATCACAGTAATGTTCTGTATTGTCTTTATGCTAAGTGAATCTCCAGTCCAAGAAGAACTAACAAGAAACTTTTCGGGCTTTTTTGTATAATTCTTGTTAATTTTGTTATGGATACCAAACCAAGGTAAAGCAAAGTCGTCGCAAGCCTTTTTGTCATCTAATATTATAATTAGGTTTTTTTTACCTAAGTACAGTTTTTTTTATTTGGCAATCGATAAATAAAGAACCGTCCACATAATACAGAAGCGATTTCGGAAAAAATACGATTTACTACATTGGTCTACATTAGCTAGTAGTGCTTTAGCCGGCTAGGCGAGACGCGGGTTCGAGTCCCGACCATTCAAAAAATTTGGATCCTATGGAAAGAGGGTCATTTATTTCGGGTCCATGTATGAAAGAATGACTCCCCAAAAGCAAACACAGTGACAAACAATAACCACAGAATGAAATCGGAAACTTTGATTTTGAAAAAAAAAAAAAAATATGATCACGACTGTAATCCCCGAGCTCGGTAGATATCTCCTCAGATCTTTAGATACTTAGATCTTTGAGGATATCTAAAGGGGGTAGTCAGAGGCAAGTCCAAACATAACATTTGGTACATGCCCACATTTTGCACAGTAGTTAGTATTCCGTACGTGACAGGTTGCAAGCCCATCGCCGCTTATAAGAATACTAAGCTATGACACATACCTTCGAATTTTTGGTTCTAGGGTATGCCGGTTTCCTCACGATGTTTTCCTTCACCGTTTAAGAGCACTGGCATTGCAAACATAAATTTTTCGAATGGAAAAACTCATTGGTGCACGACCAGGTTTGAACCCACGACCTACGGATCGTGAGGCAGGGGTGCACAATCGATTATAGAATTGTTTATTTTATCTGTAAAAAGCACGAGTTACAATGGCGGAGATCACATTTACATAAGCTTAAGTAAGCAGTTTCGAGTGAAAAAAGTTATTTCTTTTGTTTGCTAATCTCAGTTTGTAGAGTTCCATTGTTCGGGAATATTCTCGATGTTTGAAGTAGGTACTCTTTGTAAAGACTTACGTTTTATGAATAGGGCTGCCGCTAAGATCTAGATGGCATTTGTGATATATAATCGCTGCTTTTTAATTTTAGAAATTGTATTAAATATTTATTGGTTCTTTGTCAATAAACCCGAGTGTTTTTTTAGGACGGTGTATAATACCGATCAGTGCCTTACCAGAAGCCCTTACGAACCATGTTGCAGAAACGTCATATTTCAAGCTTGAAGTAACAGTACTTCAATATAATTTTATTGGAACGAAATATCAAAGTTACATTACTTTGATATTGCCCGATATTGCCCCTGAGCAAAAAGAGAGATATATTTTTTTAATTTTGAGAATTTATTTACTGGCAAACAACAACATTTAGCATTATTTTATTAAATAAACCAAATTAGATCTACCTAATCAATAAAACATCAAATTTGGCTATAACTACCTATGCTAAATCGAGTCTTACCAAATTGCTGGCTCTGATGAGATAAAATCGGGTTATCGATAGAAGTATCTCATCGATCTTAATAAACGCCGTATCCGGATAAAAATTTGTTTTTCAATCATTCCCGAAATAATTTAATGTCAACTTTTTGTTGTAGATGTTTTGCAAAAATACTTTTGTTGGTAAATTGATTAAGTAATACTACCGTAATATTGTTAGGATTATTATTATTTTATAGGGATTCTATGAGGAATTTCAAGACTAATCAAATTTTCAAAAGTCCTTCTTTGTATATGACATTCTTTTTATTGACATGTATGACCGAATATATTTTTTATGATAATGTTTATTCTTTTGTTTAATTTAATTAATATTATTGTATACCTACTCTATTGTTTTAGGATAATCCTGTAAAGATAGATGTAAGTGAGAATTAATAAAGTAAGTACCGATGGTTTTTTTTTGGTAAACGACGTTTTCTAAAAATGAAACCTAGCTAGATCGATTTTTCGCCGCCGAAACCCCCTACATACTAAATTTCATGAAAATCGTTGGAGCCGTTTCCGAGATTCAGAAAATATATATATATATATATACATATATACAAGAATTGCTCGTTTAAAGGTATAAGATATGGCATTTACGGTAAGTGTATTTAAGTTTCAAAATTCTGACAGGTCATGAAAATTATTCATCAATGTAATATGCTCGATTTGCAAGCATTAGTTTTGGAATAGTCTTATAATCTTGTACTTAATGAAAGTCTTTTCTGTTCTAAGTATGCCATTTATTTCCGTTACATGTTCCCAACGCAATGGAGGGAGGCATTTTGGGACAATCGGATTTTTCAACAATAGCCCTAATGATCGGACGACGTAATCCATTATACCGTATCGAATCACCTAATTGAGGATGGACGACGGAAATGATTGTGATATTTATAACAAAACTATACAAAATGGAGAGGTTTAGAGCTTTGCTAGCCGAGTGGAAAAGGTAGGGTGAGATGGTCTATTCAACGTGGGTTCAAATCCGGGCTTTATCAGAATGTGTTCAACGAATGTACCAAGATTTTATTAAACAAACTAGTAGAACTTCTCATGACTTCGCTCGCGTAATGTTTTTTACCTCACGCTGCACTTTGACCAACTTCGGGTACTTATAATTATTCTTGGTATAAAGTTATGTCAAATACAGGATTTATTCTGGAGATACGAACGCAAACAAGTTTGGTCGAATCGAATCAATCGCTCAAACCAATCATCACCTCTAGATGTCGAAAGACCCTTTAAATTTCAGCTTTCTAGAAGTAATTAATTAATGATGTAGGTTGTGCGATCATCTGTCAGTCAGTCAGTCAGTCAGTCAGTCAGTCAGTCAGTAACGTAAAAGATTTGAGTTTGGAACTTCTAGCGGTAAAAATATTAAAACATTTTCGATGTTGTTGATGTCAATACATCTGAATATACTTACCTAGACTTTTTATAAAAAACAGTGAACTCTGATCCGACTTGATACCTGATTGATTAAATATCAAGCACCACATTTTCCATCACAGCTTAATCGCCACACAAGCTTAATTAAAAACTAACATGCAATCCATTCTACCTGAAAAGTTAATTGAAAATACTCAGCGCTCGGACGGGAGTGAATGAGATAGCGGCGATTTATTCGTGTGGCGTCAACGACGACGAATGGTGTGGATCATTGCACGCGACTGTACTGCCTCTCCACTATGGACTCATGAATTCCATCGTAGTTTAGAATTCGGGCAAATTTTTTAGTCTATTTTACAAGATGATTCCAATTTGAATTACTTATCTTCTTTGTCATTATTAATATTGCAAAATGTGGGCTGAATATCTTGCATTGAACATTTTGACTACCCTATTTAGATATCTTCAAAAGATCTAAGTAACAAGAGATCTGAGGTGATATCTATCAAGCCTGGAGATTAAAGTTGTGATCATGTTTTAATTATTTGAATTATATCAATTTATATTTGATAATTTACCGCTCTACCAATCGTACAATGCTACGCACAACTCGTCGATACTAACCCCGCGGCGTATTTGCAAACAGACAGAACTTAAGAACGAAACCCGAACTTGATTTCCAGAGTAAGTCTCCCGGACGTTCTGAACAGTTGGGTGAACAATTTATTTCAAAGATTTGTCATTGAAGTGCACTTGAATGTTAAATTGTACCAATCCGAGTGCGGTTTTTATCGCTATTTTTTTTAAACAGTCTTTTCATAGCTTGCATCATTATTAGCAAATTAATTAGGTTAAGCATCTTATAGCACAGTCATCAAAAGCTATAAGCTTAGCGTTTGTGTTAGCGGTCAGTAACTTGAACTCTGTTTTCTATATAAGTATAATTTATTAATTTGTTTAATTTTAAAACTTAAAAAACTGTAATAAAATGTATTTTGGGAAAATCGCTTCAAGAACTCGGGTTTTATTGGAAAAATAACCACCAAAATTACGCAATAAAACTCGAAATAACACGAGAAAAAATATATAGAAACTTGAGCGACAAAGTTGACAGTCGAATGCATCACAGAAAATCCTCCTCACGATATAGGTACTTTTATTTATACGAGTGTATCTATGTAGCGAGGACAGATCAAATGATATGCACTACTGCGCGCGTCTGTACCGGACAGTCGGGTAGAGTGGGTCGTTTATTTCTGACTATTATTGAAAAGGAGTGAAGTGGTCGGTCCGAGCGTCAGTTGAAATTGCCTTCGCAAAAGACTATGTTACCTTGAAGCCTGCTTTATGTTAAGGCTGTTGTACACAATTTGAAAAATAAAATAAAAAAATATAATAAAATGGTTTTTTTTCTTGCTCTTGCCTCTTTAAAATGATAAATAACCGATAAAATTACACGCGTCAAAAGATCTTAAAAACGCTTACTTTCATGCTTCGGTCGCTGAGCAAGAGCTCTTTACAAATGACTTATACTTGTAAAAAAATTAAAAGAGGTAAGATCTTATGTCGTTCTCTAGAAAGTCCCAATTTGCGTAACGTTTCTAAACGACAGTTTTAAAAAGGACGGTATGGCGAAAGCGGAATTTTTTGGAATGTGGGACGAACATGTGGGGCGAATGCGGAATAAATCTATACTAACTACTGTGCAAAATGTGGGCATATGCCCATTGTTTTTGGACGTGCCTCTAAGTATTCGCTCTAAATATCCTTAAAGATCTAAGTAACTTGTGATCTGAGGAGTTAAATAATAGATTTTCATTTATATCCTAAACTATCAGTCGATCTCGATCGAGTCTTTCCTCGAAGAACAATTATTATTTATTTTCTGATTCCCAGCTAGTTTGAATATGTATAGATAAAAAAAGCATTTGTAGATATTTCACACAACGCCATCGCCTCTCAAACTAAGCATAGATCTACTATAAAAACCAGATTGCCGATAAATTAATCTATACTAATATTATAAAGAGGAAAGTTTTGTATTTTTGTATTTTCGTTTGTAACGAATAAACTCAAAAACTACTGGTCCGATTCCAAAAACTTTTTCACCGTTAGAATGCTACGTTATCCCTGAGTAACATAAGCTATATTTTATGTAGGTACCTTGCGAGCAAAGCCGCGAACGGAAGCTAGTTGTATATATTTTTGTAAATAAGTACATACATAGAATACATAAAAACACCCAGACACAAAACAAGCATCTGCGTTCATCGTAGCGTTAAATCAGTATTATTATGATTCATCAAGGTGCTTTAGGTTTACAGAACTTATAGCTTCCATTTTCCAGTTAATATATAGTAGCGGAGGCTGCCATTAGCATTTCCAGAGGCTTCAATTGAGGTAATGCAGCGTTTGTTCGAGACAGGAATGTTTCGGGGCGTTTCAGGCTCAGCAATATAGATATCTATCTATATTAATAATTTCGTCAAGGGGTACGGTAGACTCGATCGAAACCTTACCTGAATAATAAAGCGTAAAAAAATAAACAGTTCGAGTCGACAACATTTATATCCGCAAAATTCGGATTGTCGAGTATTTTATAAAATTCTAATGGTGCTGAGAGACAAATCGCGGTCGCCATATTGGCCATTATCGCAAAACGTCCTGACACCGGATGACATCTTGAGTAGCTAATAAAAACTCAAAGTATCAATAGTACAACCGACCTTTTTGTTGCACTACGTAGGTGATAATGATAACGCGTACGAAGTCGCGGGTATCAGCTAGTAGCAATATAAATACAGGAACCGGCGTTCAAGATAGGCTAGATTCTGTTTTGTGGTGATGTTGTGATCGTAACTCACATTTTGCGTCTCAAAATCTATATCCATTACTTAATATTATAAAAGAAAAGCATGTATTTTTGTAGTTTTGCTTGTAACGATAAACTCAAAAACTAATAGTCCGATTTCAAAATTTCTTTCGCCATTACAATGCTTCATTATCCCCGAGTAACATAGGTTATATTTATTACTAGATAAAATTAGGGATCCCTACTAAAACTTCAATAATGTAACCCAAGGTTTAATAATTAAGGGATTTTTGCGGACGAAATCGCGGGAAACAGCTAGTATATAAGACAAAAGTACGCCTCGCGTTAAAAACGTCTCGATAATGGGGTAGCTTGTACTCTTGTTATATTACTACTCATTATTCCTTGGATTGCATAAGCGCACTATAATAGCCATTGATGACTTTATTTGATGACTCCTGTTTCGTGTATAAAGAAACTGCTAGAAATAGTATACTTTCACAACATAAAACTTTGTTTCGCGATCATTTTTGATATGACATAAAAAATAATAAAATTTATCGATCAAAAATGTCGCAAATATTGTTTTTGTATCAAGGCAAATAAAAAATTTGCAGAACAAACGCTCTTTCTTGGATGTGCCATAGCAACAGCCGAAGAATGCCTAAATATTTAGCAGTTCAGTTCTGGCAGAAGTGCAAAAGTTTTAAATTTTTAGGGAATACGGTATGCATGCACTTTTGGCTGGAATAGATATGATATTTATTTGAAAAATTTGGAAAATTGCTACCATAAAAATATTATTGACCTTGTTTGTTTCATTGCTTGTACCAAGTATATTTAAAAGTTAAGTCACAAAACTGAAGAGAGCATAAACTGGGCACTTGAGCAGATATCTTGTCATTTATAACCTATCTATCTTTATAGCCAAAACTGCGTTGAGCATAACAATAATAAGAATCTGAAAACAGTTATTTCACAAATAACCATGAGATTATAATATTTTATTTGCTAGAAAATATAATATTATATTATGGAATTTCTGTACCCTAAAACAATCTTTTAAATATCAGCTTTTACCTAATTTTTGTTGTGCGTTGAGTAAGTCAAGTTTGTATGTATGGATGTTTATTATTCTTTCACGCTGAAACAGCTGTACGGACCTGGATGAAATTTGGCACACTGGAATAGAACATAAACTACTTTTTATCCCGGAAAAATATACGGTTCCCGTGGGATAGATTTATTTTGTTTTTAAAGGTACCACGCGGGTAAAGCCGAAGGCGGAAGCTAGTTTTCCGTATTTAGAAAATATGAAGAACTCGAATGAAGAAATATGAAGAAGAAGGGTAATGTTTTGGGTGCGCGTTGGATTCGTCTGGATTACAAGAGTCATCATCATCTTCCTGCCCTTATCCCACTAGGTGGGGTTGGCACAACAGCTTATCGGCTGTAAGATGCTATTTCCAATTATTATTAGAATGAAACTTATAAAAATTATATTGTTAAATTTTAATTTTAATTTTAAATTTCATGTTAAAATTAAACATTGTTAAACTGCCACTCCCGTATAGGCCCTTATAGCCACGAACAGAAATGTTCGAGTACCTACTTCGAATTGTTCTTTGACCTGACGTCACATAAATCATCTTTATTCGATGTAAAAAGGCTAATGATGATGATGATGATGATGAGTATTAAACGGGTATTTATTGCTTTTTTTCCGTTTTATTCTGTATCTATTTTTCCCGTTTAATAATGTGTTCAGATCGCGTAATGTATATATTTTCAATTACTCCCAATTACTCCCAGTCGGATGTCTTCAAATTTTGCTAAAGGTACTCATCTATTGATGCTTACCTTCTTTGCGTGCCCCCCGGTACAGGAGTAGCAGCCAGCCTCGCCTGCCTCTTCAGGAGTTGGACAGTCAGCGCGAAGGAGACCACCATCGTCAGCATAGGAATGTAGAACGCGACCAGCGAGCCGAAGATCCAGAAGAATCGGTTGTTGATGACGCATACATCCGGAGTCGGCATTATGTTCTGCCGGTTTATCAAACCTGTAGAAAAAAAAAAATTATTTATGTAGGCAACATCGTGAGGAAACCGGCTTACCCCAGAACTAAAAATTCAAATGTGTCATTATGTTACTTTTTTTATAAACGGCGATGAGCTTGCAAACTGCCACGTACGGAATACTAATATAGCTAATACTAGAATAGCTACTGTGCAAAATGTGGACATGTACCAAATGTCATGGTTGGACGTGCCTCTGACCCTCTTTAGATATCCTCAAAGATCTAAGTCACTGGAGGTCTGAGGAGTTATCTACCGAGCCTGGGGATTACAGTCGTGATCATGTTTTTATTTATTTTTTTACTTCTTGTTTTTTTTTATTTCTCAATCCTTATTATATTTACAAAGGCTTTCACAAAGAGTACTCAGAGCACACGTATACTTTTAATTACACACATATATTTTGCTTTAAACGTATTTTCTCACTGAGTACAACACCGAGTAAGCACTTTGGCATCTAGCATAGAAAATTCGGCTCAGAATGTCTTAAATTATAATACATCAGAAGGCAAAGAAGCAAATTGTTAGGTAACTCGCAAAATTGCTAACAATTTCAGACTTTCCGGGGCAATTGAATTCTGAAATTCGTAATTTACTTAGAATAAATTCTGTAAGTATTTACAAGATGGAGTTTTCCAAAATGTTTTGAAGTTAACCCTTTTTGAAGAATGCCGTTTTAGACAAATAATAGGTAAGCCCAGTAAAAGAGAAATGAATGAGAAAACCTGTTTTCCTTGTATTTATGACACTATTAAAGGTTCACAGCAACATTTTTTCTATAAACAATCTAATTTTGTATCTATGTTTCTAACTACAAGTTGGAGGCACTTTGTCTTGTCTCTTTTAAGATGGAGCACATTGTCGGAATAAATAAATTGGAACACAACATTATGGGACACAACGTCAATAGGTTACTTTTTAATCTTTATATTTTTAATTACACTATTAGGTTCTCTTGAGCCTAGGAGAAGAGCTGATTTTTTATAAATGAGTTAATAAATTTGAAGTGTCTTAAATTTTGTACGAGTTAATAAATATTGAATAGTGTTTTTAGGTAAAACGAAGTGTAATAAAAATGGTGCTTTTCATTGGGACTCGATGGCGACTTGCCGATACTTGGATAAGGTCCAACAAAGAAACAGTTGTTACAGAAAACAGGTGCATCGAATCATATAACTTTAAGTCGCTAGAGAATGTTAAAAACTCCAAAGACGCAAATATTGTTAATAAAAATTTGAGCAGATAAAATCTTGTTTCTATGTGAATGCATCCATTTACTTGTTTACAAACCTGTTCGATAATACCATGCAAATTTTGAGTTTCGGTAAAATAGTCAAACGATAGAATTCAAAACGATAGAACGATAGAATTTGACAGGCCTCACAGCTCAGTTAGTAGTAGCTCTGACTTCTGCGCTGCAGGTTGTGGGTTCGATCCCATCCAGGATAAACATGTGTGATGAACGCAGATATTTCTTCTGTGTCTGGGTGTTATTTACGAAAAAAAAATAATATAATAATTAATCTTTCAACCATCTGGTTCCCATAGTACAGCTTTGCTTAGTTTGTGGCTGGATGGCGTGGTGTGAAATGTCCACCAATATGTATAATATATTTATTTAAAGTTAAAATACTTACCCACCGGTAAGATTAACTTTGTCGACAATATAGAAATTCATTACCTGATTTTCTGCAGTTTCAGTAGCTTACCTAAAACGGTGATGGAACTAGAGACGAACATACTGAGTAGCCAGACCAGAGCTATCTTGATGGCCACCACTCTTTTCGTGGAATGATGGCGACTCTTCAGCGGATTTCTTATACCTAAGAACCTGAAACCAAGGGTTAGTTATTTATTCCAAACTTTTCGATTCAGACGGGAATCGAACCCGGTAACTCCCTTTTGGGATGCGTACTGCTTAGTCCCTGAATCCGAATAATGCACAAAAAATACTAAGCACTGAACCAGATTCACTTGACATTATAGCGTACACAATGAGATTAATGACTGCAGATGGAGCGAGATAGAAAAACTCTGTCGAGTACGTCTTTAATAAATGACACTTTCTTTGCTAGAAACTCTTTGATCAGTCGAAACTTGCTCATGCGTCACTACAAGAGTATGCAAATTAAAAAACAAAAAGATTTATAGTTTCCTAAAAAAATAAGCACAAAATTGAGGATTCACTACAAACAAAATTTTGCGACGAAATATGTTTTGAATGAGTTTTGTGTATTAGACATAGCAAAAGATTTACGTACACAAGTTCGCGGCATTAAATATGTTCCCACAAACTCTAAACATTTGAATTCTCAATTTTCTACCTTTATAATGATTCTTCACAAACTGTTGTGTCCTTAGGCAGTAAAGATGAGCTATCTACCGATTGTATAACGATCCTGAGATAGCTTAATTTTTTCATAATAATTATGATTTTTTAAATACGGTACTGCATGTACTATTTGTTACATTATATGTTTTATCTACTTACTTTTTTTGTTAGATACATTATTAGTGAAAACTTTTAATTGGCCTAAGTTCTGTGTTATCTAGTTGTAAATTTTCCTAAAACTGTATTATAAATAAAATATTACACTCGAACATTTCTGTATCTACGAATAATGTAAAAGTTAAAGTAACAATTTTCTATTTAATTTGTAAATGTGTAACGCCTGAAGACTAACGTTTCCTGAATATTCCAAAGATGTTATTCGCCACGAGGCACGTACGATCGGGATGCAGCGTGCACTCGCAGTAAATCTGCGGAAAACACCTCATTTCCCAGCTTCGAGAATTGATGAGTTTTACGGTTGAACTTTACTTTCCTAAGAAACAGTGCGATTCTTTTGCCGTCCGTAAACTACCGTATTTTGCCAGTGGAAAGAAGACTTTTTCCGATTGATATACGGTTTTTTATCATCACCGGCTGACTTATAATTTAAAATAAATAATTTTGATGGTATCCACACACTTTTGGGAAGCAGAAGTGTTTTTAAGTAATGTTCTTACTGTTCTTCTCGTACTCGTGGGTTAGGTTGGAATTGGCATATAGATTTACCTAGCGTGTAAGACGTTTCAAAGTGCTCCTTGTGATTTTATTGAATAAATTATTTTTCAACTTCAATTTCAATAATCCTTCATCTATGACGTCACCACGTTATTTTCAAACCAAATCTTTTGTACTGGCCGATAACGATAACGATATATATTTTGAGTAGCATCGTCATTACGGTCGCCAGTTTTCAAGAAATTTCCCATTACTTTTAGATACATTTGCTGTTCGTTATACGGTAGGAACACAAAAAGAATTCAAATTGGTGCCACATCGAAGCATTGAGTTGAAACCAAAATAGTTCCTAGTTTCAAATGCAAAAGTTTCAACGCAAGTTAGTCTTTCTAACAGAAACTAAAGCTTTTGTACAAATAAGCTTCGCTACTCAGCACTTATAGGAATATTAAACAGGCCTTTGCATTTTCTAGATGATTTATACAGCGGTAGTGAAACTTTCACTCAGGCCTTAAAGGCCTAAGATATGGGCCTATTTCTTGTGGGTTAATCTCATCCCATCCCATCCCACTAATATTATAAATGCGAAAGTTTAGATGGATGGATAAGGACAATCCACACGAGGCCAAAAATTCGAAGGTGTGGGTGTCATTGGTTAGTATTCTTATGTATGCTTGTTACTCACAAGCTATGTACGAACGGCTCTGGATGAATTTGGCACAGAAAAGTGTACTGTTTCCGTGGGATAGATTTGTTTTTGTCTTTCCAGGTAGGTACCACGCGAACAAAGCCGCGGATCGAAGCTAGCAAGTAATATTTAATCCAAAAGATAAAATATATAATATATATATATATATAAATAATACCTTTAAACGAGCAATTCTTGTATATATGTATATATATATGTTTTCTGAATCTCGGAAACGGCTCCAACGATTTTCATGAAATTTAGTATGTAGGGGGTTTCGGCGGTGATAAATCGATCTAGCTAGGTTTCATTTTTATAAAACGTCGTTTACCAATAAAAAAACCGAGCAAAGCTCGGTCATCCAGGTACTATATAATTATAAAAACAAGTGTCGTGTCAGTTACACCATTTATAACTCAAGAACGGCTGGACCAATTTTTATGATTTTTGTGTTTTTGGATTTGTCTTCGTGCGGAATAAGAATGTATTGAATTATTTAGGTGTTCGTGCCTTCGCTTGAACCACATTTGAGATTACTACCCTTGTAACTCAGTCATTTATCGGTATAATCTATGGAAAGTTCTAACTACCCTCACTCTAATAGAATTAACAGACGCCAGGTGGACAGCGCTCGGCTGTTATTTCTTCAGTACGCTTTTGTAACTCAGTCGAGAAACACGTGCACAAGAAAATAAAGGAACACAACAAAAATTGGTAAGTGTACAATGATTTCTCGTTCGACGACTAAAAAATTCCGCTCGGCGCCCTTGGCCCAGCGACGAGACGCGGTCACGTTTTGGTGACGTAAGCCGTCAAATAGTGTGCCTATAGCACATGTCGTCTCACTGAACGTATGTCGCCTAACCAAAATCATGTCGTCTCAACGGACACATGTCACACCACGGACGCGTCACATACCGTCCTAAAAATATACATACCCATTTGATGCGACGCTATTTACGTCGTGTCGCCACACCAAGGCTTCACGCCAACGGGTGCCGGTGGGGCGAAACATAGTAGGACGACAACGTCGTCGTCGTCTCACCGCACACAGTACGACATTGCAATGATGTCTTGTATTAAGGTGATATTACGGTTTACAGATAATGGCGACTTCAACCCTAACCATGGGAAGCCTGGCTTCGATGATGCCGGAGGACGAAGACGAAGCAGAAGCTTTCAGAGCTATCGTACGTTCGATACAAAGCAATTACCCTGTCGAATGGGAAACTTGGAAAGTGACCGATCAATCGTGTGAAGACTTGTTCGGCAAAGAAATTTCTTCCACTATGGACAGCAAATTGAGATTTGGGATCCCAACTACGGATTTAGTACGCGCCTTTTATCCCAACGCCAAAGAACTTTCCGAAAGAGCATATCGTCATGCAAGGAGAGTCTTAATAAATTGGCCTCTGGGAAGAGCGTTGATATATTCACCTCACGGGGTCGCATCGAAAATCCATGACCCTTCCTACCATGAATTCATGAATACTATTCGTGGACTAAAATCCCAAGGCAAACTCACTAACCGCGACAAGACTTCCAAAATCATGAGGAAAGAAAGCGGTCAACAACAGTTCGCAAGTAGCACTCCACTTTCGGCGTCATCAAAACTCAGTGAGGCTACAATCAAAACCTCATCGGAACATAGCGGCCGGGCTTCTGCAGCCACCAAAAGACGAAGTGAAGACAGAGGGGCTTCACCCTCACCAAAACGACAAAGTGAGGCAGGGTTCGTGGACCCAAACAGTAACCAGCTTTTAGCGGACGTCTTTCAAAAACAAATGGAGATGTTTAACAAAATTCTCGAAATGCAGTCGGAACAGAATAGCAATATTAAAAAGCTTCAAGACGTGGCAACTAAACCAGCAGATTTAAATGCTTCATTTGAATCGATCCCTGATAGCACATGTGACGACGAAGCTAATGAAAATTGTCGTCGCTCACCACTTGTCGACACGGCTCACGGAGACAGTGACGCAGAATCCAATTTGGAATACACTGACAATGCAGAACAAATCGTTAGAAATGAAATTGCTTGTGCTCAGCGTCGCCTGGAAGCAATCCAAGCCAGCAAAACAACAACGGCCTTTGATTTTAAGCCGTGCACAACAGAGATTGAAACTAAATTTTCCAAAGCCGACCCAGTTTTAGCACAACAAGCAATAGATTGTCAGCGGTTAGGAACTGACAATTGGAAAAACATTCGGTACTCTGAAGTACAGAAACAGTTCCAAGCCTCCCCGATGTTCTCGGCATTGAAGGTAAACAACTTGTTCGCTGGAGTTACCCCAAACTGGACATCTGTCACCATTTTAGAGAAAATGGATCTTATTTTGGGAGCCATCACAAATGGCTTGCTTCAGCAAAGGAAAATATTTGAAGAGCTTTGTGATAAGCTACCACAAGACTTCAAGCAAAAGGTGGGGCAAGAATTTTTAGGCGGCAACTCCAAATTCCGTAAGAATTCGGATTCCTTGCTACAATATGTATGTGGTCGAAGAGCTGAAGTAATTCAGCAAAGAAGGGACACATACAAGGTCAAGAATAAAGCTCTGCACGAAATTATTCATAATATACCACCGTCTGACTGCCATTTGTTCAAAGAACCTGATTTGACACAAGTTGTGAAAGACCAAGGAGGAACACAAAAGTTTTTTCCATTTAGGAAAACATTTCCTCAAACAGCTAAAAGCACCTATAAACCTGATCATAAATACAAAAAGGGAGGGTTCAAGAAAGAAACCAACAAACCCTTCAACAGGAACTCCACATACAACTCGGGCAACAAAAGACAGTACGCTAACAATGACAAACAAGATAGAGGTGCCAAAGGGCAAAATACCAAATGGAAAGGAGGTGTTAAGAAAGCATGACTCGGAATCCTTCCGAGCAGGTCAGTTATTGTTCCATCGGGAGAAATGGTTGTCGATAGGAGCTCCTCAAGCAATAATCGACATTCTGACAGGTTACAGAATCCCATTTCAGAAAAAACCACTGTTGATAAAACTAGCATGTCGCAGAAAATCATTCGAGACCCAATCGTCAGAAGACATGAAAAGCGAAATCCAAAACATGTTGAAGTGCAAAGCAATCCAGCTAAGCTCACACGACACAGGATTCTTGTCGACAATGTTTTTAAGAAAAAAGCCCGATGGAACAAACAGGCCAATATTCAATTTAAAACGATTGAACCAATTTGTCCTTGCTCCCAAATTCAGATTACTGAACCATTACCGGATTCCAACAATCCTCAGTCCAAAGATTTACATGGCAAAGATAGATCTCTGTCAGGCTTATTATCATGTACCAATAGTACCAACCCATTGGAGATTTCTATCCCTGACTTACGAGGGAAAAACTTACGAAATGACCTGCCTACCATTCGGGCTAGCAAGTGCCCCTTCTGCCTTTGCAAAAGTGACAAGTTGGTTAGCACACTGGTTCAGACAACACTTGGACATAAAGATTGTTGTATACCTGGACGATTTTTTAATCGTTCATCAAGACCCAAACATTTTAAGACAGCAGGTGATGTTAGTGACTCAAAAATTAGAACACTTGGGATGGTCGGTGAACAGGAAGAAATCAGTGACAGAGCCTTCACAATGTCTAGAATACTTAGGGATAACTTGGGATACAGGAAAAAACCTGAAGAGGCTTTCAGTCGCAAAGACAAAACAACTAGTTGCACTAATCCAAAAATTTTGGGTAAGAAAGCATTGGAGCTGGCACGATGCAAAAGTCATCATAGGAAAATTAAACTTTGCAGCTTTTGTAGTGCCTTTGGGAAGGCTTCATTGCCGTCGGCTACAGATCGAGTCCAACAAGTTGCCAAAACTAAGGCCACACCAAAAATTTCCAATAACAGAAGAATGTCTGGAATATCTTATCTGGTGGACAAAACATGCTCACGAAGGCACAGCAATTCATTACCCCAATCCAACAATGTTCATAACAACAGATGCCGCAGACTCCGGTTGGGGCGCGATAGCCAACAGCCAGAAGTTTTGGGGACGTTGGACAAGCATGCAATGCCAATGGCACTGCAACCAAAAAGAGCTGTGGGCTCTATTCGAAACTTTGAAGTGCCTTGGCCATCAAATTCAAGGAAAATCTGTAGTCTGGCAAACGGACAACCGAACCGCGGCTGCTTATGTAACAAAACAAGGAGGTACGAAATCCATAAGATTGTTAGACACAACAAAACACATACTCCAACTATGCAAACAGTTCAACTGCAGCTTAACCGCCCGTTATATTCCGGGGCCATACAACGGTCTTGCAGACAGTCTATCGAGGACCAAACACTTACCAGAATGGCACCTAAAAACCCAAATAGTAGAGAAGATTTTTCAGGTGATGGGAACTCCAGAAATAGATCTGTTTGCCTCGAAGCGCTCAGCGGTACTACCACAGTATGTGAGCGAAGATCTTTCAGACAAGAGGAGCCAATACACCGACGCCTTCAGCAAAATATGGCGATACGAACTAGGATGGATATTCCCGCCGCCAGCTCTCATACCGAGAGTTCTTCACCATCTGCAAACATGCACAGGAGCTTATCTTCTAGTAGCACCGAACTGGAGCAAAGCGTATTGGATGCCGGAAATAAAAAAGCGAGCCATTCAACTACCATGGGCAATACCCAACCTTCCATCCAATCTAGTAGACCTACAGACGAATCTGCCACCGCCAAAGGTGGATCAACTCAGTTTGCAGGTTTGGAAAATACAGGCTGGACCAGTGAAATATTAGGCTGGAACGACCAGGAAGTACAATTATTGCAAGACTCATGGAGAACATCAACGTTAAAAACCTATCGTCCAGCTTGG
Source organism: Cosmorhoe ocellata (assembly GCA_963675405.1). NCBI lineage: Eukaryota > Metazoa > Arthropoda > Insecta > Lepidoptera > Geometridae > Cosmorhoe > Cosmorhoe ocellata. The sequence goes on along the minus strand of OY776246.1, from coordinate 9,556,834 downwards.
CGAAGATGGTTAAGCTGGGCATCAGAAGAAAATGTTAAAGCAGATGATCCACAACCAAGGGATTTAGCGAAATTCCTGTGTTATTTACACGAAGTGATAAAATTGTCGCCTAGGACTATTTTAGTCCATAAATCCGTGGTGGCAACGTTTACAAATCCACATAACAGTTCTTCATTGAGTTCACATCCAATAGTAACACATGCGCTCAAAGGAATCCTTTCAAGGAAACCAACGGTTAAAAGATCTATCTCTTGGAAAATTGAAGATTTATTAAGTTTTATGGAAACTTATAGCCTCAATTGTGAAAGCTTATTTGCAGTCTCTCGTCACACGAGTGTCCTTCTCTTGTTAGCATCAGGCAGAAGAGTTCACGACCTCACATTGCTAAGTATCCAACCTGACCTCTTTCAAGAACAGGATAATGAATTGATCTTTTGGCCAAAATATGGATCTAAAACAGACAATGCCAGACATAGGCAGTCGGGATGGTGCCTCAGATATCACTCTATCCTTCGATTTAACCTAATCCACTGGGTGAAACAAGTAATATCACTATCTGAAAAGAGGCGCAGATCAAAACAGCAGTTAGAAAGTCTATTCATCACAACAAGAGGGAACGTTAAGGAAGCATCGCGAGCTGTAATTGCAGGGTGGATAAAAACACTTTTTAAAGAAGCCCAAATAACATCCACGGCTGGCAGTATCCGGGCAGGTGTTGCAACAGACAACTGGTCACATAAAAATATGGATATTGACGAAGTCTTAAGAAGAGGTAACTGGAAATCTAAAAATACTTTTTTTAAGCATTATTTCAAAGAAGTCAAGCCATCGCCTATAGCCTCTTCGAGAAACAACCTAAGTGATTGTTTCCTACCGTTAGATTAACATTTAGTTACTTAAGAAATGTATTTGTAAATAAATAAATGATTGTTGTACCTAATCAAAGAAAAATTATGAACAATACAGGAAATGATTCAGAATAATGTTTGTTTCATTTCCATTCATAGAAAGGTATTCACAGTACGCCCTGGACAGCGCCGGCAGAGGTTAAACACGTCTCAAATGTGGTTCAAGCGAAGGCACGAACACCTAAATAGAACCGTTTTTCCCCCAAAGGGTAAAAAACGTATATTTAGGTTTCTGCCGAAGCTTGAACCACACCTAAAGGCCTTGCCGGCTTTATAAGGTACTGAAGAAATAACAGCCGAGCGCTGTCCACCTGGCGTCTGTTAATTCTATTAGAGTGAGGGTAGTTAGAACTTTCCATAGATTATACCGATAAATGACTGAGTTACAAGGGTAGTAATCTCAAATGTGGTTCAAGCTTCGGCAGAAACCTAAATATACGTTTTTTACCCTTTGGGGGAAAAACGGTTCTATTACGGCTGTACGAAGTTCGCCGAAACAGCTAGTAATCAATATAACTGGCTTCAAAATCGCACAAAATTAAAATTAAGTTACACAAAAGTACTAAAATCATTTTCCTTAAAAATATAAAACGTAGCCATAAGTATTGTAACTCTGACAAACGAGTTCAAAGTACTATGAGAAGTTACTTTCCACTTTTTCCGCATTTGGGAGTTGAAAGATTGATTTTCGGCTCCAGCTTTATAACTCATAGGCTGTCGCCTGCCTCATCACTCTTAGCCCCATATTCATCAACACATAACCAGTCGGTTTTTATACCCATCAGTTAAGTAGACAGATGGGAATCAACTCACGCTCGAAAATTCACACTGTTTCCCGAGGAGTGGATAGGCAGAGACAGCAGATTTTCACTTCCTACTACCCTGACGTACCTCTTTGTAGCCGAACTCATTCACCGTACATTTTTCATACTCTTGACTTCTTGGCTTTACCACAAGCTCTTACAAACCGTCATGTTTCAGAAACGTTTCATTTCAAGCTTGATAAAACACTGTTTTAATATTTTTATAGATCAAGGTACGAAGAGCTTCTGGTAAGGCCCCTGACCATTTTCGAAAACTCGTTAGTACATACATGAAATCACGCCTGTTATCCAACGGGGTAGGCTATAGAGATCACGGATATCCACTTGCTACGATCCTGACACACCTCTTTTGCTTCATTCACTCTCATTACATTCTTCATACATGCGCGTCGGTTTAGGGTACCCTTGACCTGGCCCCTATTCAATAAACATTACAAATTGTAAAATACAATTAATTGTAAGCGGCTACATTTCTACAAGTTTCTGTTTATTCAAAAAATACGATTTACTGAAGCAAAATTTACAATATTGTTAAGTTTTCTTACAATTCTACATATTTGTAGGTTTTATTAAACAGCACTTGTCATAAAATTCGACAATATTGTCACTTTTTTACAAATTTGTAGACTTGTAATGTTTATTGAATAGGGGCCTGGCCTTTCTCTAAAACGTCCCCAATTTGATCGAGGTACGTACGCCGAAGTCTTCCTCTTCCAACTGTCCCATTCACACTCGCCTTATGCACCTGTTTCATCACTACGTCTTCCTTTACTCCATAACGTTCTCCTACCTTCTATTATAACCAAATAATTATTATGATAACTGATTGAACAGTAGTTTCAAAAGTTTTTGAGACATGTAATAGATATTATACCGAGTATATATGTATAAAAACTAACTGTAAATAATACAATATTTTCAGCTACGGTTTTGAAGCCTCACCGACGTGTTACGACTGCAGAAAACGCTCGAACGCCGCAAAATGATTGCCATCTCACTTGTGGCTTATGAAAATACTCGTATAACTAGGTAATACGCCCGCGACTTCGATTGCTTGTTTTAGTTTAAAACGCGTTTATATCGAGGTTTTGGATAGCAACTTTAACCCTTTTTTTACCCCTTCTAAGATGAAGAGCGATAAAACCTACCCCACTAAATAAAAATTGGTGAATATTTTATACAATGCCATCTAGTTTAAAACTAATAATAAATATAATAATTAAATAATGCTGGACACTAATCACACAGCATCATGTAGCCCCAAACTAAGCAGAGCTTGTATTATGGGAACCACATGACTGGTAAACTATATAGATACATTTTTTTTTGTAAATACATACATATTATACATAGAAAACACCTAAACCTGAGACAAATATCTGCAAATAACGCAAACATTTGTCCTGCGGCGGGAATTGAACCCGCAACCTTCTGCGTCTCAGGCGGACCTTCGCCCGCTGCGCCACAGAGGCCTTCAAAGCAAAGCTTGTACTAACCGCTTGGAAACAGATAGTTGATAAATTATTTATATTTTTTTTTGTAAATACAGACAGTAAAACTCAGTAGTTCTACCGTCAAATGTAAAGACAGAAAGACGTTAGAAAGACGAAAGAAGTTATTCTGTAAGAACTAGAATAGGGTTTGCTTATGTTTTTAGGTACTAGAATATATTTGTCTTTCAGTATACATTACAAACTTCTCTACCTGTACAATTTCGCTATAATATACATAAACAGATGAATACTGAATGCTTTGAGTGTGTTACGTTTTATGATTATTTCCGTCACATGGTTTGAAGGAAGAACTTTTGACACAACTCTCATTTTTACGAGCGTATGTCGCATCACATAAACAAAACGTGGTTCAGCTACGGTTATTGCCACAGACAGTTGGTTCGAGGCTTTTTTGAGACATATATCTGCGATATTTGTCTTCCGTCTGTAAAAATAAGGTTGAAATTGGAACATCCCTGTTTATTATTAGTAGATAAATACAAACTATTGGGAGCCACTTTATAAGAGACTAGCGACCCGCCCGGCTTCACACGGATAAAAAATTATTATGTTACTCAAGGATAATGTAGCATTCTAATGGTAATACAATGTTTTAAATTGATGAGTCGTTTTTGAGGTTATTCGTTTCAAACAAAAATAGAAAACTTTTCTCTTTATAATAATTAGTATAGACTAGCTTCCACGCGCGGCTCCACTTACGTGGTACTAGCCAGAATAAAAAGTAGCCTATGTGTTTGTCCAGGTCATAAACCACGCGTATTCCAAGTTTCATCCCGCCTCGTTCACACGGTTCAGCATGATTGAGTAACAAACATCCATCCAAACTTTCACATCCTACTAATATTATAAACGTGAAAGTTTGTAAGAATGTATGGATGGATGGATGGATGTATGGATGGATGTATGGATGTATGTTTGTTACTCTTTCACGCTAAAACGGCTGAATGAAATTTGGCACAGATATAGATTATGGTCTAGTAGTAAGTACGAAGTATGGTAATAGCTAGTTGTTATCACGTACTATAATAAAGTATTTCATTTTACCATGACTCAAAGGACAGAAGCGTTCAAAGAAAAATGAAGTAAGTTTGTTTGTCATTAGGGATAACATTATTTTCCGACTTATATCAAAGGTCTTTTGAAAATATCCTATTATGTAACAAATGTTCTCTGTGCCAAATGTTCACAAATTCATTTTTATTTTCTACATACTAAGTTACATCGAAATGTGCATGTTACAAAGATAACGACCGACATACTATTAATATTGCGTCGTGACGTCGTAAAATATATGTAGTACGAGTAAAACTTTGTATTGTTTTTATCTAGCAAACAAAGTAACTAAAATACATCAATGGATTTGATAGCCACACCTATATCTAAACTCATCATTTTATGACACACTGGTGGTAATTCGGCTTATTCCCAAAGTACTCCATTCTTTTGTTCAAAAAAGATAAGAATCTCGAACATTAGTTCCCAATCTACTCCAAAGAATTATTATTAAAAAAAGGTAAAATAAAAATAGTGCGTTTAAGTTTTGAGACTACTCCATTCAAAACATCGAAACAAAATAATGTTTCATTCTACTCCATGAGATGAAGGAGTACAGTCTGTCAGAGTATTTCTGTAACAAAATTAGGTACCTATGCTGGCAAAAGTTTTCTTCAAATTATTTAGGACGTTTACGTCAGCGGCAAATGGAATAAATTGTAAGTACTTCACTTCAACATCACTTACATACTTTTAACGCATTATTATTCAGAAAAAAACGGTAGCAAAAGAAATAAGTTTTGTTACACCCACGTATGTTAATGTTACAAGCAATTACCAAATTACAAATTATTTAATTTCTAAATATATTTTAAGGGGTTGTTCCTCGTGGCCAAACTATTTCGCCTAACTAGTTTGGCTACGCTACGAGGAATAACATTTCCTCATAGCCGAACTCGTGTCAAAATAGGAAAAGCAAGTACCTACCTACAGTTATCTACAAAATGAAAATACCTCTGCAATACTTATGTTGTCCTGGTACTTCAAACATTATTATTTATCCATTTGTCATGAAGGATGAATAAATTATGTCTTTTAGATAATTTAACAAAGCCATTTTTGCAACATTATTTCGAAAACATGATTTGTCCTTCATGACGACAACGGATAAAATGTTTTGTAGTAAGTACCATGACATCAAAAGTATCGCAGAAGTATTTTGATTTAAGCAAGAAAAAAAAACCTGTGCAACGTTTCTGATGTCCTGGTCTTTTAAAAAAATCCAAATCACAATTCACACATAGTGCATAATTGCTATTGCCAAAAAGATAGATACTATGTACGAAACAAAAAACAAATTAGGCGAAAAATAATAGAGAAGAAAAATATGTTTATTGTACTACTTATTAAAATATGTAGGTATTTCTTAAGCTGACTGTACGTCAGTTACCTTGTGGAGTAAAATGCGAAATAAATCAGTATGCTAAAGACTAATATTAAATGTTTGGAGTAGTTTGAGAACGAATGTATGAGATAATTATTTTTGGACACCAGTAGGGTGGAGTCGAATTAAACTAAAATAACAATAATTTATTCGTGGAGTAGTTTGAGAATATTTCTTGGAGTACTTTGAAACTAAAACGTGGAGTACTTTGGGAATAAGCCGTCGGTTGTTTTGCAGATAACTTAAAAAATGCTACCATAGGTACGATCTTATTTGGCTTACTATAAAGACCAAATTAGCGTAACATTTTTGAATGACAGTTTTAAAAAGATCTAAAATTGACATAATCATTCTAATTTAATTAATTTTCCACCATTTTTTAGTCAACACCAATTTACATGGCTTCTAAAATAAGCTAAAACACGTCAATCATACGTCAGTTTAGTCAAATTTAGAATTGTAATTTAAAATGTTTACGCTAATTTAGTATTTGATATGAACAAAATAAGGTCGCGTTTATTTCAGCATTTTTTTTAGTTAGTTTTAGTTAGTCTGCGGAACAACAGAATCACCACCACTGTCTAATCAATCTTAAACGACATGACAATTTAATCAAGAACATTATAGAAGGAAAAGTGGAAGGAAGGAGAGGAAGAGTAAAACTGAGTATAAACTATGCGAGCCGAGTGAAAGAAAAGGTTACTGGTCGTCTAAAGAAGTCAAAGAGGTTGCCCTGAAAAGAACTAAGTGGAGAAAGATTCAAATTATACCGACAAGAGTCTAACTCTTAGAAGGTTCAAAATATAAAAGTATATTACATTGACATTGCTCGAAAAGTTTGTGGTAAGGCTTTTTGGTTCTGGTTCTTTCCAGATGTCCTGTACTTTTAATGATCAGTAGTTAAACCAGTAATACGAGACTAAAAGGGAGCGGGTTCTTTAATGCGCCCAGAGTTTATTGATTTCCCTCTTTTTATTGTGTCAAGCTTTATAGCGATACGTCAGCCAATCGATTCTAATAGGTCTTATAAAGTAATAGTGTCAGGACTATAAAAAATGTAATTAAGGCGAGTGTCTTCCAAAGCTATATATTTTTTACGGGTCTGAGTGTTGTATTTTTAAAACACAGAAACACTATATACATATAGTTTCTAAAACCCACGATAAATTGAATCCTATGGACACAAAAAAACATGATCACAACTCTAATCCCCAGACTCGGTAAATGTCTTTTCAGATCTATAGTAACTTATATTTTTGAAGATTGGTAGTCAGAAGCACGTCCAAACATGATATTTTGGCACATGCCCACATTTTGCACAGTGGTTAGTATTCCGTACGTGGTTGTAAGCGCATTGCCGCTTATAAGAATACTAACCTATGACACACACCTTCAAGTTTTTGGTCCTAGGGTATGCCGGTTTCCTCATGATGTTTTCCTTCACCGTTTAAGAGCGCTACGCACATAAATTTTTCAAATGGAAAAACTCATTGAAGCACGATCAGGTTTGAATATATAAACGCTTTTCTCTTTCCTTTTCTTTCTTATAATTCGTAGATATGGAGTCTTCCATCGTTAAAATGTGTAGTCAGGTAAAATTTAACCCCTTGATATACCTTATCAATTCAGCCACGGTCAGCCCTTCATTTTTAAGGCGAAGTTTTTCACGCGGAACTGTCAAGGTTGACAGAAATCTAACGTGACCTCACTCTGCGTGACGCGAGCAGCCATCTGGATAATCATAATGAGACCTCAACTGGTGTAAATCAAGCGAGTGTCAATTCAAGCTAGATTTAAAATGAGCTTTAACACATTGACTTAGGGCGACTGTGATCCTCAGGCCTAAGATCATCTCAGGTATTTACTAAAAATATTACAAACTGTAGGTTTTGTAGACATCTGAGACCTCTTAGTTTCATAGATCTTTTAGAATATCTATGTACTTAGTTAGAGGTCCCCAACATTATTTTGTATATAACAACCTTTTTTTACTGTATTCTATCAATGAAAGGTTGCAATCTTAACACCGCGTGTAGTGATAATACTAACCAGTGACACCTTCAAATTTTTGCCGGTTTTCTCGCGATATTTTCTATTACCGTTAAAGAGCACCGGCTATAAAAATAATAATACATTAACTCGTATAAAGTATATATTTGTATAAAGTGCCAATTGGTATAACGGTACTTGCTACATTATATTTGAGTATCTTATCACGTTTGTACCTAAACAGCTGTCTAACTTTTTATTCTTCAACCGCTACAAACGTGTTACGATTTTGCAACGGCTTCGTAGGCCTTTCTAGAACGTCAGTCGGGTTAGCAAATGGACACTATATTTTATATCATTTTTATAATAAGAAAAAGGAAACATAATATATAAAAACATAATATACATTGTACATATTAAGATAAATGATTTTAAAACTGTCATTTAAAATGTTAAAACGAAATAAGATAGTAAGTATTTTAGCATTATTTTAGTAAGTCTACAGAACAACTGAATCAACACTTGTCTATCAAAAACCTGGGGTTCTCTGACAGTCTTAAAGATATAAATAAATAAATACATGTTGTAGTTTAATTTATATTATGTTTCCGTAGTAGTAAAGATAAAGACGCTGTAATAATAATTATGATCAAACGAAAATAACATCCTAAGAGTACCTGAATAGTTTACCCCTTTGTAATAAGCTTTTGAAGTCCAGTTAGTTAACAGTCCGCTGTATTATTGACCTACGCAGCGAAATTTTTCGTCTAGTATCCGAATCTTTCCTCGGTTTTGTGTAGACCCTCTACGCGTGACGTGCTACGAATCCGATAGTGTAGGCAAGTCACAATTTGTTCCGAAAGGCAATGGGGTAAAAACGGTCGGAAATGCTTTTGTAAATTGCGCCATATAAAAATTCGGGTGTAGATTCAATAGAGCAGTAAATCGGGGTACCGATAAAATATTGTTTTTGGATTTTCTATTTGGTTGTACCTACGTTTTATTGTTAGTGCGTTTTGTTTTTGCTGTTCACGTTGCTATGATGGCTATAGCGGCAACGGGTTTGCCTCCTACCACGTACGGAATACCCAATAGCTACTGTAAAAAATTGAGCTTGCCTCTGACTACTCTCTTTAGATACCCTCAAAGATCTAAGTCACTAGAGTCCGAGAAGACAATCTACCGAAGCTGGGTATTACAGTCGTGGTCATGTTTTGGTTCACGTTGCTAAATATTTTACTTGGATAGATAAACGCGAATTTATTTTTATTATTAAATAAGAGCGCTGGTAGTGTAGTGGTAGCACCCCTGCCTTACGATTCGTCGTGGGTTCAAACCTGGACGTGCACCAATGAGTTTTTCCATTCTAAAAATTTATGTGCGCAATGCCAGTGCTCTTAAATGGTGAAGGAAAACATCGTGAGGAAACCGGCATACCCTAGAATCAAAAATTCGAAGGTATGTGTCATAGGTTAGTATTCTTATAAGCGGCGATGGGCTTGCAACCTGTCACGTACGGAATACTAACTACTGTGCAAAATGTGGGCATGTACCAAATGTCATGTTTGGACTTGCCTCTGACTACCCCCTTTAGATATCCTCAAAGATTTAAGTAACTAAAGATCTGAGGAGATATCTACCGAGCCCGGGGATTACAGTCGTGATCATATTTATTTTTATTTTTATTTTTATTTTACTACATAAGGTTCTAATTTAAAAACCGTGTTGGCTGTACTGAACAATAGCTTTCAATCATTATTAGCCCAAATAACAAAAGCGTGTCGACATCAGGCGATATTCTTCAAAACAATGATGGTTCGGGGACTTTTAACATTCGTCTCGTCAAACATCAGCCTTCCTATTTATCTTTGTTTACAGATATTATACAACTGATAGCAGGAGGTATAGAATACACGCGAGACTAACCGGAATAATTGAAACACCTTCAGATAATCTAATTTCATAACTGTGCAATGTGCATATCCCATACATTAGTGTCTATGCTATACTTAGTAATGTGGTCATTGTATTGTAGCTGATTACTATGGTATGATTATGGTTATTTATTGTACTCGTTACAAATTAGAAACCAAGACTGAATTGTGAATTGACAAAAATTCTGTAAATAAAATTGTAACTTAGGATATTTTCCTTGAATTAATCAGTAAAAGACTAATAATGAAAGAATTCGAAACAAAATAAAAAATATAGTGATCCGCACTTCGAAGTCGTTAAAGTCGACATTAATCTGATAGAAATGACATAAGTAGGTGACGAGAAAAGGTTTTAGGCGTCCCAATCACAGTAAATGCAATTGGGGTGGGTGGATAAGTTTAGTGTCGGCTGTCAATAGATTGACGGGATTAAAAAAGTATAACCAAAGAAAATAGAAAAAAAAATGCAAATTTAATAAATGCATAAAATCATCATCTTCATCTTCTTTTCCCATATTTTGTGGGGTCGGTGTGATTTTCTTCCATTTCTCTCTGTATTATTATTATTATTATTATTTATCTCTGTCATTCGTTATCTCAGTACTCACTCCTTCTTACCCATGTCATCTTTCACACAGTCCATCCATCTTTCCTTTGGCCTACCTCTACCCCTGTATCCATTCATTCATACCTTACAATCATGATTTTCATCCCTCATAACATGCCCATAGCACGCTAATCTATTACTCCTCATCTTTTCCGTCACCAGTGCTACTTTCAAACATCCTCTTTCAAACATCCTCTGCTACACTCATTCTTAATTTAATCCATTCTTGTCACTCAACACATCCATCTCAACATTCTTATCTCCATCGCATGCGCTCTTTCTTCGTCTGTTCCCTTGGTGGTCCAACACTCAGACCCATACAATTTTATGACCATTATGTAAATTTTCCCCATATTGTACATATTAATATGATGGCATATTAATGCTTTTAGTAAATCAGATATCTAGATCAGTTCAGCTATCTGTAGATCGTTTGAAACGGTTCTTAGACATTTCAAGTGTTTTTCATTTCACATGTGTTAAAAATACATGTTTGTAGGTACAGAGTTATCTAAAATCTATACGAAGCTTTTTTATCGCCAGTAATGTGGTGTGAAATTAACAAAATTAATTATCGTCCGTTCATTAGCTAAAACATACGAGCGGTTTTGTCACAAATGAGCCAAGCTCAAACTGCAAAATGGTTCTAACATTACTCATTCCACACAAGGCCACCATTTTTGACGGTAGCTTTATCACTCCACACATTATCGCGATAACAAAATCCGCTATCCAAATATTATAAACATTTACAATATCACATTCAGCGAAAAAATTGTTCAGGTCCTTTGATAAAAGCCTACTATTGATAAAAGGCTGCGATAAAGCGGAATATTGAAAAGATATGAATAAAAGGCCCAAGTTTTATGAATTTCAGTAGCTTTTTAACGTGTACGGAAAATTAAAGCCGTCTTCAAAATTCTTATTCAGAGTCACTTTAGTTTTTACAGAGGCGATTGAAAGCTTTTTGCACCTAGAATCGTTTTACACAAAGTGAATAATAGCATTCTTTGTCTGATTGGGTGATCAGTTATGGTTGAAAACCTAACTACTTATCTTTGATTAAACTCTATTTTCCAATAGCAAACTAAGAAGTTACAGAAAGAAAACGGAGTTCAGATCACTGAACTCAGGTAATGTCAACAAAAGGTTGGCAACTTTACCTCGTTGGATATCTATACTGATCCTCTGTATGATGTAAGCATCCTTTGATCATTGGTCTCAAACTCCAGTCTTCTGGATAACTGTTTGAATATTAGCCATACCTAATCCTACTAATATTATAAACGCGAAAGTTTGTAAGAATGTATGGATGGATGGATGTCAAGATGTCTGGATGTATGTTTGTTACTCTTTCACGCTGAAACGGCTGAACGGATCTGAATGAAATTTGGCACAGATATATATTATGGTCTGGAATAGCACATAGGCTACATTTTATCCCGGAAAAATGTAGGGTTCCCGCGGGATAGATTTGTATTTGTTTTTCAATGTATCACGCGGGCGAAGCTGCGGGCGGAAGCTAGTATCATATAATTATTGTGTAACCACCCGACATTAGTTGTCCTGACCTTTCAATAAATCCCATAGAAAAATTACTGTTTTTCCCGTATTTTCTTATTTCCATGCAACTTTTACAAATTCTCTTTTTTAATAACTTTATTCAGATTATGATGAATATAGCATATGTATATGTACCTGTATATAATATATTTAAAAGTAGGAAAATTACTCCAGCTATCCTCAAGTGATGCGCTTACCAATGAATAGCATTTGTAATGAATACCTACTTATACGAGTATAGATAGATTATAATGACGTATAGTATAGTATGATTGTTATTTTTGTAAGAGGGAGGCATAAAAAAGCGCTAGGACCGTTAGGAGTTTCTTGCTTTTTCTTCTCGGACTTTGATTATGCTGGAATTGGCACTTAAATTCACCTAACATAAGATGTTTCAAAAGCATGTTTGTAATCTTAAATATAGTTTGGATAATATGAAATATGGTTTGATATGATGGTTACCTGCCAATGCTGATAAAACACATGTGCATGATACTAGCGGAACATGCGAGTACATCGCAGGTAACGTAGATATTGCACCACGCCACACCCAAAGGCCAGTACCCTAGAAACAGAAAGTATAGATAAAATAATTTAATTATTGTTGGACATTTTACACAACTTATGTCTGTATTATGCCCGCCTTCCACTGCGAGCGGAGCGGGCTCCGTACGGACTCCGTTTAACTCGCAACGGTCTTTTTCATACAAGTGCTTCCACTGTGAATAAGCGGATTTCAATACAATTTCAATCCGCTCAAATCATTAGCTCAGTTTTCACACATTACCCTTTTTTAGTGGAAAGCGGGCATTATTGGAGCTAGTTAGCTGATAAACCTATTATTCACTTTTTGTAAATAATACATACATAGATTACATTGAAACACACAGCCAAACACAGAACAAACACCTAACATTCATCATACAAATATTTATCCTGAGATCGAACCCACAACCTACAGCGCGGAAGGTAGAGTTGCTACAACTGAGCTGTGAGGCCGACCAACACAACAGAGTTAGTATTTATATTAATACATTTATATTTAATACGATTAAATTATATCGATAATATCAAATCATTGATACTCAATATTATATCGAACACTTGTGGTGTACGTAAAAATTATAGTTTTGTAAGTACTTCTCTGCGCAAGTTCTCACACGAATAACTTTACAACTACCTACTTACTAAAATGCAGTCAGACAGACGCGGCGTTATACCTATTAAGTTATTCATACACAATGTGAGTAACGATGTACGTTTTCTTCGCCGCTGAAACGACTACAAATGAGATGTAGCTAAGATGGCAATAAGTTGTATGTTTACTATTATTATGTGGTTATGTTTTGTTTCACGAGAAGAACGGATACGTATTTACAAGTACATTATTTATAACACTAATTTACAACGAGTTTGTATTAATAATGATTGTATGTAGAGTTTGTTTTATTTTTACATCAGCTCTACCACAGTCTACTTGCTCTTAATTTAGCTGCCGCAAATATTGAGAAAAACAATACAATAAAGTTAAGGGCAGTCAATTGCTCAATAAAAATACGTTACAATGAAAAAGCAGCCAATAAAGTCATAATTGTATCACGTCCACTTCACGTTATATTGATTGATTTTATAATAGACATCTCTTTGATGATAATGATATAAAAACTGAGTGACTGGCCATAATTTAACCTTTGAAACGTGCTGACATTTCGTAAACAAAGTTGCGGAGTTCTACTAGACTTATATTTAGTTAGAACTCACCTAAAAACCCGGGTATTGCTCCCATCGGCATGACAAACAGACTGACCAGCAGATCAGCAATCGCCAGCGACAGTAGAAAATAATTTGTCACGTTTTGCAACCGCTTGTCCAAGCACACAGCCAGACACACCAAAATATTACCCACCCCACCAGCTATTATAAATAATATCACAAATAGAAAACTCCAATCATACCCCTTTACAATCGGCGCATCACTCGCATTCCGAAAACCCCAATTACATTGAAAGGAATCCACTACACTACTTAAAGAGTTGTTATATGAATCGTCGATGTACAACGTCCGATTTAAATCGCCGTAGCATATCAAATTGTCTCCGCAATCGTACGGCAGTCGTATCCACAAGTTTTTGAGTGCACTTTCAAACAGAAATGTTATGATATTCAGCTTGAATCCAACGCCACAAGATGTAGCGTTGCTGATAATATCCATGCTATTGTTGAAACATGCGTAACAGGAGTACGATGTTTCATTTTGTATATCTATGTTCAGCTCGCAGTTGAATTCTGAGTAGTTTTGTTCACCGCAGTCCAGGCCGATGGGTATGTCTCCGCATCCCTTGCCTGGGACGAGCCGGCAGCGCAAGTCTTGAAGGACCGAGTCCAGGTAGGTGTAGTTCGACATCTCCGTTGTCATTCCATTGGGGAGGTGCTATGTCACCTCGCGGGGCATCATGACTTTGCATCACTGGGCCATTGTGGTTTCATCTGTAACAAAAGGAAAGAATTTATTTGCCAAAAACGCACACGGGGAAAAAAGTAAAAATACAGAATGAGCTACAAAAGCATGAATAATACTAATATTAACATCTATTTCTATATCTATACAAATATTCTAAAGAGGAAATTGTATTTTTGTATTTTTGTTTGCAACGAATAAACTCAAAAACTACTGGTCCGATTTCATTTCTTTCACTGTTAGAATGCTACATTATCCTTAAGTAACATAGGCTATATTTTATATAGGTACCTTGCGAGCAAAGCCGCGAGAGGAAGCTATTATTAAATAAACAAACAAAAAATTAGGGAGACTGTATTGTATAGTCTCCCTAATTTTTTCGGTCTTCCTATTTGTGTATACACATGCAAATAAAATTAAAACTACCTACAATCTTTCCCTGCGTGTGTGGTTGAATGGGTCTAGCCTCAGTTTAATGCCACTATGGGGTAGTGTCACCACATAAAATGTGTTATTGAATAAAAAATAATTAAGACCGAACGTATTTTATATATTTTTATATAATCCGCAGAATATCAAGATTACCACCAATATATCACTATTCAATTCCATTTCAAAATGATTAGCAGTGACGGGTGAACAATGAACATTGCAACCAACACTGACGAACTTGATGAATTGACGTGTTGATGAAGTTTTGCAATTTTGATTAGAGTTATTTATGAGCCTAACGAACTATGTACCCAGTCGGAGCAAATTCGAGTTATAAACTTCTGGAGTTAACGATGACAATTAGTTATACCAACGTTCAGAAATGAGACGAGGAAACCGGTATACCTTAGAACAAAACATTCCAAGTGGGGTGTTAAGCTACTGTTCAAAGCTGGTATGTGCCAATTATAAAATTGGGACTTTTACATACCCCCAAAGATTTATGTAACTAGAGGTCTGGAAAAATGCTTACAAACAAAAACCATAAATTGTAAAAAAGGGTCAAGTTCGGTACAAACGCGTTCGGGGTTGACGGTAACATCGATAAAAGAGTTGAGATTAGTGCCAAGTTCTATATATTATTTTGAATTATATTATTGATACTTAATGATTATAGCTATAGTTTTCTAATATAAAACTAAAGTTTTTAAAAAATGGTGATGTTTCGAAATTCTGGGGATTACAACTGTGGTCATTATATGTTTCATAAATCTACAGGAAAAATGCCAGTTTAGTGCTAACATGCATTTCCCATGTATAAATTTTATGCGCAATGCCTTAGTTCATGGTTCCGAAGACCTTGGTGGTAGTAGCTTTGTGCCGCATATTAATGAGGCTGTGGCATTGAATTGAGGCGGTTTATGATTAGTAGATAGATCCCGTTTGCATGCATTTTTCTCTCAATGCTTCATAGAAAGTTCATAGATAAGATTTCGGAAACAAAAAAATACAAACAAACTAATCACGACTATTGATAATAGCCATGATTAGTTTGTTTGTTTGTGTGTCAGTTGTTTGTCAAAAAAATGTTTGTTTTTTTTTCCGAAATTCAACCCTTATCTATGAACTTTCTATTCTATGAAGCATTGAGAGAAAAACACATATAAACGGGCCTTAGGCCAATTCGCTTTTCGTAAACTTTTTTATTAATATCTATCTACTTTACTGCTTACCAACAAACGCGTGCGAAGAAAACGCACCTTTAAGATGCTATCTATCTCGTTCTCGTGTGACAAAAAAAATGTGTAGTAAATTATCATCAGCAACAGTCTAACTATTGTAACATCTGCCTATAGCCTAGGGTGTACAAATGTACAGTCAACAAACAAAACCAATGACCTAGAAAAAGCTTATAGTGCACCTTATCAGATGAAATATTTTTTCCGGCTTTATTAAGCCGGACGCTATTTTACAACAGGCATCATAATGATAAATATATGCCAATTAATTTTATCAAAAACTTGCACTTTTTTCCGTAAATGTACATTGTATCGTTTTACTTCCGTCATCATTGTGTAAAATTGACATGAAATGTTTACGCAAGTTATGACTTTGGCGTGAACAAATAACGATTGTTTGTATTTTGAGAAATTTTAGCCAGTCCGACGACATAACATAATCACCTCCAATAAAAAACTTTCAACCAATGAGTATTTAAATAGAATAATGTGTCTGTATCTGTCTCTATAACTTACGGCGGATTGAATATGACTAAGTCGAATATTGTTATACCCTAGACTAACTTAGAGGCCACTTTTTATTAAAAAAATGGGATAAAAGGGGGTTAAAGTTAAAGACTACACAGTGTTAAAAAAGTGGGATAAAAAGGGGGTTAAAGTTAAATACTACATAGTGTTAAAAAAATAAAAGGAATAAAACTGACGGCTAAGCTGATACGCTGTATGAAGGACAACACTATTCCCGGCGGATAGCATGGTAATCAATGTGGAAATCACTCTACAGAGCATATACCTAGCATGAGATCTCTTCTCGTTATGCAAACGAGTTCCTGATTATACTGGAACAGTTACACGTATTTATACGTTGTCACAGGTTTACACACTTATACGTATGTCAAACTTCTTCTTATGCATGTATTTTAATAGGTTCTTGACATGCCGATTTCCTCACGATGTTTTACTTCACCGTTTGAAAGTACTTGTATATCTAGATATCTATCTATGTATCATTATAACGTGGGGTTTAACGTAGGTTAAGATCAAATAAATGAATAAGTGCAAAATAACAATGAATGGCGTGAAAACACTGCATATAACATTTTCCTTTTAACACGCCCAGAAAAATATGAGTTTTAACATAATTTCAGTTTGCCATGAACTTGTTTTGTCATTTCCTTATTCATCATATTCGTCATACTTTCCGCGAAATTTGTCGATTTCCTTATCTGTCTCGACCTTTTCATTTACTAAGGAAATTACATACCCTTTTTAGAACACAACTCATCTGAACGGCGTAAAGGAGTCGGGAGCTTCAACTACTTTTACGGATTGTTTACACCTTGAGAATAACATTCAAACTTCCTTGTCTAAAAAAATATTAATTACCATAAAATTACAGGTAGGTAAGATATCGAGTGAAATGCTTGAGCAGTGTAAACAAGTCATTATTTATTCGCCCGTCACGATTCCCAGTGTGAACGAATCCTATGAGTGTTTAAATCATAAAGTTAATTGAGGCCCGGGCAATAATTACACGGGACCAGTAAAGCGTTAAACTCGATTTGTATTCCATCAGCTTGTGATATGTTTTTAATGGGCGCCATTCTGTTTACACGACATCACTGAATTTCATATAAAAATTTTCGGCGTAATTACATAATCCCAGCGAGTTTCTTGTCAGTTCTTCTCGGACTGGGACTGGAATTGGCACCCAGACTCACTTAGTATGTGAGACGATTCAAAATGCTCCTTGTGATATAACTGAATAAAGCTAGTTTGAGTTTAAGTAGTAGTAAATAAATTATTAGTACCTGGATGATCGAGCTTTGCTCAGTTTTTTTTACGACGTTTTCTAAGAATGAATCCTAGTTAAATCTATTTATCACCCCCGAAACAGGGTTGCATACTAAATTTCATTCTTGGAGCCGTTTCCGAGATTCAGATTATTATTTTCCAAAAAACACGGTTTACCAAAAAAAACCGAGCAAAGCTTGGTCATCCAGGAATAATAAAGGATAGTTAAAGATACTAAAAATTGTTTTTGAGAACTTTAACTTTTTTACCTGACTACGGAAAAACAAAAAGGAGAGTTGCCATTGTAAGCCGAATGTTTAGAATTCTTACTAAGTGAACCTTGAAAAAAAAACGCCTTAAATGATCACTTTTATATGGTTTTTTATATATTTTTTTATATTTTTCATGTTCTCAAAATGCTTGTTATGCAACTCAGTGAACCGTTAGCTGATGTTGACATCGTCTTTCTATTACTATCATCCACGTGCTTTCAGTACTCCCACGTCCGAAGCTAGTCCTAATCCCAAGCTGTCATTCCTGTAAACACGGCACCGTAATAAAGCGTTGACAGTAGTTGCTTATTGGTCATCTTGGTTGGAGTAATGCTAAAATAGTGTCTTATGTTATTATAAAAGAAAATAAACTTCCAAACCCAAATAAATTTTCGGAGAGAAAAGTCAAACAGCCGTCATAATAATCGTAAACGTCCACGATTTGACCGTTTTTTGGTTATAAGACAAAAAACAAAAACAAACAAATGATCACTACTTAAATCATCAGGCTCGATAAATATCTCCTCAGATCTCTAGTTACTTAGATCTTTGAGGATATCTAAAGAGGCACATCCAGACATGATATTTGGCACATGCCCACATTTTTCATAGTAGGTAGTTAGTGTTCTGTACGTGAAGGGTTACAAGCCCATCACCGCTTTTATACCTATGACACACACCTTCGAATTTTTGGTTCAAGGGTATGTCGGTTTCCCCACGATGTTTCTCATGATCTTCACGCGCACGTAATTTTTTTTATACGTGGTTATAAGACGGTGCTATGTTATTAGGGGAGGCCTATGTCCAGCAGTGGACTGCTATAGGCTGATGATGATGATGATGATGATAAGACGGTGACGCTATTTTATAAAATCAAGCCATAATGAAACCAAAGCTACCCAATGTAAACGAGCCTTGAAATGCCAACTTTACGGCGTTTACTGAGACTGAAGCTAATGGCTGTCGCAAACATCTTGGCACAGATCGTCCACATTTGCCACACTACGTAGGTAATTACCGTATGATCTTATGACAATGTGTTGACAATCAGAAGCGCAATTCAGAATGTACTTATCTCGTGCGTTTTTACGATATCTTATCTTATATATTTAAACGAGCAATTCTTGTATATGTGCGAGTATATATCTAAAATCTGAATCTCGGAAACGGCTCCAACGATTTTCATGATCTAGCTATGTTTCATTTTTAAAAAACATCGTGTACCAAAAAAAAGCGAGCATATAGCTCGGTCACCCAGGTACTCATCTATAATCTACGCTATTAATATAACTATTGTTTATATTCAAAAATTAAGAAAAACCCGATTAAACGTAAGTAAAAATATTTTTTTACAGCTGCTTTATACATTTTTTTTTACATTTTGTATAGTTTATGTCACTCTTGTGATCCAGATAAATCTAACGACACCTCTTATTTTGTCAAAATCAGTCCAGCCATTTAGGCTACAGCGACAGCCAAAGGAACCATAATATACACACTAAAACATTACTATCCTTCTTCGCTCCGCAGTCGGTTAAAAAAATGAAACATCATATAATATGTATGCACATATTTTACCTTTTAACCAATTCAAACGCGTTTTAAATTTTTCAATCTCATTCATAATCCAACTTCTTTATGCTAACAATGGTTACGTCACAAGCACATGTCTTTTAAGTATATTATTGTGTTTCATATCATCGTAAAATCGTAATTATTTTGCTCTTACTCGTCTTGAAAAAGTCTTACACAACAAGTATTTTATTTTATCCAACTGTGTACAATAGCTGAGTTTATAATTTATTACTAAACTTGCTTTATTGTATTGCTTATACTGAATAGACAAAAACAGTAAAATCTACTTACTGTACAAAGGAATAAACAGTAGCTTATAGCGTTTAAATTTTCTACATTGGTTACTTCGTGGAGCTTTGTAGTATGATTCTGTTTGTCGATTGTCAGCACTTTTGGATCAAGTTGCCTTACTGACTTCCTCAATATACTATGCTCATTACGACGACCGTAATGGTATTAGGTTCTCGAAGGACTGGGGTTTTGTGACTCAGGCTTTTAGGTATATGCATTAGCTTCTGAAAAAACGACGCACAAATAAACGGTCGTGATACAGGCGACGTTATAAACCATAAATTAAAGCTTTTTAAGTCCACGAAACCAAAGGTAATAAAATTTTCAACGTAATATTATGTTCGTCATTAACGGTGGAACGGTTCTTAGAAAATCAAGGCTTTAACGGTTTGTTGGAGTGGCTAGATGAGCGGCTCTTTGTTAAATAAGTACCTACAGAGCCCATTTGTAGAAATAGGTCTGGAAACAATTGCGGGAAAAACGAGATATTCTTTTGATAATCACGTCATAGAGACGAACTCGGACGTAAATCGCCCCATCTAAACGCGGTTTTAAAAACCTGTGCTTAGCTTTTTTTTTTTGTTTTGATCACGTGGCCGAAGCCAAGCTAGTAAACCAATGATATTGTATAAGGGCCAGCTCTATCTTTATGAGCTATTTATGATAAAAATGGTCAAAAATTTTTGAACTTCCCATAACCTCCATTTTATCTATGTATGATACACCCTAAATAGATATATTTGACCAATTTCATTCGTACCCAACGTCCCTATGTTGATTGAACCGTAAAATTTTTCAAACGGCGATTTGACCATGTCTAAACCTCTTTGATGTACCCAATACGAGTAGTTACTGAAACTGAATACATTTCAACCCACATTTTATTAATTAAATCTAGAAAAGAGTTTATCACTTTAACATAAACAAACACTCATCTAAGAAAGCCATCGTAGATTGTTTACAATCTTCTTTATGCCGAGTTAGCACTTTTTTGTAACACATAAGAACTTTTTTTATAGGTACGGTATTCAATTTACCTTTGCTGTGTTGGTCGAAGATTTTTCATTTAATTTCAAACTTGCTTGTAATTTCACGTTCCATATCGCACTGCCAGTACTGTTTAGCTAAAATGATAGACGATGGATTATGTAATTGATTGTACAATCCGTGTTTTCAATTTGAATGATTGCACACTTACTACACTTACATTACTACCTACTAAGACAAAAGTATTGGTTTCAATTTGTCTTTAGATTTGCCTTTGATCGTGCACTTACTCAAATTGAATATACAGTCCGTATAATCCATCATTATATGAAGTCTATTTACTTTCGCTTTTACACCTGGCTTTATATAAGTATGGAGTAATTCCTCAAACGAGCTTGCTACAGTAAAAAACTAAACTTTATTGCTTTTCATCTTGCATCAGCAAGTAATCACATCGGATGCTTTAGCATTCTAATTATCAATAGTAAATATGAACTGTCGTAGCTATTATAACTTAATATACATTGGCGTGAGATTTTTATAAATTCGAGTGTATATTCGCCCTCTCCAAGTTGCTGATAAGTTTGAAACTTGTAAGTGCTGAGGGTGTGTCAGTGGGTCAAGAGGCAAGTTATGATAAGCGAACGAAGCGTGAAAAACATCGCAAGAAGCCCAATATAAAAGTTTCTTTGACTTGTAAACGACGGTATAATAAGAATGCCACTTGAATATACTTTAGTGAGTTTGACGCTCGCAGGCTGGTGTGTAGTAATATTATTCTCCGACTACGGCAGTACAAAATAAAGTAAAATAATATTTTGTTTGGTAGTTTAAAAACTAGTAAGTAATTTATTGTAAAAATTCATAATCACGACTAAAGGTAATTGAAATAGTTCATAATAGCCGCCATATTGGATTTTTTAGTTAGTATTTTCTATAACTTAACTCATGTACTCATGTAACTATGTATACATACCTGCATCCCAAACACATACCCTCCTTCGTAGTCGGGTAAAAAGCGCGGTGCCGCGAATATTTCTAAATAACAAAGATTTTATTTAAACTTACGCGATCTGAACACATTATGTTTAGAATTAAACGGTCGTAGGTCTTGAGAAATAGCTAAAAAAACGCGATAAATACCCGTTTAATACTACATATATTTGATTTGCTCTGAATACTATAACTCAGGCGCATTGTTCGACTGCCACGATGTAAGCGATCCGAAAAAGGAAGATTTCAAAGCACAAAATCAATTTCCTAGACTTACGTACCCAATATTTGTGCCGATTACAGGGACCTCTCGCTGTTTGCTGAAGAGATGCAATCTCAGGACGAAACGAACACCGCTGTGTACACAATTCGCCCACGATGTTGACGCACATTGGACCTTTGTGTGGTGGCAGCGGGTTCGTGCCTATTTGCACTGTGCGGCGTGAATTGGAGCGGCGGAGTGGGCTTTGTATTCATAGTGAATCAAGGAAGGTACTAGAATATTTTTCAACTAAGTATATGATTATCATAACCTATAAGTTGCGATGAAGACGACCAGGGGCCTTACCACGAAGTTTTCCAGAACGATTCCGTAACGATTCCGTTTTAGAAACGTCACATTTGAAGCTTGAAGTAACAAACACTACTTCAATACAATTTGTATAGGTCATGGTACGAAGTAACAAATTAATTATGAATTCGGTAATATAATGAATTTGTGGTGAGGCCACGGATCTAACAGCTGGAAAACACTGGAGAAGGGTAGCACTAGATAGAAACCAGTCGAGCTGTAACAAACCATTTGTATTCGATACTGAGTAACGGGTGCGCCACCTAGTACCGAGTAAGGAAACGTTACACACATGCATCTCGTTACTCGCATTTCGTTGTTCTTACATAGCATAGCATGTTCTGAGGTATCAGATGTAACGTAACGATGGTAACTAGTACTAATTGTTATAGTAACGAATACATACAGGTACGCTTTTTTTCGTTACTTTTACACATATAGAAACCAGTGGAATGGGTTTGAGGGGCCACACCGAACTGCGGGCATCGTATGATTAAACCTACTACCTAAACTTGTAAACATGCTTTATAAAATTGTTTTTTTGTATTCAAAGATTTTACTTTATTTTAAATGACAGCTCTCTTAAATTTATGTTACAGCATGACTTATTTTTTCTAATGAATGAGTGAGTTTACTGACAAACCTGTTCAGTCATAGACAATATATTATTTTAATCTGTGTTGGTATTTAACAACCTTTAGCCTACCTTAGAGGCTATAGAGAGTTGAAATTTGGAAGGAATTCTTTCAGTGTTTAAAGTTGCATAAAGTTATACGAGAAGGGAGTTGTATTCGATATACCGTACTAGCTTCCGCTTACGGCTTCGCCCGCATGGTACCTTGTTAAATTATAGCCTCTGTGTTATTTTAGACTATAATAATATCTCTGTGCCAGAATTCATTAGGGTTCGTTCAGCCGTTTTAGCGTGATTGAGTAACAAACATCTATCATTTATAATATTAAGATAAGATTACTACTTCCTATTAATATGCATCTCACGTAAACAATTCATCAAACAGTTTGATGTCACATCACGTAGTCCAATCGTAATCTAGTATTCTAGTTCGGCTCCGAGTGATTGAGGATCCTCTAAGGACGTTCTTTATGATTTATTTAGGTAAAGACCTTATTTAGATTCTGGTCGGGCAGTTTTTGGAATTGAAGACAATCTTTGAAAGCTAGTAAAAATATTTCAAAGTTGTATTTACAGTAGAGACCCTATAATGACATTTGACACACACAAAATTGAAAACAAACTCATATTGAAAACCTTCTCCTTTTTTAAAGTTGGTTTAAAACCACCCTCTAGTCGTGTTAGACAATCAATCAGTGTAGAGATCAAAATTAGTTATTTCAAGCCAATTCAAACCCTATCTTTTCTAGATTCGACTCAAATTACAAGAGTATCCTAAATGCCTAATGGTAGCCATCTTATTTTATTTTGATCTATAAAATATTATTAGATCCTTTTATGTTGGTACTTCCGTTTTCTTTTTTGTCTTTATCTTTGTTTTCTTAAAAACTTGTGCCATTTTCAGTAACAAAAGAGTGTTTTTTTTCCTCATGTTGCAACTCTCAAATGACATTTCCAAACATTGTTACATTTCGTTGAAATGACAGACTTACCCTCAGCCAAAGCTTTGCCAAACCATTGGTCATACATACTTTAAGGGTGTACGCACATTAACAAGAAATAATGAATATCCGAAAGATTTTTTCTGTGACAAAAACTTTTCGCCAGTTAAGGGGAGTTTCACTTTGTCAATATAATTATATGTAAAGTACCTGGGTGATCGAGCTTTACTCGGTTTTTTTTATTGCTTGAAAACATGGACTAAACGATGTTTTCTAAAAATGAAACCTAGCTAGATCGATTAATCGCCTCCGAAACCCCCTGCATACTAAATTTCATGAATATCGTTGGAACCGTTTCCGAGATCCAGATTTTATATATGTATACAAAAATTGCTCGTTAGATATAAGATTATTATTATTTTCTAAGTAAAATACATGCAATACAAACAAAAAATTAATCATTTATTACTATTGCATTTATTAATTATCATGTTCATTAATGAGATGTATTTGTACAGTCCTCAAACAGGGAAACAAATCGGTGTAGGTAATAACTACTAATACCTAAGTAATACCAGTAATACCTAAGTAATAAAGGTTTTTGTTCTTATGAAGCGGTTCACGTCATAACTAATGTCATATTAACGGGAGGCAGTGAGTGCTCTTCTGTGGGTCAAAAGTGAATAAATTAATAGATTTCCCCTTAGCTTCGTTCCCATATTGTATTATATTGTCCCATTTTATTCTCGGTATAAAAATCCTGTTTCAATCTTAGTCATATTATTTACCAAATTTAATCGAAATCGGATCAGCTCACAGCTGTTACAACGTGTTTGAGTGAAAAACATCTACATTATCTATTAACTCCTTAAGATTTTTTTTTTATTTTGACTATTAGATTTCTAAGAACCAGTGATACGATAAAAAGTATAGACGGCCGTATTGTGGCGCTTTTTTGAAAACCGCGGCTTTAGTCAAACAAAAAGCTGAATGACTACGTGGATGATGGCATTGGTATGTTAAGTGCAGGTACTTAAATAGCTAGTAAAGCGATGTAAGTCCTTACCTAC
Organism: Cosmorhoe ocellata; assembly: GCA_963675405.1. Classification (NCBI taxonomy): domain Eukaryota; kingdom Metazoa; phylum Arthropoda; class Insecta; order Lepidoptera; family Geometridae; genus Cosmorhoe; species Cosmorhoe ocellata. Next base: position 9,531,802 of record OY776246.1, on the reverse strand, counting down.
CTTATGGCACATGTAAATGTAATCCACACTAATATTATAAATGCGAAAGTAGCTTTGTCTGTATGTTACCTTCTCACGACTAAACGGCTGAACGGATCTGAATGAAAGTTTACAATGGGATAGATTACTGACGACCTCAGTGGCGCAACGGGCGAGAGTCCGCCTGCGACGCAAGAGGTTGCGGGTTCGATTCCCGCCGCGGAACAAATTTGTGTACAATCTGCAGAAATTTGTTCCGTTGGTCTGGGTGTTTTCTATGTATCATAAAAAATATCTATCTATGTATATAATGTATTAAATTAAATATATCAGTTATCTAGCACATACACAAGCTTTCAGTAGCTTACTTTGGGGCTAGATGATGCTGTGTGGATTGTTCAGCATTATTTATTTATTTATTTATTTAGATAGTGTTCTGAGTGGTTTCATAGAGAGTTTATTATATAAAGTTGGAAACGTTTTTTTAAATAGTAAAATCGTCACTATACCTTCTGATATCCAATACAAAATACGTACCTACTATACCAACCTATTTTCTTCATAATAATGAAATACGAGTGTCTTTTTTCGAAAAACAATATAACGGTAACCCTTTGGAAAATTATGGTTTCTGAAATTGGTCCGCTACATTATTTCCAAGTGCGGTTACTGAATTTTAATTTGGCCAGCCACGGGCAGAGGTTAAGTCCTAGTTTCCTAGAGAGTGGTAATCATTGTATAACGGCCGTATTTTTACTTTCATAAATTATAATTCCCAATAAATCTTACGAAGCTGGTTCTAATACTGAAAGACGGATATTTCGCTTACTTATGAATCTCCTAGAACTAGGTAGGTACATAACAGTTGTTTTTATTCTTTCATAAGTACCTACAACATACTTACCAAGTACTTACTTTACGCCTCTGAGGCATACTTCTTACGAATTACTATTTATTGTGATAAAAAATAGTCCATAATGAACCTCACTACAACGCGGACAAAGTCGCAAGCGGACAACTAGTGTTCAATAAAAGCAAAGTCTGTAGAAATGTAATAAAGAGTAATAAAGATAGACGATAAAAATGTACAAGCTTGTTAGGTAGTTGCTTAGTTTGAAACTAGATGGCGCAGTGTGAAATGTACGTACCTACCAATACTCTTTTGTTAAGATCATGGTAATTTCGATTCAAAGTTGAAAATATAATAATCGCACTTCAATGCGGTATATTCCATGTAAACAACCCATAACTTTGAAGAATATCTTTTGTCATAAAAAGTTTTTTATGATCAGAAAATTTTGAGATAAATCGGTACTCAGTCTGTGGCTCAGTTCGGAATACTTACCTTGGAGCTTAGTACGGGTTTTGATCGTTTCATCTCCTTCTATAAATTTAACTGCACTGCCGTAAGTTTCTGCTAGAGTAAATGTATGGAAGGAAGCGAAGAGAAATAAAGTTACGTTAACTATCAAAACCCATATTTAGCCCCATTCAATTATATAACTAAGCACCGTGTCCGAGAAATTACAGCATTGGACCGCGCTAGGCCAAGTCCAAGACAAATCGTTGTCTGATTCTTCTCGGCCTTGGGCAAGACCTGAAATTGGCATGTATCTTTTTCTCCCTTATTTATGGCATCTGTCTCTTTAGAGATCAATTTTGCCAGTGTCAAGTTTTTTTTAATTAGTAGTATTGTCAATGTCACACAGTCAGTCAAATTGTTGACGGTTGACAAAATGTTTAAAATTCTTAAAAAATTAACCACCAAAATAGCACAATAAAATTCAAAATAACGCGAGAAAAAATATAAAAATTGGAACGATAAGTTCTCAGTCCAGAACATCACCATCAATCCTATTCTAAGTTGTTGAACCATTTGAACTTTGACATTGACATTACAGCCGTCATAAACCGGCCGCCATTTCCCAGGAAGCTGGTTTCCTATCACCGCGCTGGCGATCTGCCAGAACCCATAGAATTACAATGGCTCTACGTAATGAGTCTTCATTGCTTTCTGGATATTCCACTTTCAATTTGTTATTTTTACTACGTTTGTACGCCATGATTCTTTTCTGACAACTAGGTTTTACCGCCATAAGTTTTTTTAATTTTCACTTATCTATTACTAAGTCCCTGAATTGTAAATGTATAGAGTTATTCTGTTTTAAGAAGTCCAGCGATTTTGAATAGAAATAAATAAATAAATAAATAATAAATAAATAATGCTGGACAATCTACACAGCATCATCTAGCCCCAAAGTAAGCTACTCAAAGCTTGTGTTATGGGTACTAGATAACTGATATATTTAATACATTAATATACATAGATAGATATTTTTTATTATATATAGAAAACACCCAGAGCAACGGAACAAATTTCTGCAGATCGTACACAAATTTGTTCCGCGGCGGGAATCGAACCCGCAACCTCTTGCGTCGCAGGCGGACTCTCGCCCGCTGCGCCACTGAGGTCGTCAAAATAATTTCTAATCGTAGAAATTTATAATCGTAGAAATGAATCTATTAATTTAAAAAACTCCAAATTTTATACATAAATGTCATCACGCAGAACTTAGTAAGACATGAACTCTACTGATTTGAATAATGGAGCATTCACATTCGTCAATATACGCACGTCATGAAAAAAGTCATAAAAATAATAATTTATACATTACGTGAGCGTAGCGTTTCCGCGCAGACTCGACCGGCACCGACGAGTCGTATTGACGATGACGTACTATAAAAGTTACGTGACTTTAAATACCATCATCATCTTCATGTGATCTTCTATGTCATCTTTCATCTCATCTAATTTTTAAATATGCATTATCAATATATAAAAGTTTATAAAAGGCAAATAATCTACTATAGGTAAATACCCCGAATATGTACAGCCTCAATCGCAATATAATAAATTTAGTATTTTTTTCGATTCATGGACATTTCGGCACGCGGGCTGAGTGAGGTGCGGACTGAGGTTGACCAATGGTTATTTTTTAAAAATAAATAAAAGTAGATACTTTTTTGTTTGTATAAAAAGTGTCCTCTACCAAATAATACCAACTATATTCATCGCCCGGAAACATGGAAAAAAAAATGGCGGTGGCTGAAATGCAACAAAGGTTCTATCCGCTGTTTTTGAGGTCGATTTTAAAATACTTTTAGGTCGTGTCAAAACTACTAGTAGGTACAAACTCGTATAACTAATATATCAAATTATAAGCTGCGTACTCTCCATGAAATTCATCCACACGAGGAATTTCTAACTAGCTCGTGTATATTAGTTATTTAGTTTACAACTAGTTTCGCGTGTGATAAACAGTTTAAGTGTTACAAAGTCATTTGTGAGGGTAAGCCTTTAATAACATGTAGATTTGTCACAATTACATTTTACAATAACACAAATAAGTGACACAGGACACTTGTAAGTGACATAACTTAATGTTTGGACGTGCATCTGACTAGCTCTCTTATCCCTCCTTAAAATATCTAAGTAATTAGATCTGAGATGTCTACTAACAGTGGGAATTTCGTGATTATGTGGGATATTGAACATAATATGTATAGCCTGTAATACTGTATACTTCACTCGTTCCCTCTCTTTTATTTGTCTAGTGTTACAGTGCGGTTTGAACACCTAAGGATAAATTAAGCACATTCATTAATTCGGCAGTTTTATTAAGATATTTATGAAGTGCTAAATAGTATAATTATACGTAATGTGGAGATTTTTTCATTAATGGTGACTGCGAAACGCTCGGTCAAACTCATCTTGCACCTACAAGTAAACACACCTTTAGTTCAAATAAACCTGACAAGTGCATTACAAGGATAAACCACAAGAATGTTGGCTAGCAGTAGATAAAGCTTTGTACCTAATAGCGTAATAAATCTTAGAGGATCAATGAAACGATCTAAAATTACTCAAGTTCGCGGTAATGTTGAGCAAACAATTTCATCCTGTAGTAAATGTACACACAGGAAGCAAGTGATAAATTAATATTCATACACAATTACTGTATGTTCTTCTTCTTCTTCTTTATTTATGGCATGTGTCTTTTGAAATTGATTTTGCCAGTTTTTTAATTATTCACTGTAGACTTAGTACCTACCTAATACAATAATGTCAATTCCCTTCATCTGTCACTTCTTAGACATGATAGGATGCATCGCACTTAATTTTATCATGCAAAAAACGAAAATTAGTAACTTGGCAGCTTATAATCTAATTATTGATAATCTGCTTCTTTTCGACTCTGCTAATAAAATAAAAACGACGTGAATCTATTATATTCTGCTACTATTGTCCAAAATTTACAAAAGAAATTAGAAGTATTACACAGTAAATTTTGTTTTACTTCATTTCCTGTCTCAGTTTTTCATTTAATTACGTTTGCATCTATCCCTTTTAATTTTTTCATATAAGTTACCTTCTTTGGTAATAAATAACACTTCTGTCCGTCTGTCAGCTGTAAATTTTCAGTATTCATGTGTCGCAACCACGTGCTCTTGTTATGTATCGATTTGGATATTGAACGGTTCATTGAGCGAGAAAAGCGAGATCTAAAATTTTTTACATTTCAACATTCGCATCTCCGTCGCATGCACTCTTTTCTCGTCCGTTCCTTTGGTGACCCAACATTCAGACCCATAGAATATGAATAAGTATTTCAAGTTTCATATATAACTAATGACATGAATGTGTAGAGACTTCCCTTTATAGATGTCATTATGCGATGCATTTTCAGTAAAAGGTGGTAAAAGTAAGAACAGACTAATTACACGTATCCTTAGATCACGTATACCTTGAGTTCCAAATAAGTGTGTTTCTAGTTTTACATATTTAAGGGTCTAGAGGTCATTATACTTTAGGTACGTAGGCGTAATCAGTTCTTACCTGTATGTGACGACATTTTGGATCGCTCTCACCACTTTATGTATTTAAACAAGTTCTTATTACAAACAATCAAACCTCAAAACTCATTTAACTTTATTTTCCCTATTCAAAATGTAGCAATAAAGTGGTGAAATACCTGAAAACCTTAAGGAATTACACCAAAGATCGTTTTGAACAAAGATTGCCAAATCTGGCGAGCGTTTACTGAAATGACACTAAACTGTGTAGCATCAGTACTCTAGCTGACTAGAGTAGGATCTTAACGACAGAATCTGTCGATTTATTCAAATCTAGATAGAGCTTTTGATAAATATATAAATAAAATAAATAATGCTGGACAATCCACACAGCATCATCTAGCCCCAAAGTAAGCTAATCAAAGCTTGTGTTATGGGTACTAGATAACTGATATTTTTAATACATTGTATACATAGATAGATATTTTTTTTATTATACATAGAAAACACCCAGACCAACGGAACAAATTTCTGCAGATCGTACACAAATTTGTTCCGAGACGGGAATCGAACCCGCAGCCTCTTGCGTCGCAGGTGGACTCTCGCCCGCTGCGCCACAGAGGTCGTCAAACATAGACATCTTTGAATTCTAGCAATTCTCATAACAACCTCTATCTAGTTTTCAAGCAATTTTATAAATCTTCCGTTAGTTTTTGTGAAAAAGTTGCACTTGACAATGTAATTTGAGACATTTGAGATTTTTGCTCGGTTCAGAAGCAACTTTGATTCGTGTGACAGGATCTGTTTTCATTATGCGAAAGTTTGGACGGATGTATGAATGTTTGTTACTCAATCACGCTGAAACGGCTAGATGAAATTTGGCACAGCTTATAGTCTGGAATAGCACATAGGCTACTTTTTATCCCGAAAAAATGTACGGTTTTTGTTTTTCAAGGTACCACGCGAGCGAAGCCGCGTATGGAAGCTAGTAGCTAATAACATGCTGCAGATGAGCGGTAACCATTATCGTAGTTAGGAATTTTTGAAAAAAAATACGACTAAATTCGAACTTCAGACCTAGGGTAGGAAACCAATGTGTTATCGAAAAAGACAGTGTAAAGTTTCCGACTTTATTTGGAAAAGTTTTCTGGAACATCTCTATTCCACATTCGATAAATTCCAGTTAATCTAACATCTAACTGGTGTCGGTTACGGGTGTTTGAGCGTGATACAGATCTCCTGATAGAACTTAGACTTAATGGTCTCGTATTGAAAGGGTAGTTCTTACATTTATTGTTTTTGGTTGGGCTATTCCGTAAGATGACGCTGGCGGTCATTTTCAATGCACACTAGCCAAAGAATCAATTAAAGGGTAATATTTTGATCGCTACTTGAACAAGTGCCATAATTAGTAGCGGCCGGTTTCAGGCAAAGACGCGGGTTTCTTATTCCAGTCGCTGGAAATTTTAGATAAATAATTTACATAAGGTTTTTTAAGAAACGAGTTATCAAAATTTAATTAATACTTAAGAATATAATTATGTAAGTATTGATGAGGCCAGCAACGGACCGTGGTCAATGGCATACCCAAAAGGAAGTCTTCACCCAACAGTGGGTGAAAGCGATGATGTAAATGATCTATATTATATTAAAAAACTTCTGATTGAAACCCTTTCAGCTATCAAGGAAGTTTGTTGCGAGAATTTATAGATTTTATTATCCTGTAATAAAAAACTTTGAATAAATGTAATCGTTCAAAGTTTTTTACTATAGGGTCCCGTTTTTGGAACCCTAAACTACACAAGCACCTTTATTTGCCAAACTATTAAAGACTAGCTTCCGCCCAAGGCGTCGTCCGCGAAGTACCAACAACACCTACTTAAATATAGCCTATGTTCATCCTGAAAATTCATTCTACACATTAATGAAAGAATTTTTCAAATCGATTCAGTAGTTTCGGAGCCTTATCTATGCAAACAAACAAACAATCAAATCTTTCCTCCTTATAATATTAGTATAGATCCTACACCCATTATTTCTACCTTTGCTATTCAAGAAGATTTATACAGCGTCAAATGAAACTTAAACTCATTAACAGGCTTCTGTGGTACCTGGAACTATCTATCTATATAACTAGTAGTTGGTAGTAAAATGTTAAGATGGAGTAGGATCCGCATCTAGACGCCTACTTGAACTTATCTACCATGTTTATTCTGTGAATTTCTACTTATTCATATATACAAAACAAAATCATAAAACACGGCTTAGTAAATTTCATAAAGCATTCTAAAGGCGCGTTTGAATCGAGCTCGTTATATGGTGGATATTCGCGCTTTTATTAATATAAATGCACCTTTATTCTGTATGTCAAGCATTTTACATGTTACAGGCAATAATGAAACATTGGAGCGAAATGTTCTAGCAATTTCTTCCCAAATAAATTATATCCAATTTCTTCCTTAATAAATGATATCGGCGATCTTATTAAATTCTTCAAAATATATAAAACTCTTGCGATACTGAATGACTGACAGATCGACGCAACTACATATGTTTAGTGAGCTGGGAGGCAAAAAAAACCTTTAAAAGTCATTTTTTTCTTTTCCGAGGTGCACTAGAAATATCCGATATCAACCTCTATGAGGTATCTACATCTCTTATGATAATCCAACCCCCCACTGCAGTAAGGGGTTGAAGTTTGTATTAAAAGAACTTTACTCAAACAAGGCCGCCCGTTCCAACAGTTAAATATTATATATTTTTCAAAAAGTTTCAGAAAACTTGGGCTGGGAACAATATTAAACCAATGCCTACGGTCAGAACTCAGAAGTATTGTGAATTCATAATATCTTGGACGATATTGAAGATGAAAAGTAATAAGTTTGTTCAATCTCGTCTCCATGCGCAATCCACATAAATTTATAAGATACCTACTAGGAACACGCCTGTGGCTTTGGTCCCTACAAGTTATTATTAACCTGATGTTTTAGAGGGCTCAAAAATAGGTTTCTGATTTTTAATAGAATAAATTTTGAACCTAATTAAAGGTCACCAACTACTACTGACTACTAACTTTAACGCCCATTTTAGGGGGTTAAAAAATAGTATTTTTTTAATGAATTTTGATTTAGAACTTTGAATAGTTCGTGCTAAGATGTAGCATGTACAAAAAATAATGTTTGGATATGCCTTTGACAACCCCTTTTGATATGTATCTTCAAAGATCTAATGAACTAGAGATTTGAGAAGATATCCACCAACCAAACTTAGGGATCAACTTAACCAAGTCATAGCCAAAATTGCTGTTTTGTGTCTTACAAAAGGGTGCAAAATATGGGAATGTGCCTGACTAACCTCTTTAGATATCTCCAAAGATAGATCTAAATAACTATAGATACCAAGCCTGGTGATAACAGTCCTTATCCTATTTGTATAAAGGGGGTCAAATTTGCAAGAATTTAAGTTTATTATAAAACTCTAGTTTCTTCCTTGCACTACGACATGACAAGATGCGTTAGAGCATGCATTTGTGCGCATTTTCACTGGTAGAGCAGGCCCTGAGTGCTTTTTAATAGAGCATAACGAGGCTCAAGTTACTTGGCATAGTAACTGCGAACAAGCTGTGCCAGCCTTGGAGTTGACCGCAGAATACATCATAACAACTATTACCTACCGCACAGAAAAGAGATGTTTCAGTGTATGGAACTTAGGCCAAGTGGATGTCTTCTTCTTGTCACTAATTCTTTCAGACCTAGAGTCTCCTATACCTACTGCTTAAAATTCACTGTGTCACACATTTATGGATTGGGTAGAAAGGAGAATGTTTTTGGTTGAAAGGAGAAAAATACCTATTGGGTAGAACAATCATGGGTCGAAAGGAGAAGCACTCTCCTTATGTTTATATACAATTGTATAACTAAACAATGTAATATAAAGTTTCCTACATTAAAACGAATAATGGAACCAATATAGAATCCACATTTTCGTTGTCCGTTTATCTATGGCACACTTGTATAAACAAACCGATATTTTTTTTACCATTTTTTTTTTATGAAACACTTCCTTTAGGTACATTATACTGAAAAAGAATTTAATTTCGACCCGGTCATTATTTTTCTCTATTCTACCCATTTTTAACCGCTTTCTGTAACCTTTACAAAATTTAGTCACATGGCTAATAATACGAAAAAGTACAAAAAACTTCTTAGGTAGGTACTTATGACAAAAGAACTAAATAAGGACAAAGAGCTTGCATTACTTGCACTTGTATTGTGAACTTAAAACTGTAGTAATTAAGTTTATTTTACATTGCAAGTGCACTTTAGCATACTCTAAGTGAACTGACTCTATGTAGAGTACCTAATGTCAGACAGGGTAAGTACTTGGTCCACTTGAAAATGTGGAGTAGTGAAAGCTATGGTATCCAAGTGCAGAAATAAAAGTTTCATAACTTACTGACAGTCTGTTTTTCAATTTCCCGGAGTCTCAGTCTGAAAAGATACCATTTTTAATTTTCGCAATAAAATAACATCTATTACCTAAAACGCAGGATGCTGTGCAGCATCAACTATCTGATATGGGTTATGCAAACTAAGAAAGAAAGAAAGAAAGAAAGAAAAATAATTTATTCAATAAAATCCAAGGATCACTTGAAACGTCTTACATGCTAGGTGAATCTATGTGCCAATTTCAACCTAACCCAAGCACGAGAAGAACAGGCAAGAAACTCGTCACGTTCCTAGCGCTTTTTTGTATGATCCTTCTTATAAATAATTGTGTATGTATTACTTTCTGAAACTGTGTGACTTTGTGGCTATATGAAGCTACTTTTAATTACTTTCACCCGTGTTTTTTTTACTTTTGAAAGAAATACCTACTTGTTCCTGAAAATATCCTGCATGTTAACTCCGCGTTCTGAATAACTGAACCGCTCTGAATATTAAACAATAGTTCATACTAATGTGGGCTAATATGTATTACAAGTATAAATGCAAAAGTAGCACTATTTGTTCGTTCGTTACCTTTTCACGACTAAACAGCTGAACGGACCGCAATGAAATCTGGCGAGGGGATAGATTATATCTTGGAGATGGACATAGGTTATCTTTGGCATCAAAAAACAATCTTGAAAAGGCTAAAACAGGGGTTTAAAGTTTGTATGGAGAACGCAAAAATAAGCGACCCTGGACACAGTCAGTTTTTAGATGGGTGACCGCCTTTTGCTATACTCTATAGATTTTTGTTAATTAACCGATATCAATAGGTAATTTCAGAATTAATTATGTTCTACCGATGGATTTTAACGGACAAAGTCTCGGTTAATAGCTAATCAACCTATCGTACTAATATTATAAACGCGAAAGTTTGTAAGAATGTATGGATGTCTGGAAGTCTGGATGTATATTTGTTACTTTTTCACGCTGAAACGGCTGAACGGATCTGGATGAAATTTGGCACCGATATAGATTATAGTCTGAAATAGCATATAGGCCAGGAAAAACGTACGGTTCCCGTGGGGTAGATTTGTTTTTGTTTTTCAAGGTACCCCGCGGGCGAAGCCGTGGGCGGAAACCAGTTTTCAATATATTGTTGTGGCACCCCGCCAAGCCTAATGGTAATTACACAACCGGCCGTCAGGAAATGAATTGTTTCACGGGTATTGTTTTAAAAATAAACGTCTCATGGTTTACAAGTTGACAAACAATGTGTTACACGTGCTTTACATTACAAAAACATTTTTTGAACCAAAATTCAACTATATTATGTTATTACAAACAATGTTAACCAAAATTCAACTATATTATGTTATTACATAACATAGTTGAATTTTGGTTCAAACGTAGCAGGAGATGTATTAAATATGGCGAGGCCAATCTATTCACAGCTCACAAAATTACAAATTTAATAAAAATCTAATTTAAATTAATACATATCATCAAGGCTACCAGCACCGAGCGAGGCACCCACAGCACCGTAATGAAAAAATAAATCAGTTTTTCCACTAAGTATAATAATTTCTCGTGAGAAAGTACGTAATAAACTAAAAAAACACTTCATTCTGACTTGCGAAAAAATAATAACAATTTCACCAGCGCAAGTGCTCTGGAAGATGCAAAAAACTGCAAGAAAAAATGAAAAATGCAAAGCAAAATGAAAATCACTCGACTTTGTTACTTTCTGGATCAGAGACGTATCCCAGAAATTCATTTACTTTTCTCTCGGTAATGAAAATACGGTGCGAATCATCTTCACAGGGCGGGATAGCGCCGAAGCCGAAAACACTAAGCCAAAGCATCTAAAGCCGAAAGTTTTTGTACATTTAAATTGTCCATGTTAGCCTTAATCACCTATGAAATGCTTATCATGTACTTAGCTAAAATGGAGTTGGTACCCTATTAAATATAAAATAAATATAAAAAATATAAAAATATTTATTTAGGAACTTAAACTAGGTAGGTACATAAACAAAGTAGGAAGCGATGCGATCTGCAGAAGTAAAATACTGTGTCGCAGATTGCAACGCCCACCTCCGGGAATGTGGTAATATTAGTTCCAACAAAAAGTAGGCAAAATAGAATATAATAAAGGAGTAAATAATTAAAGAAAGATGGATAAACCTATGTACCTAAGACTGTTATGATGTGTAGTGTGTGTATATGTAGTGTGCGTGTGTATGGTGTTTGTGTAGATGGCGGTCCCGAGGACACCGGCCTCTAAGAGTCCGGGCAACAGGGACTACCAGGGTGCGTGTGAGGGTGTGTGTGTGTGTGTGATTGTTTGTTTGTCACTCCTGTGGGCACCGGTCTCGGGAGAGACAGGGCAACAGGAGTTATCAGTATGTTTGTGTGTGTATATAGTTATTAAAATTACCTAAGAGTAGTCAGTAGATCCTCTGTTTGTTCGTAAGAGAGTGTTTGGAGCCATGATGCTGTTTTCAGTTTGCATTTGTAGAGTGTGAGTGGGTAGATCTCTATTTTTTTATTGATACTATTATAGAGTGATCCGCTCAGGTAATGGTAAAGCCTGGAAACTGCACCAGTTCCCCGTGACTCTGTCACACATACTCTATCACGACGGCGTTTTGTAGAGCTAAGATTGGGGTCAAATACTAGCTTCGAGTGCTTACGTAAGACCAGCGCTAGAACGAATAGTTGCCTTACCGTCAGTACCCCACAAAAGGTATAGAGATCGTCTGTAGGGAAGCGTCGTGGCTTTGAGCACATAACCTTCAGCACCGCTCTCTGAGCACGCTCTACCCTTAGTAGCTGAGTCTTAATGGCTCCTCCCCATACGCAAATTCCATAGGAGAGGATAGATTGTGCTAAAGCAAAGTAAACCATCTTGAGGCAAGCTAGATCAGCAGACGCTCTCAGATTTTTAAAAATAAAAATTAATTTCCTAACTCTAGAGATTGTGGATTCAATGTGAGGCTTCCAAGAAAGATACGAATCTAAGTGAATACCGAGGTATTTTAAGCTAGGTGTACGGGCTATAGACGGACAGGAGCATGCAGCGTTATCTATATTTGGACAATTGTGTGATTGTAGACAAAACGACGAAGTTGGTTGCGTGCGGGGAGAAAGAGAGAACGTAATAAATTTAGTTTTGTTTGAGTTAAGGGAAAGTGAATTTAGGGACAACCACTTAAGAATCAGAGATAGAGCAACTTGCGCAGATGCTTTAGTGTCATCCCAAGACTCACCACTCACAATAAGTGCAGTATCGTCAGCATATGTAAATAAACTACAATTCGGAGAAGATATTTGGCAAAGTTCGTTAATGTAGACTAAAAAGAGTGTAGGTCCAAGGACACTACCTTGTGGTACGCCATAGACTATATCCTCTTCAGTGCTAGTTATGCTGTTAATCGAGACAATTTGCTTTCGTTCGGATAGATAACTTTGGAATAGTTTTTTAACATCTCCTCGGATTCCGATGTGTTCTAATTTATTAAGCAGAATGGGAATAGACACTGTATCAAAAGCCTTACTCAAATCAAGGAATATACCAACTGTTTTCAGTTTCTTGTTAAGATTTATAGCTACTTTAGAGGTTAAGGATATAATAGCGTCTTCTGTGGATTTACCCCTCCTGAATCCATATTGGTTTTCAGACAATATATTTCTTTTATCGAGAAAGTCGACCAGTCTAGTATTAATAATTTTTTCAAGGATTTTAGATAAGACAGTAAGAACTGAGATCGGCCTGTAGTTATTAATATCATCTTTAGTCCCTCCTTTGTGTATTGGGTGTACTATTGCTTTTTTTAGTGCAAGGGGAAAGGTACCAGTTAATAGGCAAAGGTTAAATATATACGCAAGTATTGGAACAAGAACATCCTTAGAGTGTTTGATTACAGAAGTAGGTATCTCGTCCCAGCCCAAAGCAGAAGTGTCCTTTAAGCCAATAATAATACGATCTATCTCTTGACAGTCAGTCGGTAAAAGAGCCATAGAGTCGGGCGTGGAAGGAATGGAATGGATGATGTTGGTGCCATACATGTCTTGTGTATCATCAGGTCGTCTAATTTGGGAAGCCAGATTTTTACCTACATTGGCAAAGAAAGTATTAACACTATTTACAGAGGCCGACTGGGTGGATGAAAGTTTTAATAACTCTTCAGCTGAAGACTGTTTTTGATTTAGGTTAGCTACTTTTTTGATGACATTCCACGTTGCTTTAGGGTTACGTTTGGCTTTTTGGAATTCAGTACGTTCATATTCGGATTTTACTTGTTTCAGAAGGTTGTTACAGTAGTTGCGGTAGCGGATGAATGAGATTTTGAGAATTTGATTATCTTTTTCCTGTTTTGATTTCTTGTATAGTTTGTCCTTGTGTCGGATACATCTCAACAATCCTGGTGTAATCCAGGGCTTCAAAATTCTTTTTTTACTGGGGAGGGTAATACCACGCTTGTGTTTTTGGATAATCGAGTGTATTATAGATATTAATTTTTCGACTGCTGTATTAGGATCATCTATTAGGAACAAGTGAGAGAAATTGGTTTTTCCAATTTCAGCTGCAGCTGAATTAATATCAAGTTTGAGATGGGTATTAGGAGGCTTAGTTTGAGTTTTGGTTGCTATAGCAAAAATTATAGGAGCGTGGTCCGTTATAACGCAGTCGAGCACAAGAGAGACAGCAGAATGCTGAGATTTCAGAATAATATGATCCAGGCAGCTTTCTAAACGAGTAGGAATCAGATGAGCGGGGAGCATAGCATGAGAGGATAGTAAATTTAAATACTCATCTGAGTTAGTGTCATTAGAGCTTGGGACTATATTTATATTAATATCACCTGCAATAATTACTGAAGGGCAAGAACTTAGAGACAGCAAAACACTATCGAGACTATCCAGAAACACATCAATGTTTTTATACGACGGAGAACGATAAAGAGCAATCACAGCTAACTTATTATCCAATTTTAGGAGTAGGCAGTTAGCATTATTAAAAGTCGGTGTTTCAACGCTGTAAATAAGATAAGAACGGACATATAACACAACACCGTCATTCTGATTTTTGAAGCCAGAAGCGTGCGCGTTAAAGCCTGAGATTCCAGGAAGAGACGAGCATTTGCTCAGCCAACATTCAGAGAGTACGATTACATCAATATGTAATTTAATACGAGTAAGCAAAACAAGTAGGCCATCAAAATTAGAGTTTATACTTCTTATGTTTAGATGCAACATTTTGATAGAGTGATTGCTCAAGTTGAGGTACCTACTCGCGTCCTCGGGGGAGCAAAGGAATGAGTCTGCCGGGGTAATATTCTCAATATCTTTCGTTAAATTGATGATGTCATCCATATTTGGAGTGAACAATTAACTGGATGTGTGCAAACAAGTGCGTAGAAAACAGTTTTAAAGGGCTGTGTAACTTATTGTGAGAAACTAATGTAGTAGGTAATGAAATACTTGGCCAACTCAGGCAACATAAATGTCGTTGATGTGTTTTATAGTGAGAGTGTAAGTATATTTTCTGTATGTGTGTGTTTGTGTGAATTTGTTTTAATATTATGTGTGTTGTATGTGTACAGTCGTTTAACAAATTTATAAGGTTTATGAAACAAAAATAATGTGAAACATAGATTAAGCTAATTAAAATTACTAATAAAAAGTACCAAACAAAGTGAAGTAGGCTCAAAAATAAGTTATCTACAAAGACTAGTCAGCAAGCTACCTTGAGCAGTTCCAGGTCGAGCTCAGTTGTGATTCTCACAACAGGCGCATTTTCTCTGCGACGCGCAAAAATTTTACCGTGTGAGACCCAGCAAAATTGGTAGTCTGCGGCCTTTGCGGCCTCTCTAGCCAAGAAAAATAATCTTTTCATTCTAGAGGTTAGATTCTCAGCTACAAATATCGGGACAGCAGGTCCGCTTATGTGGAGGTGCTCAGTGGTAAACCTGGAGGTCTTGTTGAATTTGCGGAACATTTCCACCACTCTCTCCTTAGACAAGACGCTAGTTAGTTCAACAATTATAGTTTTGTTGGCTGGATTTTTATTTCTTATTCTAAAAACGTCCTTTATTTGATTTTCCTGAATAGGAGCCTTCAGCATCTTACTCATATTAATCACCGTTTCCATGAGGTTGGTCTTAGTTTCAGTTGGAGAGACCGGTAAATTTCGGATTTCTAAGCAAGTTGCTCTAGAGTTACGCTCAAAGGCATCTAATCGGTCTTCTAGAGACTTAGTGTATAGAGAATCGGCTTTCCGGTTATCTTCCAACTTTTCGACTCTGTTTTGTAGGGAGTCAATTTTCTGGGACAGGAACTCAACAGTAGAGCGCATATCTTCAACCGCGGAGCAAAGTCTTTCACACGTCTTTTCTTGGCCAGCTTTAAAACTAGCGAACATTAACTTCATTTCTGACATGAATTCAAGAAAGTCAACGTCGTGCTTTCGTTTACGCTGAGAAGTGTTAACCATTAAATTAGGTTCTGAAGAGCAAGCATGTAACGGCTGCGTATCGGGCACTTCGAGAGTTTTAGCAGGCGCAGGCGGTGTGGCAGTGAAGAAAGGCGTAGCAAAAGTAGCAGGGGACGCAGGGGAGGGGGGAGGAGTTCGCTTCAAAGGAAACATAGTCAAAGCAGCAGTACCAGGCAAACAGCAACACACAGGAGCCTGTTATTTCGTATAATTTTGTAAACAAAAGGAATTGCACACAGTGAAGAGACGGGTCAGCTTACAGTGGTCGTACGGCGTTGATTGGATTGAAGAACGCGGACTGTCCAAAAACTGTAGAACTCAGGTCACACGCGCAATGTAGCAGGTCTGTTTACAGTGGTTACTCGCTAGACTACGGAGCGAAACAGGCTGTATGTCCAATCAGTGTGGACCCCTGGTCAGCAGAAGCTTGCGTGTGATGCGTAATGAGCGTGATTGTAGAAGTGTTGAACTCACATGTAAGAGCGATCGATGTGTGCACGGAGTAGTAGGTAGTTTTGCGTGTGCGCAGGGTATCTGTTGTAGACTCCTGTTGATGTATGCTATCCTAATTTTTTGCTTGAATTTTTCTAAGTAGAATTTTGAATATTTTTAAAACCAAAATGAATACGGAGCGGGTTTAAAAACGCGACTGATCGGGGCAGCGGTCCGGAGGGAAGGGGGAAATATAATATCGCACTCATCATAGAGTAAAATGATCGCCCAGAGGCCTATGATGATCTCATGATCTTCGATGAGAACCTGTGTTTTGGCCGAATTGTGACCGTAATCATTATAACAATCATTAAGTTTTCGACCAGCTGGTATAATTTTACTAACATTTGTAAAGCCGATTATCTTAACATATAAAACTCTTATGTTACTGACTGACTGATCAATGCACAACGTAAAGGTCGGTACATATCTGATGGAAAAACCGTCGAGCGTATCAACAGACCCACTAACGCATCATCGGTTGAGTGTGCAAGGTTGAATGTTTTATTATACATATTTGTATATTTGTCTGTGTTAGCTTTACGCGATCGATAATATGCGACGTATCTTCGGTCAGATGTAAGCCAATAGGTATCAATTGCACGAAATGAGCCTCTAAAGCACACTGTAGTCCTTTCTCCACACTGGTTCGAAACAACTAGTGACAGGTAAGAAGATGCTGCATAAATTTCGGTTTAATCTTGTTTGTTTGCTAAAACTTTGTTCACAATTCGGCTAACCCTCCGTGGCCGAATATAAGGCGGAAATCTCCAATGTTACATTGAATGCTATATTCATTTTAAAGTAGAAATTGTCCCGAGAATAGCATCTGAATGTGACAAGAGGATTTTCTTCCAACTCTTAGTTAGGTGTTGGATTTACTAGGTGTTAGTGTAAACCCGACCCAGCTGGGAAACTGTCTAAGACTAGGATATTTTGCATAAAAGATGAAAAAGAGATAATTCCTAAATGCTAACCTAACGAGTTTTCGACGTGGTACGAAATCTTTAGGTACTTGCCTTGATGATCTTTGATGGCCATTGGCGTATGAACCACTCAATACTATAATAATTATGTCTGATAAAATCTAAATATATATAAATCAGTAGGTAGGTAACTGACTGACTGACAGTCAAAGTACAGACAAAACTGACGTAAGGTCCTAAAATAAATGGATTTAAAAATTCTACCCCTAAGGACTAGTTTCACCATGCTCTGTTAATTAAACTAACAGCTTGTTAGCCTTTTAATCGCCTGTTAAAGTTGTTATGTGTTCCACCATCCACAAAGGATTATTTTCCGTAAAATAGATTACGATACTTTAACATCCTTGTTATTGATGTCCTATCAGGTAATGCTTTATTAACAAAAGTTGGGCGAAATTAAGAGAAACGGGGTATTTAAATTTATAAAAATAACATGAAGTAACATAAAAAAAAGACAAAAATAAAGAAGATAAAGTAAATGTTTAAAATATTTAGTTGAAATTAATACGATAACCGTCATTATCTTCAACACCCTTCTATATTCCAGAAACAGATTACTTATTTCAAAAGTACGCTAATTTACATAGAATAGATTAACCAACCTCCGTAAATCATACTATCACGCTGGAGTTCGTTCGATAATTACATAAAGCTTCTGCCAAACCCCGGGCAAACAGACACCGGGGATGTATAACCGAGAGGCGATTGCCTCTCAAAACATATTTGTAAGCGTTTTTTAATTAAACAGTTCTATTTGGAATGTTTCAAACATTGTCAAAAATTTTTTTTAACTTAGTTGTTGTCGAACTTTTTCAGACGTTGGGCAAAGTTTACCGATACGAAATGGGCATAATGTAGCCTTTACAAATGTGTTTTGGCTTTGATAAATACGTTAAACCACCACGATTGCCCTCGAGAGCAAATACTGCACTTATCAACAGCATCAATCCTGGATGAGTAACATGTTCGACTTTCTCAGTTGAATATTATATCAACCACGTTTTCCGTGAGGCCAAGGCATTAGAAACTTAAACTTTCCGAAACAATATTATCGTTTCGGCGAATTATAACTTACGGCGTTAGTTCAGGTCGGTCATAAGTATAAGATAATGAAACTTTTAACAGGGCTCGAAGTAAACTGGTTACTAATAACTTTGACTATTATTTTGACCTATTTGATACTTATAGCGCAGATTGAATAATACTATTCTAATATCTAGAAATCGAGTTTGTATATTCTGTAAACGATTTGTTTATATATCCGTTCTTCTGGTTTTAGTTATTTTGATCTGTATTTTATATTGACGTTTGACGTGTGCTGTTAGGTATAATGAAAATAAATCTCAAATACTGCTTATGAAACATTTTATGAGAGAACGCAGATCTTTACTCTTGTATAATATTGTATGTACATAGATACTTAGTAGATACATGGAATTTATTTACAAAGCAAAAATTCAATTAAAAATGTTGTCTAGCTGTCATCATTGAGTCAGGAGAGCACTGGTGGTCTAGTAGGTAGTAGCCCTGCCTACCGATCCTAAGGTCATGGGTTCGAATCCAGCTGTGCACCAATTATAATGTGATACTCAAAATTACCATCACAAAGAAAGCTCTCCCTGAAATAAATTGTAAACGATATCATGCTAATGTTTATTACACAAAGATCTTCATTAAACAGAAATATATTGGGCCCTTACAAATTGCCTACCTCATCGCACCTATAGTCAGAGTAAAAATTAAAATGGCTGCTACACTCTTGTATGAGCCACCTACAGAAATACCACAAAACAAATACCAAAAAAAATGTTAATTATGAATAAATTCAATATTATTCGTCGTCTAGTTTTGGGAACATTATTTATTCAGATTGATCCATACAAATTATGTCCCAAAAACTTTATTTCCCAATGAATCGAACGATCCGTCATATGGGTAAGTATTATGTCTACAAAAATACTTTCAAACTAATTTGATACATTTTTAATTCTAGCTGGAGTCGTATTTCTGAACGCTAGAAAGCTCTTGATTTCATAGAAAACCAGAGATTTGTCATCCGTGACATATTTCGTTTCGTTTCCTTCCATACATTTATCTGCCGTGAGTTTCCAGTAGTTTTGTTGTAAACCAGCTTATTCCATATAAGCTGTGCATACGTAGCACCCTAATAAATAAAAGATATGTATTATATTCGACGATAGACTCCTAATAACTTTCGCATCGTGCTCACTAAATAATAATCCAAAATTACGACTTATTTTGGCCTAATATTAGCGATAAAGTTTCGTGTTACATAACATATCTTATACCTCTTATAAGCATAGTCATAAGTTTGTAATCACTTAAGTAAACATAAATTTGTTAACAAACTTGAAACTCAAGAAGCTCAGTGAACCTAGAACTAATTATTATCTCAATCTTAACGCAAACGTTGCCTTTGCGTAAACAAAATAACACACAACGTGTATTTTACATAGGCCTCTTTCTGCGAGGGTTTTGTTTCCATAGAGAAATTGCTGAATTTCGAGGAAATTTTGAGTAATAGGTAGGTAATGCAAATCTGAAAGTGACTATAATTTCGGAGTCAGTGGAAAGAATTTTCAGAGTCAGCAGGAATAAGCGATAAAATCGTTTAGTAGAATTATTCTATTTCAGACATCCATAAAACTTTCCGTCGTTATAAATGCTATCGTACGAAAATCGTGAGATATAAAACTCTCTAACCATATTCTATTTACGAATGTAGCTTTTCTAAGTCTAAAATTTTCAAATTTGTAGAGTGCGTATTTACATTCGTTTTTTGTCCGTGTCTGACACGTTCGTGGGACGTTCATAGCATGTGTATCAATGGTCATGGGGTGATACGGTGTACCTAATGGACAGAGTTCTATAGCCAAAAATGATACCCTTATTTGTTACTTACCCAAAAAAAATGTCCCCGTAGACTGCCCTGTAGCTAAATCCACTTATATACGAATCACTTATGATGTTTAAAAGATGTCAGGAAATTTTGGCAAATTTTCCATTTCAATGCAAATCAGACAACCGGCCTTGTCCCGATACGAAAGCGGATGAATGAACTGTCTTTCACCATCACATTCAGTCCTAAAAATAATTACTTTGTTAGTTTGAAAACATTTTTTAACTATTTGTTATAAGAAATGTATGAGCTGATTTTTCAGGTTTTCTTCAGGCTTTCCATAATATGTCATGTCGGAGACTTGTGCAACGGGATTGGTAGTGGTAGTGGCGTGCTTACAGTTTCTAAGGATATAGGTTCTCATCCGGTCGTATACCAATCGATTTTTCTTTTTGAAAAGTTTGTTTGCGAAATGAGTTTGTTTTCGAAAACATGAGTCAAGTACATGAAAGCATCTGAGGCACATTTTCACCTTTCACAACTCGATAAGAAAGAGACTGGCTGGAACTAGCTTTCATTGTTATTTTTATATAATATTATATTCCTTATTTTTATAAACCTTAAAAAATATTTAATTAACAATTATACCTATTGTAGGTTCTTGAAGGAAACATTTCATAATTAGATCTTTTGTTAACGCCATTTCAAATCTATGAGGCATAACTAGTAATTATACAAAACATAAAAAAAAACCGGCTGAAATTAATTGAAAATAGCTTCTTACAGTCGCCCTATTAGAACTTTTGATATGTTGTATAGTCTATGTCACTCTTGTAATCACAAAGAATCCAATACAACGACATCTTTTGTCAAAATCTGTCCATCCGTTTGGACTCCAGCCATAGGCAAAGGAACTCGCATACATACATACATACACCGCCAAACCCATTAACCTCCTACGCAGTCAGGTAAAAAAATGTGTAGGCAGATGAATGAAACGGTCTCACTCGGTTCTCACTTTAACCCATTCATAGTGCCTAAAAATAGATGGCGTTTATCAAGCTTTCATCTTTAGCCCACTCAAGCGTCAATGAGATTTTTTAGGGTTCCTAAGTTAACGAGAAACTCTTGCAGTTATATAAACTCACAGACTAGGTATATGTCCTAGTCGAATTATGATGACATTTTGCAGTGATGTAAGATGCAACGATGAAATATTAATAAAACCTTTTGGAATACCATTTTGTTATAAAACTTTGTAGGTCGAAAATTATTAGACCTTACATAAATATACCTTTGATAAAGGTATTTTGTTTTATTTTTCCAAATTCCAGCCTCAAAAGAAAGTGTATTTTCTACTGCTGCCAAGATCAGAATATTGGAAAATGAAACATATACTTACTTTTCATGAGAGCGTTCAACTTGGTTCTCCTGATCCGAAGCGTGTTAGAGTTTCAATGGTGGGTTTACAAATAAAATAATATGATCACGACTGTAATACTGACTGCCCAGGCTCGGTAGATATCTCCTCAGATCTTTAGTTACTTAGATCTTTGAGGATATCTAAATAGGGTAGTCAGAGGAAAGTCCAAATATGACATTTGGTACATGCCCACATTTTTCACAGTAGTTAGTATTCCGTACGTGACAGGTTGCAAGCCCATCACCGCTTATAAGAATACTAACCTATGACACATATACCTTCGAATTGTTGGTTCTAGGGTATGCCGGTTTCCTCACGATGTTTTCCTTCACCGTTTAAGAGCACTGGCATTGCGCACATAAATTTTTCGAATGAAAAATCTCATTGGTGCACGACCAGGTTTGAACCCACGACCTTCGGATCGTGAGGCAGGGGTGCTACCACTACACCACCAGCGCTCTTAGTGGATTTACATCCGCTCAATAAGACAGGCTCCCCAGTTTGCCGTCCGTCGCGTTAGATTGATTCGTCAAAGTCCTCTGAAATCGCCTACCAGTCTGTACAAGCGACGAGTAAAGTGTTCAAAAGCTTATAAATAAATCTGTAAGTAAAATTTTGATGTAAACTTTCATTAAAATTGGTATTTTTTCAAAAAAATCACATAATGTGGATCCATCATGGTCTTTATGTGCTGATTAAACTTTTTAAACTTCCGTGATTTGATGACATAATTATAATTGAATAACGGGTATTTATCACGTACCTATTTTGTTTTTATTCCCGACGTTTCGAACACATTACAGCGTTCGTTGTCGCGGGCAGACAGTCTGCCCGCGACCACGAACGCTGTAATGTGTTCGAAACGTCGGGAATAAAAACAAAATAGGTACGTGATAAATACCCGTTATTCAATTATATTTATGTGCTGAATAGGGAGTAGGGAATAAAGTCACAGGATAATGTCCCTAAGAAAAAAATCCCATAACATGTAGTTAGATAATCACATAGTTTTTTATAGAAATGTCAACTCATCGATTTTGCAACATTCGAGTATCTACATCTCCTGTGTGAAGTAGGTACGGGTGATGCGCGCAAATTTTTTGCAAAATTTCAGGAACTTTTGTGTCCCCAAATGTATAAGACAATTGGATCTGGTCGCCAGTTTTTTTTTTGGACAATTTCCTAACGTAGATACTAAAGAGTTAACCCCCATTTAGCAACCTGAGCTAACCCTACTATTAAAGTTCTTGAAAAAATAAAGAAATAAACGAATATTGGTGGACAGTTCACACAATGCTATCTAGTCCCATACTAAGCAAAGATAGCTGATAGTTAAATTAAATACTTTTTTTTATGAATACAAACATAGCATAGTTACATAATAACACCTAGACACAGAACAAACATCTGCGTTAATCACACAA
Organism: Cosmorhoe ocellata; assembly: GCA_963675405.1. Lineage (NCBI taxonomy): Eukaryota > Metazoa > Arthropoda > Insecta > Lepidoptera > Geometridae > Cosmorhoe > Cosmorhoe ocellata. The sequence goes on along the minus strand of OY776246.1, from coordinate 9,508,855 downwards.
ATGTTTGTCTTGGGTGGGGATGGAACTCACAACTGCAGCGCAGAAGGCAGAGATACTACCAACTGTACGTCTACCATGAGTTGTCACATTTAGATCGGCTGACGTTACTACACTAGTAATAGAGTAATAGTACGTTACTATGACATCTGTCAAAATTGTTACTCATGGTACCAAATTCTAAGCAAATTAATGAAGTGCAAACTACAGTCGCTGTAGTACGCTGTCACGTAGGATAGTTAACTACGCGACGTTTTAGTACCCAACTATCCGCTGGAGGCGCTGTACAAGTTTTCATACATTTAACTACAGTCGCTATAGAGTGTAGATTGTGAAAACTCATGGTAGACCTACAGAGCTGTAAGGCCAGTTAAAACCAAACACTTCACAAACGTAGGCAATAATGGTATCCAACCCAATGTCTTTGAGTAAGGTCGCAGGTTTCTTCACCTATTTCAGATAGTTCTTATAAAAATAACATTTTGTTTTACAGGTGCGCCGGTCGTGTAAACATCATAAAAACTAACAATTACCAACGCTGCTTATTTATCCGTTCCCGTGGATAGTTTTTGGCATGGAAAATATATATTTACTTCATAATGTACTGAGCTTGTAATTTTCTTTTTCTGGGATAAGAAGGCAAAACTTACTTCACTCGCTTCAATTTCATCAAGAACATCATAGAAGGGAAGTGGACGGAAAGAGAAAGAGGAAGAGCGAGGATAAACTCAGCTCATACGAGTGAAAGAGAAGGTTGATGTCGTATTAGGAGGTGAAGGAAGTCAAGTGGAGAAAAATTTGTCAGATAGGCCGAAAAGAGTTTAACATTTTAAATAATCAGGTAGGTACTTAAATTAAAAATTATACATTTTTATTCAATAAAATGTTAGGGATCATTTTGAATCGTCTTACATGTTAGATGAGTTAAGATCCAAATTCCAATCCTATCCACAATCTGAAAAGACAAGAAACTCGCTAGGCCTAGCGCTTTTATTCAGAATTATAGTAATATCAATTGGCTCAACGTATCAGCACTGCCATTCAAAGTAGTAATACCACTAGCAGTGTCTTGGGGAAATTTGACGGCGATCTGGATCAGTTTCGCTATCTATAGATAGTTTTTTGAATTGTTATGAAGGTTTATAGGAAGTAACTGGGTGACCGAGCCTTGCTCGGTTTTTTTTTTGGTAAACGTTTTCTAAAAATTAAACCTAGCTGGATGGATTTATCGCCCTCGAAAACTCAGTTATAAACTTATTAACTTAGTTTAAACATACTAAGTTTCATGAAAATCGTTGTAGCCGTTTCCGAGATTCAGATTATATAATTATGTACTTACAAGAATTTTAATATCATGTAAAATTTTAATATCCAGGTACAATGCAAACAAAACTGCGGACAAAGACTAATGAATAGATCAGTTTATAACTTTGTATATTAGTTTATCACTTTACACTTTTGTAACTGCCTGTACAGTTTGTAGGCTATCTGGATCTGGTTGCTTACTTCAAAATGAGTATTAATCAAGTCTTATTTAGCTTTATTTTTTAAACAATCTTTTGAACCAGTTTTATTATTAGGCAGTTGGTAGCTTATTATATTGTGCATGCGCATATTTTTCACGCATATTATTATTTTTAAAAGAATAATACAATTTGCACAGGTGCTTTGTAAGAAAACTGGTAGGTTAAAGACAAGTATTAAAGAATTCGTCAATTCACTAAATAAATAAAGTACTCTCAGTGAAATTGATTCATAGTCAAAGACCGAACAGTTTCCCAGAATCATTCATTCAATATTCGCCCAGAGATATGTAAGCTATATTATTGTAAAGTTTCATCAAAATCCATTCAGTACTTTTTGCGTGAAAGAATAACAAACATACATCAATACACACATTCTTACAAACTTTCGCATTATAATATTAGTAGGATTCTGTCTAACCTCATATATTTTTTATTTCTATTAGCATTGGAATAGCACATAGGCTTATTATCGGAAGTTAGTTTTTATTTTGTTTTGAAAATCTCGGATCGTATTTCGAAGACATCCAAAGTCCTACAACCTTGATGTTTTTATACCTACTTATACCTAATTATAATTTGTTATGACGTTATACGATTTGTTAGACATTCGATTAAGTGTTGCAACTCTGTACTCTGTGATATGAGCGCCATCAATCAAGATCAACATGAAAACATACCGTAGATACGTACTTACCTACCTATTCTATTAACTCATAAGCTACTACTAATTATTGAAGTGAAACTTCTAATGGGACTTCCGATAAGGTTGCGTTAAACGTTTAACGCTCCTTGGGAGGGGGAATAGCAAGAGACAGAGCGAGAGTGAATGCGTGACTCTACACACTATTTTTTTTAGCAAATTACCTTCGACATTTTAAAAAATCTTACTTTATTGACTACTAGCTTCCGTTCGCGGCTTTGCTCGCGAGGTACCTACATAAAATATAGCCTATGTTACTCAGGGATAGCGTAGCATTCTAACGGTGAAAGAATTTTTGAAATCGGACCATTAGTTTTTGAGTTTATTCGTTACAAACAAAAATACAAAAATACAAAACTTTTCTCTTTATTATATTAGTATAGATAATCTGACTATATCAAAGCACATCCTGAACACAGCTGAAATTTGGAGGGTAGGCTTCTGTCAGGTTCTAGATGTATTCCTGAAATTAAACTTGTAAGGGGCCCAGCGGGAGTTTGAAGTTTCTATGAAAAAACATTACGCGAACGCCGGAGTTTTGCTAGTTTAACAAAAAATTGATGAATTGATGTAGGTAGGTACTCATTAGGTAATAAGTACCTTTATGAAATACTTTGTAGGTATCATGTTTAATCAACTTTTGTGACCCCAATCTAAAGTTTCGACGTTTTAAAAGATTATTGATTATCCAGTAGTTTTTCGTTGGTTTTTTTAAAGCGACTCTAAATGATTTTTTTATCTTTTGACCTGCCAACCATGACTCGTCACAAGCTGATCACGAACCGCCAATAAGAATAACGTATTTTTAAGGTTCCAATTTCGAAATGAAAGGCAATATAAAAAAAACTTTATAGCGTCAAAATTACATTATTGATCCTGATTATGCTTATACAAGTCGCTTATAATTATTTTGCTTCACAGTTTTGAGGTTGACGTATTTTTTTTAAATAGAATTATAAAAAATAAAAATAAATAGGTATGATCACGACTGTAATCCCCAGGCTCGGTAGATATCTCCTCAGATCTTTAGTTACTTAGATCTTTGAGGATATCAAAAGAGGGTAGTCAGAGGCAAGTCCAAACATGACATTTGGTACATGCCCACATTTTGCATAGTAGTTATTATTCCGTAAGTGACAGGTTGCAAGCCCATCGCCGCTTATAAGAATACTAACCTATGACACATACCTTCGAATTTTTGGTTCTAAGGTATGCCGGTTTCATCACGATGTTTTCCTTCACCGTTTAAGAGCACTGGCATTGCGCACATAGATTTTTCGAGTGGAAAAACTCATTGGTGCACGACCAGGTTTGAAATTTAAGTTGCCACGTTTTTTGTAATAAATAAATTATTATTCGTTTTGTATGTGGGATAGTTTAGTTCAGTTTTTACACTTTTTTGACAAACTATAAAATAACAGTCAAGTCAGTGGTTAAATTAGCCTCTTTATAAGGACCGTAGTCAGTATTTTTGTCTACAGAAGAGAGACAAAGAATGTTTGACAGCTTTGACAGTTTCACAGTTACCCCAGGCTCTGAGTACCTAATGCCGTTCACCCAAAGGGGTAATGACGCTCAAACCTGTTCTTTTGATAAAAAAAAGAAATCTATTTTTATCATCATACATTATCAACAGCCCATGATCGTCCACTGTTGGACAGAGCCTGGTGTCATTATTTGCCTGGGAAAGGCACACTGACTGTAATATTTCAACCTCGTTCACTGCTGGTTCCTGCACCTACTCTTCGTTGGCTTATTTCAGTCAGCATTTTTGTGTACAGAAGAGAGACAAAGAATGTTTGACAGCTTTGACAGTTCCACTGGGTTATGCAACTCCTACCTAAGCTACCATCCAAAAAAGACGAAAATTACTAAATTTAGTCCAAATTGCTTTAAATAATGGGTAGTTAGTAGTTAGGTAATATTATGGGATTTTATTTTATTTTTAAGATGGAATTGTGTAAAATTTGTTTTTGTTGTATATTTTCCTATTTAGCCCCATATTCGCACAGCGAATAGGTTAGTAAAAAAGATTTTTAAAAAGAGACAATGTAACTTTAGTGATTTGTGATTGGCTCAAACAAAATCATCTCTTTTGAAGTCAAAAACAATCCTTCGTCTTCTCTTCCATAGCGAAAAACGCTACCTATGACATGATAATGGGGGGTGTTGACGGATGACGGATGACGGTGACTTGACGCTTTTCGATTGAAAGCTCAATGACGTGAAAGAAAATAAAAAAAAATTGAACTCACTATTTGGATCGTATGATGGGGGAGGGGGGGTATTTCACGGTCACCAGGCCTCTCAAATATTGTGAGGCTATCGGAAATATCAAAAGATTTTTTATTTTAGTAGTTTTTTGTGATTACAAAAAATAAAAGCACTTAATCAGTGGTCGATTAATCCATTGATAATTTTTAAGTATGTATGTAATTACTCTAGGTGTTTTAAGTACTTAGCTACTTACTTTACAGGTAAAAAAATATTTACTTAATGTAGGTAATTTTTTTACCGTAACATTTCATTTATTTAAGAAACATAAATCATAAGCATACTAATACTGGGCACATAATACACACGTAATTCTAAGACTGGCTGGTGGTGTGCGATACTACAACTATTTATAATTTTTCATTTAGGTAGTTTTAAATTAATTAAAAGCAAATTATCTTATTTACACTAGGTAAGTTACTTACCTAAGTAAATTAATTTATAGTTCTAAGACGGAAACCCCCATTTGTTAACTACAACTTCCACTTCACTAAATAAAACTGAACAAAACCACAGCCACTTTAAATCACAATACCAAACTTTTACAACGAACCTCACGAAACAAATCTAGAGAACGTTCGAAATACGAATTGTCAGTTTTCGCGCGGGAGATTTTCGCGATGACGTCACAGCCGTCCGAAGCGCGCAGTCTCTCGATGGAAACTGGCGGGAAAAATCACACAGATTGGCGAGTAGGAGAACCGAATCACAAATTCTGGACACAGTACATCCAGGTTCTCGTTGTCATCGCTTACAATTAATGTTTGACGGATCGTTTATTCTGTTGTTATGAATATTCTGTTTGGAATATGATGAAACGTTTTACCTAACTTTATTCCATTTTGAATAGAGAAGATGTTTACGATATAGGTAGTTACCGACGCTATGGGTAAGTAGACTTATGTACGTCATGCGTCTGATTCGATCTCTAGCTATAAGTCATCGTCACAGAAAGCTAAAAGGACTAGCATCACTATAATTATTATTATTATAAGTAACACTACATCAATATAATTATTATTAAGTAGGTACTTTTAAGTAAATGTAAATCTTATTATTGTAAATATTATATTGTAATATTATTATTAGTACTAAACGGGTATTTATTGCGTTTTATTTATTTAAGTAAGTACCTATTTTTCCCGACGTTTCCACAGTTTTAGATACCCACTGTCCTTGTCACGGCGGGATGACTGATAATTAAATACTTAAGTACCCGTTTAATATAATAAGTTTAGATCGCATAAGTTTAAAAATATACAAAATTGTAATACTTTGACATTGCCCGAAGAGCTTGTGTTAAGGCCCCTTGAATGGATAAAAAAGTTTATGTAACGTAATTAAAAACTTTGAAAACTTTGAGAACTTTTAATAACATTACTCAGAAACATCACCTGCCTCAAACTGCACTTCGTTACGCTCCGGAATTCCATCGTTTTCATTTGTGATGAATTTCATCCATTTTGCTTACCCCTCCCCGTTTCCCTCCCCCGCCCCATCTAGTTTAACACCTTGCGTATCATGGAGGGTCTTTGCATTGGATTCGTAAGTATAGGTACTTTACCTACGAATTACCCGTAGGTAAGCTTTTAAGCTTTGTAAGTTTTTCTTTTCTTTTTTTTTTCTTCTTTCTTTTTTTTATTTTTTTCTTTCTTTCTTTGTAAAGCCTCTGAGGCTTTCAAAACAAGCCGGTTTCCTCCCGATTATTTCCTTCACCGTTTGAGCGCAAATATTTTTTGGAACAGAAAATACCATTGGTATTGACTGGATTCGTACCCACCACTTTAGAGAGAGTCTTAGTAAAAGGGCCCCGTTTTACCTTTGGGTGACTTAGATCAATCATTTTAATACAAAATTCTTTATTCTTTTAATTCTGCTTCGTTGCACCGGTGATATTATTATTTTGGAACTTCGACACTCCTTACTGACACTGGCAGAATTGTGTCACGAAGCAAGCTGTGCCATAAAAAAAAGAAGTCAAGTCAAGAAAACTACCTTTAGGCAGTGAACCCTAAGGCCGAGACTCCACTGAAGCGGAGATGTGTGCGGTGTCCTGTGCGAGAAGAGATATTTTGCGCACAGCTCACATCTCCGCTTCCATCGCGCCATACAAATATTTCAGATCTCCGCACAGCGATCTCCACTGAATCTGAGCGGAGAGAAGATGTGTCAATAGCACAATTCTATTGGTTGTTTAAAAAACGTCCCAGCCTTAAAAGTGTCTAATTTTGCTTCGGTTATCTGTCCTCCAGTACGTAACTACCCCCAGGTTCAGGTATAGGGTTGAGTAAGGTCAAACTGCACTATTACTGAATCTCATAACGAGTAATGGCACTGTGAATGGTTTTTGGAATGGTCTGGGAAGCTGACGAGGTGACAGCAGGAACGGCAGTGACGTAGCGAAATTAATTCTAAATTGTTGCTTTGGGTTGTGTCTACTATTTAGTATGCTGAGCTATGAGTGGGAATTAGTCCTGGGGGCTTAGTACGAGTTTGGATAGTTTACGATACTTTATTCGTTTACAAACAAACAACGGCTGTTTTGTTCAAAATTCTCGAGATTTCCTCCGATGGATTTAGAAAAGAATTATTCACTTTGATTCACAAGTTTTACACTCGCTTCAAAAATTCGGGCTTTATTAGAAAAATAACCTCCAAAATTACATAGTAAAACTCAAAATAACACGAAAAATATATAAAAACTAGAGAGACAAAGTTAACAGTCGAATGCATGGCAGAAAATCCATCCGTCAACTCACACCTTTCTCACAGTGCATCCATCTTTACTTTGACCTACTTACCTCTACCTACCCCTATATCCATCCACATTCATTATCTAACTCTCTTCTCGTCATGACATTCATCCCGCATCATTATAAATGACTAAGTAGTACCTAAGTACCTAAGTAAAGTTGGCTCAACGAATCTAGGCATTCGTGAAGTTAGCCGCAAGAGCTGCGCAGTATCGTTTTTCGGGAGCAATTGGAGGTATGAGGAGGGGGGGAAGGAACTGTAACTGCAAACTCGCACCTGTGGCTAACTTCACGAATGCCTAGATCCGTTGGATGAAGTTACAGGTATAAATCACTCGCTAATAGGTACTAAAGCCACAATGATTGAGGCTTAATTGGATTTGGATATAGGTATATATCTGTCATATAACTACTTACCATGGAATGGAACATTTACCTACTGATGTAAGCTGATAGGTACAGTAGCGGATCCAGTGGGGGCTGATTTCCGACAAATTACAAATGAAACTCAAAAAAATACTTGAAATCTATTGAAAAATAAGTAATAAGGTAGGTACTTAATTTTTTTGTAAATAATCCTTTATTAATCCAAGGAGTCTCGTTACATTGATTATATTGACAGGCTATTATAATTTATACTAGCTGACCCGACAAACGTTGTCCTGTTCTAGCTATGAATATATTTTTTTAGTTTCTTCTTTCCATACCATAACAAACACAACAAAAAATAAATACGTAACGAAATAATTTAATAGAGATTAATTTTTATACTGGTACCTAAGTATTATAGGTATTATATTATAGACAGGCTTTATTGTGACTAAATGACTTATTGTATAAATTTATTTATTTATTTTTTAGACTGTCTATGTATTTTGATATAATTGAATTAATAAGAATATGACGTCCATTCTAATAAATAATAATAAATAAATAAATATGGCTTATCTCAGTAGGGCAAGCCGCCCCCTCCCCTAAAGCAAATCCTGGTTGGGACACTGGTCAGTACGTCTACCATGAGTTGTCACATTTAGATTGGCTGACGTTACTACAGTAGTAATAGTACGTTACTATGACATCTGTCAATTAATGAGCGCAAACTACAGTCGCTGTAGTACGCTGTGACGTAGGATAAATAAAATAATAATAATAAATAAAAAATCATGGTAGACCCCCCTAAAACAAATCCTGGTTGGGACACTGGTCAGATATCAGTAGGTACACAATCGGATTACATGTGCTGTATCCGTGGTATGATGTTCTCAGATTAATTAATAAGTTAGATAGATACATGATGATGAGTAACGTGATCTAAGGTTGGAAACCAAGTGTGGGAAGTAGGTACAAATAGTAACTTTATAAAAAACCCTCGAAAAAGTATGTAAGTACCTAAGTTATTGTATTTTACTGATACTAGCTCAGTTAGTTGCTCAGTAGCAATAGCTCAATAGCTCAGTAGCACAGAACATTATTTACTCAGACGAGTTGTAGGGCTTAGTCCCAAAGTACCTAGGTACTCCATTTTTTTGTTCAAAAAAGATAAGGATCTCATACATTAGTTCCCAATCTACTCCAAACAATTATTATTAAAAAAAAGTAAAATAAAAATAGTGCGTTTAAGGCGCGGTGGCTAGCCAGTGGCCAGCGGCAGACTGCCCGTTGCATAAAAAGTCTAAGTTTTATACCTTCGAATTGTAATAATTTGAAATAATAATTTGTGTATAAGGGGTGTACGGGGTTCCAACATCCACCATCTTCGGTACCCAAGCCAACCTCACCTGCACGTGGTGCACCCTGCTAAATAACAAACGAGGCTCTGGCAGCCGGCTGATGGCGGCATAGCACAGCCTACATCGGCACAGCTAAACACTCTAGCCGTCGACGGGTAGCAGCGTTGGCGGTGCGATAAGCTGTGTCCTGCGATCCCCAACCCGCTTGCCCAGCGTGGGGATTATGGGCATAAACCCCCTTATGATAATCACAAATAGAAAATGGCCCCCAGTTCTCGGCCGTCACGCTATTCCTGGCCATGGTAGCGGCCATGGTAACGGCGTGACAGGGGGTGCTAAGAATCACCGGGCTACCGAAGGCTACCTCAAACAACTGACCCTGGCAACGTATAATGGACGAACTCTGAGGCTCGACGAACATCTAGCGCAGTTGGAAGTGGAGCTGGAGAACATAAGGTGGCATGTCCTGGGGTTGTGTGAAGTCCGTAGAGAGGGAGAGGACACCATTACCTTAGACTCGGGCCATCTTCTGTACTTCCGCGAGGGTGACCAAAAATCACAGGGTGGCGTTGGGTTTCTCGTCAATAAGGCCCTCTGTAACAACGTTCTACAAATCTCCAGTGTGTCGAACAGGGTAGCGTACCTGATCCTTCGACTATCCAAGCGGTATAGTATGAAGATCATTCAGGTATACGCACCGACCTCGGCACATCTGGATGATGAGGTGGAGGATATGTACGAGGACATAATCCAAAGCCTTGCATAACACCACGAAGGCTCACTTCAACGTTGTTATGGGGGACTTTAACGGCAAAGTGGGAGTCCGAGTTGGTGACGAATCTAGAGTGGGCCCGCATGGATATGGAAGCAGAAATCACAGGGGGCAAATGCTCGTCAACTTTCTAGAGAAGGAGGGGCTCTTCTTGATGAACTCGTTCTTTAAGAAGAAGCCTCACAGGAAGTGGACGTGGCGAAGCCCCGACAATGTGAAAAAAAACGAGATTGACTTCATTACGACGGATAAAAGGCACATATTCAGAGATGTCTCCGTGATCAACAGGTTTAATACCGGATCTGATCACAGACTTGTCCGAGGCACTCTGAATATCAATCTTAAGCTTGAAAGAAACCGTCTGATGAAGTCCACGCTCCGACCCAATCTGCTCCAGATCATGGCGGGCACCGAAAAGTTTCAGAAGCTTCTTGGTGATAGATTCGTTGCTGCGGAACCCACCGAGGACGTTGATGAGGCCCTACGAAACGTGGTTGGAGCACTAAGGGACGAGGGCATCAAATTCTGCCAAATGCAGCCTAAAGGCAAGAAGTCCAAACTTTCGGATGAGACTCTTCGGCTAATGACAAAAAGACGGGAAACCATTCAGGCCACTTCGTCAGAGAGGCCAGACCTGAACAAGCGAATTGCGAAGATGGTACGGCGCGACCTTCGGAACTCCAACACACGTCTCATTGAAGAGGCAATAGAGCGAAACCGAGGGTCCAAAGTATTCACTCAGCAGCTTGGCAGGAGCCATCTGACGAAGTTAACAACACGCGATGGCCGAACCGTATTGTCAAAGCCGGAGATATTGTCAGAGATCGAGGACTTCTATGGCCGGCTATATGCGGCACATGCTCCTTGCCCCCATCGTAACAGCCACGATTCCAGAGCCACCCTCACCCGCCACTACACCGACGACCTGCCGGAAATCAGCAAAGACGAGATCGTGTTGGCCCTGAAGCAGCTTAAAAATGGAAAAGCCCCCGGTGAAGACGGAGTGACCTCAGAGCTTCTGAAGGCAGGAGGAGCTCCTGTTGTGCAGGAGCTGCAGAACTTCTTTAACTCCGTCCTTCTCTGTGGGAGAACTCCAAAGGCGTGGAACGAGAGCTTGGTGGTTTTGTTTTTTTTAAGTAGGGAGATAAAACTCTTCTTAAAAATTACAGACCCATCTCGCTCTTGAGCCACGTTTATAAGCTATTCTCTCGGGTTCTCACGAATCGTCTCGCCAGAAGACTCGACGAATACCAGCCACCGGAGCAGGCCGGGTCTCGCGGAGGATATGGCACCATAAACCATATTCACACAGTGAGGCAGATTATACAGAAGTCAGAAGAGTATAATCAGCCCCTGTGTCTGGCTTTTGTGGACTATGAGAAGGCCTTTGACTCTGTCGAACCCTGGGCTGTTCTGGAATCCTTACAGCGATGCCAAGTAGACTATCGTTATATCGAAGTGTTGAGATGTCTGTACGAAGCCGCCACCATGAGTGTCCGAGTACAGGACCAGCAGTCTAAACCAACCAGCTGCGCAGAGGAGTGAGACAGGGAGATGTTATATCTCCGAAACTGTTCACAAGCGCGCTGGAGGATATGTTTAAGACTTTGGACTGGAAAGGCATGGGCATAAGCATAAATGGCGAGCACATCTCACACTTACGATTCGCAGATGACATAGTCTTACTGGCGGAGTCACTGGAGGAGCTGCAACAGATGCTGGACCTAGCATCAGCCTCGCGGATGATGGGTCTCGGCATGAATTTGGATAAGACCAAAGTCATGGTTAATAACCAAATTGACCCGAGACCTGTCGCTGTTAATGGCAACCTTCTTGAAGTTGTTTCGCAGTACACATACCTTGGACAGATTTTACAGTTAGGTAGAGACAACTTTGAGAAGGAGGCTAAGAGGAGGATTCAGCTGGGTTGGGCAGCTTTTGGAAAATTACGTCAAGTCTTCTCGTCACCCATACCACAATGTCTGAAAACGAAAGTTTTCAACCAGTGCGTCCTACCTGTCATGACATACGGAGCCGAAACGTGGACACTCACGGTACGGCTAGTTCACCAGTTTAAAGTCGCTCGGCGAGCTATGGAACGAGCTATGCTCGGAGTTTCTCTGAAGGATAGAATCCGTAATGAGACTATCCGACACAGAACTAAGGTTGTCGACATAGCTCAGAGAATTAGCAAGCTGAAGTGGCAGTGGGCTGGCCATATCTGTCGAAGAACCGATAACCGTTGGGGTAAACGAGTTCTCGAGTGGAGACCGCGGCTCTGCAAACGTAGTGTAGGACGCCCTCCGGCTAGGTGGAGTGACGATCTGCGAAAGGCTGCTGGTGGAGGCTGGATGCGTCGAGCTGAAGACAGGGCGCAATGGCGCTCATTAGGGGAGGCCTATGTCCAGCAGTGGACTGCTATAGGCTGATGATGATGATGAATAATTTGTGTTAAATTTAAATAATAAAAATGAAAAACACATTTTATTTATAAATAAATTCCTTATCTACCCGTTGGTGTAAAAAAATTATGAAAATGACCTCAACTTTAGAAGGAGAAGCAGGTTTTGTTTATCTTTGGAGGTTTTTTCGAGAATTAATTCTAAAGCTAATACGACGTTTAAACAAAATTTCAAACTCAGAATTTAAAGATAAAATATTGATTATTTTTAGTGACCTTTCAGTTATTTTCCACTACCCTTATTTACCGAGGGTAAAGCATCTGAAAAACAGCAAAACTCCGCGTTCAGCTGACCACCGCGCTTTAAGTTTCCAGACTAAGTCTTTCAAAGCCTCTTGCTCTGTAGGTTGTGGATTCGATCCCCACCCAGGACAAACATTAATTTGTGTGATGAATGTAGATGTTTGTTCTGTGTCTAGGTGTTAGGTATTATTTATTCTATGATGCATGTATTCAAAAAAAAAGTATTTAATTAATTATCAGCTATTTGTTCCCCATAGTACCTACAAGCTTTGCTTAGTTTGGGGCTAGAGGGTGTTGTGTGATATTTTATGGACACTAATATTTTTTATTACCTACTTAACTTTTTCTTTAATGTAGGCACTTAGTACCTACCAAAAAGTTAAAGAAGTACTTATAAAACAGAAAGGTTATTATCATGCAGATGAAGTCGCTGGCAACAGCTAGTTGGTGGCTAAATAAAAAGTAAAATAATCAAAAATAGGTAGGTAGGTGTCTAAGTAGGTACTACCAACATAGCTTAGGCTTGATTAAGTTTAATCTAGGTACTATTAAGTATTCCATGATCTTGGTTAGCACGCAAATGGAGAGAGATATTATAGCGGGAGTGATGCAAATTGGCAGTTAACCTAAACAGAGCTACTTGCACTAGATGAAAATGATAAGGTCCTGACACATTTTTTAAATAAGGTCCTATTTTTTTTAATCAAGACAGCCAATCACCTCAACTTGCCAAAACTTCAACAAGAAACGTCAAAACTTTCACAATAATGTATGTAGATATTTTGATCATGGCAAGTAACTCGATTCGGTGAAGAAAATAAAGCAGAGATTTTTATTCGTTGGTAATTACGAAAGGTAGTTGGTTAAGTATAATACATCAATGTCGTAAGTAATTTAAAAAAAATCCAGGGTTTACCAGGTTTACCTTAGGACGTAGGAGTTACCAGGGGAGTAGCAGTTTATTTTCTTTCCGCATTATTTCTCTTTATTTATTCAAAGTACCTACCTACACCGTTTTCATTCAACAGCAATCTACTTTAGTCTTTTATCTATGAAATAAACAATTAAAATCAACAAAAAAACAAACACTTACTTGGGTAGTAGTTACCTATTTCAACTTTTGAGCTGAATTTAAAAATAATCTAGCAAGTTCTGAATTTAAATTGCCACACGTATGAATAAAATTAGGCGGCAAATCAACGAAATATTGCAAGGCTTTTTTTTAATTCGTGGAGTCACGCACGCGAGGTGCGCTAAAATAAAGAGATTTCGAGTGCGGGAGCGTAGGGTTTGATGAGCTAGGGATGGGGTAGTTTAGGAGTTTAAACTTAGATAAGGGACAATAATGAATTCGTCATTACTCGTATACGCGATTGTTCTAGAAAACCTAAGGGAGAAACTGAGCGTGTTTTGATACGGCTGACTGAAGTAGGTACGTCAGTAGAAATCTTTTGGATCCGGCTGAAACTCGTGTAATAATTTATAAGAACTTGCAGGTAAGTAGGAGTCAAGTCTCGTTGCCTAGATCTCAATAACCGGCCAAGTGCGAGTCTGACTTGTGAACGAAGGGTTCCGTACCATTATCTATTAAAACGGCAAAAAACCACGTTTGTTGTTTAGGAGTCTCCTTAAATATTTACTTACTTATTTTATTCTGTTTTTTAGTAAGTATTTGTATAAAGCGGCAACAGAAATAAGTAGGTACCTACTACCCGTGAGCGCGGTAGGTACATCCCTAGACTACCTCCAACAGACACAATTCAGTTCTAAGTGCCCCTACTTACCGTTTTATTCGTGGCGCGTCTATTTATTTACAGGGCCGACGGCCGTCTGCGAGCGCCCGATTTATATCATTTAATTAGCGAAAACCAGGCTTTTCGTGCCATCAAAATTAAGTGAACACATCACATTTTTGATAATGAAAAATTAAAAAACATTTGGTACCTAGTTTATATTTTATGTACCTACCTACTTAGTTAAATACGCCTTCGACCTTGTCAGTCGTCACGTCACCGATTTTTCTTCTTATCTTCTTGCGTCTCAGAATAAAATATTTAACTAAAATACGACCTTAAAATAGATTGATTGCTCTCGAAAACTAAAAAGACCGAGTAGGTATCTACCTATTGTATATAGGTAAATAGACATTTACAAAATAGCATTTAGCATGGCCGATATAATTAGGAACGATGTCAGTTTTCACATTTTTTTACATATTTTTCATTGCAGAAAGATTAATCTACCTAAATACCTATACTAGTAGGATAAGTATAAGAATACTTCTCTAATTATTATAGTTATTATGTGAAAGTTTCAATAAATACCACGAAAAAAATAAAGCAAAGCTTTTTTTCCACAATTTTCCAGCTCTTTTTCCTAAAAACCTAATTCGGACGATTGTGAAAATTTAAAAAAATAGACAAATCAGTCGTTGTCAAGTAACGTCCTCTCCAAAACTTAACAAATGAATCGCAATTTTTCTATAAAACAAGATAAGTAGGTACCTATTTCGCTCATAAGAGTAGGCACTCGCAAGTACCTACTAAGAGTCAATGGGACCTGTTGCCAAACTTGGAAAAGCGGTTTGTAAGTTCCCCAAACAACAACAAAGTAAATCAAAGCAGGGCAATTAAGATTTGTCCTGCATTTACCAACTTCCAAACTTTACTCATCAGCTCCTTAGTAACTATCAAATACACTGCGCCACTGGCCATCTTTCTGCGTTACAGCCAAAAAGCCAATTACCTAAGACGATTTATGCAAATTCAAGTTAGATCATTACTAATACCCCCCCCCCCCCCCCCTTATTCGTAATTTCATTCTGTTTAATTTGAATTTTATTGCTTACTTTTCATTATTAAATCAACATGGAGCTGAAGCAGCTCGAGGTCTGCAGGGTTTGCGTTGGTGCGCTTCTTGCCTTTCAATGGAAAAACTGCTTTCTTTCACCAGTTTCTTTTGGCCCATAGACTAAGGATTTTCGAAGCCTAGGTTTGGTTGGACTAATCTGGAATGCGGTAAATCCTCTTTACAACCAGCGCCCTCTATTTTATAAACTTGTAACTATGATAAGAACGACTTTATTATGTGGGTACCTTTACTTACGAGCTATATAGATCGCGTAATTTTCAATAGATGGCGTTGTTTTCAATAAAATAAAAGGGCTTTACGAAATCGTATTTCAAATGAAACACAGTTGTATATAAAATTATTGTAATTCTCCACAATTGCTTATAGTCACTTTGGCAGACACGGTGCCGGATTTGCTCCCGTACCGCTCCATCTTCTTGAGTACATCCAAACCTGATATCACGTGACCAAACACAACATGCTTGTTGTCTAGCCAGTCTGTTCTGAAAGTTGAAAATTTAGGTGTTTTTAATGTCATCTTTAGGTCAAGTATTTAGAGTTCAATTTGATGTTTTTCTCTTAATTACAATGCCTGCTGTAGTCTTTAGTTAGTTTAATTTCGAAAATTATTTTTCGTGCCACAAAAGAAACCTACAAACTTATTTCAAGAGCCAATAATTTCCATCTATATAAAAATGCCGCCTTCGGTACTTATATTCTTATGTGGCTAGAATATATTTTTCGCTAAGATTGTAAATAATAAAGAATGGTGGAGTTTAGACCATATCCATATATCATATTATATTTATATATGTAATGGGACAAAAAAAACTTACTTGGCAGTGCATAAAAAGAACTGCGAACCGTTGGTATTGGGGCCGCTGTTCGCCATACTAAGGATCCCAGGGCCTGTGTGCTTCAATGTAAAGTTCTCATCATCGAACTTGCGTCCGTATATCGACTTGCCGCCCGTCCCGTTGTGATTCGTAAAGTCGCCGCCTTGACACATCTTATATTCGAGTCAAGGAATATTTTCTTCAATAAATATTAGCACTCGCCCCAGGTATATTTCTTTAATATACTAGCACGCCACGCGGCATGGCATACTACCAAAACCCACTAAGCTAAACATAGTATATAGAACTCAGGGATAATCCGGCTATCAGAGAAATATTTTTTTAAATTGGATAAGTTAACTCAAAGGCCACTCTTACATCCAATCTTACAAAGTCACTAAGCTATATTGCCTCTTTATAATATTAGCATAGAAGTATAGAAAGTTAGATAGTCTCTTTTATGCTAAGTTTTAATACCACAAAGTATTGATTGTAGGACATTATCATTTATCCCATCCCAAGCTAAAAGCTTGACTGGCAGTATTTGAAAAATATTATCACGACTGTAATCCCCAGGCTTGGTAGAAATATACTCTATCTCTAGTTACTTAGATCTTTTTGAGGATAATATCTAAAGAGGGTAGTCAGAAGTGAGGCCAAACATGACATTTGGCACATGCCCACATTTTGCACAGTGGTTAGTATTCCGTACGTGACAGGTTGCAAGTCCATTGCCATGACACACACCTTTGAATTTTTGGTTCTAGGGTATGCCGGTTTCTTCACGAAGTTTTCGTTCACGGTTTAAGAACACTGGCATCTTTTTTGGCATCATTTCTCTTTTGTGTTCCTAGTTAAAAAGGATACAAATTCTGGTATGATCCTATGAAAGCAGCTTCCCTGGTAACCAAAGCCTTTTTCATGTGTGCACAGTACTCTGAAGTTTTCAGCCGTACGAGGCACTATGTCTGCTCTCAGCATCATTATAACTCGTCCCAGCTCCTGCTTACCCGCGCTTACATCGAAATATACTTGCGGATTGCGCTTTTCTGTCGGCTTAGCGGGTATTACCTGAAAACAAATTAACAGTAAATGTGAATTGTGGCAGACAAGGATAATTATAATAAATATTGGTGGACAGTTCATGCAACGCAATCTAGCCACAAACTAATATAGTTGCAATATATTAATTACTTTTTTTCTTTAAATACATACATAGAATACAAAATAACACCCAGACACAGAATAAAAATCTGCATTCATCGTACAAATGTTAGTCCTTGGAGGGGTTAAACAAACCAATAAACTAAAACTTCAAATCAAAACTGTAATAAAACCATATGTACATCAGTTTTTGCCTGTGATGAGGGCCCTGCAACTTCTATATTTTGGAAGCTTTCATGTCCTAAATTCCCTGGGACTGACACCACCTTGAATGCGCCCTTCATCGCAGTAGCAGACTCTTCAGAAGATGGAGCAGCCCCAGAGCATCTACCAAAAAATGAGAATCTACCACCCATTCTTCTATTCTCTAGTGGTGGTATTTAGAACCCTGTTTTGTGCAGATTATGTAATCTTGTATAGATATTCATTAAAGCTTTGGGTGATGTTACACCAGCACAGCGGAAAAACACCATATTTCTCATGATACCCAATGTTTTATGTAACATGTAGCATGTTGTATCTTTGAAAAATGTATATTTATGTCAACTTCACAGAGTAATGTCAAGATTGTGAAGTAGATACTTATGGATAGAAACTTTTTTATAAATTATTTTTTGAAGATCTGTTGGTTTAAGCAATATTATAAAGACCATAAACACATCTTACGAAAATTTATCATTTCACACTACTTTCAACTAACCCCTAAAAGCCTACCTACATTCTTCACTAGGTTTTGTACAATATGAGAACAATGATTCCTTTAATAGCAAGCTAATTTGAACATCATGACAACAGGACTCATCAAAAACACCATTTTGGTTTTCCAGTCACGGATTTCAACTTAGATGCAAAACTTACAGCAGCACCACTTTTAGTGGTTTCCGTAGTCTCTGCACCTTTCTCTTTATCTTTATCTTTATCTAAATCCAATGTCTCTCCAGCATGTTTCTGCAGCCAGTTGTCATCTGACCACACGGGACGAGTGGATCCTTCTTTGATACGCTGCGGAGCTGCAATATTCACTCGTATTGTACGCCCAAAGAGTTCTGAATCATTCTGGAACGTACATGTTTAATGCAATAAAATAATGAGTTACAAAGATTCAGTGCATGTGTACCTACATAAGTTTAGTATAATAGGTAAGGAGGTTATAACATTTTTAACTTTAAATACCTGTTTAGGTACTCTTACCATAATGAGTATGGCTGTAGGATAGCCAGATGCGGATAGTAGATGCGGTGCCAGATAGCTGTTGAACAGTTATGAACACATTTTATTTAAACAGCCTCACAAAAGTTACAAATCATAATCATCATTATCAGCTGCATGACGTCCACAGCTGAACATAGGCCTCCCCCTTTGATTTCCAGAGTGATCGATCTTGCGCAGCCTGCACCCAACGGCTTCTAGCAACATTCACTAGGTCGTCTTTCTACACTGTGGGAGGCCGTCTTCTTTTGCGATTTCCGGTGCGTGGTTTCCACTCGGGAACCTTTCTGCCGGTTAAGTACCTAATATGTACGAAATAAGTTAAATTTATGTAAGAACATTTACCATGTTATCTATAGCGGCAGCGGCATCTTCAGCGTTCTCGAACTCAATGAACGCGAACCCTCGATGTTTCTCAGACTCGTAATCCAGAGGAATCTGAACATCCACCAAGTCACCGAACGGCACAAATGCAGCATTTAAAACCTTCTCATCCACTTCTTCCGCCAAACCGCCGACGTAGATAGTCCTTTTTGAGTTAGGTTTGCTAGCCACTGCCATTATAAGTTAGGTTTATATAGCAATCAAACCTTACTTTCGTAGAAAATTTATTGAAAATTCAAACTGCGCTCCACCACAATACAGTAGGTAGACCAAACAACAACAAAATCATAACCTCTTCAAACCAATCAAAATAAAACGTCAGATTTGATTACTGACATAATGTTTGAATGACAATGACAGTGACTGCATTAGCACACTTGACAATTATATTTGAATTCAGAAATAAAACAGCAAACTTTACTCATTTATTTATTTAGCTTTATTGATTATGTACATTTAAATACCAAAAACAAATCCCGTCCGTTCATATTTTTAACGAAAAAGTTTTATAAGTTTATAATGTAACTCAACCATGACGCCGCTACAACTTATTTTTAGCAGAGCAGAACTCATACACTATCCATAATATAAGCTTCGAAACTTAAATCACAGATGTCGCTAAAAACGAAAAAACCTAAATGTGTCGTTAGATACAAATACTTATTGTACGCTCCTTAACTAATGCTGCCGTGCTAAGGGTGACAGCCGTAATTGCATGTCTACTAGTTTCGAGAAAAAGGCGCTTAAAGTTTTCAAAATGTTTTTGTCAATTGCGTCTACAGAATTAACTTTTTTTTAAATCTGAAAAAAATGTTTTATAAAGAAAATAATGTAGTTTTTATACGTTGGAAAATCAAACTCCGATTACAATTATTACTATATTAAAACATCAAAATACTCGTTATGCTATAGAAGCCTGCTTTATTTTATAGACGAATACTTACAATGAGCGTCGTAAGCAACACACATACCGCGCTTTAGGTAAGGGACACTCTTTAAAGCGCTTTTGATAGAGAAACATAGTGATTGAAATCCTTTATTAAAAGCATAATCGCCGTAACTGCACAACTTACGGCTGTCATGTTAAGGAATCAAAAGGGCTAAAGGCTGTGATTGTTACTTAATTTACCGCCGTAATGTATAGTTACCACGCTTAACGTAAGAAAAATACTTAAAGATTGAAATTCGCATTCTTAGTGTAATGCATCTATGTATTTAATGCGATTAATGTAAGCACTCTATGAGTTTTATCCACCAGTTCGGTGGTTTTATCTATAGAAGTTTAGGGCAGGATAGTGATAATGTTCGTTTACGGCTGTAATTATAAGAAATCCAAAAAATAAATTGTAGCTACGGCGCTTAGCACAACTGAAAAAAGCCTTTAGAGACTTTATTTTGAAAAACTGTCAAAGAGAAAGTTATAGATCTCGACACGAGGATTCCGAATATGGTACTAACTCAATTTCAGAAAAAATGTTGCTTACGGCTGTCCCCCTTAGCACGGCAGAATGTATGTACCTACTTGTGTCTACCCTTTGTACCTTAATAACATTAACATAAATGTACTTTGCTCTAGGTACTATTCAAAACAAGCTTAAAATATAAAAACTATCTTAACTAATAAAGTAGGTACCTATGGATATATTATGTAGGTAGTTAATTAGGTACCTACGTACTTACTTCATAATTTTATTTTCGTCCTAGACTATAGCTAATACTGTCTTGTATATAAGTTAAGTAGGTATGTGCTTATACATTAAATAAACTTAAAATGAACATAATAATATAATAAGTGCTATCATGGACTTACATGGACTAACTATTACCATGGACGTGCTATCAAGATACTTACCTAAGTACCTACTTGGTAGGTATTATTTATTAGGTAGGTATTATTATTTAAAGTGACTAATCCCTCACAAAACTTACTCCAACAATCGTGTTCCGATGTGTAATATTGAGTGTTAATTCAGTGCGAACTTAAATCGTTTGCATTTCGACATTATTCTAAAAACTGTGATCGAGTTTCGCTGTTCATTATTGTAAAGTGCGGGCAGTTAAAAACAGTGCTAGTGTGACGGTTGACCAAGTGACTCAACTACTAGTCAAAACTAATACCAAAACCAGTTCGGTCATAGATATTGCGGTAGCATCGCTTGGACTATTTCAATCGTTGCGTCACGGCTCTGTTAGTGCAGGCGGTATAGTGTCGAACTCATCACATTACTCCGTACCGGCGCCACGACGCCGTGACTTCACATCTCCCCGAGCCAAACTTTTTGCATTTTGTATAGTCAATGTAGGGACGCAGCGCCGCAGTAAAGATGATCTGTTTAGCTTGCAATAATAAACTTAGCAGGCAAGACAGTTTTTTAGAGTGTAGCCAATGTCATTGCCCTTATCATATTGAATGCCTGAATATAAGTAAAGAACAATTCAAAGCGCTACCAAGTGATTACCTCAGCAAATGGACATGCCCACCATGCTCTAACGTAACGAGACGGGCTAAGTCGAATGTGAACACTCCTGTCCGACAGACACAAGTGCCGATCTTAGAAGATTCCATAAACTTGTCTTGCGAAATCATCCACTCGCCTTTACTTAGCCAACACGAAGATAGTCTCGTTACGATGGATAAAATCAGTGCGCTATTGGAACAAAAATTGGACCAAAAGCTTAATGCTTATCTATCTAGTTTTATGGAGAATATTCGTGCAGCCTTAAAGGACGACGTCAAAAAAATGGTACACGCCGAGATAGGTTCAGCGATGCAACAGTTGAAAGACGACTTTACCATTACGACTAATTTCATGGGTGAAGAACAGACAACCCTGAAACAAGAGCTTCAGAATAAGTCGCTCCTCATCAAGGAACTGGAAGCTGAAAACACACGGGTCAGCAATGAGCTAGGCTTGCTAAATAGTCGCCTTGCTTCCATTGAAAGAATATCCCGTGCCAATAATCTCGAGATACAAGCAGTTCCAGAGAGCCGAAACGAAAACCCCATCACTTTGTTTCAAAACCTGTGTAAGTCTTTAAACCTCAAAATCACTGACGATCAGATTTTCTCATGTCGAAGAGTAGCCAAGATGAACAGCTCGTCAAATCGTCCCCGGAATATCCTAGTATCGCTCGCCAACCCTCGCCTGCGAGATGAGGTCCTCTCCGCGTGTCATCGATACAACCGGACACACAAAGACCATCCCCTTAATACGACTCATCTGAATCTCCCCTTGGAGAGGCGACCGATATACGTCAATGAGCACCTGTCTCCTGAATGCAAGGCTTTGCATGCAGCGGCTAGGAATGCGGCTAAAGTAAAGAAATATAAATATGTGTGGGTCAGATATGGCCGAGTACATATGCGTAAAGCGGATAATGCGGACTGCGTCCTTATTAAGAACACTGATTGTATTAATAAACTTTCTTAGTTGTTCATGTAATTTCAAATTATTTGTAATTTAATCGTTTTGTATGTTGTAATTATTTCTCTGATTTATATTTTTCCCTTAGTCGTGTACCTACTTAATAGTTAATTTTGTGATATTTTACTGATTTATATTATTGTTCCTGTTTATATCCTCGCTATGTTAATTTTTTATCAGAATGTGAATCGCATACGAACTAAACTCGAGATTTTTTACCAAAGCATACTTAATAGTGATTATGATATTATTTGTATTACTGAAACAAATCTTAATGAAGGTATTTTTGATGGCGAACTTTTTGATAGTCGTTATAATGTAATAAGACGTGATCGATTTGATTCTTGTAGTGAGAAGAATGAGGGTGGTGGTATTCTTATGGCTCTAAAAAAGGATATTAGCTTTACTCGACAGAACTCATGGGACTGCGAGGTGGAGGACTTATGGATCACTGTTCATCCGAACTCCACGTGTTCAGTTAAGTTAAATATTTGCTTATGTTATCTTCCTCCCGACCTATCACTTAAGCACATTGAAATATTTTATACAAACGTGCAAAATAACTTGGTTAATTATTGCCACTCTGGTGAATTTCTTTGCTTGGGTGATTTCAACACGCCAGCTATGCACTGGTCTCCGTCTCCGGACTCTCATAATATGATTCCTGATCATTACCATGGAGGTAAGGCTGTTCTTCTCATGGATACTATGTCACTGTGCAATTTGTTTCAATTTAACAATATTCCAAACAGGAATGATCGTTACCTAGACCTCATTTTCTCAACTACTAAGGCTATTAAGGTTTGTAGTGCCGACCCTTTGACTCGCTTGGACCAACATCATCCTTCATTGGAGATAGATATTGAAATTAAAAACCATAACCATAACATTTTTCATAAAAAGAAACAGAAGCGCCATAACTTTCGTAAATGCAATTTTTCTGACTTGTGCAGAGATCTTGAAGCGGTCGAGTGGCAAAATGTCATATTCTCAACAGACATCAATAAAATGGTTACATCATTCTATACTACGCTCAAAAATATAATTAATAAACATACTCCACTGACCAAAGACGATACCTATAAGTACCCTCATTGGTTCTCGACAGCCCTTAGGAAAAATCTCGAAGATAAGGCTAAATATCATCATCGTTTTAAAATATTTAAAAACCCTCGTGATTATGACACCTTTTCTATGTTTCGCAGAAGATGTAAAAAGCTTATCAATGATGACTACAACACCTTTGTTTCCTATACTGAAACTTCCCTGGATAAGGACATTAAAAGCTTTTGGCGATTTATAAATTGCAAAAAATCATCTAATGATATTCCTCAAACGGTAAGGTATGGAGATTTAATATCGTCCGATCGCAAGGGTGTTTGTGAGCTTTTCTCGAACTATTTCTGCTCAGTCTACGAAAGTTCAGTAACTGTGCCTGGTTCAACAACAGTATCTTACGCCCAAAATAGAGTATTATGTAATGTGGAGATCTCTCATAAAGATATACTTCGTAAGATTGCTCGTATTGACCCAAACAAAGGGGCGGGCCCTGATGGTATCCCTCCCTATTTCATAAAAAGGTACGCTAAAGAACTGAGCATTCCCTTAAGAATTATATTTAACTCATCTCTTCAGGCTGGTATTTTTCCGTGTGAATGGAAGACAGCTCACATTATACCGATATTTAAATCTGGTGATAAATCATGTTGTGAAAACTATCGACCGATCAGCATACTTTCGTGCTTTGGAAAAGTCTTTGAGTCACTAGTCTATGACTCGCTTTATTATCATCTCGAACCGCTATTATCACCCCGTCAACATGGATTCATAAGACATAAATCTACTACCTCAAATCTCCTAGAGTATAAACACTACCTTTGCAGTGCCTTTGCCAAGACTACCCAGGTTGATGCCATATACACCGATTTTTCAAAGGCGTTTGATAAGGTAAATCATTCAGCACTGTGCAATAAATTGGCTTCATGTGGTATTCACGGTAGTTTGTTGCGTTGGATAGAGTCCTATTTGCATAGACGAAGTCAGCTTGTGGCTATAAAGGGCTTCACCTCGTCGCCTGTCGTGGTAACATCTGGGGTGCCTCAGGGATCTCATTTGGGCCCGTTATTTTTCGTTGCTTTTATTAACGATATTGCTGATAGGCTCAAAAGTCCATGCTTATTATATGCTGACGATTTGAAAATATACTCTACCATTACTTGTCCAAGTGACTGCATGGCTCTTCAATCGGATTTAAGTGCCGTGCATGACTGGTGTGTTGAAAATCTAATGTCTTTGAATGCCAAAAAATGTTGCGTTATTACGTTTACCACGAAGAAGCAGCGAATTTTGAATGATTATAGCGTTAACAATCATTTGCTTGATAGGAAATCTACTGTGAAGGATCTTGGAGTAATGTTTGATGAAAAGCTAACGTTTCGTGATCACTACAGCTACATCACAACTAGATGCTCTAAGCTTCTTGGATTTATATCAAGATCTACCAGAGATTTCAAGAACCCGTATACTCTTGTGTACCTGTATTACTCACTGATTCGCAGTATTATGGAGTATAATGCAACTGTGTGGTCTCCATACTACAAAGTTCACATAGATACTATCGAGAAAATTCAGAAGAAATTTTTAAATGTTTTGTGCTATCGATGTGGCATTCGGCGGCGTGCCGACCTCACTTACCCCGAGAAACTGAATAGGTTTGGTTTTCTGTCACTAGAAACTCGTCGTAAGTACCTCGATTTGATCCATCTTTTTAAAATAGTGCATTCTATTATTGACTCCCCCAACCTTCTCTCTTGCATTAACATTAACATCAGGCCTAGGCCACGGTATCCTTTTCAACATACATTCTATTTGCAAGTATACTTAAATAATACGTCTTATTATAGTCCTATTGTCAGAATGTGTCGCCTATATAATGAATTGTTAGTACGTAATAGTGAAAATTTAGATATTTTTAACGAAAAAATCATTCGATTTAAGAGCGATTGTCTAGCCATTCTCTATAGAGAATGGACTCTAAACGATATAATATAATTTAGTATCATTAATTTGTTAAATCCCTTTTTCCCATTTCCCCCTTCTTGTATTATAATTGTAACACGGAACTGTCTAGCCTTACTATTGTTATCATGCTGTGTACACATGCTTAGAGATACAATCTAGTTTATAATCTTGTGATTTCTTTGTTCTGCTTATTTTTGGTTGTATTTTGTTTTGTGTGCCTTAATAAATAAATAAATAAAATAAATAAAGGTATCCTACCCTAATTCCTACGTTAAAAAGTTGCCTAAGCATAATTTTACTTAGTACACATTAGTATAGTACCAATTAGGTCAATAGGTAGTAGGTACGCCTCGTCATTTTCTCATCATCATCCAGAGATTCCAGGGTTCTTCAAGTGTTAATCCTCTTGAGGAACACAGGGCTCTTCCGTGACGCTCACATCAAACCTCTCGTCCCAAGAGCTGACGTAGATCCCGAAGGCGTCTTTGCGATAGCGATTGTAAGTGCCCTGCCTCTTTTTCAGGGTTTCAATGACTTGTTTGCGGGTTGGAGATGGATATTCTTCAGAAGTAAATCCTAAAAATTACACAATGGTGGTGGTTAATTTGTTGCTTCGCAGATTAAAAATTCTAAGGTAGATACAGATTTGCTTTTTTTTTCGCATGAAGCGATAGACAACGCTTGGTTTTTTTCATATTTAAGTAGGTACTATGTAGGATGCGAACACTTACCTTTATAATTATTTCTCAATCGATTTGTTTTGATGGGCACTTTGTTTGTCTTTATTTTTTTCACTGTAAATGATAAGTGTTATTAGTGAAATTGATGAAATTTGTTGATTAACGTTTAGTTGTGATTAAGTTAGTGAGAAATTAACAGTGAAATGGTACTACGAAACTCTATGCGATTGAAGTTGTCTTGAAATTTGTGATCTAGGTACGTAGTGTAATGTAAGTAAGTAGTGTAGAAGTAAGTAGGTACCATTATCGATAAAAACAAGCAAAAACTCACATCGATGTCTCTGCATAGCGATCTGCCTGACATTATCGATAATTGTATCGATAAAGTCCTTGATATCGTCTAAAATTGGATTCCATTTCGCCTCTACAGCCTCCTGGATAGAGCCTATGAGACAGATATAGGCCTCGTCATACACTATCTCTTTCTCTCTCGCCCCGTACATGGTGTTGAGGCCGTTGTTCATAGCTCTTACGACGAGCTGCCCCATAGCTTCTTCCAAGGTTGGTGTTACAGTTCCTGATGAATTAAATGGTTATTAATGCATATTTTTAATCGAGTAAGTACCTAAATAAAGCAGGAGAATTAATGATCTACTATCACGTCCTTCGTTGTTGTGTATTGTGGTATCGGAGTAGGTATAGTTTTAGGCTTTAATCCCTAAACATGCTTACTTAGTTTAGGTACCTACTTACTTTTTCACTGGCCTCACAGCTTAGTTGAAATTAGCTCTAGCTTCCGCGCTGTAGGTTGTGGGTTCGATCCCCACCCAGGATAAACATTTGTGTGATGAACATAGATGTTTGTTCTGTCTGAGTATATGATTGTATTTACCGGAAAAAAAGTATTTAATGAGTCTATCAGTTATCTGGTTCTCATAATACAAGCTTTGCCTAGTTTGGGGCTAGAGGCGTTGCGTGAAAATATCAAAAAAATTGTTATTTAGTCTCCCGCAAGTTGCAGAAAAATGCTTGGCATGTTCCGTTAATACCTACGTCTTACCTTTATCCTCATCAGGGAACAAAGTGCTTGCAGACGTGCTTACAGTTACAAAGTCAGAGTAAAATGATTCCACTGACGGTGTGCACATGGTCGGGCATGGGCATGGACCAGCCTCTTCCGGCTTCTTACGGCGAAGTGGCGTCTGTGTAATAAAAGCTTCAAATTACTGCAAAAACTGTAAAGATGCCTTAAATATTAGGAAAGGGTTATGCCCGTTTTAAACAGGATCAACTAAGCGTTGTCGTGTAGACGTGTGATCGCTGGTACATCTGAGCACTTTCAGACCCCTATTTAATAAACATTACAAGTCTACAAATTTGTAAAAAAGTGACAATATTGTCGAGTTTTATAACAAGAGCTAATAATAAAACTTACTTTAAAAATACTTATGTAGAATTTTAGGTAGGTAAAATTTTACAATATTTTAAATTTTCCATCTTAACAAATTTGTAAATCGTATATTTTTTTTAAACAGAAACTTGTAGACTTGTAGCAATAATTGTACATTTTTTACAATTTGTAATGTTTATTAAACAGGGGCCAGGTCCCCAATGGTTTCATTCTTATAGTTTTTATCTCCGGTAATCATGCTAAAATGGCATCTTATCTACCGATTCCTGCTTCTTCATAATATCAGGCTTGTGACCGAGTCTGCCAGTCCTCTTCAGCTCCTGTTTGACCTCGTTCTCCAGAACATCAGCAGGTCTTGTGAAGAATAACCCGGCTTCTTTGAGCACGTTCACATTTTTCATTGTCTTCCTTGCCATGCGGGCTACGAATAATGCTGCTAGAGTCCTCACCTGATCCAAACGAAATAGGTAATTAATTGGACACTTATGTATCTATACTAATATTATGAAGAGGAAAGATTTGATTGTTTGTTTGTTTGCATTGAATAGGCTCCAAAACTACTGGACCGATTTGAAAAATTCCTTCACAAATGTGCAGAATGAACTTTCAGGATAAACATAGGCTATATGTTAGGTAGGTATTTCGCGGGCGACACTGCCGCGAGCAGAAGCTAGTTTGAAAATAATTTAAATCCGAAAATGGGAAAGGTGATGGGCAAGCCTACTTATCTAAGCATGTCAATAATAATTTCCACTTGACGCTGTAATCATCTCAACTTACTTTACTCATAATAATTTAGTAGCACCTACTAAGAGAGATAAAGATTTAGTTATATTTTGATTTTTCAAAATCAGAGTAGCGCGTTGAAGTCTTTTGTATGAAGCTATGTGACGTGCTACGGCATACTATGTTCTGCGCGCTACGCCAAAACCTGATATGAAGGAACATCAACATTTAGCTACTGAAATTGTTGCAATGTTAGTTCATCCCATTATTTATAACGGAAAACCAACAGCTTACGAAATAATCGTCACATGTTTTAATAGCGTCAGCCAATTAAAGATAATTTCTTTCATAACTCTTGCCTCATTATGTTGTAGCAAATAGTCCGCTTGAATCCTAGAATACTGTTTCGCATCAAAGTTATCCCTAGGTATCTCGTAATACCCGTCTCCGAATTGTACCACCCATGGCCTCCAACTCATAATGGAGGGGGTTGTAAGCTTACAAATACAACATTAACTTAAAAGCTATTTCATTTAGCTTAAAATTAATGGAAAATAAAGTCAAGCAATCGTTTTCTCCATTTTCTTTTTGACACAAAAGGGCATAGAATAAATAATATTTACGTTGTACTAGCTTCCGCCCACGACTTCGCCTGCGTAATAGGTACCTTGAAAAATAAAAAACCGAACATATTTCCGAAATAAAAAGTAGTCTATGTGCTATTCCAAACTATAATCTATATCTGTGCCAAATTTCATCCAGATCCGTTTTACGGTTTCAGCGTGAAAGAGTAACAAACATAAATCCATACATCCATACATTCAAACTTTACCGTTTATAATATTAGTAGGATTTACTCTATTTTTTCTGACCTTGTGGCGAGTCTAAACGCCACAAATCGCTTTCCGCTCCGCTTGTGAAATTGTGAGCTTGGGCCAGCTCCTATGCGTACCGGTGTGTATCGGTGTGACCTCGGCCCGCGCGTCCCGCGCCGGCCGCCGTTGACTTGCGCCCGCGACGATACGAGGAGCGACACACACTACGCTTTGCTTCTCGCGACTACCGCACGCGCGCGATATAATTAACTTTGTATTCTTTTCGTAAACTTACCTTTCTACTGTAACTAGTGCTATTTCTACTTTTCTATTTCTCATTATATCTTTATACTAACTAAACAATCATTCTTCATTTCTCTTCCGCTTCTAAATTTCATCCTGAGCTTCACTCGTAGCTATTGCATACCTAAGTACCTACTTGTAACTGCTAGGTTCTAATCTTGTGTTAGTGAGAGGAGTAGTGCCTATCTACTATCTTGCTATAACTGGTGACCCTGCGACGAGCCTCATCATCAGGATTTGGGCAACACCTTTTGGAGTTCGAAGGTTTGTTCGAGAATTATCGAAGAACAAAAGAATTGCAAGTTTGGGGTGTGGTCCAAGTCATAAGTGGTGAGCGAAATTTTTTTTTAATTGAACATGTCGAAAAAGAGTGAAAGTGATGAATTTCAAGATGCAGTTGTTGGACCCGAAGTGCTAAGAGTAGGTGTAAGAGTACCACCATTTTGGCCAGAAGAGCCTGCACTTTGGTTCGCTCAAGTGGAGAGTCAGTTCACATTGTCTAAGATAACTACTGATGAGACAAAATTTTGTTATTTAGTTTCCCAACTGGACCATCAATATGCTTCGGAGGTCAAAGATATAATCACCTGTCCTCCTGAAAAGGATAAATATCTTAAACTGAAGTCTGAGCTTATAAAGCGACTGTCAGCTTCGCAAGAAAAGCGCGTGAAACAACTGATCATGCACGAGGAACTTGGCGACAGAAAGCCGTCGCAGTTCCTACGTCACATGCAGAGCCTCGCTGGACCGACGGTTGCCAAGGATTTTTTGACTACGATATGGTCAAGTCGACTGCCCCAAAACATTCAGACAGTAATAGCCACGCAGTCAGATTTGCCTCTCGATAAGCTAGCTGAGTTGGCGGACAAGGTGTATGAAATAGCCCCATCAACTCCTCAGGTGGCGGCAACTTCCAGAGGTGCAGCTTCATCATCTAAGGATGACCTGTATAATCAAGTCTGTGAGCTCACCAAACAGGTAGCCAAACTAACAGCACAGATGTCGAGTAGAGATCAGCGCTCACGGTCTCAAAATAGACGAAGCAACAAATCTCGCTCACGCTCAAACTCACGCCGACCGAGACAACCGCCACCAGACCACCCTCACTGCTTTTATCACTTCACATATGGAGCCCAGGCAGTGAAATGCAAGCAACCCTGCAGCTTCTCATCATCGGAAAACTCCCAGGGCGGTCGCAAGTAGCGGCCAGTGACTGCCCCTCATCAACAGGCCGTCTCTTTGTAACTGACCGTCTTTCAAAAACGCAGTTCCTTGTGGACACTGGTTCCGACCTGTGTGTTTTTCCGCGGTCATTTGTCAAGACGCCCTGCCCGAAGACAAAGTATGACTTAATAGCAGCCAACAATACGGTAATACATACTTACGGTCCCATCGTACTATCGCTTAACTTTGGACTTCGACGAGCTTTTACTTGGTCTTTCACGATCGCTGATGTTAGCAGGCCTATCATCGGTGTTGACTTCTTGAGTTTCTACGGCTTACTCGTAGACTGTAAGAATCATCAATTGATTGACAGCGTCACTTCTCTCTTCGTGAATGCCGTCCACTGCGACGTAACTGGCGATTTTCCATCAATTAAAGCTGTCACTGGCGAATCTGAATTTCACATGATACTTCGTGAATTTCCAGAAATTACAAGACCAGCAGGATTGAAGTCTGTCCCAAAACACAATACCCTCCACTTTATTCGGACTACACCAGGACCTCCAGTTTCCTGTAAGCCAAGGCGCCTAGATCCTAATCGTTCGCAGGCAGCAAAGAAAGAGTTTGAAGACATGCTAGCGAACGGCACGGCCAGACGTTCTCAGAGTCCTTGGTCTTCTGCGCTTCATCTGGTGAAGAAGAAGGATGACGGATGGAGGCCTTGCGGTGACTATCGAGCCCTTAACTCGAGGACCATTCCTGATAGATACCCCATCCGACATATTCAGGACTTCTCTTACCAGCTATCTGGATGTTCAGTATTTTCAACCGTAGATTTGGTAAAGGCTTATAACCAGATCAGTGTTAACCCTGAGGATATTCCTAAAACCGCCATAACGACTCCTTTCGGTTTGTATGAGTTCCAGTATATGACTTTTGGCCTACGCAATGCGGCGCAGACCTTTCAAAGGTTCATCGACGAAGTACTTCTTGGACTGGAATTCTGCTACGGGTACATTGACGATATTTTGATCTTCTCATCTTCACTAGAAGAGCATAAGACTCATCTTCGACAATTGTTCGACCGTCTCAAACAATATGGAATATTGGTAAACACTTCAAAATGCGTATTAGGACAGCCAGAAGTAACTTTTTTGGGATACCAGGTTTCAGCAGCCGGTACTAAACCACTGGACACAAAGGTCCAGGCTATACAGGACTACTCTGTTCCCAAAACTGTCAAAGACCTTCGTCGTTTTCTAGGAATGCTTAATTTCTACCGTCGTTTCATTCCAAATGCAGCTCAACTCCAAGCACCTTTGAATGCAGTTTTGGCTGGACCCAAGGTTAAAAGTTCTCATCCTGTTGAGATGACAACAGATCTGTTGCGTGTTTTTCAGGACTGCAAGACGTCTTTGTCGCAAGCTACTCTTCTTGCTCATCCAGATTCTGCGGCAGAGTTAGCCATTGTAACAGACGCTTCTGAATCGGCCATAGGTGCTGTTCTTCAGCAACGCAAAGATGCTAGCTGGCAGCCTCTCGCTTTCTACTCTCATAAGTTGTCTAATGCGCAAAAGAAGTACAGTCCCTATGACAGAGAACTTTTAGCAATTTACGAAGCCATAAAATATTTCAGGCACATGGTGGAAGCCCGCAACTTTTCAGTCTTCACGGACCACAAGCCACTCACATTTGCCTTCTCAACCAGCAAAGATAAATGTTCTCCGAGACAATTTCGATACCTCGACTTCATTGCTCAGTTTACAACCGAAATTCGATACATACCTGGGAAAGATAATGTAGTCGCAGACGCTCTCTCTCGCATAGAAGGTATTTCTACCATAGATTACAAGGCACTTGCACGTTATCAGGGTTCAGACCCAGAATTGCAAGACCTGATTCTTCACGGCTCCACCTTAAAGCTAGTAAAGCTACAACCTGTAGATAGCGAGGTAGAAATCTACTGCGACAACTCAACTACTTCACCTCGTCCTTTTATCACTCCGCAACTTCGAAAACAGGTTTTTGAGATGATTCACGGATTACATCATCCTGGAGGTACTGCTACAGTGCGACTGGTTACACAAAGATTCGTTTGGCCAGGGATTCGCAAAGACTGTAGAGAGTGGTCTAGGCAGTGCTTGCAATGCCAGAAAAGCAAGGTTACTCGACACACCAAAGCTCCTCTATCCTCATTCCTAACTCCTTCCTCGAGGTTTTCTCACATACACCTCGACATCGTCGGCCCTTTACCTCTTTCTTATGATTACAGGTACTGTCTGACCATCATCGACCGCTTTACGCGATGGCCTGAAGCTATACCATTGAAGGACATAACAGCTGAGACCTGCGCTGCTGCCCTAGTGTCTGGCTGGATTGCCAGATTCGGTTGTCCTGCTCGCGTTACCACGGATCGCGGACGCCAGTTCGAAAGCCATCTCTTTCAATCTCTCACTGCCTTGGTTGGTGCGCGTCACTTCCGCACTACGGCTTATCATCCTGCGGTAAACGGCATCGTCGAGCGTCTACACCGGCAACTAAAGGCAGCAATCATGTGCCACACTACTTCACAGTGGACTGAAGCTCTTCCACTAGTACTTCTTGGCATGCGCAGCGCGTGGAAAGAAGATATCCAGGCGTCAGCAGCCGAGTTGGTGTATGGAGAGGCTCTACGCTTACCAGGACAGTTTCTCTCTCCCACAGATGTCTGCACAGCAGCTGATGTCACCCAATATGCGTCACGTCTTCGTTCGCACATCTCAAGACTGACACCTAAAACTACAAAGTGGCACACAACGTCACCCTTCTACTTTCCACGGGACCTCAACTGCTGTACTCATGTGTTTCTACGTCAAGATCACGTACGTCGATCACTAGAACCACCATACGATGGCCCTTACAAGGTTATCAAGAGGCAACCTAAGTTTTATACCCTAGACGTCAAAGGCAAGACTATGAACGTCACTGTAGACAGGTTGAAGCCAGCGTACACGATCAAAGAAAATCAGCATACTAGCACCGAGTCAACTACCACAACCTCAACGGGTCCTACGGTGACCACTTCTGCAACAACACCCGATGAGAAAAGGACCCGGTCGGGAAGAAGAGTGCGATTCCCTCACTTCTATCGACCGTAGTCACGGTCTAGCAGGGGGGAATATGTGGCGAGTCTAAACGCCTCAAATCGCTTTCCGCTCCGCTTGTGAAATTGTGAGCTTGGGCCAGCTCCTATGCGTACCGGTGTGTATCGGTGTGACCTCGGCCCGCGCGTCCCGCGCCGGCCGCCGTTGACTTGCGCCCGCGACGATACGAGGAGCGACACACACTACGCTTTGCTTCTCGCGACTACCGCACGCGCGCGATATAATTAACTTTGTATTCTTTTCGTAAACTTACCTTTCTACTGTAACTAGTGCTATTTCTACTTTTCTATTTCTCATTATATCTTTATACTAACTAAACAATCATTCTTCATTTCTCTTCCGCTTCTAAATTTCATCCTGAGCTTCACTCGTAGCTATTGCATACCTAAGTACCTACTTGTAACTGCTAGGTTCTAATCTTGTGTTAGTGAGAGGAGTAGTGCCTATCTACTATCTTGCTATAACCTTTTTGGCCAACGAGATTTTATTTACCTAAGTTTCACGGTAATGAGGTTTACCTACTGTAATGTATACTGACAGCTGACGGCTATTGTATATTGGCACGCTTGCACGCCGTATAATATAATTTGCGGGATTTTCTGCGGTGTATTTGCCTGACAACTACGTCGCTCTGGTTTTTATATGTTTTCTCGTGTTATTTTGAGTTTTATTGCGTAATTTTGGTGGTTATTTTGCCAATAAAGCCCGGGTTCTTGACGCGAGTGTAAAGTATGTGAATTAGAGTGAATAGTTCTCTTCAAATTCCATCGGAGGAAATCCCGAAAATTTTCAACAAAACAGCCATCTTTTGTTTAAAATTGACTTGACTACTTGACTATTACTCTGTGACGTTGACAATACTTATAAATAAATACACTTGACACTGGCAAAATTGTTCTCTAAGAGACAGATGCCATAATTGAAGAAGAAGAAGAAGAATTCCAACTAGATTCTTAACTACTTTGCAGGATATACTTTCCATTTGTGACTGGACTTACCAGTGATCTGGGACTTACAGCTCAAATTATTGTAGTAACTTTGCTTCTGCGCTGTAGGTAGTGGCTTCGATCTATCAGCTATCTGGTTCCCATAGTAAGCTTTGCTTAGTTTGGGTCTATATAACGTTGTGTGATATGTCCACCAATATTTATTTATTTATTTATAAACCTCAAATGCCTACTGGTAGTGTTGATGCACTGTAGATACTCACTTAACTAACGCTTTTTTCATTAAAACGCACTTTTGTAGGTAAGTACCTAATAAATATCGAAGGTAATAAATTCAAGTTTCATAGCTTTTTATTAACGGTAAAATGGAATTTCCTGTGTAGGGTTAACGGATTCATTAAGGGAAACTCAGTTCACAGTATTTTTATATTATACTAGGAGGTTAATTATTATGTACATAGGTATGTAGGGTGGTGTGGTAGCCAGTGAACCAAGTGTACTCAATGAACCACAGGGCCTACAGCCTAAACGCGACGTTGCCAGCTAGTGCCTTTTACACGTTTGAACCGCTCTCCCGCACCAACCTGTTACCGCCAGTCGTCGGCGAATTCCCACCAGGAACGTACGAGTTAGGATGAGATTTATCTTTTCGCGCGCAAAAAGTAAGGAAAAAGTTTGATTTTATTTGTTTCTTTACTCAATTTTTGATCATCCTAGGAACTGTTAAGTGATTTTGATCTAAAAAATAGTTTAATAAGCATGGTTTAAATTCATTTTTGTAACCAAATCGTGTTCCTATTAGCTGTGGAAAACTTTTTAATATTTCAATAGGGGTATGGTACTCTATGAATCATTTTTTTTGGGTACTCAATGAACCATGGTACATTGTAAAAAAGTAAAGTAAAAAGTAAAAAAAATATAACCATGATAGTTTCAAAAGTTCTAACTCACGTTATTTTGATTTAAAGCTAATTATTAGGACTGAGATCAAAGTGAGAAATTTATAATTATAGGTAACATATCTTAGGATATTGCAATGTTCCTACTGTCATGTTGAACTCTAACTCACGTTATTTTAATTTAAAGCTAATTATTACGACTGAAGATAATAAAGTGATAACTTTACAATTATAGGTAACATAATATGTTGAATAGTTCCTAATATAGGTAATAATTACCTAACGTTACCTACTTAGTTACTATGATTGTGTTCTATTATTGTACTAAGCTACCTACTAGAATTTAGGCGCAATGCATGTAGACTTGACACTTTTATACCTCACTCATTATTATTAAGACTGATAACCATATAATTTGAAACCTTTGATTAACAAATAATTATTAAAAAACCCAATTGCCGTTTTATGTAACATCCTTCTAGGCTTAAATCATGGTATGGTAGGACAACGGTTCATTGTGTACCTCACGATTCACTGAATACCCACCCCCCGGTTCATTGTGTACTCCTAGGGGTACTCATTGAGCCATTTCCAATTATTTTTTTTAAGTCTCATTGTCTATTATCTATATGGTAAAAGCTGAAAACACAACAGCAATTTGAAAGTCATTGAAATTTTCTAGGGCTTGAGCTAAAATAATACTTAAAATGTCTAACAGGAAAAAAGTTACAGCCCTCTAAACTTTTGGTGGTTCATTGGCTACCACACCACCCTACCACAATGTAGAGACATATATAGTTAAACGTGTTACAAACCAACAGTTCTACGAGTATAATGGAATACTCGTAGAACAATCGACATAAATATTACTAAAGAATTTTAACACATTTATCTAAAAACTACTGGAAGTTACAAGGTATCCTACTAATATTATAAACGCGAAAGTTTGTAAGAATGTATGGATGTTTGTTTGTTACTCTTTCACGCTGAAACGGCTCAACGGATCTGTATGAAATTTGACACAGATGTAGATTATATTCTGGAATAGCACATAGGTTTACATACAACACTTTTTATTCCGGAAAAAGTACGGTTCCCGTGGGATAGATTTGTTTTTGTTTTTCAAGGTACCACGCGGGCGAAGCCGTGGGTAAAAGCTAGTTATACATAATTCCCATGACCAGTTAAACTGGCAGTCAAATCGTTATATCTATTAAACTTCCGTGATTAAATATGACTAGCGCACTCACCCGGCTCGCCTCAGATCCCGTTATATCAATAGTCGTAATTACTTCGATTGCTGTTAGTTAGTGTTATGGCTAGTGTGGACTGGGTGATTCATAAAATATAGCTGGTACAAATTGTTCCTTATTTTTTTACACAACTGCAAAACGAAGAACGGTAATCTGTTTGGGTTGTATGTATGTATGTTTGGATGTATGCTCGACGGTTTTTGACTAATGAGTATGAGGTATCCTTAGATTCATCTAGATAACGAGAGTGAGATATGCTAAACAAAATGTAATATTACGGCTGTAAAAATCTATTTTCAGTTACTTTCAGTCGTATTAAGAAATTATTAATTATTCACTTACGAGTACTATGGAAGTATTAACCTCAATTATTTAAATCCAAAATATTTAGGCTAATAAAATTATTGGATTCTGTTTTAACTTTTGTAAAAATTTACATAAGTAATTGAATATCGTCTAAAATCTTCTTTACTTCAACGTTTATTAGTTCTACAAAGATGCTTGATCATTTTAGCAATTAATACACTGATGTAAGCTACTGATTCCTTATCAATTCACTTTGTACCCGTTCATATCGATTTACTTTGTATTTATAGCAGAATAGCCCCTCGGGTACGTCTAATATAAATCTAGTAAGCGAAGTGGATAGATTTAACTGCAGTTGCAAAGTTTTCAATTAATAGCAACTTTGTATGTGGAATGTGGAATTTTTAAAAGTTGCATTTTGCAGTATGGAATACCTACTAACTACTGTGCAAAATGCGGGGATATGCCAAATGTCATGTTCGGACGTGCCTTTGACTACCCTCTTTAGATATCTTCAAAGATCTAAGTCAATAGAGGTCTGAGGAGATATCTACTGAGCCATGGGGATAACAGTCGTGACCATGTCTTTTTTTTTTTGAGTAATACCGTAATACCGAACGTCAAACGTGTCAGGAATATTGAAGAATGCTAGTGGAAATTATCTGGAAAACTTTTCATAATCATTCCTAATGAAGTCTATAACTAGGATAATTTAGTATCTCAATATTCTTGGTATGACATTTAGATGCAAGTGGCAAAAAAGAACAGACTTACCTAAGTACTTAATAAGTCTTTTATTAAGAACTTTGGACACTTAACATAGGTTTACACTGCGAGTTCTCCGACAGTATCTTATTTGATGGGTGACCGCTATGGTGATTTTATTTAATCGATGTTTTACATGCAGGGCGAAATATGCTGGCGAGCTTGAAAGAATCTGATTTCATTTAAAAAAAACTGAGCCCTTTCAATAGGCGACTTAGACTTACAACCTTACATAGGTACCTACTGCAGGTACCTACCTTAGGTACTGCAAATTCAAGACGGGTTGAAACAAAAAGTAAAATAAACAATCGAGAAAAATAATGACCAGACTGGCAGATGACCGTAATAAAGTACTTACCCTATATTTTAATAGGTAATTATAGGGTATCACAGGATACTTAACTTGAGCTCGACTGAGTGGTCGTGTGTGAAACCTTTGTCTTTTAGCAACGTAAAATGCAAGACATTCGAACGATCTGGAACCTATGATGGTCCCTTTTTTCTATCAGGTGCAATCACCGCGTCTGGAGCTATCTCAACTGGTAATTCTAAGTAGCTACACTACACAAGTGCGTTTGGTTTGTCCAACATGTTGGCGAGCCTGGAAGTGATCATTACTAGTAAGGCAATGTGTCCTGACTGTAGGTTTACCTACTGGATGTGTTGTCATAGCAGCAATTTGTTATGGTAATTTGACGTTTTATTACTCGTAAATCTAAACTTCAGTCGCCTTTACGTGGTCAAAAGTGTAGCTCTAAGTGATAAGTACCAAATGTTTTATATATGAGCACTGATAGTGGATTATCACCTCACGATCCGAAGGTAGCGGGTTCAAATCCGGTCATGAGTTCGAAAAAATTACGTGTGCAATGCCAGTGCTCTTAAACGGGGAAGGGAAACATTGTACCCAGCATACTCTAGAAACAAAAATTCGAAGTGTGTTTCATCAGTCTACATTTGTCTCTTTATTTTGCCTTTTCCATCCAGTCTCCGCCTGCTGCTCTTACTATTTCGTCTGCCCACCGTTCTTTGGGGCGACCCCTTGTTCTTCGACTGCAACCCTCCATCATGGCACGATAGAGATATCACAGTTATTGGTAAATATTTCCCGAAGTGCTTGTGGTAAGTCCCCTGGTTTTGGTAATGGCGAGCTGCAATTACTACCAGAACAAACTCAAACTCAAACTCAAATCATGCTTATTCAATAAAATCACAGGGATAATTTTGAATCGTCTTACATACTAGGTGCCAATTCCAGTCCTATTCTAAGAAACTCGCTAGGCCCTAGCCCTTTTTTGTATGATCCTTGTTAATTTTGTTAGGGACACCTAGCAGAGTTGGAGCATTCGTCCCAAGCTTTTTTGTCATCTAATTATACCCATCCTACTAATATTATCGACGCGAAAGTTTGTAAGAATGTGTGGATGTATGGATGTTAGGATGTCTGGATGTATGTTTGTCACTCTTTCGCGCTGAAACGGCTGAACGGATCTTGATGAAATATGGCACAGATATAGATTATAGTCTAAAAAAACACATAGGCTACTTTTTATCCCGGAAAAATTTACGGTTCCCGTGAGTTAAGTTTGTTTTTGTTTTTCAAGGTACCTACCACGCGGGCGAAGTCGTGGGCGGAAGCTAGTAACTTATAAAGCTCTATGCTCGTAGAACTGAATGGCCGTGTAAGCCACCGATGGGAGTATAAAACTTGTACAGAGGGTCTACCATGAGTTTCCACAATCTACACTCGCTAGCGACTGTAGTTAAAAAAATGTATGATAACTTGTACAGCGCCTCTAGCGGATAGTTGGGTACTAAAACCTCACGTAGCTAACTATCCTACGTCACAGCGTACTACAGCGACTGTAGTTTGCGCTCATTAATTTGCTTAGAATTTGGTACGATGAGTAACAATTTTGACAGATAGTAACGTACTATTACTACTGTAGTAACGTCAGCTGATCTAAATGTGACAACTCATGGTAGACGTACAGAGTGGTTTCGCGTCTACTCGCAAGGTCAAGTGCGCGGAGTCATTGCTCTTCACTGCATACTTGCGTGCGCGTCCGCAGAACAACCGCGCGACTCCCGGGAACTGATCGTGCGGTGAGTGTTATTTATATATTTGTATTTAATTTATTATTTAGGGTTCAAACCTGGTCGTGCACCAATGAGTTTTTCCATTCGAAAAATTTATGTGCGCAATACCAGTGCTCTTAAACGGTGAAGGAAAACATCGTGAGGAAACCGGCATACCCTAGAACCAAAAATTCGAAGGTATGTGTCATAGGTTAGTATTCTTATAAGCGGCGATGGGCTTGCAACCTGTCACGTACGGAATATTAGCTACTGTGCAAAATGTGGGCATGTACCAAATGTCATGTTTGGATTTGCCTCTGACTACCCCCTTTAGATATCCTCAAAGATCTAAGTAACTAAAGATCTGAGGAGATATCTACCGAGCCTGGCGATTACAGTCGTGATCATATTTATTTTATTTTTTTTTATTTTATTTAGATAGATATCGTGCTTTTTAGTTATTGTAAAGTTTTAAATAATTGTACCGTGTCAAGTTTATTAAGCGGCATTAAAATTACTGAAAATATTTATTGTACTTAGGAGTACGGTCTACATTTTCTTTCCTTTCAAACGTTCATTATAATTAATCGATTCTATCCATTTTAATTATTTTTTATTCTTGTTTCTGCCTCCATCTAGGAATAATTGGTGGAAACTTTTAATTGGCCATAAAGCTTACGTGAAGATTTTTGTTTACCATTATCTAGCTGTAAATTTTCCTGAAATTCTAAATTAAAATAAAAGCCTTTTATAAACCTGAATGTAGGTAGGTGCTAATGTGAAAATCTGTCTGTTAATATGTAATGAATTATTTGAGGTTTACGTTGGTATTCAAGTTGTTAAGAGTAATAGAGAAAAGTAATAGAGAAATATTTACCTTAAAAAGATACCTAGTGTTAAAAACTATAAAAATTAAAGCAGTTACCTTCTAGTGCTCGCAAAAGAAGGAGCTTATGAAATTGTAACTTAAAAAAATATTATACGAGATCAAAGGACTGTTAATATTAATCATAAAATCATCTTTTTTCTATATTATATTAAACTCAAACCAACTGGCGGTGACTACACTTACCTACTTTATTACGAAAATTAGCGTGTCGATATTTTTTTGTCATACTAGTACCTACTTACTGCTAGTGAAGTAATCATAAGTTTTTTAGTAGCTTGTATCGTTGTTACAGATTTTTTATTAGACTAACCAAATATTTTTATACACTATTCCGAAGCACGACAATTCAAAATAAAAAAAAACTCTGTTTGGAATACTTATTATAAAAAACTTGATGTTTTATTTATTGTAGGCATGAGTCACGAGACATTTTCAAATTTCAATAAATAAGTCATCATTTTTTTTGAGTTCTTTTTTACCCAACTGCGAAGCGAAAAAGGAGGGTAATTTGTATGGGGTGTAGGTATGTAGGTACCTATGTTTGATGTATGTAAAGTTTGTTTGCGCTTTAGTCCAAACGGCTATACGTTTTAAAAAATAAGTACGTTAGATTCGTCTGGATCACAAGTGTGACATAGGCTATAAACAAATTGGCAAAAAATCTAATAAAACTTTAAGAAATATTTTTAGTTACGTTCGATCGGATTTTTTCTTTAATGCAATAAATGCTAGTTTCTAAATTCATTGTTTTGGCTCCGGATCGCCACCATACTTAAATCATTTTATTT
The DNA here is from genome assembly GCA_963675405.1 of Cosmorhoe ocellata. NCBI lineage: Eukaryota > Metazoa > Arthropoda > Insecta > Lepidoptera > Geometridae > Cosmorhoe > Cosmorhoe ocellata. The sequence continues at coordinate 9,467,342 of OY776246.1, read as the reverse complement.
TTGTGTTTCTCAGGATTCACTTTTTTGTGTTCGATTTAGTAAAGTTAATAATGGAATTATATTTACTGGGACACAGTGACCCACTTGATACTTTTGATTTTAACATTTTTGTTACTGTCGATTCGGACACCATGAAAGAAGCTGTCAGGTAAAAAAAAAATAAGCAATACATATATACTGAGTATAATGTGATAAAGCTAATCAAATTGCTTAGCGGGCGTGTGGTGACATACAAATGTTAAAAAAATAACAAGTGTCATTCATAGCGTATTTTGGTATAAATAAACATCTTGTATACTTACTTAGTTATTATATTAGGTATGATCACTTAAAAATATCTCAAAGATGTTTTTTAATTATAACCTAACCTAACCTACCCAAATCACAGTATTTTACACAGCATTTGGCACAATATTTTACCTAATAAACACTTTCAAATCAACGAAATAAAATAAAAACAGTTTTTTATTTGACTGTACAATGCAGTTATTTAATGGTGTCCGAATCGACAGTAACAAAAATATTAAAATCAAAAGTGTTTATTGGGACACTGTGTCCCAGTAAATTTTGTCCGAGTCGTCAGCAACCCAAAAGATGTCCATAGGCAAGTACCTACCTATAGGTACCTACTTATTGAGAAGTACTTTAAAAAATGAACCGGTAATATACGCACTGTAATTACGTTTTTCAAGCTTAATAATTAACTGTTGTGTTAAACTGCGGAGTTATTATAATCACTAGAACCGTTATTCAAATTACAGAGGCGATTCAACGCTCGCCTACTGTGCTATAAGGAAGCAGTAAGATTTTTCATAATCTTATAACGCAATATATAGTTGTAACAAGTTATTATTAACCTTTATTTTCTACTACTTCTATTTTATTTTAGCTTAGTATGTATGAAATTAACTAAATATGTTAATATAAAAAAAACTTTGTATTTTCGATTTAACTGTTAGTTGATCTCAACCTTTGCTCATAAGTTCTAAAAAACAAATGAATCAATCCTAATATTTTTTTTATAAAATTTATCGCAAGCATTTCACGTGCTGCCCATGTAGATGTCGCTGTTAAACCCACAAGTAGGTATTGGTTGGTAGGCAATGATCACTTATCTACCGATAGGTATTTTTTAAAAAGAATACTAGCTTTATTTATTGAGATAATTAGGTATACTTACATTATAATAACACTCCTTTCGATTTGTTTATAATTCTCTCTACTGGCGAAACTATGGTTCGTTTAACCCTACAACCACACTAGTATCCGAAAACGTGTTAGCATTCTTCATAGGCTTAGGGCACTTTTGACTTTAACAAGCGCGTATAATCACGAAGTATTTTGTCTTACATTGCTCTACGTATTAAAACCATTTGAGCAGTCGTAAAGCTTCGTTATAAAAACATTTTAACCATAGAACCAACCGACCAGTTAATATCAAAGTAACGGTTAGTTACAACCGCTACCTTTTCTCACATCGAACCTCTTATTTTATTTACATTGCAGCTTGAAATTACAATGGCCATCAACTTTTATGAGCACAGATTGTAGAGCAAAAGATGGGTGCAATTTTCACTATTAGTAACAAATTCATTTAACAGGCAAATTCATTTAACAAGGGCTTTGTGGTTCCTCAGTCAGTAACCGGCCATTGGCATTAGCTGGCATCCAGCCCGGTAGCGCAAATAGCAGTTTAGGATTTTCAACTTTAACTAGCTCTACTATAAACTACTAAATAGAATGAAAGGACTTCAGATCTACTCTAGGTCCCCACTAATTGGTTGCGCAAAAGTTTAAATCAAGTCAACCACCTATGTTCCAGGCGTAGTGTGTGATAGAGTACCTAGGTATATTATTGATATAAGCGCAAAATAATAAAATAAAAAGAGTAGTTAAAAGTTGCATGTTTTATTTTGTAGGCTTATTTTGCAATACTGTGTTAGGACAGTGATAGTGGATGGATAAAAAGACTAAAAAAAGTATGTACGTCTCATTCGTTTACCCATAAAGGAAGAGAGACAACATTAAAAAAAGGAAATTAATTTGCCAGCTCTTATAATTGACGATTTGCTTTCTCTTTTACACTGAAAATAAAAGAAAGAGACCATAAGAGCCTATTTTAAAATTAGCTTTAGCTATGGACCACGTTGAACGAAGGTAAATGATGTATGCGTCAGTGACTTTTCCGTTATATTTCTTGCACACACAGGATGTGAAGTGCTATTACTTTTTTGTGAATATCAAGTAAAACGGGAGTTAGGTTTACAGTCAGTTCTTACTTCGAATGTTACTTCGTCTTTCTTACTTCGACTTACTTCGTGATAATGTGTTGAGTTTCTAAAGCTAAATTTTTAAAACCTCCTCTGATATTATGTTAAAAATCCCTTCTGATATTATGTTAAAACCCCCTCTGATATTATGTTAAATAATCCCCTCAGATATTTTAAACACTGAGGATATTTCTACGAGTAAGTAGAGGATGTGAGCATTTAGAGGCAATCTAAGCAATGGTGGTGCCAAGCACCATTATTAAAAGCAGTCAGTGGCATCACACAAACCAATGTTATTTCTCTACAATTTGTTCTTTCCGCTGGCGTGAACGACAATAGAATAAATTGATTTTGTCTAGTGTTTCTACATAATTTTGTTTTGCAGTCGGACATGCAAGAATTTTCCAAAATACCGAACTCTGCTTTCGGTCTATAAGAACTTAATCCCAAAATGTCCTATCTTATTTTGTTCATTCCAATCCAGTAAGGCAATAACTAATAGACAAACCTAAGACATTTTAAGACATTACAAACCTTTGTATTGATTTATCTATCTAACTAAATTAGCGTAACATTAACAAAAAAAACACGTGATATAACTTCTCCAAAGAAACCACCAGCCTACGACATCTAATTTCCGAGTTAGGTAGGTATCTATTGCTGTTTGAAGTTTGACACCTGTCAAACAAAATGTAGATGAATACTATTAAATATTTATAAAATGTTTGTAATAGGTATTATATAGGATATTCAAACGTACACTTATAAATAATGAGGGGACAGTTAGAACTTTTTCAATCTATAAAAGTTCTATAAGTCTCCCCGTAACAAAGAGGGGAATAACACAAAGAAACAACCCCAAATTAAAACTAAGTAGGTACTTTCTATCTACCTGTCCGATATAAAAAATCCCCTCAGCTAAATACCTAGTACTGGTTTGTTTATTGTTGGCCATTGCACTAAGACCGTATACCTAGGTACCTAAATTATGTTGGTACCTCTCTCTATCGTTGTACGCGGGAACTATAAATAACTTGTTCATGATTACTTATTACCCATCTTAATATTATTTTATTTATGTCCAAAGTATCCATAGTTACCCACGCAAATTGGACCCGTATGGGCAACACATCATCATCTCGTCATTACTGATTATTAAAACCATCCAGTTATGGTACTTTGGCTAACCATTGGAGTTTGGTTAGTGATGGGAAACTTATTAATAGTAATTGGCTGGTATTTTAAACCTACACGAAAATTATGGAGGTATGTTACTCTGGCTGTACCTACTCGTAGGTAGGTAGTTTTCATTTTGTATGTCACAGGTTGCTGACGATTCGGACAAAATTTATTGGGACACAGTGTCCCAATTGACACTTGATTTTATTATTTTGTTACGTCCATTCGGACACCACTAAAAATAACTGCATTGTACAGTCAGATAAAGCACGATTTCTACGCCAAATTGATCATCGATCACCAATTTTGATGTTTTTTTTATTCTAAAGGTTTTTTTTAATTAGCGTAGAAATTGGTAAATAGTACGTACTTAGATTTTTACCTATTTATTTTATTTTGTTCCCAGATATCACAATGAGGATTTTTTTGGTGTTAGTCTTTGTGCTGTGTACGGCCGTGCACGCGTTGGATAGTGGAGACAACAAATTCATAAAAGATTATGCTATGCTAAAAGTAAGTTTTCTTTAAAAAAAAATAAAAAGTTCCGCAGGCGGTAGGATTCGAACCTACGCTCCCAGAGGGAATCTGATTTCTAGTCAGACGCCTTAACCGCTCGGCCACGCCTGCAATTAGTGGAGGTGTTGAAATATTCTTATATAAATAAAGTGTAACACAAAATGCGTTTTTTTTATTTTATTTTACGTTGTTAGTACGTATATTTAACGAAAAAATATTTTTATTCAGATCTATGAAAGTTGTTTCGGTACAGCACTATTGAAACAAATCGCTGCAGAACTAAAAGAGGCCTACGCAAAATGTTCCATAGCGCCACCTGTGAGAGATCAAATGAATCAACACATACCGCCTATCTTACTCAGCAAGCTACCGCCTGGGTTTTCGATGGACCCCAACTCGCAAACCATAACCAGACCGTCAGATGGCGCTTTAAACAATAATCAAGAAAATGATTTGCCCAACCAAGATGGACCTCAACAGCAACAAAAAATTCCTGTAGGTGGTGTATTGGCATTTAGGCCTCACGGGGTAAGAAAAAAATAAAAATAAAATACAAAAAGTGCCTCTTTCAAGGATGCCTCCTGTGAGGATTGAACTCACGACCCCTGGTTTACGAGACCAGTGCTCTACCACTGAGCTAAAGAGGCGATAGAAGATTTTACGAAATTAACAAACAGTCCACTTACAACAAATTTATCAGCTTCCTCAACATTTATAAGCAATTTTCCGAATATTTTCCAGATATTATGAATGAAAAATCTTTTTAGGGTCAGTTCCAGTCTCCAGCTATGACGCCTTTTATGATGCCGGGGATGCCCCAAATTAGGCCTTACAACGCCCCCGTCCAACCCTTCCCGTACGGAGGGATGTACTACCCCCCGGGACTGCCGTACAACCCTTACTACCCTCAACAGTACCAGCAAGCACAGGGGTACTACCCGCAGCCGTATTACGGGAACAACCGGGTTTCGGTGAGTTTCACGTTATTGTAATGATGGTAGGATTTATTAGATAGACTCTACCTACTGCAGACTAACTTAAAAAATGCTAAATTACGGACGAACTTAACATTGATTGTTCAACATATAGACTAAATTAGCATAAAATTTCTAATTTACCGTTTAAAAAGCTTAAGTTAATATTTTGTTCTTACTTATATACCTAAATCATTTTTTCCACCATTTTACTTTAGTTTCAGTCAGCAGTCAGCATCAGTAGATACCTAAGTATACAATACAATACAATATATCTTTATTGTAAAACATAAAACAAACAATAACAAAGAAAAAAAAAAATAAGTATAGGCACAGAAAAAAAAATATGAATTACAATGGGCGGCCTTATCGCTAAAAGCGATCTCTTCCAGGCAACCTTTGGATGGACAGGACATATTTGAAAGATAAGGACAGTAGAATTTAATAAGTTATTCGAAGAATATGCATTGAACCACCTACCAATCTGATAAACTACTAATCTGAATATAAGTACATACCTACTTACAATAAATATTAATAAACATACAAAATATTACATAAATACACCTACATTAAAATACATATTATACCTACATAAATAAAATAAGTAAAAACGGAAACAGTAAACAAGAAATTATTATGATGTTCACAGTAGAAGTTAAAAATTCTCATGTTGACAATGAAAGGTAATGTTGTTTAACTAAATTTTTAAAAATAGGCAAGGATTTCGCACGACGAATTGTTACAGGCAGAGCATTCCATAGTTTAACAGCTTGAACTGTAAATGAGTTATCATAAAACCTTGACTTGTGAATAGGAGTAAATAATTGAAGGGTTTCAGAAGAGCGCAACGTATGAGGATAGGAATTAGAAAGGTGGAGAAACTCAAAGCGTTCTTTGAGATAGGAAGGAGAGGAGCGAAGAAATAGGATATTGTAAAGGAGGGAAAGAATGTGCAAATTACGACGTGAACGAATAGGTAACCATTCAAGTCTCTTACGAAACTCAGATATGTGATCGAACTTGCGAAGGCCAAAAATAAATCGTATTGAAACATTCTGAAGACGTTCCAGTTTATTAAGTTGGTCTTCAGTTATATCAAGATAGCAAGTGTCGGCGTAATCGAGAATTGGAAGCAATAGTGAATGTGCAAGCGCTATTTTGGTGGATGTAGGAAGAAAGTTACGCAAGCGTTTAAGGGAAGCAACTGCAGCAAAGGTCTTACGACTAACCGTAGCCAGTTGAGGTCCCCAAGATAAATGCCTATCAAACATTACACCTAAATTTTTGACTACCTCACTGACTTCAAGTAAAGTGCCATCAAAAGTAATTGGTGGAAGGTTAGTCCAATCGATTTGGGATAACTTTCCTGAACTACCCATGACTATAACCTGAGTTTTGGCTGGATTCACTTTAAGCCCATAAGATGAGCTCCACTTGAGGATCTTGCTTAGGTCATCATTGATGTTGGCCATGGCTTCACTTAACCATTCCAGAGGAGCTTGAGTGTAGATTTGCAAATCATCTGCATAAAGGTGGTAGGAAGAAGATAGTTGATGAGATATGGAATTAATAAAGATAGCAAAAAGAAGAGGAGAAAGGACGCCGCCCTGAGGCACACCAGCATTTAATTGACACCAAGATGAAAAGGTATCGTCAATACAAATACGTTGCCGGCGACCAAACAGGTAACTACGAAACCAGTCAATTACTGTTGGAGATATGTTAAGAGAACAAAGAAGAGCTAGCATAATATCGTAATCCACACAATTAAAAGCATTACTGAAATCCAGAAGGGATAGAACAGTTATCAGACCACTATCCATGCCGTACCTTATGTCATCAGTGATTTTGATGAGAGAGGAAGTGGTGCTATGGCCAGGACGAAAACCAGATTGGAAGGGATTAAGAAGGTTGTTTGTGTTAAGAAAAACACTAAGTTGCTGATGCACGAGTCGCTCTAGAACTTTGGAAAGGAAAGATAAAATAGAAATAGGGCGATACTCGGCAAAAGAGGAAGGATTAGGTTTTTTAGGGAGTGGGATTACTTGCGCCTCTTTCCACAAACTAGGAAAGGTTGCGGAGTCAATGGAAAAATTAAGTAGGTAGGTAATGACATGGATAATATCATCAAGTATATGCACTAACATTTTTTTACTAACACAGTCACTACCCACTGCATTGGATGAGATCTTCTTAACATCACAATCAGTAAATTGACGAAACAAAAAAGGAGAAAAATCTGGAGTTCGCATTGTAGAAAGATAATTTAATGTTAGGGCTTTGTCAGAGCTATTGAAGTCTGTTGAAGAGGAGAAATGTACATTTAATGAGTCAATGTTTAAGTCTTTAGGAGCAGAGTCTTGTTTCGACTTGCCAACTCCAAAAGTGCGAAGAAATTTCCAGACTTTCGCAGGATCATTATTTTCTACAGAGCTATGAATGTGACGGCGCTGAGCATCCCTACACACCCTATTGCAGTGATTTCTAGCCTCAGCATATTTCTCTTTGTTGACATCAGACGGCGTTCGTTTGTATCTGATCTTTGCTGCAAGTTTTTTATGCATTTCAGCTCGTATGCGGTCATCAAGCCATGGAGCTGGAAGATGCTTCATTTTGACGGAACGAATAGGAGCATGTTTGTCATATAACTCTGTAATAATGCTGTTGAAGCAACCTACTTTGTCATCAATAGAATCAGCGTTCAAAACACCAGACCAGTCGATATTACTGGCATCAATACGCAATGCTTCCACATCCATGCCACCAAAATTGCGCTGAAGGAGAATTTTAGGCTTAACTTTAGGAGGACGGATTTTATAAGAAAGAAATAATAAATCATGATATGAGAAAGCATCTGCCGAACACTGACCATGCTTGGCGACGTGAACTAGAGAAGAAACAAATATTAAATCAATGAGAGAGGGTTGACAATTTGGAAAATGGTGAGTCACATTTAAGGGAAGAATAGAAAGGTTACTAGACTGAATAATAGCTTTAAGAGAAGCGGAACGATGATCAAGCTTATTCAGACAAGTATTCAGATCACCCATGATAATGCTATGATCATGAAGGGGAGTTAGCTCCTCAAGCAGCTTTTCAAGTGAAGAGAAATAATTTACACTTGATGAGTGTGAGTAGTAAACGCCAAGTAATAATTTACGATGGCAAAGGGACAGTTGGAGAAAAAGGTGCTCACCACCATTGGAAGGGGGAGGTTGTTCAGATACATTGATCACAGTAAATGAAATGTTAGAACGAATATAAATAGCAACACCACCCGCTCTTGATCCAATACGATCATTGCGAATGAGTTTAAACCCAGGGAGAGAGTAAGAATCTGATGGTAAACAGGGTTTCAACCAAGACTCAGACACAAGAATGGCATGAACAGTTTTTAAGTTAAAAGACGCCACCAAGTCATTGTAGTGGGCCGGTATACTTTGTGCATTGATATGAATTACATTAAAATTATTAGAAAAACCACAAAATGTAGATTCTAAAGTGTCATTAAGAGTAGGAATGCTACAGAAACTAGCTTCAGAATCGGTGCTCATTGAAGAGGAGCAAGATAAGTAAACATCACTATCATCATCCAAAACTTGAGGATTATTCATAATAAAATACTAAATAAGTACGTATAATAAATTAATTGCTAAATACCTACAAATAAATATATGAAGTAAAAATTAAAAATAATAATATCTAAATACCTACCTAAGTAGGCAGTATACGAAGTTTTTAACTTCTTTATATTACAAAATTCCTATTTCAATTTCATAAAATATCTTTTTATGTAAAACTGATTAAAGTAGGGTGGATTTGACCAACTCTAACTTTTCTCAGAATAATTGATGCAAGTAAAATGACAAATTACTCTTCGACAACTAGGGATATACCTACAATGATTAATTCTGGAGAAAGTGTTTATATTTAATTTTGTCAAATCCGCCCCTATGTATAATGACAGCCTCTGGCGCAGCGGGGGAAGGTCCGCCTGAGACGCAGACGGTTGCGGGTTCGATTCCCGCCGTGGGACAAATGTTTGCATTATTTGCAGATATTTGTCTCTGGTCTGGGTGTTTTCTATGTATAATATGTATGTATTTACCAAAAAAAAATATCTATGTAGTTTATCAGTCATGTGGTTACCATAATACAAGCTCTGCTTAGTTTGGGGATACATGATGCTGTGTGCTAGTGTCCAACATTATTTATTTATTATTTATTTATATATGTACATAACTAATATTATAATATCTTTCGTAATCGAAAATAACATCATTCTGAAACTGACATTCCTTCCAGCGGCAATTAAACCTGCGCACGCGACTCGGTCTGAACCGGCCCAGCAACGAGAACGTGACATGCGTGATGCAAGCCCTCGGCTACATCGACCACAACCTCGAACCGAACTACGAGCTCATCACGCAGCGGATCAACAACCTGCCCGTCGCCGCCGAGCTGAAGAGTGATATCCAGGAAGGACTCAACTTCTGTCAGAAGTTCTCTGTGAGTGTACACTTGATACCAAAGGGCTTGGAAACCGGAAAAAAAATCAAAACAAAACGATCATCATCTTCATCATCTTCCTGCCCTTATCCTACGTTATGTGGGGTCGGCACAACATGTGATACTCTTCCATTTCCCTCTGTCATTCGTCATCTCAGTACTCACTCCTTTCTGACTCATGTCATCTTTCACACAGTCCATCCATTTCTTCTTTGGCCTACCTCTACCCCTGTATCCATCCACATACATACCAAAAAAATTTAAAACGATATCGCTCTAAATACCTACAACCTTTTCTAGAGCGATATTCAGTCAGGTCTCAACTTTTGTCAGAAGTTCTCTGTGAGTGTACACTTGATACCAAAGGGCTTGGAAACCGGAATTTTCAAATCGATATCGCTCTCAATACCTACAACCTTTTCTAGAGCGATATCCAGGAAAGTCTCAACTTCTGTCAGAAGTTCTCTGTGGGTGTACCTACACTTGATACCAACGGGCTTGGAAACCGGAAAAAAATTCAAACCGATATCGCTCTCAATACCTAAAACCTTTTCTTTTCGGTTAAGTTCTACCGTAACCTCTATTACTCGTAGAACGGTTAGTCAAGTCAAGAACGATAAATCCAAAAGAGTTTACGAAATGTTTTCGTTCTTTACGTCGACAAACGAAGCTCGCCTAACAGATAACCTAGTTCCCACAAAAACAGCTTTTCTCAGTTTGGGCGCTAGGTAGAAGTCCTGTGTGAATGTCCACTAACATTAATAAATTTTCATTTTCATTTCAGCAATGTGTGCCAGATGACAAGAGGAATATTGTGCCGCGTCCGCAGGAACAGATCAAGGCTATCTTTTTCTTCAGATGCTACAAGGTATGTTAACATACGGCTTTCCTTGATGTGAAAAGTGCGAAAGTTACAAAAATACTTTAAGCGTGTGAAAAAAATAGATGTAAAAAGTAGCCTATTTGTTAAGGGTACACCTTATCTACATTCATACCTTTAGGTTTTTCTTGATCAGCTACGTTGATCTCAAAGTACCTACATTATTATGTTACTACCTAGGTACATCTAGAATCAGCTTTGACTTTAAAATCAAATATTTTTATTCAATAAAATCACGAAAATCATTTTGAAACGTCTTTCATGCGGTGGTCCGAGAAAAATGGACAAGAAACTCGTCTCGATCCAAGCGTTTCTTTTTATGATCCTTACAAAACAATACAGATATTGATATAAAAAAACATAACATTAAAAATTGGTAAATTAGCTGTTGGAGGGTAGAGTGACATCGGGCCATGAGTTCCATCAACAATAAAGTTAAAGTAATATCTACCTGTTACTTGGTTTTCAGCACAAGAAGCTTGAGGCGTGCATCATGAAAGACATCAGTGAGCACTTCAGCAAGGAGTACGTTGTCGACACAGAGCCTGAATTCGGGTAAGGATTTATTATGTCTAGGCAAACTTAATTCACGATTGCCATTTATACCCCTCCTTATACCCACTTTCTCCACCCCCGTCCCGATACTGAGTTGTACCTATATCTGTAATTTCTGAACAACAAAACAGATAAGCATGTAACTTTTACGGGACAATATCTTCAAAGTACCCCCTTTGTAACAAAAAAATGAAATCGGATCACGCAATGATGAACTACTGCTAAGAAAACATGTTGACTTTCATCCCCTCTCCCAAAGGAACCGTGCTGAATTCCGGAATAAAAAGTATCTTATGTATTACCTCGTACTGTGAACTCAAACCATGCCAAGTTTCATTTGAATTCATTCAGTAGTTAGGGCGTGATACTCAGCCCAGATATAGACGAAAGGACAGAGAGACAAAAATGAAAAACTACTTATACAGCTTTGGCTTCAGTATCGATTATAGCGTGAAAAAAATATTTCAATATATCTTCAATGTACAGAATTAGAGCAGCTATAGTTTTACCATAATTAAAGATGGAAAAAAAAACTAAAATAGTAGGTATGTTAAGTTCCCACTATTGCCTCCCCTGGTTCCCACTATTTCACGATACGGTATGGTGTACGATAAACCTCGTGACCTTATTGACCTAACCCATGGTTTCCCATAACTAGGTCGTTCTCCAGAGCTGGCCGCTCCACCCGCGAGGCGCCGCCCCGGGACCCTAGCATGGAGGCCTTGGAGGAAATGGAGGTCTACCTGTATGACTACCTCAGCGGCGGCGGCGCGTTCGACTTCGACCTCTACATATAAGGCTGAAGGCTCATAATCCCTTGAGATTTATACTAAAGTCATAGCGTAGTTGAGTGATCTGATGATTCATCAGGTATTTCGGGTTGGGTAAGGTTATAGCCGGGCTTGAGCTCTACGGAGCAGGAAAGCGCTCAGTTTTTATTGCCACTAGCAATCACTCATCGCTAGGCTATGCGCTTGCTGTTAGCAATTTTAATGGTAATGTCGCCTGGAAATTTAAAAATAAGTATACAAAATGTCGCCAGTAAAATGTTGATGATAGGGTAAATGAACCAGTTTTGGCATATCTATCAAAGTTTCCTTGAAGTAATCAGAGAATAAGCAAAAGATGATGTGAATAGTAGGAGTAAATAAGTATCAAAATTGCATTTAATAGTATACGAAATACGAAGTAAGCCAGATAATAATACTCATTGTATAGTTTAAGCTAGTTTTGTAGGTTTTCATTTTAAACAGTATGTTATGGACTTATGGCAAATGGTATGGGGTATTTATTTGCTACAATCGTAATACTTAATATTTTGTACTTTGAAATAGAAACAGATACTAGATGTAATAAGTAACTGTAATAAACAGTTAGTGTTGCCATTCAAATGCATTTTCATAATGACAATTTAATTATGTTTTGTAGCAAATCAAAGTTTTTGTCTAGAAAGCTTTCCATCAAAGCTTTCTTGACGACAGCAAAGTATAAAGAAAACTTTAAGAGTTCGGCTATATGAATATTTTTTTCAAAAAATGTATTAATATTAAGATCTTATTTTGTAAAACTGAATAAAAACTGTGTAAGTAAAGAAAGTATCTTAATATTTATATAAACCTAAGTAGGTAATCATTTTATTTCAATCGTCATTTTTGTAGATATTTATTTTTTATAATGCACTAGTTACAAGGATCAAAAAAAATTAATACTTTTACAATGACTCACTGGAAAAATTGAAATAATTTTAATGTTACATACTACTGTCAATTGTCAGAATGTCTTCTATATTTTGACGTTTATGACAGTAGTTCCAAACCAATTATTCCATAAATATTAAATGTACCGAAAGGTCGCGCGTGTCAGGGTACAAAGGGGCCTAAAGGTGACTGTCTATCAAATTCTAACCAACGTAAGTACAATCATTTTCTTGTCAAAAAATAATTCTGCTGAGATTTATTCATTATTTTTTTGTTTGATTCATAAATTTCAGAGATTTAATGAAAAACGAATCAGAAAATTATGGAACTCTTTAGGTAGATACTTATTTTATACACGGATATAGGGCAAGTATAAATATTTTTCTTTAAATATCAATTTTATATAAAAAATGTAGGTGTAATTTTGCAAATAAAAGATGAATAAATAGGTAAGTACGACAGATGTAATACATCATACACTATGACAAGCCTTTATGCGAATAGAAATCGAAAAAATCACATCTGTTTGTGAAATCCAAAACCCTTTTGTAGATTTCGGAGAAAGGTCCGAACTTTTTTCCAAAATCTCTATATAAAAAACTGCATTATGTGTGTTTGTTCACGAACGGATTTTTGTACAAGGCTTTCACCGGGGAGTCTTTGGGACGGATTTTTTCATTTACGAAAAATAAAAAAATACTTACCTGTTTCATAATAATATTGGTTTGTGGGAATGCAAATATGGTGTACTTTCTATGAGACAATAGAAGACAGTTTGCAAAAATAAAATTGGAGTAAATCTTAGGATTATGTAAACAAACCGCTAAACGAACAGATGAAATTTATGATTGGTTAGTCAATTCTTAACCTTTTCATTTACTTAGAATAAAGAAAGAAATAAAAAATTAAATCCCCGTTCGTGAGAGTGCTAGCTAACCTATAGTATGACATACACACCTTCGAATTTTGGGTCTAGCTAGGGTAAGTACCCTAGCTAGACCCAAAATTCGAAGGTGTGTAATTAAGTAATTATGCTGGTTTCCTCACGATGTTCCCTTCACCGTTTAAGAGCACGGCATTGCACACATATTTTTTTTTAATGAGAAAGCATTGTCTCTTTACGCACAAAATAAAAAACATACATACAAGTCTATAAATAAAAAATAGATCAAGATAATAAAAATTGAGTGTCTCGCAATGTTAGAAGCAAATTCTACAGTGTTTTTTTTTCAATAAGGTAAAAAAAACATCTATTTATAGTTACTTGGGTTATTCATAATCCAACATGTCACATAGCAGATGCATTCTCAAATAAACACTTACGTGAATCAATAGTTTGCATGATTTATAAATTTCGCCATGGTATTTGTGAAGGTATAGAGTCTAATTTCCAATACATTTCTTAACCCATCTCTAACACACCTTTCGTTCAGTTTAGGGTAAAGGATACATTTAGGTTCGGTTTAGTACCTCATTCAACACTGAAAAATAACTTATTAAACTGATAAATACTAAATTATCTTCAATTTACAGACGCAAATACTTAAATCTGCATTTAACAAAGAATTGTTAAATTGGACGTAAATAAATATTTAACTATAAAGTAAAATCTATGATGTCATTTACTACAAAATACAAAATACATAATCTATTTTACATATAAAATTATAATAAATTTTAACTTGACTGTAAAGTATGTTAACTTTTAGGTGCATTTACCCTACTCACCAAAATGTGGAGCACCTTTAATATACAGGTAAATATGAATAGAAAGAGATTCTCGTCAAATAATCGCCTGCGCAAGTGTTTCCACAAAAGGATGTTCTGCAAAAAATTAAAGAAAAGATTGGAAGGATTGATGTAAATGGTTTTTAGCTTAACCATTTGAATGGAAATTGCGATGATGTATTACAATATTCGACATCCGCAAGGTGTTTTGTATGAAAAAAAATGGGTCACTAAATAGGTATGCTTACCCTATTTTTTATTGAGACACGAAAAACAAAAACTTACTCCTTACACACCTACATTTAAATCTTCTCATCGTGTCAATAGTTCTTTCGAACCAGTGCGATGAAAGGATTCAATTTTATTTTATTTTACTTTATTTGGCACACAAAACACATTACAACACAAGCAAAACTTAAATAATAAAAATATACTGTTCTGTACTGAGTTGCAACATAAACACATGTGTGCACAGCTAAGCAAGTAAATGTACATTTTAAGCAGACAAAGGTGACGAAAGAAAATAATATTTAAACTAGGTGCTATAATTAACTAAACATGCAGATACAAAAATAGATAAACATTTGAAAGTTGAGTAGGTATTAGTTACCAGTTCTGGATGCTCTTTTCGGAACATCCGGCCTAATGACCCTGTCATTGAAATGGAGAATATCCTTGAGTTTTTTTATAAAATTACTAATATTAGAATTAAAAATATCAAGTTCGGGATTGTTTATTGCCAATTCATTGTACTGACGTGCCATTCTAGTAAGTGGATTATAATAGGATATATTGTTCTTGTAAGTACGCAATGCAAATCTAATTAAATCAATTGAGCTTTAGAGGATCATTTCGTCCACATCTTTTTTTCACATCGATATTTTCTATCAATTGTCGAGAGTATGTATTGTTACCTATGGTATAGCAAAAAAAGCGAAACTCATTTCAAACAACTTAAATCCATTGTTGCACGACGGATTCGAACTCACGACCTTTGGATAGAAAAGCAGATCTGTTACCACTACACCAATATTAACATTGATGAACTTAAATCTATTTAACATTGATAAACTTAGGTTCCAAACAAAAATAAACCATAAAACTCTTTAATAATGCTCATACTCCCACAGCAAGATTTAAGGTTAGTTACAAGAGTGTGAACAACTCGAACTTATAGTTCAGTAAAGTGTGAAATCCTGTAAAAAGTTCCAAGTGGCTCCGTTCACCTGAAGTTAATGATTGGGGTCCCACGGGACGCGAACCTTGAACCGGGGTATTCGAGGTATTTCCTAGAGAATCGCTATGCACTAATAAGGGTTGACTTTTGAGATGGACTTAATGAGTGTGAATTATGGGGTGGTATAGCTGTCGCATAGACAATTTAAACAGGATTTTAGGGGTAACGACGCTTTCATCTTGGAAACTATAAATTTTATGGGATACAAAAGAGCTTAGGGTGTATTGAAGAATAATAAGCAAAATTTTAACTAATTTAATGTTCTGTAATTGCGTCCGACATTTCCTGCATCGATCTAGCTACGCTTCATTTTCAGAAAACGTCGTTTACTCGGTCATCCAAGTACTAGAACATTTAAACATGGCCACGACTGTAATCTCCAGGCTCGATAGATATCTCCCCAGATCTCTGGCTACTTAGATCTTTGAAGATAATAAGAATGTAGTCAGAGGCACATCCAAACGTGATATTTAGCTAATACCCACATTTTGCACCAGTTAATATTCCACACGTGACAGGTTGCAACTTTGCAAGCCCATTGCCGTTTTTATGAATACTAACATGAAACACAGCTTAGAATTTTAGTTCTAGGGTACTTATACCGGTTTCCTCACGATGTTTTCCTTCAATATTTAAGAGCATTGCATTACAATATGACACACAGCTTCGAATTTTTAGTTCTAGACTCTAGAACTAAAAATTCGTGAAAACATCGTGAGGAAACCGGTATACTCTAATAGAATCTAGAGTATACCGGTTTCCTCACGATGTTTTCCTTCAACGTCTAAGAGCACTGGTATTACGCACATACATTTTTCAAATAGAAAAACTCATCGGTGCAACGATCTAGGTAGGTGAGGTATGCCCCAGGATGTCTGATATCAACATTTTGTCACAAAATTACAAGAAAATGTTCCTGATACTTTTTAGCTAACAATAAATCAGGAGATAATTTCAATAGTGGGAAGTATGAAGTTCCGGAGCGGCTCTCCCCCGGGGTCAATAAGTCAGCTTGGCATATTCCCAAAACAATCGTAATATCATCCGCCTAGGAAAAACATAACTTTGTCTATGGGAATTAGTTATGATGTCAACTGTTTTGTAGAACGACGGTTGCTTTTCGTAAGTAAACTTTATTTGTCTATGGTAGTATTGTATAATAAGTATCTCCTCTAGTTTCATAATTGTTCTTATTATTCGTCATTGTTCGCAACAAACAATAATGTTATCTCGTAAAAAAATAATAAAAAAAAAATTAAAAAATATTATCACGACTGTAATCCCCGGGCTCGGTAGATATCTTCCTCAGATCTTTAGTTACTTAGATCTTTGAGGATACCTAAAGAGGGCAGTCAGAGGCACGTCCAAACATGACATTTGGTACATGCCCACATTTTGCACAGTACTTAATATTCCGTAGTGACAGGTTGCAAGCCATCATTAAAATCAACGCATCGTAAAAAAATAGTTAATTTTATATGTTACCTTCGAGAAATAACTTATTATATTACCAACCAATATTTTATTGCTTCATCTACATGCTACCCGCTTGAAGAAGAGCTTTAAAATCAAGATTCAGATTAAGAGAATCAAGATTATAAAAGTTTTTAAAACAAAGGCGAAAATGAAAAATATAGAAGAACGACCAGTTACAAACTGAGGGTTGTAGTCTATAATAACTATTACATAATCACTGGTTGTAGTACTAAGTGTTGCCCGCAAAAAAGTCTGAAACTCGATCCAGTGTAGCGAAACGACAAAAAGCGTTATGACCGCCCTCTCCCGCCAAAAAGGAACATTTTCGATGATTTATGGTGCAAATTAACGAGTACGTATCCTCATTCCTGAACGTCATTTCCTGGTAGAGCGAACTTGCGGCAACCCTGAAGGAATTTGGAAAAAAACCGGCAAAATGCAAAATGTGGTTCTGCCTTTTAGAGCTTCGTAGACTTTAGAACTACATGGTCGTATTAGATTAATTAGTGCATCAACGTTTAGCCCAATTTTAGAAGTCTAAAAATAAACTTTAATAAGTACTTATGTATTTATTCTTATTCTTAAATTTTAACTGAAATCGACTGTACCTATGTTTTTTTGCGTCATACTCCAGAGGTAAATATTTTTAGTTTTATTTAAATTTTATCGATTCAATTTGGCTTTGATTCATTTCAGCAAAATATTTTTAGTAGGTAGGTACTCGTAGTGATCATTGCAATCGGATTTCTGTTGTTTAAGAAGGTACCTACTTAAAAAAATAATTAAAAATTATTATTTATTCGTAGGTACCTACCTACTTACTTAGGTAAGTACTTACTTGAACTTACAACATAATTAAATCCAAATAATAATTAATGCCAATAAAAAGGTCCTAAGGACTCCAAATTTAAAAAAATAAGAGAGATCAAAACTTTAAAACCAGATCTTAGCCACCAATAAACTGAAAGTTTTTAAAATTTTCGTGGAAATTATGAAATACACATCTCGTTCCACCTTCCATGATAGATGGCAACGTGCAGAATAAAAGTTTTTAAGTTTTACGTGGAAATTATTTCTAAAAGCCATGAAATAGGCATCTTGTTAAAACCTTCCATGATAGATGGCAACGTGCAGAATGCAGAGCTCACATCCGCATACTGCAAGGCTCGTGTTACGCTGTTATTGGTTTTTTATCTGATAATAAAAAGTTTAGTATTATAAAAAGTTGACTACAGGCGGAACAAGTGTGGCGTTTGCCGAACCCAAATGTCGATCAAAGATTAGATACTAAACTAACAGATAGGACACGCGAACTGAAACCTGGGGCCTCACCACGAAGTCTTCCAGAACGATTCAGTTTTAGAAACGTCACATTTGAAGCTTGAAGTAACACTACCTACTTTAATACAATTTGTATAGGTAGGTCATGGTACGAAATAACAATTCATTCGGTAATGTCTTATGAATTCGTGGTGAGGCCCTTGAACTGGAGAATGTCACTTGCCTCTTTTTAGGTTTTTTATAGATACTCTTTTTTGTATTCTTTTTCAACATTTTATAGCCACTAATGATTTCCGGTTTACCAGAGATTCATCCGAGTTCTAGCTCAACTTTATATAAAAGAGAAACAAAACTTTTCCATTATAAAAAATTCTTAATTACTTTATTTTTATCTCGGTACCTTAAATTTACAAAAAAACGGTTCCAGTTACGTCAGCGTCTTATAAATGAGTAAAAAGTTCCATTTAATGCAGTATAAATCACATGCAAAGACTTGTTTACTTACCTACGAGTACCTACTTAGTTATAGATAAGGTAAGTTTCACTGAGGACAGCAACCATTAGGCAACTTACCCGTACCTACATTTCATACACAACTTGCACCTTCTGATACTCTACCAAAATCTTTGCCCATTCCCATCTCATTCATTAGCTGGGTCGTTCATCTTCATTGCATGTGACGGAGATAGTTTATAGTTAAAATTGATGTTTGTAGCTCTTAAAAAGATATGCCGCTTATTATGTTAAAACTTCTATGTAAATAATATAAAATCGAGTGACTTTTATGGAACTTGAGAGCTGATTTTAGCCGCCCCGGCGCGGCGGCATCGCACGGGTGAATGTGATATTTATATAATTAGTACCTGGATGACCGAGCTTTGCTCGGGTTTTTTTTTCTGGTTTATCGTGTTTTTTTAAAAATGAAACCTAGCTAGATCGATTTACCGCCCCCGAAACCCCCTGCATGCTAAATTTCATGAAAATCGTTGGAGCCGTTTCCGAGATTCCGATTATATATATATATATATACATATATACAAGAATTGCTCGTTTAAAGGTATAACATAAAATCGAGTGGCTTCTAGAAACTTGAGAGCTGATTTTAGCTGCCCCGGCTTCGTACGGGCGAATGTGGTAGGAACTTATGTGATGTAGAAACCTTCCTCTAGAGTCTAGAATTGATGAAAAACGCATTAAAATCCGTTGCGTAATATGATCTAGGGTGGAGTCGAATTAAACTAAAAAAACAATATTTTATTCGTGGAGTAGTTTGAGAACATTTCTTGGAGTACTTTGAAACCAAAACGTGGAGTACTTTGGGAATAAGCCATCTAAGCGTACAGAGGGACCACCGGAAGAGTTTTTTGTTGTTATGTAGAGATTTTGAAATACGAATCAATTCATTTTTTTTCACAACAAAATGGTGTAATAAGATAATATCCTAAGTTCCTAAGACAAAATAACGATATGAGAAAATACCTTAATACCCCATCACTACAAATCGTTATTATAATTGTGTGCAGAAATGGGAACAAGTAGGTAAGTACTTAATTCAGTGTTTCTATTCCCACAAACGGCATAAAAATGTGATTTGATTTGTGCACAAATGGGAATAAAAAGCGTGCCATTCGTGGGAATAAGTACCCCCAAATACTTAGTAATTTAATTAGTTATTAAATCCTTTTTGCTTCCTTATAATATGTAAGCAGAGAGGACATTGACTCAATGATAAGGTTAAATGATAAATAGGTAGGTTACATAATTCTCATATCATAATGCCCTATTGTTTTCCTGTCATGCACCAATAATGATCAAGTTTTTATACGACATAAAATAAAATTTTATCTAAATTCACCTGTGACATCTGTTTTTAACCGACAGTGCAATAAGGTTAGGTATTTTGTTTGGTAGTTACGTAAATAACGCCTATAAAGAGCCTTTGCAGAACCTTAAGGGCTTCACGAGAGTTTGTTGACTGCCAATATATATTCCAAAGAAGTAAAAGCCAATATTTATTACTTATATATATTATCTTAGAGCTGCAAGATACGCTGAGAGCTACAGTACAAGATACTTTACCTATATTATGGTGATCGAAATTCACTACTGTACGTCCTAAACCTATAAGCTCCACCTAATAAGTCTGTTACCTCTATAATATAGCTAGAAACTGTAATCGCAGCTATTGTAGCATCTCTATCTCTCTTTAGGTTATAAAGTAAGGTTTAGTCGTCGCTAAAATGTTACTTGGGACGTTAGGTATTACCTGTGTCTAGTATTCAGATTATGTAGTAGGTACAAAGTTTTTGCATTTTTGGCACTTTATTTACAGAAATTAATAAAAATATATTGATAAAAATGTAATAATAACTAATTAAGTACATACCTATTATGTTTTTATTAATTTCTGTATAATTTAGATGAAAATAATTAGTAAAAAGTAATGTCGTGGGGAATAAGGATAAAATAAGTTCCGATTTAGCCATGACACTCTAGGTTACCTATACCTACTTTATGGTCAGTAGTGCAAAAGGGAAAAAATATTTCCCACGACACTGCCAATGCAGCTTATGAAGCTCATAGTGCCGTGGGTAATGTCGATTTAAACGAATTTGGGTAGGTACTATTTTGCAAACCCGAAAATTTTTTGGATTTACAAAAAAAATCGGCTGACAGACCATATGGCCATGACTGGAAGTCAGGAGCGCGGCAGCCGACGTGGACTGTCACCATGCGGAGTGCACCCTCATCATGGAACGACGAAAGGTCAAATTTACACTTGCATATT
Source organism: Cosmorhoe ocellata (assembly GCA_963675405.1). NCBI lineage: Eukaryota > Metazoa > Arthropoda > Insecta > Lepidoptera > Geometridae > Cosmorhoe > Cosmorhoe ocellata. Next base: position 9,446,249 of record OY776246.1, on the reverse strand, counting down.
TCGAAACTGCCCCGAATGTTTGGAATAACTTGTAATGTTTGCCAAAGAATAATCGACCTAATCACTTTAATACAAAACTGCCTTCTTTTTTACCATAACTATCTTCATTCGGGTTTATGCGAACACTTATAATAATTATGACTCTAGAATGTCTGTGCCGATTTTCATGGTATTAGATTTGTTGTATTTGTCTCCGTCCCGAATAGCAGAATAACTACTTATTAAAAAAAATAAAAAAATTATAACAAAAAAATAAGGTACCTAATAACCTACCACGCGCACGAAGCCGCGGGCGGAAACTAGTTTATGATAATAAAATGTGATGATATATAACATTGACTCTATAAGAAAAAAGAGGACAATCTCAAATCTGTTTTTAATCTGTTGTCAGCTCTATCAAGTCTAGATAGACTATAATTTATTGAGGGCTAGGCATATAATAATAATAAACGATTAAGATTTATTTATTTATTTATTTATTAAGATTAGAAAGGTGCCTAAATAAAAAAGATAAAAGGTTGACAAATAGGCAAATTTTATTTCGAATGAAATAAAATACCTGATAAGTCCCGAATTTCTTTTGGTGGATTATGTAAGAACCTAAATAATATAATGTAAAAATGTACATCATAGGTAGGTAGGTATTATACTAGGTACTTGACCACGTGCTATTCCATAAAGATCTCTTCACTGTCACCCACCTATCGTGTAATCCACACTTTCCAAAGTCCGAACAAAAACGTGCTTCAGCTGCCCTAACTAGGGGGACATCGGGACTTTTTACAAAGACCCCTAAAATGACCAGAAAAAATCACACTCTTTTTACTCACAATAGCCCCTGATGCGAGGGTGGACGATCAATAATCGAAACAAAAAATATCCTAGAATAATTGTAAATTTTCTGGAAGGAGATTTATGTATGCAGTAGTCATTGTGGTCTAACGTTATCGCTAAGTGTCCGGTTGCAGATGGTGTCTGATAAAAAATCTGGCATTGTTGTGCCAATTTAAAAAAAAATAGAAAACCATAGAGTAAAAGCGGTTGCTTGGTGCGCCTCTTTTGCGTCGACCACCGACGTTTTTTAGTTTCGAAACTCTTTTGTGCAATTTTTTTTAATAAGTGAATCGGCCAGCATATCTTTGCATACCTGCCAATTCTTAAACGATGATTATTAATAGAGGTTACATATACCTAAGTATATTATTTTTTTTTCATTATATCCTACAATATTCAGAAATTAAATAAGATTATTTTTATTTTTATGTTTAATTGTCTCATAAAAACTTCTTTTTTTAGCGAAAACTTAGCTAATACGATTATTAGGTGGTCCCATTGGTCAGTTTTATGGTTTAATTATACAAGAGCAGTCTCCGAGACTTTGTAGGTGGCAAGATGTGCCTAAGATAACGGGGAGAGTGGCCACCTCACAGCAAATTACCCGATGCTTTGACAGATGAAGATTAATCTTCAAGGCAAAAATGTAAAAAAACAGAAAACTAAAAAAACGAATTGGGGTTAGTAAAACAAATTGGCAAGAGGCAACTTTTCATTATTTACGTACAGAAGATAAGACATAATGAATTATGAATGTTTTGCAAAATTACTCAAATGCAGAAAAAGTAATTTTGTAGAACCTTATGTAAGCATTTAGATTTATCAAAGCCAATCTTCTTACCATTGTAACTGCATTAGGGTGATTATGCTCAGAGTTCCACATGCAACACACTCAAATCTATGCCCGCATTGATTACTATCGCTCGTATTATAATTAAATTTTAGCGAAAATACCATCAGATAATTACTTATCTATGATCCTTTTCACTTTCATCAATTTATAAATAATTTTTAGTTAGATACGTACATAATGCTTTCGTTATAAAGTAAACAAAAGCAGGTGTATTATGTAGAGTTGTAACTTTTTTGAAATTTCAAACCACAATATGTCACCAAAGACAAGGCGTTCGAAATTCAAACGGCAGCTGAAGATTCAAATAAATAAGGCGTCAGCCACGCGCCGTTCTCCCTCCGCTTTATAATTATTACATTTTATTTTTAAATTGTTTTTTCTACTCCACAAAGATTCCCCTCTATGTTATCCCGATCCAAAACAATGTCCCCCTCGTACCTAATGGCTCCATTCGGTCGTGCGTTGTTTTAAATTGGATACGGGTCCATAATAATAAATTGTCGGTTTCAACTCGGCTTTACAGCGTGTGAGTAATGATAATTAAATTGATCTTTATTTTCGTCTATCATTATGTTTTAGGTGAATACAAATTATACATACCCACATACCTACCTAAATAGATAAGAGATTAGGAATAGACCAACCTTTATCCACAATATTAAGCTAAAATAACCAAGGTAGGTACATTACATACTAATAAGAAACACTGTCTCGTCTCGTATGGTCTCATTACATAAAAACAAAACGAAATGATTACCTAGACAAATAAGTCAGTTTTTTTGCAATAAGTAACTAGTTTTTGTTTTATAACATCAAAAAACTAAGCTAAATAATAAAATGTTAATTTTTTTATGCAGTTAGAGTTTTACTCTTAATTCTTTTTCTATTTAATAATTGAGATTTTGTAAGGATTAAGTGTCACATCCCTCTGAAATGAATTTTATTGAATTTTTCTTATATTTGTAAAACGGACACACCGTGGGTAACCCGAACGCACTCGACAATCACCGTGTAAACATTACCTACAATATCTAGAAACTCGATATTCGTTAGGGCAGGCCACGTGGCCGACCTAAAATAGCGCCCACAGCATACCATATTGACAAATCTTACGGCCTCAGTGAACCAACACACGCTGTGTATTATTAAAATCCCAAGTAACTCTAGCAATATATCAAGCCGTCACTCCCCTTCCGAAGGGAGAACAGAAAAATGCTATTTTTAAAATACTTCCCCGCCGTTTATTTTATATTTTTTCCGTGTGTGTATTTTTATGCATGAACCACCATTATAGAAAGACCTCTCGACGCACAAAAATTGTATCGTACTACTGTATTTTTAAATTGGTATCTCTTTAATAATAAGTAGCAGGCGCGCTCGGTATGTTACATACGGTAGCGCGTGCGTTCCTTATTTGAATTTGAATGGTAGAACGCGTGCGCCATAGCACGCGTCTTTAACTTTTTTATTGGGGGAATTTAACCAATGGGAGGGCTTTTTATAACGGTAAAAAATTAGGGGACTTTTTATGTTTTTATTCTTTATATACCTGCATGGTGAGTAAGTTTTTTTTATCTAAAGAGGCGGTACTACGTTGCATGGTGCGTTCTCGACATATAATTTTGTGAATCATTTTTCATTTTACAAGACTGTACAAAAAAGTACTTACAAGAAGTTTATTGAGTTGTTATCATATTTTTGTTTTCCTTTTTAATTTATATTAAAATAAGTGCTTACCTAGCGTTTTACTAAAAACACAGACCTATCCAATTTCGCTAATATTTAGCTAACGTATACCTATTTTTGTATAGTAATGTAAATATATGATTGTTTAGCTAATTATGGATACTATTGTTCGTCCAGCAATAGGTACTTATTTACTTACTTCCTTTGTCAGAGTAGAATTGTTAGAGAAGAGAGCTACAAAACTAACTACGTAAGTGCGAACGAATGTAGATCGCGCATTTCATGTTTCGTCTAGTACCTAAAGTGTTGCCAGTCCAACGGTGCGGTGGCAGTCTTTTAAATTTGATTTATTTTAATATAGGTATATATAGGTAAGTACCTATGTTATAGTTCAAATCAAACAAAATATGAATGTTAACTACTTACATTTTTGCAATGAAATGCAAGCATTGCGTAGCGGCTCGCACTATGTTGGTTTATTCCCAAAGTACTCCACTTTTTTTATTCAAAAAATATAAGAATCTCCTACATTGATAATATGACAGGAATTTAAATATATTTACCTAACGACGGAAACATAAAAAGGAGAAAGTTCCATATTATAAGTCGACGCGTATACATAATATATATTTTTTTATAGGTGTTGATAGCAAACCGGCTCACAGAGATTTCACCCTACCTACAATTATTACTCTCCTCGTATGGATAATTGATTTCCAATATTAAGTTACGTGGAATCGCTCTGTTGTTTATTCTACTACAGAAAGTATAAATATGATGTTGGTGATCTTATTTATTCGGCCTGATGTATCTGACCTTAATGGTGACATCTAAGGCCAGTACCTAATGCCAACACTTGACTAAATATTACTCGGCGATTATGTATCTCTGCTTATGCTTACAGATGATCCAAATGACAGACCTTCCGTAATACCAATTCATCGATAGGCGCTGAGACAAGCCGTGTGATTCTGTAAGACCTCATTTTAAACTTCGAATCTGAATCCACTGTGAGTTTCTTGTTTGGCATTCTAAAAACTCGGTTGATAATTCGAATTTACACTAGCGCCACTCTTGCGACTGTGTCAGCGAGTTGAACTAAATTGACGGAGATATTTTGACAGATAAAGTATGAGATGACGTAAGAAGTGGCATTCTATACGGTAATTCCCAAGTCACTTCGACGCTCGCTTCGCACTTGAACCCGATTCAAAGTGTCAAATAAAAAGCGTCTTAAGCGAAGTGAGAGTGAATAGCGATGTGAGATGTGAGTTGATGTTTAAATTTTACAGAATCGACGTACTGTGCTGCGATTACGTAATTCTGATACTATCAAAACATTGTTACAAACAGCTTCTATTTGCTAGTGGTGACTTGTATTGTGGAAAGTTTATTGCCATAAAATTATCACCTATATTCTTTGTTTATTTTCTTATGTATAAATTGTTTGTAGGTATATATCAGAATTACGTAATCACAGTAGGTATAGTTGCTGATAGACGTTCATTATAATTGATTGTAATCAGAGTTACGCAATAGCCACTCTGGTCTCGATTGTAATGTACCTAGGTACTATTAGTCAAGTTTATTGTGACTAAAAATACTTCTTTATAAACTTACATAATTAGTTAGGTAAACAAAGCGTAGGGTCATGGATCCGCCACCTTGTTTTTGCTCAATTTGATGTTGCTAGCTGATTTAGTCGACACGAAGTTTTAAAGCGAGTTTTTTGTAATATATTCTGGCTTCTTGAACTCACTAAAACCTAGTCATGTTGCAAAAATAAACAATTTAAATAGGTGCCTATTTCTAGAATATTCTAATCAAATACACTATAAGTTCCTGTTTGATGATGCATGACATTTATAGTTTATTTTGGTACGTATTTAAATACTTACCTACTTCTATTTATATAACCAGCTGGTAACACCCACTTCTGGGTAAAATTTTCTATCTTCCCCATATCTTCTCCAACTATCCTCACACTGTCCTGACCAATGAGTAGGTAGGTGGTAACACTGAGGCTTCCGGTCAGTTAGGACCGTTTTTTAAATTGTTCTAATCTCGTTTTGAACAAATCTCTTATTTACCTTTCCCAAATTATGTACCTAATTGTTTTTCTAAATTTCTTTAATCTTTAAAGATTGGAAATAAAACTTTAAAAATATTAAATTGAAATGCATTCGGCACGCGTGAAGACTTTGCCTAATGAGTTCAAACAGTTTTCAAATACTTATAGAATGTTTTAAAATTAGAAAAATGTATTTTTCTCTTCGCAATTTTCGAAAAAAGAATTTCCGGTCATTCATTACCGTATTTATGTAGGTACCTACAACTAAATCGCGATTTAAAAAAAGAATTTCCGTAAGAAGTCCGGTCATTCATTACCGTATATATTTGCATCTACATAAATCGCGATTTAAAAAAGAATTTCAGTAAGAAGTCCGAGCATTCATACTACCTAAACATTAACTACAGTACGTTATGCTCTCTCTACGGGAAAAGAGCTTTCACTTTCCATAAAAATATTGATGCAGCTTTTAGCGGGTTCTGGTGGGTCCGTTCTAGGCGGGGCGGCGGCGTCGCCATGGCAACCGGGCGACCCTCCGAGGGGAAAAAACGGGTAAAAATTGCGGGAGCGAACTGGCGGTGATTTTTTATGGCATCGTACATTTTTTCCTAAGGAGCGGAGATGTGGGCGGAGAGATACAGGGTGTCCGGTTTATACTTCTGCGATATTAATGCCGGCCGCAACGACGGAACGGAGAAAGTGAATGACGGACGAATTTCCTTTACATAGGTAAAAAAAATTGTCACGACTGTAATCCCCAGGCTCAGTAAATTATCTCCTCAGATCTCTAGTTACTTAGATCTTTTGAGGATACCTAAAGAGGATAGTCAGAGGTACCTACCAAAAAAGGAAATTACGAAAAATACTCTTCTCGCTTTATTATGGAATGGCCTGTAAATAACTGTAAATTATGTGTTTTTTTTATATTTTTTTCCAGATTTTTTTGTTCATTTTAAAATTATGAAATATGTAGGTACCATAGCAAATTATAACAATTTACTATTTAACTAAGTAATAATTTTACGTAATAATACTTACAATGCAAAATGTGGTCATGTGCCAAATATCATTTAGACGTACCTCTGACACCCTCTTTAGGTATCCTCAAATATCTAAGTACCTAGCCATAGTTTGTATTAAGAATACAAGGTTGTTAAACTGAGCACCCTGTGTACTGTCCGAAACTCTCCACGGAGTGCTAAATCGCGTCCGCGCGTGTGTGTGTGAGTGGAGGCTGCAAATATTATAAGTATGGATTTTATTCTCTCTCCCTCTCGCCAGCTGTCCCTCTCTGCCAAAGGAGGGAATCTAAAATATGAGGATGGCGCAATAAAAAAACAGAGTAAGTCACAATTTTACAAAAATAAGATTTAAAATGGTTTTCATTTTTTAATTGGTATGCAAGTCTAGTCTACCAAGTTAGATGGTAATGAATGACAAAAGCGGACATCTTACTTATGACAAAAGTAACGTAGAAATACCTAATTAACGTGACAAGAAACGCAAATTTCTCAGAACGTCATTATCTGGGTGTTTGATTAATATCTACAATGTAACTATAACAGATCACTGAGTATCTACCTTTGCCAAATACCTAGGTATTGTCAAATGGAGAGCGAATGAAGCAAATAGGTATTGATCGTACCAATAGAAATAACTACATAGCTCAAAATAATTAGGTACTTAGCGACAAAAGCATAACTATTACAGATCACTGTACAAAAGAAAAAAAATCAAAAAGGTAGACGTGGTTTAATTTTTTTGATAAAAAATGTAGTTTTTAGATCGGGTAGACTTGCCCAGGCAGGACCTATTTCGTGCTCTGATGAAATCCCAAAAGATATTTAACTATATTATCGGGGACAGGACTCGGGGACAACGGGAAGTCATTTTAAATATTTAATTAAAGTACCGCTGTCCCCGATAGTCGGGGACACGGAATTCGGGAATAAACGAAGATAACCACCCAAAAAAGGTAATTCTTCAGATAGCCAGTTGTTGCTGTGTGGACACAAGCAAAGTTTCCTCCGCATACTTATGAAAAGGAAAACTGAACTCATATCGCTTCATAAATCTCGCGATATTCATTCTTGATACGATTGTTTACGTTGCAAAATATTTATTGGCCTTCGCTTTTCGTGATATTCATTTTTCTGATTATTTTCGGATGACTAGAATATATTTGATTTGTAATATGAATGAATCTTGGAAAAAATATATTAGCTACAACACTGTAAGTATTATTATTATATCCTTCTAGGGTGGATTCGACCAAAGTAGTTTAAGCACTAACCCTAGAATAAATAGTAGTTATCCAAGACTAAACAGACATTTTACTTGCATTTGACTTACCATATTTTTAGCACAGTTATACCTATAAATTTTCATTTTAAACAAATAATGGTTAACATTATAACATTTATAATTTATTTATATTATACAGTTAAGTACCTAGGTACCTATGAAATTATTTCATTCGTAACATAACTGATGTATTTTTCGGTACATCAATGCGTAACATAATCAGAAAAAAGCAGGATAAATTTTAAACAGATAACCTACAAAATTCTAACAGAAAAACAAAATTAACTACCTACCTACTTCATTAAAAACCTAAACTTTCATTGCAAACAATATAACGAACGAGTATTTACCGCAACTATAGTCAATTTTAATTTTATTTTGATTAAATTAATATAATTTTCCTGATCTATACTAATATTATAAAGAGGAAAACTTTGATTGTTTGTTTGTTTGTTTGAAATGAATAGGCTCCGAAACTACTGAACCGATTTGAAAAATTCTTTCACCAATGTGTAGAATGAACTTTCAGGATGAACATAGGCTATATTTTATGTAGGTACTTCGCGGGCGACGCCGCGTGCAGAAGCTAGTAAGTTATAAAGTGCGTTTCACACGGCACTTGGTAACCGTCAAAGGGTGCTTTAGAAACGGCGCCCTATTGTATTCACCCCTTTCGCTAAATCACGCGAGTGCTTGCCAGATTAAAAAATATATAACCTTAGTATGTATACATTATATAAATGAAAATAGGGGTTTAAATCTATATTAATATTAGTGGTTGCCCGCAACTTTGTCCGCATTTAGTTCATTTTAAAATGTTTTATTAGTTATTCTGCTATTAGGGACGGAGACAAATACTTGTTGTATTTGTCTCCGTCAAAACCATGAAAATCGGTTAAAAAAATAATATTTTTGTATATAGAGAAAAGTTCAGTATTTTTGTTTGTAACGATCAATTACAAAACCTACTGGTCATATTTCAAAAATTCTTTTACCATTCGAATGCTACATTATCCCTGAGAAACATAGGCTATATTTTACGTTATATTGATGGATTTTTGCGGACGAAGTCACGGGTAACAACTAGTGTTGTATATCATTCGTCTGCTTACAATGATAACCAAATAAATGTACTTTTTGGCTAAATTTAGTTATAAATGCAATTATTTGTATTTTTTACGCTTTATCGACTGGTAAAACTGAATAACTAACTGCGACCTAAGGTTGTAGAAATAGCCAATTTTACAAATTGAAAAGCGTATAATGTTAGATAAATTATATATCCCCTTATAGGGGGAGATTCTAATATCGGGGACCTTAGTTGAAATTTTGACATTACGTAGGTACTTACTCGAAAATTACACTATTCCTCATAAGCGGCGATGAGCTTGCAACCTGTCACGTACGCGATACAATACAGTGCAAAATACTATGACGTGCCCTGACTACCCTCATTAGATATCCTCAAAGATCTAAGTAACTAGAGATCTGAGGAGATTATCTACTGAGCCTGGGGATTACAGTCGTGTGAGTGTTTGTTTTGTTGTTTGTAGATACACACTGCCAAAGCCAATGCGCCGCTTCCATTTTCTTTTCCGAACTTTGCGACACACTGCTGGGCATTCTACTCAATTTGATATTTTACCGTTATTTTAAAAACTTTATCCTTGATTTTAAAGCTCGTCTTTCAAGCTGATAGCATGAAGATGGAGCAATAAAAGATTGGTTGATAATAATTTATTTCACGAAGTTTACTACGATGGAACTCAAATATTCAATTATTTAATTAGGTACCTAAAAATTCTTGGAGCGCAGTGAAATCACCTATGAACTTTAAAATTTTGAGAACAATGTGTTTTGGAGCGCAGTGGAGCTAAAATTAAATAAGTATATTTTACGAGAGAAACAAAATTGATTGTTGCGAACAATGATGAAAATGAGAACAATGGCGACACCGTTGAGTAGAAAGGCCCTGCGTGTGTCTAGATTTCGTTCGCATTTAATTGTAACGAACCGCATCGTTTAATGTTAATACCCATCTGTCCCCGCACATGCCATGGACAACTCCATCCAACATTCGCTTTCTCTCAAAAAAATATCGATTGACGTCGCATCCCCTTCAACTGTCGCAAAAAAACGGGGTGGGGGGATTTATTGAAGTCATGGAAAGGGTTCGCCACCCCCACCCCGAGGACCCATGTTTTATTCATGTGGCGTTGGAACCGAATCAGGGGTCGTATCTCGGACCGCGATCAAATCTTTTTTCTTATTTACCCCTTTGTTAGTAGCTTTGATAGAAACCCTTGCCTTTGGCAACAAATATTTTTTTAGCCGAAAAAGACAAAATAAGTATCTATCTATCTAATCTAATACCTATAAACGAGCAGTTCTTGTATATTATGTAAGTATGCCTATGTGTAATCTGAATCTCGGAAACGGCTCCAACAATTTTCATGAAATTAAGTACTATGCAGGGGGTTTCGGGGACGATAAATCGATTTAGCTAGGTTTCATTTTTAAAAAACGCCGTTTACCAAGCGAAGCTCGGTCATCCAGGTACTTTTATTCAAATGGATAACTCTAACTATCCCTTTTAGATATCCTCAAAGATCTAAGTATAGTTGGCTCAACGAATCTAGGCACTCGTGAAGTTAGCCGCAAGAGCTGCGCAGTATCGTTTTTCGGGAGCAATTGGAGGTATGAGAAGGGGGGAAGGAACTGTACATGCGCAAACTAGCACCTGTGGCTAATTTCACGAATGCCTAGATCCGTTGGATGACAGAGATCTGAGGAGATATCTACCGGGCCTGGGGATTATATTGTCATCATGTTGGGATGTTACAGACTCCAAAAAAGTGTTTTTTGCAGGACAATAGCATTTAATTCGCAGGTGCAAAGCCACGCATCGATCATTTGTGGCATTTACAGCCTATAAGTATTTTGTGATTTTAACAAAATGGACATCCCTAATCGCCTTGTCCTTTAAAAAGCACAAAAGAGAACATTAAAAAGTACACTTCTATGAATCGAGAAGACAAGTTAATGCAAAAACGCACATAAACTTAGACTTAAAAGCTAATGCTGTAGGGTAGTGTATCGAATGGCAAGAAATGTTAAAATTGTATTTTGGATAAAAAATCACATCGATCTTACGTGCTTTATGTTAGCGCAAAGAATTAAGCAGATCCTAAAATGTAACAAAGTGATTCTTTTTAAACGTTACTCCGAAAATATATTTGAATTTTAGATAAAATGTAGGTAGATACAATATAAGAATATAAGAGCGCTGGTGGTGTAGTGGTAGCACCCCTGCCTCACGATCCGTAGGTCGTGGGTTCAAACCTGGTCGTGCATCAATGAGTTTTATCATTCGAAAAATTTATGTGCGCAATGCCAGTGCTCTTAAACGGTGAAGGAAAACAAAACATCGTGAGGAAACCGGCATACCCTAGAACCAAAAATTCGAAGGTATGTGTCATAGGTTAGTATTCTTATAAGCGGCGATGGGCTTGCAACCTGTCACGTACGGAATACTAAATACTGTGCAGTATGTGGGCATGTACCAAATGTCATGTTTGGACTTGCCTCTGACTAACCCCTTTAGATATCCTCAAAGATCTAAGTTTCTAAAGATCTGAGGAGATATAATACATATATGGAGGATATTATATGGATATTATATAGGAGATATATTACAGTCGTAATCATATTTTTTTTTTTTTTTTTAGATACAATATAAATAATTCATAAAAAAAAAAAAAAAAAATATGATCACGACTGTAATCCCCAGGCTCGGTAGATTATCTCCTCAGATCTTTAGTTACTTAGATCTTTGAAGATATCTAAAGGGGGTAGTCAGAGGCAAGTCCAAACATGACATTTGGTACATGCCCACATTTTGCACAATAGTCAGTATTCCGTACGTGACAGGTTGCAAGCCCATCGCCGCTTATAAGAATACTAACCTATGACACATGCCTTCGAATTTTTGGTTCTAGGGTATGCCGGTTTGCTCACGATGTTTTCCTTCACCGTTTAAGAGCACTGGCATTGCGCACATAAATTTTCGAATAGAAAAACTCATTGGTGCACGACCAGGTTTGAACCCACGACCTTCGGATCGTGAGGCAAGTGTGCTACCACTACACCACCAGCGCTCTTTAAATAATTCATACTACTAATATTTTAAATGCGAAAATCTGTCTTGCGCTGGATTGTAAAGAAATCTGGCAAGGTGATAGATTATATCCTAGAGATTGACTTAGGCTATCTTTTGTCTCAAAAAATAATCATGAAAGGGCTGAAATAGGGGTTGAAAATTTGTATGGGACGCATGGTTAAGCGACGCTGGGCGCATTAATTTTTGGATGGATAACCGCCTATTTTTGCACTCCATAGAAATTTCTCAATTAACCGATATTAATTATTTTAGAATTTAATATGTTATTTTGATGGATTTTTGCGGACAAAGTCGCGGGTAACTGGTTAGTAAAACAAGATCTGAACAGTCAAGGTAAATCACATATATGTATCCAATCATCCAATGTAGGTTTCTTAACATGTTCTATGTACACGCATTATACCATTCATATATTTAAATGTAAAATTTTATTCAATAAAAAATTACAAGGACCATTTTGTAGCGTCATAGCAGATTAAGTAGCAATTCCAGCCTAAACAGAGAAGTAAAAACAAATTGTAACATTAATCAGTTCTCAATAAGAAAAATTTGAGTAAAATTTGTACTATGAGAACTTCTCATAGTACAAATTTTACTAAGTTTAAGTCTAGATGGCGCTGTATAATGTTCTTTAATAAAGTAGGTACTTATATAATTCTTCGTATATTTTCCCTCGAACTGAAAATCCGTTACGCAGTTCTTCGATGAATGAAACAGTCAATATAACGGCCTTCTGTTCAATATTTCACTCGACACGCCTTTAAAATGTTCTGGCACATAACTTCGACAATAAATTGCAATGTCAAGGGGTATTTTGGACCATTTTTAATTTATCTGCCCCCAGCCATTATTTTATCCGAGGGGTCAAGTTTTACAATGGTTTTCGGATATCGCTGTTAATGGTGTTACAATTTTGAATGGAAAAGTGAACAAAAATTTTTTATTGAAAAATGCCGAGATCATATTTCAATTTTTTTGAAGTTAGGTCATTTTTCACAAATATTTTAGTACATAGGTGTTTAGTTAGTTATATAAGAAAGTAAGTAGGTACCTACTTTGTATTTTTGACACTAGAAAATCAACATTTCGTCATCAATATTATGAAATTAGTACCCCAGATTAAATTTAGTACTTAGGTAGGTACTTACGACAAATCAACTCATGTAATTATTGTATCAAACAAGGTAGGTACTTACCCAGACTTACTTAGGTACGTTTTTATACAGACTTTATATGTTATTTTAATAATTGGAATGTACTAGGAGCAATACCTACCCATCGAATGTCATGATAAACATTATATTGTGTGAATCCCGGTATTAAAATTCTATATTTTTTTTAAATTCCAGAATCTCCTTTGCAAGCCATCACGCTGTGCACCGAAGCGATCGCAAATTGGCGCTAAGCCCGCGCCGAGGCCGGCTGGGGTCACGCACAATGCGCCGGTCGCACATATTGACACCACGACAATACCCAGGGGTCATTTTTATTTGTTACAGAAACTTAATTTATAATCTTTTCACACACGCCATTAAGAAGATTACCAACTACCCTTTTTCCTTGATAACAATTGAACATTGTTACATTTTTGGCGAAATAAAATAAAATGTAACCTTATATAGCTCGGTGGCCATTGTCCGGCCGACCGTTGCGTTCGATTTGACACATTTTCAAATGTCGAATGCGTTCCAACCTTTGATTTATGTTGGAAATTATTTGAAATTGGAATTCTTTGGGATGGGAAAAAGATGTTTAGGTTACGGGTCAATAGCACATCGATAGATTCGATTGTGTTGGGATATAAATGACATAACGGTCAGTAGGTCACACACTTCTTATATCCATAGGTTAACGGTCGTCTTAATATAAATCTTATATTTCGCCATTTTGTCAACCGTAACAAAACAAAAACGATTTGTTACTACGAGTAGGTCCTAGTCATGTCACCAGTTCTTTCGTACCAGTGTGGTGAAAGGATTATAAGTGCGCCTTAGAGCCTCCTTTCGTGCACTTGACATAACATCTTTTCGAATTTTTTCGACTCTGTGACTTGCCAGTTTCCTCTGTATGTATCGAATAAAATAGAAATGGCGCTTATTTTTTCCATTATTTATTTTGTAAAACATCCAAGAATAATAATTATAAACTTATGCAAAATATGTGCTGAATAATGAATAATATGATTTTTTTTATAGTGTAAGAGAGCAAAATGTGTTTTAATGTTTTTGTTTGAATTATTTTTTGACACAGCTGTTATAAAATAAACTGAAAACGATTGCTTATTTCGTACAAGAAATGGTTGATCGAACTCAGGAAAAAACAACTGAAATCGCATATTTTCTTTGCTTATTGTTTCGTATTTTTTTTAATAAATGTAAATCTTCTTTGTCTTTAAGTATATCTTCGTGCTATTTAGGTATTGCGTGCCTAAGTGATGAATAAATATCTATTTCTATTTTTATTATGAGTTCCGAAAATTCAAGTTGCAATTTTTCTGAAATACAATAAATCGTTAACCCTCGACCATTTGACCCCACCGAGTGGGCAACAAAGGCCCCAGCATCTTACTGCCAGCGGGCCGCAATAATAACACCAATCACAATGCTTATTGAGATAACATAAATTATAAATTACTCACTATTTACAATGGAAATGCACAAAGGTCACCATTAAAATAAATTACTTTGAAATCTTTTTCAATTGAATGTAACGCTCTATTTTCTGGGTCAGTTTGACCCTAAATTAGAAAAAAAAATTAGTTATAAACTGTAGGAATAGTTTTCAGTACTGATTGCAAAAACAAAATAATGTTACACCATCCTTATTATTATTTAAAAAACATGACCATGACTGGAAACCCTAGGCTTAGTAGACATCTCCCATCTCCAGTAAGGTACTTTGATCCTTGAAGATATGTAAAAAGGGGTAATCAGAGGCACATTTGGCACGTATTGTATTTGTATTTAACTATATTTTACAAAAGTATTACAGTGTCAATCAACAAAAGAAACAATAAATTAATAAAAATGAATCCTTCTAAAATTAAATTCCCTAAAACATGATTCATTTTAAAAACACCGAGTCACCAATAAAAAACATTGCTAAACATCCCCTAATCGTATAAAATTATCACTTTACACGAAAAAAAACATTTAAAAAACGTGAGAGAGATCGGTATCTTAACAAAAACTAACCTGTAAACTGGGGTGGGTAAAAAAGACCCTCGCGGCCCGCGTTCGATCGTTTTATCGTAACCTGCCGCGTTTTTTACAAACCTGCTAGAAAATAATCCGTGAAATGAATCGCATTTTTTAAATATGCCACAACAAAATCGATAGTTGCCATTTTTTCGTATTCGCAAAATTCGTACCTATTCAACATTTTTGTCGTTTTTTATAAGCAAAACCTGGTTGGATTTTTTTCGGTGTGACGTGGATCTTTAGTTTTGCTATAAAAAACTTTCATTTTCGTTTCATAGAAAATAAAAGCGAAGACAATAAGCTCCATTTGCACTTTCATTTCAATACGAAGTTATTGTTTTGTGCAAAGTCCTTCTGAGAATGAACGCAAATCTGCTACCGGGCTTGCGATACCCACGAACTCAATCAGAACAAAAGAAAATATATTATGCAGTTTTTAGTAAGTCAAACGTGCTACTTTTTGTTTAACAAATTGTAATTCTAAATTTAAAAGCCATATTTAATTCAAGAAACTCATACATGTACTTTTTTCAATACCATTTTTGTTATTCTAGTAATGTTACGCTTGCCACAAAAATAATAAAATGCATTGATTTCTTTGGCGACAGCTCTCGAGTTCCAATACTTGTGACTTTTTATAACTATCGGAAGAGGAAGCATGGCAGCTGCGTCTCGTGCCTCTAACTTGCGCCCGCGCAGCTTTTTGCATGCTTAACTAACTGCCATTTTTTCTTATGATTTTTTCCAAGCGACATTTCTTTCTCAATTTTGTTGTAAGTATTCATTCCAAGTAGACATTCAAGAAAAACTTTTAAAACAAATTAAAGTAGGCAATTAGTGTGCTTAACAGATAAAATTCATAAGTAACGATTCATTGTTTTCAATAAAAAAAAACTTATTATTACAAACTAAAATTCAACGAATAACTATTATGTACAATCAAAAAACTTATGAAGTTCGGTTGACATCACAAAATGTCCACCAATTTGGCTACTGAATAGGCTAACCCTTGATTTATGGCTGGCAGCTGAACTGGACTGTAGGGCCTTCACATAATATCGCAAAAATATTAAAAAAAACCTAAGCTCGCTGTCATAGGTCAGTCAGTTTATTAACTTTTACAAGCAGATGCGTTAAATAGTACGTGCAAAAATCTTGGAAATACAATTATGGTCTTTTGGTTCAATAAATACCATATTATGTAGGTATATTTAAAACTATAAACAATAAATACATTGATTTTTTTTTAATTCATCAAAGTATTCTACTTTTAAATCTAATAAAAATCAATAAGTAAAACCTTACATTATTTACCAACAATTTTTTTTGTAGGTACCTATAAATTTTTTGCCTTTACGAACAATGGGAAGTGGACGTCGCAAAATTTGCCAATTTGGGTCGAAAGTACCCCGTCGGTATTCGCTAAACAACTGCCTCCATTGCAATGCGCCGCAATAAATTATTTTAGTAGGAAACGCTTTTACGGCCACTCTCGTTTTTGCTACTAGTTTTTTGCTTCCGCGTTCTGCGATTTGAGGCGAAAAATCGACACGTGGCCGTTGTTACCCTGTTTTACGGTGAAACAAAAACACACATCGACGCGTCACGGGTTAATTTACTAAAAGATATTCAGTGAAATACCAATGAAGCGGCTTTGGACTTACAACGTGTCACGAACGGAAAACTAACTACTGTGCAATACCTACTTCTATTTATACATATTGGGCAATAACAAAGGACTGATAGAAAATTGGGATAAAACAACTTCTGCCAGCAGAACGGCTAATTACGAAACAAATTGTTATGATGAACACAAAAATAAGAGTATCAAAGCAGAATACATTTAAGTAGGTAGGTAAACACCTATTTTAGATTATTTAAACGTCTAGGTAATGGAAATTTTTACTAATTTTTTTACTCATTTTTTAAATTTATTATTTATTACATACAATTTACTTTATTTCCATAATATTATTAAATACGTATAATAATACAAATAAAAATAGATAACATGTTTGTAATGTATATTTCTTGGTTTGAGAAATCGACTCTAACACAAGAATGATATGTTAATTGTTACACAATGCACAGACAATACAAAAATATCGAACTATTAACTCAAATGTTTCAGTTCCATTGTTCTGCGTCGTATTTTTGGAGATTTGTTTAATATCTTATTTGATATTTTTTTTATTTGCATTATATTAACGTGCGTAAGCGATGGTTTATTCAAGTGATAATATAGCATTGTTTTATCGTATCATGGATTGGAATTTTTATACAATAAAACTAGCTGACTCTCGTGCACCTTTGTCTGCGCGTTTTAACTTTAAGTAATATATTTGTTACCATCAGGATGATGAGTCACTCACTTCTCGTATATAACGTTGAAATTAAAAACGTTCTTTCCGTTTTTGCAACATTTTTTATTGATGCCCCGCTCCTATGTCGTAGAGTGATGTTAAATAGATCGATAAATGTACTATACAACAGTATTATTTCAATTCAAACCAGTAGTTCTTAAGATAAAGTTTTTAAGTGCAATACTAAATTTATGAACCTATGTAACACTTATTTCAGCCAAGCAAACTGACTCTTCAGCTTCATATTATTAGTATAGATATGCGACGACGGTAGTCTAGTGCTTACCACAAGGTCTTACAAACCACCATGTTTCAAAAACGTCAAGAAGTAGCATTTCTATAGGTTATGGTACGAAATATCAAAGCAAAGTTATATTACTTTGATATTGCCCTAAGTATAACAATATAGTTTTCTTTACAAATGTTCATCGTCTAAAAGAAAGCTCTGCTAAAAGACGTTAGATAAGTCGGAGTAGTTAGAGAGGGCGGTGGGAGGGCCGAGGGTCGCCCTCGGGATAGATTTGAAGGTACAATCATTTTTTATGAGAGGGAATCTAGACACGTGGCACACCGAGAGCAAGTCTAAAACTAGTAGGTATCTAGTACTTACTTATTTGTTGAAAAAATTTAAAACGTAACAAAAAAAATAATATTTAAAAAAACCGTAATTTTTTTTTAAATTAACTTTGTTTGCTGCAGCGCCCTCTGGTGCGTTATCACCGTTACACCTATCTAAGAACATGCCCCAATCGAACCCAAACCCTTTTGCTTCAACCCTTCTGCTTTTCGGAACTGAGACAAATACAACAATTAGGAAGATGTTTATTATTAATTTATTTTAACTGTAGGTACATAAAATTGTTTAGTACGATAGGTGATTATTCCCTCCAGGTGTCCACCGCCTTTATTCAAGGTCCGAGCCCTCCGGCCCTCTGTAATAAAGAGCGTGTCTCGAAACTGCCATAAAAGCTGGACGCATTACTTTTTACTCGCGATAAGGGTGGTTTTCTTCACGACCCCAAATGCGGGACATATTTCTGCGTAGGTACTACCAGCGTCCAAGAAACTGCTATTGAATCCGTAGTTTAGAACGCGTAGTGATTGTATTAAATCATGTGGGATCCGCTGGTCCGGATACGGAATTGGGGATCCACGGCTCGTTAGGATCACATTTATAAAAAAAACATGATCACGACTGTAATTCCCAAGTTCGGTAGATATCTCCTCAGATCTCTAGTTACTTAGATCTTTGAGGATACCTAAAGAGGGTAGGCAGGTGCAGGTCCAAACATGATATTTGGCACATGCCCACATTTTGCACAGTAGTTAGTAATAATATTTTTTTTACAAAAAGTTGAAAACGACTTCATACACTGACAATATCAATCGTAATTTATTGTATTTTTGCTGCAAACTACTGTGCAAACTAAAACCGCGAGTTTATCGAATAGTTTATAGCTGAATGACGTCTGCGTGACACTTGACATGACACTCACCAACGAACACGTCATTTGTGTATTATTTTTTGTTATTCTTGATTTGTTATAATCGATTTCGATAAAACTTAAATGGGACCACCTCTGAAGTATGACCTATGAAACAAAAAAAGAAACATCAAAAACCGCTCATAATTGACTGAGTAATCGCGTAACAAACTGCCGTATGAATGAAATCAAATCAAATAACATACATTGTGATCGTTTATTGTGATACCTAAATACTCAGAGATGTAGACTCAAGATGCTAAGTACACTTTTTATTGATATGATCCAAAAGAGCCGAATTCCGTATTCCGTATCCGTATTAAGCACATCACTAGCATAGAATAGTGACCGGGAAATGGACATTACCATCGGAGGGTCACATCCACAGATACCGCTGCTGGAAGGACCAACGACACTTCGGAATGCAAGTTCGGCGGTTCAATTTTATAGCATTTTCACTCTTGCGATAAATATAAACGTAGATCTACGACGTAATACGTACTGTCACCATATTTTTAACTAGTGTGGTGAAAGGATTACAATGCGTCGCAGGTTCTACGACATCGCGGTTTCCTCATATTTTCATTTACTATTGAGTATATTGGTTCCTACCTTCTTACACACATTTCCATTAGAAAAAATTGTGTGCGCAATGCCAGTGCTCTTAAACGGAGAAGGAAAATATCGTGAGGAAACCGCATATCAAAAAGTTCGAAGGTGTAGGTCATAAGGTGTGTGTCATAGGCTAGTATTCTTATAAGCAGCGATGGGCTTGCAATCTGTCACGTACGAAATACTAACTCTGTACAAAATGTGGGAATGACTTGCCTCTGACTATCCTTTTTAGGTATCCTCAAAGATTTAAGTAACTAGAGATCTGAGGAGATTATCTTCCGAGTATGGGGATTACAGTCGTAATCATGTGTGTGTATAAACCTAAAGATAGGCATGGTGTCATAAACTAGAACCAGATTAGAACGTAATAGATGTGCTTCTAACTACCCCTAAAATAGGTATCCTCAAGGGTTAAAAATTATGAGTTTTTTTAAGAATTTTCATTTTTGAGAATAATTTAGAAACAAATTAAGTAAATTAGTTTAAAATGCCGAAAGGTTATGTTATGATCGAAAATACTAAGTTATATTATTTAAGTACATATCATATTAATTTGCGGTTTAAATTTTTTCACTAAATTACTAAAAGCATCAAGAAATGAATACCGACAAAGGAAACATCTGATATTTTTTAATCATTAAAAACCAAGACTAACTTGTTTAGAGTCTACTGCTGATGGTAAAATAATAATAAAAAACATTAGATCGGCGCCACACTCGCCCTAATTACCTACGTAAATAGTTCGAATATTAAACAATAGTTTATCAGCTATTTGATTTTTAATACTCGGTCACCATGTCACGTAGCCTGGGCGACAGGGCTTTCAAATCTTTACTACTTATTCTACGTAATATAGTGCCATTTTTGAGTGGTGCCATTTTTATTTAGGTACTCTGTTTTATTCGTATTTTAGTCTGAGTACATAATGTTCTTCTGTGAAAATTTTATTATTATTGTTCATTTCAGTTCTGTACATTTACTTTGAGTGCTTCTCGTTTCATCTCATAATGTTACAACCCTTCACGAGTTTTCTCTATTCTAACCAATTTTGTTTAATTTTTCAGTCAGTCAAATAACAATTTCTGACTTTCTGACGATCATACAAAATGTCAAAGCTTTTTGCGAAATTTAGGTCCATAAATATATTCAACACACCTACTTTTCCTTAGCTAGTCACTGTCATTGATTAAGAAAAAAAACCAGATACGAAAATGTCAATTTTACCATTTAAGGTTCGCATGGCTTTATTTTACCATATTAGTCAGTATTAGTTATGTATTTAAATATAAAATTGTTACTTATTACTCAGTGATTAATATGATATTTTCTACATTCTATTGGCAAAAGGCCTCTACATTTTTTTTAATTATATTATACCTAAGCTAAGTATAGATTTTTTGTAAGTTATTATTTGACAACCCTAGTGCTGCCAGATTGTTGTACAATAATTTTATTGTCACACGCCCAAGCCAAGAATACAATCAAAATGTAAATATTTGAATAGATGTAATAACGTTTCTAGAAAAATGTAATCATTAGGTACTATAGACTTGTTTTAGGAATTGTATACCGAATTGTATGTATTGATTTGGCAATATTTACGATTTTATAGCAAGTTTCCGTTATATTCGAAGGTAGAGAGAAAAACTGATTTATCCATTGAGGTATACCTATAGAGATGAAAAGACGAACTAAAGAAAAGTAGACCTACAAAAATCGACAATTGAATTGATAAATGAAATGTTGTTTGCTTTTTTAAAGCCCTTTTTTAGGCGGCCATACATTGGTGGTGATTCTGTTGTTTCGCTGACTGACTAAAACTAACTAAAAAATGCTGAAATAAACGCAACCTTATTTTGTTCACATCAAATACTAAATTAGCGTAAACATTTTAAATTACAATTCTAAATTTGACTGAACGTATGATTGACGTGTTTTAGCTTATTTTAGAAGCCATGTACCTAAATTGGTGTTGACTAAAGCTAGGTACGTGAAAATGGTGGAAAATTAATTAAATTAGAATGCTTATGTCAATTTTAGATCTTTTTAAAACTTTCATTCAAAAATGTTACGCTAATTTGGTCTTTATAGTAAGCCGAATAAGATCGTACCTATGGTAGCATTTTTTAAGTTAGTCTGCAAAACAACCGAATTACCACCAATGTCATGCCAACTACAAATCTAGCTACTTTACTAACAGACTGATAGGCTGAAATCGGTTATTTTTTTGGTAAATCTTGTTTGTAGGAAAATGAAACCTAGCTAGATCGATTTATCGCCCCCGAAAACGTACTAAATTTCATGAAAATCGTTGAAGCCGTTTCCGAGATTCAGATTATAATATTCATAATATACAAAAATTGCTCACAAAATTATAAGATATATTATATCGATGGATTTATGCAAGTTAGGTATTTATATTTTCTTTTTGTCCAAATTTTCTAGTCTAGTTAAAATGCAATGTAACACAGGTGCACAGCGAAGGAAAGGATATAATTATCCTCCATCGCAGACGGGTAAAAATACAGGAGCAAACTAATTCCACTAGTGTTATCTCATCTTTCCCACACATTAAACTATCTCTTCTGAGTAATCCAGAACATTACCTACTTTTTTATTTACTTACCCCTAAACAACATAAATAATTGGTTTGCTAGTAAACAACTTAAATAATTTGCTTTAGATATAGAACGGCGTCGGTCAAATCAAATAATGTCATGTAAACAATTAATTTTAAAAACAAAGTGAATAATCAAACAAATATGGAAGTATTACGTGCGTGCACAGTCATAATACTCGTATTAAATAACAGCTTGTAAATATACCTACGCATGAGGGTAGGCAGAAAATACAAATTTTATATACCTACTTACTATTTCCATACCTAAGTCTAATAAAGCGCTCTAGAAATACTTTTCCGCTAACTAGTATATTAACAAACAAAAGACCAGATTGAAAGTAATACAAATTAGCATAACCTTATGCCACTCTTGTAATTCAAAGAAAACTAACACAACACCTCATTTTGTCAAAATCTGTCCAGCCGTTTAGACCACAGCGGCAGCTAAAGGAACTAACATACCAAAACTCACTATTTTTTTTAAAAACAACTCCTCTTCTTTACCTATTTTACCTACTTAATTACCCTTTTTTGACAAAATAAAAAATCGCTAACCATTCCACCTACCTGCGCGTTTATAACTTAAAAATAGCGCGTTATAGCTCTCAACAGTCTCCGCCTTAACAGGATTAACGTAAAATTGTTTGAGGATTAAAATAATCCCGAAAAATCGCACAAACAAACAACCTTGCATTTTATTAGCGGTATTAAGAACAAAGAGACACCTCTAACGGTACCGCTAGGAACATGGAAACTATTTTATTGTTTTCAAAGTTAATCCGTTTTATCGCCTGCGGTACAAAATTGAATGTAAAAACTTGTTTTTTTTATTTTTTATTTTTAATCCTACCGAAAATTTCCTTATGTTTTTGTTTACAAAGAACCGTCACTACATAAAAGAAGAAGAAATTATTTTTCCTGTAATTCGTATGACACAAACCTTGTACAAATATTATTCTTGAAATGTGGTTTTTCATTGAATTTAAAAACTAACTTGCTTATTATTAACAAACATACCTATTTTTATTTAAGTAATTGATTAACTTTGAGGACATGTAGGTACAATCAACAAATTGCGTTTATAAGCCATCAATTTTAAGTCAGCATATTTTTCAAAACATTTAAAGCCGTTAATAACGGGAAATGATAAAGAAAATTGTATAAAAATACTTTTTAAGTAGTATCCTTATATTATTATATTCATTGGTAGTTAGTTACAGGACGTCGTATCTGTCAAAACAGTAAAAAAATTAGTTTCTTTTTTAAGCGGCGGCGTCTTGTGATTGGTTGATTTCATAGCTAAAAAAGCTTTACGCCCCTCGACGCGCCTGCCATTCGGCGCATACGCATTTATTTATAGACATCTTTAAAAAACTATATAAACTAATATGAGGAGGGTGGTGCATTATAGTACCTATGTGAAAAATTTGAATATGGAAAACACAATTGGATGAATCATTCTTAGTCATGGAAGTGAAAATTTAAGGACAATAACATTGTAAAACGTCAAATAAATTGTGTTGTTATGTCATTACTCTCGCGTTACAGCACATACAAAATTACCCATATTTAATAAAAGGCAAAAACATCCAAATCGCATCACCGCCACGGACTATGCAAAAACAATCTAATTTCCCTTTGTATTCGCCGTTACTGTCCTTATAATAACTGGTATACATTCGTGACGCCTATGGTTTGCAACAACAACAACATTACCAAGGGCTGCTTATTTTTTTATTATTAATATCGCATAAACAATAACTTAATAACTTGATCCCCTCCCACAGTAGCTGGCTTCGTATTGGTTCGAAAACTTCGAATAAAAATAGGCTGTGGGGGAGCGAAAGGGACGGGCGTATCTGGGTTCTATACCTGTCTCTTTTTTGCGAGAAAACTCGTCGCCTTCAAATGTAGAATACATTTATCGATGTTTGGAGCATAAAAATTGACAGATTTTTTTCAGTTCATTGTGAGAGTCAGCGGCGAGCAGACGCACAGACGGCTGACAGACGCCGCTTCGAAGGGTTGTACCAAAAAACGATTGTGTTTTTCCAAAATTATATCGTCAGTGATATCGAGACTTTTGTGAAGTTGAACCTTAATGAGAAATACCGGAGTGCTGTGCGTTTTATAACTTAACCGTTTCGCTGAAAAAGAGGTATGTTTTTTTCATAAGTTTTGTTAATAGTGTGTAATCTAACTACATATTTAATTAAAATCAAATTAATGGACATTTTATGGTGTTTTTATTTGAATTTCTGTTTCTTTTACTAAGTATACAGATATCTAGATACTCGTACATGTAACATTTTTTTTTAACTTTAGTTTTTGCCTTTTTTGACCCTAAAATTTTGTTTTTCTGAAATCAGTGCCTTAGTACAACCATAAGCTTATTTACTTTATTCCTTAACTTTATGTAGGTTCTTTAATACAATAAATTCATTAATAGGTATATTTTGAAATAAGCAACACATTTTTTATAGAACAACACTATATTAAAAAGCAATTTTTTTAACTATTTTGACAATTTATATTTAGAAAAGTACTTATTATAGACAAACGCTTATGTATAGGTATAGACACTAGGTGTTTCAAAAATGAAACTAAAATTAAACAAAAATATATTTTTACCCAACATTGAAATAGCATCGGCATCACAGAAATAACCGATAACAGTCTTGCATTTTTACAATCATCTGCGCTTTTTCATTTGCAAAGGATTATTTTACTTACCTACTTCTATGTTGGGTCAAACTATACGCCGTGATAGCGTCTACGAGTCTACGATTCTACGAGAATGTACAAGAACTTATTGAGAATGTTTTTGTAAAAAAATCCAATTCCATACAAAAACCCGCTTTTCCATCGAAGTATACAGAAACTCCCGTGACATCGTCAGCGATTTACCCGACTGCAAAGGAGGGTAATGTTTTTGGGGTATATGTATGTATGCCGGTTTCTTTCACTGTAGCTGGAGCCCCAAGTATCGTTTGGATTTGCTTTGACCACAAGAGTGTCCTAAGTATATGAAATGACAAAAAATCAAATATGGCGGCAGTAAGAAGCTTTTCCCCGTTGCTTTCAGTCGGGTTATTTGATGTTTGTAATAAATACTGGTTATATAAAAACCTGAATTTTGAAAATTTCTTCCTCAGTGCACCTCTAGACTTTGAAAGGAACCTACCTTCCAAATTTCAGCCCTCTCGACGCATAATGCAAAAACCGTAAAATGCCATTCGTAAGATTTTAGGTTTAGGGGTAAATTCACTATACTCTGTTAATCAAAATAATAGCTTATTATCCTTTTAATCGCCTGTTGAAGTTGGTTTTGTGTTCCACTCTAGGACAAAGGATTATCTTCCGTAAATAAAATGACGTAAAATTGATAACGATACTTAAAATTCTTGTTAATTTTAATGCCTGATCAGATAATGCTTTGTTAACAAAAGTTTGGTGTAATTGTAGCTTAAACTGTGCGTTGATCTGTCAGTCAGTCAGTACCTACCGTTGTTATGGCGAACTGATATTCAATAGGTACATTATAATGGTAGGTATGGATATAGACATAAATGCTTTTCCTGTACACAAAAAATGAATTGCACTAACAAAATTATATAAACTTTATTATTAACAACTGTAAAGTAATTGTTTTATATTTTCCTCTTTGAAGCGGCAAATCTATTTTTGATATATTAATAAAATGTTTAAATTATTGTGTTGTAGATAGGTAAGTACCTAATTGTTTTAGCAGATACGTAAACAAGGATAGGTAGGTCTATAATCGGGAAAGTGCGAGTCGCGACGTTGCACCTAAAGTTTCAGACCTCTATCACACCTACCAATTAAATTTCTTCTGAAAACTGAAAACTGTTGTATCATTTCATATCCGGTTATGAATTCCATGATAAAACCATAAAAAAATATGAAAACAGCATCTCATGGACAGATTGACTGATTATAACCCTTTGAACTCTTTACTAGATTGAGGCGATTCGGCAAATTTCGTCTATGATCAGAAATACAAACGATATTTTTTTATCCATGAGATTCTTTGGCGGACTGTGGAACTCTAAACTTTAACATCGACAAACATTCAACGCCTCAACTCTTCACTTCATTAGACATTAGGCACCCTATAGGTAATTAAGTAGGTACTAATGAGAAGTAGAAATATTTTTAGTAAGCAAAGTTAGAGTAGATTAATAAGTCTTAAATGATAACGGCTTTAAAATAGGAAGCTAATGACTGGCATTTGGTTTTCAAAGAAATTTACCTAATAGTTAATAGGACGGTGCCTTTACATTAATTATGTAATTGATATCGTCAGCACGTTTAAAAAATGAATCGGTTAAGATAAAACGAACTAAAGATACGAAGTACATAGGTATATACTTTTATATTTTCGTTTGACATCATATAATGGAATATCATATAACAAATGTCATGCTTGTGCCAAACAAAATGTTGTGACTTTTTTATATTAAACAATCCAACATTTCCTTATTAAAAAATATTTATTGGTATCCTATTCGCTATGCGAATATGGAGCTATGCCTGGGTTGGGTCTTAGAAAAATGATTTAGCAGACATTAGATCTTAAAAGTACGTGACGCATTCATTCGCATTTTTTATTTCGACATTTTAGCTAAATTAGCGGTAATTTTGAGGATTACACATTTTGTTGTGCAAACGCAATTGTCACGACTCGCCAATAGTTATTAGCTAAGCACTTTTTATGCGGAAACTATAAATAAATCCGCATACTTAACACAATCGACCTCATTTGTTAAAAAATACTTTTTAAATTGAGATTATTAATTTATTAATAGTTTTTATTTTCTTTTGCAGGAATGTTAAGTTGCGCTTCTCCCGCCGGCATGCCGCCAGCGCCCCATTCCACTCACCCCCAAACATGGGGTTCGCTACTCCATCCTCCACAAGTCGTAAGTTCCTAAAATTATTATTTTGTCAACTTCTCATAATAACTTCCCATAATATTCGTAATTATTTAGAATTCCTGCATGAAAATGACCATTTATTTATTTCTTAGAAATCAGAGCCGATGGACGACGGAAGCTTCGCAAAGGAGCAAACCAGTGGGTTCTACTCGGAAGGGTTCCACAGCTCGTCCCCTTCATCCAGCAAAGACTCGAACGGCCACTCTCCCCGCAGCGTGGGCAGCTCCGGCGACCCGTCACCATTCTACGACTCTATGCCTTTGAAAGCAAAGGCTAACTTAGGTATGCATTTAGATGCATTCCGCAACGGCCTGCCGTACAGCCTTCTCACACCGCCAGGGTTCGAACCTCGTTCCAATGACGGAAGAGAACGGTCACCGGGATACGACAGATACTCACCCAGGGGCCTAGCGCCACCCACTCACGTGTCCACTCCTATAGCCCGCGCTGATGCCACACCACCTAAATCACCTAGGACACCCTGCTCGCCGGACAGAGATAGCGAGAGACGGTCTTTCGAACGGTTCCATGACTCGGGCTTCGATGGCCAGGGTAAGGAACACGGCGATGACGGCCGCGACGGCTCTGGAATGGACGACGACGACGATGAGCCAGGTCTGCGCGTCCCCGCAGTGAATTCACATGGCAAAGTTAAAACATTCAAATGCAAGCAGTGCGACTTTGTCGCCGTAACCAAACTCAGCTTCTGGGAACACAGCAAGGAACACATTAAGCCTGAGAAGATGCTGTGCTGCCGCAAATGTCCATTCGTGACTGAGTACAAGCACCATCTCGAATACCACATGAGGAACCACTTGGGCTCCAAGCCGTTCCAGTGCACTCAGTGCTCGTACTCCTGCGTGAACAAATCTATGCTTAACTCACACTTGAAGTCGCACTCCAACGTGTATCAGTACCGCTGTGCTGACTGCAACTACGCTACTAAATACTGCCACTCTCTGAAGCTTCATCTCCGCAAGTACCAACATAACCCGGCCATGGTCCTTAACATAGATGGAACACCCAACCCTCTACCCATTATCGATGTCTACGGAACACGCCGCGGGCCTAAACAGAAAGCATTCTCCAAGATGTTCGAGCAGCAGCCAGCGACCAACAATAACCAACAGCCCACACCGCAGCATCCGCTTTTCGGGAACCACTTCCCCGTCAACTTGCCTTACCTACCGCCAATGCTGCCCCACTCTTTTCTTTTCCCACCGAACAACTATGAGCAAAGAACCTCTCCTAAACAACCAGAAATCGAGAAGCGAACTCCATCGCCCCCTCCATCTCTTCTACACCAATGCTTGGCTTACGACCGGCCTTCCGAATCTAGGATCACTTCTCCCCCAGCAAAATCTCCAGTTGCTCTACCCACTACGCCGATCGCGCATAGAAACTCTCCAATCCAAAGATCCCCACCTCAGCCCGTCGTCCAAACGAACGATGCTCTGGACTTGACTAGCACGAAAACGAGTGAAGCTGGAACACCTCCTCCTACCCAAGAACGCGCCACTCCGCTGACTCCTACCACAGCTTTGAAGAACAGGAGGAAAGGGCGTGCGTTCAAACTACAGCCCGCCGCTTTGAGGCTTCAACACGAAGATGAGAAAGTGCAGAACGGTGACGTTTCAGAGTCAGAGTCAGAGACCTCAGTCGAAGTACCAACGACGACAGCTCCGAGCTCATACACGTGTCAGTTCTGTGACATAACCTTTAGAGATCTCACGATGCACACCATCCACATGGGATTCCACGGGTACAACGATCCTTTCATGTGCAACAAGTGCGGTGAGAGGAGTGCTGACCGCGTCGCTTTCTTCATTCACCTCGGGCGAGCTCAGCACTTGAGCTAGGATTACTCAGTTACCTCTGTTCTGCTGGACAAGTTTCAAACAAACTTATTCTGCTGTGTAAAATTTTTCACATACGATGACATTTTTAGCAACGCTTCAACTGTAATTTGTTTAAAAATGACAGTAAGCATAAGTTTATTATATAACTAGTCAAAGCTTTCTCGTATGTAACATGTTTTGAATGTGTATAAATAATTTATTTCAGTGTGTTGTACAATAGTAAATTAAGGCCAAAGACAATGTTGCATAGATCGTAAGATTATCATGCAGAACTTTTTATTGTAGGTACTTTGTACAAAACTTTTTGCATTGTGTTGTACTTCAATTTACAACATTTTGCTTAGTTACTGATTAATAATAGCTATAATATTAGGTTTAAGTGTGTAAATGATGTAGTGTAAGCGCTAATTTTTTAATAGTCAGATAGCTCGATGATAATTTTGAAAAAATATGTAAAAAATACATTTCATGAATTCTATAGTTATCGGACTATTGAAAAATTAGCCCAAAATAGATTTGTATCTGCCTCAATTGTATAATAATATTAAAAATCGAGTAGAACCTAGATGAAAATAGTATTTTTTGTAGAGCGTTAGTTAAGGGGAACCAAATTTAGAACCCCTATTTTGAAAACAATATAAATATTAACAAAATAAACATAATAATAATGTATAATTCACTTTTTTATTATTAATTGTACATGAAATAGCAAGTGTAGTTAGGAACACGTGACCAATGTAAAATAAGACTGTAACTCTTAATTAAGTACAAAAATACAATTCTCGTGGTTTTAAAGTTAATTCTAAGTGATTGTACATTTGAAAACGATACGGTAACGTTACCTATTAGTCATTATGTGTTACACTGTTAAAAAATAAACATAATTATTATGTGAATTATGAAATAAGTGAATCAGAGTGTATTTATATCGATTGAGAAAAGTTTATTTTATTTATTTATCCTCCACGGCTTGGGTAGTGGTGTATATCTGATATGACGTGAATTATTGTAATTATTTAAGCCTTGTTTTTGTTTTTTGTAGAATAAAAACATTGTGTGTGCTTAATGTGTATGTGAGTACCTAAGAACATACTCAATCATAAGGTACCTTGGTAGTTTACGTAAACATCGTATGATAACTTTTTGTTTGTGTTCGACGCGTGCGCATAAAAATAAAATTGAATTTTATTTCAGTCTTGTATTTTCATTTAGATAACAATAGAACAAAACAATATGTACTTACTTACATTACTTAGTGTTATTTTTGTAGATATTGTGTTTTTTTCAATCATAGGAACGAGAGTCATTGAAAAAAAGATCCCAAACACAATAAGTAATATAGGCTATAACTAGCGGAGATCCTTGCAAACAAAGCTGCGTTTGCGAAATGTTACGTTCATGTAATAGTTAGTTTCGACTGAATTCTGAAATAGACTAAAAATAGAGTCTAGTTAGGGTAGACCCACTCAACGGTTTCCTATGTCCTGGAAATGTCAAAAACTGACAGTACTGTAACATTATACATATCGCCTAAATTCAGAACATTATCTAGGTAATAGCAGAAGCAAGCATAGTAAACATTCATTGTCAATCCGTCATCTATCAGTAGGTAATCTGCCCCAAAGTTTTGATAATTTGGGTCTAAAAGGCGTTATGTAGTATACCCACCGTGAGAAACGAACAGACCGCAAGTGTCGCTCCACTACACCGTGCGTGCCTGCAAGCCCACTTATCGCTAAGTTGGTATTCTGTAAGTTTTTTCACATCATAATCATTCTCCTGCCCTTATCCCGCTAAGAAGGGGGTCGAAACAGCTTCTTCTTTCACTCCTATCATTCGTCAACTTTGAGTCTACTCCTCTTACAATCATCTTTCACACAATCAAACCACTCTTTCTTCGGCCTTCCTCTACTTGCGTACCTATACACTCATACCCATAACTTTTTGTAAGTTTTTTCACATGCTGAACAAATTGATGTAAAACAAGTGCCGCAAGAAGTCTCGAACACAACACACATGGAACAAACGGTCTAAAGATAACACGTTCTTATTGTCTTCGCCTTAATTGTTATTTATGAGTTAACTATTTTTTATGCGACAATAGATTCTATTTTGTCACCGTCAAGGTAATAACTTTACATCAGACATTTAGGTTAAAAAAATAGGTAAAGGTTAAGGTAAAATATACTTTATCTAGTAAGTTTGAGGACTAAAATCAGGTGGTATATTATACAGGTGAATCCTGTACAATAATGGTAAGTGCGGGGTCTCAAGCAAATGTTGCTTAAAGGGTGACTCCAGACCCTGGATGTATAATATTGAAGTAAGTAATTGAAATAAACATTTATTACTTATTATTAATAATAAAGACTGGCCATGATTTTTGCAGTTATTATCTAACTAACTGCTGCAAAAACCGGTTGGGGGGTCTACATCAAATCCTATATTAATATTATAATTTCTTATATTATACAATTGATTATGTTTTTTGTCTAAATTATTATTCTTTACAAAAGTGGTAGAACTTTAACAGTCAGTCGTCAAGATAAAATGTACATACGAGTTAAACATGAATATTTATAACGTTTGTTCATGTTATTTTTGAAAATTTGCAAAAATAGTTTTTACTACTAAAACTGTAAACTGAAAACAAGTAAAACTTATTTTCTATAATTAATTTTTAACTTAATAATATTCTAATCTAAAAATACTTCAGTAAGTACTTACTTGTATATTACCTACAACATTTGTGTCATGGCCCATGGCATAAGAATTGTCTTACTTATGTAACCTAACCTAACCCAATAAATTATCTTTATAGGTAGGTACTTAATAAAACATCTTTATTTGTTTGTCTCGCTAATATGTAGGTACATAGCTACGTTGAAATAAAAAAACCTACTGATTAACGGAAAATTTTCTCACATATGTGGCCTCCGAATCTAAGTACAAATAGCTGTCGCAATGTTTGCATGTTTCGTTACTCATAACTGAAAAGAGTTTTTTCTTAATCATTTATTTAAAACTTTTTTTTATAATAACTATCCATTTATTTTATTTTACTTATTTATTTATTTTTTGGTAAAAAACAAAAAAAACATACCTAATCACAACCTCCCCGGGCTCGGTAGATAATAACTATTCAGATCTCTAGTTACTTTGAAGATTTCTAAAGGGGTCAGAGGCACATCCAAACATGATCCTACTTATTTGGCACATGACCACATTTTTCCGTAACCTTACAGCTAGTTATAAAGAATAGTAATGTTGACGACAGAGAAGTAGGTATTTATGTAGGAATGAGAAAATAGCAACGTATATTAATTTTTTAACTACTTTTTGAGTCTATGTCATCCATTTCATCCTTCTCAGAAGGTTGCCTCTCATACGTTGCACTTTTTCCACTTTTGCAATATATTGATCACTAAGGACCATTCAACCCACCGACGCCACAGAACGTCCCAATTGTCGCCTGACCCAAATACAGCGGATGTGAGTTCAAAAAAATATTAAAAAGAATTCAGCTAACTCCAAACAGACACTTAGAATCTAGAACATAAAATATATGGATTCGAAATATAATATTAAACTAAACTTTTTTAAAAAAAAGTGTGTTTATTTCAGTTATTTCCCACCAATCAATCATGAAAAAACTTCGTTTAAATGTTAGTACCTGGATGACCGGATTTTTTTGTAAACGACGTTTTTAGATAAATGATTGATTCAGGCGTAATTTTGCGGAAATCCGTTACAAATACTGAAAAGGACATTTTCTAAAAATGTGATCGATTTATCGCCCCCGAAACCACCAGCATACTAAATTTCATGAAAATCGTTGGAGCCGATTTAATATATATTTATATACATAACATTTGCTCGTTTAACAATTCCTACAAAATGTCAATACCTGCATGTTAAAAAAAAGTAAATAAGCTATATAACTTTGGTGCTTGTTACACTTATTCAAAGTCGGCTCTACACATTTTGTGTTCTCCATGCATTCCTATAAAACCATGAATCGGTGGCTCTGTATAAAAGTACTTTTTGCAAAGTTCGTGCCTTCGCAGGTGGCAACGCAGGCTGCACTTGAAAAAACTATAAGGACCTGCATAAAACACGCATTTGAATCGGCAAAACCATTGAGTTTGCACCGTTTGGTTACTTGCAATATATTTTACGGGAACAATGCTATTTATATCATTGAAAATGTATCTACCACTAAATAGATTTTAGTTAGATCATCGTAGTATGTAGGAACAAAGGTTTTACTTTCGGTCCGAATTGTCTAATTTATTATTTGTCTTATCATTTTTACATATTTTTAGTACTTAAAAAATATTTATTGTATCTAAAAGGACTTATAAATAAATTAAAACAAGAACAAGAAATAATTTTAAAATTTAATTAATTTATTTAGGGTTTTTGTAGCCCATCTGCAAATCTGCAATTTTTCGAGTATAGAAAATAATAGTTGTAAAAAATATATTATAAAAAACGTCGGGTTTTAAAACTCTGAATCTTTCAACTTCAAAATGATTCAAAGTGGTGGCTATTGACTGCTAATTTGTGATTCTTCACACACACCTCTCTATTATAAAATGTAACATGATTAATGATTCTTCTAAACAAGTTTAAACGCTTTGGTTTGTTACGATTTTAGAAATAAAAATACTTCAAAGTTTTTATGTTTTACATTGAAAATCATACAATATTTTAGTATTTTTTTAAGTTCCGTTAAAAATAAAAATTATATAATCACAACGATCCATCAGCACGAGAGCTTACTCACTTTTAGGTAAAAATAATAATTTGAGGGTTTTCCACAGTTTAGTATAAAAAAAACTCTTGTAGGATTAAACTCGCCTTTGTACATGTATTTTTTCAATGACATGCTTGTAAATATTTTACCGTGTGCAATGATGAAAAATGATATTTTTTCATTTATTTCGTTTTTCTCTCGCACTTCCAACTCATTTTATTTTTAATCAATCAATCAAAGCCATATGCCACACTGACCACATACGGACCGGCTTTCATTCCTTTTTTTTATTTCACGTGATATTAAAATAAAATTGCAGTTTTTAACGCAAAGAGGCGGTGCGGAGGCGGCACGCTCCGAACCTCATACGGTTCAGATTTTTTTATTTTTTGCCTCAAAATCCCCCAGCTGCTATTTGATGACCACTAACGCTGTCCAGTTTTTTATTTATAACGATAACTGATACTACTATTGGGGAAACTTTGAAGTATCTACCTACTCACCAGATGTTTTATTCTCAGTAAGAAATATCCATCTAATTTTGACGACAAAAGTAACGAAATAAATATTTAATTATGAAGTAGGTAGTATGTATTTATTGCAAAAATTAAAAAAAACTACTGAACGTTACAAGAAATATATTTTTACAGCCGCCATAATTAGATATGTTACCATTTTGTAAATCACTCTTGTAATCCAGACAAATCCAATGACACCTCATTTTTCAAAATCTGTCCAGCCGTTTGGGCTACAGTGGCAGCCATAGGAACTCGCTTACATACCACCCGAACATGCCGAATACCGAACATAAAACGAATATTCGGCCATCTCAAACACAATACCCTCCTTCCTTCGAAATCGAGTAATAACTAGCTAACTATCATCGAAGGTTTTCATTTTGGAAAATTGTAGTGAAGCATAATATTTTTAGAAGATAATATTATGTAATAGCTACTTTACATAAGAAGCGGACTTATTAAGTAAAATCAATGGAACATTGGAATTACGCAATCTATACTAATATCATAAAGCTGAAGAGTTTGTTTGTTTGGTTGAACGCGCTAATTTCAGAAACCACTGGTTCGAATTAATATATTATTATTGTTGTGCTGTACATTCCATTTATCGAGGAGCGGAGCATCAATGAAAAATGTTGCAAAACGGGGAAAAATATACAAGGTAAGTACTTAAAATGTCAGCTAGTTTGTAAAAAAAATCTAAACAAGTACCTACCTACGTATAAAAAAATCTACGCCTACGTGCCTATTCTATCCTTATCGTCTCTACCGCACATCTGCATTATAAAGATATTTTTTACGCCGTAAATCCGTTTTTTTTAAAGTCCTAATCCCCAAAACAAGCGAGAATATTATTAGAATTTCAATTTTGGCGCTTTCTAGGAAGAGAACGAGATTCGAAGTGAGGATGCGTTTTCAAACAGTAGGATCACTATTTATTTATTTTTTTATTTATACATTATTGTACACAGATTATAAAAATGTGTGACAAATGGAGGGTTAATGCCGCCATTTGTCATAATTACATACATACATTTTTTCTATAATTATTATTTATTACGTATTATTTATAAGGTATTGTTGATAAATAAAAACTAAGTAAATAAATAGCTACCTACCTCAGTGAACATGAATACCGTCTACTTATTATGAAACGATTTTTTATTATTTATTGATCCAACTGAATCTTTTATGTGAAATCTGAAAACTTTACCCACTTATGCTACGGCGCTCTGACACTCAAAAATTACACATTTTACTGCTAGTAATCATATAGTTACTGTGACAAACTGCAACACTTGCTTAATCCATCGACACATGCCTCTCTATTATTTCATAGACACGTGTTTCGCGTTAGTTCTATCCGTTTTTTATTTTGGAAAACAAATCTTCGTTCAGGGGTAGGCAGGTACCTGCCAGGTACCGATAGTTATCGATAAAGTTTATATTTTAAGTATTTTCTTTATATTATTTACTAAATCTATCATAGACGATAAAAATACCTACTACTAGGTTATGAATAGTCTACCAGTGGCAGAACAGTGTTTAAACCTGTCGATACGTCGGGAAAATAGTTAAATTAAACACGATAAATACCAGTTTAATACTGATAATAAATAATAGGTTATTTTTAAGAGTCACTGATAAAAAACTTTTCCAGCGCGCTCAATTTCAGATACCTATTTTTATCATACGGTAGGTACCTAACCTACCAACGACCTAGTAAAATATCGGTAAATTATTCGATTTCTATTCATAAAACAATGTCATAAAAACTATTATAATGGCAACTTTACCAGTTATCCAAGACAAATTAACTTCATTCGTTCATACATTCATTCTTCTTGTACCTACGTATTGACGTAATGTCATAGCACAGAACGTGAGATAGATGAACTGTTTTGGTAGTACGGAAGGGTTAGTACGGGTTTTGTGGTTACAAAACTTTATTACGTTTTGTTTTCTTCCACAAATTTACACTGCCGTAAGTTTCCGCTACAGGTAAATATAGGTATGGAAAGAAACGAAACAAAATAAAAATGTTTATACTATCAAGTAGGTACCTATTACTTCTAAAAAAATATGATCACGACTGTAATCCCCGGGCTCGGTAGATGTCTTCCTCAGATCTTTAGTTACTTAGATCTTTGAGGATATCTAAAGAGGGTAGTCAGAGGCACGTCCAAACATGACATTTGGTACATGCCCACATTTTGCACAGTAGTTAGTATTCCGTACGTGACAGGTTGCAAGCCCATCGTCGCTTATAAGAATACTAACCTATGACATGACACACACCTTCGAATTTTTGGTTCTAGGGTATGCCAGTTTCCTCACGATGTTTTCCTTCACCGTTTCAGAGCACTGGCATTGCGCACATAAATTTTTCGAATGGAAAAACTCATTGGTGCGCGACCAGGTTTTATTCCTTCTAAGCCATCTGAAACCACAAAACATGTCGAAACTTATTAAAGTAGTGTCAAATGAGTTGATTCTGGTATCGTGCAATCGACACCGCAGACCGTCACGCCGCGGATTATAGGACACAATAAAATGTCTAACATAATGGTTAACTTCATCGCGATAAGGCTTTTAAAACAGGTAACAAAATACATTTATTAAAATGTATCCATTTTTTTATTACACTGTCTTCAACAAAGTGCGTATTTTTTTCCAAAAAATAATAATAATTGTTTTATCTGTGATATTTTTTTAATTTTTTTAAGTGCATAGTATATTGTGGAAACAATATTACCAAATACATTATAATAATAAGTAATAATTTATTTAGAACAACATTATTATATTTTATAAGTAGGTACATGTAAAATGTATGTTCTTAGTTAGGTACTTACTTGTAACTATGAAGTAGGTACCTTCCGTATAAAGTAAAAAATGTACCTACCTACCTAAATACTTATAACAAATGTAAATTTCTGCTAAACAAGTTGAAAATGTTAGCATTTTTTGTAATTAACATAAATTTACATTAGTTTAGTTAAGGTGTAGGTTTACGTAAGTAACTAGCTGAATAGATTAGGTACCTACCTCACTTTTCACTCAGTGATGAATGGTACCTACCTAGTTATTTTGCTAGTATTTCTAAGGTATAATAATTGCCGTCTTTTTATTATAATAATTGCCGTCTTTTTATTTATTAGTAGAAAGAGACAATTAGAGATAAAGCTAATTTTGGAAAATGCACCACTACCAATATTTGTAAAATAACTAGATAACAAAAAGTATTTAGGTGGTTATTTAATGACCTAGCACTTTGTTAGATGAAGTAAGAAAATGTACCTATTAGAAATAAATACTGACTGTTGTTTTATTTATTTCAAATGTGATGAATACCCACACGAGCCATTCCATCCCCCGGCTCCGGTAGCTTTAATAAATGCACTGATCGGAAATTCAGATGAGACTGGCCGAATTTATGGTTACTCACCCTCTTTGCTATTCCGCCCTCCTTGCGTCCACCTATCTTCAAATCAGCATGCAGGTACTTATCCTTTTTGTCTAGCACTATTTTTATAGGGCAACATCGATATTTTAAATGTTGTGCTTGGTAAATCATAAAAAAAACAGCCATAGAATATCCATAACTAAGTATTTTACGTTGAGAATCCCTGTCAAGAGATGTCGGGATTATTTATTTAAAAGAAAGTTTTTATTGTAAAAAGTAAGGAAAGGAAATGCAAAAACGCGAGTACCTGCTCTATACTGTCCCTTTACAGCCACATGCACATTCCATTTTTAAATGTTATTCCAGTAATTGCCATATTACAAAAATACCTTTCAAACTATCTTTACCAGAATGAAAAAATCGTTTGTCATAATAACAGATTCTTTGTTCAATCATTTCAGATAGAAAAAAGATCTTACAAATATGTTCCGGATTTAAATCCTTTTACTTCGTGCATTGCTCCATGCAGGTTAGATTTTTTTAAACATTTTTTATGATAGGTAACCAAATACCTAGGTTTGTGTTTTTATATTCAACCTAAAAGCCTATTTTAGTTTGAGGAAAACATCCTTGGAGACACGGTGTTAGCTAACTTGAACATTTTCCAGAACCTCATAAGTCAATGCAATGCAATTTTTGATGATATTTTCTTAATTATTTAGCAGATTTTTTGTGTCAGAAACTTTCCTTTCAACAGTAGAATTCTTGTAAAGTATTTTACTGTTTTCTTTTAATTTACATTTTATTATTTTAACTCATTGTGACAAACGTGAGCGACATAAAAATTAACCCATCAATAGCAAAACGGGTACAAAATGCAAATCTTCGTGTTTGAATATGCAAATATATTACTTTTAGTGCCGACAACAAAAGATCGGCACCCGACGTCGTGGCCCGTCGTAAAAAGCTTAGAAAACTTACAAAGAAAATGTTCTAAATATTACCGAAGCTAACGGCACTATGGACCGGCCGATGGTAAAAAGGGTTGGTCAGTATTGGACATCAAAAGCACAGTTTTTGCGATCGAAAATCCCTTTAACTTGATTAATGGACAATGGTATTAATTTTAGGGGCTCTTTGTTTTTTTAGGCTGTGGACCGATTTAGATGGAATAACGGATTTTTTGAGACGGCTTTCATGTTTCCGTCCCGGCATCGGCAGAGAGATTATTGCCAAAAAATACAACCGGCAAACAAATAAAGAGACTATGAAAAAATATATAACCTTTTTCAGTCCTTTTTTTTACCTATAAGCTCGTTGTGTTAACTGCGTTGAATTTCACGGTGATACGCACATAATAAAATAATTCTAGACCCTATCTAGACTCCAGTTCACAAAACATCTATACGAGTACCTAGGTATACAATATCGAATAAAATTTGGCAATATGATATTTCCAAAAAAAATAGGTAGCTAGGTATTTTAAAAGTGGTTCTGTGGTTTGAGGGTAGCCCGTAATACCGGAACCACGTCACTTGACATTTTCCCGCCCCAAAGTAAAACCTCTGGATAGGTAAATCACGCACGCGCCGACCAAAAAACGCAAACCATTTATCTATAACATTTTAAATGAGCCCCTACACGGAAGCTCCGGTTTTTATTATTTTTACCGCAAAAAACGCACAAGTGTAGATAATGTGCGGTTGAACTGCGTGTGAGCACGTGTGCTGATAGGTGTAATTGTGATGGGGGACTTTTTATCAAGGTTTTTTTATTAAAAAACCGTAAAACTATGTGACCTCACTTATTTAACATTTTGACTCTCACCTAAACGTGACACAATACCTTTTTTTTTCAACTCTTTTGCCGCCATATTTCTGAAAACACCAGTTAGATATTAAAACCTCGGAGACCAAAAATACTATTATAGATTACTTATTTGTTTTCTATTAATTTTACATAGGTATTGAAGAAGAAAAAAATGATATTAAAATTATGAGGGTTACAATAATTATCATCGAACAAACATTTTGCAAATTCGTTACCAACTTTAGATAAAGATTTCGGGCTCGCTTCGCTCCCTTGGCCAATTAAATTAGGTTAGGTGTGTTAAAAGTTGTACCTTACATACGCAGAATATAAATAAGGAGGATATATTTATCAATTTCGTGGTCATCCGTCAACTAAACTTCATAGAATTACGGGAATACTTAGTTCTTTTTTTAACTTAGATTTTTACGATTTTTTTCACATAATGTAAGTGTTTTTTATACCGGGCTGCCTTCTACGCCTAGCTTAACAATAGGTTATAATCATTGCGGTCCCCCACGAAGTTTTTACTGCCGCTTTTTACAAACCTTGTTTTATCACCTCGAGTTCATACTTCCGTCAACAATAATCCCGTGTTGAATTAACAAAAAACCTCCCTTTGAGTTAAATTGGGGGGCAATTCAGAAGAGGCGTGTTTAAAAACTATGGGGATTTTTTTACTTTGCTTTTTTGTTGATAAGTGTGGCTTTAGAGTAAGATAATGCAGGGGAATTAAATGTTGTAGGTAGATAGTACATTATCTAATCATATAGCACCGTTTTGTATGTGGATATCAACTTTAGGGTTAGATACTTTGTGAAAAGTTTTCTTGATAAAATCTTATATAACTTACTTAGGTATATCTGACTGATCAATAGAAATGATTTTCCTTTTAAAGTTCTTATTTCGGAATGTGCCTGCAGAACCCTGTTTCAAAACCTACTAGGTTAAGCTTTCTTTATTTAGAAACTGGATGAACAATAGTTTATGCGTTTATTTTAGTTTATACACCGAGAAATTTGAATGGTTGTTTTCCCGCAGCGAAATGGTTTTGTCTTAGTAATACAATCGTTGTATAAACAAATTAAATATTAGAAACAAAAAATACAGATATACCATTGTGAAAATGTAATTCGAAAGCGATCACGAACCAATAGTAATTCATCCCGATACCTACGCGAAGGCGGCCGGCGGCGCGTGCGATTCGAATAGTACCTACAAGTTACGTCTAATGTTACTATCGTTCCTCACGTTTTCGAGTTGATGAATATTTTTTTAATTATTTTAAAACAAAATCATCCTTATTTTTTTATTTTTACTCTATGTTTCGAAAGTACTCCTTATGGCAGCTGTTCTGCTGCGGGAAAACAACCATTAAAATTTCACGGTGTATAGGTATTTTGCTATTGAAAGGGTTGGGAGGGACTCTTCAGACGAGACAACACTAGGTATGCGTAATTCCAGTCGAACATCACTTACAGGGGTTTTGTTTGACGATGGCCGGTTAAATATAAATTTCATAGTTTCCCCAAGAAACACTCATTGTCTAGTTTGCCAATAGGACGTTCAGCTTAGGTAATATCTTCTTAATACGAATATAATATACCTAAAACAAAAAATCGGGTTTGTTAGAACGGCTGGACCGATTGTTATGATTTTATATTTGTCTCCGTCCCGAATAGCAGAATAACTATTAAAATATTTGAAAATGAATTAAGTGCGGATGAAATCGCGGGCAACTAGTGTGTAATATAAATATATTACACACTTTATTGGTAACAAAAACGCAAGTATTTTCTAGCATCTGCCGTGGTGAGGTAGCACGGGCCGATATCCAAGTTATCGCTCTGTCACACAATTGAGTTTTAACTTTTTGCATTTAGCCAATTTCACGACCCATCAATGTCGGATATCTTGATTACGAGATGCGTATCAAAATCAGTCTAGCCGATTTTCTGAGCACGCGCAAATCAAGATGTGTAATGTAACCGATCCCCTATTTTAGCGATACTTTTGTAGCCCGTACGTATAATCCGCTATTTCTTTGTTGCACAAAGTTGCTGGTCGGTCGGTCGACAGGGCTCCTAACCTATTGTCCATCTTTTTCGACTTCGGTACACAATGCGGAATAATCTCCAAAAAGTGACCCCAAAGAGTGCTCGAATCTGCCTTGGACCACTGATGCGCACAATACGGCAGCGGTTCGCCTGAAAAAAACTATAATCGCAGACGGAATATTATTTGTTCAAATTTTTGTTGCGATACAGGGTGTAATCGTAAGTAAAGGCCTTTATTTATTTATTTATTTACTAGCTTCTGCACGCGGCGTCGCCCGTGAAGTACCTACAAAAAATATAGCCTATGTTCATCCTGAAAGTTCATTCTACACATTGGTGAAAGAATTTTTCAAATCGGTTCAGGAGTTTCGGAGCCTATTCAATTCAAACAAACAAACAAACAATCAAATCTTTCCTCTTTATAATATTAGTATAGATACTTTATTGTACACAATTAGGTACAAAAAATGTGGAAGGAGGGCTTAATTTCCTTTTGTAACACATTTTTTGTAATTTTGATGCCTTTGCATCTAGGTATTTTAGATGATTTCTACGGGAAGTGAAACTTTTTTACCCGAACTCGATGTGTTTGGGATGTATGTATAAACCTATAATCCTACTTACAAAAAAATATCAGTAGGTAAGTATATAATGTTGACACTACTGATAAACTATCAATGAACGGAATAAACCACTGAAATTAAATACGTAGTATAAAAGTTAAATAAGTAATTCGCTTGTAATTTGCATGATAAAATAATTAAACGGTCTATTTGTATGTCGGTGGATACTTACCTACTTTATTTTTATACGGCATTATCAATAGGTACTATTTTTGGTATAGTACGTCATTCATACATATGTTATAAGTTAGTTCAAGTGTACCTATAGCCGATGGCACTACTACCATTGTTTACTTACCTAAAAACCAACCTTCTAAAAACACTTGGTACCTACCCCGTAATACTTACTTCAAAATAACCTAAGAACTGATCTAAATATTATGTGTTTATGTGTAGGTAAGTATCACCATCACTACATATTACAAAACGAAGTCCTCTGCCGCGTCTATCTGTCTGTTTGCGAAAAACTCAAAAACTACTTCACCGATTTTTAGCTTGTTTCAAATAATTTTAAAGTTTCAAAACATTTATTATCAGACAAAGTCAATCAAGTCAAAGACAAAGTCTCATAAGTCCGATCATCGAACTTAATAATTGGACTTTATGGCTTCAGGTGCTAGGCCAAAACGTTGTGTTATATAAGAACCCCCTGTATATTCGCAATGTGCACAACGTTGCCCACTCCAAAGTATCGTTGGAACAGCTTGTCCTGACATAAAGGGATGGACGCACGCGGTCGATGACACACCTGCTGTCGAAAAAATAAGAACAATATGGATTCTACACTTACTGATAAATTCAAAATGGTCATGTCAAGTTTTAATTTAAAAGTTCTATGATAGAAGGTGCATGTTTCAATGATACGTAGGTAATTCTAACTTCTTCGTTGGTAAGTATTATAAAGTACCTACCTAACATACGGAAAATTATATATATAGGTACCTACTTAACTTAATGTTGAATCTTCAGCCGCGCCCAAGCTCTAGTAAAAATATCAGAAAATATGAAAGCGCTGTCGTCGCGGCCGGGTCGATAGGTACGGGCCGGGGTTTCATCACGTCGATGGGAAAAAAGAGGAAAAAATACATAACTTTTTAGGGGCAGTCTCCACAGTCACCCTCCCTCGCCCCACCCTCCCGCCAGGGGGAGAACCCACACACGTACAGGAAAAAAATATAAAA
Organism: Cosmorhoe ocellata; assembly: GCA_963675405.1. Classification (NCBI taxonomy): domain Eukaryota; kingdom Metazoa; phylum Arthropoda; class Insecta; order Lepidoptera; family Geometridae; genus Cosmorhoe; species Cosmorhoe ocellata. Next base: position 9,402,869 of record OY776246.1, on the reverse strand, counting down.
ATATCGACGTAAGTCTCGCGCGTGCTACAATGCTCTTCTATAAAATATCGTATCAAATTTATATAATAGGAAGTGCTTTTGTTGGAACGAAGGAGCAAAAAATGTATTGATTCGACTTGTGAATGAACATTAGGGATGTTTTGATGGATTTAGTCGACTATGTGGACCTTAGGTGTTCGTAGTTACGAATCGTAACTGTAGAGCACGTGGCTCATTCTTTTCGAATTTACTGTTGTTTGGGCTAATTATAATGTGGTTTTACAATAATGAAATACAGGAGAATGTTTTTAATGGAACACCTGTTCGATATTAAAAATGAAATCTAAGTATAAAGTTTTTAGATAGCTACTTAATTCCCAAGATAATTCTACAATACCTTAGGCATACCCAAGTGTATAATAAGGATTTACAATTCTATTACAGATTTTGTCCACTTTATATTTAGGTACTGGATTTTCAAAGGGATTTCATGCAGAATGTTATGCCAGCAAATCTTTTGAAGATGTACATCGGTGTTGTACATATAGAAAATCTGTAACAGTTTAGGTACCATCAACACTTCAAATGGAAAACATACTTTTCGTTACTAAGTACTGAATTAATACCGGGTTTCATAGTGTCGGCAAGTCGGTACAAAGCTCAGGTTGGGCGGAAGCCAAATAGCGTCTTTGACGATACTTTGATGTGATGTTTTCCTTCACCTTTCACCGTTCGAGAGTGGATAACTATGGTATAGCGCTCAGATTTTTCGAACAGAAATCATATAATACCTATTTTAAAAGCATTTCAAGTAAGTTTGTAGGTATTGATTTCCTTCTGCGCTGTAGGTTGTGGGTTCGATCCCCGCCCAGGACTAACCTTTGTGTCATGAACACAGATGTTTGTTCAGTGTCTGGGTGTTACTATGTATTTACAAAAAAGAAAGTACCTACTTAGGTATGTAATTAGTTAATCAGTTTTCTGGTTCCCATATTATAAGCTTTGCTTTACTGCGATGGGCTTGCAACCTGTCACGTACGGAATACTAACCACTGTGCAAAATGTAGGCATGTACCAAATGTCAAGTTTGGACGTGCTTCTGACAACCCCTTATAGATATCCTGAAAGATCTAAGTACCTAACTAGTCAATAGTCAATAATTATTTATTCAGTAAAATCATAGGGATCATTTTGAATCGTCTTCCATAGGTTCTAGGTGAGTCTAAGTGCCAATTCCAGTCCTACCCCCAGTCCGAGAAGAACTGACAAGAAACTCGCTGGGCCCTAGCGCTTTTTTTGTATTATGATGCTTATTAACATTGTTAGGGACACCTAGCAGAGTTGGAGCTGATTCGTCCCAAGCTTTTTCAAGAGATCTGGGGCCTTACCACGAAGTCTTCCAGAACGATTCCGTAACGATTTTACGATTCCATTATAATAACGTCACTACTTCCATACAATTTGCATAAGTCATGGTACGAAATAACAATGTAATACTAATTCGGTAATGTATTATGAATTCGTGGTAGGGCCCCTGGTCTACCAAGACTGGGGATTACAGTCGTGATCTAAATGCTTAGTTTGGGGCTAGATGGCGTTGTGTGCAATGTCCGACAATATTTATTTATTTATTAGTAGCATGACAAAAGAAAATTAAACGGTCCTCAGATCATGCTTCAGCTGATTCTTTCAGCAGCCGTGTCAGGGCTCCAGCAACGGAAGAGGCCATCACCCGTCATCCAAACTACATTGTAATGTCGGAAAAAATGCCAACATCTGGCCATTGTCTAGTGGTCGCGGGGGAGTCGTGACTGGGACGACTATACCTACAGGGTGTTCGATAATTCAAAGGTAGTCTACCTCATCATCATCATCCTCAGTCATGCTTTACCCTTGCTCAGAACTAGGTATCTTTACTCTGACATAGGTATTACTTCATCGTTGAGATCACCATCTGATCAGCGTGTGAGACGTACTTTTACCCTTGCACCACTTGTTTGAAAGAACTTTAATGACACTGTATAAGAAGAAGAAATAAGATCATTTTGTGTTCTTATAAATCTCTGCTCATTCTTGAAGTCAACGAGAATCCATTCAAACGACCAATGCTAGGCTAGTACCTATCTAGCTAAGTACCTATATAGTACTAGCTGACTGACTGTCTCAATATAAACTCGTAATGTACTAATTTATAATATAAGTACCTACCTAATACATTATTAAATATTGTAATAGTGACTTAGGTAAACATTTTGTATGTAGGTAGTTATCTACTAGGGTTTGATAAATTACTACCGTACTAGATAATTTGAATCAACACCGCGCGTAGTGATTTTGGCAGGTATTTGCAAGGTATTTGCGCGTCGCATATTGCAATTTGCAAGGGCACCCTGTATATTATTTTGGGTACAAAATAAATAAGCAACTAGCAAAACGTCGCCACCGCACGCGTCATTATTCAAGTACGATTGACAGCCACTTCCATTTCCATGATGGGTCGCCTTTTCGTGTTTTGTGATGTCGGGTCGCGAGTTCAATGGCTTATTCCCAAAGTACTCCATTCTTTTGTTCAAAAAAGATAAGAATCTCGAACATTAGTTCCCAATCTACTCCAAAGAATTATTATTAAAAAAAGGTAAAATAAAAATAGTGCGTTTAAGTTTCAAGACTACTCCATTCAAAACATCGGAACAAAATAATGTTAGGAGTACAGTCTGTCACAGTATTTTTCTATACTAATATTATAAAGAGGAAAACTTTGATTGTTTGTTTGTTTGTTTGAAACGAATAGGCTCCGAAACTACTGAACCGATTTGAAAAATTCTTTCACCAATGTGTAGAATAAACTCTCCGGATAAACATAGGCTATATTTTATGTAAGTAGGTACTTCGCGGGCGACGCCGCGAGCGGAAGCTAGTCTGTAATAAAATTAGGTATGCTGGCAAAAGTTTTCTTCAAATTAGGAATTTAGAACGTTTACGTCTGCGGTAAATAAAGTAAATTGTAATATCACTTCAATATCACTTAGGTACATACTTTTAATGCATTATTATTTAGAAAAAAAGGGTAGCAAAAGAGATAAGTTTTGTTTAGGTACACCTAGGTATGTTAATGTTACAAGCAAATACCAAATTACAAATGATTTAATTTCTGATAATAAGAGCGCTGGTGGTGTAGTGGTAGCACCCCTGCCGAAGGTCGTGGGTTCAAACATGGTCGTGCACCAATGAGTTTTTCTATTCGAAAAAATTATGTGCGCAATGCCAGTGCTCTTAAACGGTGAAGGAAAACATCGTGAGGAAACCGGCATACCCTAGAACAAAAAATTCGAAGGTATATGTCATAGGTTAGTATTCTTATAAGCGGCGATGGGCTTGCAACCTGTCACGTACGGAATACTAACTACTGTGCAAAATGTGGGTATGTACCAAATGTCATGTTTGGACTTGCCTCTGACTACCCCCTTTAGATATCCTCAAAGGTCTAAGTAACTAAAGATCTGAGGAGATATCTACCGAGCCTGGGGATTACAGTCGTGATCATATTTATTTATTTATTTTATTTTTTTATTTCTGAATATATTCTAAGACCTAATATGTCTTGCATTAGCATAATGCATAGCTAAAGAGACTGATTTTTACAGGTAAGTTATAATAACGGGTGTTTTTTAGAGGCGAAGAACTTTAAACTGAAATAAAACAGAGAAAAACGTTATTAATTTATACATCCAGTTGGCTTTATTCATAGCGTTTTTTTTATTTCAATCTAAAGTTTCTAAGATTTTAAAAAAACACCCTTCTGTTAATACGTCATGGTTTTTTTTCTATCAATATTTATGGTAAACTTCTAAATTTTGGTTTCTCATAATTAAGTAGGTAGGTATATTGTTTTTTTTATTCTACCGTCTATTTTTGAAAATGTGTACTTATGTTGATCTTCTTCTTCTTTTTCTTGATGTTGATTAGATTAATTTTTTTTTTTTAATCAGTTAAGTAGGTACTGTATTTTATTTTAAATCTTCATTCATTTAGGTTTAGGTAAGGCATTTTATGACGTTATAGGCGGTTATCGCTATAATAAGAGTAGAAAAATCTGTTTATTGTACTATTAAAATATGTATTTCTTAAGCTGACTGTACGTCAGTTACCTTGTGGAGTAAAATGCGAAATAAATCAGTACTATTTACATTACTGATGACTAATATTAAATATTTGGAGGAGTTTGAGAACGAATGTATGAGATAATTATTTTTGGACACCAGTAGGATGGAGTCGAATTTAACTAAAAAAACAATATTTTGTTTGTGGAGTAGTTTGAGAATATTTCTTGGAGTACTTTGGGAACAAAATGTGGAGTACTTTGGGAATAAGCCAGTTCAATAATACGCCTAGTTATTGCCACTGAGCAACGGTTATAAATTTTGTATTTGGAGATTTTGATCCCTTAAAATTCTTCTTCACTGATGTATTAGGTACCTATAGCTACATTAACGTATCATTATGTAGTTCTTTCAAATCAGTATCGGCAACTCCTAATCCAAATAGGTAGGTAGGTACCCTAATTAATTATCATGGGTTTTTATTTTTAATTAAGATGTGAAGTGTTTTTAATTTGTTTTTATTGTTTATACCTACCTAGTTGTGTATTTAGCCCATAATTCGTGCCTATAGCAAATTAATTAGTAAAAAATATTATTTTAAAAAACCATGGATTACAAACTGTACAAAGTCACTTTCTGCAATAATCATAATTTAGAAAGTATTGAACACTAGATTAGATCGAAACTGTAGATTTATTAGGTACCTAGGTACTTAGTTAGGTACTTTTTTATATATTCAAACTATTTCTATAAGTACCTACCTACAGCTATTGCGCAGTGGGTAGTTATGCTAAGTATCAAAACTATATTGCAGGCTACACTAGGTAGGTAGAGATAGGACCTTCTTACTTTTTTGTATTTTTTCTAAGACGTGTGCCATGGTCGTTGAACAGCGGTAGCGAATCGCAATATTCATGAATAATATGTTCGATATTTCATTGAATGGAACTGTCGAATAAAAAAGCAATTTATCATAAACGTCATGGCTATTCAATGCGATGCTCTTTTAGAACTTTAAATAAACATCGTTTTTGGGGTGACGTACAAAATGGTGTGTGGCGAATGCAATTTTTTTATCTATAGATTTGCTTTTCGATGGGACAAGGGCAGCTAATGAGTGAGGACACCCACGCATCGATGACGTTGCATTCTTTAAGGTTCTGCACCTCAACAGGAAAAAAACCAGAACGGAAAGGTACCTAAGTAAACTAACGCCTGCCCTGAGGCCTGCCCCGCCGCCGCGCTGTATGATGTCAGTCAAAATACAACATTGCATGATCGAATGGTCATTGAACATGTTCATCTCAGCGCCTAGCAGCTTGCAAACCTAGTAGTCTAGCTAGATAATAGCCTTCTTGGTAGAACAAACAATCGTGGTTTGCTATCTAGGGCATAAAAAAATTATGTTGATAATGATAGATTTAGAAAGTGACATAGATGACAATGACATTGACTGATGTATTTAGCAACAGCAATGATTTGAACTGACAAATGACAAGCTAAAAATTTCTTGCCCGGACCAGAGGAAATAATCGTGACTTTCAAAAACTAAATTCGTGCTTATTTCGCAAATAATATAATTTATCAGGTAAGCCGGTTTCTGTGTTGAATATCATAATATTATAACAGTTTATGTGAACTTATTAATGTGGACTGATGACACTCAACTTGTGCTGTTTACATAAAATACAAACCGTAAATCTCATTCTGTTACCAAGCTAAACTATTTTATGAATTACACTTCTTTAAAACGGTTGGTAAATACTTAATTATAACATTTCATAGTACTAATTTACCCCGCTACATTCATACCATCAATATCGAAATATTATTCAACGGTTCGCGTCACTTCATTAGGTTCCAAACACTGAAAACAACATCACACAACCTGGATGTTTTTGTATGAAGTTGTTGAATTTGAGCACAGCCAATAGTAATTCATCCAATTCACAGTAAAATGGCGGCGTCAGTGGTCAACTCGTACGCAGACCCATCCATGAGCTGGATGAATGCGCCTCATAGCACTGGTACATCTATCATGGCTTGTGAGTTCAATGGCGGTGTGGTCATCGGCGCTGACTCCCGTACCACCACCGGTGCTTACATCGCTAACAGAGTCACAGACAAGCTGACTAGGGTCACGGATCATATTTACTGTTGTCGGTCTGGCTCAGCTGCTGATACACAGGCGATAGCTGATATTGTGACCTACCACTTAAGTAAGTAAATTTAACTTCAAGAAAAAGCAGTGATTTTTAAATTCTCTTTATTTGCAATAATCCTACTAATATTATAAATGTGAAAGTTTGTAAGAATGTATGGATGTCTGGATATATGTTTGTTACTCTTTCACGCTGAAACGGCTGAATGGATCTGGATGAAATTTGGCACAGATATAGATTATAGTCTGGAATAGCACATAGGCTACTTTTTATCCCGGAAAAAGGTATAGTTCGTGTGGGATAGATTTGTTTTGGTTTTTTAAGGTACCACATGGGTGAAGCTGTGGGTAGAAGCTAGTGGCTCTATAACTTTAGAAGCATACTATCCTTGTGAAATCATAAAAACTGTAGTATATATTCTTTTTAAAATATTCTTCAGATTTCCACAAGATGGAGCTTGGAGAGCCCCCAATGGTAGAAACAGCAGCCTCTATATTCCGTGAGCTGTGCTACAACTACCGTGACTCATTGGTGGCTGGTATTTTAGTTGCTGGCTGGGATAAGAAGAAAGGAGGTAAAAGGACAATGTTGTTGGGCTTCAGATAAATTCCATTGACTTATACCTAGTATCAGTTCAACAAAATCACTGTATTCACACATAGTGATAAAACAATCTTCATAGTCATGATAATCACACTGAGTTTCATCTCATAAAAATATATTCATTTCATTTGCACAGCAGCCAGTACAGAAATGTTAAAGTAAGTTGTCTTCCAGGACAAATCTACTCGGTTCCAATCGGAGGCATGGTGCAGCGCCAGGCTGTCTCTATTGGAGGATCTGGGTCCACCTATGTTTATGGGTACGTCGATGCCAATTTCAAGCCTAACATGACCAAGGAACAAGCCATGAAGTTCGTCACCAACACCCTAACTCTGGCTATTCTTCGGGATGGATCTTCTGGTGGTGTGGTTAGACTGGGAGTGATCACAGAGAAAGGTGTTGAGAGGTCTGTGATCCTCGGAGATCAGCTGCCTAAATTTTACGAAGGTTGATGTAATCTAAGGTTTTATAATAAAGCATTTTAATTTGTACAAAACAACTTTTGTATACCTCCCTACTTTTGGATCCTAAAGGTTTTCTACTTAGGTAATAAAATATTTTATACATACATCTAAATATATATAACTCAAAGGTAACTGACTGACTGACTGACATAGTGATCTATCAACGCACAGCCCAAACCACTGGATGGATTGGGCTAACAAAGAATTTTGATTAATTCTACCTCCAAGGGAATAAAATAGGGGATGAAGGTTTGTATGAAAATTCGCGATAATCGACATTCACGCGGGCGAAGCTGCGGGCATCAGCTAGTACTAGGTCGAGAGCTAACTAATATATCTTTTGAACCTACGAAGGTACCTATCTACGGTGTAACTAGGTGGAACAAAAAAGTCTCATTAGTTACGTTAAAGTTACATTTTTAATTACTTGGAGAGGTTGGTTCGGAGCGATTAAGCTTCCCGGGTTATTTTTCTTGATTTCTGATAATTTTTCACTTCCAACTTGATTCATTTAACTCAATAAGTGTTTGTGTTGTTTTGTGTGGTGCTGGTTAGTGTTGTGTAAGTGTTTTTACTCCGTGATTCGAGTTTGAGGTTTTCCTTGAACTCGAATCATGGATTGTGAAGAGCACGTGCCGGCGATTCCGCCGGCCCCGCCAGATCCTCCCGATCCTGATCCCAAAATAAGTGCTAGCTCTGGTAGTAAGCGTAAGTGTGAGTCTGAGACTCAAATGCCAATGAAGAAGGTGCTATCTTCTGTCAATGACATGAATGTTCCCTCCATTCAGTCCGTATTCACACACCCGTCTATAGTGGTAGGTGCTATTCAGTCCTACACTGCTAAGGATAAAGGGCCATTTATTGTACATGTATCTCGCGCTGAATCTGATCCCGCTACTGGAACGGTAATGAAACCCATTAAGTTTGGCCAGTTCCTAGCCACACATAGATTTGAAAAAGTTATCCCTGGTGAAGGAGTTAAAAAAGTCGGACGCAACAAGGTTTCAGTTGAATTTGCCTCAGCTGAATATGCAAACAAATTTGTCACATCTCCGATCTTACCCATGTGCAAATATGTACCTACCATACCCACATATAACGTCACTAGGATGGGTCTTGTCAGGAATGTTCCTACAGACCTCTCCATGGATGACTTCGCCAGGGATGTCAATCTTCCCGACGGTTGTGGCATTGTGTTGAAGGCTCGTCGTCTCAACCGAAAAGTTTTAGATGATGGTAAAATTTCTTGGGTACCAACCCAAACTGTCGTCATCACGTTCCAAGGCCAATCCTTACCCTCCCGAATCTTCCTCTACTACAACTCTCTCCCTGTGGAGTTATACCAATACCCTACTATTCAGTGTCATTCTTGCTGTCGATTTGGTCATACAAAGACTCAGTGTAGGTCGAAGCCGAGGTGCTTCCGTTGCTCTAAAGAGCATTCAGGGGATACTTGTGAGGTCCAAGAAGCAGATGCTTCCTGCCTACATTGTTCTGGCCGCCACTTCTCCACCAATAGAAACTGCCCAGAACATGAAAGGCAAAAATCTATTAAAATGGTAATGGCACATAACTCCATCTCGTATGAAGAAGCATCCTTCCAATTTCCCAAAGTCACACGATCCTTTTCTGAGGTTACCCAAGAACTTTTTGCTAATCCTAGCTCCTCCAATGGCTTGCAGAAACCTGTTTCTGTAGGTTCATCTCAATCCCATACCCGCTCCTATGTAAAGACCGTGTATGCCAACCCCAAACCAAAAGCCCCATTGGGTAAGTCCTATGATAGGGCTTCCCATAGAGATATCATTTCAAACCCAACATCATCATCACCAAACGGTTGTGCTCTTGGCAACAACCAACCATCATCATCTGAAAGCCTGATAGAGACTCTGCTCTCTATCTTAATAGATATCATTTTAACAAAACCTCAAACCCTACCGTCCAACGTTGCTTCAAAACTATCACAATTAGTCGCACAAATAGCCCACAATGGATCCAGTAATGGTTCTACAGTGGAACACCCAGAGCATGCGTGCAAAAACGCATGAACTAATTCACTTAATTAATAAATTCTGCCCGTCAGTCATTGCCGTCTCGGAGACATGGCTGAGGCCTGGATCCCATTACCGGATCTCGGGCTTCAGCTGCCTCCGGGACGACAGGGCTGACGGGCATGGTGGGAGCGCTTTATTAGTGAAGCGCTCCCTTACCTTTTCCCAAATCCCTCTCCCGTCCCTCCCCCCTGATATCAACGTCGTTGGTATCAGATCCTTCGGTATTTCCTTTATATCCCTTTATATTCCTCATCCTCATTCCTCTTTAATCCCTGACATCCTCCTCTTATTCTCATCCATCCCTCCTCCCATGATTATCATGGGAGACTTTAACGGCCACAACACTGTGTGGGGTCACAGCCACTCAGATTTGTTCGGCCGCTCCCTCCTAGAAATTATTGATGAGGCTAACTTATGCCTGCTCAATGATGGATCCCCTACTCGTAGAGTATTCCCTAACCAGAATCCGAAAAGCGCAGTCGACCTCTCTCTGTGCTCCTCTGTACTTTTCACTGACATCTTATGGAAAATATTACCTCATTCCTTCGGCAGTGATCACTTCCCCATTCTAATGTCATTACATTCAATTTCCCCAAATAGCGTAACTCCTTTTACCAACCCTACGCCATCCATAAAATACAGACTCTCTGGTGCTGATTGGCCATCTTACTCTTCATCTCTAGACCTCAATATTGACTCCTTTTCCCCATCTATAAATCCCCTCACTTCTTATAACAACTTCATTGATATCATGACATCATGTGCAGTCCTTCACATTCCTCTTAAAAAACCTTCTCGTGGCTCTAAGATCTCCACTCCATGGTGGGATGAGGAATGTACCAAAGCCTTTACTGTCCGTAAAGCAGCGGAAAGAGCTTACTGTCAATCAATGACTACAGACAACTTCTTACAGTACAAAAAAGCGGCAGCCAAGTTTAGGAAGTTAACTTGTAACAAGAAAAAACTAAGTTGGATAGCCTTCTGTGAGAACTTGTCCCCTAGAACCCCCCCCTCGCTGGTCTGGAAACAGATTAGACGTTTTAAATGTTCTTCTAACATTGTAAACATTACAGCTAACGATCCTTTATCTTGGCTCGACGGTTTTTCGGATAAACTGGCCCCCCCCTCGGTCCCTTCAGCTCTATCTTTTCCATCAACTCCTTATTACCTTCCATCAACAAGCAACTTGGACGCCCCTTTTTCATATAGTGAATTGACACTCGCACTTGACGGACTGACAGACTCTTCCCCCGGCATAGACGGTATTCCTTACTCCTTCCTAACTAAGGCTTCTGATAAAACTAAAAATATTTTTTTAAATCTTGTCAATGCTTTTGTGGATAATGGTATAATTCCAGAACAGTGGAAATCCCAAATCATAGTCCCAATCCTTAAACCTGGTAAAGACCCCTCGGATTCCGCTAGCTGGAGACCTATTGCGCTGTCATCTGTTCTGGCCAAGGTGGCGGAACATTTGATCAAGCGCCGTCTCGAGTGGTGGGCTGAAAATGGTTCCATCCTTGCTAAATCCCAGTTCGGGTTTAGAAAAGGTATGGGCACCATGGATAACCTGAGCTTGATTATGACAGACATTCACATTGCTTTTCGAGAGAAAAAAAACCTTATTGGAGTCTTTCTTGATATAGCGTCAGCTTATGATAATGTCCTGCTTTCGGTTCTCAGGAGGAAACTCCTCCAGCTGAGAATTCCTGAAAAGCTTGTCCGTTTCATTTGCAATTTATTAATGGAGAGATCTGTCATTATTAAATCTCCTCTTGGACTCCTACCCCCCAGGACAGTTTGGAAAGGTCTACCACAGGGATCTGTTTTGAGCCCATTACTCTATAGCCTCTATACATTCGATCTTGAGCAGACTGTAGAATCTTTTTGTGAAATTTTACAGTATGCTGATGATCTCTGCCTCTATGTCTCCTCTTACTCTGTGGCAGAAGCAAGTAACCGACTCAACTCCGCGTTGACTTATCTCGGTGAATGGCTTACCGACCATGGATTATCTCTCTCTGCTCCCAAAAGCTCTGTTGTCGTTTTTTCCAAAAGAAGAATTATCCCCCCCGTAAAAATCTATATTAATCAAGAAACCGTCCCCATTTCTAATAATGTAAAATTTCTGGGTATTACATTGGACTCTAAAATGACAGGTATCCCTCACTTTATCTCTGTTAGTCAAAAGTGTGAAAAAAATATGAACATTTTACGTTGCCTCTCTGGAGTATGGTGGGGATCTCATCCATATACCCAGAAGCTATTATACAACGCCATAATCAGAAGCCACTTTGACTATGGAGCATTTCTACTTAACCTTTGCAACAAATCAGGTTTGGACAAAATTGACAAAATCCAGTCTAGATGTCTTCGTATAATACTGGGAGCTATGAAATGTTCACCCATCAATGCTATGCAGGTTGAATGTGGTGAGCCTCCCTTAAGTCTACGAAGACAATACCTCTGTGACAGGTTTATCTTTAAGTTGGTACAAAATTCAAATCATCCCCTTCTTCCAAAATTAAGTCACTTACACAGTTTATTTAACCCTGCAGACAAAGCTCCTTGTCTCCTCCATAGCTTTAAAATTTTTTCAAGTCTTCCAAACTCTGTCAGGCAGTACCCAACATACCCAATATATCTGATCCCTTATGATGCTCTAGTTTTCCTACCCCATATTATTTTAGATTTTAATATAACAAAGGATTCTGTTGACGCAAAGAGGATATTTGCTGCTGAAATTAATCTGAAATTTCCAGGGTGGACATACATCTTTACCGATGCATCCAAACTGTCAATGGATAGTGAGGTTGGAGCTGCTGTTTGGATACCCTTTACCAACATTACACTCAGCTTTAAATGTCCCTCTTCTTCATCAGTTTTCACTGGAGAAGCTGTTGCCCTCTTAGAAGCTGTCCTTTTTGTCAAATCCCACAATCTTAACAAAACCATCATCTTTTCGGACTCTAAAAGTTGCTTGCAATCTTTATTATCCAACCCTTTCAGGTCCGTATCTCGACTTCCCATTATACTTAAAATTAAACATGTTCTCCATGAATGTCATAAACTAGGCATCAAAGTAATTCTTGCATGGATCCCAGGACACTCTGGTATCCCAGGCAATGAGACAGCAGACGCTTGCGCAAAAATCGCAGCCCAGTTAGGTTCTCTTGAGCATTATCATACATATTGCCACGACCTATGCCTTCTACCTAAATCCCATCTCGATAAATCCTGGACAGATGTATGGAATGCCTCAAGACTCATCAAAGGCAAATACTACTCCGACATCCAACCAGTTATCCCTCCCTCCCCTTGGTTCTACAAGTTCCGCAAATCTAGCAAAATTGTAACCTCAACCATCTGCCGTCTTAGATTAGGTTTTGCATGTACCCCTGTATTCTTAGCAAAACTAAGGATTCGGGATCACTCAATGTGTGAATGCGGGCTTGAAGAAGGAGATGTGGAACACATATTCTTTAATTGCCCAAAATTGCAATGTTCCCTATACGATGTCCTCCCCCCTGAACTCCCTCGTCCTACTTCATTCAAAATAATACTTTCCCAAATATTTTCCCCCCTTATAAATCATATAATATGTAAATTTGTAAAAATCCATAATATTAAGTTGTAAAATAGTTAAAAGTAATAATATGTATATATATATTTATCTATTTTGTTATAACAATGTGCATTTCGTCTTGTTTTGTTTCCCCTTCCACCTTGTGTTGTTGCCATATTGTGTTGTTTAAAACTAACTATGTCAATCATTTTGTTGATGCAAAATTTTTTTTTTTTTTTTATTTTCTTTTAAATTCTGCTTTTGGTTACCGATCATATTATTATTTTTGAAGTTTACGATACTCCTTACTGACTGACACTGGCAGAATCGTTGCGTGAAGCAAGCGGGGCCATAAAAATAAGAAGTTGAAGTTGAAGTTAATTACTTGGAATAAAAATGTCCAGCTGGTTACATCAATGTTTCTACAATGTAACTAGGTGGAACGGACGGTATTATTTATATGCAAAAAATATATAAACAGATTCATGTGTGTACTTCATTTATTGTGTACATTATATACATACATTTAATCTTAGACTAAACTTTGAACTTACAAGCTACTGTTACCTATATTTACATTTCTACCACACTGTCATACAATATTCGTCATAAGGGCTTGTACACAAAACTGCGAATCGGTGCGACGCGATTTGATTTCTTGTGACAAAAGATAGGGCTAGATCGCAGATTTTTGCGATGCGACGTTCGCTTCGCAGTTTTGTGTACAAGCCCTAAAGCAGGCGACATATCAAAAAGACGCTAAGTGTGAGATTCTGGAATTTAATGTAAACAGTGGCTATATTTATTTGCAAATACCTATTAGGAGTATACATGTGTTTTAAGTTTCGGAAATATTCGCTTGCACGTGCAGCTAACTCATCGCCGGCGCCGGTGTCAAATAAGCAACTAGAATGAACACTTACTTAAAAAATAATTGTTGTTTCCAGGTTACATATAGGTTACAATTCATTACGCTTCACAAATGTTATTTATCCATAATGAATATGAAAATACTCTACTATAAAAGTTATTATAATGAAAACTTGAAATCTAAAATATGTAGTTGGACTATGTATGAACAATGGATATTTCAAAGTCTATGGTGCATTTATTTTAACTTTTTTGCTCTTTCTAACGTTAAGTTTCCGCGCGTTACTGAGTTTGCGTTTCCGAGCGGGAACCCGCACACACGGTAATAGCACCCTCACTGTCTTCCCCTTCACTCCAGTTTTCGCTTTGCCCTTCGACACATGACTAACTTTACTGGATACTGTAACGTCGTTGGTATCTTCACGCGACTCCGCGTGAAGAGCTTCGGGTTATGTGATCACTCCGAGCTCCTCCATGGTATCGAGGTCGCGCAGCAGCATCTGCACAGTTTGTTTGATGCGCGGGTAGTGCTCCGCTGTTTCGTAATGCTCGCCGAACGACGGATCTTGAGACTCCAGTTCTGAAAATGCAGCAATGGTTAACGATGGATAGCTCTTCGATATTGCGACAAGCTGTGATTTAAAAATATGAACAGTAGGTCTACCATGAGTTTTCACAATTTGCACTCGTTAGTGACTGTAGTTAATTTTTTTTATTAAAACTTGTACAGAGCGCCTCTAGCAGATAGTTGGGTACTAAAACGTCACGTAGTTAACTATCCTACGTAACAGCGACTGTAGTTTGCGCTTCACTAATTTGCTTAGAATTTGGTACCATGAGTAACAATATTGACAGATGTCATAGTAACAATCTATTAGGTACTACTGTAGTAACGTCAGCCGATCTAAATGTGACAACTCATGGTAGACAAGCTAAAAAAAACAAGGTTAGTTTACCTGCGACCTGCGCCTCGATGGAGTCCAATCTGGAGTCGAGCAGCGCTTGGCAGGACTGGATATGTTTGAGCAAGCGCTCGCGGCAAGCGTCATTCTCGATAGCCGCCTCGGGCTGCGGCGCTGTCGTGGTCGCCTGCCCCTGCCACTCTGCTGCCGCTTCTAAGCAAAACCATTCGTTTTGTAAATAACAAAAGGTATGGCCAAAAACTGAACAACCAGGTATAAAGAAAAATTTCAATTTTAATGACAAAAATAACAGTAGAGCTGTTTTTTTGTAACCCCTAATGTATTATACCTTGAACGCTTTTGGCGAGTCGCTCCAACTCCAAGGTACTAATGGGCAGGTCTAGTGAGGCCGCGCTTGGACTCGAAAGTAATCCGCTAAGTAGCGCCTGCGAGCCCAGTTGTCCGTCGCGTTGTGAGTATCTGTAACATCATCATTCATCATTCTCCTGCCCTTATCCTACGCTAAGTGGGGTCGGCACAATATAGGTACTTGTGGGTGTAGCCAGTAGGTAGGGACTAGGTAAGTTCTAGAGAAATCACTGATAGTCAATGTTTAAAGTTTATTACACCCACGACACCATATACGTAAGAGTAGAAGGAGATAGCGCAAAGAGACACAGACACAAGGATAGTTCAGAGAATAAACAGACTTAGAAAACAAGCAAGAAAATACACACAAGATATAGTGCACAGCTGAGCGCAAGTTAATACGGTGGTCACGTCGCGTCATAGGAAGAGTATCGACTGCCGGTGACGGTGGCTTCGACCGGCCGGTGGCGGTAGGCTCGACCGGCCGGCGAGCTGCGCTCGCGCACCGCTCGCTCGGCCGGTCGGTTGAATACAATAGACCGGCATAACAAGGCGCATCCCCCGGGTTTGCTTGTAAATATAATATTATTTATTTTGTGTGGTGAAAATGTGAAAGCGTGAATGTATGTGAGTAATGTATGTAGTTATTGTAAATAAATATAAAATATAATATTAATAAGAGTTTTTGTTAAGTATAAATAAATATCCAAATAACTACATGTTAAATACTAAAATATAATAAGTCACCTACATCACTCCCCTCCAGAGACCGGCTAAGGGCGATAAAAATCTGGGAAACGTACTCTCCGACCTGAACGAGTGGTCTTAACAGGGGCGTCCTGCGGCAGTGTTGGTGTTGGTGGAGGGTCTGGGAGTGGTGGTAAGGTGTCGTTTTGCGGTGAGGATATGTTGGCGTCCAATATATAGGCCGGCTTTAGGCGGTCTATGGTTACTGTGACGTCTTTGCTCCCTACGCGTATTTTAAATAATTTCGCATTTCGTTTGAGCACCTCGTATGGCTCAGTGTAAGCGGGCTGGAATGAGCCGCGTAGCACTTCTTCCCTAAGGAATACGTGACTACAGCTGGCTAAGTCCTTAAATACGAAGGTTTTGCGAGTGTTGGAGTGGTGCTGGGGTGGGACTGGTCGTAAGCGCTCGGCGAAGGATTTCATACGAGCTGAAAAATCTGTGATGTCGGTGGTATAAGCTGCCACGTTGTGACCGAAAAATTCACCAGGCAGACGAAGAGGCTCACCGTAAATGAGCTCTGCCGATGAAGTTTGGAGGTCTTCCTTAAAGGCACTCCTGACACCAAGAAGTACGAATGGTAGCGACTCAGTCCAGTTTACGTCAGCATGGCAGGTAATTGCAGCCTTCAGCTGCCGGTGAAATCGCTCCACCAAACCGTTGCATTGTGGGTGGTAAGCTGTCGTCCTACGGTGATCGAAACCGATGGATTTGGACAGCTGATTGAAAAGTGCCGATTGAAATTGTCTACCTTGATCGGTAACGATCTCGGTAGGACAACCGAACCGGGCTACCCAACAAGAGACGAACGCTTTGGCCACTGTTTCGGCGGTGATATCGATAATAGGTACAACTTCCGGCCATCGCGTAAAGCGATCGACGGCTGTAAGGCAATACCGATAATCACCAGCGGGAGGTAGGGGTCCGATCAGGTCTATGTGGACGTGTTTGAAACGCGCTGAAGGCAAATCGTGCGAACCTAAAGGTGCAGCAACGTGTCTAGTTACCTTCGAGCGCTGGCAGGTCAAACACGCCTTAGCCCATTCACGGCAGTTTTTCCGGATCAGTGGCCAAACGAAGCGTTGGGCAACCAGTTTGGCTGAAGCGTTGGCACCGGGATGACTGAGCGAGTGCAGACAGTCAAAAACCTGCCGACGTAACTGTTTTGGAACGTAAGGTCTGGGCGTCGGTGTACTGACGTCGCAGTACAACGTGACACGACTCCCAGGTATACTCGTCTTCGTGAGCTGAAGTGAAGTGTTGGCTCGGAGGTGGTCTGCGAGCTCAAGATCTGTGCATTGAAGCTTAGCCATCACTTCCAGGTCAACAGGCATCTGCAGCTCTTCCACGCGGGACAATGTGTCGGCAACCAAGTTGTCCTTGCCGGCGATAAATACGATGTCGCTGGTGAACTGCGAGATAAAGTCGAGGTGTCTATACTGACGTGGCGAACAGTTACTTTTCCGCTCATGGAAAGCGTAACAAAGCGGCTTATGGTCAGTATAGACAGTGAAGTGATGGGCCTCCAGCATGTGCCGAAAATATTTTATGCTCTCGTAGATGGCAAGGAGTTCGCGATCGTACGGAGAGTATTTGGTCTGCGAAGGACTTAACTTGCGGGAGAAGAATGCAAGCGGCTGCCAGTCTCCGTCAATCAGCTGTTGTAGGACTCCACCTATCGCCATATCAGAGGCGTCAGTGACCAGTCCTAATTTGGCTGTTGGATCAGGGTGAGCCAGAAGAGCTGCATTACAGAGGCTCTTTTTGCAACGCTCGAATGCATCAAGAGCAGTGCCCTCAATGACGACGGGATGAGAAGCTTTTATCGACCCGGTCAGCAAAGCGTTGAGCGGCGCTTGGATCTGTGCGGCGTTTGGCAAAAATCGCCTGTAAAAGTTCACCATCCCCAAAAATCGACGGAGTTCTCGTACGGTTTTTGGTAATGGGAACTCAGTGATCGCCTTGACTTTGCTTTCCAGTGGTTTAGTGCCTTTTTCGGAGACCTGGTAACCTAGAAACGTAACCTCAGATACTCCGAAGACACACTTGGCCGTGTTGACTAGTACACCATAACTGCGCATGCGTTCGAAGAGCTGGCGCAAGTGTTCTTCGTGCTCATGAGGAGTTTTGCTAAACACTAGAAAGTCGTCGAGGTAAGGGTAACAAAAGTCGAGACCGCGGGTCAGTTCGTCGACAAACCTCTGGAAGGTTTGGCCTGCGTTCCTCAGTCCGAAGGTCATGAAGGGGAACTCAAATAAGCCAAAAGGAGTGGTTATGGCAGTCTTGGGAATGTCCTCCTTCGCGACAGGAATTTGATTATAGGCCTTTACTAAATCAATAACCGAAAATACCTTACAACCGGACAGACTGTGTGAAAAATCTTGTATATGGCGAATCGGGTACTGGTCGGGAATTGTTCGCGCGTTTAATTGCCTATAATCGCCACAGGGACGCCAACCGTTATCTTTTTTGGAAACAAGATGGAGAGGCGATGCCCATGGACTGTCAGACGGACGTGTAGTACCTATTGAAAGCATTGTATCAAATTCGTGCTTAGCTATTTTTAATTTATCCGGAGCAAGACGACGAGGGGAACATGACACAGGTGGACCAGGTGTAGTGCGAATGTAGTGTTTGGTGTGGTGTTTTGAAATACCCGGAGTACCAGCGGGACGTGTTATCTCTGGGTATTCGGACAAAATATTATGATACCTACCTTCACCACCAGTCGCTACTTTGACGCTTAGTACAAGTGAATTACTTAAATCTAAACAAGCTACAGTGCTGACATTGGTCAGACTATCGACAAGTTTCTGCTGGCTGACGTCGACGATGAGACGGTAATGTGATAAGAAGTCTACGCCTATTATAGCCTTCGTGACGTCAGCAACTACAAAACGCCACGGCAAATTGCGGCGTAGGCCTAAATTCAGGTTTAATTGAATGTAGCCGTACGTGTCGATAACCGAACCATTGGCAGCACTGAGCTGATAACTTGTTTTACAGCGGCGTTCACGAAGTGCTGAAACAGGGTATACACAAATATCACTTCCAGTGTCTATTAAGAATTGTACATGGGTACTACGGTCTTTGATGAAGAGGCGACCTGTGCTGGAGCTGTGGCAGTCGTTCGTCGCCATCACTGACTGCCCGACGCGTTTCCCTGCTTGTAGTCGCAGGGCTTGGTACACCGCACTGCCTTTGTTCCGTGCCTCGAGTGGTACCAGCAGATCGGGAACTTGCGGTAGTTCGACGTAGAACGGCGTGACGTGGAACGACTACCGGTACGTTGTTCTCGTCCTCGACGCTCGGTGTTACGGGAGCGGTGCTGCGACTGCGCGGTCAGTGCGCTCACTTGCCGTGTTAGTTCAGCTACCTGGCGCGTTAATTTGTCGATAGGCGACACCGTCGCTGATGATGATGATGATGATGTCGCTGCGACTTGGTGTGCTGGGGGCGCGATGTTGTTGACGCGATCGGCGAGCTCGGCAAGTGCGTCGAGTGGTAGCGTCGGCTGAGACGCAACTATTGGTTGTAGTGAGGTAGGTAGGTAAGCGGCTGAGCCAAATAGTCCTTACGAAATCCACTGGAATGTCGGGTCCGGCAAGGTTCTGTAGGTGCCGAAGGAACTGGGACGGTTTGCGGGTACCCAGCTGTTCGTGGGTCAACAGCTGTTTCACTTTATTCTCGCTGGATGCCGACAGACGCTTTATCAACTCTTCCTTCAACCGTTGATAGTCGGGAGGACCAGTAAGGACATCTTCGATTTCCGCGGCGTACTGACGATCGAGAGTGGCCAAAATATGGTAGAATTTGGCCTTGTCGTCGGTAACTTGCATTATAGCAAATTGACCTTCGACCTGTGCGAACCATATCGCCGGTTTCTCTGGCCAGAATGGCGGAATCCTAATGTGCGAGGCTGATGGCGTCGACACAGGAGACGTAGTTGGTTTCGCGGCTGAACCCACCGGAGTCGCCATCTTGGCGTGTGGTCGGCGAGGGCGTACGTCGACATTTACTTGCGAATTTCCAGTGTCCGAGTCGCTTGATATGCCGGATTTTGACATAGCTGTTGATGTTCTTCTGCGGGGTCACCAGTTATAGGTACTTGTGGGTGTAGCCAGTAGGTAGGGACTAGGTATGTTCTAGAGAAATCACTGATAGTCAATGTTTAAAGTTTATTACACCCACGACACCATATACGTAAGAGTAGAAGGAGATAGCGCAAAGAGACACAGACACAAGGATAGTTCAGAGAATAAACAGACTTAGAAAACAAGCAAGAAAATACACACAAGATATAGTGCACAGCTGAGCGCAAGTTAATACGGTGGTCACGTCGCGTCATAGGAAGAGTATCGACTGCCGGTGACGGTGGCTTCGACCGGCCGGTGGCGGTAGGCTCGACCGGCCGGCGAGCTGCGCTCGCGCACCGCTCGCTCGGCCGGTCGGTTGAATACAATAGACCGGCATAACAAGGCGCATCCCCCGGGTTTGCTTGTAAATATAATATTATTTATTTTGTGTGGTGAAAATGTGAAAGCGTGAATGTATGTGAGTAATGTATGTAGTTATTGTAAATAAATATAAAATATAATATTAATAAGAGTTTTTGTTAAGTATAAATAAATATCCAAATAACTACATGTTAAATACTAAAATATAATAAGTCACCTACACACAACATGTTTTCTTCTTCCATTCACCTCTATCATTCGTCAACTCCGAATCAACTCCTCTTACATTGTGAGTATCTGTAACATTCACAGATAATGTTACCTAATAATGAGACTGAAACATCCATGTTACAGTTTCGGATCTAATACTGGTTTCGCCATCATGCTACATTTCTGTTGCATATGCGACTGTATATCTATACTATTATTATAAAGAGGAAAGTTTTGTATTTTTGTTTGTAACGAATAAACTCAAAAACTACTGGTCCGATTTCAAACATTCTTTTACCATTAGAAGGCTACATTATTCCTGAGTAACATAGGCTATATTTTATGTAGGTACCTCGCGAGCAAAGCTGCGAACGAAAGCTAGTGTATAATATGCAAAGACTTACCGGTCGCTGTCAGGATCTTCCTCTATACCGGCGCGCAGGTCGCTATACTGCGGCGTCTCCTCCGGTTTCAGAGGCAGGTTCTCCTTGTCCATTCCGTTGATCATGATGCTGAGGTCCGAGTACTCAGAGTGCAGCTTGTACGGCACCTCCGCCTGCTCCCAGTCCTTGGCCCACAGGTACAGTTTCGGGTGGTCTTTCTTACTATAAACACAATGATATTTAGGATACACAAGAATAATTATGTTAGAATGGCCTTTTGTACAATATTGATATTATCAGGTGTGTGCCATACATAGGTTAGTATTCTTATAAGCGACGATGGGCTTGCAACCTGTCAACTACTGTGCAAAATTTGGAAATGTGCCAATTATCATGTTTGACTACGCCTCTGACTACCTTTTTTAAGGGTACCTTTTTAAGGTATCCTCAAAAGATCTAAGTCAATAGAGATCTGAGGAGATATCTACCGAGCCTGGTGATTACAGTCGTGACCATGTTTTTTTTTGTTTTTTTTTAAATCCCAAAAAAATACATTTCTTTCTTTCTTTGAAATCCATATTCTGACTATCATGAAAATTATCAAAAATCGCACAATCCTTCCATCCCTGATCCGTTTAATTTTTATTTATTTAGATTGCTAGCTTATAATAATATGTAGAGTGCAGTACTGACGTGGTGCAGTAGCACTTGACGCGCAGGGCGTGCAGCGCGTCCTCAATGCGCAGCAGGTTGCCGGCCAGCTCGTGCGAGCGGCGCAGCGAGTCGTCGGGCCGCGCGCCGGGCAGCAGGCCCTCGTACAGGCGGTCCTGGTCGTGCACGAACCGCATAGAGCGCCGCCCGCGACGCGGGTTCAGGCAGATGCTGCAGGTATACTTCTCCGGCACCTATACAAGTCAAGATGTTTATAAAAGCAAAAAACATAGGAAACTTTCTGTTAGTGTCCGTACTCACATTCGTTTTTTCGATAGTTTTACTCCAAAACGAGTAAATATTAACGTGTGGACGGCAAAACTGACAGCTCGAAGGCTCGCATCTAGTAGTAATCCGCATCAAATGTAGGCTCGACATGATAGCTCGATAGAGCAAAACCGTATGAGTACGGAGCTTTAGTGTTGAGCACGCATGTTTTATTTCAAGGGAGTGGATAAAACTTGCATTAACGCTTTGTGTTGATGCTTCGACCCGTAGTGCGATTACGGAACTCTGATACAATCAACACTTGTCAAAACTGGCTCAAATAGAATGAATAAACACTCCTATGTAATACCAAACCACTTGATTACAATCAAAATGGATTGACATTGATTGCAAGTAGAGATCCCTAATCGCCCCACAGTTTTTCGTCAGTTGAGAGCATAAAAAGCTTTTTACCCCAAACTTCAAACGACTAGAGTACAGGTCATCCAATGGATCTAGGCATTCGTGAAGTTAGCCACAGGTGCGAGTTTGCGCATGTACAGTTCCTTTCCCCCTCATACCTCCAATTGCTTCCGAAAAACGATACTAACTAAGGCTAACTTCACGAATGCCTAGATTCGTCGAGCCAACTATAGCAGATTTTTGACTTATGGTAAGAAAATGTGGTACCTCAGATTCCTTCTGGATGTTGTGACAGAGCGCGTGTTGCCAACAGAGGCACAGTTCGCACTGCACCATGAGCCCGTCCTCCTCGCGGAACCCGCAGTGGCAGTTGATGATCTCTTCACGTTTCATGTGCACTATCTTGATGCGCTCACCAGCTAAAACACACAATGTTACAATATAGATAATAGATGACATAGATTCCCCAGGGGTCAACACTAGGATTCCATGTTGTTGTGATGCTCAAATGTAAAGAAGCAAATTTAAAAATTCTTGTGGGGTTCTTTGATAAATTCAAAAGTGAACCTTATGAAGCTCATGTTTAATCGAGCAATTTTCGAATGAGACATATTGAATTAAACTTACTTTCCGTAAAAGTATACAGCGAAGGATCAAGCTGGTCGTCCATCGGATCCGAAGACATTATCCCCGTCTTCGGGTCAATAATCTTCGAGTCGTCAGGAGTGCCGGACCGCGGGAAACTCAACCGTGTGTCCAAGTCATCAGAGTTCATAGCGAACAACTCTTCATCTTCGCTGATATTCTTTGCGAATGACGCGAAAGACTTTTTATTCTTGTCTCCCTTCTTCTTCTTTTCTAGCGGCTTGGTAACAGTGTGGGTAGAAATAGCAGTTTCGAAGTCCAGGACATCAACCGGGGGGGTTGAAGATTCCGGGTTTTCAAAGTCGTCATCCGAGGTGAAATTAGGCGGAGTTTGTTGCGGTTCTGCTCTCCTGACAGGTAGCAGTACCTTAGGCCGTCTGACGGGCTTGTGAACCAGCGCATTGCGCAGCTTAGGAGAGTCCTGGCTGCGCTTTATTTTGGGTAACTCGTCCTTGGTGGGGGTGGAATGAGTGACGTCAATTTTTTTATCTTGCTCTTGCGAATAGAGATTTTCGTGTTTCGGTTCCTCTCGTTTCGGAGGCCGGTTCGTTTTGACCTTGAAAAACTTAGGGTCGGTTCGGGTGAGCTCGGCCATCGTCGGCTTGGAGCGTGCGGCCGCGAGGTCCAACACCTTGGGCGTGGCTCCCATCATCTTGCGCAGTTCCCTGTGGTAGTGTTTAATGTGCATCTGTAGGAGAGTGTTGTTCCGGAAGTTTTTGAAGCAACCCTCTGCTGGACAGCGGAGTAGATTTTCAATCACTTGTACTTTCAGGGAGCCGACCCATACTGTAAAATGAAAGTTATATTAATATTAGTCAAAATCATCCCATCCTTCATAGATGACGCGGCGTATGCGCTCTTTCTCTCTAGTCTACCATATAGACATCAGAATATTTATTAGTTATATAGAAACTCACCATATCCATCTTCCAGAGCGGGCAGTAAGAGTGGTTCTGGTGGCTTAGTATCCGACACTGTTGATGTTTCACCCTCCATGTCGACCAGTTGCGAATTGTACTATCATAGAAAAAAACTTGATTATTTATATTTGAAATAAATATAAGTACATAAAATATATTGTAGTTTGAAAACTGTTCTCACATAATAATACATCATTTGAGACGATAACAAAGGATCAAACCCTTTTCACGACTAATGTCCAAAATACAAAATTTCCAACTATGATTTTAGTCCAACACTAATTTTGTCCAATATGAAAATTGTCCAATTTAAAATACGTATTAGTTTCTACGTTTCGAATTAGGACCATTATCTCCTAACTCAAGTTAATAATTTTTTTTTTTAAATACTCACAGTATGCATTCTCCGTTGCAACTTCAGCTTGATAGGCCGTTTCTTGATCTTATCTTTCGATTTTAGTCCATCTGCTTTCCTCTTAAGGCTCAAAGTCTTCCGTTTCACCAATGGGGACAGGGAGCTCTTGCTATCAGCCGGTAGGATTGTCTCCGGGGCCTTGGCGATTCCGTCGGGAGTGTTACTGATCCATCCCATTTTGCGCGCGAGTTTCAAATGCACGCCGAAGTCCATGAGAGCGGGCTCGTATGCCTTTGTCTCCTCGTCCGCTGTCTCCAGGAAGTTTCTCATGTCCGATTTGGTGTGGAACCGGCGGTTTGTAGGGCTGGAAGTTATAGATATAATGAAACCAATAGGCTTAACAACAGGCCAATAGGTTTAATGTCACTAATTCTTTCGAATCAGGTGTTGTAAGGATTAAAAGCTTTTTTCGTGCTCAATACAAACTCATAATACAGTGCTACAGTGGGTATCAGAGCCATCAGAATATGACAACAAAACGGGAATAAATATTTTCAGATCATGCAACTATAATAAAAACATGAACACGACTGTAATCCTCAAGTTTGGTAGACATCACTTCAGATATCTAGTTACTTACTAGTAGTACTTTGAGGAGGAAAATAAGCACGTACAATTTTTACCGTCAAATAATTTTGTTTTATAAGTAAATATGTACCGACATTTGCACAGTTAGTGTAATGTACATATACATATGTAATAATTTATAGTCCATGGTGAAGTAGAATAATGAAAGTTTATTTATTTGGTCAAATATATTCATTAAAAAGTTCTATGTACCTGACCAGAACCACATCCCATTTCCCTGCAGAGTGTCCGACGCTGCGGCGCACCATGTGCTTGGTCCAACCTTCAGGCAGCCTTTTATCCACCACCTGCAACAGTGTTACGATATATTTATAGTGACCAATACTGGTAACTAGTGATATAAGCCAGGCCCTAGGGAAACAACTTTTTCTTCTTATCGTGTCAATAATCTCTCAAACCAGTGTGGCGAAAGGATTATATTGCGCTTCAGATGCTCTAAGTAAAATATGCTCTAGTATAATAATCCTACTAATATTATAGACGCGAAAGTTTGTAACATTGTATGGATGTCTGAATGTATGTTTGTTACTCCAAGTACCAAAGTCCAAGTACCAAATTTTATTCAGACCCCTTCAGCCGTTTCAGCGTGAAAGAGTAACAAATATCCATACATCCTAACTTTCACTTTATGATATTATGGATGATCAGTATGGCTGTAGCTACCTCAACACTGCGACGAGGCAGTGGCGGCTTCCCGCTAGAATCCGCTTTGGCGTCGGGCTTGGCGTCGCCCTCCATCTCGCTGACCTTGCCGACGGGCTGCCCGTTGACCCAGCGACACGCCCACTCGTCCCCCACCAGGCAGCTCTCCGGCATTGGCACACCATCCAATTCCTGCTGTTAGATCGTATAAGGCATAAGGTATTAATCGTAGAAAGGCCTGGGGCCTTACCACGAAGTCTTCCAGAACGATTCCGTAACGATTCCATTATAGAAACGTCACTACTTCCATACAATTTGCATAGGTCATGGTACGAAATAGATCATGGTAAGACCCCAGGTCAAGAGTACCCTAAACCGACACACATATTATATGAAGAATGTAATGAGAGTGAATGAAGCAAAAGAGGTATGTCAGGATGTAGCAAGTGGAGATCTGTGGTCTCTACGCCTACCCCGTCGGGAAACAGGCGTGATTTTATGTATGTATGTATGTATGTATGTAGAACGTATTAATC
Organism: Cosmorhoe ocellata; assembly: GCA_963675405.1. Taxonomy (NCBI): domain Eukaryota; kingdom Metazoa; phylum Arthropoda; class Insecta; order Lepidoptera; family Geometridae; genus Cosmorhoe; species Cosmorhoe ocellata. The sequence goes on along the minus strand of OY776246.1, from coordinate 9,376,917 downwards.
CATGGTCAATCTTTTTTTAATTACCTACATACTTATTTAGAATATACATTATGTCAACCCATACAACGACAAAATGCATGTTACCACAACCAGCTAACCAACATACGATAATGATGTTTACCGCGCATTATCATTTAGGTATAGGTACTAGCTCAATGTGTGAAAAAAATTACATGTAATTTTATGTACATGATTCTTCAACAGACTATACAACAATTTTTTTCTCCAAAAGTCTCCTTGTACGTTGACGGAGTTTAATTAATCACTCCAGATTAAAATGTGCGTTTTTTGTGTCAATATCATTATTTTTTTACCCATTCTTCAGCGCATCTGTCGCACAGATGCAAATACATTTGCGGTTGAAAAACGTATGTCAACAGCGTAAGTTATACTATGTTATTCTTACTTATGATGTATGTGTATTGAATATTCTCACCTTATTTTATCTCGATCCAACAGTGTTACATCTACAATAGTCTACAAAACTATTACATACCTGTTTGTCTCTTTCAAACTTTAGCATCAATTCTCTCATTTGCAACTTCATCTCAGCGAGTTCGGTCTCGTACTTGTTAACCCTCGCCAATTTCTGATAGAAAAGCTTTTTCTTTTGTTCCTTTTTGGATTTTTTCTTTGGTTTAACGAAATCTTTGATTTTCAGCTTTTTATGTTTTTTAACTACTATTGATTCTTGCGGTTCGGGCGGGTCGGTATCTAGAGGCGCATCGATGTCAAGTGGAGCGTCTATATCAACGAGAATAGGTTGCGAATCTACATCCAATCGCGGTGATTCACAACCCATTTCTATATCAGATTTCGTCGAATCATCATCCGGCATTATCTTTTCGAAATCGGCTTCAGATGTGTCGATTAAACTTGGTGATGGTATCTCAACTACTAATACATCGACATCTGTTGTTGATGTTTCAAGATCTGTTGTTGAAGTTTCAACAGTTACTGCTGGTTCAACAGGAGGCATTAGAGTCTCGATCTTTTCTGTTTTTGTTTCAATAACAGATTTCGTATCTGTAACTACGTGCGATTCATCAATAACTGGTTTCTGTGTTAACGGTGTCGATATACTAGTTTCCGGTGTCGGTGTACTAGTTACGGTTTTCGGTGGTTCAATAACTGGTTTTATATTATGAACTGGTTTAGGCGAATCGACCCGATCTAGTCTTGGTGAGTGTGCCTTCTCAATTTCTTCTTTTAATCCACCTTCCAGTTTACTTATAGCTTTTTTCATTTTGTCCATTACTTCTTCGTGCATTACTTGATCTGGCTTATCAAATCTTTCCAGTTTATCTTCTTCGTCAACCTAGATTTGTCAATAGAGTCAATAGAATATAATTTACTTACTAATTATTATGTTCAAGGAGATAAAACAAGGAAAGAATTTCGACTTCAGACATGACAGAGTAGCGGAAAAAACAATAATAATTTGGAGTAGTTATTTAAAAATCAATAACTACGTCAAAAATATCTAAGTTAATACATTTTCAAAGGTTTCAGCAATTAATGCAACTTTTAAGCTATATCTATCAACTCGTAAATTCAACTAGTTACGTCTAAAAAATAATCCTAGTTAACACTGCTAGAGGCAAGCTACGCCATCTATATTTCAATGCGTTCAAAACAGTACTTACAGGATCTAAATCAGATTTGGAATCTGTTGATTCTTCAGGTTCGTCCATGTTATCGAAATCGTCAACGTCCATCGGCTCTTTGTTCTCTTCTTTTATTCCGTCTGGTACCATTGACGTCGTAGTGCTACCAATTATTGACGCTACTGCATCTGTGAAGATTAATTTGACGATATGACGTTAGATCGCTTTAGAATTTAGATTGTAAAGTGCACAATGTTTTGAATTCTACTTATATTATAAACGCGAAAGTTTGTAAGAATGTGTGGATGTATGGATGTCAAGATGTCTGGATGTATGTTTGTTACTCTTTCACGCTGAAACGGCTGAACGGATCTGGATGAAATTTGGCACGGATATAAATTATAGTCTGGAATAGCACATAGGTAGCCTTTTTATCCCGGAGAAATGTACGATTCCCGTGGGATAGATTTGTTTTTGTTTTTCAAGGTAGCACGCGGGCGAAGCCGTGGGCGGAAGCTAGTAATTAATAAATAAGAAGTAGTTTTGTTTTCAAAGACAGGTCTTTTCCTTACCGGGTATTCCACACTTCTCATCTTTGACCTGCAACAATTTAGCCTTTGGCTTGACAGTCTTTTTAACCACTTTCTTCTCCTTAGGAACTTTGTCCTTCTCAACTTTGGGCATTTTCTGTTTCTTCTGTCCAATATTAAAGATCTCCTTTATGTTAAGCTTCCGTTTTTTCTCGCGGCGCTCGCTTTTCGAACCTAAGTAGTCTCTGGTAGGGTCGAAGAGATGGGTGTGAAAGGTAGGTACAGGTGATAGAGCGCCGGAGCTAGGGCCTCCATGGAGGATTGGCGAGGGGGCTCCGCTGGTAGACGGCAGTGTTGTGTCTATGGTGAGGACGTCTCGCGTGTCCTTCAACTTGCTGAGACGGGATATAGAGCAGGGCCAGTGGAAACCGTCGTCAAATATTACTTCGAATTTACCTGCAAGATAAACATTTCTTAAGTCTTGAGAATAATATCTAATAAATATTTATCTGTCGTATAAAGAGGTCAAGGAGTTTGCCCTGGAAAGAACTAAGTGGAGAGAGATTCATCAGTCATGCCGACAAGATTCAAACTCTTAAATTTAGAAGAAGAGTAAGAGAATTAGTCTTTGAATGTGCTGGACTCATCGAGATCTGAGATATCTGCGAGTCAATACTTTCCTCTCTTGCTTTTTTCTTTTCAAAAAATAAGAGAACATAAACAAATAATGAGATTATTTCAACTCACCATCACCCAAATCCTTATTAATGGTAGCAACAAATCTTCTATTGTCCCTCCACCGAGCCAGGCACCTTTCTCCAACAACATATGGTTTAGTTTTTTCCTCTGTTTTAACTTCTTTGATTTCTTCTTTGACTTCTGTCAGCAGCTTCAATAGTTCTGGCTGTTTTTCTTCAGGCTTGGATTCGCTGATTCCAGTGAATGGACGAAGTCTTGGACTACTTACGCTGATCCATTCATCGGACCTGAAATACAAACTAATTTAAAACTTGTAGGTACTAATGCACTTTGTAAACTTTACATGAACTATTTATTCTTCTTTACTACTCTAGCAACCATGAAGCAAGATTAGGATGGGATTTCTAGATCTGCAAGTAACTACCTACCAACCTACATTGTTCAACACTGAAAGATGATATTGTGATTAAAAACAGCTGGAGAAAATGGATTTACTTTGGTGTCACTAAAATAGTTCATTTTGCTTAAAATTTAGCAGTTGATCAATATTATGTCACGGATAAATTTACCTTTGTTCTAAATTTCCTCGCCGCCGTGATTTAAATCGAGTCTCATAAGAATACGACATGTTGAAGAAATAAAATATCGAATTCAAAAACTACGCGGCCACGAAATCCAAAATCGACCGCCAATTCGAATTTTGAATTGAGAACAGATGTCACGTCACTTAGACATAGGTAATACTTGAGTTTTTAAATTGTGAAAAAGGCACAAATGTGAGGTTTAATTCAATCTGTCAAACCACTTTTCACAGTAAGGTGATATCCAAAGAGAATATAATCACTACGTTTTGGTGATATCCTTGAAAATTATTGTTTGATGCTATACCTACTTAGTTGCCAGGGAGATGAGCACTCAACCGTAACTAGAAGGGTGCTCCCCTCATATGGGGGAAAACTATAAAATAAACAAATATTGTACCAGAAAACAGTTCTCTCCTTGCATTCAACAATTATCTAACTCAAATATCTATGATAGGTAAGCTATGGTTATGTATAGCAAAGTTTACTCACTTTTTCTCATTTTCTTCATAATGCACTAATACTTCCATTTCATCAAAGTCAACTTCAGCTATTTCAGCTGGGTACCACTCTTCACTGAAATCTTTGGCTTCTACTTTACACCCTACTGAGAGAGGCATACTGTTATTTCCTGCAACAGATTTTAATGTATTTATTATGGATAATTTGTATTTGTATGAAACAGACTTATGTGTGAAGTCATAATAAAAGTACATAGTAATTTTTAATACATAAGAATTCCCATAGTACAAGCTTTGCTTAGTTTGAGGCTAGATGGCGTTGTGTGAAATGTTCACCAATATTAATTTAATTATTTATTTAAAATAGCTTAGAATTATTTTATAGTGTACATAAGGAGCCTCTAAGGCACACAATAATACTGGTTGGAAAGAACTAGTAGTAGACAATAAGAGGAAAGATTATAAACACAAAATAACATTATTATTTACCAGAATTCAATGTTTGTTTAGGTATTTCTTTTATTGTGTCCTTCTTCAAAGCTTTCACTTCAGTTTCACTCAAAATCATTTCCATTACACTTGAAGCCATTGTTTTTTCATCATCATTTTTAACAGGTATTATCACATCACTAGCTGGAATTTCCACATTATTAACATGCTTTTGTAGGTTCTCGAATTTCATTTCTAAACTACTTACAAGCATTTCTATGCTTTCATTTGGTGTTTCTTTAGTTTTATCATCGGTTTGTGTGTTATTCAAGCTGTGTGATGTTTCATTTGACATTTTGCTGTGTATTTCCTGTACTTGGGCTTCAATGAATTTCTTGATGTTATCAACATTTTCCACATCGGAACTTTTACTGCTGCCGGAGATATTAGCATCATCTGTCTTATCTGGTTTGGGGGGTTCCTTTGACGGTTCTGCTTGATTCTCTGAAGCCTGTGTTACCTCCATTTTTATGGCTTTCCACGGAAATATTGAAGGGACAGCATCTGAAAATAAATATTTTTTTTACACATTATAGAAATTTATGTGTAGATATTTATATGTTAACTATACCATGCTTTATTGATGTATAAAACAACAAACTAAAACGAACAAAATAACGTAAATATTATGTTGATAAATAAATATTTTAAATAAAACCTTTGGATGCTTCAGAAGATTTTTCATATTTTATGGTGTCATACTAAAAAACCTAGTACCCTAATAGTACTTAATAAGTGTGAAAACTAAAACTAATAGTTACTTAATTTTACCATACTGGCTGAAGTGATTTAGGTAATGTTTTTATTTTAATGCATGGAATAGCAGATTACCATGCATCTGAAGCTGCTAACAGATACCAATGTAAGTGAATGTTTGTTTTTCTAGCGAGATGGTTATAATATTTCCAGTTAATGGAGATATTACATGCTTTGTCACACAGAACTATATGGTAGTACATAAAATACAAGCATTATACCAAACTAATAGCTAAAACTACAAAAAAATATAAATAACTACAACACCAAGAAGGGAAGAACAAAAGTGGAAATACAAAGACCAGTAACTTCTGAATACCTGGCTTTAAAACATATTTAGAGTCCTTGTTCTTTATAAAATCCCTTTTACAGAAGTGTCTCGAGCACACAAACGAGCAAGGTACCAATTTCAGGAGAGGGAAACGCGCCACAACCGTCCATTTGTCGCGTAACTTAGCATCTTTCGGAAATTTGTGGTATGTCACGCCTTTATCTTCATTTCTTGTTGAACTTGACTTACAGTTTTGCACATAACATTTTTTAATAGGCATCCTAGCGTTTAGTATGTCTGAGAGCAACTAAACCCTCATTTTCTACAAGAATAAACATTACATGATGTTATTTGGGGCTGTTGTGGTCGGTAGCAGTTTCATAACAGTGTTGGATTGTTACATTACATCATTAGGTATATTAGAAACAAAAAGAATAAATTTGCCACGGATATTTAAATAACAAAGTTATAGTAAATATAAAATATCTTAGTTAGATGTTTTGACAAACATAAAATACGAAAAACGGAGTGGTGGCGATGTTAGTCAAAAATATTGTCAGTCCACACACGGGGACACCAACGCACGCTTACTCACCCAGAGTCAGGCGCACAATTTCTTCGTAGAAATTTCACATAACTCAATTCTTTTTAGTAAATGATTTATTTAGTTTGGCTCACACAATTACAACACAATGCAACCATAACAATTTTTTTACTTTCGCAAGGGAATGTAAATCGATTATTACAGCTACAAGAAATTCCCACAAACAAACATGCATAAATTATTGACATTGACTGCACGATCTAGTGACAGACAAGACAGTTGTGTGACAGCGGAACATTTTTTTTTTCATTGTGGTGTAGCCAGCTGAGTGCCAGCGCGGCCGCCTACAATGATTTTTTTTTTGTTTGTTCGGCCGTTTTAGCAGGCTAAAGTCGTAGGACCATACCACCTTGTTCTACGTAGAACCGCCTACAATGAGATCTCAAATGAGCTCTATACTATAGGCTTTCGAAGGTAGGTAGCTCAGGTAGGTAGGTAATGTACCTAACTTTCACAGTCTTACAACGTGAAGTCTTCAAGAAGCGAGAAAGAAGAAATAAGAAAAGTTTTTTTAAAGATTTTTTTTTTGAGAAGTGTAAGTTATTTGCGAACGCAAACATAATACTCAAGCAATCGGAATACATAATTTTACCATGTTTGTTTACTTTTCTTTAGTTCTTTAGTTTTCTTTATTTAATTAATAATCATAAAATTGTATCTTCTTTGCGTAGGTTATGTAGTAATAGGTACATAATATGTAAATATTAAAATAAAATATTTTTTTAAGGCACAAAATCCGGCAAAAATGTAAACTTAACTAAAACATCATTAGGCAACTTTTTATGGCAACTTTTGTGCTTTGACGTGAAATTTGACCAAAATCAATGTATGTTCATTCTGAGGTTCATTCCAATCCCAATGGTTCATTCATATTTCATTGATAGAATTTTAGTAGAAAGTATTATCTACTATCTACCTATTAAAGAGAATATAACCACTACGCCGCCTACCCTACTCTATAAATTATGTACTTACAGTCTACCTTACTTATACCTACATAGCATAATCCAACTATTGTGTTGGTTTGGTTGTATGACGTACCTATTTACCTACCAAGACCAACCAACCAACTAAGTATAACTATTTTTCCGATGATGTAGTGAAAACAGTGTTACGTTGCTTTGTGAAAGTATTAACTGTTTGAAAGCTGCTTGAATCATGGATCTAGCAAAATCCTTATTCAGCTCACGAGACCACGATGGCTACGTGGGACGAGAAGATCACGAACGAAAGATATGTGCTTCCCTGGCAGATGACGACCCAGAAGACGTAATAGACTCGATACGAGGACTGAACATCGCTGACGAACTTCTTCCCGCCCCAGGTGGACCATTTTCTGCACTAACTTCAAGTATGGTTCCTCAAGATATCATGGCCAAATTAGCTCAGCCAGAATCGGAAGGTCACGGCGGTCTTCCGGACTACAGGTTTGATGAGTTCGGTTTTTGTGTGGAGGACGAAGATGATTCAGAACAAAATTCAACTAAATCACAGCTCTCCAATGCAATTGTCGATGATGACCAACACTGCCTTCAGTGGGAGTTCTACAGTAAGGAAATCAATTTTTCTGATGGTGACGGCAAATTAGAAAAGACAGACCAATTACAAAACATGGTTAAAGATGGTGTACCTCATTCTTTACGACCGCAGGTTTGGATGCATCTATGCGGTGCCAACAAAAAAAGAGCTGCGACAGAAATAACTTACCATGACATTGTTAGAGCATCGAGTGATGATGGCTTGGTAACAAGTAAGCAAATCGAGAAAGATTTAGTGCAAATTTTGCCAAATAATGTTTGTTTTTCACATCCGACAAGCACTGGTGTACCTAGATTACGCAGAATTTTACGAGCATTAGCTTGGCTTTATCCTGATATTGGTTATTGTCAAGGAACCGGCATGATTGCTGCATCATTACTACTTTTGATGGAGGAGGAAGATGCATTTTGGATTATGTGCACTACTGTGGAGGACCTCTTGCCGGCTTCTTACTATTCATCAACATTGATTGGCATACAAGCAGATCAAAAGGTATTAAGAAGTCTGATCTCAACATACCTTCCAGGAATCGATCAAGTCTTAAACGCCCATGATATAGAGCTCTCCTTGATAACAATGCATTGGTTTTTGACTTTATATGCAAATGTTGTTCATATGAAAATTCTACTGAGAATTTGGGATCTCTTCTTTTTGGATGGCTCTCTTGTATTATTTAAGGTTACCTTAGCCATGCTAAAAATAAGAGAGAATCGCTTTACTGAAATTTCAAATTCAGCGCAGATTTTCAATGCACTCTCCGATATACCAGGGGAAATAGATGACGTCGATCTGCTCATAAAGACCATTGATGATGTATGTGGTGATACGTTGAGTCCAACTTTAATAGATACACACAGACGTCGACATCTTGCTTATCTTATGACAGATCAAGGAGCTCTAGTGGGTAATCCCGGTGCTGTATCAAACTTACCAAAGCAACAATTGCAAAGACGGCAAATAAAGAAAAGTAAATCAGTAATACAAACCATTCTATTTGGAGAAGAAAGTAATAATGATGATGCTATATCAAAGAATGTTAAGCAAACTGAAATACTTGTAGATCTAAGAGAAGCAATTCTACAAGTGGCGCGTCATTTTCTTGCGCTTGAACCTCAATTAGCATCTGAGGTTCAGCTTACTGCTGATTATACCATGCAGAGTCATGCTGCAGACAGACAGAGATATGTTAATGTATCAAAAAGTAAAAAAAGACGCGCAAAAGCTTTACTAGATTTTGAAAGAAGAGATGGTGATGAACTTGGCTTTAGGAAAAATGACGTTATAGACGTCCTAAGCTCTAGAGATGAACACTGTTGGATTGGAGAACTAAACGGACTAAGAGGATGGTTCCCAGCTCGATTCGTGAAGTTATTAGACGAGAAAGGAGTCAAATACAGCAGAGCTGGAGACGACTCGGTCACAGAGAAAATTGCCCATTTAGTTCGAGGTGTTTTGGCACCAGCTTTTAAAAGAGTACTATTACATGGTATAAAACGACCAAGCTTTCTCGATGGACCTTGTCATCCTTGGTTGTTTATAGAAGAAGCATCATCGAGAGAAGTAGAAAAAGATTTCAATTCTGTGTATAGCCGCTTAGTGTTATGTAAAACATATAGATTAGATGAAGATGGAAAGGTGCTAACACCTGAAGAATTACTATACAGATGCGTTCAGGCTATTAATTTATCACATGATAATGCACATGCACAAATGGATGTGAAGTTGCGAACTCTAATATGCATGGGACTTAATGAAGAGGCACTTCATTTGTGGTTGGAAGTGCTGTGCTCCTGTGTTGATGTTGTTCAAAAATGGTACCACCCATGGTCATTCATAAATTCTCCAGGATGGGTTCAAATCAAATGCGAGTTAAGAATTCTTTCACAATTTGGATTCAATTTAAATCCAGAATGGGAGCTACCAGTTAAAAAGGACACTCAAAATCAACCACTTAAAGAAGGTGTCAGAGACATGCTTGTAAAACATCATTTATTTTCATGGGACTTGTAAATAAAACTACCAGATTTACCTAAGTTTATTAATCATAGAAGTACCTGTATGTTGTATAAAATTGTACAAATCTCTTGTTATTGCACAAGCTGCATTATATTTTAGCAAATTCTAGATTAATTATGATCTCCACATTAAAAGCTTATCTAAATATTATCTATACACATTGCTTAAAATAAAGTTGTAATGGTCATTAGACATCCCTGTTCTTTTTTATTTAAGTCGACGATTTGGTCCCATTACTACCTAATCAGCTAAATCCTACTAAATTTATCTTACTAACAATAGCTAAAAGGAGCGCTGGTGTAGTCGTAGCACCCCTGCCTTACTATCCGAAGGTCGTGGGTTCAAACCTGGTCGTGAACCAATGAGTTTTTTCAATCGAAAAATTTATGTGCGCAATGCCAGTGCTCTTAAACGGTGAAGGAAAACATCGTGAGGAAACTGAAATACCGTAGAACCAAGAATTCGTGTGTCATTCATAGGTTAGTATTCTTATAAGCGGCGATGGGCTTGCAACCTGTCACGTGCTGAACATTAATTACTGTGAAAAATGCGGGCATGTACCAAATGTCATGTTTGGACGTGCCTCTAACTACCCTCTTCAGATATCCTCAAAGATCTAAGTACTTAACTAGAGATCTGAGATATCTACCGAGCCCGGGGATTACAGTCGTGGTCATATATATTTTTTTTAACAATAGCATTATAAATGCGAATGTTTGGATGGATGTTTGTTGTAGGTAGGTACTACTCAACCACGCTGAAACGGCTGAACGGATATTAATAGAATTTGGCACAGTGATAGATTTTTGTCTGGAATAGCACGTAGGCTACTTTACAAAAAAAACATACCCACGGGTTCGATTCTCGCAGCGGAAATAAATGTGTTCCGCCGGGAATAGAACCTGTAGCAACGCTATCATAGCACAGCATAGATACCTACAACCATACGTAGTATCAGTATCCTTATTACGTCTGTGCTACAACCGAAATTTAGTCAAGACAGATATGACCATAGATAATGGTTATGTATTGTACTCAAGTCTATGTTCTTGAATATCGGACCCATAGACAGAAACCATTCGTCTATGTATTTGTTTTATTATTTTGTTAAAAATTATAATATTTAAGTGCCTAGATAATATTAGTTTTGATTTAGGGCATTCTCTTTGTTCTATAATGCTATTTATGTTCCGGTAAAACGCATTGAATATCAAATAATAAGTAAATAAACTGAATTTGAATTTATGGCATCTGCCTCTTTTGAGATAAATTTTGCCAGTGTCAAATCAGTAGCTACTAAAAATGTCATCTGTCTTTGACTTTACTGACACTTGACAGCATAACCTAACTTTATTTAGTGCTGGCTGACGTTCTTTCTCGATTCTCTTTGAGTTGAGAAGTCAATCGTGCTTGTTCTCTCCGAGCTAAGGCCTATCGGCGACTTGCACGAAATTAATAAAAATGGTGTCCAAAGCTGAATTAGCTTGCGTATACTCCGCTCTCATCCTTGTTGATGATGATATCGCCGTCACCGTAAGTTTAAATACCAGAATAACTTTATTTCTCCATTCTTGTGCGCGCTGCGAGGTTAGAAAGGGCCGTGTATCTTACATTAATCCGTGTTCATCTGACCAATTTTATGAAAAATCAACAGAAATTCAGTTTGGAGTGCTCCGCTAATACCTATTTTAGGTATTCACAGTAGTATTTCTGTGAAATGTTGTGGCGCGAAACATTGTTTACGTTGGTGTTTGTTTAGGGCGAGAAGATCTCCACCATCCTGAAGGCGGCTAACGTAGACGTCGAGCCATACTGGCCGGGTCTGTTCGCTAAGGCGCTGGAGGGAGTGAACGTGCGCGAGCTCATCACCAACATCGGGTCCGGCGTGGGCGCTGCCCCGGCCGGTGGCGCTGCCCCTGCGGCGGCCGCTGCTGCTCCCGCGGCTGAGGCCAAGGAAGAGAAGAAGAAGGAGGAGGAGCCTGAAGAGTCCGACGATGACATGGGCTTCGGTAAGAAAATTTGTCGTACCCACCTACATCTATTGGGCAGTTCAATTAGTTGGGAATTGAGAAACAATTGCTATTGGATGAGTTTATGGATTTAGATAAACCTTTGAAGTGCATAGGTACTTGTAATATTATATTGAAGTACAGTAATCAATGGTTCTCAAATTGAACAGTAGTGAACGTTTTGTAACACTAATGTGTTATTGAACATCTAACTTACTGATTTTTATCTAAACTTTTGCATTTTGTTGTATTTGTCAGTCTTTTTACCAGCATATTTTAGTAATAGGGATATCTCCATAAAAATCTTTCAATGATGCTTGCATGTATTAGCTGCAGAAACTCATGTTGAAAATATTCTTATCACTGAGAAAGATTTTTTGTCATAAATAATCTCTACTCTACTTAAAATCCATTGTTTTGTGTGATGTGACACATGCTAACTCAATACTTTCTCTTGTTTCAGGTCTCTTTGACTAAAAAGCTTTATGTTAAAGCTGTGGTATTCCATTATAAGCTTTACAAAGCGTTTAGCTGTAAGGAAATAACTTTTTATTAAAGTTGACAAACTATTTTGGTGTATTATTTATTATAGCCTGGTAAATATTACAATCGTAACTGCATGTAATGTGAATATAAAGCATTTGGAATTATAAATGATAAGCTAATAGCCCTGCTGAGTTTTGGAGAGCATTATCTTGCATTTAGTTACTGTGGTGTGGATACATTAAATAATTCCTTCATTATATAATTAACTTGTTGCCCATGAATTCATGTAATTTTATGCAGATCATTATTATTTATTTATTATTTTATTGAGTTGGTGAAAAGAGAACGAATTATTTTAGATTATTTGTATGAATAATGGGTCAGGATAACCCAGTTCATGTAGAGTGAGACATCTATGTATCTAAATAACTAAATTACATAATGTATTGTATAGATAGAAAGTAGTAGGAATGAAAATCAAAGATTCACAAATAAATTAATACAAGTATAATTCAATTCTGTAGGTACCTACTCTATATGCTAATTCTAACAATTAAAACTTATCCCCACATGGCTCTCTGAACTCCTGATAATTTATTGTAGTCTGCAAGATGCCTCCATACAATGCGGCTCATCCGCCACTCGGGTACTATGCCTCTTGGTCTGAAAAAAAGATTAAACACTATGTATTGACAACGCTCAATATTGGACATACTGGTTTGTGCGATCCCCACCCATCTGTCTGGGTGTTATTACTATTATAAATTTACAAAAAAAAAATATATCGATCTTATCAGGTGTATGATTCTTAGTGTACCAACAAGCCTGCTAAGTTTGGAGCCAGATTGTGCGTGAAATGTCTACTAATATTATAATAGGTAAACTTCTTCATTTTTTAATTGTGCCCACAAACAGTATTAGCACAACAGTGGTATAGGACTCCCATACATCTACAGTCAGCCTCTGATAAGGGTTTTACAAGTGATATGGTAAATTAATGTTATTACCTAAAATGTGTTTAGAAAATTCTGCAAACAGGATTTTGACATTACTTGTCTAGCTAGTACCTACCTTGATGTAATAACACATCTATAATTTATTCTCATTGGGATAGCATTCATTTCGAATTTGTTGATTTCTTTATTGGCAAGTTCCTGTATTTCCACAGGTAGTATGTCGTTCTTCCGCAAAGCATTAATTCTGGTCCTCTCGAGGAAGTTTTCGGCACTCATGCGGCGTCTCTTTACGTCACGAATCATGTGCCAATTTGCCCATTTGTTACGAACTTGTTGGAACTGAAATGTGATATTATTACAGGTTATGTCTTTACTCATAGGATGCTCATAGGTTATGTAAGTATTAATATATAGTTTTGGAAGTCCCCGAGGTTGATTAGGTATTCATTGAAAGTGAAAATGTATTTAGTTTTTATAGGGGATACTTACACCGAAACCAGCTACAGCTTGGGATTTCCAAACAAATCTACTAGCAATAGATATATTTAAATTCATTATTGTGTAAACAAAAACACTTCTCAATAATAACCAAACTTGCTTTTATAGGCAACAAAATAAATAATCAAATCATCTAAACAGAAGAATGCAATGCAAAAAACCTTTTTGTTTTGCTTGATTGATTGATCGAAAATAAATAACACCTAATTATAAAACATCTGTCTCCTGTCTGTCATGTCAATTTTTCTTTTTTTTATCACCTATTTGGGGTAGTGCTAGTCTCCACAGACTACACAGCATATTAAAAAAAAACTATAACGGGCCTCTCACATTTACGTTTTCCGAACGAACGTTCTTATTGCACGACCGTCATTTATTGGTCCCATAAGTGCCTCAACGCGATGGCCAGTTATAGTTTCTTCTAACATTTTATTATTATAATATCTTCTACACTTACTGTTATAAACTGTGGTGGACCTTACTACATACGTTCTGATTTCTTTCTGTGCCTCGTCTGTGCCTCAGAGTAAAGAGTCTGTGCTAGTGGGTGAGTGATTAAATCCTCTTGACTTGGCATGTAAGAAAAAACCGCTAAAATTTGTTTCGTTCGAGTTGTGCCATTAAACGTAACTAAGTAATTATTAAGAAAAGTCTTGTAATTCATAAATAGTGAGCCAAAGTAAAAAAATGAGCTTCAAACGTACATCTCAGCGGTCGAACAGTGAAAATCGAAGTGACTCAAAAAAGTCAAAAATTCTAGATGTCGACAACTATTTTTACAAAACTCTAAAACATAGCGGCCTTATTTTGAAACATCCACCAGAAAAGTGCACAGCATCGCAGAAAAGTATTGATTTATCTCGCAACATAAAGAAAAATCTCGAGAAACATATTGAATATCCTCGAAATGTATCTGATTTCTATACGAACTTTGTGAAACAGTGCCATGATTTGGATATTTTCAAACAGTATTTGTTTCCAAACATCGTTAAAATATCCGATGAAAGTACTGAAGAGCATGCCTTAAGCGATAGTGTAATTAAAATATTGCTCAGTGTTCCAATCTTACAGAACAAAATGATGGATTATGTGTTTGAGAGAGCCGTAGACTTAGCAGCCCAGTCTACATGTGGACCTTGGATTCAAATGATCCTGAAATGCTTCTCGACGCTCGATAACATTATGGACAGTGAAAAACTTTTCGCGAACTTGATCACTCTCCTCGATATCACTACAGAAAAAATAGTTCGTTTTGAAATTATAACCACCATTCCAGACATTATTGGAGACCAAGAACATCATAACATAGCAGCAGAAATGAGCAGGATACTGAGTGAAGATCATGACCTTATACCGGCAGTTTTAGACTGTCTGTCTTACCTGTGTTTATCGGAAGAACAATATGAACAACTGCAAAAGAAAACTTTGAACATATTGATGACATTAACAAAATTCAGCTACTTTCCACTATTTGTGAAATTCCTACTAATGCCAAGTCGCATGACAGAAAGTTCATATTTGGAAGCTGTTCAAGGATTAAGAAATTCACTTGGGTGGCCAACAACTGAAGCTAAGCCACAAGACATAGCTTCAAGCCAAGTCCTAACAGCTACAGCTATAAGAAACACAATGGTGTCATCTAAAGTTATTGCAAATGCTTGGCTGAAGATTACAGCAAACTGCAAGCTGAGTTCAGATCACAAACCAATAGATATTATTATACTGTTGATATTATTTTCAACATCAGAGGAAAAACAGAATCAAGTGGAAAATCTAATTCGAAAACAAACTAAAATAGACATTTTGAGAGAAAGCTTGTTAGATGAGGCTTTTGATAAATTCAAGCCCATACTGAAGGATTATTTGAAACACTTAATAGAACTAGCAAATTCACTGTTGAAGACCAGAGCTGACCCAGAAGTAGAATCATTGGCCTGCCACTTGTACACACTTATGTTCTCTGAGTTAGAAGACTGTTGCCAAACTATTGTAGCTGAGCTACTCCAGTTGAGTTTGGATTCAAAGCAATGTGCTAGGAGTGTACTATTTATACTCAACAATGTTGCAGCAAAAGATATGTCATTACTGAAACCTCAAAGTGTTCAAATGCTGACACTATTAGACAGGACCAATGAAATGCCCCTCAATGAAATCAGAGCTGTTATGCACCTGCTATGTGGTCTTGCATATAGCTGCGAAAATTCGGCTATAAGAGATGACCTACACATGATCATTAGAAAACAACTGAGTAGCTCAGACTCGAAAATAAAAGTTCAAGGTATACTGGCAGGAATCAATGCAATAAAATACCTCATGGCTAATACTGATGATGACGGCACTAGAGAAATGCCAGATGATATAAGTTATGGGTCTGTGACATATCTAGCTGAAGGTGATCTACGTGAAGCTGCTCAAATCATAGAACTTATAAGTCGCAGTACAAAGCAATGCCCTGATATGGTAGCCTTTTTTTATGATGAACTTTCCAAAATAATATCATCTGCCACATACATCAACAAGCATTTTATGTCATGGCTAACTGATGCAGTAACTAATGATCTGCAACAAAATTTTGTAGTTGATACTATAGAGACGAGTCAGATTAAAGATTTGAGACTTTGTATGCAGTATTGCTTAAATGCTGATAGTGAGATGGATGAAATAATAGCCATAAATATTGCTGGATTGACTTTGCAGCCAAGTGAAATATATGTTGCCATACTCTCACCACTGTTTCAACTGGTGCAAACGTTACATAGCAAACAACAAGATAATAATTTATCCAGCATTGATGCATTGTTGGGATGTGCCATAGTAATGCCTAAGTATGATGTTGACTTAGTAGAAGACATGGATCAAGAAAATATTAGTAAAATTTTGGACTGTCTGATACATTGTGTGAATTGGTTTAGAGAACTACTGAATGCATTTTCCACCCAAAATGATGAAGCACTGCAGAGTAAAATTCTAAGGAGAGTCATTCAAATCGAAGAACTAGAGTTAGTCATATGTGAAATACTGATAAGAAGTAAAATATCTTACAAGCCTCCTATGACAACTTTTAATATAAATAAGTACACCGGAGAACAAATTGAAAAGAAAACTCAAAAAGTTCCAACCAGTAAACAAAAACAAAAGAAAAATGTCCCTGATGATACAGTTTTGCCAGAAACAGCCAGAACTCAAGGAACACAGAATAATACTGTCAAAAACAAACTGGATGTTGCCCATAACATCAACTTCAGACAGCTAAATTTGAATCTGCTGCACCTCTTCAAATTAAACATGACACTAGGAAATGAATCAGATACAGAACTAACTCCAAAGACATTAAAATTCTTATTAAAATGTGTTAATAACAACTTTGAAAATATTTTGATTTCAAAGATAAGAAGAAAGACATTTCTCTCTAAACAAGAAGATTTTACATATGACCCTAACAAAGCTGAAGAAACTGCTAAGGCTGTTGGTGAAATATTACCAAAGTTAATGGAGCATTTACTTCAAGTTACCAATCACATTGACCATCACATAAATCCAAATACTCAGAATGAAAGCGAAATTGTACACACTGCTGAAACAATAGAATACATAACTTGCTTGGAAGGTATTTACAACTTGCTAACGATTTTCTTCAAATGGATAGGATTCAAGAACCATCACAATGCTCTACTCAAGACATCACTAAGAACCGTGGCGAACTCGGATAGTACTATCGTATCACTAAAGGACCTACTAATAGCTGTTGCTAAGAGATTTGAAGAACATGAAAAGTTCTGCATTCAACTTTCTACCGCCATTTCTTTAATTGAACTTGTTCAGGCTATTCAAAATCACTCTGACAATAAATTCGTTCTGAAAATTTTGAGAAAAATGGCCCTAAATTTCATGTCTCAGCAGTGGAAGAATCTAGATGGATTACCAGAGAAGGGGCTACAATTTAACCAGAGCGTAGATCGGCTGGCATCAATCTATTTCGTAAACAATGAAATCCTTGCTTTGAAGAATTTATCTCTGCAGTTAACCAACGATATAACTAATTTAAAATCTCGTAACGATACGTTAAGTTCTATGAAATGTATAAACAAGAATAATTTTCCTATTCTTTACAGAAATTTCGGAACAGCGTTGTATGAAGCAACTAAAAGTTCCCTCAATAAGGGCATGACGAATTCCGAACATCTGACCCTGTGGAAAGATGTTGCTACAACTCTGAAATATATGTCTGATATTGCTAAGACTCTAGAAAGTCGTAACAACTTGTCTGCATTCTTCAAGAAATCTTTACCAGTCCTGAAATTATTTTTGTCGCAAGGAATGCCGATTTTAGAAATGCAGTTCAAGAATGACACTCAAGAGGTCTTGGAAATATTAAAAATTCTTCAGCAATCAACCAGGTTCCTGCAATCGCTATGCTGTCATTCAAGGCTGAAGAAGGACTCTGCTTTGATGAGCAAGGTTCCTTTTATGAGACAGTTGCTTGAGACGCTTTTGTACAAGGTGAAGGCTGTTTTGGCTGCAAATAAATGTTCGGAAGCATTTTGGATGGGAAATCTTAAAAATAAAAATATTCATGGTGAAATAATAGCTACACAACAAAGCATAGCAAGTGAAGAATCTCTTGAAGACTGTGATGAGCAACTACCAGAGGATGACGATAGTAACGATAGCGATGAAGAAATGTTAGATCCTGATTCTAGAAGCGTGAGTGATATCGTTTAACAAATCAACACTGTTGTAGTTAATGATACTTGCATAGTTATAATTATAGAAACTACCTAAATTTAAATTTGGAAGCAGCGACAAAAAACCAGCTGTGCTCAATTTTTACAAGTACCTATGCAGCAAATATGAACACCCAAAAATACAATAAAAATACTTCACTCTGAAACTTTTGAATCCAGTTCTGAAGTTAATAATAGTTTTACCATCTAAAGCGGTACTTTCTGTTCTTACGAACATTCAAAGAACCTGGGGTCTTACCACAAGTTCTTGCAAACTTATGTTTCAAAAACGTTACATTTCAAGCTCGAAGTAACACTACATCAATATAATATACAAAAGTCATGATACAAAATATCAAAGCTATAATGCTTTGATATTGCCCGAAGAGCTTGTGGTAAGGCCCCTGTGTAACAAGTCTTGATCGGCTGTGAGAAACCCACCCATTCTATTGTGATTTGTAGGCCACTAGAACATTTTTTATACATATATACGATCATTAGTGTAGGCAACGTGAAAGGTACCATATTATTTTATATGTGGAAATACCTACAAGATTTCATCAAATGAATAAAATTTATTTGAGAAATGACTGTTTTATTCCCACCTCTTGATCTTTTGCACTTATGCGACTGTTTTTAAATAAAGGTTGATCCTTTCCTATTTTCCCTACCGATATGAAAATGCCTACCTACCTAATTTTGGAAAGGTACATGTACATCCTTGATACTTGTTGTAGGTACCTAGGTACTTTAATAAAACAATGTAATCTTAGGTCAAGGTATATTGTGTCTTAATACAATCGCTGGGGTGGGCCCATGGTGGACTTCATATGCAGAGAGCGCACATTCTGCCAGTGTTTCTTGAGCAGCGACACAAGGAAGTTGATGGAAAGATGAACATTCTGCGCAAGCTCATCAGGCGTCATGTCCACGTGGCCAACAGCAACAGACAGGCACAATACCTGAAATAAACAAGTTGAAATGAGTTATGTGTGGAATGGCATACACATTCAATATAGGCTACAGCACTAGTGGTCTAGTGGTGGCTTACATAAAGAAAACAAAGTCTAGATATTGTGTCAAGCTTACTAAAGGAGTTTCTTTGAGGCACAGTGTAATAAAAGTTAAAATTTTGAGTGATCCCGTGTGTGAAGTGTTTTTATTGAATAAATATAATTTAAATACTTATTACACAATTAAATACTAGTTCAAAAGAACTAGTGACATAACCAGAAGGAAAACTGTGTTTTGGAACTTGAAAATATTAGCATGTAGGTTATACTTTTAAGTTTTAACTGATTTCTGAATATCATTACCTTCTTCATCTGGAATTTGATGGTGGCCTTGACCTCATCAATCTTCTGTGTCATGGACTCTTGGTGGGAGAGGAGACCAGGGAACTTGCCGGCCTTGTTCAGACCAGGACCAAGCAAACGTGGAATCTGCTTGATGAGGGATTCCGATGCAAGGAAGGCATCATACCTGGAAATTTAAAATTTTTAATGATATTTTTTAAGTAAAAATAATCCTGTAACTAGATAATTATATTAAATAATTATATCAAAACAGTGATTGTAATGTAAAAGATTATTATAAATAGATTATTTATATCTAATATGTAAAACATAGTCAGGTTTGATAGAACAATTAGTACTCTAGAATGGCTGGACCGGTTTTCATGGCATTTAATTTGATGTATTTGTCTCCATCCTGAATAGCAGAAAAAAATAAATAAGGCTGGCTAAGTCGCAGGTGGAAGCTAGTATTGATATTATATTTAACACGTTCCCTGTCCGCTGAACCACATATGGCTCAGGAAACTTGCCCTTGGAAAGCACTAATACGTTCCTGAGCCATATGTGTGTCAGGGGACATATACAACTTCTATAGCGATTATTTCTACGGGACGCGCTGGTACTGTACTAAATATGTTTGGGACGTGCTAAGACAATCATATAGTAAAGAAAAACGCCAAGACGTACGGAACAATATCTTTATTTTTTACGAAATTACACTTCCTAACTAATTATGTTTGTTTTTGAAACATGGCAAACAAAAGGTTTTTTTGCATTGCAAACACTCTGTATCTACGCGTTTGACTTGTTTAGCAGCAGTTTCCCAGCTTGTACCATCTTTTCGCAAGTCTTCGTAGCATCCATTACAACGTTTTCGGATAATTTTATTGTCCTCTTTTCTCTGAATTTTTGATAGAAAATGTTGATTTGTGATCGAACTAGTAGACGGTCTTGGACTACTCAGTGTATTGGCATTCGTATCTGATGAATTGTCCAATAGCAAGAACTCCCTGATAATCTCTTGCTGCGCCTGTAATATCGTTTTGCGAGATTTTCTGTTTGCAGTTGGGTGTAGTTTTTGATACAATAGCGTGGCGTTTGTAACCGACGCACAAATCAAAACATCCAGAGCAATCTTCTTATACCACGCTAGAGATTTTCTTTTAGGGTCGTAATAGCTTGAAAGCTGGTCCGATAGATCTATGCCCTTCTTTCTATCATTGTAGAAAAGCACTGCTGTCGGTTTTGATATTGGGCGGTACCCAGAAGACATTTGCATGCTAGCGTCGTGGCAAGTAGATATCATAGCGACGTCACGTTTGTCTCTCCATTTCAGCACAGTGACATTATCTTTCTGACGAGCAACTAACTCACCTTTTTTGGGGCCCATTTTCTTTATTTTTATTGCCCATGGAAGGTCAACCCTATTTACTCGTAGAGTGCCGCATAAGTCTGTCTTCCGCTGCAGCAAATATTTTGCTAGTCCTACACTGTTGTAGAAGTTGTCACACACAACAACCCGTCCAGTGTCTAAAAGTCCATCGCATAACTGAACTACGACACTTCCCGGCTTGTCCAGATCAGCAATTTCGGGATCGCGCCCTATGTAAATGACATAGTTCCAGACAAATCCTTCTTCTGTGCAGAGCTTATAAATTTTCAAGCCATATTTGTGAGCTTTTGATGGGTTGTATTGACGGAAAGATATCCTCCCTCTAAATGGCATCATTGATTCGTCAATGACAATACATTCACCAGGTGTATGTAAACTTTTCCAGTTGTTGATGACAAGGTCTAAAAGTGGCTTTATTTTGAACAAACGTTCCTGCGGATCTCTGGGAGCTTCATTATCGACAAAGTGCCAACAACGCAATATAGATGAAAAGCGATTATACGACATATTTACATTGTGAAAAATTGGATGGTAATAAATCGCGTCTAATTTCCAATGCGATTCCAATGTGGGAAATTGTACAATACCCATCAACATGTACAAGCCGATGAATTTCATTATTTCAGCTTTTGTCACGTCTGTCCACCGATTCATGCGGCTATGCATTGATATATTGGTGTTCTGTTTTATTTGTATTGCATACAAATTTGTTTGTGTGACCATAAGATCTAATACCTCATCGGTCACTATTTTTCGGTAAATGGATCCAACAGAATGTTCTCCTTGGATGTGAAGGGTTGAGCTTGCGGTATAAGGAGAACGTGACAATGGTAGTACTTCCTGCTTCCAACCATTTTCCTCATCAATGTTATTTATTTCCTGTGGAGAAAGCCGCATAACCTCACCAGCTGTCCACCTTCTGGGTCTAAGTGGCTGCGATACGCTGCTCGTAACTGGTTGGGGCGGATTCATAACGGTATCGGGCGAATCTTCAGGTGAGTCTCTACCATAGTCACCATAAAAGGCCTCGGTAACAATATTTGAACGGGAAAACTCACCTGGATCAAAGTCAGGATCGTTTATATCATCATCAGCAAAAATACTTGGTTCCTGCAAACCACCATCCGAATCGACAAAATCCGGCTCGTCTTGTACATCACTATTTCTTCCACTCGAATCCGTGTCGTTATCGCTCAATTCGAAGTCACTTTCTTCCAGTATTTGTCGCAATTGCTCAGTAGTAAGTTTACGGGACATTTTCGACAAAAAAACACACGATGATGAACTTCAAAACAACACAGAAATCAATCATGAAAATCAAAAAGTAACGGACAGATTTTTTGATGTCATTGACAGTGACATCAAAAAATATGTAACACTGACATGTTTGTAGATAAGTAGGTATTACCATAAGTTGTATAAATGTATAATTTGTACATATAAAGTGTAAAAAATCAATAAATAATTATAAAAACCACTATAAACTTCCCTGAACCACATATGGTCATGAACGTGCAGAAACAAAAATGACTCTCTACGCTCCTGAGCCATATGTGTTTCAGGCTAATAATACCTACTTCCGGTTTTTTTTTATTTTTATTATTATTATTTTTTATTACTTTGACAACATATTAAAAGTATTTTGCAAAAAGTATGTTGGACTTGTCATTCAATTTTGCATTTTTATTTGGGACAGGGAACGTGTTAAGTAGACTTCAATTTCAGTATCACTTACTTCTTTGCAAGTTTTTTCACAAGTTTCTTGTTCTTGTTCAACTTCTTGAGTGCCTCGGCATCCATGCATGGGACTTCCAGGGACTTAGCCTCATCACAATGTTGCTGATCCCCGAGAATGCACACCTGCATCTTAGGCCGAGGGATGTACTTTAGCCTGAAAGATAGTTCCAATTTAATTCAGGTACCATCAAAAACACTGTGAAATAACAATTTGTGAATCAGAAAAGTTTTCGTCACTAATAGATCGGATAATACATGTATTTAAACATCATTTAGGGTACATAAATGGAAATTAATCTACATAGGTGAATTTACTATGATTTTTTTTATCTACCAATTTATGTTTGCGACCACAAAATAAAAAGTCTATGCCAATGTTTTGATGAAACTAATATGTGAGCAAAACATAACTCTTATGGCACACTTTAATATACTGTCACCACACTGGTTTGAAAGAACTAATGACAATAAAGCCAACAAAAGTAATTGATAACCAAATTAATACATACAACAATAACTGCTCAGTATAGGTACTTAGATAAGTTCAAAACAAAGTTGATATGTTGTGTGGGTTACCTCATGTAGTTATTTCATCAGTTTATCCTAGATCGGTATGCCGAAGCTAACCTACCCATTATTTAAAGACTTTGGGTGAAGTCCCGTCAGATAAATCCGACTCCCTGTACGGATACACTTTGGTGGATGTATATAAATGTTCCGAATGATCCACTAAAATGCTCTTTCCAGGTAAACATACTTGACGGTGCCGGAGAAACGTTTGTCCTTCTGGGGGTCATAGTTCTTCAGACCAATTTGAATTTCTACCGTCTCCAAAAAGTTACGTTTCTTGTCTTTCGACGACTGGATCACGGCGTTAACACACTCATAGAGTGTATCACGGGACACTTTGGACCTGAATAATAAGTTTTACAGTATTAGTATGTACCACGGCTGATTGATAGGTTATGTTGGTCCTGATGAAAAGTTCTGCACTGCTTGTAGAAATAATGTGAAACATAATATGCAAAGATAAATTATGCGGGTGTAACTTATAATTCACGATCTCAAAATAACTGATTGCAAAGATTACCAAAGATTTGTTAAAAATTGAAAACTTACGACATTGTCAACGCAGCGGTAACCTCCTCTTATCACGACGTTAGGAGCGAAAAGAATGAAAAAAAATCTATTTTGACATTTCTTTCACACCACAGAATTAAAATTGTTGTCTGACATCTTCTGACATAAACAAAGAATCAAACTGTAAACGCAGTAGGGTAAAACACCAACTGTTATTTCTACTAATTGTCACGATCTGTGGCATCGACTAAACGTAGTGATTATATTCTCTTTGGCATCGACTGTAAAGCGAGCACGCCTTTGCTATTGCTACCCAGATTATATACTATGCTGATCTGATCTGCTGGTCTATTGCTGCCGCGCAAGATGTACGCGGCTAAGCACGTGGACTTGTGATCGGTCTGCCCAGCCCACACCAATAGATTCCTCGCTGAGTTCTATTTCTACCGTACACTGGGCACGTATAGGTCATCCAACGGATCTAGGCATTCGTGAAGTTAGCCACAGGTGCGAGTTTGCGCATGTACAGTTCCTTCCCCCCCCCCCTCCTCATACCTCCAATTGCTCCCGAAAAAACGATACCTACTGCGCAGCTCTTGCGGCTAACTTCACGAATGCCTAGATTCGTTGAGCCAACTATACCTACTACCAGGGTTGGATTTCGTAGTATAATTATACTATTTGTACCATAATTTCATGATGTGTAGTATGTAGTATCCTAATGCAAGTATACTACGCGAAAGTAGTATAATTTTATGTTCAAGCCGATTTGTTTATTTGGTAGTAATTTTGAACATTTACCCTACAGTATCGAGATTTTCTGTACGTATGGCAATATCAAATCAGGCAAAGACAAACAGGGGACTCACTGATTCTTTCATGCGATGCTGTAAAAGAAAGTAAGATCGAAAATTTTACATCGTGTCAATGCAAAGGACGAAGTTCCGATTGACGAATTGGCTGAAATAGGCATCCAGTTCCTCAATTTGATAATTTTTGTAAATTTTTTTAGTGATTAATACAACAAAATTTCACTAACAAATGCTATTTTATTTTAATTCAAAACAAAATCGATGAAAACAGATACGTAGTATAATTTTAGTCAAAGTAGTATATTTTTAACTTCCATGTAGAATAATTTTTCAAGGGTCTGAATCCAACCCTGCCTACTACTATTGTGTCCGCTTTGCAGACACCGATAACATCATTAGCCGGATAGCCGGGGCTGTAAAAGTTCTACCAGAGCTGATAATGAGACCCACCCGAATACCATCTTCTCCCAAATTCATAACAGCACCTCTCTGTGCTATTACAGTAGGTAACCAAATCTTCTATTGTCACCGAATCATCCAGACCTGAGACTAAGGATCTCTTCGCCTAAATCCATCCCAAGTTTTTGTGCAAACGCTGCAGAGAAGTTAGACTACCTTCTACTCAACGCTTTCGTCATTGCTTTTACTTTCGTCATTGTTTGCAACAAACAATTTTGGTTAGGTTTTTTAAAAATTTATATTTCAATTTTATAAATTTTAAATGTATCTACCCTTCGTGATATAACTTATTCTCAACCATATTTTATTGTTCCATTTCCATGCTATCTATCAGCTTAAAACACGAGCTCTAAAATCAAGGTAAAAAGTTTTTAAAATAACGGTAGGTACAACATCAAACGTATAGAATCGTTGTCCCACAGGTTACTAAAATATGAATAAAACAATTTCTATAAAGTACCATTATCACCTTTATTGGTTAAAACTACAAAGTACATCGGTAAGTAGGGTACCTAGTTAATATTGTCCCCCACGCACTAAAAATTTGGAAAGCACACTGATTAAAATAATGATGCATATTTGTTATTTTTACGCACTTTATCAAGAATCAATGAATTTGGAGAAGCAGGTTGAGGGTATCTTGGAAATGTTTGATACCAACTTGTGCTCAAAAGTGCAGGATCATGCTGCCACCAACCATACTGAAATTACCACAAAAACATTCGTCATGTCCTAAGGTAGCTTTCTACTTCAGAAGCACATCAGTGACGTCTCAACTTCTATTTTCTATCGTGTCGCTAGTTCTTTCGAACCAGTCACCAAGAGTTATGAGTGTAGCTTGGGTGCGCAAGTAGAGAAAGGCCGAAGTAGTGGTTTGATTGTTTGAAAGATGATAATGTAAGATGAGTAGATTCAGAGTTGACGAATGCTAGGAGTGGAAGAAAAATGTTGTGCCGATCGATCCCACTTAGCGTGTGATAATAAGGCCAGGGGAATGATGAGTTCTGTCGAAAGATAGTGAACCTCAAAAGGCTCCATAGAACTTTTATGCGTAGAGCAATACCTATCACTTACTTCCAGTGACGTTGTCGGTGCGATCCTAAACATGTCGCAAGGTCCAACAGGCTTTATGATACCTTTGCGTTTCATCTTGATAAACCTCTGCATAGATCCGTAGGCAAATCCATTTACTCTGCCAGTGTAACAATCGATAGTTCGAACTGTGTGAACATCTGGTCTCTCAATCTATAATGTTAGAATAGTTAGACACAATCTTTAGTAACCATAACAGATCACTGTTTAGACAGCTTGAAAAGGGCTAGAAGATACCTATCTACCTAAATAGGTATCAAGATTATTATTAGTATTATACGGGAGTACCTAACCGTCATGTACCGTCATCAACCTATGTGATATTAAATCTAGCACAATATTTGAAGCAAAGCTCAAATTAATAAAATGGCTTAAATCCCTTGATTACAATTGCACAGAAACCCTACTACCCTCACCAAAATATGTATAAATGGATGCATGTATGAGTATATTTATTTATTTATTGTATATCATTTTAATGTATTTAAAATAACTACCTCCATGTATTTTGTATAAGAGACTATTTAACTCCCGTGTCAAATTATATTAATATTAAGTTAATACCTTACTGAAACCGAGGCTCCAAACTTTTGTAAATCGTATACCTACAGGTACCCACGATACAGATTTATCTAGTGTGGGAACCATTATTAATTAAGCCCTGATTAGTAGCCCTAGTAGATTGTACTATTGTTACTACTATAATAATAAGCTTCTATACATACATTATATTATGTATATATATTTTTACTGTAAATAAATAATTTTCATTTTCATTTTTTCTTGTGTAAGGCTAATGTCGTTATTTTTAAAACTTATATAACCTTGATTTTAGAGCTCTTCTATTAAGGCCCAGAATACTCGTCACACTATTCCTTACGTAAAAGTAACAAAAAAAAAAGTGACATAGGTCCGTATAGCAACGCGGATCTCCTCGGAATCAGACATAGCACGAAGCGAAATACCCAAATGACAAGTAAGTAGAGTGCAGCATGATAATGTGGCTGCTCTGAATGATATAACGAAAGCGACAATTTATAAAAAACAAATATGTTCAAGTAAATAGCTTATTTAAAAAAAAAAGGCTGGTTTGATTTGTTTCAAATTAACTGATTTACAGTCGTGGTCAACTAATTAGGGACACTCTTTGGTTAAACCGAATTGTGAATTTATTTTTTATTTTCCAACGAGTCTAAACCATATTCCATATCTCTTACATGTAAGTATAATTAGTCATTTATGTGCCCGATTATACAAACAATAACAACTTCTTAAACATTAAACCTCTTTACAGTATAGCTGATAGATTATCGTAGTGCTATTTGTTCAAATAATGCTGGCTGGCCATTTAATTAGGGACACTGAGATATTGCCTTCTATTTTCAAAATTTGAATCTCAATACTTTTTTACTTCTTCTCTTATTGTTTCGTGGTAGTTTTGGCGGCAATCCCGATATTTATTTTAAGTTTTGAAAAATATTTTGAAGAAAAATGGGTAAAAATAAAAGTTGCGATCCAACACTACGAAAAATTATCATGAAGTTTGTTGTCGAGCATGGTTGGCCATACCGAAGGATAGCAGAACATTTAAATTGTTCAAAAACTATGGTATACAATGCAGTGCAACATATCAGACGCAATAACACAGATTTTAATGTGCCCAGAACAAAAAGATCGAGAAAAACAACTCCGCAAGAAGATAGAATGATAGCCAGGTTAGCTAAGAAAGATCCGTTTCTAGGCTCTATTTTAATTAAACACGAAGTGTTTGGGACAGACGAAAGAGCTGGTGTCTCAGCTAGGACCGTTCGACGACGTCTGGTAGAAGCAGGGTTGTTCGGAAGAGTGGCTCGCAAAGTACCGTTGTTAAAGAAAGAACATAGAAATGCTCGTTTGGCGTTTGCACGTAAATATGGACATTGGACCTACGCCCAATGGCAACATGTATTATTCTCTGACGAGACCAAGGTTAATTTGATTTCTTCAGATGGAAGGCAATACGTACGGCGTCCAGTAAAAGCGGAAATGAATCCAAGATTCACAAAAAAGCAGGTGAAACATGGCGGTGGAAACATTAAAATGTGGGGTTCATTTTCTGGACGTGGAGTGGGACCTGTGAGGAAAGTTCAGGGTAACTTAGACCAACATCAATACAAGGCAATATTGGAGGAAACGATGCTTCCCTATGCTGAGGAGCATCTCCCTATTATATGGACGTTTCAGCATGATAACGACCCAAAACATACCGCCCGTTCAGTCAAGTCGTTTCTTACCAGTCAGTCAGTATCGGTGCTAGATTGGCCAGCAAATAGCCCGGACCTTAACCCAATCGAGCACCTTTGGCACGAAATCAAGAAAAAAGTAGCCACTTATCGTACCACAACTTTAGATGAACTTAATGAAGCTTTTTGTGAGGCATGGGCAAACATTCCTGTCGAAACATGCCAGAAACTGATAATGTCTATGCCACATCGGTGTCAAGCGGTAATTACTAACAAAGGTTTTGCTACTGGGTACTGATTTTACACGTAATAAAATGGAGCTGTTAAAGATATTATAATACTGCAGATTATTAGTTTTGTTTAACTCTATTTTTCATTATAGTTTACTGTCCTTAATTAAATGTCCAGCTACAGAATTATACCTTAAAATTGAATACATGTTCAACCTTTGATATTAAATACTTTTTTCTATTTATTTATTCTTTTATTTACAGCCATTTAAAGCATAATAATCGGACCAAATTATGCAAATAATAGTTACTGAGAAATCAATAGGGTTTTATATTTGTATGTACATAACCGGTTATTGTTCTTCACTATCTTGCATGTCCCTAATTAGTTGACCACGACTGTATATTCATGTGAAATAGAAATTCAAAATACCTTACTGTTCTGGATAAATTAGGGAATTTCTGAATTTTCAGAGGTGTTTTTGACATGATTTTTAACCAAGGTTTTCTAACTAATTCGTATTTTAGCTCCGGTTGATTTATCACTTATATCCTTGAGTAACGTGTAGTTCAATTTCAATGTAATCTATTAAGCGGTAATATAATGATTAGGGTTGCAATACTTGCAATTTCAAAATGCTGGGCCTTAAGCTGGATAGCGTGAAGATGGAGCAGTAAAATATTGGTTGATAACAATTTATTTCACGAAGGGTACATTTGAAATTAACTAATGTTCTACGAGATAATCAAAATTGTTTGTTGCAAACAATGACGAATAATGAGAACAATGACCAAACCACTGAGGAGAATCAATGAAATTAATGCTTATAGCTCAAACAGTTTGAATTGTTTGAGATAATAAGTACAATTTACACATTTCTTTACAATTAATAATTAGGAACATCGCCTCAGTGTAAGTAGCTAGATACCTACCTACTTAGTCACCTACCCAACATAGTACCTACCAAGGGTTAATAGACCTAATTATTGTTCCTTTACCCAACTACGACTAACTACTCCTGTTACTACCTCTGTTATAGGTAGGTAGTAGGTAGGCATAATTAAATTACCTTTTTCGGAAGTGTAGTTGATTTTTCAACTTCTTGCAATACCGCAATAGCGTCTTCTTTACTGACAGGTTCGTGATATTGAGGTTTCATTACATCTTTGATATAATTTTGCGGGCCATATAAAGTCACACCGAAAAATTCCATGGTATAAAATAGCGATTGAGATGTATTTGTGTAAATAATATTAATAACAATTCGAATTAATATGTTTTTATTTAGCCCTATTTGTTTCTAGGCCCAAATTTGAAATGATTGTGGTTGCTTTGATCGATTTTGTTTTGAGGTGACCAAAGACCATGGTACAAAACATTTAATATATTATCTATGTAGGTACTGCGCCAGCCAGACTAAAAAAAAAGACCATAGGGTATAGGTCCACAGAATAAAATATCCCTGCATTAACTGGCTTTGGTTGGTGTATCCTAGTACGTCTGTGGTTAACTTCTACCTCAACTTCAACCATTCGTTCGTATTCGTTCGTACTCCTACTCGTACGAGTGATTATATTCTCTTTGCTCGTACGTGATTCGTACCAGTATTTCTTTTCCAGCATAAAGCGAGTGATTATAATTATTCTCTTTGCCTAGTAGGTATATACGTCTGTGAGTAACATTTTAAAATTTCTTTTGAAAACCTCTTTTTATCGCCTAAGCAATAGAGTGATCAATTCGACCAACTCAATTCATTCACAAACTCAGCCGATTTTATTGTTCATTTTTCAAATAAATTTCTTTTCATGCCAAAGAAACAAACCATAAAAATATTCTATTGATTTGTCAATAAACTTTTATCTACAGGATAAAAACATACCTATCGCCTGTTACCTGGGTCAGTCAAGAGTTCAGGGCGTCGGTAGTTCGCCAGCACAGTGGAGTCATCACTCACTGGTCAATTGGTTCAATAACTAGACGGTCTGATATTATTCCCAAATTGCGATGAAAGTCAAATCCTGTAGATTCTGTCTTGCTGTGGAAGTGAGGGTGTTAAAACTAGGAAACACAGATGCAAAGCAGTTTATTGAAAAGGTGTTCAAAGAAAATGGTTTTAGACAGGTAAGTGTATTTTTTAGACTTTTATTTGGAATACTTATGTTTATGTACATCATGTAATCAAATGTACCTACTCATTTTCAGGAACTAAGTGGTGCACACTATATTTGTTATGAATGCAAAGCTTTGTTGCATAAATCATACAATTTCTTTAAACGGATACTCACAGCACAAGAGATTCTACAAAACCTAGTGAAAAAAAGTACAAAGGTAATTGCAAGAATGTGTATGGTATATAAAATAATCTATTTAAGTTTTTTTCTGTATCTGTGCTGAGCATCACACTGATCACACAATGAAATCAAATTAAACTTGGTATGGTTTATGAGGTAGGATATAGAATACTTTTTATCCCAAAATACAGCATGGTTCCTTTGGGATAAGGGATCAAAGTCAAAATGTGTATTTAGCTGTAATTCATGCCTAGTCTTTTTTAGTTAGAAAAGAGGTTCTTTAAAGATTGTAACTATTTCGAGGTCCTCTGTTTTGTAATTAGAATTACTGACATCATATAACTCTCAATATTAGCAATAGGGAGGTGTTTAAATGGAAATTGTGAAGGAAGTCGCTGGTACAACTAGTCTATACTAATATTATAAAGAGGAAAGTTTTGTATTTTTGTATTTTTGTTTGTAACAAATAAACTCAAAACTACCGGTCCAATTTAAAAAATTGTTTCACCGTTAGATTGCTACATTATCCCTGAGTAACATAGGCTATATTTTATGTAGGTACCTCGCAAGCAAAGCTGCGAACGGAAGCTAGTATAGTATAAAAACTAACTTTCTTTTAGATAACCACATCTATGTTGAATGCAATAGACAGACAAGAAACCGGTATTTCTTCTAGTTTGACAACACAGATTCTAGACAATATTGATGTTTTTTATGATGACTCCAATGATCTGAAAGAAGAAACAGATTATGATGTTGAACTATACAACTCCAATGAAAATCTGGATATTTGTGATAAATATGAAACTACAGATGATCCGGCACTAAATGAGTATAAAGAACATGATATTATTATAAAGACAAAACTAGAAAACTCTGATAAATTTGATCCTACATTTTCTATTGAAAAATACAAAGAGAGTTTGAAAAAAAAGAAAACTAATAGCAAGAACAGGGTTAGTATCGATGCCAAGACTGAAAATCATGCAGACAACCCTGTAAAGAAGAGTTACAAGCGACAGTTAGAACCATCAAAGTTTATATTAAGTCTGCCAAATGTTGGTGATAGAAGTGAGAGACGAAAGAATAAAACTTATACATTTACAGAAAATTATATTGAGACAAACCGAGATGATAAAGAATATTTTCAGCCAGATTCATCTGATGAATCTTCAAACAGCAGTGAATATAATTATTATAATGAAAATGGTGGAAGAATGAGACCAATAAGAGAATATCCGAGGAAATGTGAATGTGTAAGGGTTTTCTTAACTTCATATTACTATAGTTTTAACCATGGCATGCAAATGTATCTTTATAGTTCTTAAATGAGTAGTTAGACAGTTAGTACAGTATACAGTTACTTAAAAAAATGTATGTATAGGTGACCAAGAAATTAGTTTACCACTTTTGATGACATCTCCCAGTACCATAATTATTCGCTAAGTATTACTGTATTAGGAATGACAGATTCTGATGTAGCAGTTATTAATCTGTCAAGCGAAAATAGCCCTTGATGTTTTGTATGTGCATATGATATTCAGCCTTAGAGTGGTAAACCAATTTCTTGGTCGCCTATACAAGAATTGCAATTTTTTTTTAATTCTTTCTCTGTGAGACTGTCTGTTTAATTAAAGGCTTTACTGCATAGTTATAGGTATCTTTTCATATAGGAGATGTTAAAAGCAATTTTCTCTTTCAGTGTGAATATGAAGTTATGGGAGGAAAGGAACACTATATACATTACATGCATGTCCATCCTGATACACCATACCCTTATTCTGTTGACAAACCAAAATCTGTTTGTCAATACTGCGGTAAATTATTTAGGGTAAGTATATATTATAGGTACTTTAAATGCAAAATAAATGGATACGAATTTCTGGATACCTATTTCAGAATGACCTTCTAAAAAGGGTAAAATGGGGTGTCAAAGTTAAAGTTAGTATGGGATTTTTTTGAGTTGTGTGATTTTTTTCAAACTCGGTTTCAATACTTTAAGTGAACGAGTAGCAAGCGGGAAAGCTAGTAATAAGTATATTTTTTTACAGAGTATATATTATCATGTTCAGCATGAATTAACACATAGAAATGAGAAAAATATTGCATGTTCAATATGTCCTGCAATGTTTTGGAACCAAGCTAGGCTTATATCACATATGAATACCACACATACAAAATTGTATTCAGAATGTGATTATTGTGGTAAAAAGTTTAAAACAAAATCTGATCTGAAGAGACACATTCGGGTAAGAA
The DNA here is from genome assembly GCA_963675405.1 of Cosmorhoe ocellata. Taxonomy (NCBI): domain Eukaryota; kingdom Metazoa; phylum Arthropoda; class Insecta; order Lepidoptera; family Geometridae; genus Cosmorhoe; species Cosmorhoe ocellata. The sequence goes on along the minus strand of OY776246.1, from coordinate 9,343,823 downwards.
AATTGAAAATAAATGTTTATTTTGATATAACCAAATGATCTTAAGTAGGTACTTTGATTATAGTTAAGTAGACTAACTTGGTGAGCAGACTAAAATTTTTTAGGTACCTACTATGATTATGAAATGAGTTTGTTTGAAAACCTAAGTAAAAGCTAAGGTATTCAAATCAAATTTGTTTATTACATTCACTGAACATATCAAATGTTGGTAATGTGTGAAAGGAGCAGTGTCCAGTTTGCTTTACTTTTTAGCTTTTTGTTTTCCACTATAGGTACGCTGAATGAATCTAAACAAAATGTATCATCTGATACCTAAGTAGGTAAAGATTTAAATCGATTTAAATCATTATGCCCGTACGGGATTGAGACCACGCCGTTTTGTTGCCACACGAAATGAGATAGCTCGCTCATTTGGCACACCAAATATTTTCAATTTCAGGGTACAAAAGGAAAAATTATATTTTTTTACGAAAGATCGTGCAATATTATTGCACAATAAATGGTGAAATAACTGTTTGGTTCATTTTTTACTAAACATTAGTGTGCTTGCATCGGCATTTTGTTAATAAACACAAGTAAAAACAGTGCCACAGTTTTTGGCGTCCGGGCATATCTTCGATTTAAATCTTTGTTTGTAGGTACCTACATAATTTGACATCTCTGATCCATGCTAAATACGATCAATGTGGTGCAATATTTTTTTATTTCAGATTCATACAGGCGAGAAACCATTTAAATGTATCATTTGTGGCGCCAGATTCACGACCAAAGGCAATCTTGGTATTCATTATCGCTCAAAACATGAAAACCTGAAAGAAAATAAAAGGAAAACAAAAAGTTCCAAACGTGAAAGAGAAAGTGTCTATTTTAGTGACGAATCTGATGACAGCCTAATTGCTTTGTTAGGTGCAACTACAAAGCAAGAAAAAAGAATTAAAAAAACAACATAATATATAAACAAAATCAGGTGTAGGTACCTACCACTATCAAAACCATTATGTAGCGAACACACGTTGGCCCTGGCCTGCCGGGTGAGGCCCAATCATGGCCAACGCCCAGCGTGTAGTGAGGTGGTTCGCCTAGGGTCGCCGACGCCTGTACAGGCCTGTACAGGCTGGCCGCCGATCCCGTCGAGTGTCGGTTTTTGGGCAAAGATCAAAGAGAGTTGGCCGCGCGGCCCGCCTGCCGTCTACACGTTGGCTTGCTATTCAGTCTCTTGCAAACTAGCGCACGGGACGGACGTGCGTGTCTACTCGCCGAATGCACTATGATACGTGTCGCAAAATAAGCGACAGGTCCAATGAACGTATTTGATGTTTGTTGAGCTACTTTTTTATTTATTTATTTAGGTATGATCAATAAATGTAAGTAACTAGGTAGGTTCCATAGGTACAGCGCTGGTTTCCATAACATCGCATAATGTAGGTAGTAATCATTTTTACCAATCTACCTACTTTACCTACTGTTAGGTGTTACCTACCTAAGTGTACCTGTAAATGTGTGATATAAGATGGTAATAAAATAAGTAGGTACTTAGACTTATTTTATACATAAATAATGCATTCAGGAATAGGTATGTACGTACCTACTGTAAGTATGTGATACGATGGTAATAAAATAAGTACCTAGACTTATTTTATTTTATGTAATGCATTCAGGAATAGGTATATAGGCTGCATATTTCATTCCATCCATGACCTCATTTTTTTTTTTAAAATATCGATCGTAATTCGCCGGCGCGCCGAGTCAAAATCGACGTGCGCCTTGCCTGCCTGATCGGAGCGCACTGAGGCGAGGGCCAACGTGTGGATGGCACGCCGGGCGTGGCCCGGTGTTATCTCCATCCTTGTCTAAATTTTTTGTCCTTGTCACACTGACCAATCATCGCCAATATGTGGAAGCCCTATTATAAACAAATCGTTGTATACAACAACATTTTTGTAACGTCGACTTAGGCTTAGGTACCTACCTGTTGTGATGATGTTAGGTTATATTGTCTTTCTAAATAAATAAATAAATTTTCTACCTATCTTTGTTTGTACCCCTATCCAAAGATTTAAATAGGCCTCTATCTAATCTTCTCATTGTTCACTAACCTCACCACAACCTTTTACAAACCATCATGGTTTCAGAAACATCAAATTTCAATCTTGAAGTACAGTTCATGATTCATCCAACGCAGGGTTGGATTCAAACCCTTGAAAAATTATTGTATATAGGTATGGAAGTTAAAAATACCTATACTACTTTGACTAAAATTATACTACGTTTCTGTTTACATCGATTTTGTTTTGAATTAAAATAAAATTGCATTTGTTAGTGAAATTTTGTTGTATTTATATTTAATTACTTAAAATATTCAATTGAGGCAACTGGACTTCGTCCGATAGTGTGCAAGGCTCAATGAAACAGTGTGACCAACTCTTAAATACAGATCCTGCCTTACTTTTGTTAAAAACCTGCCAAATCCTGCCAAAGTCGGTAGTAAAAAATGCCTAAATAATGCCAACTTTAATTACTGAAGTTTTAAACCAAGAAAAGTAAAAATACACTTAAATATGCTATATTTTTATTTAATACTAGCTTCCGCCCACGGCTTCGCCCGCGTGGTACCTTGAAAATCAAAAACAAATCTATCCCACGGGAACCTATGTGTTATTATAAAATGTAGCCTATGTGTTATTCCAGACCATAACCTATATCTATGCCCAATTTTATCCAGATCCGTTCAACCGTTACAGCGTGAAAGAGAAGATAAACATACCTACATCCAGTCATCCATACAAACATTCGCGTTTATAATATTAGTGGGATAAATTAAAAATTACAGTTAGCGTCATAATGTTCATTTTCTTCATCTTTATACATAGATTTATTCATTAAATTTAACATTGTCTTTGGTTGGTTTATATGCAGTGCAATCGCCGGCGCGCCGTGCTCACCAATGTCTTGTTTAACGTGCAGGCTATTTGTGCTATATCTGTTTCGTGTTTTTGTCTTGATTCAATTATTTAATTGTAAGCACAGCAGTCATTTTGCGAAATTGGCATATCCCATCAAAAACATAAATGTGAAATGAGAGCCAAGTTCAATAAGTAGGTATGCTTTAGTCGTTGACTTCAGCGACAAAAGAAGTGAGATCTAAACGGGTGCCAAGTACAATGGTCAGTCCTAAAACTTATTTATAACAATATGAAATATTTTTAACAACTTTAAAATATCATTTCATCTTAAAACTTAGGATATTATATTGAAGCCTAAGGTCTAACTTGGCTAGTTCTCATATAGGTACGAATTAACAACTTACTTACTATGTCCAATCGCTAGTTTCTACCAGCAATCCAAATTTTTAGATGAATAAAATAAAAACTTGCAAAGGCTATACCTAATATAATTTGTACCTACTCTTAAGAAAACTAGCCAAGTCAGACCTTAGGCTTCAATATAATATCCTAAGTTTTAAGATGAAATTATATTTTAAAGTTGTTAAAAATATTTCATATTGTTATAAATAAGTTTTAGGACTGACCATTGTACTTGGCACCCGTTTAGATCTCACTTCTTTTGTCGCTGAAGTCAACGACTAAGTAAAACATACTTATTGAACTTGGCTCTCATTTCACATTTATGTTTTTGATGCGATATCATTACTTTTTGTACAGAACTTATTAGTAAGTAGGTACTTATTCTTATATTATTATACTTATATATCTACCTGCAAGGGCGGCTCAAACTATTGGCACATTGTATTGTACATGTAGGTATACCTAAGTAGGTAGGTACTTACTGAATAAGTATACGTAGGTACTACCTATATCTAAAAATTTTATTAGCTAGACAGTGAGTTATTGTTATTATAGGCTACCTACCTATAAAATAACGTATTGTGTATTTTAGTGTGTCAGATAAGTATCCTACCTATTTATAGTTAGGTAGGTACCTACTTACTTAATTTTACAAGTTATATATAGTATTCTATTGAGCAAGTGTACCTATCTAGGTACAGTAAGTATCTATCTACCATTGAGCTACCTACTTACGTAGGTACGTGCTAATAATTTGAACTGTCCAATGTCCATGTTAGTTAGGTTGCTATGTAAATCCTACTAAACGCGACAGTTTGTAAGAATGTATGGATGCGTGGATGTATGTTTACTTACTTTACTTACTTTTTATCTCGGAAAAATATAAGGTTCTCGCGGCATAGATTTGTTTTTTTTTCAAGGTATCACGCGGGCGAAACCGCGGGCGGAAACTAGTACTGAATAAGTGTACCTACTACCTACTTACCCGACACACTATAATCTTTGCTCTTACTTATATTATAGGCGCTATAAGAGTTTCTAAGAGAATGAATTAATTGAAAAAGTACAATAAAAATATAAAAATTTACAAGTTTCAGATTTTTTCCTTTGTATCCACCCCACTACCTACCTGGATGCCAAATTTGAACGTTCTAGGTCATCTGGAACTGGGTTATAATTAACGTCTATAGGTCAGTCAGTGATACGATTTTCCATAACAAACCATTTTTGGATGTTAATATCTAAATAACCGTTTGAGGTGTGTTTATGAAATTCGGTGCATATATTTTACTCGCAAGTGCCAATAGATGAGCCAAATTTGACTTGTTTATGTGAAATTAGCTGTCCCGCCCGCGACTTCGTTCACTTAAAGTAGGTATCTAAACTGAGTTTCAAACAAACCACACTAATAAAAAAATCCCATAAATAACTTTGACATCCAATTTTACCCATTTTAGAGGGCTATTTTGAAATATCCAGGAAACGTTTCCATTTATTTTATATTTAAAGTATCCAAACCAAAACTAAGACCAATCACACCACCCTTTAAAAAGTAAGTACCCATAAAAACATTGACCCCACATTTGACCCCTTTTTGAAGGTCATATTGAAAAATCCTGAAACACTTTGTTCATTCATTTTGTATTTACAGTACACAAAGTTTCAGACCAATCGCACCACCCGTCAAAAAAATCCCATACAAACATTGACCCCTTTTTTACAGTTATATTGAAAAATCCTGAAACATAAACAAAGTTTCAGGCCAATCGCACCACCCGTTAAAAAATTACCATACAAACATTGACCCCCTTTTTTAGAGTTATATTGAAAAATCCTTTAACATGAAATTAAGTTTCAGACCAATCGCACCACCCGTTAAAAAATCCCATACAAACATTGACCCCCCCCCCCCCCCCTTTTGACCCCCTTTTTAGAGCTATATTGAAAAATCCTAAAACACGAAATTAAGTTTCAGACCAATCGCACCACCCGTTGAAAAGTTCCTATACAAACATTGACCCCCCATTGACCATTTGACCCCCTTGTTTTAAGGTTATATTGAAAAATCCTGAAACACGAAACAAAGTTTCAGACCAATCGCACCAGGTTAAAAAGATCCCATACAAACATTGACCCCACATTTGACCCCTTTTTTAAGGTTATTTTGAAAAATCCTGAAACACGTGTTCATTCATTTTGCATTTACAGTACACAAACAAAGTTTCAAGCCAATCGCACCACCCGTTAAAAAGTTCACGTACAAACATTGACCACACATTTGACCCCTTTTTGAAGGTTATATTGAAAAATCCTGAAACACGTGTTCATTTATTTTGCATTTACAGTACACAAACAAAGTTTCAGAACAATCGCATTACCCGTTAAAAAGTTCCCATACAAAAATTGACCCCACATTTGACCCCTTTTTGATAGTTATATTGAAAAATCCTTAAACACGTGTTGATTAATTTTGCATTTACAGTGCACAAACAAAGTTTCATGAAAATCGTTCCACGCGTTAAAAAGTTTCATACTAACGTTTTCACCCTTTTTCACCCCCTTAGAGGTGGAATTTCCAAAAATCCCGTCTTAGTGGGTGGTTTTGTTATAAAAGGAACCCACCTTTCAAATTTCAGCTTTCTAGCTTCAGCGGTTTCGGCTGGGCGATGATAAATCAGTCAGTCAGTCAGTCAGTCAGTCAGTCAGTCAGTCAGTCAGTCAGTCAGTCAGTCAGTCAGGTTAAGCTCTTATATAGATATAGATAGTTTTTGAGTTACGAGGGGGTGAAAAATGACCCAAATGGTTCCTGTAATATTACACACTGTGCGCGCTTCGCCCGTTCGCTTGAACTTGGCTGACACGCTGCCGCGTGTCTAGATTTGAATATTAATATTATAACATTTTATTTACTACCCCAATACTGCCAAAAACTGCCAGTTTTTTAAAACGTCAGCCGATGATGCCATAGTCTAAAATGAGAGGCCAATCCTGCCAAAATGGCAGGAACCTGACACAAATGGTCACACTGCAATGAAATTTCATTGTCCAATGTCCTCTCGGACTCGTCCATAAGTCACGACTAATAAGCCGCATCTTTTAAAGTATGTTTACCGCTTCAGGCATCGTCCGCGGACGGTGTTGCCAGCAGTGTTGGATTCAGACCCTTGAAAAATTATTGTTTATGGAACTTAAATATTAGTACTCGACACTCACACTTTCACTACTTGACATGTTTCTTCATCTACACCAGTGCTACCAACCGATAGATAGACGTTGGTTGTATGAACTTACAGAAATATGAATAAATTTAGTAATATTTTAGATTTTTGCTTAGTAAAAAAGTAACGTTCTGGCAACACTGGTCTACATAGGCGTGGCCAGAATCGTCCGAACACACCTCAGAGTAAAGATGAACACACCTTGCACCAAAGAAAAGACATTTTATCTACTGCCTTGCACACTATCAGCCGCATCCGTCAACCGCGGCATTTTTGAGAACCATAGATTGTAACTTTCTGGCAATTTTTAGACAAAATATTTTTGTATATTTTAAATTGACAGATCTTCTTCAGTCAACTTCAATCAAATGAAGCTAGGTACAAAAAAAGAAAATAATAATAAGAAGTTGAAAAAAAGAAAAAGTAATTGTCTCTGTTTGCTCTCTCTGGGGAGACTCCCCTCCCCTCCTCCCTCTTTGTTTGTGAGTGAGTGAATCGATCGATCGAACTAAAAAAAATTGTCTTTCAAAGCGATTCGCATACTAATTGCAATTATTATTGCGGTGCAAAATAAATTCAAATCAATTGTATCTTTGTGTCGAGACGAAAGCGGGAGTCCTTATCTAGTTACCTATAAAGTATCTAGGTAGGTACACTCTCATCCGTCTACATTTTGCCTGTCGCGTATATAAATAGAAAAAAGCAAGGAAACACATCTTGCTGCTTATCATTTTCAGGTTGATCTCCTCATTATTCAAACTTGGTGAGGCTGTAGGCAATTTTGTTCCTGAAGCAGTGTTTGAAGATTTCTTCCCATTATGGATGCGGTAAGAAAAACTAACTCATAAAATAGAGCACTGAAACTCGCCTAAGTACTTACCTAATTACAATAGAGTTATAATAGAATCTAGAAGTTTTTGTTACCTTGTTTGCATCTCAATTGATGACATCATACTCACTTTTGAGTCATTGTGTTTGTTGTCACGTAGATAAAGAAATTCAACTGTAAAAATAAACCATTAAGATAGCTAATATTATTATGTACCTACATGTTCTCTTGCACATAGTCATTCATGATTGTTATCTCTGATATTCAAAATGAAAGGCAAGCCACAAATTTGTGACCATATTCTACCTGCCTCACAGCAGCGTTGGTAGTAGCTCTGCCTTCTATGCTGTGCGTTGTGGACTCAATCCCCACCCAGGATAAACATTTGTGTGATGAACCCAGATGTTTCTTTTGTGTCTAGGTGTTATTAGTATTAGTATAAAAAATAATATAGCTAATAAATAATCTATCAACTATCTGGTTCCCCAGTACATACTTAGCTTTCTTTGGAGCTAGATGGGGTTGTGTTTAATGTCTACCAATATTTATTTATTCTTTATATATTTTATATTTCAGTTTGGCGATGCGCCTACGCGTGAAGTTCCACCAATGCTTAGAAAGTTATTAGATTTTGATGTTCGGATCACCAAAAAAGTTGTGGAATTATCAATGAGACTCACACCATTAAGATCTTTGCGCAACCACGCCAGATTCCTTGAGGTAGGTAGCTAGGCACATTTTTTAACTTCATTAAACATTAGCTGTGCCCTACAGTTTCAAACACAAACAATCACATTTTATAATAAACTTTAAAATTAAATAAAATAAATAAATATGATCAAGACTGTAATCCCCAGGCTCGGTAGATATTTTCTCAGATTTTTAGTTACTTTGATCTATGAAGATATCTAAAGAGGGTAGTCAGAGGCAAGTCCAAACATGACATTTGGTACATGCCCACATTTTGCAAAGTAGTTGTAAATAAACTTTATCAGTGTATAAACACTGGCAAGTTGTGGAAATGTAAACCACTAAAATTATAAGAAGTCTCATCTCATAATTTGTGTAAGAGGTGTGGATCTTCCAGTCACTATTTTTTGTGAATGCATTAAGAAGAAAATATTTACCTTAAACCTTTAAACAAGCAATTCTTGCATATATTATAATCTAAATCTCAGAAAGAGCTCCAACAATTACATTAAATTTAGTATGCAGGGGGTTTCGGGCAATAAATCGATATAGCAAATTTCATTTTTTAGGAAAAAAACTGAGCAAAGCTCTGTCACCCAGACCCTGTACTATTACATAGGCATAACTACTGTAACTACCTGCTACAGTTGTTCTTTTTTTAAATTTCAGGTGTCATGCCACGGGATAGTCTGGTTGGCAGGATGGCTGACCTTTATCTGGTTGTTCAATAATAAGGAACTGTATCAGCTTCAAGTGAACCTCTTATTGGGTAAGCTTGCTAAATAATTTTGAAGTTATAAAGAAAGTACTTATCTATCAGATAAAACAGATCACAACTCATAACCCAGGCTTGGTAGATCTCATCAGATCTTTGAAGATATTGAAAGAGGGTGGTCAGTGGCACGTCCAAACATGAAATTTGGCACATACCCACATTTTGCACAGTAGTTTGTTATCGGTATGTGACAGGTTGCAAGCCCATCTCCACTGAGAATGAATACTAACTTATGACACACCTTCGAATTTTTGGTTATAGGATATGCCGGTTTCCCCACAATGTTTACCAAGTATATCATTTCCAGATATTTTATTAGTACCTACTTAAATAAATAAATATTGGTGGATAGTCATAATCAATGTACATAATAATCATTCTATGAGTTTATAATTACTATAAGAGTTATAATAGATGTTTTCTATTTTCAGCTCTCATCTTGGACATAGTATTAGTAGCCTTAATCAAAGCCTTTATGAGACGACGTCGGCCGGTGCCAATGAACAAGCTTCTACCAGGCAACCCGGACAAGTACTCATTCCCATCAGGCCATGCCAGCCGGTCCGTCATGATTGCATTCACCTTGATCTACCTGCACCCTGTATCAATGATTTTCTACCTTCCAATTCTTGCGTGGGCATCTGCTATATGTTTGTCCAGGGTATTAACTGAACGCCACTACATTTTGGATGTAATCTGCGGGGCAGAATTAGGCATCCTTGAAGGTCTGATCATGTCTATGATTTGGGTTTCTCAAAGCACTTCAGCGAGTATTTTATCATCACTGTCTGATGAAAAGTTGGATGGAGGAGAATTCCATGTTTAGAATAATTAAATTTTGAGATCAAAAACAAGTTGTCAAAATTGAAAAAAAAAAAAAGATTCTTTGTTGTTGTTAAATTATTCGCTCATTTATTGAGCAGGCTTATAGTCATAGACCTTACTGCCTAGTCTTGCGTAAATTAATTTCTTCCGTTTTCTATAATCTAACTTAATCTAACCTAACCTAACCGCCATTTTCTCCTTGGCGGGATGCTCAAAAAAAAAAAAAAAAAGATTCTTTACAATAATAATTCATGTAGTACACACAGATACACACATAATAGAAAATGTGTTTAGTTGAAATAAAATATTGCATTTTAATCCAAAGTCTACAGATAATAATATATACCTACCTACATACTAGTTATCCCTACTTTAAAAAAAAGGTAGGTCACCTTCATGTAAAAAAGTTGACTTAAACAATCTACGGAAGTTGAACTGATCACAGATCAGCCAGAGAAATATATTAAGAACAAGATTATAAAATTAAGAACAAGCCAAAAACAGTGATTTTATTGCATTTGAAATTCAAAAGTAGTGAGATCTCAACTTTTGATTTAGTAGGTTACCTATGTATTGTAATAATAATGAACCTTTAGTGGAGTAATATAATCCTAATCCTAAAATTCAGTAAAATATGTATTATTGTCTAAAGTAAGTACTTACATAATTATGTATGACATTTATTATTACTTATTAAATATGCTAGAGAAAAAACTTTTATTAAATTATTAAAATCGATTGAATTTTATTTTAATTTGCTGGCATTTGATTCTCTGGTAGGTAGGTACCTCCTCTAGACTTCTAGAGGAGGTGGTATAGGCGACCAAGAAATTGGTTTAAGCACTTATTACACTACACTTTCTCCAGGGACCCTTACCCTGAATAAGTGTGGTGTAATAAGAGTTAGGGAGCAAGGGACCCTTACTAGGGTGTCAGGGAGTACCCGGCAAGCCTTGCTCCCTTGCAAGGGGCCGCGCCCACCCTTGCTACAGGGCCCTGCCAACCGTGTAGTGTAATAGGGCTTTTACCACTTTATGGCTGAATATCATTTGCACGTACAAAACATCAAGGGCTATTTTCGCTTGACAGGTTAGTAACTGCTACGTCAGAATCTGTCATAGTAATCCTTAGCGATTATTTATGTTACTGGGAGATGTCATCAAAAGTGGTAAACCAATTTCTAGGTCGCCTTTAACTAAGCTCAAAATATTTTATCATGGTCTCTTTAGAAGTCTCTGGGGCCGTTAGGTGCTACGCTGGTATTAGGGCTGAGCCATTCTTCTTTGGAATTAAATCCGATATTTTTTACATTGAAATTGGAAAAAAATAATTTTATTTATGACCAATGTCATGCATGATGACGCTCACTGTGATTTGACGTTTGACGTGTTGAATGGAAAACGGGCGAACGAATGACTTGTGTTGCTTTGCTTGGTCTTCGTTTGGCTATTTATAGGCCGCTGTATGCCGTGACGTGTATGGTATAGTGTACAGAGTGGACCATAGATAGAAAGAAGTGGTTGCTGGTTTGGTGCCTTGTTGGTGTTGGTGGGTTATTTTGGATTGTTGTTTGTGTTTGCTGTATGTAACATGATATAAAATATTATTTTTTTGGTATTTTTATGGCTGAATTAACAAGTTTAGTACAAGAACTGAAAAGCAAGTAATGTTATTCATCTAGTGGTGTTTACATAATTAGCTAAAACTTAGAATTGACTTTTGTTTCAATACTTATAAAATGGGAAAATTTACTTTCGTAAAAGATTACGTGGCATGAATATTATTTACTGATAGGCATTCTATTAACATTGTGTATATTTCAGGGGTTCATCATGAGGAAGCTGAAAGGCGCTGTGAAGGAAAACGCGCGACAGAAGCGCGAAAGGAAACAAGAATTCGCGAAATCACGGCAGCAAATTCATACAATTGTTTTGCCCACTTTCGCTGTAATATTCCTATTTATATGCCTGTACGTATACATGAAGACAAGACCAAGCTCAATGCAGTACGCGTAAATAATTGCTCTAACACACAAGTTGGTTATTCCACTTTAAAATTGAAATCTCTTGCTTACTGCTGATAGGTTGTGACTTAGTTCACTGTAAATGTATTTATTACCCATGTTACATAGGTCTAAAATAGATTATATTTTGTATGTAGGCACTCGTTTTAACAAAGCATTCCAGACATTTTACATATCACATCATATTTTCAGAGTGTAAATATTAAAATACTTGATGATTTTTTGAGTTTTACTTGTTTATTTTCTTTACAATATAATCCTAATCATCCAATCTACAAAATAGACCTAGCAAGTTACCTACATGCATCGGTTTATCTAAGGTTGTAGGAGCGAAGAGGCTATTTTATGCAGCTAAAGAAAACAATAGTTTTTCTTACATAGGTATAATTTTGCTAGTTTTAATAGATTAGGTACAATTGATTATGTACAAATGAGAACAACTCATGGATAAACAAGTATTGATGATCACAGAAACTAGTGGTATAGAAAAATATTTCTCTTTACCCTCCACTAAAAACTAAGTTAAGACTGTGCATTGATTTTCACTCCTAACTAGTAAGTAAACAGGCCATTGAATTTATACTAGACTAGCTTCCTCCCACGTGTTCGCCCAAAACGAATCTATCCCATGGGAATCATGCATTTTTCCACGATAAAAAATAGTCTATGTGCTATTACAGACAATCTGTGTCAAATTTCATCCAGATCCATTCAGCTGTTTCAATGAGTAACAAACATACATCCATACATTCTTACAAACTTTCGCATTTATAATATGAGTAGGATGATTAATACAAATTGTGGATCATTGTAACTCACAAGATACTTAATTTTTGTTATATGGATTAAGTTTGCTTGGTATTATGGGTCTTTAGTCAACTGAGGCCACTGTCAACTTATCCCATGGGATAAGTTGACCTAATGCATTTTTGAATCGGTCAACTCATCCTATTGTTACATTTTATGATTTGTATTATAACTAAATTGACGAAATGCTATGTACTGTTCAGATTGATTGACTGTTTCTGTTTGCACTGTTGCACCATCCAGCCAAGCGCCCAGCCGGAAGCTAGCAGCATCAGCAGCCCGCTGACACAGTAGAACTGAGACTGTATAGGCAAGTTCATGGTCTGTATGAACACCAGCGTGAATATCGCCTGTAGACCCGTGCCGACGAGGGTGTTGACGCCGAATATAAGCCCAAAGCAACTCTCATCGCTGAGATGGCTGGCTATTTTTGCACTGCAAGGAGATAATACTCGTATAATATTGGTGGACAATTCACACAACGCCATCTAGCCCCAAACTAAGCAGAGCTTGTACTATGGGAACCAGGGGCCTTATCACGAAGTCTTCCAGAACGATTCCATTATAGAAACGTCACTACCTCATACAATTTGCATAGGTCATGGTACGAAATAACAATGTACTACTAATTCGGTAATGTATTCTGAATTCGTGGTGAGGCCCCAGATGGCTGATAGATTAGTTATACCTATACTTTTTTTGCAAATACATACATAAAATACATAACACCCAGACACAGAACAAACAACTGCATTCATCACACAAATGTTTGTCCTGGGTGGGGATCGAACACAACCTACAAGCGCGGAAAGCAGAGCTACTACCAACTGAGCTGTGAGGCCAGTCAAAAATATATTTAACATAACATATTGGTGGTCTATTAGTACAATTTTAAAGTCGTGGTTTTGAATCCGGTCGTGCACCAACTAATTTTTATATTTGAAATATTCATATTGTACTCTATTATAGAGCAGTAACTACTCTCAAATAGTGAAGAAAAACGTGAGGAAACCGGCAATCTCAAAAACAAGTGTCAGTATAGAGAGAGCCTCTGAGGCGCATTTCCATTCTTTCACCTCACAGATCGAAATAATTGTATTGTATCGGTCTACCTATAGTTATAGGTACCAGTCTCTCACCTAGCCAAAGTAATGGTGAAATGAAACAGCATTCCCAGAACGATATACCCAGCGTAAGACACGAAGATATTAGGTACAATCGTGCTGAGAAATAAGGCCACGCCTTGCACGGCAACAATGGGCGCGGGTAACGCCGACCGCGTCAGGATCGACGCGAGGTAGGCCCCGCCTGCACCTAGTAGCGTTTGTATCGCCTCTACTGCCCCGTTGTATGGCGCCCTCTGCAATGTAATAAGTGTGTCATAGAGTAGGTGCTTATTATGAAAGAGTTTGTTTAAAAAATAGTGCTTGGCCCTTCGCTCCTACTTCTCGTTGCTAACGCTCGCGCTGGCCTGTAACAGGTATACTGCGCGCATGCGTTCGAGTGCCACGCATTCACTCAAGCTCTGTCTCTTACATACCCTCTCCATGGTAGCGTTAAACGTTTAACGCACCCTTGTTGGAAGTCGCATTAGAAGTTTCACTTAAAAAAAAACGGTAAGTGGCAGACTAAACATTTATGTTGAGTATGTGGGTCGTGGGAATCAAACTTGCATACAACCCAAAGCGCAGAAGGCAGAGCTACGGCTTTTGATAGTTTACGAAACTCTGTTTCCTTTCGTTTTCTTCCATACATTTGCCTGCAGCACCCCTAGCGGACACTTACGGCATTGTAGGTATGGAAAAAACGAAACTAATAAAGCTTACTATACGTAGGTACTATTAAAACCCGTACTAAGCTCCCTGATAGGACACCTTAGCTAACGTGATATTTATATTTTTACTGACACAGAAAGTTTCAAACATTCTCGCTATTTATAACTTGAAACAATAGGTAGGTAGGTACCTACTATTGTAGATAGGTACTATGGTAGGTAGGTACCTGCCTAGAAAAATCAACATTAGCAGAGATAAGTTGCCTTGCGTGGCGAGATCAGATAGCACTATCTTATGGATAAAGCTGTCTGTACTCTGTAGACTGTAGATAAATAGCATAACTCAGAAAACAGCATAAACTACATTACAGCTAGCAAGTGAGTAGACGTTCAGGGGCCTTACCACGAATTAATAATACATTACCGAATTAGTATTACATTGTTATTTCGTACCATGACCTATGCAAATTGTATGGAAGTAGTGACGTTCCTATAATGGAATCGTTACGGAATCGTTCTGGAAGAGTTCGTGGTAAGGCCCCAGGGGTCTTACCACTAGCTCTTTAAAACCATCACGTTTCAAAAAGTAATATTTCAAGCTAAGTAACAGTACTTCAATACAATTTTTATAGATCACGGTACGAAATATCAATGTAATGTCACTTTGATATTGCCCAAAGAGCTTGTGGTAAGGCTCCAGGTCGTTGACCTGGTAAACAGTAGAATAGAAACAAAAACGCAAACAATATAACTAGGATTTCCATAAGGAAGAGATAAAAAAAATAGGTAAGTATTAAATTCCCAAAAAAATTCGGCCAGGTTAGCGGATCCCCGTTATCTAGTTGGTATTACTGTGGTATTACGAAGGTTTTGAGTTTGATTCCTGACATAGTCAACTATTTTTGTTCTTTTTCTCAGAAATGTTAGTTAAATACGAGTATAATACTTACAGGATCGGCAGATTCTTCCTTTATGTGTTTCCAAAGCAGTTGTATATAGACCTGCGCTTGCACGAAGAGGGCCGTCGCGCATGCGTAGAGCGCCGACCACGCGAGCACCGCGGGCCGGGAGTACGCCGCGCATGCGTGCCTGCTGAGCAAGTTAGTCGCCTGCGCAACGCCAGAACGGCACGAATGCTGGAAACAATATAGCCAAAAGTCACATTATACATACCAATTTTCATGTCGGGGCTGTCCATTAATCACGTGATGTCTTTTTAACATTTTTTAACCCCTCCCCCATGGTGATACGTGGTGAGGTTTAAGACTATCCCACCACCCCCCACCAAAAATCACGTGTTTTTAGTACCTACAAAGAATCTTAAAATTTTTAAGTATCGGTATAAAGTATGTACATGGGGCGCAATGCAGAACAACGGATTTCTAATTCTAAATAAATTCATGAGATGGCGTTAGGAGTATCAATTCCTATTAATGATTGCGTAAAAATCATAAAAATCCGAAATTATGCACTGAGATAAATATTTTATATTTTAACTATGTTTAGACTAAATAAACTCATGACGAGAACATAAAAAAAACCTTTCATAACAAAATTTAAAAATTTTTGCAATATATTTTGCACCTTGCGGCCAGTAGCGGCAACACAATGATATTTTTGAACCAACTATATAGTTTCTTACTTGGTGTTCATAGATGGCGCCTGAAAACTTATTTCTATTCTATATATTCTGGAGGATATAGTACGTGTGAGTAGGTACCTTCATAGATCTATGCTCGAAAAAAGTTCAAATTTATCGGAAGTTCGTGTGGAGTGGATGTAGACAGGTGTAGGTACCTACCTCTGAGTAAAGTAAAAATGTACTACAAGGATGTAGGTGTACCTACCTACTTTTTTACGCAACAAGTAAATGGCTATAAGTAAAAGGTATATATATATATATATATATATACCTATACAAAAACTTAATTTACAATTTATGTAAGCTATCTAGGTACTTATTAAAAAAATATTATATACTCAGGTAGGTACACTAACTAGGTAGGTACCTGTACTTACCTACCTACCTAAACTAAATCATCCCAAATAGGTACCATAGGTAGGTAACCCTTAGAGCTAGGTACCTACCTACTTAAAAAATCACAGTGTGATAGATCAATATGATTATCATTTATCATCACCATCAGTCAAAGTAAAATCCTACTAATATTATAAATGCGAAAATTTGTTAGAATGGATGAAATTCGGTACAGCTATTTATACCATAATATAGATTATAGTCTGGAATACCTAACACATAGGCTACTTTTTACCCCGGAAAAATGTACGGTTCCCGCGGGATAGATTTGTTTTTGTTTTTCAAAGTACCACGCGGGCGAAGCCGTGGGTGGAAGCTAGTGAAAATACATCAGATCCATAAAACAGCACGAGTGCTAGTGCACGACGCGACAAATGCAAGTAGGTATTTTCCAATTCCGTAAACCAAATTATGTAAAAGTGAACTTTATGTAGATACGATTAAAGATTATAATTAACCGTCATAGCTCATCATCAATGGCATGCTTCCCCCGCTACCCCGCGTGGCGCCCCGCCGTCGGTCGGCGTTGCCTTGTAAAAACTGTAGGTACCTACATTGCACAAAACGTCACCAATTGTACATCCCTTTCTCTCATAAACAATTTTGTATTGCTTTTCTTTATTCTTTGTTATGGCACGTGTAAGTAGTGATGTGCCGTTCCGGGTCGCGTAGTAGGTACATAATGAGTATCGATTTGGGTTTATTATATTTGAGGATTTATTATAATGAATTCTATAAAAATCGATTGAAATAATATTTTACGTCACATTGCTATATGGTAGGTATCTATACATAACTAAATGTAGGTAAAGTACCTAAATGTTAACCCTACTAGTTATCACCCGATTATTATTAAATGCTAGATTACCACTGACTCACTGATTGACATAACATAGTTAATTATTATATTATAAATGAATATATACCTACATTATACTTTGAAGCTTAAAGTGACTACCTACTTGTTTACATCTCATTTCACTTTGCTTAGGTTAACAAAAAAAAACAAGTATCGATTATTGTTTTCATAGAAACTAACTACCCCATCCCTAATTATGTTTATGATTTGTCGTAACCTTGAACGGACCAATCAGCGCTCACTTACCCGAAAAATTTCACGTAAGGTTGAACAAAATATAACGACATCTATCGTCGGTTGGCACACCCAACGCTTTAGTTAGCGCCATCTATTAGCACACCTCCTTTTTAGGGTCTTAGATCTTGCTCAAATTGCGACATCTAGCGTACAGTAGTGGAAGGCAAAATAGCCCGCAGAAAAATAGCCCGAAACCGTTTCACGATTCGAAGTAGGAGATTGTCTATCTGTACTATTATAAAATCTGTGGTATGTATAAAGTATAATCTAAAACTATTCTAGAAAATTAAGGACCATGATAAAAATGTCTAGACAGAAAGGTTGTTTTTGACTGGCATAATAATAATATTAAAGGAATGATGTAATCATGTGAAAAACAAATAAATATTGTATTAGTACATGAACATAATTATTTAATGTACATTGTCCTCCGACCACGGATTAGCAAGACTTTAATTCAACACTAATAACTGGATAATTGACGAAAAATAGGTACTTACTTATACGTGATATCTTACTATACCCCCCCCTCTCCCCCTTATGATATTTCATGATTTTTGCCGCTCCCCTCCCCCCCTTTTCGAACCTCACGTGATTAATGGACAGCCCCTTATTCCAGAATTTCCCTTATATCCTTCCATTTATTCTTATTCTTGGAAAAGCTAACTTTAACGTAAAGGTTTCAACAGCAATACAAAAGAACCAGAGGTTTTAAGTTAGAAAAATTACCTTATCCTCTACCTGAGACTTGTCTATGGGCATGCTGATTGTAGAATTTCTGCGATGGAAGTAGATGCCGTACTGTAGCGGGGGCAGCATAAACGCGCATATTGTCGCTAAGATCTGAGCTGGAAACACCAATTTATTATTTCTTATTCACTTACAAAACATCCTGGCGACTATTATGCATAACGAATATGACCTTACCACAAGCTCTTACAAGATACCATGTTTAAGAAACGTCACATTTAGAGCTTGAAGTAACACTACTTCAGTAAAAAAATTATAGGTCATGGTACGAAATATCAAAGTTATATTACTTTGATATTCCTCAAAGAGCTTGTGGTAAGGCCCTTGGGCAGACTTACCTACTTTATGTGATGGAACTTTACGCAAATTCGTTTGCAATATGGTATCATACTGTTAATAAACACCACTTACTTCAACCTTTCAGGTGCAGGTTAAATTCTGAGAATTATGTTTTAAAAGTCTGCCTACCCCATAAAGAAAATACTTGCGGTCTTTAGGCAGTCAGTTGTATGTCAGACTGTAAACGTACTTCTTTATGTAATAAAGATTTGATAAAAATGCCTATCAAGATAAAAGCTACTCAATCACACATACAATGAATCTTTAAGTATGAGACACTATGATCGCTTGGTAATGAGAAATCAAATTACATTAATGACTATTATGAGTATATGAGTGGTGTCTATTCCAGAATGATACAGACTTTTCAAGTGTAAAGACTCTATTTTAGTCTGAACATGAATCAAAATAAAAAATTAGAGAAAAAATTAAATCTTAATTCTGCTGTTCTTAAGTCTTATAAGTTATCTTTCACATAAATTATTAGGAAAGATTATATTATTGACCTGCAAATGTGATATAATTTAGCTGGCGGTAGTCCATGAGGCCATAGTGGGTCAGCAATTGTGAGCTGACACCTGACAGGAAGCGCCCTGTCAGCGCCGCGATGCGGGTGTAAGATGACACAATTGGATACTTTGCAGAGTCCACCTAAAAGAAACAAATTAGTAAAATTACAAGATATTATTTAAGTAATCATGGTAGGTAGGTAAGCAAGTACCTGTTTGTTATAAAAAATATCTTGAATTTATTTGGTAACTAGCGAGATTTAGCTAGATTTTTTTCTGCTAGATGTTATAAAACATATAGTCTTCCTCGATAAATGGACTGTACAACTAAAAATAATATTTCAATTTGAACCAGTAGTTCCAGAGATTTGTGCATTGAAACAAACTTTTATACTGACTTTTAAAGGCATAGGTGATGTAAGATAACTTACTTTTGCATATATATAAGTAAAATATGCTATTTCTGTAGCCATGTAAAGCCCGTAGAAGAACTGTGAGGCTTGGAGCCATTTTAAACTGGTAGTCCATAGTAAGATTGCATACACGGCTATTCCACTCAACCCTGGAAACAATTTTACAACTAGAGATTGTATATCTTATACCTTTAAACAAGCAATTCTTGTATATATACATATAATCTGAATCTTGGAAACGGCTCCAACGATTTTCATGAAATTTAGTATGCAGGCGGTTTCGGGGGCGATAAATTGATCTAGCTACATTCAATTTCCAAAATACACGATTTACCAAAACAAAAACTGAGCAAAGCTCGGTCATCCAGGTACTTAAAGAAAAATAACAAAGCATTATTCAATAAGAGGTAGTAGTTACCTTTAAAATTATATTAAAGATGGCACTTTTTTTTAAGTGGAATAAAACCCTTTTTAAGTAGGTCTACTTAAAAAATGCAAGAGTGGGTAGATTTTATTTATAAGAAGTATAAGTTATTAAAAATTTATTACTTACCTAAAAATCTAAAAGTTTATTCCAAAGTAGGTAGGGTATGTAAGCCAGTTCGGCGTCCTGCGCCTATTCTCGTCCTTTTGAAGCATCAATCGCACACAGATACAAATAATAGCGTAAATATCACACCCACATTGAAAATGCTACTTTTAACATCAACCTGAATGTACTACCTTCACATACGTAAAGATTCAAAACCACGTGATCATGCCAAATATAGGAAACAAACAAATCAGTTTGAGGTTCGCAACCAACAAGTGCGGACGCGTCGATTTCAAGAAAAAAAATAGTGGCGAGCCGCAGCTTCTGCGGTAAGTTTTTCATTGATTTACTGTAATTAAAGGTTTGTTTGATGTTCGTAGACCTTGTATATGAGCCATATTATAAGAATAGTTGATTTTTTTGTTTATATTTCTCCTAAATAAACGTAAAATGGAGTGGACGGGAAATGATCCACAATTTTTTCATTTTTCCCCATTTACGACCAAGAGGTCGATAAATGGGCGAAAATGTACAAGTTAGTTTTGTGTCATGTCGAAATAATATGTATGAAAGTAACTAAAACAAATTGGTTACTTTGAACCTTATTACCGCTTGCAATTTTATGGCCATATTTCGTCCACGTAAATGTTATCTGAATAAAAACTACAGACGCCAAAAATCACTCATGGTCGAAAACTGGACATGCACGGGGGAACTCACCAGTTTTCGACCATATATTTTGTTAAAAGAAAAAAATATATTTGCTGCTCAGTTACACAAATAATAATAATATTTAAAGGTATTTATCAATATTACATGGATAGTTTTCTTTCAGATGAGTTCTTCGGAGTCTAAAAGTAAGAGAAAAAGAACAGATTCATACACTGCAGATGATCTAAAAAAAGCTCTTGCTGAAATCCGTGATAACAAAACACCAGTCAGGCAAATTTGCCTGAAGTATAATATTCCTAAGTCAACAATATTGGACAGAATAAGTGGACGCACGTCAGATGACATCAAAAGACCAGGGCCGGCACCAGTATTAGGAGTGGAGGGTGAAAAGAGAGTGGTCGATTGGCTAATAAATATTTCCAAATGTGGATTTCCTGTGAAAAAACATGAGCTTTTAGACACGGTTCAGAAAATTATTCAAGATGGTGGGATAAAAAATAATTTCAAAGACGATCGTCCAGGTGAAAAGTGGTTCCAAAAGTTTTTGGCACGAAATAAAGAGATATCTCTTAAAAACGCAGAAGGAATTAACAAAGCTCGAGCTCTTGTTACAGAGGAATCAATAAGACTGTGGTTTAAAGGGCTTGAGATGTATTTGGACTCGATTGGACAAAAGGAGATTTTGTCCAATCCAGAAAGAATTTTCAATGGGGATGAAAGTGGGTTTGCACTTTGTCCAAAAACAGGAAAAGTTTTAGGGCCCAGAGGATACCGTAACTTGTATCAAATAAAACAAGGCAGTGAAAAAGAAAATATAACAGTTTTAATGACGTTTAATGCAAATGGAAATGTGTGCCCACCCTGCGTCGTGTTTCCATACATTAGACCGCCGAAGGCAGTTGTGGATAGTATGCCACCAGAATGGTCCCTAGGCAAATCAGAATCGGGATGGATGAGAGGAGATGTGTTCTTCGAATATGTAACAAATGATTTTAACGGCTGGATTGAGAAGAACAACATTAAAAAACCTGTGCTTCTATTAGTGGACGGACATAAATCACATATGTCATTAATGCTCAGCACTCTATGCGAAGACATGCAAATAATTTTGTATGCACTTCCTCCAAATACCACTCATATAATGCAGCCAGCAGACGTAAGTGTTTTCGCACCATTAAAGTCAAACTGGAAGAAAACAGTACGAAAGTTTCTTACAAAACCAGAAAACTTGAACTCCGCAGTGACGAAAACAAATTTCTGCTTACTACTAAATGAAACCTTGAAACATGACATGACTGACATCATCAAAAATGGCTTCAAACGTTGCGGTCTGTATCCATTTAACCCAGACAGCCCCGATTATACCAAATGCGTGCGGAATACTCTGGAGAACTTAAAACTAATTGACAATAGCTCATCAAGCAAAGATATAAACCATTCCGATATTGCATGCACGAAAAAGGTTCTGAAATATTTGAAACCCATACTTAAAGACAAAAAGATAAACACTCGCATTATTATGAAGGAACTAAATAACTTGAAGAAATCACTACCAGCCAGAGAAAAAGATGTCTTTGAAATTTCAATCGAGACAGAGTCTGAAGACAATCAAAGTTCATTGTTAGATGTATCAAACACGGAACAGGTTACTAGCTATAACGATTTAAGACCTGTTGAATGTGACTTAGATGCGTCCAAAGAAATGACAATCTCTTCATTCCAAAGAGATGGAGAACAAAATGTGGATGTCAGCGACTCTGAGCCTTACTTGGTAAGAGAAACAATTTCTGCTGTAATACACACAGCCCCAAGAAATGTAGTCAAGTCTAATATTTTGATCTCAAAAAAAAGCAATAGCAATAACATTAATTATGACGAAATAACAACCTATCCCGAGGAGGTTCAAGAAGACTCTGTCAGTCACAGATATAAACCAACAATTTTAACCCACGAAGATACCTCAAAAGGTTACACTGATGCAAACATTGATTCCATTTCGACGCTACACCTTTCTGGAAGTTGCATTGAACTAGGATCAATAGTCTCTTTAGATGATATTTTAGTAATGCCTCTAAATGATTTGTCGACAATAACGCTGGAACCATCGAGCGAGTCGTCTCTTTCTCCATTGATTCATACTGAGATAAAAATAAATGAACCATCTGAGACTCCAACAATTTCCGAACTGCTTCTGACTAAGGACACCCCATATCATGAAATAGCTGCTACTCATTCAACTCAAACAGCGTCTGGTTTGCCCCATTCCCTGTCAGTTCAGTCTCCGGCAAAAGATACCCCACCCGAAGCCCCAACTACAAAAAAACAACCTATATTGTTGACTTCGTCACTTACAACGATCTCGAAAGATAGCAAAATCCAACCATCCACCTCAGCAGAAAATCCATTTCAGCGCCACTTCATGCTACCTGAAGTCCTCAACAAATCGCGGGCATCGAAACAAAGAACTCCTGCTGCTATTTCTTCTGCTGCCTGGAGAAAATATTATGAGGACAAGGAACGAATCAAGAACGACAAGATAGAAATAAGTAGAAAAAGAAAGTTAGAGAGAATTGAAAAACAGAAAGAAAAGATATTAAAAGAAAATCAAAATTCAACTAAAACAAAACTTAAGAAAAAAAAGAAGACAATAACTGGAAAAAATACACTGAACACTGATATGCCAAATATTGAATTTGCTAAAGAAAATATACCAGCTGTTCATGAAATTAAGTGTGCCGAATGTGATGATATATTGATTTCCGATGTAGAAGATGATGACGACAAAAACGTAGGTTGTGATGAATGCATCAGATGGTACCATCTCAAATGCACGCAGTTTGCTGGATTGGCTTATGTACAAGTCAAAGACCAACCATTTAAATGTAGCTTTTGTGATTGATGTTTCAAAGTTATAAGAGCTTTAGTTTTGGTTGATTGTGAACATAAAAAATTGCTTGATTCAATTTATAGCTCGCTGTTATATCTAAGATGAAGAGGTACCTAAATAATTTGTAGGTAGGTTGTTATGTTTTACTTATAGTAAGTTTATTTTTGTTACCAATTTGTTGTGTTTATTATGTTGCGATACGAATTTAGTTTTATTATTAACAAGACTGGTACATTACAAAGTATTTAAATATTATTAGACTAAATAACTACGTACCATTAATGTATGAGTACAAGTCCTACTTTAAATTCTTTAAGTCTTGTATTCTTAAAATAAAAGAGGCTTAATATTAATAATTTTCAAACGAGGGCTGATTTTATATTAAGTTAACCTCATTAAAATTTAATTCTTAAAAATATACCAATACCTTTATGATAGTTTTTGTCAGTAAGACTTTCAAGACCTAAGAGTAAGACTGATTAAGCGGTTGTGATTGATTGTTTATCGTGATTTTTAAATAGGTATAGAAAGATTAATAGAGATTAATAATGTTTGCTATTGTAATTTTATTAAAAAGACTGATTATTAATACTTACTGAATAAGTATTCTCAATAAGTGTAAATAACTAAGTATTATTATATGCTTATTATAAAAACAAAATTATAAGACAAATATGTTTACTTACTACGCACTATTTTGATTATATTGTTAAATATCATTGATTAATTGCGTTTTAATGATAACTCCCACCTTATTTCTCTCTTTTTCTTGCCGATTTTTTGCATATTTAGACTGGACGAAAACAGGCTTGACAGTGGTCGAAAACTAGATTTTTTGGACGAAATCTGGGCAAATCAGCAATTTTGACTTCTTTTTGAGTTTTAAAAATAACGGGTCAGTAAAATAAGAAGATCTTTACATAAAATTAAACTAGAGTATATTAGAAGCGTAGTTTAAAATAGTTTTGCTCAAAATTATTGCAAAATGCTAGAGTTTTTGCGTTCCAAACTTGCAAACTCCACTAATTGGACGAAATCTGGCGCACATACCCTATCTATACCTACAACTTAGAATTTTTCATTGACTGACAATTTATTTATCTACTTCACTGGACTAATAATATGACTGTTAAAGTTGGATTAGGTAACAGTTGAGCTTTAACATCTAGGATTATGGTTACTGATTACTCACAGGCTAAATTTAATAGAACTCATACCTGAGAGGATGATGATGGGCTTGAACCTCGAAAAGTCGGTGATGAGGAATACAAATACTAATAAGGTTAGATAAGAGTATGTTCCAAGCGGGTACACATCCTGGTTAAGCTGCTCCTGAGAGATATCCCTCCACTTTCCAAGTAGGAACTCCGAGACAAACGGCTCTGACGGCCGTATCTCCCTTAAAGTGCCAAAGGCGCAAAGTATTATCATAACTCTAACCCATTCTTGCATTTTTACCGGAATTTGTCACAGCAAAAAGGATATATTTCAATTGAGTAAAACACAGGCGCCTTGTCACGGGACCACCTGTTTAATGAGCGCACGAGCCGGCTAGCTACCCGCCACTGAGTTTCTTTGCACACACCCAACATTCTTTAGTGTACTAGCACGTACTTCACGTAGACACGATCGTTATGCAAGCACCAATATTTTTACAATTTATCTATCTTTTCAAATTAGTCGTACGCCTTTATGGTATGTACTGACTTTAGACTTTGAATATTAACAGGGACGTTTTAGTTTTTATGTAGAAATCCAATAAATATTCAAATAATTTGGAGTTTTCTTTTGAGTTGGGTTTTCTTTACTGAAACTGACTGAATGAAAAGAAAAAAAAGATTTTACGAGGATTTAACCACGTAATTTTTCTTTGCTTGGCTAGGTTGTTAAACTAGACACTGACATGCCATAATAACATGACATGACAGCAGTGTTGGCTGCGTAAAATCGTGAAATGTCATGTCATTGTCTAACCAACATGTCATATGTCAGACATGTCAGTGAATTCATTCATTTCAACAAAACAGCCATCTTTTGTTTAAAATTGACTTGACAACTTGACTATGACTCTGTGACGTTGACAATACTTATAAATAAATACACTTGACACTGGCAAAATTGTTCTCTAAGAGACAGATGCCATAATTGAAGAAGAAGAAGAATTCATTCATTCATTTATTCATTATTCACATTCATTCACTCACATTTTTTCATGTTTGTTGTTTGTTGTTATTGGTGCTAATGTATATTGTTTTTAATTTCTATTTTCTTCCCAAACTATAATTGATAAAATGATGTGCAAACGCTAGTCATATGTTTAAGGAAATTGTTACTGGATCGGTGTAAATCTATAAAAAGTCCTTCTGATGATGAAATAAGTTTTCAAGTTAGCAAATTTTGGTGATAGGTGCTTGTTTGACTTCTGTGTAATTTTATCTACACCAACGAATAAACGCCACAGTTCTTGTGCTGTTATCGGTTACCTGTACACAAGTTGTGCAAAATGAAGGCGGAGGAAGAGCCGAGTTCCAAAATGCTGCCTTGTAATCATTGTTCCAAAGAGTTCCGATATAATAGTGAGAGGAAGAGACATGAATTAAGCCATTTTCCGCGCTTCGAGTGTGAAACTTGCAGCAAAAAGTTCAGTTTTGTGTAAGCATACTTAGTTAATTTTCAGTTTTAAGTTTCAGGACATGCTTCTGAAGTTCTTGCAACTCTGGTAGAAGTGCCCTCTTTTTGCCCTTAGTGTCAAAGTTTTTTTGTATAATAATTGAGTAGGTATAGGTCATCCGACGGATGTAGGCATTCGTGAAGTTAGCCACAGGTGCGAGTTTGCGCATGTACAGTTCCTTCCCCCCCTCATTACCTCCAATTGCTCCCGAAAAACGATACTGCGCAGCTCTTGCGGCTAACTTCACGAATGCCTAGATTTGTTGAGCCAACTATACTTACCTACATAATACCCACTTACCTACATACCCTTGAGTCCATGTTCACATGTATTTAATTTCCTACAGTTCAGCTCTGCGTCGGCATCAGAAGCAACATGCGAGGACTGGGAGTGTGAAATGTGACAAATGCAACCGAAAGTTCAGAGATGATGTACTTCTTAAGCGACACATCAAATATGCACATAAAGGTAGATACTATATTTTATCTTTGAAGTTATTTTGGCTAAATATTTTAGGTAGCCCTACTAACTATACTATATTGTACCTTACTGGATTACTAAAAGAGACAGTAGCATAACTGTCTACTATGTATGTAAATCATGTTTGGACATGCCTCTGACTACCCTCTTTAAATATCCTCTATGATCTGAGCAACTAGAGATCTGAAGAGATATCTACCGAGCCTGGGGATTACAGTTGTGATTATAAGATTCCTATAACTAAGCTTTGATTTTTGTACTATTTATTTAGAAAAAAAGGTTGATTCAGTTTAACTAATAAACTTCTTGCTTATCCAGGAACTTTCATCTGTGAAAAATGCGACTCCAAATTCAGCAGTGACTTAGCACTGGGCATACACATGAAAACTCACAAACCTGAGTCGGAAAGGCGGTTCAAATGCAGCCATGAAGGATGCACAAAGTCATTCAACTTCTCCCACCATCTGAAACACCATGAACTAACGCACACTAATGCAAAACAGCATTACTGCAACATCTGTGGCAAAGGTGAAATAAAATGTCTCATGAGAATCTAAATATATATAACTCAAAGGTGACAGACTGACTGACTGACATAGTGATCTATCAACGCACAGCCCAATCCACTGGATGGATCGGGCTGAAATTTGGCACAAAGGTTTTAGTGTGAACGAGTACCAAACGTACATCCATAAATTCTTACAAACTTTCGCATTTACACAACTTTCGCTGTTATGTTTCCCGCTACTTCGTCCGCAATTAAATTATTTTCTATTTTTTTTATTATTATTTTGCTATTTAGGACGTAGGCGAATCCCACAAATAAAAAATCATGAAAATAGGCCCAGCCGTTCTAGAGTTATAAGTGTTCAAACAAACCCGATTTTGTTTTATATATGTATGTATTAAGATGACTGGAAGCCACTATTGAAAACCTAAATTGATTTGTAATTATGTTATTGGCCTTGATTATATATCTTGCTGTAACTGTAATAGCCTTCAGAGATTTTAAAGTTACCAGAAAATTACAGTGATTGTGTAAATGTGTTAAACTAACTCATGCTGAGGATACTGATTGTTCTTATAATAACTACCAGGTTCTTATAATAACTACCAAATGGAAGCATGGTCAGGTTATCAAGTAGGTAACCTACAACTTTTGCTAGCATGCTTACAGATCACATCACTGAATTCAATTTGGCTGTCATAGACCCTGAAGCGACTTTAAGCCCTTTGTAAAATATAAAAATTAAAAAAACTCCCTCGCATATACCATATAAAAACTTAACAGTTTGTTTAAATTTTCAGGTTTTATTCAATCCCACCATCTAAAGACACATTTGAAGTCACATGATCCTGCCGTATGGCTTACCTGTGAGAGTCCTGGCTGTAAAAAAAAGTTCTCCACGGACTATACTAGAAAGAGGCATATGGTTATTCATAGTAAGTTTATTACCCCAGCTGTAATGGGTTCTCAATTTCCACCTCTTTCTCTATTCATCTGTTTTTTATTAGTTTAGTTACCTGGGTATGTACATATTGCATTAGACAACCCTTTAGTCTTAGCTTAGAACATGATCTTTATTTTTTTACAGAAAATAAACCAGATAGTGGAATATCATCAGACTGTAACTCATGTGATAGATCTATTACATCTAATAACAATACTGAAGGTATGTGTTCAATTAAAAAATAAGTTTGTATTCATTAATGATATTGTTTATAATATGTACTTTTAAACTTACGCGATCTGAACACATTATTATTAGTATTAGACGGGTATTTATCGCGTTTAAAACGTCGGGAAAATATAAGGTAATTTAAACGCGATAAATACCCGTCTAATACTAATAATATTGTTTATAATGTCTTTTTGGCTATATGTTGTTATTGTTTCAGAATCCCTGTGTGCAACATGTGGAGAAACTGTCTCAAACAATGAATATAAAACACACTCTGCAATATGTAGTAATAATGAAGAATCCAATATAATTCCAATGAATAAGGAAGATGTAGACAATATTGTTGAGTGGCCAAACAGCCCTTTCAAACCAGATGTTGTGAAAGGTGTTCCTCTGAAACCTATTATAGAAAGAGATATAGGCGACTGTGATATGATGCAAGATTGCTGTATAAGCAAAAGTAAGGAGTGCATATGCACCGAAATAACGACAGTAGATGGAAACTACGATTTTTCACCTATTGAGGATATTAATGTTGATAACTCTGGAACTGACAATGTCAATGTAGAGATGTTCAGTAATAATAATAATAATACTGTTAATGCTGATTTGAAATATATTGAGAATTCTAAATTAGCACTTGCTAAACCTGTGATAGTCAAAGTATCTCCTAATGATTACAATTATGACATGTGTGAAGGATGCGATTGTGCAAATATTTGTAATAATAAAATAACAATGTATCTTGCACCAGAAGATGTAATCATCAAAGATGGATCACCAAAAAGAGATGAAAAAGACACCAATGCACCATGTATAGAGTATAGAAGTAATGGAGTCATCAAAATCAAAGATACTTTTGATGATATTAATGTACATGAAATAAAAAATGATGATTCAAAAAGGTTTATACCATTTAGCACTTGTAAAGATGTAATTGGAAATTGTCTGGTGAGCGGCGGCGAGGGTTGCCTATGTGCGAAAATGATGGCGGATGAAGACCAAGCGATCATGGCTCAGGAAATTGACGATATCACACCACATCCTAAGACTGAGATTTTATAGCACTGTGATTTTTGCCTAAGGTGTAAAGTAGTTAGTATTGTATAGCTAAAGTACTTATTTTTCTATAGAATAGTCATAACCATTGTACTTAGTCAGACTGTACTATGTTGGGAGTTCACTGAGTAGGGGCAGGTTTACCCTATGGCCTATAGGGTAGAATGAAAGCATGTAAGTAATTATTAACTTAAAATTTATTTACAATGTATTTTTACAATATCAACCATTTATACAATATATTTAGTTAACAAATAGGGTACTTAATTAATTATTACATGTACATCAGACCTCACTGCTGCTATATCTAAGTAATGTTTTATATATTGGAATGTAGGTATCACATACGGCATGGCAGACAAAGATTCCCTCAAAAACACACAAACATTAACTAACAATTTCAAAATGAAACTATTAATCATAATTTCGATAGAATCTAAAATTATACATTTAGCTATGGTAACAAATTGGACAGAATAAAATAAATTGAAGAAAATATTATGTTATCTTGAAACTATAATGAAGAAACACTAATAAACAATTGAATTAATTTGCGTATAATTCTTTGATCTAGACCCAGTACAAGTCATGTCGCGAAGCAATAAATAAATCTATGTAATTGATCAAGATGACTCCATTCTAGTTTGACTAGTCGTAATTTAAATAAAGTTATACATTGTTCATATTAAACCACAAAATTGCAATTCTATTGATAAACCTAGTCTATTGTAATAAAATCTTTTCAATAGAACCGACAGCATCACAGGATACGAAAATAGCAAATATTCACAAATTACAACTTATGCTACGAGTTACAACTACGCTTCATTGTTATGTACCGAATCGAATTTGGTTTCATGTAATGTCCTTCTGTCACTCTTTTTTGGTGAATCACTTATATCATTAAGTTCTTGTAAACTTTCACTACTATAAGCTTTCTTCAGTGTATTCTTTTCTTCCGACCGTTCTTCTTCAATAGGCACAACGCTCAAATAGTCGCTGTCATCATCTGTAATAGGAGTTGGGGTTGAAGCTGCATTTTCTAATATATCGACTGTTGCAGTAGTCTTGCGCTCAATGTAATCTTTACCTATATCTAAGTCATCAGTATCCAGCAAAAACGTTGAAAACGGTATAGTTTCTTTATGTTCTGAACTATTCTCTTCGCTTTTTAAAGAACCCACTACTTCTTTAGTACCTTCCGTTTTGTTTTCTTGAGAGGATTTCATGAGCTCATTAAAAGTAGTATATTCCTCAGTGGCTATCGGAGCCGTCATTGTTGAAGTAGCCTTATTATCGGCGAAAACTTGATTGGTTATTGCTTCCGAGACATTACTGTGTTCTTCTGTATTTTCATTTTGAGTTTCGGTAAAGTTATTAGGTTCGATATCATGGCCCTCCTGCAGTTTTTTTACAAGAAACTTATTGTTTTCTGCTTCGGGGAGGAAAGGATTCATTTCAGTTTCGTGATCTTCGAAATCAGCTGCTTGCGTGTTGGCATCTTTGATAGCACCCGAGGAGTTATTAAGACTAGATATTTCGTAAATATTCACGTTTAAATTCTTAACCTGTGTAGTGTTTTGAGATTCTGTATCGCTATTAGAAACCGTTTGAACTCCATTTGATGTTGAAGAGTTGGTTGTCGAAAGTGTCGGTAGAGATTCAGTTGTTTGCGATGACATAGTTTCAGTTGCCGTAGTTGTGGTCACTTCTGAAGGCACAACAATGTCATCAATCATGACAAGACGGGCAGTAGTAGTTTCTTCTTGAGTGTTCTTCGGTTTCAAAAGTTCTTTTACTGTCAAATCGCCTTCAGTATCTTCCCATACTGGAGCAGGCTTGGTTTCTTCTGATAAAGGTGTTAAGGTAGAAGAACTTCCACCTATTGTATTAGAAGTAGAAGATTGTCCCATTAAATTCTCAGTAGATTTGTAAATGTATTCAACAACTGTTGCTGCATCTAATGGCATAGGTGCTTCAGTCGGTAACGGTTTATGGGTTCCGTTGGATTCAACTTTCAAAGGAGCTTCAGTGGTAACTTCTTTGTCAGTGTTTACTCTTTTTACTCTAGGATCTTCACTATCATAATCCTGTGCTAAACCATACATTGGTTCGTCTTGTTCGGACATTTTGTTATTATTGTTTGAACTCATGTTATTCAAATAATCGGGTTCGAAATCGTCTTTGGTTTTCCCACTGTTAATGATTTCCTCTAATTTTCCCATAGGCGTTTCTGTAGTTTCGTGCTTTTCTAACTTGTTCATAGCTTCTTCGTAATTAACTTCAGTGACAGACTCCGAAAGCCAGTCAGATTCAGTAGTTGTAGCTTTAACAATACTATTCATAATTGTATCAGTAGTAAGTTGTTTAAATACTGTCTGGTTTGCGATTGACTTTGACGAACGACCATTAAGGTCATTAATAGTGTCGAATGTAATGTCCAGTCCCTCATCTGGTTTCGAACTTTCTGTGATGATTTCAGTGAGAGTACTTAAGTGTTTCTGGCTTAGCGCTTCCATCAATCGTTTTTCTTCATCAGACTTGTCAGTTTGTTGCATAATAGAATGTTCTTGTACCACTTTTGGCTCCAGAGTTGTTGTTATATTTTCGTTAGTAAATAAATTTGTGGATCTTTCATCTTTATTATCAGTTGGCATTTCAGCGGTAAAAGCTTGATTGTTACGTTCTGTGGGCTCTTCCATATTATCATTAGTTTTCATTGTTGAGATTTCTTTGTTTCCAGTTGGTGCATTTGTAAAAACTTCTTCCATTTTTTCATTTTCCTTGCTGCTGATATTAGAAGAGCTAGTTTCTACCTTTACTGTAGTTGGTTCCTCAACAAAATCATCGATTGATTTGAATGACCTTTGTTCTGACTCGCTGTTGTTAGATTCATTCATGGAATGTTTATCGTTTTGAGTAGTTATACCTTCGAACCACTCGTTCTCAGTAGTAGTCTCGTTATTATCTCTAGTCACAAATACCGCTGCAGGATTTTGTTTGCTATAGATTGAAACTATGTCCGGTTTTGTTTCTAAAGATGAATCGTTGATGGTATTAGGTTCTGAAGTGAATACTCTAGCTGTTGAAGTTTCTATTTCTTCACTTAACTTTGAGCCGTATTTTTCGTCGTTCGTGTATAGAGAAGAGTCATAAGTCCAACTCGGACGAAAAACATCCGCGTTAGATTCATCTGAATTAGATTTTTTTTCAGAGATTTTTGTAGAACCTTTGGAAGGAATCGGCTTGGGTTCTGAAGTAGGAATTGCCTCAGTAATAGAAACCTTTATTGTTGTAGTGTCTACGGATACTGTGGGTTCCGATGTTGGCTCCGATTCTGAAAACAGCTCAGACTCTAGCTCTGATTTGTGCTCAGTTTCAGGTTCAAATTTTTGCTCGGCTTCTGGTTCCGGTTTCTGTTCCGCTTCTGGTTCTGATTTCTGCTCAGCTTCTGATTCTGATTTCAGTTCAGTTTCTGATTCTAATATTGGTTCGGGTTCTGGCTCTGATGTTGGTTCGTGTTCTGGTTCCAGTTCTGAAGTGAGTTCGGAAGCTGCCTCCGTTGTCTGAGAAGGTATAACTTTAAGATATTTTTCATTTTCTGAAGAATTCGGTTCAGCTGTTATCGCTGATTTGGGCTCAAACGTTGGTTCATGTTCTGGGGTGGGTTCAGACGTGGGTTCCACCGTTGGTTCTGGTGCGGGTTCAGCCGCAGGTTCCGCTGTTGGTTCTAGGCTGAGTTCTGTTGCGGGTTCGGCTGTGGGTTCTGCTACGGGTTCGGGTGTAGGTTCAGCTGTGGGTTCTGCTGCGGGTTCTGCCGTGGGTTCTGCTGCGGGTTCTGCCGTCGGTTCTGGTAGAGATTCATCCGCTAGCTTTGTGCCAAGATCAAGTACCACAGGCTCAGACGTTGGCTCTGGTTCAGCTTTAGGTTCTGCCGTGGGTTCTGGTGCAGCACTCGGTTCTAGAATTGGCGTCTCAGTTTTGTGCTCATTGTCACTATGACCAAATATGTGAGAAAAGTTCAAATTATTAGCATCGCTTTCAGTGATCGTTTCGGGTATAACGGGATTAGTTTCTTTCCAGTCGAAATGTTCGTTTTCAACGTGCATTATTTCCTTAGCCGGCGTTTCTTCATCTGGGATAGATTTTGTGGTAGATGGGTTCGAGTTCACTGTCGCTTCCTTGAATTCTTGTTCCTTATTCCCAATAGGTTCTAAAGGGTACGCGTTTTCTAGTATCGTCATACATTGTTTCGGGTTGTTCATATCCAGCATGTGTCCATGTGGGCACGTGCATGTAAACTCAAGGGACGTTTCATCAAACTCGCATCCATGATCGCACTGGTTGTTATCTATCTGGCAAATATCGAGAACTGGCTTGGCTTTCACTTCCGGCTCATCGGCGACATGGTACACGTTGATCATGCGGTTGTTCTTCCCGAGGTAGTCGTCAAGTCTCTTCTCCAATGCGTCCGCTGTTAAGAAGGTCGTGCTGGAGGCAGCGTTCGGCTTCGGCGTCCAGTGGATTCTGTAGGTGACAACCACTGAGCCTTTCCTGTAAATTAAAATGCGTATTTTTTATTTAATGCGCTGGCGATATTGTGGTTCTTAATAAGGCCTTGTGATGGATGAAAATCTTGTAGATGCATCTTTCGCATGCACTTTGAATGCGTTCTCACTTTTGGTCATAACATTGTTTGTTTAGATGTTTCTTTTATTTTTAGAGTACCTACCTAGTAGCTACCTTCTTGGGCTGAAATAATTAAGTTTGTTTCCAAATTTTAACAATAATCTGCCTACCTATTTCTGAATTTTAGATGAAGAGTTTTCTTCAACTTACCTGAGCTGTATAACCTCGACTCTGACGTCATTGTCTCCATTTTCCAAGGTGTTTCTATCGAAGATGGCTCGCTTCAGTGCTTCGGAGAAACTGGTGATGAACTCGTGGTACTCGTCGCTCTCCGGATCAGCGAGTGCTGGCGAGTACTCCTCATTGTCGATCTTTAGCTCGCCTTCCAACGTTCTTGGAACTGGAAATAATCAGTGAGTTGAGTTAACTATTAAGTACAGGTCATCCAACGGATCTAGGCATTCGTGAAATTAGCCACAGGTGCGAGTTTGTGCATATTTAGGTCTTTCCCCCCTCCTCATACCTCCAATTGCTCCCGAAAAACGATACTGCGCAGCTCTTGCGGCTAACTTCACGAATGCCTAGATTCGTTGAGCGAGCTATAGCGAGGTAAAAAGGTCTATAGATTACCTACAGCTCTACACTACAACGCGAGAGGATAGGCGAGAACAAACTAATGGATACTTAGGTACCTAATAAGTTACTTACCGTATACAGACATGTCGTTTTCTTCCGACCCATCGTTGTGAACGATTTCTTGATCGTTCTGCGTCTCAGGTCCGTGTTGAGTTTGGGTCGGTTTCGTATCGTGTCCACTATGATCATGTCCACTATGATCGTGTCCACTATGATCGTGGTCACTGTGATCATGATCACTATGATCGTGGTCACGATGATCATGATCGTGATCGTGGTCAGACACGACGCCACCGAATGCGCGCGCAGATGTCACCGTCGTGTTATACTGTTCTAGAGGAGAAGGCGAGCCTGAGAATAGGATGCCGGCTGGAAAACAAAAATTGAAAAATTTTGATTACCTACTTATGAAATTTTTTGAACGCTTGTTATGTAAATTTTAGCTCTACTTTCTGAATGCTGGCTTAATTTAAAGTGCATTACTGATTCACTTCCTTTTCTGAATACTAGGATCTTAATTCAGTTAATTACTTGACTAAATAAGCACTTTACAAATAATAAAAAACGCTTGGATGTTTCTACCTTCCTTTTTTCACAAATAGTGAATAAAGTAAGGTAAGTACAAATATCGTAAATTAAATAAATCTTTGATGAATACTCACTGGCTGCCAACACGATGACCGCCACGATGGCTGCCACCACAAGAGCCAGCAGGGTCCAGCAGAGAGGTCGTTTACAACCTCCTTTCTCGCCACGTTTGTCCGCCGTTACGTATAACTTCTCGCCTCTGAAACAAAATGACATAATTTTAATTACGATTATTGATCCAAGCTTGATCCATTCTACAGTACCTATGGATGCTTGCATAAATAATGTGTCAAAACTCGATCGGTAGCTATAGCTAGCGCTAGAGAAGGCATAGAAAGGGGAAGAGATAATCAGATAGAGTAACTGAAAGAGAGACGTTAACGATAGACTGACATTCCAGGACGGCAACCGTTTTGATAGCTGATGTCACCGATTAAAAAAATACGTCTGAAAACCGAATTCTGTTTGAGGATAAAAATGGCGTTCTCTCAATCTAAGAAATTCCAATAAATATCATGCTTACAAGTAACCTACAGCTATTAAATGATCTTCCACTCAGCTTCCCGGAATGGTAGGCATCTATCAATGTAACAAAAAGAACAAACGAAACCGAATAGCACAAAAAAAGAAACACGCGAGGATGTTAAGTAAATTACCTACAAACAGTTCTACGCAAAAAGAAATTATTATTGGTCTCACTCATCACGAGACTACGCACTTTTCATAATCCAATTTGCCATCGCTTGTATTGAGAAGCTGTTGTTGTTCCGCTGGACCCTCCTCCATCGTTGACGCTTTGCAGTTGAATGGATCGACTTGCCTTTGCACCGGTAAATTTTCAAATTAAATTACCTACTTACCTGCATTTATCTCAAATATTGTTTTATTGGCTACCCGCTTAATTTTTCTTTTTTGTCTGGATACAAGCTCTTTTGCGATTATACTTCAAAATTGTTACCTCCCTATCCTATTATGTACCCTAAATATAGGCTCATAGCCAAGTCAGTCCTAATATTGGGTGGTATTACCTATCCTTCTTATTTCAAAGAAGACAGCTATCTTTTTCTCTCTCCTTTTTATTATTTAGAGGAGTAAGTTCTAACCGCTGCTATTCGAGGTTTTTAATAAATCAACCTACAGGTATCGGTGGGTGGGAGTATACCTACCTACTTACGCCATTTACCTACACCTTTGTAAATACAAAAGGTCGAAGTGCGTTGCAGGCACATTCTTTACATACTTAGGTGCCATGAATTATTTTGAGCGTTTTTCAATCGCGTTACACTATGGGACACTAAGTAAGGTACGATCTAATTTTCATAGACTTTTTGAAATATTCACTTTGATCGTCATCTCCACAAAATGTAGGTTGTCAATTTTAATAAATAATCTCAAAAGTTCTAGTGGATACAACCCACATTTAATAGGTAACGTAACCTTCCTAACTTAGATGGTACTTACCTTTGAAATGTAAGCGTTAGGCCTGGATTATATTTGCTGGGATATTCTGACCTCATACTTAGTGTTAACGGTGTTCATTGACGATCTTCCCTAAGGACTAATTCGTCTCTACTGAAAAGTAACTATGTACTTTACTTTTTTTACGAACTCTTAAAGTTCCTTTCCTCTTTGGTAAGTAGTAGGTACCCACATACATCCAGGTCCAAAAGGTGAGCGCGGTCGGCGCGGGTCGATGACCGCCTTTGTTCCTAGCATTCCCGGAGCGGAACAATCAGCTTTGTTATGGGTAGTCCTTGAATGAGCACGAGGTAGACCACACAGTGATGTGGTGAAAGGATATGGAAAATCTAAACTACAAGATAACCAATGTAACCAATATTACCTAGTTACCTACGCTTAAATTTTAGGCTTGCAAAAACTATACGTTGCTAACCGAATCGTCTTCATTGGTGATGTTTTTTCAGACTTTATTCATACCGCCGCCACTTCTTTCCTCAAATAATACGAGACGACGAGAAACGTCTTTGTCATGGCCGATAATTATTTCGATAAATAGCGTTTCGAGATCCACATTGTCACAGCTGTGTTAGATAAAAGCCTTCAAATAATGGTTCTATGTACCTACTCGCAAAATAGAATTGAATTCTTTGTTTTACCATGATTAGATGACTCGGTTGGTTCCAATGAGCCGTGATCAGATGACTGAGCGCTATTGAGCAATGCCTATTCAAATCATGAATGGATCCAAATATCAGTGTGCCATTTCACTTATGCAATGACTGTTGACACATGGTTTTGTTGAACCTACTTACTTTATAACACCTACCTAGCTTTAAATTACGTAGGCCACACTACCTAAGTTTCGACTTATGAATATGGTAAATTCATGAGCATTTGGACTACCCTTGACAAATATAGTGGGCCGCTTGATGTTCATCGACTAATGACAGTTTTAGCCGGAATTGATATTTTACGTCAACGGCTAATTATTTTGTAAAGACGCTACATAGCTACCTACAACTCTAAGCTCTCTGTGTGAGATACAAAATTGTAAAAATTACAGAAAGTGTACCTAAGCCCAAACCAGCACAGAAAAATCTTGTCCAATATTCAAAACAGGTAGGTAAAGCAACAGATAAAATTACTTGATTGTGATAAAATGTAAGGCGGAACAAAAATACGAGGCATATAAATACTGTAGTTTAAAGAACCACTGCAGCATGTGGGGTCTCTATGACTGTTGTTTCGGGTACCGCGTTGGTGGAAAATAATCCCTATTTTAAGAAATATAAGGCTCAATAGGAAGGTAGTGGAATCCTGTCCCACGATGGGTGTGGATGGAATACCTAT
This sequence comes from Cosmorhoe ocellata, assembly GCA_963675405.1. NCBI lineage: Eukaryota > Metazoa > Arthropoda > Insecta > Lepidoptera > Geometridae > Cosmorhoe > Cosmorhoe ocellata. Next base: position 9,305,786 of record OY776246.1, on the reverse strand, counting down.
GGGTGTTTAAAGACAACTGTGTAATTAACTGTAGCGTGATTGTGGTTTGCATTACATTTGAATGAAAGCACAATGCTTTTTAGTTTTACTTACACATAACAAGGGCAATAGTGAGTTCCTACTTCTTAAATTTGTGTTGTACACCTGTAGCTTATTACCACGGATCACTTAGTCAGTATAAATGCTCACAAACACAATTGGCTACAAGCTAGCCAATTACCACAAAAATATGAGTTATTTCTGAAAAACAATCCTATTCCTTACTTTCAAATTACGTGCCTGAGAGGCAGTTTCAGGTTGCACAACCGTTGCGCCATTGTTCTTAGCCTTAAAATCCGGCAGAAAGTTTAAGTCTCCTGTGCTGTTGTCGAATAGCTGGGCTATTGTGTGTAGTGTTGCATATTCACGAGGTGGAGTGAATGGTGACAACGTGGAACGGCCACGCTGGACCGGAACGAAGATTTGCCTTTCAGAAGCATTTACTTAAGTACCTACTTCTAACTGTATCTGTGTAGTCACCTGGACATGACAGAAGACATATTTCTGCAAATACCTACAGCCAGTCATTGACCTCGCATGATCTAGCTGGGTTAAGTTATTGAGTTAAATTTATTTATTGTAGTCTGTGTTAGCAAGTACTAACTGGATTTTATTCAGTACTTAGGTACTAGTTAAATCATTTCCAAATGAGATAGTATAAAACCTGCGACCAACTAGGTACCTATTAAAGCTTAATAAAAAGGCACCTGCACAGCCTAAGGGCAATGTATTAAAAAGCTGAGCGCACGGCGAACACACACTTAGACATTTCAACGAGTATAATGAATGCATTATGTAAGTATTGCTCGTAGCGTAGTTAAGACTACGTAGCACCACTATAATACTGGCTTATTGTCTGTGATAAACACTGTGTTTAGTATAAAAATAAAATTCCTTAATAAAACGGCCTTACATTTCTATGTTGTGAAGGTAAGTTTTCACATCAACACGACACGTATAAAAATGGCTTTTCAGCACAGCATAGAATAGCGTTGTTCTACGCAAAATAACGTAGCACTACGTAGCAACACTACACTGTTGCTATGTTGAACATTCTACAGTGTAAGCTAGCAATAGTCAATAGTCAATAATGATTTATTCAGTAAAATCACAGGGATCATTTTGAATCATCTTACGTACTAGGTGAGTCAAGGTGTCAATTCCAGTCCTATCCTCAGTCCGAGAAGAACTGACAAGAAACTCGCTGGGCCCTAGCGCTTTTTTTGTATTATGATCCTTGTTAATTTTGTTAGGGACACCTAGCAGAGTTGAAGCTGATTCGTCCCAAGCTTTTTTGTCGTCTAATAGTATTCTAAATAGTATAATATTAGCATCGTGTGTAGGTACCTACTGTCTTTCGTCTCATGACTTTTCAACATTCATCGTGACTGCCGACATGACTGCGGTAAGGCGGCGCGGACGGGTGTCATACAACAATGAATATAAATTGCATAAGCCAGCTAGAGCCTCGTGATGTGAGCTTCCTCGGAATTTCCGGCCTTTCAAACGTGGGATAGGTAACTTTAATTCATATTTAAGTGAAAGTTCAGTTAAAAGCCGTAAAAATTGACACTGCTAAAACTAAGGATTGTGATGTATTCATTCGGCAGAAACAGAATCTTTAATTGATTATGGCCTTGATGGATCGTGGCCCCGTTTTGTACAATTTAGTTTCAATAAATGAGAACCATATTATTATATCTAACATACCCACTTGTTGCAAAAGTTTTACTGTATTCCTACGTAGGTAATATCAAATCTCACATATTGATTAATAAATAAATACCTAGGTAAGTAGGTACTAAAACAAATTGTAGATAAGAAGGGATATAATTATATCTAGGTATATGTATGTACCTAGCTCAAATTTTATTCTCAAATTTAAATTGTATAGCAAGGATCATACAAAAAAGCGTTAGGACCGAGACGAGTTTCTTGCCTGATTCTTGTCGGATTTCGGTACCTAATGTACCTAATAGTTTTGATAACTTATTAGTTCTTTAGTAAATCTACCTAGACAAGCGTAGTGAATGGGTACCTAATCACGTTTTTTGTTAAATTAAAGTGTGACCTTGAATAAGATTGAGCGAAAGAACTATTTTCAACATTCGGAGCAGTCGACTACCTGAGTAACATACATTTGGGCTGTGAATATTAAAAGTTTCAAGAACTTGGTTCACCAACAAATAACTAGGCTTAGAAATATTACAAATCAAAACAAACTTTTCCTTTTTTATTTGTTGGTAGGCAGGTAAATATAATGTCACTTTGGATCACTGGTAAAGAAGTGCTTAGTACTACCGTCTACCACAGATTTTTACTACCTACTTGATGTTTAAATGGAAATTGGCCTGTTGACTATTGTGTGTTAGAATAGACTTATTATACAACAGATACACGGAAATTTATTATTAGTATTAAGTAAGTAGGTACCTACTTATATAAATATAATTACCTAATTTGTAGTAGGAAGGCAAAAACTTTGCTTTGCTAGGTACTTACATACAAGTAGGTACCTAGCTACATAATGAATTTATATTCAGGCAGATATTTGCAAAGAAATAATTGATTATGTAGGTACCTACCTTTAAGAATGTTAGGCGAACACAGGAAACAGTTAATTTAACTGAAATCGAGGAAGATCTTGCAACATTATAAATTTATTACTAGCTTCCGCCCGTGTCTTCGCATATTCGCATGTAGTACCTGGGTACCTAGGTACTTTGATAAAAATTAAATGCTTGACGAACTAGTTGCTATTCTCAAATTAATTTAATACAATACTACACTTAGGCTAGTTACGTGATTTATTCAGAAAGCATAGACCTTTTGTAATCAAAGTACCTACCTTTCAAAAGTGACTAGGTACGTATTTGCAGTTGTCTTGTATACCTATACATATGTATCTATTTAAGTTTGCGAATGTGTCAAGTTTTGTTCCACAAAGTAAAACACAGTGACTAAGTCATACTAAATATTTAAGATAGCTTTAAGTAACAATGGGGTGCACTTTACTTAGCACAACAGGACAAGTAGGTAAATAATTGTATTATGATAACATCGTGGACAGTTCTTCATTCTTGCTTCATTTAATAAGTAGGTATCCACTTTACGAATGAAATTGTTCTACCAGGAAACAAACTAACTTTACTACATTATTTAATGTTAAAGTAATCATAATATTTTGACCATACGTACGCTAGGAAGCAATTTTCCGCACGATACCTTATGTAGGTATGAACTACAAGATATTTGAATTTTTTTATAAATAAATTATAAAAAGAGTCAGAGATGATGAATGATAGGAGTGAGTGGAAGAAGAAAACATGTTGTGCCGACCCTACGCGTGGGATAAGGACAGGAGAATGATGATGATGAAATAAATTCTTACTTGCGTAGGTGACTTTATGGTGCGAATTCACAATGGATTTACAACCAAACCAACACGAAGAATTTTACGTACTTACGCTAAGAACCTATTAGCAATTCATAATGGAGCTTTATGTTGCTTGTCGGACCAGTTGGAATTTTATTAAAATTCAAGGCCTATCAGCAAATATGCGGGAGCTTTGGTTGATACCGAAGCAATTCTCCGAATAAAGGTTCTGTCTATTATGTTTTACTCACGTTTTTTCAGAAAAATGATTGTAATTTTATAAAGGTAATAATTTGGTTTCAAAAAACAGTACTTACATAAATCTGTGTAAATAATTCATCAACTGATTCGTCTAAGGTGGTTCAAAAGTTTGTTTCTTCAAATCAGAATATGTAAAATGCTGATAAGATAGATTTAGATAGGTACCCAATTACTCGTATGTTGGTAACAAAGCAAGTGATTACGAATCCATAAAAAGGTTTGGGATTACTAATTTCCTTTCCTTGATCGAAGTTACCGCGGTAATTGTTAATACCCCATTGCCCATCTACGAAATAATAATTATACTCTTTAGCAAGACTCGTCAAATATTGATTGTAATCATTGCAAATGCTAATTTTATGGGTCAAATAAATGAAGTGAGCTTGCTGAATGACGTCACGGTTCAGTAGCCATTGCATAACCAACCGCATTCTGTGACACCAACGACTAACCCAGTTGGGTTAAACCTGGTAGCCTGGTAGGCTTTATTATTGACTTTAGTCAAATTGTGATTAATTACATAGATAAGTACTGTATAGATGTAGATAGGATATTATAAAGATAGGACTTACTCTACCTAAGTATTTGGTGCGCGTATGACTGACTAACAATAGGAAGACAATTCTCTGCATAGAAAAGCTGTTTGAGCATTAACACTGAGGTCTTTATCCTAAAACAAAGCCTTCTTCAGGGCTCATTATGGAATACCATGGATTAGAATACATTTAAACAAATCGCTGATTTTACAGAGGCAAGACTTCAAGGACGGATCGAATCGAAAATAACTTAAGTGTAGAAGCGGAAATACGGGCTGTGACTAATTCTCAAGACACGGTTGAAAAATTTGACTGATTCATCAACGGAGTCGATCTGTCGTCAACCAATTTCCTTAGGTCAAAAGGTTTCAAAATGTACCAATATTGTTTTGTGTATATCATTTTTTTACTTGAAAATACCTTTGCAAAAAACTTTTACAACAGTTTTATCCATCAATATACCTACCTATAGTCTGTAATCCCAGTGTTGTAATGCAAATATCGGCACCATTGAGCGCAATACGAAATGAAAAATGGTCCTCCATTCAAGGACTTGACTTGGAAGGGAAGGACGTTGTAAGGACTCGATAACAGCTAGAATCAACAGCACATACTTATTAGCGATTGAAATGTGATTATCACCCTTCAATCACCTACGCCACGAATGGTGTTTACTTTCAAAATAAACATAATGAAATCGTGATCATGTAACCTAATATAATGATAATAATAATATATAATGATAACCTAAAGTGTAAAGTTAAACAAACTATTTTGGTTTATAAGAATACTTACACAAAAATTTTCCTCCCTGAGCGTTACGCTCCACGCAAAGGTAAAGTGAAGAGCTACTTATGTTATACTTACCTAGGTACCTACTCATTTGAATAGTTAATTTGCACCCAGAGGCTACGTAGGGGTCACATAAATCAGTTAGTCCTACTCCAGAGCAGAGAGGAACAAACGGTGCTTCAGATAAACATCTGGGTAAACTGTTCCGTTCGACCATTGCCGAGTCATTATACATATTTCATTAATTTTGCTACCATAACTACCACTCACCTCATAAACTTCCTGTGTTCATTCACCGGCACGAAGTACTCATCGTAGGGATTGCTAGCATTCATGTCTACCGCTGTATCTTTCTTAGTTCCATTCTTGGGCGTCAAGTTAATCAGTTCTAAGTTCACTGCTTCTAGCTTGGTGTCGCCGTTTGGTTTGTGTCCGTTCTGTTGGGTTCCGTTGCTGACGGGTCTGTTGGAGGTGAAGGACTCGTTGTGGTTGGGGTCGGACTCGTCATCGTGCTGGTAGGCTCGGTTGTCGAAGGCGGCGGGGGAGGGCGGGGATGGCGGGCGAATCTGCGGCCGCATCGGCTCCCGCGGCGACGCCGATCTGCTGTGGCTTTCCATTATCTTTGGAGCGGACTGACATCTGTTGACAAAGAGGAGTATGGTCAATTTTAGGGTGAGTTATTGGCAGATATGTAGATGGGTAGATAACCTTTATTGGTCACCATCACCACACAGAAATAAAACAGGACATGGCTAATACATAATTAGGCAATCGCTGGCCTAATTATGGCCCGTTACCCGCTAGGAGGTCTTAGGGGCTGTCCATTATTCACGTGAGTTTCGAAAGGGGGGGGGGGGGGGGGGGTCGGAAAAAATCACGAAATATCACAAGGGGGAGAGGGGGTTATAGTAAGATATCACGTGTACTTATTTTTTCGTCAATTATCCAGTTGTTAGTGTTGAAGAAAGTCTTGCTAATCCGTGGTCGGAGGACAATGTAGGTACATTAAATATGTTCATGTAGGTACTAATACAATATTATGTTTTTCACATGATTACACCATTTCTTTAATATTATTTTTATGCCAGTCAAAAACAACCTGCAACTTTTCTGTCTAGACATTTTTATCATGGTCCTTGATTTTTTAGAATAGGATTAGAGTACACTTTATACCGGTAGGTACTTAAAAATAGTATTATAAAATTTTTAACATTCTTTGTAGGTACTAAAAAATACACGTCATTTTTGGTGGGGGATGGGGGGGTAGTCTTAAACCTCACCACGTATCACCATGGGGGAGGGAGGGGTTAAAAAATGTTAAAAAAACATAAAAACATCACGTGATTAATGGACAGCCCCTTACTGCTGCGAAATGATTTCTTTCAGGCATCCTTTGTATGGAAATATAGAATAAACCATAATGTTCTAAGTTTTTCTTAGTCCAAGAGTACCTATATGTCTACAGTTCTCGAATATTTTTTTGTATTTAGTTTATGTCTCAATTTCAGGTGGAAAATTATAACAGAATAGGCCAATATTTTGTGATTGACAAGGTGTACTGTACACACTTCTCCAAATCAGATTTCTTGGTTCTCATAGCACGAAGCAATCAGTCAAGCCTGACAACATTTCTTTCATCTTTCGAACAATACAATATCTCACTGTCGACAATAGGCACAAAAACTAATTCCGATTGTTGTCCGAACTGTTGTTATGGTAGTCGATGTCGTTAGCAAATGCAAAAATTATTTGGCTTGCGACAAATTGTTAATATTTCGACGGCTGGTGACTTTGTTTTTTCAACATGTCCAGATATATGCAAAGATACAATGAAACATGTTTCCTGCGTTCGATTTCTGCTGAAAATATTTTGAAACACAAAACTGACACACATTTCAAACTGATGTTCTAGTTACCAACCCACATTTATAAAAAAAAAGATAATTATATACCTAAGAAGATGGTTAACGTATGCATTTAATTAAATTTTATGTAGATTCTAACAACAATTTAACTACCTTAGCCTTCTTATATTTTAGTTTACCAAGCAACACATGAAAGATTTGTGATCATAACTATTGATAAACTAATATTAATCACAAATAACTCAATTTCATGTACACCATAATACACTTTTTCCAACTCTCCTGCTTGAAATTTAAATGATTCATTAAGTTTGCAATTCCAAACATCGCTTCAAAAGTAATCGCATTGTTTTTTTCACGATTCTAAACAGTAAACAGGCTATTGGACGCATAATTCATTGTATATCTATTTGTTTGAGCAAGCTGGTATGCACATTGTTTGTTTAATAGAAGTAGAAGCCGTCCTTAGTCCCAATAGTGGCGATGTGACGAGGCAAGCAACCTTTTACCAGCTGTATATATCTAGTTACTTACGATCGTCGATACAGGGTCAGAACCTATAGAGGTCGTAGAATAAAAAGTGTCGTGAATTTTATTAGACAAGTACTAGTAGGTCACTATGCGGTCACCTACTCGACCACTTGACTTGAGCACTCTCATCTTACAAGGATAGAGAAACATTAAACACTTTAAAAAATAAATTGTCAAAGCTCTGAACCGACACACAGACAGGTCGAAATATACAACTAAGTAGGTACTTAAAACGAAATACTTAGTTACGTGATTTAGCAACCAAAACTGTTTGCAGTTTCTTAAGTTGAGTTAGGAGTTTACGCCAGTTTGGAGATGACTTACAGCTTGATTGGCAAATTAAGCCTTAAACAAAACCAATTTCAAGGCTCCACGACTAGCGGTTATAGCCTAAACCTTTAGTCTGATCAGTTGCTTACGTATTGAATAACGCAGAAGGCAAGTGATAATGTTAGATTGGCTAAATTTGTATTTGGCCAAACGAGGTCCATGGGGACCAACAAAGTGTTAGAAAATACTGGAATAATAAATAATACCTAATAACAGTAAAATATTAGGTTAGTTATGGTATCTAAAATGACTGCGAACTACGAGTAAAGGTAACCTTTACTTCAGATTCCAGTCAGAAATGTTGCAACTGTTGAAGTCTTGCGTGGTGATTCAAGATGCTCTGTGATATTCTATTTAGAATAATACTTTAGTACTACTTCGAAACTTTCTGTCGACTTTCTACGATATAATTAGACAACCAGTGTCTTACACTACTCCTAAAGGTATTTTTGATGAACTTGCCCATGCTTTGAACTCTTGAGGCGAATCCTGGGATTGAGCAGCGGCTCGCTTTGCTCACCTACTCGCATTGACTCTTACCTCGTCCTAGGTTTCTTGACAGGCGGGTCCAGTACCAGAGACCGCGTGTAGTAGTACCGGGCATGAGCGGACCTAGGCGTGCGCGGCGCCTTGCGGTACCGGTCATACCTGACCAAGTTCCCCCCTCCTGTCATTTTTGTGCCACTCACATTCTTCCTATCGAGAGGGAACACATTTCTTCGACTCTATCTTAACACACTTAAAAGAATTGCGCTTTCATATTCGCGGCTAAGCAAATGCAGAGTTAGGATTTGATTTTTTGACTATCGCAATGAGGAAACGGATATTTCTTTTCCTGAAAAGAATTAAATGTGACAAGTAATCGGACCGTTTCAGGCAAGAAACTGCCGCGCGATGGCTGAAGGCGCATTCAGGTGACGAATCAGACAATCATGTAAACAATAATATTGTTTTCATCGCATGTACGGGATGATGTCTTTTGACTGAAAACTGCGGTTAACAGCTCTTTCTTCTTTAATCACATATTTGTCACATAGTAAGACTTTGGATGGTGTTGTACAGTTTTCAAATAATAATGGCTAAATATACTACGAGTATTTGCTCTGTTCATTTGTAGGTAGGTACAGGAAGATTTAATTGATCAAATCAGAATATTTCTCGTACAACCTTTCCAACATAGAGAGTTAAATAAAAACACCGTTAGTTCGAATTATATTGCTGTGCAAATTGTCCCAAATTAACTAATTTTAAATCAAAAAGGACGTGAACGACTATTATCAAAAAATTTAAAGTTTAGACACTTCGGGTAGCTCCACCGCGCTCCAAGAATGCGTTACTCCGGGCTCCAAGTATTTATTACCCAATATTATTTTAAAAATTACAAGTACCAAAATGATTCCACAGCGCTCCAAAATAAAAAAGATAGAGTCAGCATAAAAGGTAAACCATAATTGGTTTATGTTTTGTACAAGTAGAAATATCGTTAATATCGTGGGAAAAAGGCAGGAAGATGATAATGTTTCTTCCTAAATTTATTTTTTTGCTAACTCTACTCAAAATTTTTGGAGCGCGGTGGAAATCAAATATTAAATTATTTTATCACTTAAAAGTTCTTGGAGCGCAGTGGAATCAATGTATGAAACTTAAAATTTTGAGAACAATGAGTTTTGGAGCGCGGTGGAGGTACCCGACACTTCAGAGAGTAAAATCTAATAAAAATGAATGGCGAAACAGCATCCTGTGTGTATTATTTGTATGAATGACTTCACGCTAAAAGAATACTGGTTCACAATAAGTGGTCATTCAAAGAATGGGATGACGGTCGAACAGTCCTCACAATGCATATGTTTACTACGTAATTCGCCATTACCTATTGTGAGTTAGTTTCACAGTGTTTTGATATTATTTGTATACCTATTTATGAAAAATATAATGTTAAAGTTCCTATGGCTGGCTGACACTATTCCGAGGTAATTAGTAAAAGCTTGTTCTTATATATTCTGCGGTAAAAGTACGTTTGCATGTACGGCACATACAACATTTACATTGTCACTTATGTACATAAAGGTTCACGTAGGTACTTGTAGGTGAATCTACTATTTATTCTGTACTAGTGGCCTACGCCTCTGACATGACTTGACAAGTCAGACTTGTAAAGTACTCAGATGAAAATACCAGCAACGGTCACCATTCAAAATAAACTGCGCTGATTTTTACTCGTTTTGCTTAGGTATCTAATTTAATCCCAGTAGGTAACAATCTCGCGAGTGAAGGGACAAACGCTAAACACATAACGTAGTAGGTACTTTAGAACAAATACTTACAACTTTCCAAGAACACTAGATAGGTATCTACTCTTTAACAAATCTAGAATTACACAAAAGTTTGCGCTTGCAACAAAACACCTAATCGAATCGAACTCCAAGGCTTCAAGTTTCGTTATGATTTCAATAGTTTGGCACGATCCTTCTAAACTCTAAAGTGGAAATAAAATCTATATTTAATTGGAAAATTGGTTACAGACAGTGGATGATAAATGAAGATAGCAACACATAAATTAGCATTGATTAGGTATTGTGTTAAGAGATAAACTGTAAAGACTACGACTATATTCAAATTGTCAATGGCTATTATGTACGGTAAGTACCTATATTAGTTTTAGTTGGAAAAAAGTAATACCTTTACAATACTTTTCAACTATCATAAAAAGGCTATTTAAATAGAAGGTAGTAAGTACTTGAAAAAAAAAACAGTTTAAATTTTTTGAAGAATAGCCAACTGTTTCTGCTAAACCCAAAATCCCATTAGTCCAAAAACAACACAGCACATGAATGTTTGTGATCTATGCCTCTACATTGTGTGTGCTCATTGAACCGCCTCACCTATCCGCCGCAATTGTTCCTACGTACTTATAGTGAAAGGTAGCAGAGGTCACTCGTCTGAAGATGAACCTGTCTGCCTCTCGCTTTGTTTTTGCCGATTTTGTGCATTGACGGCCGTCTCAACTGTCCAGTCAGTCATGTTTCTGTGGAGATCGCAATTCATAGGATCTTGTCGTGATCAACAATAATGGTGCTATGTTTACCTAGTCGTGTAAGTAGTTTCACATTCGCTTACGACTGCGAGTGTGTTGCCTCAACTATTTTGCACTAGGTTGCGAAAAAGAAACGATGATAGATTTCCTTAGCGGTGACATCAGGTAATATAAATAATTCGTTCAAGGTTAAAGGGGAAGTTATAAACCTGTATGAAATTTTACTTAGGGTGAATTTGACCAACTTCTGATATACTCAGAATAAACGAATTTCAAATTCAACTAAAATGACAGTTTACACTTAATACCTACGATTTATTCAATAAAAAATCATAATATAGATACTGAGGTTAGTACCTATGCATATTTGGTTTATATCGAGACATTGAGTACTTATAGAAGGTGAAGTTACTTAGGAAGTAATCAACAAACAAACCGGATTCTATTCAAGTTCTACATGATCATGAATGTGTCAACTTTAAAATATGTACCTACCTACATACGAGTAAAGCAGGAAAACCCTATTGAATCAGTCCAATAATTGCTTTACGAACGGAAGGTGCTTTGAAAACGAATCAATATCTTGATACCTTATTTCATTAAAATATTCTACTGTATAAAATAAGGACTCCACTAGTAACGTTTTGAATAAACGCGGAATATCCTTGGAAGCATACAGGGCGATGATCTTATGATGACGACTGAACTTGCAATTAAATTAATTTTCAAAGTGATCTTTACAACTCTTTAGCAAGTTGCCGTCCATCTTGATAAATTTAAAAAATTTATAAGGTTGGACATGAACACAATTTTCCTCAATGTGATGGACAGGAACCTACGAGCAATGCATCTTAAACTGTTGTTGCATTCACAGGTGGTAACGTGACCTATTAGCATTTAGCTTTGGCGTACTTCCCTTTCTTGAGGTTCGAAAGGAAATTGGACGCAAAAGGATAATCTGTACAAGAACTTCGGTTTCATTGGCAAGTATAATAGGTTTCGAATTTATAGCCTTAAAGAGGAAAACCCTGGAAATTAAAGGGAAATTACCGAACTCATGTTGATCATTGATATCATTTGTATGGCTTGTGAAGTAGCTTTAGTAGTGTAATGCAATGGATTGATAGCAAAGGTGAAAGAAAGGAAGAAGACATCGCTTTTGCCTGTTTATCTCGAATTCTAAATGTTCTCTTGCTTGTATCCAAGGTTTCAGTTCCACGTGCCAGAGTTATCAATCCACCTCTCGTGGAGGTAAAATGTCAGCTAAATTACAGACACTTGTTGGTACACACGCTTGTAATTCCTCGCGTGTCTCTTCAAGGCCGGAAGGTTCACATTAGCATAGCCTCGGGTAGGCGAACATACAAATGACCTAAAGTAGACTCTATCAGAGATTCAGTCAATGTTCTTTGCAAGCGGAATGCGATGCCGATCATGGCAGATTGCGGAATATTTTGGCATCTGCATACAATCGTAATGGCAGTCGGTTTCGGCGCTATGAAATGGATTTTACTGTACCTAACATATATGATTTCTCGCTTTATCAAAGTTATTTCAGCCCGCCTTGTAAGTACATTCTTTTAAAATGTAATTTTATCGTAATATCTACTTATTTATTTACCTCAAGTCTATTGCAGTTAATATGCGCATAATCTGGCTTATTTACCAGAACAGTATAGGTACTTTAGTCTAGAGTTAAATACTTACTAGAATATTAAGTAGGAACGTAGGTACCTAGTTTTTACAGTTTTTTGTGAACAGATGAACGAACTTCGTCGCGAACTTTACGTCGAACGCCGCTGGCGGCGCTAATCTTGATGCTATAACGGTTTCCATGGAAATGCTTCTATTGAAGTTCAACCCACTAGCTTGACCGTAGGCGGCGTGTACACCTGACGATATAGGTACACATAAATAAGCACGATATTCGCAAACCGAAAAGGCTTGTGAATAAAGATTTTAAAAAAAGCTAGGCTAAATAAATGAGGTTCCAATTACGAACTTCAAAGTTTTTAAGGTGCTACGAGAATTGTACTAAAATATCATTATTATGAGTGCAAAAGACTTCAACGCGTTTCTTCGGTCGTCAGTGTTTTTAAGATAAAATTGTTTTGTTATATCGTATAAATAATGTTTTTTTTAAATTTAAATATGTGTATAAAACCTGTAAGTTTAAGTCTATTACAGGACCGCAAGGAATGGCACATAACAAGGAGAGGTCCATACTAGCAGTGTATAAAGTCAGGCTTACACTGAATAATATTGTATTGTAAAGATCCATCTAAAAAAAAGTGCTGCCGCCACTTAACACACAAGTGTTTTAATGGTCACATTCGGTTCATAACTCAAGAAAGAGTGACAAAGAAAATGGAAGATTCAAACAAGTCCTTTACTCTTCGACAGTCCATCAAAGCCTTAGCACAGACTAACTTCGTCGTAGGTAACTATAGGAACGTGTGCGTGGGAGCACGCTGGGTATATTGTGTTCACGCTTCAAATGTGAAGCCCACACCGCGAGGTGGAGATTGGAATTCTGTTCATGAGGAGTTATGAATTCATTTAGTTTAAGTGGCCATTGTAAAATTATGTTGCTTGTACATAATTGTAGGTACTCTAGGTGGGTGTGATGTCTGTATTTAGTCGACGATGCAGTTAATAAAAACTGCATAATAATTACAGGAGTAGGTAAAAGCTTGTATGTAATTGCAATGTATTAAGTCGCTGTTGCCAGCGACTTCGTTCGCATGGGTGTAACGAGTTTTCCGACATCCGGTTTTAATGAAACAAAGCCTTTATTCTGCTCTAGATTATGCTCGGTCTACCTGTGAACACGAACAGAAAATCCGTCTAGTACTTTCGGAGATGTGATCAAACAAACAAACAGAAAGACAATAATTCTATTATCGCTGATTTGTGTTCTTCATGTACAGACTCATCGGGTCTACTGTTTTATTATATTTATTACAGATATATCATTATTTATATATTTGTTTAGTTTTAATATTTAGATGTTTGACTTAGCACCGAAGTCACCACACCATTTGAAGGAATGTTCCGTCTTAGTCAATCCGCCCTCGCAAGCAGTCGTGACTCCGGCCGACCTCGTTACGACTTTGAATCAGCGCCCGTGCCAATCCAAATTGTAAAATAGCTAAGTAGGTACCTACTAGGTGCCTAGGGATTAAATTAAGTTATTTAAATAGGAAAGGCCTACTTATTTCTCGACCGTTTTAAACGACTAATCTCAGCAGTTAAGCTAGATAAAGCTTTGGCCTTAAAATCTGACCCACAGGTCCTTTTGGGTCGGCTTTTAATCGAAGCCTATATATATAGGCGTCCTATTACGTCCGTCACGAGCTCATGACCTTACTTTCCCAGAGTTTTTTATTCTAAATTCATACAAAAATTATAAATTTTCTTGTATAGGTACATATTTATCAGTGAACGGAAAATACATGGAACAGTATATTTATCTATACTACATTTCGTAAATTATTTCAAAAACACGTCAAGTTACTTTCTAAAGACGTAAAAAAACTTATCATTGTCATAGTATTTCAATCACACTTTAATAATGATTGAACCGCAATTGTTTTGGCACCAAAAATGATTGATGATCATCACGTAGTAACACGGAAATAGACTGTTACGGATGTACCAACTGTAAAGTGCTCAGTGTCAGTGGCCATCTTCATTTCGAGTACTTCTCGTTTCAACCAATGGCCTTTAACCCAGTGTAGATTAGCATAGTGTGGGCACGTTATAAGAAGGGATGATTGTCATGCATGACATGAAGAATGATTTATGAATGTGAATGGATATAAAAGTACCCATAGGTAGAGAAATATGGATATACTGTGTGAAACATTGTGGATGACGAAATGTATGAAGAAGAAAAGGTTAATTATTTACTATCGGCGTGAATACCGAGATGACGGTTGATAGATAGCAATGGAAGGACATAACAAGCAGATATTAAATACTTAGTCAATATTTTTCTCGCTCATACCTAAAACTTATTTCTGTAATTTTGTTTTTCTGCCAAATTCAAAAGTGTGTGACGCACACTGTTGTGTTATTGATAAAAAAAAACAATTATAATTATTCCGTGTATTAGATATTACTCAGTTTCAGAGCTTGTCCTTCTAGAATGTTTTAACAACTTTTTCATACGGATATGGTCCCCGTAGGCAGTTATTCTTTATTAAAAGTGTAAAAGTACTAAGCTCTTTGTGAAACATTATGCATCTAACTGGTCTTGCTTATGATTCCATAATGATACTGCATAATCATTTCCTTCTTCGTTTCTTTGTAAAGTTGATTGGAATGGATTGGAATGCCAAGTCTATTTAAATCTTAAAATGGTAATAAGGTCACAATTGAGTGGATTTTTAACAACTGTGTCATTGGATTAGGTTTGGAATGGAGGAAGTCAATCCGATCATTATTTCATGTCACGAAGTCCTTAGTAGTCCTACTACGTATATACCTGCTAAGCACTGAAGTAGTTTTCTGCATTTTACAATAAAAAACCCATTTAATCCTGCTTATTAAAAAAACAGACACTAACGAACTACGGAATACTAACTAATGTACAAAATGTTATGTTTGGACGTGCGTCTGACTACCCTCTTTAGATGTCCTCAAAGATCTAAGTAACTAAAGATCTGAGGAAGATATCTACCGAGCCCGGGGATTAGTCGTGACCTTTTTTTTTTTTACTGGTACCTACTCAAGTCTCAATATATCCGCCAATTGCTATCCTAGTTTAGCTTTTTTTGATGATTCTTTGTCTAATTGTAGTCTGTTGTATAGAGAATAATCCCGAGGTGGTCCCTATTTATTACCAAGGGATTGCTATGTACTTTATCATCTTCCTGTGGAGTCGGCCGGCACAACAATTATGTGGGGTCGATTGCTAGGATTGAGGACTATTTTACTCTTGTTTTTTATATACTTACCTATAGGTTTTATATCACGATTCAGTTTTTAAATATTCAGGGTATAAGATATGAAGTCAATTTTTACTTTTTGTAAAAAATATACTATCTTAGATTTGTATTTGTTCAGAATGCGTACAGATTGAAGTTTGTCAGCGCGCAAGAATTTGGGCGCGACTGCATTCTTGCATTCTCTCGTGACACAATAGGAAGGTTATCTCGAACACATTACTATTGTTGAGTGGTAATTGAGATGGCAGGTCCCTACATATGACTAGAGCAGGGCGGGCTGCGCTTGGTAGAAGAAGAGGTCATATTTTGTCTTGCGTTTATATTCACAGGAATGTTGCTATAATTAAGTTCTGACAGTCAGCATTGAAAAAAGTAATTTAGGTACTTTCTAACCTAAACAATTTTTACTAAGTACCTACGAGTACATAACACGCATAAGAGATTGAAGGGGATGAACATTTAAAAAAAATTTAGGAAGATCGACTAGAAAGATTTTTTAGGTAAGTACGTACCTGCTATTTATTACTCGGTCATTATTTTGTACATAGGTATACATAAGAAAGTGTTTTTGTACTGACTGAGCTTTTACTATTTGATCTCTGCATTCGATTGCAACTTAGTATGCGACTTTAAATTATTCAAAACATAGTAGGTAGGTACCTAAGAGTGGATAAGTGAGTCATCTTGAATTCAAAAAGGCCAGATACGTGTGTGATTGGACAGGATTTTCCAAAGCACCCAAGTTTAATAACCAAGAGATGAATAATCAGGAAAACAAGTTAAGTGGTGTTTTTGAGATAATGTACCTAAATAAATTCACAGAAAAATAATTAGAAGAATACAATTTCGTCTGAAGAAATATACCTACAGTCAAGCGGCCGAAATATCGAAATGATGGAACCCATTTACCATGAAAAAATCTAAGACAAGCAAGTGTGACAACAAAGAGTGAAATTATGAAAATAGCTCCTTTCTATCTTTTTCTTCGTAAAAAATACTAAAGTGAATGTAAACTGCATTTTTACGGCTGCTCCAAGCGCTTTACACATAAAATATGTCCAATATCTCGAAATCTGATACTTATGAAAGTTAATATTGGTTCATGCAGGCTTTTACAGACGCAGAAGTAGGTAGTGGTGATAACGAACACAAGTTTCACTGAAACTTGTAGAAACTCTGCATAAATAAAAAAAAAAAAAAACGTAAGTACACGAAATATTTAATATTTTATACTGACTGCTATACATGACGGTATATAAAAATGCAAGTCAAAATAAAATATACTTAAGTAATATCTACAGTGATATTCTGCGGGTAAAAGACTTGCTCGCTATCAATTTAGTGCCAAATTAAACGTTAATTTCGAATCAAAAGCCGCGTGACACAGGCTTGGTAAAGGCATCTAGACTTGCGCATACGCACGCGACGATGGCACCGTTACTTCCGGCGCAACCGGATGTCTTGATCGGTTATTGGTCTTAACCCGTAACGTAACCAATCGTAATAATTGCGATTAAATTATTCGTACTTATCTGGCACGCGTAACCAGCACCTTAACAAATGAATGCAAGGGAGTATTTGCATTACTGGTATTTATGGTGAGTTCACACTGATCCAGTGTCTCAGCCGAGTAGCTTAACACTCTCTCGTTTGTGAAAAAAATTGACAAATAAGTATAATGAAATAAGCCATTTCGTATTTAAGTTCAGAACGTTGTTGGTATAACGAGTTGTGTAGGTAACCCGACGTTCGTATCAACTAATAATATGTTCGTATAAAAACTCATTCCTTTGTTTTAAAAGTAGCAGCTGACGTTATACGTCATAAATATTTTATTAGCTCTATGAATTAAGTTTTTATTGACATTGGTGGCAATTTTGTTGCTCTAATAACTTGTAATTTCGATAATGTTACGCTAATTTAATCTTTCTAGTGAACAAAATAAGATCGTACCTAGGAGTAACTACTTTAGCAATTTTTTTAGTTAGTCTCTGTAGAACAACAGTATTACCATCGTTAGCTTCTTGATATTAAGAAATTGACGAGTGGAGTCAATCAAAGTTTGCTTAAAGTCTATAAGATGATAACGTTTGAACGTACTATTCGATTACATAATATATTTTGTAATTGAGTCTAATCAACTTATTTTCGGATTATGCTTGACTTTCACACGCTTTTAAAGTTCATGTTGTCCTACAATTTGTGGGGTATAGGTAGAGATAATGGAAATACATAATTATTCAATAGTTTCTCCATGAAACTAATATAATAACCGCAACATTTATCAAACATAAAATCAAAAGCACATGTATAACACAATATTTGATCATGTCAAACTTAAGACCTAAATATAAATCCTTCAAATTGTGCTTTTTGCTCGACTGCAATGTAACACTCACTCGTACAGCTTACCAGTTTGTAGTAAGTAGATAGCGCTCTAAATGCTCTTAATTAAATCAGTCTGTTGAAATCGAGAGTGACGTGTGGGTGCCAGACGGCCCTGAGTTACGCCCGCAGGTACAAAGACAGCCTGCACGCTGCGACAAGGTTATCGACAGAAAAGCTAGCGGTAAAAGTTATCTTAAGAATATAGTACCTACCTACATTAAAAAGTTTTTGATCTAATGGTAACCTACAGCGCTCTTTCTCTTTCGCACCTACTTCGCACGTGCTTGTCGATGTAACTTTAGTTATAGGACCTGACTGCTTCCGTGGATGGAGTTTTGAACCATATTTTCGACGAGACTTTTGCTGTTATATTCCGTAGACCAGCATCTTTTGATTAATAAACGTAGTGAATTGATGTGAGGCGAATCGCTATTTTAGTAATTGATTGAGTCTCGGGGCTCCAAACTCCAAGTACAGCAATCACTTCAAACATTTCATATTTGGTCAAAGTGTAGTTAGCCTTGCGCGCAATTAATAGGTCCGAACACCAGTGTCGAAATGGCATACTTTGCTGCCTTTTTAGTGCTATTACAATGCCGGGCCTTAGCCAATGCAACGCAAAAAACGTAATGTTTATTTGATCATTATGTAAATCTGCAATTATGAATTCCAGTGTATAAATTATTATCATATGTTTGGCGTGTACTTAGAGGTTGTGCTGTGTTGACAGTCTCTGTGCTGATGCTATGTTTTGTATTTTATCAAGGTTACTTTTGTTTATCTATATCTATATAAGAGCTTAACCTGACTGACTGACTGATTTATCATCACCGAAACCGCTGAAGCTAGAAAGCTGAAATTTGGAAGGTGGTTTCCTTTTATAACAAAACCACCCACTAAGGCGGGATTTTTGGAAATTCCACCTCTAAGGGGTTGAAAAAGGGTGAAAACGTTAGTATGAAACTTTTAAACGCGTAGAGAGATTTTCATGAAACTTTGTTTGTGCATTGTAAATGCAAAATGAATGGACATGTATTTCAGGATTTTTCAATATAACCATCAAAAAGGGGTCAAATGTGGGGTTAATTTTTGTATGGGAACTTTTTAACGAGAGGTGCGATTAGCCTGAAAATTTGTTTCTGTACTGTATATGCAAAATAAATGAACACGTGTTTCAGGATTTTTCAATATAACCTTCAAAAAGGGGTCAAATGTGGGGTCAATGTTTGTATGGGAACTTTTTAACGGGTGGTGCGATTGGCCTGAAAATTTGTTTATGTACTGTATATGCAAAATAAATGAACACGTGTTTCAGGATTTTTCAATATAACTTTCAAAAAAGGGTCAAATGTGTGGTCAATGTTTGTTTGGGAACTTTTTAACGGGTGGTGCGATTGCCTTGAAACTTTGTTGGTGTACTGTAAATGCAAAATGAATGGACACGTGTTTCAGGATTTTTCAAAATAACCTTCAAAAAGGGGTCAAATGTGTGGTCAATGTTTGTATGTGAACTTTTGAACGGGTGGTGCGTTGGTCTGAAACTTTGTTTGTGTACTGTAAATACAAAATGAACGGACACGTGTTTCAGGATATTTCAATATAACCTTGAAAAAGGGGTCAAATGTGGGGTCAATGTTTGTATGGGATCTTTTTAACCTGGTGCGATTGGACTGAACTTTGTTTCGTGTTTCAGGATTTTTCAATAAAACCTTTAAAAAGGGGGTCAAATGGGGGGGGGGGGGGGGGGGTCAAATGGGGGGGGGGGGTCAATGTTTGTATGGGAACTTTTCAACGGGTGGTGCGATTGGTCTGAAACTTAATTTCGTGTTTTAGGATTTTTCAATATAACTCTAAAAAAGGGGAACAAATGGGGGGGGGTCAATGTTTGTTAACGGGTGGTGCGATTGGTCTGAAACTTTGTGTACTGTAAATACAAAATGAATGGACACGTGTTTTGGGATTTTTCAATATAACTCTAAAAAAGGGGATCAAATGGGGGTCAATGTTTGTTAACGGGTGGTGCGATTGGTCTGAAACTTTGTGTACTGTAAATACAAAATGAATGGACACGTGTTTCAGGATTTTTCAATATAACCTTCAAAAAGGGGTCAAATGTGGGGTCAATGATTCTATGGGTACTTTTTAAAGGGTGGTGCGATTGGTCTTAATTTTGGTTTTGATACTTTAAAAGCAAAATAAATGGAAACGTATTCCTGGATATTTCAAAATAACCCTCTAAAAAGGGTAAAATTGGGTGTCAAAGTATTTATGGGATTTTTTTATTAGTGTGATTTGTTTGAAACTCAGTTAAGTTAGATACCTACTTTAAGTGAACGAAGTCGCGGGCGGGACAGCTAGTTGATCTATATAAAGCATCGCATTATTATAACCTTAGACAGCAAGGTATACCTTATCTAAGTATATGTATAACTTAAACCCAAACAACATTCAAAGAAGGATTTATGCCATATTCGTCCCTAATGTTCGGCCCTCTCCATTAAAAAGTCTTTGTTTGTCCCTCATGATAATATTTGTCCACATTCGTCCCTCATACCAAAATTATTGAAACTACAGTGAACGTCATAAGTGTAATCACCACGACCAAAACGGCTGGTACACTTATCCCTACCAAGCTATCCCTACTGGTAGGGATAAGTGCACCTTTGTGTAGATCTATTTCTACCGGTAGGGATAGGCGCACAGAAAGTTTCCACATTTCCTTACTGCTATTTTAGTATACTTAATGTTAAATGTTAAATGTAATCCAGTCTCCTTTAGTTTCGTAGTTTTAATAAACAAATTGACTTATCGTATTATTATTTTATTTTTTTAATCGATAATTAATTCCAACCCCATATACCGAACTAATGAACTAATACATACCAGATACCAGGATAGCAGAAACGATAGAGAGGTATTTCACTGTAGAATCACAAAGAGCCAAAAGATCACGGGTAGCGAAAACCTCTTCATGGTTTATGCATTCCTAGTACTTGGACTTCTACATGTTTCCTGAAGTTAATGCATTTTTTTCAACAAATTAACTTATCGTATTATTATTGTATTTTTTTCATCGATAATTAATTCCAACCATATCGCAGTGGGTACACGGGTAAACAGGAATTATCCCTACACCCACCGGTGGGTGAAGAAAAACATAAATATGTTCAAGTAAATAGCTTATTTCAAAAAAAGGGATGGGTTGATTTGTTTCAAATTAACTGATTTATATTTATGTGAAATAGAAATTCAAAATACCTTACTGTTCTGGATAAATTAGGGAATTTCTGAATTTTCAGAGGTGTTTTTGACATGATTTTTAACCTAGGTTTTCTAACTAATTCGTGTTTTGGCTCCGGTTAATTTATCACTTATATCCTTGAGTATCGTGTAGTTCAATTTCAATGTAATCTATTAAGCGGTAATAGAATGATTAGGGTTGCAATACTTCCAATTTTCAAAATGCTGGGCCTTAATACATATTATAGGTAAGACTTATAAAACACTTTTATTAATATTCATCCGTTTACATTTCGTTTAATAAAGTATTATAGAAAAAAGAACTTCCGAGGTGATGATTAAATATGTAGGTTAAAAATTTAACGTTTAATTATATACCTATTCAGTATGAATCCGTAAACACTAATCAGCCAAAGTCATGATTTCTAAAAAATATTAATTTAGTCTTAGCCGCAGCTTTCTTTTGCATCGACTACCCCAAAACGTGCGCTTTAAATTGAGTTTACCCATAGAGTTTACCTTTCTGAGCATTGTTCATATCATACTTACAATATAAAAGTCAAGTAAAGACTTATTGCTTCAACTGTACTAAATCAATGATAATTTGCCTATACAAAAAACGTGGGCTGAATGTGGAGCTGAAAAGTGGGACGAAATAAGATTTTATGATATACTAGCTTCTGCACGCGGCGTCGCCCGCGAAGTACCTACATAAAATATAGCCTATGTTCATCCTGAAAGTTCATTCTACACATTGGTGAAAGAATTTTTCAAATCGGTTCAGTAGTTTCGGAGCCTATTCATTTCAAACAAACAAACAAACAAACAATCAAAGTTTTCCCCTTTATAATATTAGTATAGAAAATATATTATGGGCCGAGTAAGGCATACAATGTGGGACAAACGAAGATTTTTTCATGTGGGCCGAACTTTCTAGGGACGAATATGGCATAAATCCAAAGAAGATATTGAAGACAAATTGCCTTTAGTTCAGACATGGGATTTAAAACGATAAAATTACCATTTTTTCATTATGTTTGCACACAAAAATTGCTTCAGCCTTGAAATAATGATTCGAACTCAATGCCATGCGCTAACGACATAGAATATCCTGCATTTAAGATCATTAAAGCAATTATTTGTAATAATCAAATATTTACACATTTATTTGATTTCCAAAAGGAACAATTTTTTTTCTTGCATCATCATTAGGTAGGACGTACCTACATAATTAGCTGTAATTTTTGTGCAACATTATTAGAAATATATGCTTTTAGTGTGTAGGAAATATCATTAAAAGGGCTTTTATGATATTTTTTTTCTTCATTTGAGATGAATAAGAATATAAAATCGTGGAATTGTTGAGATTTCGTGTAAAATATCTATGAAAGTAGGCTGTGAATGTTTCTAATAAATCAGGCAGTTGTACCGTTTCATTGAAAGCCAATTGCCAAACATGTCTAACAATTGCAAATAAATTATTAGCATCTATAAGTGTAACGGTCAGTGAACTCTTCATCAGACGCCAACGCTAACCGGACAGTTACAGTCACACAGAGCCTCCACTATTTACAACAGCAACAGGTTCGCATCTAAGTATTTTGCCGTGCAGGCTTCACACAATCACATACAAAGACAATCAATTTGCTCTCTTAAATACTACCTGACAAAGTGGAAGTTTATTTGCAGGCTCGTTCAGGCTATGCGAAGCTCAACATGGCATTGTTCATCTGTGAAATGTACCTATTGAAGCTTCTTGTTTTCAGTTACTTTCTAAAAATGGCCGTGTGAAATTACATGCTATCAGCAGGAAGCAAAAACAGTTAAATTGTTAGTCATCACTTGGTATCTAAGTATATGAGTACGTGATCTGGAGTCTAGCTAGACTATTGGACTAATATTGGAGTCTAGACAAACGTTCTACTAGCGATGCCGCTTACGGAAAGGAAAAAATATAAAAGATTGACACTTCTAATCGATAAGTCACGTGATCGCTTCTATACATTTTTCTCTATAAAATTGATGTAATATAGTTACTATCGATGATTAAAAATAGTGGTGTTCGAATGCCACTGTGTCTAGCCTCTCTTAGATACATGAAAAAATCTTAACTAAAGCTTTTGAAGCTAACTGAACAAGTAAATCACATAAGCTGAATATTTTTTTTAGTAAACATACATACGAGTAGGTATATGTAATGCGTAAAGAGTTTATAGGAAAATTTCAAACAGAACTACACCCTCATAGAAAAATTGTACTTTTGCTAATATCGAAGTTGACAGTTTCTTTGTCGAAGTTTAAGTTTGGTTGTGATGATGTCCGACCCCTAAGTCCTAGTCTAGTAAGTTACTCGTACGTTTAATGTTTCGACCACACATCTGTTCGATGGAACCCTAAGGGCCTTCGAAAGCTGCCTTTTGGTTCAACTACCAGTTTCATTTCCGTCACCAACGCGACAAGTTTGTTATATAAAAACGACATTACAGTCGTTACCATCGACAGTCCGTAGCCCAGTTAGTGCATCTTCAATTCACAAACATGTGTATAGAAAGTTCACTTATCGTTACATCATTTGTGAGAGCAAACGGACAAACATTGCAACGGTATAAGTACTACATTATACAATCAATTTTGGCCAATAAATAAAAATTACTGACTACCGGAAGATTGAAGCGTATTTATGTTTATAAATTATTCAGATTAACTCTTTGTTCCTGGACTATTTTTTCATAACTATACCTAACTTGTACATATATGAATGGAAAATTCTGCCAAATTAGTAGGTAGATATAACGCGCTTACGATTAATTTGTTATATATTCTTACGAATTGTTTTTTTCATCTTTCATTGTTCGAAATTGAAATTGAAACTGCGAGTTATATAATTTAAACTGTTACTCCTTTGTGCACATAAAATGGTTACTATCAGTAAATGGATCTGTTTCTAAATCTATGTACTCGTATAACAGCTTACATAGTTCGTTAGATGCTGATTAGACAAGTTACAATTTGTAATTTCGAAAGTTTTATAACTTACACTTACTTACAATTGATCTTTAGTACCTACCTTTTAGGTTTTTTCTAGTTTTTAATATTTCAATCTGAACATAATGTATATATTTCCATAGATCATCATAGCTTATTACATAAACATTTTTACAAATTACGAGTACCTACTAACAAACATTCCCAAGTAAAGCTATCGAAATACTTCTTTAATTACTACCGACTGTGTGATAATGTTTGCTTAGTAAGACTTGAATGGCTCAACATAGCCGTATGTTTACGGAACACAGTTGATGTGTCTTTAATTTCAGTCCTAGATTGTAATATTTACATAGAAATATTGTAATACCCAGATAAATACTCAGTAATGGATAGTTACATAAGAATTTCGACATTGATTGGAGGATCACGAGTGAAGACTTGTTTTCGATTTCACAAAAATATTTGCAATGTTAGTGTTTTCTGTGAAATGTGCTAACGACACGCACACGATTGTCCTCGAGCGACGTTAGAGACGGACGGACAGGGTCAGAACAAGACTTTAAAATTGTGAAATCACTAGGAAATCTATCGCTTTCACACCGATATTTTGTTATTATTGACGAATTCGCTAGCTAGTCAATAGTGACAGAAATTAGCACCAATAAATAAGCCAAAAGGCACAGTTGTGTCACCAGTCCCGTGATTGTAAATTATACATTATTACTTAAGTACTTAGTCTTGAAGATTGCCTGTAACATCAACTTCAGAAAGGATTTTTGCGGATGACTTGCATATTTTTTACAAACTAGAGCAAAAAGTAATTTTGTAACTTTTAACACATTTTCAAGTTATAAGTGCATGTTGTGGCCGTTGGCCGTTTCAGACGGCTCGGTCCGCGAAAGCAGCCGCTGCCATATTCGGTGAGACTACTACTTCAACTTTCTGATGTCCTGGTATCCGAGCGTCGACTTTACCTGACAATCCAGTTTTTATCCAAATGCTCGATGATGAAGATATATTTTGTAACGCTATGTGATAGGAATGCTGTGGATACGAGATGTTATGAGATTAAAGCTGTGCTTTAGTCTGATTTACGACTGCGATACAGCGGCTGCTTATAGATCTCAAATAGATCTTTGACATTTATTTAACTTTCGAAACGGGAAGCACTCCCGAAAAATAGGTTTTAAATTGTCTGAGAACTTCGTGTAGATTGGAAATTATGTTTCTAATCAATTATATTAGATAATTTCTTGGTAAATCGAATGAAAGACGAACACATAAATCGTCATAAAGTAGAATACCAACTGGCTAGGTTGGTATTATAGTTATTTTATGCTATTTATTTAATGGGCAACGCCAACAGCACACACAACAAAACATTAAAAAACAAACGTACCTAATGTAGATACAAGTGTTTGATGCTGTATTTGCAGTAGATTTGCACTTGGAATTACATGCTCGAGGTCATTGCCTGTAGTTTTTACTAGATGTGCTGTGAACTTTGCCGTTCGTCCGATTAGTGCTGCTACAATCCTCTTTTTCAGGAAATACAAGTACATTTTTATCTGTTTCGTTTTCTTTGTCTTCAACGTTTGGTATCATATTTTTATATAAGTAAAAGTTAATATAGTAATAATAATAGACATTATAATTATAAATAAGACTTATAATAATTTATACAAGTTTGGTGACGAGACGTGGCTTAGCTCTAGTCTAGCCGTTCGATGATCTCGGCATCGAAACTTTCCGCGCGTTTACCATTAGCCTGATACAAATTTATTCCACTTTTTAAACAACAATGAGCACTTTGAGAGTATTTTTTATTATTTTAAATATGTTGAGAATTTAAAAATAGACTTGTGACAAGAATAAGAAGGTACACATAAAGGACCATGTAGTCAAAAACGAATGAAATGTATTTATATAAAACTTTTACTTTCGCCTTTTTTGCACTCGAGCGCATCATTTAATTTGTCCATTGTCGATGCACTGATATTGGTGCATTGCAGTGTTTGCAGTAGAGAGTATGGTTATGTAAAATAACAGGTTCGGTTTGGAAGTGGGTCGGCTCGACTCGCTTCAGCTTTCCAGCGGTCCCTGCCCTCACTGAGCGTATTTATTTAAATGATGTATCATAGACAAGTCTAGCAAATGTTATCTTCAATTAAATAAAATATGTCTAGAAATTATCAAATGTTCATCGATTCTCATTGCTTAGCATTCTAATTCGTTCCTTATTAAGGTGTTGCTTTTTCATTTCCTTCAAATTATCATATCGAGGCAAGTGCCAAGTACCGCATTAGGATCGAGTCCATATGAATGCTGGCACACCCTTACTTTCCCTCGGACTTGCACGCGCTTGCACCTTCGGGCGGACCTCACACATGCATGACATCATTAGCCGTGACAGGTATAAAGTGGTCGAGGCTACAGGCTCTTGAGTTGGCTCGTATAAATAGCAGGGCATCTGCATATGTACCGATTAAATTTTTATATGATTTTATTATAAATCTAATTAAACGAATTAAATAGCGAATTAAACTTTCCATTCCAAATCATATGAGTAGAGTACAACTACATTGGGATGAAAGGACGTGGGGATAGTGTGACATGCAATTGCAATGCTAAAGAATGATGGACGTGTGACAGGAACCAAGCTGTCATACCATTCGTGACAGGTGCATGCAGGTAAACAGTTCTGCGTGTATTCATTCTGCGAATGAAATAATAGGTACCATACCCACTTCTCTATATACATATAGGTGTCATGTCCACCTGTCATGTTTATTTTGCTGGTTTCACGTCTGCATGAAAATGTGACACGACCCTGGCCTTGACTACACTACTGGTAGACAAGGGCAGTAATTCAACAGTAATCACATCCGATGGCGGAATAGCCCAATCACGATGACAGTTAACAGTGATGTTATTTCCTGTCATAATTTCTGTTTCAGGGAAAAAGTAGCTATAAGGAGGATTTTCTGCGGTGTATTTGCCTGACAACTACGTCGCTCTGGTTTTTATATGTTTTCTCGTGTTATTTTGAGTTTTATTGCGTAATTTTGGTGGTTATTTTGCCAATAAAGCCCGGGTTCTTGACGCGAGTGTAAAGTATGTGAATTAGAGTGAATAGTTCTCTTGAAATTCCAGCGGAGGAAATCCCGAAAATTTTCAACAAAACAGCCATCTTTTGTTTAAAATTGACTTGACTACTTGACTATGACTCTGTGACGTTGACAATACTTATAAATAAATACACTTGACACTGGCAAAATTGTTCTCTAAGAGACAGATGCCATAATTGAAGAAGAAGAAGAAGGATTTTCTCTAATGCATTCGAGACTTTATCGCTCTATTTTTTATATTTTTTCTCGTGTTATTTTGAGTTTTGTTGAGTAATTTTGGTGGTTATTTTTCCAAGCTCGAGTTCATAGTTCTTTTGTAAATTCACCGGAAAAAACGCAAGACTTTTAAATAAAACAGCCCTAATCTTTTGTTTAAATTGAATTGACAATTTCACTATGACTTTGTCACATAATTTCACTATGACTCCCTATACTATTAATTTAAACACTCAACACTGGAAAAAAATATTTCTAAAGAGACCATAAATAAAGACGTAGAAGAACTAGCTTTAAACGGAGATTATGTAATATTACAATAATAAGCCATTTTTTTAAGAGTTTTAGAACGAATGATTCAATCTTGCAACATAACTTACCAAGGCAAAACAGTCAAGTGAGGAATGCGCCGTCCAAATCCGGGACACTACACTGCACTAGTCGTTAGCCGATTGAGTAAACACCAGTTTGTAGATTTAGCACGATAAATCGAAACACTGTTAGGTATTCGCGTTCATAAACTTTACATTTTATATTTGACGGCCAGTATCTGAAACAAAAGTAAATATTTATCGGAAAACTCTTCTAAAAAAATTTTTTTAAATAAAAAAAAAAAAATTGTTCATGGGGTCTGAAGTAATTCTTATTTTTTTATTTTATTTCCCCTATGTTTTTCTAGATTCTACCTTATTTAACTTCCATAAACCTTTATTCTCGAATTTAACCTTAGATTGAGTACCTATCTAAGGTTTAATTCGAGAATAAATGCTATAATAATAAGGTTAAAACTCAGGTGTAATGGTTTTAGTTTTAACTTTTTGTTAATTTCTAAAATGCTTGTATCTACCTTTTACGAGTGTATCTTCTTAAATGGCATTTCATTCTATTGACCAACTAATATAATTGAGTGTCATTTCAAGGTTTCTCACGCGTCTTACAATTAAGTTATGCCTCAGGGTAAGAAGTTAATATCATTTCTTGAGTTGTTGTTATTATTTAAATAATGGACCGTTTTACATAAAACTTTATTATTATGCTATTTATGTTTATGTTATGTTATAACGAAGAATTTAAACCATAATGTTTAGCAAGATGTAATTACGTATTTCAGTCAAGATCAAAATGTTTCTACCAAATCAAAACCAATATTTTAATTAAAATAACTACAATTTTCATAGACAAAGGTACCTCAATTTTTCTTTCAATCTTAAAGTTTGATTATTTCACAACTTGCTTCGCCACGGCTTCGGCCGCGTGGTAGCTTGAAAAACAAACTAAACTCTATCCCACGCGAACCATACATTTTTCCGGGATAAAAAGTAGCCTATGTGCTATTCCATCTATAATTCCAGTCTATAATCTACCTGTGCCAAATTTCATCCAGATCCGTTTAGCTATTTCAGCGTGAAAGAGTAACAAACATACATCCAGACATCAATACATTCTTACAAAATGTCACGTTTATAATATTAGTAGATAGTAGGATTTGTTCAATAACTAACACTTTGAACGCAAAATAAGCTTGTAAACCAATGGTCGTAGAGACGTAACATCTGGAGACTGTGGTCTTTACCTACAAGTAAGTGCACATTAAGAAATGAATTTCTGAAATTTAATAAGGAATTATAAACAGTTTAGTAGTTCAATCTACCGACCGAATGATACGTGCAGTTTTCGCAGTAGTCAGTCATTTACCTATCATTTTATATAAGTAAATGGCCATGTCAATTCATAGTAAATACCGAAAGTAATTTTTAAGGAATTCAAAATGTTATTATAAAGAGTCGGAGTACACAAAGCTAATAACATGCTTCCATTTTAAGACATGATACTTTTTGATCATCTTGTTTTGGATCTTCGAAGGTGACATTTTAGTATTATTAAATAACAGGTTCTATTTTATACCTAAAATCGGTCCTTATGGTGTAAGCAACTACCAACGATCCACCTCATTGAACCTCGATACCTAATGCCTTGTAGGTAGATATCTAATTTTATTCCTCGACAATAGACTAGACTCGACTAGACTCGACGAATAGACGAATAGACTCGACTAGACGACCTCAGTGGCGCAGCGGGCGAGAGTCCGCCTGCGACGCAAGAGGTTGCGGGTTCGATTCCCGCCGCGGAACAAATTTGTGTACGATCTGCAGAAATTTGTTCCGTTGGTCTGGGTGTTTTCTATGTATAATAAAAAATATCTATCTATGTATATAATGTATTAAATATATCAGTTGTCTAGTACCCATAACACAAGCTTTGAGTAGCTTACTTTGGGGCTAGATGATGC
Source organism: Cosmorhoe ocellata (assembly GCA_963675405.1). NCBI lineage: Eukaryota > Metazoa > Arthropoda > Insecta > Lepidoptera > Geometridae > Cosmorhoe > Cosmorhoe ocellata. Next base: position 9,275,820 of record OY776246.1, on the reverse strand, counting down.
TGTGTGGATTGTCCAGCATTATTTATTATTATTATTATTTATTTATTCATCAGCAAATGATTAAAAAATTTAGACCTAAGAAAAGATGGATGGACTGTGTGAAAGACGGTATGCGTAAGAAGGAAGTGACTACTGAGCTGACGGATGATAGGGGAGAGTGGAGGAAGAGAACCTGTAGTGCCGACCCCACCTAGTGGGATAAGGGCAGGAAGATGATGATGATGATGACCAAATGACTGGTAAAAAAGTTTCCAATAAATACTTTATTGTTCATAATAGCAGCTCCCAATAAATTTTGAGTATCTATACATTTTAAAGATCTACAGAGCTTTTGGTACAAACTCTATTAATATCTCAACTATTTTTAGCGGACACTTCCATATTTAAAAAGTGCGACATTTACCTAAATGAAAAATGTTTGACGTAAAATATTGCATCAATTAAAAAGACAACGTGCTTAGCAACGCTATTAACATTGTTCAGTTTACCACTAAGAACATTCCTATTTAAAAAGTAATTACCTACAAGTATTTTGACGTCAAAACATGAGTGAACAGACCAAATATTTAGATCTGGGTCAGTTATTGAGGGTCGTACACACGAGCGGGTAACGCACGACTGCACAGAAAGCTGGTGTTGCCACAAAATGTGCAGGCAATCAGTTTCGTTGCCGTGCTCAATGCATGAATTTATTAATTGCTGATGCGTCGTAATAATTATTTTAGTTGCGAAGCCTGCTTAGCAATTGAGTTGCTATTAGTTAATTATTCCGCTGCAGTCTACAATTCAAGTATACCGTCAAAAGCATGTTCAGCCGTAATTGGTTTTTGATAGATAATTTATTAGGTTGATATTTTTGCCGGACCTTCAAAGAACTTTAAAGAAGTGACGTATTTAAAACATTTATTTAAAAGAAAATTTCGGTTTCCTAATAATAGATGCTAATGTGGCCACTAATGAGTGTTACCCGCAAATGAATAGATATTAAACTGGTCAAAAACAAGTTCAATGTCTCACATTTTCTTCTATCTAAAATTCAAGGTCATATAAAATCGTATTTTACATAACTACGATTTGTTCTTGTCGAATTCCTCGTAAATGTCAAGCCGTTGGGTTGAGTAGGCGTCCTCGTCACAAATAATTGTTGACCCACTAGCGCCCCGCAGCTTCTGCGGCTGCCGAAAAACCAATTTTACGTAATAAGTAAGTACCTAAAGTCTACCTACGTAGTGCAGTAGGTAATTTTTTTATGATTAGTAACTGTCATCTGAACAAAAAGGTTGGTTGCATTGTTGATAAGGTAGGTAGGTACTTTGAGTTTTCATTGACTACTCAAGATGTCATCCGGTGTCAGTGACGTTTCGCTAGATTGGCTATTTGTCTCTCAGCACCATTAGAATTTTACAAAATACTTGACAATCTGAATTTTGCGGATACAAATATGTTGTCGACTCGAAATCTTTATTTTTTTATGTTTTATTATTCAAGTAAGGTTTTGATCGAGTCTACCGTACCTCTTGACAAAATTATTAATATAGATGGTTCGATTCCGCGATCGTGCTGTATCGGTGTTTGACACTTCACAAAATGTGTCGCAACGTCAGATGATGCGATACCACATTACGTAGGTACAGCGCAGCAATAGTTTTCTGGAAAAACTCATATCTATTAATCTGACTGGTTCTCAATATACTTAATATTGAAAAGTTATGAACCCATTGAACAAATCAGCAGTTGTGCGACTACCTTTATTTATAAGCCATCGGAAATTGGAATCTCAATGAGGTATTTAATATTCAAATTTTAGTCGAAAACACGATTATCTACAAAATTATGAACATTTTAAACTACAGTCACTTTGATGGTAGAGCGAGAGTGGGGCCAACTTGTAAGTAGAGGTAGATCAACTTCTATTGTGCGACTTTAAAACTTGCATCATAAGTCGTATTTTTCAGTGGTTCTCAAAACTAAGTAAAAGTAGTTTTGTGTATTTTAGTTCAGTTTTGTACAATTTGAAAAAGTGTGGCCTTTATTCACGATCCTTCAGATCAAGAAACGTTCTAAATAACATACTTACTTACGTTAAATGAACACGACCTCAAAGCGCCCTGATATAACTCATGACCCGAAGGTCACTTAAGTAAACGTAAATTAAACTGTCGTAGGTACGCTACAAGTATATTATTGGAGCAAGAAATGCCGATTAAGTTTTGTGATAGGGTCAATTCTTGTGCATTTTTCAAAGATAAGCATGACCATAATTGGCTTTCGTCTATTTCTAATGGTCTAAAATGAAAGGAGTGTGATAATTATACCGCTGTCAAGTCAAGCTTATAGCTTCTTTTGAACATGTGCATTTAATCACTTTCTCTCACTGATATCCATTTTTAAAGAACTTTCAAGTTTTAATGAGTAATAAATGAATTTTTGATCTGTTTATATAATAACATAACACTAGTCGCAGAATCTTCAGATTAACATTAGGTAACAAAAAATGCATATTTTGATATGTTTGCACATAGGTATTGCGTACGAATTATGGTCCAGTATCTACTTAAAAATGCTAGGATACCTACTTATCTGAGTACAAAGACAAAGTTGAACACGACCGCATTGCTTCAAAACCATTCTAATTATAACTATTAGCACTTGTCTCAACTGACTCTACCTACAAAATTACCAGAACCATGCTACTATGAGTCGTGGTCTCTAATCATTCAGCAATGTATTTTTTAACTATGGTTTTGGTTATTAGAAGCGATCTTCTTAACTTTACGCGAGTGATGTTATCTCTGTTGTAAAGTTGTTTAATCACACATTGAAAATTCATTGTTAGCTCTGTTTTGATTATTATTCAATAAAGTGGCGATTTTATCTATAAAACTAGAAAAAACACAAAAGTAAATACATATTTTTACACTTTTTGGGAGAAGCTACTGAACGATAGTATTTGCATTTCTTGAGCTTTAAACCCGGATCCCATTCAAGCTTTTTGTTGAAACTGATCATTAGCTCAGTTATATTTGTGAACTTTGAATTTTTTATGGATTCACACTTCTATGGCCTTTCGTAGTAAGGTAATTTTTATGATTTTTACCTACCTCACATTGTTGATTCAGAAGTTTCTTAAAAAATTGTAAGTACCTTTCGATATTACTGCTAGTAGGTATCTATCTATGATAAGGTCCTTATTCTAAGGAGTCTGAAGTTTTAAATTAGTCGGCGGTCGAGGCGCCTTCGGGAAGGACTTGCTTGCGGCAAGACCGGTTTCTTAATGATTCTATCCCTATACAAGCTCAGTCTGCAGCCACACCTTGCTTATTATATCAATAATCAGCTAAGTGTAAGTGAATTCAACAATAAATCGAACAGTTTGATGTAATTGAGTCGACGCTGGAAGTGGTGGATGCAATGCGAAAGTAAGCGGCAACAACCGGTCCAGCGAAGGCCGCCCGGCGCGCGGCGCGGGCGCGCTTTTGTCTAATGCTGCCTTTAAGCCATGGGCGGCGGCGGAGGATAAGAAGACGGAGATCCAAAGCTCTCAAGAATGGCTTGTGTAAATATAAACACAGTCAGTGCGTCGCCTGTATTTTTTCCGAACTTTGCTGACATACTGCTAGATAGATAACACTATATAGTTCACCACATCAAACACAGAGTAGTTTCCTGATTGGCCATGTCCGATGGCCCAGGTTGGGCCATGGTCGCACGTTCAAAATGAATATCAAGTATTTTCGTTCCCTCCATTATTTGACTGCCGTGGTGTGGATGGTCGTATCGCCCATAAGTATTTACTTGTTTGTGTGTAACTAGGTACATCTGATATTTTTCCACCCAAACACCTAATTAATAAGCCAAGAATACCTATGCTGACGGAGGCCACGACGCAGTTCGGAACTTCTAAAGTAAAGCTAGAACACTGTAACTTTTATACTCTCAGTATAGGAGTTACAGTGTTCTAGCTTCACTCTACCGCTCATATCGCAGGCCACAGCCAAATCTGCAGAAATGCAACAGCAAAAACGCATACTGCACCACTCCTACCGCCGAATACTACGTGCCTCTCGCTCTGACCTCGATTGTTGACGTGATGCCGTCCTTGTCGGGGACCCATGACTAAAGTTCCAATAAGACGAACGAAGACGTTAGCGAGGAAAAGGAAATTCGAACTCTAAGTAGGTACTTACGAATAACTTGTATTAGTGGTACAACATATATATCGAACTACTAGCAACCGCGAGCGGGTTCGCTCGCGTGGTACCTAACCGGATAAAAAGTAACCTTAGCATAGAAACTCTTTTCCAGGTCTTAAACTACGCGTATCCCAAGTTTCATCCGGATCCGTTTATTTGTGCGTGATTGACTTACAATCATTCACACATCTATCCATTCATCCATCCAAACTTTTGCATAACATATAAAATTAGTAGGAAAAAATGCAAGAATTTACACCATGGGTCCATTTATTTACCCACACTTGTAAACAAACCTACTACGAGTATAATTTAATTGTTTAATTAAAACTAAACAATTTGTTTCTGGGTAGAGTAGGTACCTAACTCAGAAGCATCTAAATAATTATGAACGTGATTTCAGTGAAGTGAAGTGCCAAAAAACTTAATAACCTAAAAAAATCGTTACCATCAATAATAAGTGTAGTAGGTACTCATCTTAATTTCAATTTTGTTAAGTGGTGATTAATTTTAAATCCATCACTTTTCAATCTGCGTCGTCGTACCTATAGCTTAGACTTTCTACTACCGTCAATCAAAAGTTCGCGATGAGTTATGTAATTATTTTGTTTTGTAAAAATTAGATAGAAAAACAAAAGAAAACACGATTTCCCGGGCTATAAGCTTTATGACTTTTTCGATATACCTAACTAATGTGTATATTAATATAATGTACCTATATAATAATTATACTACTAATATATATAACGGAATACTAATGACATGTTTGGACGTACTTCTGACTACTCTCTTTAGATATCCTCAAAAGATCTATATCTACTTAGATATATAGAGATCTGAGGAGATATCTACCGAGCCTGGAGATTACAGTCGCGTTTTTTTTAATTTTTGGTGTGTATATTTTTATGTATCTGCACAGGAGGGTATTTTTTTATTGATAAGTTTTATATTAATTTTGTAAGTTAGGTGTTAATTATAGTAAATGCCTATCTAATAATTAGACTAATGTTTTTATCTCTATCTTAAATACGTACTTATAAAAAACCATTTTTCCGATTTTTTGATGAGAAAACAGATAGGTAGAGTCGGGCGAGTCACTATACCCATACCATAATTGAAACACAATAAAATTGTATCAAAACACTATGTAACCCAAAACTGAGAATTTAGTAACAGTAGTGTCTTGACAGCGGCTTATATTTTATCAATACCGGAACCTACGCGAGGGGTGACTCAGTTTTTAGAAGGGGATAGTGTATAATATCTTGTTAGGGTACAGCGTAACCAGGGTAAAGCGGGACCCTATTACTAAGATTCCGCTATCCGTCGGTCCGTCTCTGTCCGTCTGTCACCAGACAGTATCTCATGAACCGTGCTAGTTAGACGGTTGAAATTTTCACAGATGTATTTCTGTTGCCGCTATAACAACAAATACTAAAAAACAGAAAAAAATATTTAAGGGGGCAAAAAATATTTAATATTTATGGTATGGGAACCATACATGTTTTTTTCTTGCTGTTTTTATAGATAATTGTACGGAACCCTTCCGAGTCCGACTCGCACTTGGACGGTTTATTTTATAGTCTTGTTTCTTTAACACTTTTGTGTAAACCAAAATAAAAGTCTATATCACTTATTATTATTACTAATGGAAAACATGTTGAAAAGGCATGGATCACCTACTTAGTAATCATTATTGATTGAGTTTTGACAAAAATTGGACGAAAAAGGTGGACATTGTTTTTGTATTTTTTTTAATACCTACAAAATTATCCATCGGTTTTGATTAAGATTGTAAAAAGTTTTACTTTATTTAACCTTCAAATGGACATTCTGATGTTTTGATTCTCCTTGCTTTTTATTTTATTTTAGTCGTAAATATTATTTTTATTTTATGCTAAGATATTTTATTCATTGCTTCTTTAATTGAAATATTAATCTGGTTTGATATATTGTGATAATTTTACCCACACAATAATAAACTACTTACATAATATCACGTAGGACGAATCTACCTATAAATAATATGTCTGTTCCGTTGTAAAAAAAACAGCTGTTTTTTTAGTAAATTACTTAAATGATTGAAAAGATTTATTTCAATATTTTAGAGTTACCTTCAGTTAGGTATTCATGAAATTCAATGCAATACGTTTCGAAATAAAATTAAGCGTTAACTCCATTTAAAATGCAAAGTTACTGTATCGAAAATATTGCTCAAAACTGACTTCTGATCTGAACCGATCGTCTTTAAAAATATTATTAGCAGTTTATAATCGAGGTTGTATTTTATTTGTTTCAATATCGAATAAATATATATTTTAATTTGATTTTAAATTATGAGTATGGCAATATTGACAATGAAAAGTGCCAGAGACAAGGACTTTTTTTTTCGTTTATTTTGTAGTATGCCTGCAGGCGTCTTTGCTTGTATCTACATTGGTTTAATGATGAGAAAGAGAAATAGATCATGATAGTTAATGCAGTTCTAAAACGAATAAGTTATTATTGAATAAGTACTTACGTATTATGAGATTATTCGATTAGAAAAGTAAGATATTACTACTACTTACCTACATACCTACTATTACCAAACGTTCTTGAAAATATTCCTAACCGGTATGACATTGGCGTGTAAATTTTACCTTTTAATTTCTGCTACATTTAGTTAAATTGTAACAAAGATTTGAACAATAGAACAATAGATTCTTTCCCAATGCCGACCAGAATGCCCATGCAAGTCACTGTGCTGTGGTCTTTAACTTTGTCAGTTTAAATTACAGATTAAAATAAGGTGACGATGTGATAATGATAAAACTAGTACATAGTCGTATACTCTGTAGTGATAATAGTTATAACGATAGTAACTCATAGTAACAGCAGTGGTTTGTATAAAAGTTTTGTGTGATGACATTTTTGACAATGGTTTATGATTTAAAATCAAATCCTACTAATATTATGACCTCATATATAATATGACGACCTCAGTGGCGCAGCGGGCGAGAGTCCGCCTGCGACGCAAGAGGTTGCGGGTTCGATTCCCGCCGCGGAACAAATTTGTGTACGATCTGCAGAAATTTGTTCCGTTGGTCTGGGTGTTTTCTATGTATAATAAAAAATATCTATCTATGTATATAATGTATTAAATATGTCAGTTATCTAGTACCCATAACACAAGCTTTGAGTAGCTTACTTTGGGGCTAGATGATGCCGTGTAGATTGTCCAGCATTATTATTATTATTATTATTATTATAAACGCGAAAGTTTGTAAGAATGTATGGATGGATGGATGGATAGATGGATGGATGTATGTTTGTTACTCATTCACGCTAAAACGGCTGAACAGATCTGAATGAAATTTGGCACAGATATAGATTATGGTCTGGAATAACACATAGGCTACATTTTATCCCAAAAAAATGCAAGGTTCCCGTGGGATAGCGATGTTTTTGTTTTTTAAGGTATCACGTGGGCGAAGCCGCGGGCGGAAGCTAGTAATTCATATTCGTTGAATATACTTTTTTGTTTGATAGTTTCTATGTTTTTTTTACCTACCTTTCAAGTTGCACAGGTGATGTTGTTTTTCCATATTTTTTGCCAAAAATGTTTGAAATTTTTTCGGGCAATAAGTTCTGACTTAATTTTTTGGGACCTAAGGACTTAAGACGTCTTGTTGATTTAAAAAAATGTAAGGTAAGTACAATGTTCTTAATTCCTAACACCCGATACTGATTGTATTCAGTTGCTAAGGTCCATTAGCTAAGAAACGGGGCTCATGCCTTGTTTGTTAATTTTGTTGACACAACTTTAAAGTTGACATCCCATCGACTATACCGTGTCATTTAATATGTTATCATATAGCTTGTAAGTACATTACATTACACACGATTGCGATGCTCAGCGTGATGATAAGTCACGTTACATGGCCATCGAGACACGCACAAAAACGTTTTATTCAATGTTTATCGAAAATATGTAGTAAAAAGTACGTAATGGGGAATTCTTAGATGATCACGTTTTAATCTTTATATTATGTAAAAACTTCATTAGGTATTACATATTAGTTAATTATTAAATCGAGTAAATTTATGAAAAATACATAAAAGTAAAATAAACCTGATGTGGATTGTGTCTTTGCAAAAATTATATAACAAAAATTACCTACTTTAAACGGTCTTTAGCGTAGTACCGATTTTTACAAACTAAGGTATTTTTCAATATTTTTAGAAAATTTTTATAGGTTTACAAAATAAAGCATTGTGTTAAAGTATATAAAAAAATAATAAAGACACCCACCCCGTAGACTCATAAAAGTATTAAGATAGGTATATTATGTTTAAGATCTTATGTTGCAAACTTTGTCCTCCAGATTACGTAACTACTTACTCCTTCGGTACATAATAAATATCTATCACCTATAAATTAAAATACAAATAATGAATTCGAATTATTGGCAAAGTCTTTGAAATTCCGTTACGAAAACGTTACGCTTGAATATTGAATCGGCAGCCGTTGAAGTCTTTTCTTAGGACTTTTGAAATAATAATTTAGATACTGCAAGTTCCCTTCTAAATCAATGCTTAACTTAAATAAACTTGCTAAACGACGGCTTAATGTTAATAAATTGTAAGTACCTAAGTATTTTAGTTCCAGTCTCAGTTACTTTGGTAAGTACTTTTATTTAAAGTTATTCGAATTGTAAAAATAAATATAAAAAGCAGTATAAACTTACGTGCAAAATTCAGATTTATAAAATACCACAATCACAAAATCCTCAATCAGTTCGTGTCACAGGCACATTAAAACAAAGTTTTAAAAAATAATGGAACGGCTCAACGTTCGAGATTCAAATTCGAACGGCGGCGGCGTCGAAGGTGCGCGCGCGAATGTCGCCCGGTCACGTGCGCCCGCCCACCGGCCGCCGGCACCTGTTATCCTGCCAAATTCAATTGGTAGGTGCAAGCGGGGTAAGGTAGGTGCATGTGCGCCATACACGTAGTAAAAAAATCTGTCCCTTTTCTGACCTCTTTGGTTGGCAACGCTTTTTGTTGTGACTCATCCTTATTATAATAGAGCAGGGGCATTTATGTACAAGTGCTTTCTTATGGGTTACTCAAGAATACTTGAATTCAAAGAGTGAAAATTCAATTTTCTGAAGGTCTTAGGCTACTTCTTACGTCCTATGTCCTGCCTGTGTATACCTACTTCTGAGATAAAAAGCCCCGTTAAATAAAAAGGCTTTCATAGTTTATCTTGTAAATAACCTACTGTCTTTCTTATCAGACCATTAAAATTAATAGAGATGATTATTTTTGTAAGATATTCACAACATACACACAAGCTTTCTTCATGATTGCATACACTAGATCTCAGACTTCTAAAAGATTTTCTTAATTAGTTCCCAATTTACTACTCCCGGCCGGTCACATTTGAAAAAATAGTAAAACACTTCTCATCCGTCTTGCTCGTCTTTTGCAATAGCCTTTCTAGCGGTCTCTAGAATTCGGTCGGGTTATAAACGTCTAGCGACGGGCATTGGCAAAGCTCGGCCAGGTAAGCTCGTTATCGCCCCTGGAAATACTCGGAATCTCCTGATTATTACCACAACCACCGCATTCAAATGCATTCAGTTGTTCTAACTTCTAAGCAAACACATTTTTGCAAACGCAACACAGGTCACTAATATTTTGTTTTGTTAATAGGTATGGTATGTGGAAAGGTGATTCATGTTTTAGAATTTGTTACAAAATATTGCTATTATTAGCGTTTTCGTTTTACATTAACAGCAGATTTATTTATATATAGAGTGATATTTACGATTTATCATGCTTGAATTGCTAGTAGTTAGTAATGTAAATATTCGACATGCGACGAGTCATGGCACACATCATGATGGAGAGCTTTCAAACTATTCCATCGTCGACTTGTACCACGAGCTAGCGATTTTCTCCAGAGCAGGTTGGTGCGATGAAAATTTGTGATGAGTGAAATTAGTGAAAGTACTTATTTGGTGCGAAATTACGCCATGATCATGTTGCAGCACTTTCGGCCGTGCCGTGGCCATCATTTTTCATTTTACAAAGTGTATTTTCTGCCAGATTTTAAAATGAAGCTATTTGAGGCTGCGTATTGCAGATCAGCTGTGCAATTATAGCTGTAATGATGACAATTGAAGATATTGTAATAAGAGGTTATTCACTTCAACTTTAAGTGACTATTAGCTATACAGATGTTTTGCTACTAGGGCATTTAACTTGGATACTAAGACATTTTACGGTCTTGGCGTTTTGTTGATATTGTCGTTTTGCTATTCTGATATTCTGATTACCTAAATTAGCTCTAACATCATGAATACGTTTGTCGTCAAAGTTTTTACACCACCTACCTACTTCCAATCACCTATTTACCTAAATCACACGTTCCACATAATGCATCTTCGTAAATAATTATAATAAGTAATATAACCAGGTGAAGGCATGCGTCGCGACAGGAAGCGGTGCACAAGTAGGGCTCCGCTGCCGGCAGCGAAGCGCGACAGAGACAGCTGATAAGTTGACAGTAGGATAACTTCAGGGTCTGGCTGGATTACTTACTTGGGAGATACTGAGTGACGCACCACTCGAGTTACCATGTACATACAAATAGACTAAAAGACTACTCTAAAAATCATAACATCTTGATACCTAGACGTATTGCTAGTTGGGCGTTTTGCCCTATTAGACGCTTAGCTACATAGACGTATTGATTTTAAAGCATATGTATTCTATGAATTTTTTTGGGAGATTATATTTTTAGTTAGATATGAGTAGGTAACTACCTGAATTATCTACCAACTCGTCATCTGTTACACTGTGACCGATGCAACTTTGACCGTGACCAGGGTCCACTTCACCTACAGCTCGGTTGTGAGTGGATTTCTTTTCTTACCTTCATTCAAATTTGAGAAAGTTACCGGCATTACATTACCTGGCTGTTAAGGTCACGTGCTTCAGTGTGCTTGCAAGCCTCTAACCCCCATTTAGAAAGACAACTGCATCGTCCTACTTAATTTTGTAATTCCTCGTTTTTTTTATTTGAGCAGCAGGATTCCACAACTCGCAAAGAAGCTTTTTGTTTGGATCAATAAAGCTTCTTAGGTATTCTCTTTTTTCTAAGAAATACGTCCACGTAACGGCTTACCGCCTACCTGGCTCTCTGAATGAGATGCTTAGAACATTATTTTGGGTCGATTCAGTGTATCATTCAAGCTAAGCTACAGCTAAAAGTAATTGTAATAAACTTTAATTTCTACTTACATTTTTTGAGAGGAAATGTAATTACGAAACTGTTTTAGCGATGAATCAATACCTGATCCAACCAGAAAAGCATTTATCTATGCAAAAGTTACACTCCCATAGTCATAGGTACTTATGTTATAAATATTTCATGAATGAATCAGTGGAGGAAATTTTAGACTTGTCTATTTCTATTATCTATGTTTATGTGAACTCAACTTTTAACCAAGTGTATAACAACGGGAATTTTCATGCATAGAATCGCAATATGTACTGTCAATTCATGTAACTACGAAGTTACAAAAAATACAATATCATAATTAACTATTGAAAATATTTCTAGACGATAAATAACTGATGTCTTCAGTAAATTTTGATGTTTATGTGACCTAAAATATTAATAATGTAAAAATAAATAAAAATAAAAATAAATTTTATCAAAGATAACCCAAGTCGTGTCAGGTGAACTTGAAATCTGTTTGTTTCAAACGGCGGAGGTCGTTGGAGCTTAAAGTCCGTTGGATGAGTCATCGTCTTCATACGGATCTACACAAAAGTCGTTGCTTTGTTCGCGTAGAGTCTACTCATTATAAGAAGAGTCATCCGGTGGCTTTTATGTCAGTGTCATAAGAAAAATGTCACGAATCTTCGTTATTGTATACACTACTATACAGTCGTGGTCAACTAATTAGGGACACTCTTTGGTTAAACCGAATTGTGAATTTATTTTTTATTTTCCAACGAGTCTAAACCATATTCCATATCTCTTACATGTAAGTATAATTAGTCATTTATGTGCCCGATTATACAAACAATAACAACTTCTTAAACATTAAACCTCTTTACAGTATAGCTGATAGATTATCGTAGTGCTATTTGTTCAAATAATGCTGGCTGGCCATTTAATTAGGGACACTGAGATATTGCGTTCTATTTTCAAAATTTGAATCTCAATACTTTTTTACTTCTTCTCTTATTGTTTCGTGGTAGTTTTGGCGGCAATCCCGATATTTATTTTAAGTTTTGAAAAATATTTTGAAGAAAAATGGGTAAATATAAAAGTTGCGATCCAACACTACGAAAAATTATCATGAAGTTTGTTGTCGAGCATGGTTGGCCATACCGAAGGATAGCAGAACATTTAAATTGTTCAAAAACTATGGTATACAATGCAGTGCAACATGTCAGACGCAATAACACAGATTTAAATGTGCCCAGAACAAAAAGATCGAGAAAAACAACTCCGCAAGAAGATAGAATGATAGCCAGGTTAGCTAAGAAAGATCCGTTTCTAGGTTCTATTTTAATTAAACACGAAGTGTTTAGGACAGACGAAAGAGCTGGTGTCTCAGCTAGGACCGTTCGACGACGTCTGGTAGAAGCAGGGTTGTTCGGAAGAGTGGCTCGCAAAGTACCGTTGTTGAAGAAAGAACATAGAAATGCTCGTTTGGCGTTTGCACGTAAATATGGACATTGGACCTACGCCCAATGGCAACATGTATTATTCTCTGACGAGACCAAGGTTAATTTGATTTCTTCAGATGGAAGGCAATACGTACGGCGTCCAGTAAAAGCGGAAATGAATCCAAGATTCACAAAAAAGCAGGTGAAACATGGCGGTGGAAACATTAAAATGTGGGGTTCATTTTCTGGACGTGGAGTGGGACCTGTGAGGAAAGTTCAGGGTAACTTAGACCAACATCAATACAAGGCAATATTGGAGGAAACGATGCTTCCCTATGCTGAGGAGCATCTCCCTATTATATGGACGTTTCAGCATGATAACGACCCAAAACATACCGCCCGTTCAGCCAAGTCGTTTCTTACCAGTCAGTCAGTATCGGTGCTAGATTGGCCAGCAAATAGCCCGGACCTTAACCCAATCGAGCACCTTTGTCACGAAATCAAGAAAAAAGTAGCCACTTATCGTACCACAACTTTAGATGAACTTAATGAAGCTTTTTGTGAGGCATGGGCAAACATTCCTGTCGAAACATGCCAGAAACTGATAATGTCTATGCCACATCGGTGTCAAGCGGTAATTACTAACAAAGGTTTTGCTACTGGGTACTGATTTTACACGTAATAAAATGGAGCTGTTAAAGATATTATAATACTGCAGATTATTAGTTTTGTTTAACTCTATTTTTCATTATAGTTTACTGTCCTTAATTAAATGTCCAGCTACAGAATTATACCTTAAAATTGAATACATGTTCAACCTTTGATATTAAATACTTTTTTCTATTTATTTATTCTTTTATTTACAGCCATTTAAAGCATAATAATCGGACCAAATTATGCAAATAATAGTTACTGAGAAATCAATAGGGTTTTATATTTGTATGTACATAACCGGTTATTGTTCTTCACTATCTTGCATGTCCCTAATTAGTTGACCACGACTGTACATACATACGTCTCATGAGAGAGAAGAGATGCTAGAGTAACCTTTCCCACTACAAATGATTCAACAACTGACAATATTTGAAGATGATTGTTATCTACCGTACAGATCAATCAGCTGATTACCAAATCTCATTCAAGGATCATACTAAGCTTGTGATTCATTTTCTAGGTCTAAATGATGCGTCTAAAGCTTTGCCTTCTCAGTATCGGTTCAGGGTTAACAGGATTGGTGTCATCGCCCGGCTGCGATTCTGACGTCATGATTTTGTTCCCAAGACCACTGGATTAAATATATATAATTGATAGTCATCATCATCATCTTCCTGCCCTTATCCCACTAGGTGGGGTCGCAGGTTCTCTTCCTCCACTCTCCCCTATCATCCGTCATCTCAGTAGTCACTCCCTTCCTACACATATCGTCTTTCACACAGTCCATCCATCTTTTCTTAGGTCTACCTCTACTCTTATATCCATCCACATTCAAATCCATAACCCTTCTTGTAACATGACTTTCCTCCCGCCGCATGACATGCCCATAGCACGCCAATCTATTACTCTTCAACTTTTCTGTCACCGGCGCTACTTTCAAACTTCCTCTATATGCTCATTCCTTATCTTATCCATCCTCGTCACTCCACACATCCATCTTAACATTCGCATCTCCGTTGCATGCACTTTTCTTTCATCCGTTGCCTTAGTTGTCCAACATTCAGATCCATACAATACGACAGGTCTAATGATCGTCTTGTAGATTTTCCCCTTAAGCTTAAGGGGCATCCGCGGATCACACGTAGTGCCTGTGACCTGTCGCCATTTCATCCATCCCGCATTCATTCTGTTTTTCACGTCTCGGTCTACTTCACCGTCGTTCTGGATGAGTGAACCTAGGTAGCGGAAATCGGAGCAGACTGGTAGGGATACACCGTCTAAGGCAATATGAGAGAAGCTGGGGAGACCACCGAAATCACAAAACAGGTGTTCTGTTTTGGTCCTGCTTATTTTCAGGCCAACACTCTCCAATCTCTCTCGCCATTTTTCCAGCCTGCTCTGCACCTCGGTTGCATCTTCTCCGACAAGAACAATGTCATCGGCGAACAGCATACACCAGGGTGCTTCCTCCTGTATGTCTAATGTCAAAGCATCCATTACCAGGAGGAACAAAAGGGGGCTTAGTGCCGATCCCTGGTGCAAGCCTACAGCCACACTGAACTTGTCTGTGACGCCAGCTTCTGACCGGACGTGTGTCCTGGCCTGCCTGTACATGGCACGTACAAGCTGCAAGTATTTCTCAGGCACTCTCTTTTCTTTCATACTCCACCACAGAAGCTCACGGGGTACTCTATCGTATGCCTTCTCGAGGTCAACGAACACCATATGCAGGTTTTTGTGCGCGCGTCTATATTTCTCGCAAAGTTGCCGAAGCGCAAATATGGCGTCCGTTGTCCCCCGACCCGGCATAAACCCAAACTGGTTCTGCGATATCTCACTCTCACTTCTCATTCGTCTCGCTATCACTTTTTCCCAAACTTTCATGCTATGTGACATGAGCTTTATTCCTCTATAGTTGTTACAGTTCTGTACGTCACCCTTATTTTTGAAAATGGGCACCAGAGAACTGTTGCACCACTCATCCGGGATCGCCTCATCTTGTAACAACTTGTTGAAAAATAAAGTCAGCCACTTCCATCCATCACCTTTTAAAAACTTCCATACTTCAACTGGTATATCATCTGGTCCTACCGCTTTGCAATTCTTCATACTTTGCACTGCCATTTTTACTTCATCCACACTTATTTCTTTCACCATGGCTGTGTTAGCGGGAACCTTATCTAACACACCACTCCAATCGTTTTCCTCATTCATCAACCTTTCAAAATATTTCTTCCAACGTTCTTTTATATCCTCATCATTCGTCAGAACTGTTCCTTCTTCATCTTTTATGCATATTATGTGTATTATATCCCTTGCATTCTTCTCTCTCACTTTTGCTAATTTATACAGTGCTTTCTGTCCGTGAGGGCTCTCCAGTGACTTGTATAACTTATCCTGCACGGTAGCTCTAGCTACAGCAACAGCTCTCTTAGCATTTCTCTTACATTCTACATATTCTTTCCTTTTAGTCTCTTTTACTACATCGTTCGCGCTTTCCACACTTTTCCATTCCTTAAACACTTTCTTCTTTTCTTTTAAAACCTTTTGTACCTCTTCGTTCCACCACCATGTATCCCTATCAATTTTCCCTTTTCCTTTAGTTTCCCCAAAAACATTCTTCGCCACATGCCTGATACAGGTGGCCATTTCATTCCAGCATTCATTCACCGATTTATTCATCATATCTTCCATTTCAATCATTTTATCTACCACTCTTTCCTGGAATTCTTTTGCATATTCATTCTTCTCAATCAGATGCCATTTCGTTTTTGGAGGACGGCACAACTTGCTTTGAAGCTGTTGGATCTTGATTTTTATTTCTAGCAGTAGAAGTCTGTGCTGAGAAACTAAAGCCTCGCCTGGTATAACTTTGCAGTCCCTGGCTTGCTTTATTTTATCTCTTCTAAGCAAGAAATAGTCAATTTGGGTGCTGTGATTTCCGCTTTGGTATGTAATCAGATGTTGGTCTCTTTTTTTAAAAAAGGTGTTTACTATTGCCAGGTCAAAAGCAGAAGCGGCTTGCAAGAGTGTTTCTCCCTCTTGGTTCTTGTTTCCAAAGCCCCATCCTCCATGAACTCTTTCATAATCTCTGAATCTCTTTCATGAACTTTTTTCATGCTGACTTCAACACATTATCAATCGCTATGCAAAAAATAGATATTTTAACGGATTCACCAATGCCAATCTATGCCACATGGGACATCTTCAAGTCAAAAACACAACACATTATAGAGTCTTATATTCCCCTTTTACGGAAATCAAAGAAAGTGAATCATAACAAACCATGGATAGGACCGCAGATAGTTAAAATGTCACTTGAAAAAGCTACATTATGGAGAAAATATCGACTTGAGAACACCAAAGATAGCTACAATAAATACAGAAAAATAAACAATAAATTAATTGCAGAAGTAAGGAAGGCTCGAATGACATTTGAAAGCAAGGTGGTATACAGTGGCCCCAAATCTTTTTATGGCTATGTACGTCAACAGCTCTCATCTAAGGTATCAGTGCCTCCATCGCTATTGGATGACAAAACGAACATTGTGGTCAAGGACCAAGAGAAAGTTGCAAATATATTTGCGAGACAATTTGAAAAATCATATGTTAGAGAACCACCGGGTAAGCCTATCCCACCAATTGCAGCTCCAAGAAATAATAACTCTTTAGAAGAGGTACAATTCTCACCAGACACTGTACAGAAATGTATTATGACCCTGAAAGACGACACAGCTATGGGCTCAGATGGAATCCCTGCTATCTTACTAAAAAAATGCAGTACAGTCATAAGTACCCAGCTAGCAGCAATAATGACTCTTTCCCTGGACCAAGGAAAACTCCCATTGGATTGGAAAGAAGCAATTGTAACCCCTATCTACAAAAAAGGCAGTCGTCGAGTTGCATCAAACTATCGCCCCATAAGTCTTACTAGTCTAATTTGCAAAACCATGGAAAAGATAGTTGCTCAAGAAATAAGAATATTTTTGACAAAAGAACATATCCTGCTAAATGAACAGCATGGCTTCATCCAGGGACGATCAACAGTGACAAATCTACTATCCTGCATCAATTTGTGGACCAGTGATTGGGATAGCCGCCAACCAACAGATGTAGTTTATTTAGACTATGAAAAGGCATTTGATAGAGTACCAATAAAAAGACTTTTAACAAAACTAGAACACTTCGGAATTCGTGGCAAACTTCATAGATGGATAGAAAACTTTCTAACAAACAGAACCTTCAAGGTTCGAGTGGGAGAAGCCTATTCACAACCCCATAAAGTACACAGTGGTGTACCTCAAGGATCTGTACTCGGCCCAATTCTTTTTGGAATTTTTCTAACAGACTTGAGACAACACATCCAATCCGAGCTATCACTATTTGCAGATGACACAAAAATTATGGGTAATCCATTAATATCTCACAAAACTATTCAAAACGATCTTGACTCCATATATCGGTGGACCCAAGACTGGCTCATCACCCTGAATGCAACTAAGTGCACAGTGCTGCACATAGGAAATAAAAATCCAAAAATTACCTACACAATAAACAATACTCATCTAGAGATTATGGAATGTCAAAAAGACCTAGGAGTCAATATTAAGTCAGACCTAAAATGGGAAACTCACATACTGACGGTTGTAAAGAAAACTAATTCCATAATTTACATCATTAGAAAAGCCTTCTCATATATAGATAAAGATCTCTTTTTAAAGTTGTATAAAACATACATAAGACCATTAATGGAATATGCATTCCAGATCTGGAATCCCTACTTCAGGAAAGATATTGATCTTCTTGAAAGAGTGCAAAGAAGAGCCACTAAAATGGTACCAGCACTCAAGAATCTTTCATATGAGGACCGACTTCAGGAATTGGGTCTCACAACGTTGGAACAACGTAGACAACGTGGCGACCTGATAGAGACTTATAAAATATTAAATGACCACTATACTGCCTCGGATTTGAAACACATTTATAACATTAACGACAACGGACTGAGAGGCCACTCGCTAAAACTGGTAAATCTACCTGGTACAAGCAATCCCAGAAAGCACTTCTTGCCTAACCGTGTTGCAAATTGCTGGAACAAACTACCAGAATCAGTGATAAGTGCTCCTTCAGTGAACTCTTTCAAAAACAGACTCGATAAACATTATAAAACAGTGCACTGATAAGATATACACGCATCAGCTTAATAGCTGCCAGTGTATTAACAAATAATAATAATAATAATAATCTCCATTCACTCTACCTATATGCCCATTAAAATCTCCTCCAATATATATTTCTTCATTATCTGGTACATCCATCATCACCGCATCAAAATCTTCCCAAAACTTCTCTTTCACTACATCATCACATCCAGTCTGCGGTGCATACCACATTTAAAACTAAATCTCCTAACAACAACTTCACCATTATCACTCTGTCATTCATTCTCTTAACATCCGTCACACATTTTTTCAGTTCGCTGTCAAGCACCACACCTACACCATTTCTCTTACCATCGCTTCCACAGTAGAAAAATTTATATCCCACCCCAATTTCTCTCGCTTTCGTTCCCTTCCATTTTGTCTCTTGCAAACATGCCACATTTATCCTTCTCCTTTCTAATACATCAGCTAACTCTCTTCCTCTTCCAGTCATCGTACCTACATTCCAACTCGCAATCCTCAATCGTACATCGTGGACTCGCGTCTTACGTTGCACCCGTCCCTGGTGCAATAACCCTAATCCATTTCTCACAGCCGCCGGGTGCTGCGCCTGCGCGTCGCCTCGGGGGTACGCCCTAACATTATCGATATTTCCTTGTATACCTTGAACCATGTTGTAAAAGTTTTGGCTTTATGTTTTATGACCGGCCGCCTGCCTGACGTCAACCCTCTTTGGGAACACTCCTTGTTGGTTGTGTCTAGCCGACGATGACTAAATGGCCCCCATCGTCGCCTTTAAGGCCATCCACATTGCCTTGCTGCCTCGCCACCGAAGGTGGATTGCAAAATGCCGAGGCAGACTTAGAGCACTAAACGGGAGGCAACCGCATAGGCTTGATTTCGACACTCAAGCCCCCCTCACCAGGGTTTAGCCCACGAGTCGATGTGGTTCCCGGGGTGTGGCCGCTGCATGCAGGACAGCTTCTTGGAGCCACTGGTGAGAGATTTATGGGACGTCAACGATTTTAACTAATACCTTATCGCCTCTTAAGGCCGACTGATAAAGTTAGACGCTGACCCCCCACTACACCACACTATATAAATATATATAATTGATAGTATCAAACTTTTTTGTAAAGTTTTCTCACTGTTTTGTTTGGAGCTTAGTTCCCCGAAAGAAAGGCAGTATAGTTTGTGTCCATCTTTGAAAAATTGTTCGAAATTAAAACGTGAAAGTCTAAAAATTCATCAATAGGTACCTTTTCTAAAGAACGATGACAGTCATCATGGCCGTACGTATGTGCTGACGATATTTCTTTGACAAGTTTACTGTTGTCCACGGTAATCACTTTCTATAACCATAATTCTATTAAAATCACCGCCACTACAAATGGAAGTTGAAGTCACATCTAACTGTTATAACAAGGCCTATAAAACCCAAAGCTTTTTAAGCTCTACATACCGCTATATGCTATCTGACGGCTGCTGCTTTGTAACAAATGAAGAGTGTTATTATCAACTTGTTTTGCAAAACTGAAGGTATTTCAAATAACATTTAGCCTCGGGCCAAACATTCGTGAGAGAGGTAACATCTTTGTGGAGCGCAGTGCGCCTTCAAAAGGTCTCTAACTTTAGCGCACAGTTCCATTAGTCACCCGATATCTAGGCACTAATGTCTCTTTTATTAGTATTCTGTAACTCATTACTAATATCGTTATCACCAGGTACGAGTA
Source organism: Cosmorhoe ocellata (assembly GCA_963675405.1). NCBI lineage: Eukaryota > Metazoa > Arthropoda > Insecta > Lepidoptera > Geometridae > Cosmorhoe > Cosmorhoe ocellata. The sequence goes on along the minus strand of OY776246.1, from coordinate 9,255,402 downwards.
TCTAGAGGTATTGTCTCTAGCGTCTCCTGATTTTTTCGACATTACAATTGTATTAAACGGGTTTTTTGATTTAGTTTCATGGATGCCGTGTCTTTTAATATAACAGTACCTGGATGACTGAGCTTTGCTCGTTTTTTTTGGGGTAAACGACGTTTTCTCAAAATGAAATCTAGCTAGATTGATTTATCGCCCCCGAAACCCCCTGCATATTTAGTATGCAGGGGGTTTCACGAAAATCGTTGGAGCCGTTTCTGAGATTCCGATTTTATATACATATATACAAGAATTGCTCGTTTAAAGATATAAGATAAGTCAAGCTACGTTCTGCGGGGTCAGTGGTGTCGGCCTGTATGAGTGTTTGCAGATGCATTTACCTCTAAGCGCATCCGTGCTTTCAATGGCGCATTATGTTGGTCCAGGTTTTTCTAATGTAGTTAGGCTACGATGGAGGCCATTGACTGAGTTATTTATAGTACAGCAACTAACTCAAGTGTATGTAAAAATAAGCCATAAAATCTTAGGATAATTTCTCGTACGCAGACTGTGGAAACAAGTACTACTCATCGGTTCAAACAAAATAATACTGTTCTCACGAAAATCATCTGCCGTGCGTCCATTGGCGCTATTTGACTCAATGACTGTGCAATGAGTCATTTGGAAAAACGAGTAGGTATAATTATAATGGTTTTATACATTTCGATCATTAACTTCTTGTTTAAGGAAGTTTGAAGTTTTTGGTGATGCGATTTTTTTTTGAAACTTGTAACTTCGTTACAAAGGAAGCACCTATGACTGGAAGAATTAAAAAGCAGAATAACCCACATTAAACTTACTATAGAAACGCACAAACCACAAAATTCAGTACTTGAAAAAGCTTTCTCAGAACTATTAAGACGAAAAATCATACATTTACAAAATCAATAAGATACTTACACAATAACCTATGTACCTATGCCTTATAAATAGTAGCACGTGAATAAGTAATGAAAGTAGGTAGGTACCTAGAGAGCGTTAGACACATGAAGACATCTTTGTTTACACAATTTAAGTAGAAATCGAGATGACCAGAACAAATATCGATTACTTTGTAAGCATCTAAACTGACAAAGGCTGAATAGCCCGTTTTTCATAATTATTGTTTACTATAAATAAATAAATAAATAATGCTGGACAATCCACACAGCATCATCTAGCCCTAAAGTAAGCTACTCAAAGCTTGTGTTATGGGTACTAGATAACTGATATATTTAATACATTAGATACATAGATAGATATTTTTTATTATACATAGAAAACACCCAGACCAACGATAATGGCAACGCAATCGATGCAAGCACAGTACGTAGTGGAAACCACCTGAATGTAGGTGTAGATGAAATATGAGTAGTACTGTCGAACCTTGCGCCTCATGACGTCAATCCTTCCCAAAACCACAAAAAAAGATAACATTGGATACTGAACATGTCAGTTTCCGAGTCAGTGAAATACAGATTAAACTGAAAAATAATTCGAAAGTTCAAATTGTGCGCGTTGATGTCTTTTGTATGAAAATTTAATTATGAAAAAATAAAACCTAATCACTAATAAGTTAAATCAAAAGCAATTTATTACGTCGTCGTTTTACAATAAAATCGTAACACGACTCAGTAGAAACAAGTTTGTCATTTCTACATAATTATATTTTTGATTTGACATTTATGCGATGTCAAGGTGAACCGATTCTTCGATTTGCTAAACCAGTTTATCTGAATTATTCGTCAACTTATTTTGGAGCGAATAAAATATTAATGAGTACGTTGAACAAAATAAATATATCGTAATAATAATAATATTAAAGGACTTACTATTATTACAGACAAATCACATCAACGAACCGCGTTATATAGTCTTTTACACGTTGTATGCCAAATGTTGTTTATCCCAGTTGCTGCAGAAAAATAACAGGTGTATAAGCACACGTCACGTTACAACGACCCTTATGTCTGTCTTGTTCATTTTTTGGGTCGGTTTGCGGTAGGGTAGGACGTCTTTTACCATCATCACAAGCGCTAACTTACCTATTGCACGAAAACCGCCTTTGAGCAACACAATAAGATTATCACAAGCGTAAGACTTGTGAAACGAATCGTGATTACTTCATTTATTTCGAATAGTTTTGGTGTATCTGAGATTATTTAAACGATGCGTGTTGAAGTTATCAACACCAACTGTTAAGTGATCACTAGATCCATTTTTTGTGAGCCTAATACATAATATGTACTGCCTTGTGACTTATATGTAGGTAGTTTCCTTGTAGTAAATTGGGACAGAATTTGATGATGTTGCCGATATGTTCAATGAAGATGATAAACCATAAGGGTTTATCTATCTATCTATATATCTATATAAGAGCTTAACCTGACTGACTGACTGACTGATTGATCATCGCCGAGCCGAAACCTATGAAGCTAGAAAGCTGAAATTTGGAAGGTGGTTTCCTTTTATAACAAAACCACCCACTAAGGCGGGATTTTTTGAAATTCCACCTCTAAGGGGGTGAAAAAGGGTGAAAACGTTAGTATGAAACTTTTTAACGCGTGGAGCGATTTTCATGAAACTTTGTTTGTGCACTGTAAATGCAAAATGAATGGACACGTGTTTCAGGATTTTACAATATAACTTTCGAAAAAGGGTCAAATGTGGGGTCAATGTTTGTATGGGAACTTTTTAACGGGTGGTGCGATTAGCCTGAAACTTTGTTTGTGTACTGTAAATGCAAAAAAATGGACACATGTTTTAGGATTTTTCAATATAATCTTCAAAAAGGGGTCAAATGTGGGGTTAATGTTTGTATTGGAACTTTTTAACGGATGGTGCGATTGATCTGAAACTTTGTTTGTGTACTGTAAATGCAAAATGAATGGATACGTGTTCAAGGATTTTTCAATATAACCTTCATAAAAGGGTCAAATGTGGGGTCAATGTTTGTATGGGAACTTTTTAGCGGGTGGCGCAATTAGTCTGAAAGTTTGTTTGTGTACTGTAAATACAAAATCAATGGACACATGTTTCAGGATTTTTTAATATAACCTTCGAAATGGGGTCAAATGTAGGGTCAATGTTTGTATGGGAACTTTTTAACGGGTGGTGCGATTGATCTGAAATTTTGTTTGTGTACTTTCAGAATTTTTTAAAAGGGATTAAATGGGGTGTCAATGTTTGTATGGGAACTTTTTAACGGGTGGTGCGATTGGTCTGAAATTTGTTTGTGTACTTTCAGAATTTTGAAAAGGGGTTAAATGGAGTGTCAATGTTTGTATGGGAACTTTTTAACGAGTGTTGCGATTGGTCTAAAACTTTGTTTCGAGTTTGAGGATTTTTCAATATAACTCTAAAAAGGGGGTCAAAGTTTGTATGGGAATTTTTTAACGGGTGGTGCGATTGGTCTGAAACTTTGTTTGTGTACTGTAAATACAAAATGAATGAACACGTGTTTCAGGATTTTTCAATATAACCTTCAAAAAATGGTTAAATGGGGGGTCAATGTTTCTATGGGTACTTTTTATAGGGTGGTGCGATTGGTCAGAATTAAGGTTTGAATACTTAAATGCAAAATAAATGGGAACGTATTTCCGGATATTTTAAAAGAACCCTCTAAAAAGGGTAACATGGGGTGTCAAAGTTAGTATTATGTTTTTTTTTATGAGTATTTGTTTGAAACTCAGTTTAGATACTTTAAGTGAACGAAGTCGCGGGCGGGACAGCTAGTACCTATATAAGAGCTTAACCTGACTGACTGACTGACTGACTGATTGATCATCGCCGAGCCGAAACCGCTGAAGCTAGAAAGCTGAAATTTGGAAGGTGGTTTCCTTTTATAGCAAATCCACCCACTAAGGCGGGATTTTTGGAAATTCCACCTCTAAGGGGGTGAAAAAGGGTGAAAACGTTAGTATGAAACTTTTTAACGCGTGAAGTGATTTTCATGAAACTTTGTTTGTGTACTGTATATGCAAAATAAATGAACACGTGTTTCAGGATTTTTCAATATAACCTTCAAAAAGGGGTCAAATATGGGGTCAATTTTTGTATGGGAACGTTTTAACGGGTGGTGCGATTGGTCTGAAACTTTGTTTGTGTACTCTAAATGCAAAATAAATGAACACGTGTTTCAGGAGTTTTCAATATAACCTTCAAAAAGGGGTCAAATGTGGGGTCAATGTTTGTATGGGAACTTTTTAACGGGTGGTGCGATTGGTCTGAAACTTTGTTTGTGTACTGTACATACAAACTGAACGGACACGTGTTACAGGATTTTTCAATAAAACCTTAAAAAAGGGGTCAAATGGGGGTCAATATTTGTATGGGAACTTTTGAACGGGTGATGCGATTGGTCTGAAACTTCATTTCATGTTTCAGGATTTTTTAATATAATTCTAAGAAAGGGGGTCAAACGGGGGGGGGGGGGGGGTTAATGTTTGTATGAGAATTTTTGAATGGGTGGTGCGATTGGTCTGAAACTTTGTTTGTGTACTGTGCTTAAATGCAAAACGAATGGAAACTTCTTTCAGGATTTTTCAATATAACCTTCAAAAAGGAGTAAAATGCGGTGTCAAAGTTAGTATGGGATTTTTATGAGTTGTGTGAGGTGTTTGAAACTCAGTTTAGATACTTTAAGTGAACGAAGTCGCGGGCGGGACAGCTAGTTCCATACATAGGTACTTAATATTTAGTAACTATAAGGCAATTTGAGGTTCATTAAGTATTTCTAATTTTCACTTAAGTAAAACGGAATGTTTATCATGATATTTGAGTTTTATTTCTTCCCGATATTTCAGCACAGTTGTATGCGCTTGCAGAAATAACCTGAAAAAAAATGTGCAAAACAAAGAGTTTTTTCAATATAGGTAACATATAAAATTATACTTCTATGGTTTCATAACTCAGATAAAGCTGACCTATTTTTTAGATCGACCTAGAGAATAAAAGGAGCTTTTGTAATTTCACATTACTTACCCAATCAAGGCTTTATTTAGTCTGGGAAACAGTGGCTGAAACCCGAAGCTGGAGTCGTGACTCAGCCTCGTCCAACGGGTTTCGTATTGTATGCTATTGTAGCATCCACTGTACTCTATTTTGTTATTGTAGGTAGTACAAATTGCGGTACTATAGGTATACTTCCCGAGTCGCTAAAATACAACCTCGAAATTGATCATTGTACAGAGTAATGCTGTTACAGTATGTTGTTAGGTTGACTGGTTGATTTGTGACAGCGTTGTGCGTACTTTAATATATGTAATTCAAATTAAAAATGTACTTATTCAATTACATAAATAACTTGAATGGTTTTATAACACCACTCATTCAAGTTTCCTTGAAACTCTCTCTTGAAATTGAATAATGTAGCCATTTCTAAACATCTCCCAGTGCTTATTGTAAGTTATAGGTCCCAGGTAAATGAAAGCTTCATTTACGGGTCAAAATGTCAAACGCCGTGACCTTATCATGTTTTCAACAAGAGAAGATTGACGCTTTTCGCGAAGACTTGTCCGGTGATCTTTATATCATTGATATAAGATGTAAAATGCAACGGTTTGATTTGGTTACAAAAAATATATATGCGACATAAATATTCTATGAACTTAGTTACAATGGGTAACTATTATAATTACAATAAAAAAAGTCATAAACAATGTTTGAACAATGATATTGAAATATGAAATATTTAAGAGGTTTAATCCCTCAAGCGCCTAAAAAAAATATCTGCAATCGAATACTCTTGCGTTATTATACTCGTAGGTAGGTATTTTGATACTTTTTTATTTTGTGTTTCATGTCTTTGCTCATATAAAAAAACAACTCATAATTACAGATTCTAAAAATAAAATAAAAAAATAAGTGAACATGACTTTATTTACATTACAACAACCTTCTCTTACGGCCTTGCCTTTCTCTAGGGCTTATTATACCTAAATAAAACAAACTGAACAGAAAATTGATTCAAAATTCATCTTAGCTATAAGATTGTTTTGGATGACCCCGGTATGGATGATAGTGATTCCGTACGAAGGATAATAAAAGTTTTCGTACGAGAGATGATTGAGAATTTTGGTTAAAGGAAGACCGGAGTTTTTGTGCAAGGTCTGGGCGGTGTATCTAGGTTCTATCTACATCTTGGTGTTCTGTGCGCCTCGGTACCGATGGTCGAGGCTGCCGTACGAGGGGCGGTACTTGGGCGTGCGCTGGCTCCACGGACTGCCGCGGTTCTTGAACGACGAGCATGCGATCAGAGAGTTCATGGCTGGCGGACGAGATTGCTCCACTGAGATGCCGCACTTTCGACTAGAACAAACAGATCTATTAAGACAATATTGTTAGAAAATAGGCACGGTTCACCTGTTTGTAAGAATTAACTCGTTCACCCAGTAATATCAATACCTAGAGTATTCTTCAGACGTTTGTACCAAAGATGTTTGTATATTATAGCTTGAAGGCAGAAATATCTACGGTCACACCTACTCATTGACGTATCTTGCGCGTCAAAATGATTATACCTCTTCTCGCGGGGCGCGGGGAACTTGTCTCCGATGAGGACGCTCTCGTCCAGGGTGCCGTCGATCTGCAGCAGGTCTCCAGCCGACACGGACACATCCATCTTGTAGGACCGGTCGCATGTCCACAGGAACATTAGAACTATTAGTGCCTGGACATAAAAAAGCCTTTTGGAGCACTGTACCTTTACATGGCGATTTAAAGTCTTTAAGCCTAGTCACTTTGCTATGTGGCAGGATACACCACTTCTACTGAATCATTAGAGCACAGTCAGAAAATAGCATAAGTTTTCCATATAATTGCAACGTTAACTTACAACCAAAACATGTAAGATGCTTATAAAGAGAGTAGAGCTTCGAAATCCAATGGAGTCAAAGAGTAGTCCTGAAACTGTCGGTCCAATGAATGCTCCCAGGGCAAATGTAGACGTCCACATCCCTGACACCAGACCGTAGGTTTCGATGGAGTTTGGAAGGCCACTGGCACTGTAAGATAAATATTTAACTCATCATATTTTGCAACAGTGGTCTAAACCAACATACAAACTAGATCAACATACAAACCACCTTGTGGATAGTCGAAAAATAGATATTTCAAGATGGGTTTCCACAAAAATTTTTGAACTTACATTGCCGTGCCGAGAGCATCAGAGAAGGACGCCACAAGCTGACTGCCGATTCCCAGCCCGTGCAGCATTAGCCCAGTAATGCACACCCACATTATCCTGGGACACAACGGTGCACCTTTTATATTTACCAGAGCAACGATCATGTTAAAATGCTCTTACGAAAACTTATGGAAGATTACGAAAATAATAAACAAATAAATAATGGTGAACTATTCACACAACGCCTTACTATAGATACTTACGTGGGCATATCAAAGAACGGAGCTGGACCGATCAGTAAGAAGGCGCCTGCTACGAAGAAACAGCCAATGACAGTGACGTATTTAGGCTTCATGCGCGGCTGGTCACACACCCAGCCCCAGAAAGGAGCTGATATGGCGTAGATACCACCGTTAATGACAAACATCAGGCCGAGAACCATGGGTGAGAATTCGAACTGTTGATAAAAGAATTAATCACGTCACCACGTCACCCTAGAACATTTACCAAAGATATTGTGTTGAGGGATTTGTAAGCGGTATTTTCCGGCTCTTCAAAAGATGTTAATGCATGCCGGCAGACTTAGGATAGATCCTCTCTTAAATCTGTCACCAGAGTTGGCCACTGACTCATACGACCTTACCTGATGAGCAAATACGTAGGTATCTAAATAGATATGGATATAACTTGTGGCTTTTGGATGATGTTTGTAAAATAGTCAGATGGCTACCTGTCTCAGATGAGGTTCAAGAGTTGCCTGCAAGAAACCGATGCTCATACTAGTCGAGATGATGCTGATTGCTGACAGCAAAACGCCAGGGATTTTTAGTAGCGTGAACATTGTTGCTGCAACATTAAAATACTATTAAATTGGTGCTATTCTTCTGGACAAACCGTCATGTAATAATAATGCAGGCAGTGTGTCTAACAAATAATGACTCTTGTGGTCTTGTCTACATTTAATTTGTCGCTTTTAGAACCACACAGGCAACAACATTTCCAAGATGCGTAGGTTTTTATCCGCATTGTGTGCAAGTTGTTTTATTGCTGTTTTTTTGGAAAACCAAGGCTGTTGTCACATATAACTTGTTGTAAGTAAAAAGATAAAATTAAATAAAGGCATTACTTTCACGCCCAGACGGCGATAAGTCCTCGTCATCGGGAGTCCTCGGTAGGGCTACACAACTCATTACAGCTGCGCAGAACAGAGCAAACCCGAGCACAGCGAAGGGAAGGGAGTATCCACCAAGTCCATACAGCGCCCCTCCCAGTGTAGGACCGACGATCAGGCCGAGACCGAAGAATGTTTCAAGAGATGCCTGATGAAAATATAAAAAATAGCATTAGGTACTACATACAACAACAATATTACATACAATAACCAGTCTACAGTCTACGATGAGCTATATATAGCAATGTAAATTTCGAACCATAGACAATTTTTGGTAACTCCCATTTGTTTTATCTCTTAAAATAATTTGTAGTTGCGAGTCGAGTATGAAGCGGTCTCTGTGCAAATTCTGATCTTAAATCATTGTCACTAGTACCATTAATGGTACTAAGGATACAAAGTTGTGTCACTTGTACCATCAATGGTACTACTGACACTAAGCCATTATTTTTTGAGCGAGCACGTTTGGCTTTATTCGATTACTAGCTGTCCCGCCCGCGACTTCGTTCACTTAAAGTAGGTACCTATCTAAACTGAGTTTCAAACAAATCACACTAATAAAAAAATCCCATAAATAACTTTGACACCCAGTTTTACCCATTTTAGAGGGCTATTTTGAAATATCCAGGAATATATCTCAGGAACCAGGAATAATCCAGGGTTTCCATTTATTTTGCATTTAAAGTATCCAAACCAAAACTAAGACCAATCGCACCACCCTTTAAAAAGTACCCATAGAAACATTGATCCCACATTTGACCCCTTTTTGAAGTTCATATTGAAAAATCCTGAAACACTTGTCCATTCATTTTATATTTACAGTACACAAAGTTTCAGACCAATCGCACCACCCGTTAAAAAAATCCCATACAAACATCATCATTCTCCTGCCCTTATCCACAAACATTGACCCTTTTTTTAGAGTTATATTGAAAAATCCTGAAACAGAAAACAAAGTGTCTGGCCAATCGCACCACCCGTTGAAAAGTTCCCATACAAACATTGACCCCTTTTTTTAAGGTTTTATTGAAAAATCCTGAAACACGAAACAAAGTTTCAGACCAATCGCCCCAGGTTAAAAAGATCCCATACAAACATTGACCCTACTTTTAACCCCTTTTTGAAGGTTATATTGAAATATCCTGAAACACGTTGCCGTTCATTTTGCATTTACTGTACACAAACAAAATTTCAAACTAATCGCACCACCCGTTAAAAAGTTCCCATACAAACATTGACCCCACGATTAACCCCTTTTTGAAGGTTACATTGAAAACTCCTGAAACACGTGTTCATTTATTTTGCATTTACAGTAGACAAACAAAGTTTCAGGCCAATCGCATCACCCGTTAAAAAGTTCCCATACAAACATTGACCCCACATTTGACCCCTTTTTGATGGTTATATTGAAAAATCCTGAAACACGTGTTCATTTATTTTGCATTTACAGTGCACAAACAAAGTTTCATGAAAATCGCTCCACGCGTTAAAAAGTTTCATACTAACGTTTTCACCCTTTTTCACCCCCTTAGAGGTGGAATTTCAAAAAATCCCGCCTTAGTGGGTGGTTTTGTTATAAAAGGAAACCACCTTCCAAATTTCAGCTTTCTAGCTTCAGCGGTTTCGGCTCTGCGATGATAAATCAGTCAGTCAGTCAGTCAGTCAGTCAGTCAGTCAGGTTAAGCTCTTATATAGGTATAGATATAGATAGATTTCTAGCTTCAGCGGTTTCGGCTCTGCGATTATAAATCAGTCAGTCAGTCAGTCAGTCAGTCAGTCAGTCAGTCAGTCAGGTTAAGCTCTTATATAGGTATAGATTACGTTTTCTTTCCACCTCAAAATTGGTGGTTCCAGGAGTTTACGGCGTTTGTCGCTTAGTTTTATGGGACTAATGGCACAATTTTGGTTTCAATAGTTTTACCATTGAACTACAGGGATAAAAAGTTGAATCTATGACGTCATAGTCCTGCTTCTGGTCCATAAGAACTTAATCCCAAAATGTCTAGCTTCCTATAGAACAAATGGGAGTTACTGACAAATCGTAACATTTCTATAACTAGCTCATCTACCATTGAGACTCACAAACATGGTGGCAACGTTGTTAGGGAACTCTTTGGCTATGATGGCGAAAGATGCTGTAAGGAAAGCTGCATTTCCCATGGCTTCCACGATGCGTATCACGAAGCTCAGGGTAATGAAGGGGACATGGCCTTCCACTTTGTCCAACATTCTGTACAAACAAAAGAATACAATGTAATAAATTATTTAGGTACACGTTATACGTGAAAATTAAAAACGAGTATTTTCTTCTCTTTTTCTCTTTGACCGATTACAGAAAAGGGAATATTTTCATTTTTTTTTATCTTAGCACTGTTTTATACGTCGTCGCTCGAGAAGAATTGAAATACCTACGACACATAGATACGTAATAATTAAGTGGTAACCTTTGGTGCACAATTATTTCTAATTTATTTAAGCTGTTGTAAAAGAGTAATTAGCTACTTACTATATAATAGAACCTATTGTAGTTGGTGACTGGTATGCTTGAAGGCTTAATTTTGAAATGGGACCTTGGTAGACATCTAATCCACCTACATATTTGTGTGAAAGATAAAGCCTTGAGTGCATTATGTGTTTTTTCAAGCATTTGATAGATTTCAAGATTGGACTATTCATGGCTATCTTAATTCTCAAGGATGGTACAAATTGCCTTTATAACATCCGTCCGTTTGTTTAGAAACCATTTGTAAGAACACCCACACACTTAGCCCTTTACATAAATGTCAAGCAAATGCAAAATTCATAGGATGGTCAGTACCTACCTGTTTGTTGCCTCTGGCCACTGGACAAGTCAATGTCACTGGCCATAAGTCGATAACTGATGAGGCTAGCGATAGATGGTACCAACTATATTGGTTTGTCTACATTAGCCTAATATTTACGTGAAGCTAGGCCGTATCTGATGATAATGTGGTGACACCACATAAGCTACTCACCCAAATAAAATAGCACATGTCCCTGTAGTAAGTATCCCTCCGTTGAATAAAAGCTTAGGCCCGATCCTGTTGAGATGGGCTCCGTAGATCGGACTGACGATGAATACTACCAGTTCAAAACATCCGAAGACCAGACCATATTCAGTTGCAGTACAACCTTTTTTCTCTGCCTGAAACGTTTTCGAAATAACCTTCCTCGTTCGATGTTTTACTTTTTGCAGGGCCTTATTACAATCTGATCATGTGATTTTATCAATCTGTTACGATAATTTACGTATCGAAAGCATAACATCAATAAAATCACATGATTTCTGTTTTCTTGATAAGACGTAACTAAGTTGATTCTAATGATCTATTAATCATGACCTAGATGAGCTACAAATTAATTGCTAAAGTGCGAAACCATATCTAATAGAATTTCTTAAAGAGGTCATGAAATTGTCCTTATCTAAAAACCCTTTAATTCAGGCAATGCCTCATATATTTTTTGTGAAATATGTATTGCTTGATAACTTTCTTTATGTTCCTCTTCAGGGCTAGAAGGTCTCGGTATTCTGGGTTCAGGAATGACTAATATGGAAAATTTATAAATTATCTGCTTTCCCATTTGCAAAGACTTCAGTTACAATCCAGTCATTGTGACTAATCTTCTGATAATTATGTGTGATCGTTCGGTTTCTTTATTTAGGATCTTTTTATCCATACTACCTCAAATTCCTGTCGTTATCAAATTGGTCGTGTATTACCTAGGCCTAGTGGTTTCAGATTGTGGATTGCCAGCTAAAAACCTGGCTGGTCATCTTATCGAGGTCGCTAAACAAATCGAATATTCTAGTCTCTATAAGACTTCTAGTTTCGATAAGAGACATCTTATTTGTTTGATTATGTTGGGAATGTTAATGTTATTGATAACAATGTTGTGGTAAGTACACTGTTGTTATTTGCCAACGTTGTATTATTTTATTGTTATGAAAACCAGTGTAAGCTGCTCTAATATTAATATCTGTTTTATTATGGAGACAGTGGGCAGAGATTAAAGTACTACATGAGCAAAGTTCGCAATTATGTTTTAGCATAACAAAAATGTGTACATTAGCATCGCCACGAATCATGCTCAATAACGGATAAACTAAATATGTAGGTACAAACGAGTATAGTATATCTATAAAAATCTACAACAATCTTTTTCGCAGTGTAAGTAAATTGGCTATCGCTAGAAGTTTTCCAGACAAGCGTGGTTGATTACTTGATATCACGTTTTGAGTAGCACCCTAGAGATTATGTATTCATGTAGAGCCGATTATGTGGACAACAACTTTTAGCCAAAGGTTATCTCAAAGGTCCGGATACATGAACCAGACGACGTGATTATTTGGCTGTAAATTGACACTTTTGGTTAATTACTTGTTTATAACACGATTTATGATCTTGTTCTAAAAAGCTCTTTGAACTTGTACTTATTCAATAAACTGTTTCTCGCTCATAATTGTATGCCTCTACGCAGATATTCCTAATTGATTCAATGGACTTAGTATACAAATGCTAAAATAAGCTCGGGGTTATCAGATCTGTATTATTGTCTTGTATAACTCCGCGATCAGCTAGCCAACATTTTGGGTATTGCTGTCTATATCTGCTCTAGATTATTTATGCAGAGTCAAATGTTTTTTTTACTCATACGAGTATAACACAATATCCTAGTTGACTTTGTAGTGCCTGTTTGTAGATGGAATAGTCTTGTCTAGCACCCATATCTTTCTCTCAGATTAAGATTAACTATGTCTTGTGCAGGTCAATAGGTATGGAGTTGGCTAAGCCATTAGTTTTCCCTACAGTGTTTGAGAGAAAACTTCTTCATGTGTGTCCACACATAAAACTGTTGAAGGAAAAATTTGCGTACGATTGGATACGAACCCAATTTTTAAAAACGTAATTTGTGGACAGGAGGGAACGTTTTGTGTAATGTTGATTGTTTAAAAACCTTGACACCATTGAAAAGGTTGTCTCCGCAGTTTCAATGAAGTCTCAATAATTCTTACCTCTTGTGGATAAAATGGTGCTTGAAGAGCAACACAAATTGCATTGCAAAAGTCTGCTATTGATATCACTATTATTGTTAACCACTGTCTTTTTGTAAAGTCAAAACCCATTTTAATTAATTAAATTCAGTCCTAAATATTTTAAAATTCTTGCAAAATGTTTTTCTAATCACTTGTGCTAAGGTAAGCAGTTAGATAACATTTTTATGTATAATATAATATGAATATTTTATCAAAATAAAATTATGAAAAATTGTCTTTTTCACTTCTAGTGCTTTGATTCGCTACGCGGTCACAAACTAAATGCGAAAACAAATTCTGGACGCAATCTGGACCTCTATTTACTACTAAATTACTCGTAGCCTGATTACAATTTAGTATCTTCAATTCTCGCTCATACATTACTGCTTAAGATGTTTTATCTCTTATTAATAAGGAACGTTTCAAGCAATGTTTTGTACATCCTAGAAGTTTTCTCTCAAATCGATGTCAGTTAAGTTAGGGGTGAGGGAGCAGAAGTAATGACCGCAAGAAAGATAAACAAGACATTATAATATAGATAGGTACTATAACTATTTTTAAACGCGATTAATATTTCTATTCCATTTGATCATTATTTAAGTATTTCATCTGTGTAGAATTATATAAACTTAACACTAAGTAACTATTTAAAATATGTGAATTTTGTTTTATCTTTGTTTTATCTCACTATAAATACAGATGAGAAAGTGTCGACCTTACCTAATTAATAATTCCTCTTCAGAAACTACTGAGGAATCTAGATATTACTTAGGTAGATACTACCGAGTTAGTATTCGATGTCTGTACTTATTGTTATTCAATCGCATTTACTTCAGTACATTATCTATCTATAGAGTCGCCAAGATACTGCAGTAAACCTGAGTAACATCTACCTACCACGCGAATTTCTTTGTCTAGCTAGGATAAGTGTTTCCGAGCTTAATTTTTAACATGTTTATTTAAAAATAAGCATGGTATAACATACGAGTATAACTTTCAGTAGGCAATTTTGAAAGGAATTAATTTTGTCAAATCTTGTTTATTGCGGACGATTTAAATTTTTATAATATTTATCATCATGATATTTTTTTTTTTTTAGACTAGCTGTTCCGCTTATGGTATCTTTCGTGTGTTCCGTGTGTAAAAGAAATATTATAAAGAACATAGCTTATTCTCAGCACTCACAGATAATAGCTAGATCATTAGAATTGGTGCAGTACTTAGTTCCAAAGATACAAGTAAACTACTAACACAACCTCTCTGAAACACTAGTGTACCTAGATATAGATAGTTATGGTGTTGTGTTTCACAAGAACGCCAGTGTCCTGCTTGTTCCACCCCGTCAGCAATGACATAACTACGAGTATCTACCGAGGCACATGCTCAGCTATTAACCCGAGCAACAGGCATAAAATTAGACACCGTTCATCCTATGGTCTTCCCTATGCGTTAGTAAAGAATTTGATGGCGTAGTGGGGAGCCGCTGAGGGATGACGAAAATCACTCGCAAATAAAACACATAGCCCTGTGCTTTCACCTCAACAAAATGAGACAAGCGCCAGTCCGGCCGCCATCACAACGCGCCTATTGCCAACTCAATCCGAAGAAAAACGGACGCGGCCGATTTCGAAAAAGCGAACTTTAAAAAATAATTTAAAAATAATCTAAATTTGAACATTTTTTCCTAGAATAAAATTAAATAAAACTAACCAGTGTTTGCGAGCTGTGATAAAAACAATGCGTATTTGTTGAAAAAAAACCGTGATTTTTTTTCAAAAGGATTAAAAAATACGAAAATGGGCGATCGCTGCGTATTTTCTTTGTTCATATTGAGCTTGACTGTAATCTGCAAAAATGGAGCGGCACAAGACAACTCCCTCACAACGCGTAAGTAGATTAATCTTCTTCTCTCATCTCATATACATAAAAATGAATTGCTGTTCGTTAGTCTCGCTAAAACTCGAGAACGGCTGGACTGATTTGGGTAATTTCGGTTTTGAAATATTTGTTCGAGTTCAGGGAAGGTTTAAATGGTGAGAAAATAAAAAAAATGCGAAGAATAGTAGGTGATACGAAGTTCACCGGATCAGCTAGTTACTTATAAATTGTGTGTAAGTACCTTCTTTGTTATTGTACCAAATGTACAATGGCTCAGTACTTTGATTAGAGATTCCACAATTCTACAGATTTTATTATTACATTATGTATTATTGTCAAATTCCTTCTAGACCTCTAATTGAACCGGCTATTTCAGGACCGATTCAGGGGTTCTGCCTATGCATTGATTGTCAGTCAAATCAATCAATCAGTTTTATATATTAGATCTAGATAAACGACTTGAGATTTCTCAATTGACATCCTCTGTATTCTGATCTCAAACTTCTCTGTCGGTGAAGCAACGAAAATAATTGAGAAATACTTAGGTTAGAAATAGAGGCTTATTCCCAAAGTACTCCATTCTTTAGAAACTATGTTTTCAAAATCGACCTATGACTCTTTGCTATTTCAATAAGTTAACAATAGAATACCAATAGTCTATAATAAAAGTAGTAAGAACATTTAATTTTTCTTCATTGCAGTTTGTACCTACTGCGTTGATTCTAGTACCTTATGTTAAATATTATCGCAGTATCATGACAACTGAACGGAAGAATCACAAAGCGTAGCCGTATCCACAAGACAAACATGATAAATACGTTTGGAGTAATAAATGAATCCTCTAGATACGGTAGACTATGCTGAGAGAATGGGCTAGGTGGTGGAAAAGCCAACATAATCTAAAAACCATATCGACAACACAACGTCCTTAAAAAGTTATAAAAAGTAAAAATATATAAACCAAAAACAAATCTGTCTCACGGGAACCGTACATTTTTCCGGTATAAAAAGTAGCTTATGTGCTATTCCAGACTATAATCTATCACTGTGCAGACCCGTTCAGCCGTTTCAGCGTGAAAGAGTAACAAACATACATCCAGACATACTTACAAACTTTCGCGTTTATGATATTAGTAGGATTGAGTAAAAAGATGCACTTTATGTTTTTTAAATTATCTATAGTGGATACAGAAGAGTTTTTGTTTTCTAGTTTCTTACAAATTTCCTTCAAAGTAGGTGACTATACTTAAGTAGGTATATTGCTGTGTCTACATAGCCCATCGTGCCAAGGCCATTATCATTGGTTCCATTTGCCAAACTCAAAACTAACAGACATCACACACTTATTTGTTTTACGTAGGTCAAAGCGTTCAGAACTCTGTGCTTACGCAGCGACATTGTATTTGGAAATATCTTAATAATGTTAATACTACCTAACTAAACTAGGTTACTAAGATCAAAAACGAAATAGCGCATAAATCATAAGGATCTGTTGTAGAAATAGCACCGATATTATGCGATGAAAATGATTTGAATCAGCTGTGTATTCAGAAAACATTGTTTGAAGAAATGCTCAAAGTAAATATATTTTAGATAATTTGTGCTAATTCTAATTTCTCAAATACCATGTGCAGAGTTGCGTCGTTAAATAAATTCAATAAGTGCAAGTATCAAACAATAATCTTTGTTTACTTGTACTACCTGGTCGCAAATACATAAGTTAAGCAAACATTTCATAGCAATTTGCACGTACGAGTATATATCCACCATATATGGCTATGAATTTTAATTCTCTAAGACAATCATCGATCAACAACTGATCATCCATTACACGGCTTTGTTTATTTATCTATTGCAAACAGTAAGTAGGATAAACAATAACATAATTTACTAACCTACGATTACCTAGTACCTACTAAAGATTTTAATTATATAAATAAATTTATAAATGAAGAAAATCAAAATAGAATGATAGGACTCGGCAAATAAAGAAATCTAATTTAAGTTCAAGGTACTTATTCAAGCTTAGTCGGATTTACGGTCTGTTTGGACTGAAATTCATAAAGTACCTATTAATCTCGTTTGGTACAAATCCCAAAATGAACTTTACCCCAAATGACTGGTTTTCTAAATGCCTTTGTTCTTAAATGTCTTAAATTCGTAATATCTGACAGAAATGGTACATTCAGCCACGTAATATTAATAACAAACCCTACATCTGCACCTACTACCTACAGATACGAATTAATCAAATAATTACTTTACGTAACCGTTTTAAAGTATATTATTTTTAAATATTTGTTATTATTATGGGTTTGTCCATTTGTCGAATGTCATTCTTTGTCGAGCTTTGTTAGTCTAGACTCTAGACTAGAAGACTCTAGAGAGTCACCCTCTAAAATCGCCGTCTTCTAGAGAGTCTCTAAAGTAGCTCATGTGTACATAATAGGTACCTACTACATAAATAAGAAAGTGAGTAAAAGAGATTTATACCACCTTAAAGTCTTATGCCGTAATTCGAATAATTCACTAGACTTCGTCAAATGGAATATGTAGTTTATATTTCTCTATGGTGACGGCGAAGAGTTCCAAATTCGGCTTTCCAACATTATATACATATTTTCCAATTTTTTTTGTAATACGAAATCTTTTATTTATCCAAATTATAAATCATATTTTAAAATTAAAAAAAAATTATCGATTCTACATTATATTTCCTGTTTATCGATTTGGGTGACGGGTTAGTGGATGACTCTACTAGCCTTGTGATTCCTATTCAATAGGCTGTAATATTTTTATGGACGTCTTGTTCGTGCCTTGAATTTCAAAACTTAACAGATGGTTGCGCGGAAAAGTAAATCATTCTGGTGCATGATCGGAATTTCTATAGTCTTATTGATAACTAGGGGAACTCCCCGCGACTTCGTTTAATGTTTTTTTATCTTCAACCTCCTACTGCAACCCTTAAGTGATTGAGTTTTAAAAATTACTTTTTTATTGGACTTCTATCCAAAAAAGGACTCTTCAAATCAATTCTCCAAACAGAATTTTTAATAGTTTAGATTAGATTGTGCGTTGATCTGTCTGTCAGTCTGTGGTGCGATTACGGAACTCTGATACAATCAACACCTGTCAAAACCGGCTCAAATTGATTGAATAAACACTCTTATGTCATACCAAATCACTTGATTACAATGAAAACGTATTGACATCGATTGTAAGCAAAGATCCATAATTGCCCCTCTGATGTGCGAGTCAGTAACGGAAGTTTTATATTATTTAGATTATTAGAAGGATTTACATCTAATTTATATAAATTTACCTATATATATATTTGGCCACAAGACAAAGACAAGAAAAACTCCTGAATCAATGAAAGTTTTATTACTCGTAGTTTAGGGCTAGATGGCGTTCGTTGTGTGAAATTTACCTACACCAATAGGTACCTATTTTGTATAATATTTATTACCATACACGGAAGAAATTTCAGAAATAACTGTAGTAAAACAATACTGTAAATATTGACATTGTAAGGGTTACTTTAGTAACTATAACAGATCACTGTTGTAAGGCCAACGCCTTTCAGTTTCATTTCATTTTTTTTTAAATAAATATAATTGCGTTTTTTTACTACCCGTTTAAATTAGGTTACTTACTTGTTTTAATTCCTTTAGTTTACGTTTTTTAATATAAAATTCATCGCTTCCTACTACTAAAATAAAAAAATAAAATAAAGTTTTATTTATTGCTGGAGCTACTCATTTCACAAAAATGTGTGAGATCATACAATTACTAAATTTAGAACAATACAGATTGATACCTTTATTGTTTGAAATAAATGTCCTCAGACAAATTTAAGAACCTTAACCTTCCGTAAATCTCATCACCTTCAACTCATAGGAAATGTTCGACAGATGCGAGGACCTGGTACCAAATTGACAAGGTTAGCTGATATTAATAGCTCATTATCATTGATTCTTATTTTGTTTATAATCTAAAGGGCCCTGAGTTTATCAGGATGTGAATTTATAAGGTTGGCCCGACCCTTGAAAATGGCTGCTCTAGATATTACGAGCTAGCAATATTTGCGAAGGCTGGATCATAATTAGCAGTCTTCGCCCTCAGATTTATTGCTTGTTGAAATCTCTTCAAGAGTCACAGCACAGCCAACAAGAAACTGTTTGTTTATAACTTTTTTGAGAGGATAACGATTTATATTATTATTTTTTAATATCCAATGCGTAGTATTTACGTAGGATTAATTCGGCGGGGTTAGTTTAAAAATCTCGGACAGAGGCCGGCGCACGCGCAGCCTTGACACCTCACCGGTTGCGTCAACGTTTGCGAAACCTGCCTTTTTGTAGTAACCTCACGGCTGCTCCCTTATTAATGAGAGCCTTGGAGATTAGTCAAATACTATAAATTCATGGGACCATTAAGGAAAACTAAATTAAGAATGAATGATCTAAAACTAAATTGAAAGTTATTTTTTTTTAACAAAACAATTTGACACAGAGAGTCTACATAATAGATGAATATACTTTCTATAGAAATACCAATTGAAATCTACATTTATAAACTTTTAAAAAATATACATTGATTGACAAACAACATCAAACAATTTACAGATAGATATACAGATACATAGATTGTTATTATAATACTATATTTTAAAGATTATTTGAGGGTACTAGACTATAAACGATCTGCTGTAGGCTGTTTCACTGGCACCAATATGTCAAACGTAACTTCAATAATATTGCGCTAGTGTAAAAACTGTTTGATTTACCCCTGATTTAAAGACACCAACATAAAAAATTGCTTCATTCAACATGTGCTAAGTGCGTTTCAATAGCTAGAGGACTTTTGATTTAGAAACGTAATCCAGAACCAGCAAAAATAAGCCGACACGGTGTTACAATTTACATCACACTAGTAGCCAGATAACGCAACAAAGCTAATTGTATCTGCTACCTCGGTGTGAATACACATTTCCAAAGGGTCTACAAAAAGTACTATCTAGGAACGTAATTTTTTTTGGTGTGTATTTCCAGTAACCATTTTCATATTAGCTCAATTTCACAATGGTTTAAAAGTCTAAGCTGCACTGTGTCTTAATTTCTTACGACTAAATGACAGGTCACTTTATAAATATCGTTTGTCATAATCATCATAGTTCACGACAATTTTTTAATATGAAGCCTACGTTTTTGAGTCAAAAATTATAATCTTTTTGCCCAATTAGCATTATAGCGATCGTTTGCTCAAAAACGGGGTCATCGGGCCGCAGTTATTTGGTTGTATAACGGCTTATGTAAGTGACCTTGTGAAACAGACTGATTCAATGAGATTGCAGCGCTGCGTTCAAGTTCAACTCTATTTGCATAAATTAATCATCTTTTGTAGTGGTTAATTTGTTACCTAATTTTACAAACACGCTACCTGAATGGACTACAACCAAGACAATAAGTTCTTGTGCCAGCTACGTGCCTGGTTTCAGCTTGCTACAAATCATACCTATCTGAATAATCAGCCATTTTATATTGAGTTGGTATAGACATTATTTTTTTATTCTTTACCATCCGCCTTCTTTCAGGATGGATTTGACACCACTTTTGGTACTATTCTTCTCAAAATAATATTGTGTTATGTCAAATGCAAGTAAAAAGTCAGTTTACTCTTTGACAACTACGATTTATTCTTTTTAGTTATCTTCTCCATAGGTATCTATAGGTACTCTTATATCCAAATTTAAATTTATTACCCTAATCTTAATTTTGTTTATCGTTACGCATTCATTTCTATTTTCGCATTTGTATTGTACATAGGTATGCATCTACTCTTCTTTGATTTGATGCTTTGGTTATTCGAGATGCGGTCAATTGTCATCACTTTAATAGGGTAATCAAAATAGGTGAAGACGAGGATCACAATGTTTACCCACCTGGGCACAACAAAAATTATTCAACACTTACCTTACAGCGACTTACCTGCTACTATCTGACTCTTTTTTTTTTTTTTTTGGTACATAAACAAAGTAGGAAGCGATGCGATCTGCAGAAGTAAAATACTGTGTCGCAGATTGCAACTCTACTTACTATGTATGTATTCCGAGTATATGGATGTAAACCTATCCCAATCAATTGCAATAACTGAACATTTTGATGGTCGCCTTGACCTATAAATAAACCTTGACCATATTGGTCATTGGCGACTAATATCTAATTACTTACATGATATATGATTTATGATCTAAAACGCACGCGTGATTTACCAACCTGTCCTTGGTCTAATAAAGGAGATTTCACTTTTCTGCGGTAAAGCTGTCGGTCATCGCACTTTGCATCACCTTGTCACCATTGGTTTGCTCACCTACTGGTACACTTCAGTGGTTATGTAAGAGCCGTGCGCTTACGCATAATGTTGAGTGTGAAATGCAGTCGGTCAGCATTTTTTCACCTCTTTTGGCTGTAATATAATTCTTATTTGTGAAGATTAGTTCATAGAAAATTCCGTCATCCTCAAAGTTTACATTTTGGGCACAAACTGTTACAAAATGTAAAGTGTAGTCGACTATATCTCAGTAGATAAGCCAACTTGATTCACTATGTCCAACTTAATTAATCAGCGTCTTGAGGACGCTTCCATCTGGCAGTGATCTGGATTAGCTGAGCTATCTATAGATCTTTGTAACGGTCCTTAGATAGCTCAACTATTTCACATGTATTAAGATACATCTGTATGTTTCTGTTAATCTCCTGACCATGTCAATTTCAGCGGAATACATCCTACCATGCAGTCAAAGCGATCCCCAGCTGGACAATTGCATCAAGAACTCGTTCAACCATTTACGGCCGTACCTAGCCAAGGGACTACCAGACCTTGGCGTACCAGCCGTGGAACCCTTGTTCATCGACCGCCTGGTGATGGAGAACTCGGCAGGCCCTGTCAGGGTCACAGCTGCCTTCAACAACATTACCGTCATAGGGCCTAGCAACTACACCATCACTAAAATTAGGTTTGTACCTGGGTAGAAACCATTGTAACTACTTACCATATCCATTTTACTAAAAGCCGTTCCATTACTGTTCATTTTGGAGGTCGTTTTGCTGTCATAACTAGGTAAATTTTTCACGCTTTCCTTCTGAATTTGCTCGTGCAGAATCTACGATTAGCTAGCTATAACCATTTTATAAAAAAATCAAAGCTTAAAATTTGTGAGAAGCCTCGTTAAAAACTAAGTTTGTAAGGGATATTTTAAAGTCTCTGTCATCATTCTCCTGCCCTTATCCCACGCTAAGTGGGGTCGGCACAACATGTTTTCTTCTTCCACTCCCTCCTGTCAGTCGTCAATTCTGAATCTACTCCTCTTACATTCATATCATCCTTCACACAATCAAACCACTTCTTCTTCGGCCTTCCTCTACTTGTGCACCCAGCCACACTCATACTCATAGCTCTTTTGGTGACATGGTTTTCATCCCTCCTCATCACGTGTCCATACCATGCTAACCTAGCACTCCTCATCTTTTCAGTAATAGGCGCTACTTTCAGACTTCCCCTGACATACTCATTCCTAATCCTGTCCAACCGTGTCACCCCACACATCCATCTTAACATCCGCATCTCAGTAGCATGCACTCTTCTTTCATCCGTCTTCTTCATTGCCCAGCACTCTGATCCATACATCGCGACAGGTCTGATAACCGTCTTGTAAATTTTCCCCTTAAGCTTAAGGGGCATTCGGGGGTCACATATTGTCCCTGAGACCTGTCGCCACTTCATCCATCCCGCATTCATCCTATTATTAACGTCTCAGTCAATGTTGCCGTCGTTTTGGAAAAGAGAACCAAGGTACTTAAAATCGGAGCAGGCTGGTAGGGTTACACCGTCTAAGGAAATTTGGGAGGAACTAGAGGAGCCACTAAAGTTGCAGTACAGGTGTTCTGTTTTAGTGCGGCTGATCTTGAGGCCTACTCTCTCTAGTTTCTCTTGCCATTTTCCCAGTCTGCTCTGCACTTCGCCTGCTTCCTCTCCGACGAGAACAATGTCATCGGCGAACAGCATGCACCAGGGTGCCTCCTCCTGTATGTCTGATGTCAGAGCATCCATTACCAAGAGGAACAAATAAGGGCTTAAAGCCGATCCCTGGTGCAGGCCCACAGCCACATTGAACTCGTCGGTAATGCCGGCTTCGGACCGGACGTTCGTACGAGCTCCTGCATACATCGCATTCACAAGCCTAACATACTTCCCTGGCACTCCCTTTTCTTTCAAAGCCCACCACAGAACTTCCCGGGGAACACGGTCATACGCCTTCTCCAAGTCGATGAAGACATCCTGTACATCACCCTTGTTTTTGAAGATGGGCACCAGAGAACTGCTGCACCATTCGTCAGGGATCGCCTCCTCATGTAACAACTTGTTGAAAAATAAAGTCAGCCACTTCCATCCATCCGCTTTCAAAACCTTCCATACTTCAACTGGTATTCCATCTGGACCAATCGCTCTACCGTTTTTCATACTCTGCACAGCCATTTTAACTTCATTCACACTTATCTCTTCTATCAAACCCAAGTTCATCGATACATCCTCTAGTTTTCCACTCCACACATTTTCTTCATTCATTAACTTTTCAAAATATCTCTTCCATCGATCTTTTATTTCTTCATCTTGCATCAAAACCTTTCCACTATCATCTTTTATACATTTCATATGCATTATGTCCCTAGCATTCTTCTCTCTCATTTTTGCTAGACGGTATAGTTCTTTTTGTCCTGCGGGGCTTTCCAGCTTGTTATACAATTTATCTTGGACCTTACCTCTTGCAATAGCTACTTTTTTCTTAGCTATTTTCTTGCATTCATCATACACCCGTCTTTTTTGCTCTTTCAAACTGAAATCACTATCATTCACACCTTTCCATTCTTTGAACGCATTCTTCT
The DNA here is from genome assembly GCA_963675405.1 of Cosmorhoe ocellata. NCBI lineage: Eukaryota > Metazoa > Arthropoda > Insecta > Lepidoptera > Geometridae > Cosmorhoe > Cosmorhoe ocellata. The sequence goes on along the minus strand of OY776246.1, from coordinate 9,231,214 downwards.
TTTCTTTCAAAACTTTTTGCACATTCTCATTCCACCACCATGTATCCTTATCAATCTTACCTTTACCTTTCGTCTCCCCAAAAACATCCTTCGCCACACTCCTTTATATATATATCCTCTATATTTTAAAGTCTCTGTCTGAGCATAATTATAATGTAGTGCGTGATGATCATACAATGACATACAGCCCCCTCGTAAAGACATAGTATAGTAAGTATCTAAGTTGCAACTGGTAACTAAGTGATGGTTTTTCATTATGCCTACTAAATTGCTCTGTGGGTGATGATCCGTGGTTTGCCACAATTAGCTTACAACATATTTGTAAGATGGTTGCGTTACGACAGTTCGTCATTAATCCCTATCTACGAGTATATTCTGAAAATATTGTCTTGATCGTTATTTATTACCAAGTAATATTGCAGTAATCATTTTAGTATTGTTTGCCTCTTGGAAAAGCCATTAAGTAGGTATTAATATGTCTGGGACATATTAAAATTTTCTAATAAAAATATTTCTATTGAAATAAATACCTTATTGTAAGTAAAAAGTTCCACCTGATCCTGTACAAATAATATACGTAAAGAACCTTAATTTCATAGATTTTCTGAAGAAGCAATGTTTTAAATTTTCAGGTCTGATCTGAAGAAGCTTCGCATCGACATGGGTCTTGTTCTCCCGAGAATAGAGATCACTGGGAGGTACGAAGTGTCGGGGCAGGTGCTGCTTTTCCCTGTACGCTCGCAGGGTGACTTTTGGGCTGCTTTCAGTAAGTGCTCCTTTAAACCATGCTATCTGTGAGGAGTCTCAGTTCATAAATGGTTCTTATTAAGCATCACGTCTAACGTCTAGGACCTAATTGAAATAGCAAAACTCGAAATAAAACGTTAAGTGTGACAACGGCCTCCTCTCACACAACACACTACGCATATTAAATGCTAAAATGTATACACGGAAAATATTACTAATCAAAACTATTGCTTTGACCAAACCAAAAGAGAATGTGATTCGTAGTGCCAGCAAAGCCAACGCAAGATTATGGAATAAATTGCTGTGTCGTCGTCACATAGTTAGTTTCATCAAAGGTTGTAATATCAATCAATATCTTCACAGTCGATGTAGCTGCTATTGCTAAGATATTCGGCAAGGAAATCGAAAGGAAGAGTGTAAAGTACATGGCAGCGGAACGTCTTCTGGTGGACTTCAAACTGAGGAGCTCAAGATTCAAAGTGAGAGACACCGTCAACCATGGCAGTGTCATTGGTAAGTTCCTTTATAGAATTATTGAAAATATCACCATGTGACTGAATATTGAAAGAATTTTTGATTATTATCAACTGCTACTAGTGATATTCATAAATCAGCCTTACTTTCAAGGTAAGGGCTCATTTTTACTGAAACCATTGAAAAGACATCAACGCGCTTTTTTCGTCTCAAGTGGACGCGTACATTTTTTTATTATCATTTTAAAATAGCAGTACCTTCTCGTGCATATTATAAGTACCTACGTGTTACTTAGTTTAATTATGTAGTTTATCTATAATAACTTTAGATTTTTTATCTGGATGACATCGTGTCAAAAAACAACGCAAAATCATCATGTTTTCCAACACTATATCATGTAGTAAATAAATCGTTCAATATTGATGACGATAAATCACGCGTATTTTGAGCGGTGTAAAGAAATATCGAGAGAGCTGGTATACAAGTACAAGTATAGTCATCCATGCAATTGTCATGTTCCAGGCGAAGCAATGAACCAGTTCCTGAACAACAACGCAGCTGAAATCATCGAGGAGATGCGCCCGGCCGCCTCTCAGTCCATCGCAAAGCATTTCCAGGCCTTCATCAATGCGGCCTTCACCAAAATACCTTTGGACGTCTGGCTGAAACCTTAGTTACAACACAAATATACGTAGATAGACTTTTATATCCTTTCGACGTTGTGACTACTAGCATTAGGCAGTATATATTATATCTATCGATCGTGCTATCTCAGTTGATTAGTATTTTGGTCAAAAACTGACAATATTTTTGCGCCTTATAGACAGGTATCCTACGACGATCGATGTAACAGTACCACGGTGTGTCTATAGTATTGTCCATAGCGCAACCATAACTCTGTAACATATCATATTAATCGATTATTGATAGTGCACTATTTTAATACTGCTTTTTGATGAGGTTTCATAAGTGAGAATGATTTTGGTTGATCAGTGTGTGTGAGGGAGGGTGTGTGAGGGTGTGTGGAAGAAGTTTAACTGATAAAAGTATGTAGGTAGGTAGCCTGTCGGGAGTTAGATACGTACAAAGGATTCAGATGAAATACCTACAAAAAAATTCGTGATCTTATTTTGTAGGTATTAAAGGTGTTATGTGATAATGCTGATAACCTAAAAGAGTAAACAAGGTTCAATTTATAAATAAAGATAGTTTCTGTTTTAAAAACATGACATCTTCCCGTACTTAAAATAAATATATTTTTAAGCTTTATTTATTTAAGTTAGTAACTAATCGTTTAGTGATTATATAAATAATTAATAAATTAAATTGTATAAAGTTTAAACATACAATCTTTCTTATATTTAAAACCCTATTTTTTAAACTTTTATTTCAGAGCATAATATCTGAAAGCATATTTGTATAATCAAAGTCAGAAAGATTCGAGCCTTCTAACATCGATAACAGCACCAAATTGCACGAAATCGTAGTTATATTATATATTTCAAGTTAGGGTAAGGAAACCATATTACAACAGAAACCCACAGCGATTAAATATAAAAAATATACTAGCTAGAGTATTGTCGTGAATTAGGAAGAGAGTACATCATCAGCGTTCAACGTAGCGAAGGCATGGTCAGCCAGTGGTTTGAGGAAGTCACGCAGAGCCTCCTCCATCGGGACCTGCAGCTCCTCCGATAGGTACTTCCAGTTTTCATTGAGGATATTGTTCATTGCGTCTCCTGAAATAGACGAATTATTCATTTGGAAGTAGCCAGCCGGTAGTACAGAATAAAGCTTGGGAACATCTATACTTATAATAAAACTGTAACAGTCAAATTCTGTACATTGAAGAAATTTAGAATTTTGTTTAAAGGGCACTCTTATTATCATTTTTGCCTGTCTATCTGTATCTAAGCTAAGCATCACGCCGAAACTACTGAATGAAATCCAATCAAACTTAACACAGTTTGAGTTCCTATTACGAGGTAGAACATAAGATACTTTTTATCTCTAAATTCAGCACGGCTCTCTTGGAAGAGGGGATGAAAGTCAAAATGTGTAATTAGCTTTAATTTATCAACGCGTAGTCCCGATTTCATTAATTCTTTTTTTGTTAGAAACTTGTTACTTTAAGAATTGTCCTGTAAAATATTCAAGGTCATCGGTTTTGTAGTTAAGAAATCACAACCTTCAATTGTAGGTCCAAATAACTTGAAACTCCTCGCTGAAGGATAGGTAGTAAGTACAGTTGGCCTAACGAGTCGAGGCATTCGTGAAGTTAGCCGCAGGCGCTGCGCAGTATCGTTTTTCGGGAGCAATTGGAGGTATGGAGAGGGACGGTGGGACTGTACATGCGCAAACTCGCACCTGTGGCTAATTTCACGAGTGCCTAGATCCGTTGGATGAACTGTATATAGCTGTATTTAATGATATCGCAGACGATGTAGCGAGTGGGTCAGCTAGTTTAAAATATTTACCCAAGTCGGTATCCCCTCCAAAGAGGTGATCGAGCTTCATAGAAGCGAAGCCAACATGGAACTTCACGTCGAGCTGTTTGCAGGTGAGAGCGTCCACGTCGTTGGGTCGAGGCTGCCTACCGAGCCTTATTATCACCGTAGCGTCGATGTCACCTGAAAGCAAATGCTGAGCTTTGTCAAAGAAAAACTCTAAGATTCTCTTGATCTCTCCAAGATCAGAAAAGAACTCTCGATCTAGTTTGGTGGCCAGGTTATCTTTAAGTCCTTGTTTGGTATCTTTGTGTCGTTATGATGCATTAGAAATGTGGTTCTAAAGGAATTTACCGTATGTGGCGGAGAACGGTCCCTCTCCCTCAATAGGCAGCATAAGCAGCTGTCCAGCCAACTGGTAGTTCCCCTTCATTCTAAGCTTTGGGATGAATAATTTCCCGACTACTTGGTGTTTTTGGGAATCCACACTGAAATAAAATAAATTAAATATTTATATATCTGTAGCATATCATGTTTATGGCAAAAAGATCGACTCATTTCAACCACACGTGTGCTCACTCGATCTCCTTCACCCTCATAGAGGAAGGTCCGTGCACGGTGACGTCAGAGAACGATGACGTCACAGATATAGGTCCTGTCGACTGCTGGATAGTGAGCGACGGTATTAGCAACGGCTCGCATGGTGGTACACCGAATTGAGGAAGTCCTGAAAAAATATTATGTGATAGTTCCAAGCAATGCTGGTCAAATATATATTTGACAGTGAATTGAAGCAAAATTCGAAAAACATTGAGGTACCTGTTGATAATTGTGGGATGTAGGTATTCAAGGAATCTCGCAGACATCCGCCCAGTGCTCGCTCTTCTCTTGGGCAGATAAAACCTCCAACTAAGAAACAATCAAAAAGTTATTATTGTGAATATTTTATTTTCCACAGCCAATTAATCGCTTATAAAATGCCATTAAAATGTAAGTTAAGTAATAATACTCATAGATAGCATTATTAACAACGTAGTAATAAAAACGTGAGTAAAAAAATGTGAGTTTGTAAGGTCATGTATGTTTATGAAATTATTTAGGTAGGTACTTACAATTGATAAAGCTCTTCTCTGCGCAGACGCAAGCGGAACCAGCGATCACAAAAACAAACCAAAACAAACGCACTCTAGAAGAATTCATTTCAAATTAGTTCAGAAACAAATTATAAAAGTAACTAAGAGATGGTTCAAAAAAAAATTACTTAAATAACTATTGAAACGTGATGATAATCGAATTGATGAGATGAGTCCCTATTATCTTAACAAACGTGTTTTCAACCTAGAGATACAATCGATATGCTACATACATTCTATTTTCTTTGTCAGTGATAACGCGATTTGTAGGGTAAATACCTAATTAGTTAGTTCTGTTTAGTGGTGTAGTGGAGCACCCTTGTCTTACAATTGATGCTGCACACATCAGTTGTTCATCAAATTATAAGTACCTGCGATCTTAAACGATGAAGAAGATTTTACGTTAATGAAATTATTAATGAAAGGAAACCCGCTATGTAAGCTCTTATTAACCATGTCTTTCTTGATTATAGTCGACTAAGCTAGGTTGGAAAGCCAGAGTTTACAACGTCTTGTCAAGCTCTAAATCATTTTAATTATTAAAGTAAAGTTTTATACCATACTTACAAATGAATAGTGTGCGGTAGTGCGAGTAGTTTAGTTTGCAGTTTTGAGTCTCTTACAAGTATAGTTCATACAACGGATCTAGGCATTCGTGAAGTTAGCCACAGGTGCGAGTTTGCGCATCTACAGTTCCTTCTCCCCCTCCTCATACCTCCAATTACTCCCGAAAAACGATACTGCGCAGCACTTGCGGCTAACTTCACGAATGCCTAGATTCGTTGAGCCAACTATACCTATGGTATCTACATATGCTCAGTACATCACAGGAGTAACATTATATTCATGCATGGGTGTAATAGTTCCAGTCTGATTATCTATCACGTAAGAGTATGTAGCTAAGATCAGCTACAAGTTTAATTAATAACTAGAGGTGGATACTTGGCACAAAATAACATTGTAACGTGCCTGCCAAACGGACGAATTTAGAATTCACACAAATCTGATGTTTTTGACAGAATTTATCGTAAGCAATGACCCTGAACTCTTTCAAAGTTTAACATGTGTAACTCCACTTGTGTTCCTCTGATTACTGTAAATTATTATTTTGTCTAGTTTTAAATATTTGGTGCCAATAACATTTTTGGTGATATCCGATATCGTCACGGCGAGCTCGTCGACCCAAAGTCAATTAAGACTTTCTGTATCGGAAAATAAGGTTGATAATAGTTTACAAAATTCCAAGGTACAGCTAAAGGTAATGTTGTAACTTGGTTACTAAATATGAGGTAACAATTACTTATAGGCCTAGGAGCGGCAGTTGCGGCATAAGTATTGACATACTTTAGGCGTCTTGCAACACATCTTGGCTAATATGCCTTGTTGCTACGGTAATAAGGTCTAAATTATTTCATAGTTTGATGGTCTTGGGTGCTCTGCTAAATAACACGCTTTTAATGTTCACCTTGAGAGTTGATGGGTCTGCAATCATAACAATAGGCAAAATAACGAATTGACTATTTTAGATTAGCCGCATTAAAAAAATGGTAACACATAAGTATTACATATGTGATACCTATGTTTATGGGAATAACCATTTCTAGTTCAATAAATTATATTTTCTCGCATAACATTTCGAAGAGAGACATACTGATATTATACTGACATACTGAGACTTATGAAGCTAGATCATGGCTAGATCAATATTTTGAAAGATTCGAAAAATAAACAATAGTTTGAAAACAATATTTTTATTACACTGCTAACAAACGCTACATTAATCAGCGAGCAACAATGACGATTATAATAATAACAAATTAAAACAATAATATACAAATTGAACAATATCAAATCAAAGATGTAGAATAGGTATCTTAGTCATTTACTTTTAATTTAGGTACTAACAATTATCATCACATGAACTGAATATCTGGTAAACTAGTTAAAAACACTAAATACTTAGGTCTATTTAATAAATTAAATAAATAATTAACATAAAACCCTCCCTTCCGTAATGACGCAAAATGCTAGATGATTTCAAAAGGGGTTAATTCAGCCCGCGAGCTGAGTTGACCAATGAATCGATTCTTCGGGTGTTCATTAAAGCGGTTAATTGGCAAACACCATCTCTGAAGGGACGTGCTTGAGGAATTTGTTGGCGATGTCTTCCAGCACCATCGCGAGTGCAGTTTCTACCGCGGGCTGGACTTCCTTAGCTATGTCTGAAGAGTGCATGCGCACGATGTGGTTAGTGATCATTTCTGTTGAGGAAACAGATTTTATATAGATTTTCAATGATACCAAATAGTCTGCTGCAATGAGGCACCAGTCTGATCTGAGTGCAATGTAAAAAGGGGCATGAATATAATTTAAAATTTTCCAAATTTCCAATTTTGTAATTAGCTGTGATAAAAATTTGAATTCAAATTGCGGAACTGAAGATTATAAAATTGCGAAAAAATTCAAAATACAATAAAAATGACAAATTACATGAGTATGTTTCCGTTTCTCAGCATTTCACTTGGAAACTATTGCAAAACATTATTAGTTTAGATGCCTTCGAGTTCTGTAGGTACTACATAGTGTACATATATGATTAGCTCGTATACTTTGGGTTGTCCAATATACGGAGACCACATGGTGGACGGAACTAAACGTGATTGTAAGGTATGTTTGACGACCTCAGTGGCGCAGCGGGCGAGAGTCCGCCTGCGACGCAAGAGGTTGCGGGTTCGATTCCCGCCGCGGAATAAATTTGTGTACAATTTGCAGAAATTTGTTCCGTTGGTCTGGGTATAATAAAAAATATCTCTCTATGTATATGATGTATTAAATATATTAGTTATCTAGTACCCATAACACAAGCTTTGAGTAGCTTACTTTGGGGCTAGATGATGCTGTGTGGATTGTCCAGCATTATTTATTTATTTATTTATTTATGTTTCTAAAAGATTGTCGATTTAGCCATGTTATGCTAACAGGATATAGGCTTCATGGAAATACAGCTTTAAACATCTTACGATAAGTTTAAGTGGGACAGTAAATATTGCAAAATCAGGTACTACGAATCCACCACTATGAATTGCCTTTAAGTTTCTTTGTTGTCAAATTTTAGGTCATCAGTCGTAAGCATACGAGTACACGTAATGAGCATGGCTTTGGTGACGAATTACAGGCCTACCAAGAGTTCTTTTTATTATTTGTAAAATAACTTTCTTCTGTTTGGTATGAATATAGCAATGTTCTAATCTTCACGTTTTATCGTTTCGCGGTGTCCCTGGCAATAATTGCTATAAAAACCGCGTAGGAGCATTGTAGCGTTCTTGTGATAAAGTTTGTCTGGGTTTTTTCTTTGCCGTAATTAATTTTCGCATTACAAAGGGTACTGATAAAGCACATGGTATTATTTCACGGGGTTACCATTCGCTGTTGCCTTTTCTAATCAAAAGCCACAGTCGAGTGTATTAGCCTGAGAACATCTTTGGACTGTGTTATGACTTGTTAGGTTTTATCTGCTTGGGGTATCTACCTATTATTGGTTCCGAAACAATTTAGATACGGAAGGTGTTGCGTGAACAACATAATAAGCTAATTAATTTGCAATATCTTGATAGTGGGTTTACCATGCTCTACTTTGCCTTGTAGAGATAGGCATAATAGTGGGCTCATTTCAAAACAACTGTTTAACACGAGTTTTTGTAAACAGCAAAGGGGTTTGCGTAAGTTATTAATATAATTTAGGTGAATCAAAACTAAGGACTTGTGGTGGAGCTGAGTACGGAAGCTGTCACAGTTTATTTAAACTGTCCTAGTGTACAAATGTTTAAACTTTAATGAAAATGATGAACTGTTTAAAGTACAGATGCTATGGTACCAGTGCCAAACTTCACGACGTTCGATCGCTTATTTGAAGTCATATGGTGCTATCACTTACGTTATTTAAAATTATAGAAAAACTTACCCATTTCTCCTGTAGTAGAGTGAGCTTCCATCAGATCAGCCTTGACTGGTCCGACGCAGCGTAGCTTCACTGTGGCGTCACGAATTACCATCCGTTTGTGGACCCTGGCCCCGAGAGCTTCAAGTGCTGCTGTACACATACCTGAGGCAACAGATAACTAAATAACAATAAGCTCTCGGTTGGTTTGTCTTACTTCTGTATAGTTGGTTTCATTCAGGATGGTTCATGATGAGTAAAAGGCTGGCCCCAATCTAACACTGTGGATAAATTCCAAGTCGTTTGCCGATGGGTCTTTTCGCCCACTTCTACTGCCCTATTAATCAACACTCACTAAAGTTAGCCGCCATTTTCCCAGTAGACTCTACCGGCAGCATCTGGAACTCTCCGAGTACGACGTACTCGCCATGCATGTGTAGCTGAGGTAGACTTATGTTAGCTGTCACCTTCATCTCCTCAGGATACACGCTGGAATAAACATTGTATGAGTCATCGGTGATTACTACAAATTGTATATAGGATAACCGTAATTGCTTTGATCCTAGGCAGGACAATACATACAGTACATTATAAGTTTTAGATTAGTGTTGCTCGTTTAGACCACCTTAGATAATTTAGTATTCCACGCTAAAACGGCTGTGAAACTTTTACTTACTCCAAATTATTGAAGGTATAGTTCGTGATGCCCTTCAGCATGACATCTGACAGCCAGGCATCGTACATGAACCCTTTTTTCGGTGTGTGGTGCTGCCTCAGCCTGATGCTGGGTATCTTCAGAGGCTCGAGAGGCTGGATATTGAGAGAGGGCACGCCTTGGGCCAGCAAGTGCCGGGCCTGCTCCGCAACGCGCTGAATGCAAAGGGCTACGTTGGGGTCGCTGTAGTGGCATATTGACGAACTTGCTGGAAAATCAACGTAAAGATATTCATGTAATATTGTGCCTACAGTTTTTGACCTATTATCGGAAGGAAAGACATCTCCAAAACAATGTTTCCTAAAGTCTAAGTACTTCGAAGGTCGAACCAATGAATATCATACAAAAAGTAAAAATATGCCAATTATAAAGTTTGAGCCTTTGGTTTCTGCTTACTTGTATTATCCCTATTTAGGATTCGAATTCATGATCGATTGTTCAGAAACTCTCAGAGAAATTTGAAAAGTGGTATAAATGCACACACTAACCGCTGATTCACACTTACAAATATCATCGCTAGTCTTCTCTTCACTCGTGTAATTCTGAAGCCGTCTTCCAGAAGCACCACACACAAAAAAAACAGCTAACAGAAACCTTAACAGCATCGTTCCCTCCATTGAAACGTCTGACACAAACAAACTAGATCTAAGACTTTTTATAAACTGTTATGCCTTTTAAAAGGATAGGACAACTTAGGTACTATGCCATGTGGGGAGAGGAACCTCGGAACTAGGTCTAAGGACAACATGCCATTTTAATTTCTTGGTAAGTAATATAATATCTCATATGTTCTACGCGGACTAGTTCACGACTTTTGTTTTATTTGCATACAATTTTTTTAATCTACTAAGTACCTACCGCTATGTTACTGTTCCCGATAAAAGATAATATCTGTGAGCATCAATTCCAGTACAATAATACTGCTAAAGAAGTGCTAAAATAACTAAGGGCTTTTAATTCGCGGAACACCTCACTATCTACGTTGTTTCCTAAATTATTTTGTGATACAGTCAAATAGTTACCTGAATCTGGTTTTCTGAATACATATAAGTTTATTTTTATACGAAAAATGTGCATACAAAACCCTTTTCCTTTTTACTCAAGGCCCTAGCTAGTTAGACTTCCTATATTACTCTTGAACTTGACTACACTTCCTGCATTATTTATCACTTACCAGTCGACTTTGTTTATTTTTTATAAAAATCATTGGGAATTGTGGAATATTTTTTGTATTCAGATAACCTAACCTCTTTTGGTCATTTTAAGTATGTGTTCTGTGATGGCCATCAATTTTATATTGGTTTAAACTTGCCTACCTACGGGAATTCTTTCACAATGCAGAACTTGGAAATAGTAAAATACTTTATTCATATGAGGTTGGGTAAGGTTATTTTAAACGTGTTATGCTACATCCTGTTGTCCTCGTCACCATAAAAGCCCTTAGATGGAAAAGGTACGCAGATCTTCTAGGAAAATAAAACAAAACAAGCCTAACATTTAAATGTCTATTAAAAACACACGGACGACATATGGACGACATTTGAACACATCAACAAATTTCATGCAGGTGAGTACTATGAAAAACAGATTTTTGGTCCTAATGAACGTTAGAATCACTGGCAATAACATCACAAATAATATTTTAAAACGACTTCTCTTAAAACGAAATCCTCTATACTTTCGAATGGGTGAAAAATCCACTTTCCAACAGAATTGTTGTTGCATACTAAATAAACAAATTATTTCGTATAAACAGCTCTACCTCACAATCAACAAATCTATTAACTTTTCTGACGGACCTATCCAATTTGTTAACAACAATAAAGTCTTTACTGGTTTCAATCACAGCTACTCGTTCTCGTAGACATCGAACATCTATTACTCCACCAGCAACTGGTTGAGTGGTATGCTGCCGAACATCTTGTTGGCGAACGCCCGGACAACTGCTGCGGCTGTTTCTTCCACCAGAGGGTTTATTATGTCGAGGATAACTCGTGGACTTGCGTTGAAAAACGCTACTGCTGACGCCGCTGGAAAAGATAATTAATAGTTTTAATGTCCAACATGGGGGAGACCTTTGCCCAGCAGTGGGACGATATAGGATAGAAAAAAAAAATGTCCAACAGCATCACCGGCTGCAATTATCATAGTCTTTTATTAGGTTGTGACATATTATGTGAGACTAGCTTCCGCCCGCGGCTTCGCCCGCGTGGTACCTTGAAAAACAAAAACAAATCTATCCCGCGGGAACCGTAAAATTTTCCAGGATAAAAGTAGCCTTTGTGCTATTTCAAGCTATAATCTATATATGTGCCAAATTCCATCCAGATCCGTTCAGCCGTTTCAGCGAGAACGAGTTACAAACATAGGTACATCCAGACATCTTCACAAACTTTCGCGTTTATAATATTAGTAGGATTGCAAAACTTCAAGAAAAATAAGGGAAGCTGTGGTTCGAAATTCTCACCAGCAATTCCAGCAGTTGCGTCATCCACAGCGATCTGCGCATTGCCGACCCTGATCTTGGTGATGATCTTATCAGCTTGCAGGTACTCTACTCCGTCATTCGTGATGGGTTTGGCGTTTCCCTTGGCCACTACCTGGATGCCAGCTGTAATAAATTTTTGTTATTTATTCGCAAGCGGACAAAAGTACAAGATGTTAGCAAGCGAATATTGGGGCTCAAGTGGAGTTGGGCAGGACACGTGGTCAGGCGCGGTGACGACAGGTGGAGCAGAGTGTTGACCGAGTGGTGGCCTAGAGACGGGAAAAGGAGTGTCGGCCGTCCGCAGACAAGATGGGTCGACGACATAGTTAGATCCGCAGGCTAGATCATACATGGGCGGCGAGGTTGGCGCAAGATAGAGGCGGATGGCAAAAGCGAAGAGAGGCCTATGCCCAGCAGTGGGATGAGAAGGGCTGGTGATGATGATGATGATGCAGCTTTATATTTTTGCTTTTCTTAAGCAGAGACAGTACGATTAAAAATTATGGATACCAAATGACGGATGTTTTTAAACGAAATAAATATTATTGTGGTTTCATTATTATGCAAACGACATATCGACATAATAGATAATAGTATATTAGATACAAATCACAAATCGTCTTGAACGCAGGTTCGATGACTTCCAGCCTCCCGAACAAGCCGGTTTCCGAAAAGGCTTTAGCACCGTAGACCACATCTTTACGCTCCGGCAGATTATACAGAAGACCGAGGAGTATAATCTGCCTTTATGTTTAGCGTTTGTGGACTACGAAAAAGCCTTCGATTCGGTTGAAACCTGGGCAGTACTAAGGTCTCTTCAGCGGTGCCGTATTGACTATCGATACATCGAAGTGCTAAAGTGTTTGTACAACAACGCCACCATGTCGGTCCGAGTACAGGAGCAGTGTTCAAAGGCGATTCCTTTGAGGAGGGGCGTTAGACAGGGAGATGTTATATCTCCGAAACTGTTTACCGCCACACTAGAGGACGCCTTTAAGCTCCTGGAATGGCAAGGACTTGGCATTAATGTCAATGGCGAATACATCACCCACCTTCGATTCGCGGACGATATCGTGGTCATGGCAAAATCGCTGGAAGATCTAGGCATAATGCTCGATGGCCTCGATAGAGTTTCCCAACAAGTGGGTCTTAAAATGAACATGGACAAGACGAAAGTCTTGTCGAATGTCCATGTTGCGCCCACTCCAGTTCCAGTTGGAAATTCCTATCTAGAAGTTGTTGACGAGTATGTTTACTTAGGACAAGCAATACGGCTAGGTAGGTCCAACTTTGATAAAGAGGTCAGTCGACGGATCCAACTCGGGTGGGCAGCGTTTGGGAGGCTGCGCCACATCTTTTCGTCTAAAATACCTCAGTGCCTTAAGACAAAAGTTTATAATCAGTGTGTGTTACCAGTGATGACATATGGAACAGAGACGTGGTCCCTCACTATGGGCCTCATAAGAAGGCTCAAGGTCGCTCAACGAGCTATGGAAAGGGCTATGCTTGGTGTTTCTCTACGAGATCGAATCAAAAATGATGAGATCCGTAGACGAACTAAAGTCACTGACATAGCCCATAAGATTAGCAAGTTGAAGTGGCAGTGGGCGGGGCACATAGCTCGTAGAACTGACGGCCGTTGGGGCAGAAAGGTTCTCGAGTGGAGACCACGCACCGGAAGTCGCAGTAGAGGACGGCCCCCCACTAGATGGAAAGACGACCTAGTGAATGTTGCTGGGAGCCGTTGGGTGCAGACTGCGCAAGATAGATCACTCTGGAAATCTATGGGGGAGGCCTATGTTCAGCAGTGGACGTTATGCGGCTGATATGATGATGATGATATTAGATACTGAGATGTGATTCGATTGAATAATATGTAGTAATAAGATAATTGGCATTCATTGCGTGTAAGTTTATTCGATCATTCATCCTTGAGGATAATGTTTGAGTGTGATTATTTTAGTAACTGAATAATCGTACCTACACGCGAGTGCGCTTCTTTGTCTTCAACCAACCAATATACTTATTGATGATGAATTAATAGTAGGTATAATACCTGCGAAGTGTTTCAATTCTCCGAGTGGTTTCCCAAAATCATATTCTAACTTATAACTCAAATCGAGACGTAAATATTAGCTAGGTATCTATTTTTCATTTAAACTGTCAAAATAATCCATGTTTCAGTTTTGAACAGAGAATCTACATGTGGTACATACATATGGTACATACATATACCTACATGGTCTGCTGCTAGCCTCATCCAGGTCCAGCCCGCAACAATAATTTGTAACAATGTTTATAATATAGTTATATTTCTGTATCCACAGGTTCATCACAATACTTACTAAAGTTGCCTCTCAGTTTCCCCTTCCCGCTGAGGTCCAAGTTGAGGATCCTGGAGCCGCGGATATCGTAATCGGTGATCACATAGAGCTCGGGGAAGAACAGCTTCACTTCTGCCACGTATTTGTTGTTCAGGTTTAATCTGGAATCGTGTGAATAATGCTTAAGGGTACGAGTTGGGAGAGGGTGACATGAGGCAGCAGCGGACGACGTGTCGCTAGCTACGGAGGGAATTTCATAGAAATACATAGGAACCAGTAGTTTCGCAGCGATACGTCGTCCGGTGCTGCCTCATGTCGCCCGCTATCAACTTGCTTATAGAGTTGTAGCCATAGAGATAAATTGTTACTATTACAATTCACTGGTTGTAGCACCTATACAGCTTTGCTTTGACTATTGCACTGCCCTTTTCCAATATAAACCATTGATAAATTTAGTTTCACAATTTGTTCCATTGTAATTCATTAATGTTAACTTTTGAACTGCTTTCTGAATGATTATATCTGAATGACTATATTCAAACATTATGTAGATAATAGGAGAGATCCCATTATCTACTATTGTTCAAGTGCCGTAATATGTACTAAGGTACTTAGTTAATTTGAATAAATGTTGGTGCGGTAACCTGGTTTTAAAATCACAACCTTTTATTATGTTGCACAATGACGACGTCATTTCATCTCATAAATTACACCTTATAGAACAAGCAAATTATGCCATGCACTGTCTTGCGTGTTTCAACTCAAACACTATGAGTAGTATACCTATACCTACCTAATAATTTTCGAACACTATGTAGGTACACGTAAAAATGGTAAAAAAATTGAGCGAATAAAAACTCTACATGAATTTGAAGAATAATTTCATACTAACGAGAGAATAATAATGTCGCAATCTTGCCCTATTTTGTTGGCGAACAGATTTTAATAAACCTAAAATTAAGTAAAATAAATTGCAAAATGTTTTTAAGAGTGGTAATCCCGTAGCTCATCTATCTAACGAAGTAATCTATAATTTTTTTTCAATGGACATAAGATTCAAGACCGAATAGTACACCACACTTTGTGATAAGTTTAATGACACCACCAATCTGTGTTAATTTACACCGAACGGCTCAGTAGACCTGCCCCTTATTACGCAATTCGAAACCGATAAAGGTGATTCAAATTTGAAACTATGTGACTGGTCTATTGCTAATCAGAAATAATAACAAGAGTCTAATAATCAATAGACCCTTGTTCATCTGTAACTTAGTCCAATTTGAAAAGCGCTAGGGCCCAGCGAGTTTCTTGTCAGTCCTTCTCGGACTGGGGATAGGACTGGAATTGGCACCTAGAATCACCTAGTATGTAAGACGATTCAAAACGATCTCTGTCATTTCACTGAATAAAGTTATATTGAGTTTGAGTTTGATTGCCAGTTCAATGTATGATTACATAACTGTAAGATGTTTACCTCAACTTATCAACCTTGAAGTTGCTGCCGCCGTACGCCGTAGTCTGCTTGATGGTCGCCTTGATCCTCAAGTTCGGAGCGGTTCTGTTCAGCTTCAGCCTGGGCACGGTGAAAGGGTCCAGGCCGGGGATGTTGAACTCCGGGATACCGGCCTTCAGCATAGGCTTCATGGACTCGATGCCGTCAAGGATACATTTCTCGATTTGTGGATCATTTCTCTTGCATTTGAGGAAAAACTCCGCTGGAAACAGAAATTAGGATTGAGAGGATGGTATTGAAAGGAGTATCTCTCGACTAATCCGATAATCGCTAGTGAAATGTCTGATTACCTAGGTTTTATCCAGACCTCACCAGCATGGCTCGAAGGTATTTTTGACACTGGGTGGAAATTTATTGTGGCACATCAGAACTAGTAGTGTGTATTGCCTGAAGTGATACCTTGCAAGTTGCAATGTTATATCACCCGATTCAGGCCAAAGAAACTAAATAAACAACAACCTACGTGACGAGAAAGTGATGACGGTTCCATTGTTTGATATTGCTAAATTTTATAATACTTAATTCAATACGCGGCCGCAGGTTGGGTAAATAATTGATTTAAATATGAAAGGGATTATATTTATAGCACCTAGTATACTGTAATCGTATCAAACTGGTCAAGGGAACTGATCCAAAGGTTTAGGTTCGAATAATAGAATCGGTTTCATTAGTAATTTGTCTTTTACTAATAAAGTTACTAACTAATTTGGTGATCTCACATTATTGAATGACTGCCGCGGCTTGAGATTGATTTGAAGATATACGGTCTGTCTCATAAAAAATGCTTAAAGTTGACTCCAAGTGTTGTTTAGTAAAAGCGTACTTTAAGTCGTTAAAGTATACTCTACCAGATGGTGTTTCATAATCAAATTTTATCTAAGCGCTAACTAAAGTGTACTTTAGAGAAAATTATGGCAATAATTTATTTATTTTTCAATCGGAAACTACCGGTTTTTAAAAACTCTATAATTTGTCTATGAAATAAGTGACAGTGAGTGAGTGTAATGATAGTTTGACTCTGTCTGACGGCTGTTTCACGCGCACTGATTTATAATTTCTAAAGTTTAATAAACAAAAGTATAAATAAATACAAAAATGCATTCAGATGAAGCTAATAAAAAAGCTCAACAGCTTCATTTGAAAAAAAAAAGGAGTGAAAACTGGCTCGAAGAAGATAAAGTATGTTTATACACCTACCACGAGAGATGAGACGGTTTTCCTTACCCTGCCTGCAGGACCTAATCTAATGCTTCTGCTTTTTTAACTCCAGATAATTCTAAAAAGTTTAATAAAAGATGAGGTGAAGGTTATAGAAAATAAAAACACCGATTCAAACACCAATGCGAAAAAGGTGGTGGCTTGGGCTGAATTGCGTGATAAGTAGGTACATTATTGTACTTTTAACAACATTTGTATCACAATAAATTACCTATTTCATAAACTTGCCTACATAATACGGTCCACGGATCTAGGTATTCGTGAAGTTAGCTGTTTGTCATGGCAGTGCAGCTTTTCCATGTTAAAGTTTTTGCTGTTTTAGTTTTAATAATCTGGCAAGAACACCACGAACACTAAAACAACTGAAAAACCAGTGGTGTCATATCAAAATCACTGAAAAAAAAGCAAAGTTCGAAGAACGGAGACAAAGATTGAAAACTGGTGGTGGGCCTCCACCCATAGTGGAACAACCAATTAATAATGATGATATTGCAGCCTGGCTTCCATGTGAATTTGAAATTGACAGCAATGAGTTTGACTCTGATAGTCAAATTTTAAATTTACCTACTGCGGTTAATACTATTTTAATAATTATTGTATAATTTATATTCATATACCTATTCGTAGGTATCTACTAGGAGTATTTTGTCTTTTTCACCATTCAATTTATTTTCAGGCCATTGTGATAGATCAACTGGAACCAGGTGATGTTGATGGTTTAGATAATGACCCATTAGATAAAAAAGATGATCTGGAACAGGATCCATTAATCATCCATCGTGAAAACATAAACAAGACACCTAAACCTTTATGTAAAAAAAAAAGATCAACCAACATTCAAATGACTGCATCAAAGGCCATATCTGATAATGAAATAGCATGTAGGAAAGAGCTACATGCTATTCAAATGAAAAATGAACAACTTAAACATGAAAACTTGATGTTAAAAAATGAATTATTAAAACTTTCAATTGAAAATATGAAAAAAAAACAATAAATAGTAATGCTATAATACAATAAATAGTATGCTATAATAATGGTTTGATTTGATTTATTACTTACTAGCTTCTGGCTGCGGCTTCTAGGCTACTACCTAACTTTTTTACCCTTGTTTAGTAGTTGTATACTCATCTACTTACTCAAACAATTTAGGTTAGATTGAATGAAATAACAATTCTTAAATATTTTTTTTAATTCACATTCATTTTGTAGTTATTCACTAAAATGTCTTAGTAGAAAAGCTTGCAAGATAGCACGGCTATGCCTACTTGTTGCAATGTCATCTGCCATACTGTTTCTTCCACCCTGTGGATTCAAAGGAATCTCCTCTGGCTCTAATATATCCATATGACTGATAGCAATATTATGTAAGACAGCCAAAGCCACAATTGTTGTCTTTACATTGCACAGCTTTCCTGTCATGCCAAATAGAAGACACTGGAATCGCTGTTTCCATACTCCAAAGCAGCGTTCCACAGTGTTTCTTGTGGCAATATGAGCCTCATTATAATTTTGTTCAGCTCTGGTACGAGGTCTCAGTATCGGTGTGAACAAATAGGACTCCAGCTTGTAACCCGAGTCTCCAAGTAGCCTTCCTCTGAATTCCCCAGACTCAAAACGTTGTTTTAGGGTTGACTCGTTGAATATCCTTGCGTCATGGGTACTGCCTCGCCATCTTGCCACAATATCTCTTATTTTTAATTTTGTATCACATGTAACCTGTGTAAACACACAAAACGCACATGAACTAAAGTCCGAAGGTAGTAAGTAGGTACTGTTTACTTTCTATAAAAAGAAAAATAATGTGCTTGAGCAATAAAGAAACGGAATGAATGGGGAAAGTGTTGCTTTTATATTATTATTAATGTTTACAGTAGATCATGTAGGTACATACAAGTCTAAAATTAATTAATACCTAGAAAGTACTTTTCAGTTTATTTATTTATATATTACTTTACCTACCTGTACGTTTAGGGATGAAAATCCTTTACGGTTTATATAGTACTCGGCACCATCTCCACCAACTTTTCTTATTTTTATGTGGGTGCAGTCTATACATCCTATTATTGTAGGGAAGTTTCTAATAGCTGAGAACTCCCTCATCACAGCTTGTTCTTCAGTAGCGTCAGGCATTTTTATAAAGCTGGAGGAATGCCGCGCAAGAGCCCGTGCTACTCTTTCACATATTCGAGAAGTAGTAGCGCGAGACAGCCCGTGGTGGTCGCCGGCATCTTCTTGAACCTGATGACATAAGGTAAGTTGGAAGTTATGTAGGTAGGACCTTCCTTACTTTTTAGATATAAACATTTCTTTAAAATATTTGAAAGACTCACTTCACGTCGTCCCCAACATCTTATGGCAGTAAGGACTTGGAGCTCTGGGGATGTTCCAGCTCCTCTCCGATCCTTCACCAAGTCAGAACGTACGAGGTTTATGATGAATTTCGCTGTTTCCTTTGTAAAACGGTACCGTCGGCGGAAGTCTTCTTCTCGCAAAAGAAAAGGGTCCAACCTGGGTCTGTAAATTTTTGGATTTCGTGGACGTCCGTTTTCCAATTCCTCAATAACTTCAATTGCTTGTAGCGCTTCCATTTTATAATTTATTGATAACCTGACATAAAATATCCGTAATTTTTGTGACAACTGTCATGTTAGTAGGTACCTACACCGCTAAAGCATCGATAAAGTATGGTCCAGCCTACTCTAACTTAGTGTCAAGATAGAGTAAAGATAAAGTACACTTTAGCGCTAAAGTACGTTTATGAAACAACTAAAATTGCTTCCTGACTTTAACAAGACTTGAAGTCTACTCTAAGTTTTTATGAGACAGACCGAGACTTCACAAACGTCAACTACGATATCTTCTAATCAACACTAATAATTAATTAGGTTCTAAACGGAATATCCCAATAAAGGTGCAGTGAACGGAAAAAGCCTTGTGCCATTATGCATTTCCTTTACTTGATTTGGTAAGCATGGTGACAAGTACCTTCCAGTGATTACATTGCTTATTGCAACGGTATAAGGTTCACATTAAATGATTACGTCTAACCTGCATGATCGATGAAGTGGTAAGCTGTCCTAAATTGGTAATCGCGAGTTGGTTTGTGTTTGTAGAATTATAAAAACACTAGCTTCTGCACGCGGCGTCGCCCGCGAAGTACCTACATAAAATATAGCCTATGTTCATCCTGAAAGTTCATTCTACACATTGGTGAAAGAATTTTTCAAATCGGTTCAGTAGTTTCGGAGCCTATTCATTTCAAACAAACAAACAATCAAAGTTTTCCTCTTTATAATATTAGTATAGAAGTATAGATAATCACGTCTGTAATACCCAGGCTTGGTAGACATCTCCTCAGACCTCCAGTGACTGAGATCTTTGATGATATCCAAAGAGGGTAGTCAGAGGCACGTCAAAACATGTCATTTGGTACATGCCCACATTTAGCACAGGAGTTAGTATTCCGTACGTGATAAGTTGCAAGCCCATCGCCGCTTATAAGAATACTAACCTATACCTTCGATTTTTTTTTGTTTTAGGGTATGCCGGTTTAAGCCGGTAAGAGCACTGGCATTGCGTACATACATTTTTCGAATAGAAAAACTTATTGGTGCACGACCAGGTTTGATCTCACGAACTTCGGATCGTGAGGCTACCACTACACCACCAGCGCTCTATAGATCTCATTGTAGTTATAATAAACAATAAACGTAAATTAAAAATATTTTTCCTAAATAATCAGAGCATCTAAGGGTTGGTAACGAATTAAATATTTAGGTTGTATTTTGGGAGAAGTCTGCTAGTGAAGGTTATTAAGGCAAGGAAATTTTTCTTAGTCAACCAGTTAACCTTCTTAACCTCATTTACCCATATTACTTACGAGTATCTTGTCCGTAAACTGCGATTAAACACACTATCAGAAATATTATCACTTTCATCATCACTGAACTGATTTAAACTAGATATAAGTTTGAGACTAAAATAGATCAGTAAAAACGAATGTCCTTAATTTTCAATATATCAAAAAAGATTCAAAGTCAATTTTTTTTGGATATTTCTTGTGACCATTTTATTCGGGACTCACAATGCAAGTTTGCAACGCGAATGTCCGAATAAGAGTGTGCGCACGCGCCGAATATTGTGATATTTGTAGACCAGACACTGAGCGCTAGTTGCATTCACGCAGGATTAATACAGGTAAATAAACTTACCGAAAAAAACAAAATATAAAATTATACTTTAGCTAGGTAGGTACTACTATTTTTACTAGATACTATTACTAGAAGACGGCCTCTGTGGCGCAGCGGGCGAGAGTCCGCCTGCGACGCAAGAGGTTGCGGGTTCGATTCCCGCCGCGGAACAAATTTGTGTACGATCTGCAGAAATTTGTTCCGTGTTGGTCTGGGTGTTTTCTATGTATAATAAAAAAAAATATCTATCTATGTATAATATAATGTATTTAATGTATTAAATATATCAGTTACTAGCTACTACCCATAACACAAGCTTTGAGTAGCTTACTTTGGGGCTAGATGATGCTGTGTGGACTGTCCAGCATTATTTATTTATTTATTTATTTATTACTCTTAGTGCGAACTCTTGACTTTACGGACCATTATAAGAATAATACAAAATTTTAAAATTTAAAAACCCCCGACATGGTTGGACCCCGACCCCTACCCTAACATGGTTACCTTACCATGTTCTTTCAATATCATTAAAGTAATACGGTACTTATCAAATTTCGAATCAATAGGACATATGGAAGGTAGTCAGAACCCCTCATCAACTAGAAAAGAACTGATGATCTTCAAACGGCTGAACAGATTTTCATGAAACATGGCTAAGAGCACTCGGCATAAAATTATCTATGACACAAAAAAAACTAAACGAAAATCCGTCTGGGAGCTACGATGCCACAGACAGATACACAGATACACAGACGCACAGATTCACTGACAGACACGTTAAACTTATAACACCCTTCTTTTTCGTCGGGGGTTAAAAAGAGTAGATCTATTAGTGGTGGTTCATTCTAAAGGTTTGGGTGAAAATAGATGTAATTTACAGCCAGAAAAAGCATAGGACAATTTATCATAACAGAAGTTCCTTATTTCAGTCCTACGCAAGCAAAACCACGGGGAGAATATAGCTAAATAACTTAAGAAAAGCATTTCACTAATCTGAAGGACTTTGTAATTTTCCGACGAACATTATAATCTGAATATTAATTAATTAAGGCTTGGATTTAAAATAGCGTCGCCCTTCACCTATTCAAGGCCTTGGACGGGTCAGTATTATATTTATTATTCGTCATAGGTCCTGCAATAAAAACCAATTGCGCCTACTTCTTTGTATAAGTAGGCTATTAAACAATATGCTAAAATACATAATAATGATGTATTGTTTTGCAAAACTCAGCGAGTGGCTGCGTGCGTAGTTTTAAAATGCATTTTTATTTTGTTTTCAGTAAGTACGTAGGTACTTACCCATGTAAAATACTTTATTACAACGCAATATGACCTACAAATTTATTTTACAACTCGAACAGGACACAATCATGTTTCACAGGGCCCAAGTTTCAACGCATTTAGTCAGAACGTGAAATGAGATTATTTCGCTTCTTTTTAGGGTTCCGTACCCAAAGAGTAAAACGGGATCCTATTATTGAGACTCCGCTGTCCGTCCGTCCGTCTGTCACCAGGCTGTATCTCATGAACCGTGATAGTTAGACAGTTGAAATTTTTTATCCGTGCAGTTTTTTTTTATATTGAATGTGGATGAGTGTCATGTCACACCTAGTATAGGTAAGTATCACAAAGTACCTAATTAATTTTGTGATCTTACTCATGATTTTTCATTCTGGAATAAGGCGATGTTATAAATACCTTCGGGTAATTTATAAGATTCTGGTATTTTTATTTCAAAGTGGACCAAACCCACGACGTAGACCGCAAACACTGTTCAATAGTATCGGAAAAAGATAAGCACAAATTTAAAAAAGTAATGTCGAGCTCACGATCAAACAAAAATATGTCGTTAAGCATACAGCATCCGTGAGCAATCTTTGCCAATAAACTATCTCACTCTTTTGACCATTATGCTATCCTCCTTTTGGAACATGATGTTGGCCCCGACTAAAACTTGGAGTATTGAGCTCCGTCAACAAAGTAGTTCACGAATTGATTAGGTCATATCAGAGACAATAGATGATGTGATATTAATTATGTTAACAATCGTTTCGTCTAAGCGTGCTCGAACGCAGTCCTCGAAATGTCTAAACAAACCTCAATTCATACAAGCATGTAGGTATACTTACACGCTGGGGATTGCCCCTCATTGCATGAAAGGTAGTTCCGCGATCCGTTGCATAAATAGCTGATCAGTTTGCAACTGCATTACATAAACCGTGTCCGTAATACTTACTTATCTCATTTTATAAGTACGAATTGGGAGTTAATATGCTACAATCTAGAAAACGCCTCTAGGTATATATAACTAAATACGTTTATAACAGACAGGGGTACCTACCTATACATAACTAGTAGTTCGCCCCGAACTGAGATCTCGCGCGCGATGTCCACAATCCTTATTTGTATTTATGCCCTAAAGTTTTTGGATACGCTTTATGTACTATGCCACGTAACGTAATCAAAAACAAATATTTGAATAACCTACCTAAGAAAGGAAAACTATCTGCCTACTGCTATTTATCTAACAAAGAAAAGAAAATGTTGAGTATAAAGATATATTATGTATGTAGGTATATTACAAATTAGTCCCTACCTATATACTGTTTACAGTGAAAAGTAAAAATGAAAATGGGCTGGACTGTCTAGCAGGAGCATCTAGGATAGCTGTTGCTTCAAGGTCTCACGCCACTGGACCACAGAATATGAGCGGAGTGGACTTTATCTGTCTCCAGAAGAACCTCGGGGTAGATAATTTCACTCGCGAGAGTCCCTTTAGATTCTGTATGACTCTGTTGGTCGCGCGCTGGTAGAAACTGACCCAATTTACTGTGGTTCGTTCCTCAAGCTTTCCGAGCTTCTCGTCCTCAGGGTCTCACCAGGCTTTGTTCAGGATATTGGTTCCAGGATTAGTTATGCTTTATAGTATTACAGTAGGTATCTGAAATTTAGGGTTAGCACTGGACTGGTCAAGGTTTTAAAATATTTTTCAGGACTTGAGTTGTTGAGATAAAGAAATCCTCGGAAGACATTTTTCAGCGATTCCTTGTAGGATGGTTTCTTCACTCAGACCTTGAGATCAGACCAGTGTCTGATTTTTTATATGTTTATCTTCCATTTTTTCCATCGATGTAAATATTATATTTTTTCTGCTCATTCCTTCAAATATGACGTTTTTTCATTTGCTTTTTAGTTCGAGATAACAGTAAAAAGGTTTTATTAGAATAAGTTGTTATTTACAAAAAAAAGTAAAAATAAAAAACTACACCGATTAAGCTCATGTACTTCCCAGTAAATTTGATTAGCAGTATCTCTAAACCCTCCAAGTTTCATGCAGATTGCATGTACGGTTCTTAAGTTATGCTCTAACAAACATATATGCATACATACAACGCCAAATCGCATAGCTGCCACTGAGATCTTCGCTCGCTTCGCTCGCTCGATCAATAAGAGTTACAAGATTATTGTATGAATTTGAAAATAAAATACCCCGTTTAAACGCGTATTACCATAATTACCTGGAAATAATCGCAAGCGGTTTCTTCATACGCTTCTTACAAGCCTTATGTTTCACAGAGATCGTTGAATAAATACTCAGTACCTGGATGACCGAGTTTTGCTCGGGTTTTTTTCTGGTAAATCGTGTTTTTTGGAAAATGAAACCTAGCTAGATCGATTTATCGCCCCCGAAACCCCCTGCATACTAAATTTCATGAAAATCGCTGGAGCCGTTTCCGAGATTCCGATTATATATATTATATGTACATATATACGAGTATATACAAGAATTGCTCGTTTAAAGGTAAAAGATGCAAATCCTATAGTTGTCCATCGGGGTATTCTATTTATTTTGATTTCAGATAAAAAATAATAAAACCACCTTGATATTTTAAAATTCACATTATTTATGTTAGTTCAGTTTTTGGGTGACAAATTAGCGTAGAAGTTATCTGGATTTAACAATTAAATGAATTAATTATTTTAAAACAAACTAAATACAATATAAATCAATACAAAAATATTTATTCAGAACAATGTAAAAGAAACAAGAATGATGTGAACCGCAAAAGTTATAAAACTTTGTAGCAGTGTCAACACCGCCTCCTTCACTTAAAAAACTTACCTACTATAGATAAAATATTGAGGAGGTAAACTTGATCTAAATAATTACACAAGGTTTGAAGATAAATAAAGGAAAAGTAACACATAAGACCGGACTTTTAGTATCTGTAATAGTAATGAAAAAACAATTATTGTCCTTGCCCGAGTGATCAGGTGGGGATAATTTATAATATCCATGTGTCATAATTGATAAAAATGGCCCAAAAATAATATAGTAGGTATCTGAATAAAACAGCATTTATCTTTCACTTTCAGTTTTGAAGTACCTTGCGCAAGCGTCTCACCATTTATTTCATACCAGAAACACATGGTATAATTTATAATCTAGTACCACCTGCTTTAATAATCAATTATACAAAGAAAATTTTGATGGATTTGATTTGGCACTATCGTGTTTCTTAATCATTTGAGACATATTGAAGGTAAATAAATAGACACATATTACAAAATTATAGAAAGATGCCTGAATAACAAACAACATTAGAATACAGGTTTTTGTATACTTAGGTATTTTTATCATTAGAATTGATATTAATAATTGTTATTAAGTCCTTGCCTACTTATATAAATACTTTCAGAACGGTGTTAATAGAAAAAATAAAACTGCCCTTACCAATAATAGCTACTATGTACAACCTAACTTCTATGTCCGTAACAAAACTACTTAGATTATTTACTTTTTAATTAAAACATAACATTTTTCATATTTATTATCCGAAATTCCCATCTTAAAAAATTTAAATTTTACTATCACATGTCATTTTAGATCGTTAACCCTAACACAGGTCCTTATTACAAAATTACTCTCAAACCTCAATCGAAGCTAGAGAATAGTCTTTTGGGACATGTCTTCTTCTTCTTAGGATAAGTATAAATCCTAAAGTGTAAAGACTTAATGTCTAAATCCAAAATATTGAAAATTACAATTTTTAACTGTAGGTACCCAAAAGCAAACCATGGGCAAAAAATAAATGTTAAGTTACACATTATTGCCATTGTTTGCAGCCACCAAAAGCAAAACATGGTCCAAACATTTTGTAACTGCTCTTTCCAGAAGCAGACCACTGTTTAGTCTTGCCTTAAGCTTGAGTGTAGTTTTGGAATCAGGGCCTCATCACAAATTCTATACCTAATCTAAAATACACTAAACAGCTATGGAAAGAGTTCCTTATAGGTGAACTTGGAAGTTATTTTGTTTGCCATTTCCGTGAAGAGGTCCGCGAGGCTGCGCTCGAGCACTGGGCTGATCTCCGACAGGAAGACCTGCGAGTTCTCGTTGATGACCCTGTTGGTGGCGGGCCCCAGCACGGGGTCGCCGTCGAACAGGTTGGTGAGGTAGATCGAGGACTGGCCCACGCGCAGCTTCACCCTAAAGGGGTCGAACTGGAGGTACTCGTCGTCCCCGCGCTTCTCTTTGTGCCCCCTCATGGTGACATTGCAAGCGTAATCCTCTGGAACGTTGAAATTACTTTTTTGGGTGACAAATTAACGTAGAAGTTATCTTAAGTATTTAACATTAAATGAATTCATTATTTTGAAACAAACTACTTAAATACAATATAAATAAATCCAAAAATATTTATTCAGAACAATGTAAAAGAAACAAGAAAGATGTGAAACGTTGAAATTATTTCGTTTAATTTGAACTCTATGAATAGTCTTATGGCATCTTTTGATCACGCTATTTGTAAAAATTTACCCGCTTTTAGCGTGTATTCCCGTTGTCCCCGTACGCATTGTCCCCGTCACGGGGACAGCGGGACGTGATTAAATTTCCTTCCCGTTGCCCCCGTAACGTTTAGACGGGGACGGGGATAACGGGAAGTCATTTGAAATATTTTAATTAAAATACCGCTGACCCCATTAGACGGGGACAACGGGAATACACGGCTTTTAGATGTCTTCTTTGATGATGATCTTCCTCCTAATTCTTTTCCTTGACTTGATCCATGGACTTGCCTGAACTAAGACGATTCTGTCTATTTACTGTCTGTATTACCTCAGATATTACTTAGTTTCAAAGGCTGCAACACAGCTCATAATTATGCACATGATATTATGCAATAAGCTTTGATGTACTAGTGCTAGGCAAATGTATGTTTCTAACTATTGAACTCTTATTGAACTTGACACACAAATGCACTGAGTGTTTTATATTGTTTGCTAATGAATAGGTAGATTTACATTTATTTATTGACTAGCTAGTGGATTTCCCTGTGACTTCGATTGCGTGCTTATTGTTATTGTCATATAAAGTTTGACGTCCCATTCCCATACTTTGAGGTTGTTTCGGGATAAAAACCTATGTTCAAGTCTACACTCGCATTTTAAATCTGTTATCTATGTGATGTGATAATCTTTCAAACAATTTGGTGATAGATCTAAAAAACAATTGAGAAAAAGTAAATATGATCACGACTGTAAGCCCCGGGCTCG
Source organism: Cosmorhoe ocellata (assembly GCA_963675405.1). Lineage (NCBI taxonomy): Eukaryota > Metazoa > Arthropoda > Insecta > Lepidoptera > Geometridae > Cosmorhoe > Cosmorhoe ocellata. The sequence continues at coordinate 9,203,467 of OY776246.1, read as the reverse complement.
GTAGATATCTTCCTCAGATCTTTTAGTTACTTACATCTTTGAGGATATCTAAAGAGGGTAGTCAGAGGCACGTCCAAACATGACATTGGTACATGCCCACATTTTGCACAGTAGTTATTATTCCGTACGTGACAGGTTGCAAGCCTATCGCCGCTTATAAGAATACTAACTTATGACACAGTACACCTTCGATTTTTTTGTTCTAGGGCATGCCGGTTTCCTCACGATGTTTTCCTTCACCGCTTAAAGAACACTAGCGTTGCGCACATAAATTTTTCGAATGGAAAAACTCATTGGTGCACGACCAGGTTTGAAAAAAAAAACAAAAAAAAAACTCGACCTAATAAAAGCATCCTAAATTAAAGTTTAAAATGGTAAGTACTAACTGAAAGTGCCTGTGATGTTTCCTCTTCCCTGGAGCCGCAGTAGGAGCACCTGAATGTCCATTTTGTATTTGCCGTTGAAGTCTAACTTAGGGAGCAGGAGCTTCATGTCGAACCTGTTCTTATCCAAGTCTGACCTGAAATTAAAATAAAACAAGTTGAGTGCATTTTATTTACAAGGTTTTTCGGTCTATTTAGCAACTGACATCTAGTTAGCTACGTGCGTAATATATTTTCAAACACCCAACATTTGCTATGCAGCTATGCAGTCAATGCCTACAAATGGATCGCTTTTATTTAGCAATGGAAAAAATTGCGGCTTCCATATCAGGTTGCGGCCGCCGAAATTTGATGACAAATTCTTTGGCGACATGACACAAAATGAAGGCGTTGATGAGCTAGAATAATCAGTCGCTTATTTACCTATGTCAACTTGGCTACCTAGTGCGCACGTGCTCTAGAATCATCTATGTTTATGTCAACTCCACACGTTGGTGGTAGCTCGCCGAGCCGTGGCCAACGCAGACTCAGAAGGACAGAAGATAGCACAAACCTACGTGAGCGTACAGTATAAACCTTGGCAAGCCTACGTAAGCCTGTACAAACCTCCACATGCTGAACGTTGGCTATGGTTCGGCGAGCTACAGCCAACGTGTTGTTGCGTGTGACCTAACGTTTTTTATATTCCAGCTCATTTGTATTTCGATTTATGTTTATTATAATAGATCATTCTTTGCAAGGTGATTCTTTAATGCTTACTTCAACTCCTCGATGATGAAGTCGCTGGGTCCTCGCACCTTCACATCGTTGACGACAGCGGTGAGCTTGGCACCTTGGGGGCCGCGCGCCAACGCTATCTGCCCTAGACTCAGCGGCTCTATGCCTGGCACGTCCAGCTCGGGGATACCCTGGAAAGCAAGCGATACACCGACTTAGAAGACATAATTATTCACTTATTGAGGTGAACAATATGGTGGTAACCCACTGGTTACCACCATATTGTTACATCACTATGTCGGATTACATCACTATGTCGCATGACACTATGTCTATAAAAATTACCTTGATTTGTGCTTGTTAGTTAAGACGATTATGGTCATTTAGCCTTAATATCTGTAACGATAATAAGACACTGACTGTGTAGAACTTAATTATGCTCATCAGGCATAATGACTAGCAAATTAAATAAATAACCGCACTGTAATTATACTTAATAATTAACCCTCTACAAGGGTTTATCGTCGTTGCTATCGGATTTTTATTCATAAGTCTGAAAAGTTGGGAAAATTTGAAGCAGAATAATAATAAATCAACGAATAGTCCTAAGCTATAACCTTCCATCTAATCCTGAAATTTATAAAAGAATGTAGAATTAAAAATTCAATTCGCCGACACAACCTGCCCAACACAGCCAACAGGATGGCAGGATTAGGATCCCAATTTTTAAAAATTTGGACCGTTGAAATTTTGTTTAAAGACAGTAAATAACCTGCAGAATAGCAGGACTATTAGACTATCAAACAAAGTCAAGTAAGTACTTACGATTATGCTTTACATACATAATAAGCATCAATAATTAGTATATTTATGCATTTGCATAATCTTGACATACAAAGCTATTAGGAAACTTGACAATGACATACATACTTTCAATTTTGCTAAATCGCTCAACTCCTGCTGAAGGTCGAGCTCTTTGTCGGAGCACTGACTTTTGTCTCGAGCTCATTCATTTGAAACCCCAGTTCATGAACCATGGTGTTGCAATGGTTTACATTCAATTCAATGAGAGGAACCTCAGATTTGGTGTCATTTTTCTTAGCAGTACCAACAAACACTTCATTTAAGAATATACCTAAGGGTACCTTTTCTCAGCAATATCAGTAGAGGTTAGGTTAGTTGAAAACATATCAATTATGGTAAATGGTACAAAAATATATACTCACAACTATGTTATCCTCAGGTTTTGCAAACATTCCCTCAGTTCTCCAGTTAGTTAGATATATGAGGAGGTCTAAAGGAGTAGGCAGAGCCACTTCCAATCATGAATTATTTGGCACATGTACATTTTAACTGATATAACATTTTAACTAGAGATCTGGGGATTACAGTCGTGAGCATATTTGTTTTGTTTTTGTAGTTCCATCGTTCGAACGATAATCGAAACGATGTAATTTAGTCGATTTTGCACAATCAGTGCGCGCCGATGTATCGTTGAACGTTTTGCAGAGTAGACATCCAGGTGTATTGTTTCCTTTCTGAGAAGTAGGCCATGTCACACGAGCGGAAAATTCTGAATATACCTCTGCTATCAAATCACGTGCAGATAGGTTTCCTAATGTCAAACCAGTCTCGCCATTCACAGGGCCCAAGGATATGTGCCTGCTTAAATTTACTCAACTTATTTTAGTACTATCAGCTAGAAAATCTTTGTACAGTTTGAAGGAGAATTTGATACATAGCTATTATTGATTATAATTTTATTTAACCTTCTTTGCGGTTTGATTAAATACGAATATAGCCAGGACTTTGCATGTATTTTTTATACAATTGTTTCAATTTTATTGTGGTTGTATTTTTTGAAAAATTAAAATACCTTAAAAGTACCGATCTTCTTAAAAATCTTTATAAATAAAATAATGTATGACTTTTGTCACTAACGATACCAAGTCCCTTCGCTTGTTGCATCAGGTTTCCGTTCTAACTTAAACACAGGTAGTTAATAGCTAATATCTAGGCTTGCAATCATTGATTAATCAACAATTTTTAATTTGGCACATGATTTTTATGGATGCCGGCATACGTTCAGGATATCAGTTATTTACAACCTCAAATGCTTATTGTTTGTTGTAGGCCAGTCAATATCGTTATACCTTCTTCTTCTTTTTAATTGATGGCATCTGTCTTTATAATCGCTGCAATTCTGCTGTTCACTGATTGACTATAATTTCAACATTTTATTTAATTCACGCTAAAGACCAAGTTAACATGACATTCAAATTGACATTCCTAAAATTAAGTTAATTAAGTGATATTCGGATAGACAAGCAAAGTCTGTTAGATGAGAAAATGTATGCAAAGCAAAGTCTGTCAAGCAAAGTTATATGGAACCATATAACAGATAGAATACTTTATATTTGTACATAGCTCGGAACATAGAACAAACAAACCTCCATGTTCTGTTCATCACTCAAAAGTTTGTCCTTTGTGGAAATCAAAACAACAACCTACAACGCAAAAGACAAAGCTTCTGCCTAGCTACTACCAACTGAGCTGTTAAATATCGACTTTTGTTCGTGCAGGAACACGTGATTTCCATCTTCAAAAGTGCTACTTTATAGAGCTGATAAGTAGACATTTTAACAAAGTAGTTATCGAAAAGGTTGGTTCTAACGAGTCCTACGTGCTTCTTAGACATAGATAGGGAGCAATGACTGGTCATCAATGACGATGAATTACTTGCTATCAGTTTTACGAATGTCAGTATAAAAGGCAAGTGTCCCGCGAATTAACAAACACTACCACCTAATTATGGGTCTCCAAGTGTTTTTAGTGTGTGCCTTTTTGTGCGTGCTGCAGGTAAATATTATTTACCACAATTATTATTTTAAAATATTTGTCGTTATATATTTTTCGTCACCAGGGACTTTAAAATTGATAAAAAATATACTTACTATGGACAGCTTTGCAGCAGGGTTTTTTGGTTTTAAATGCGCCTAATACCAATAATACCATAATACCTATAATACAAAATGTATTATAACATACTAGTTCGTGAAAACAGCGGCACAATAATAAGATATACTTACTTGATTTTAATGTACTTAATACACTCTTTTCTTTTCAGTTTCACACCGGTACTACTGAGTGTGTTAAAATCCAATTGAGAGTACCACCCAGCTCCATCAATGGTAATTTGCAGTATACGCAGTTCGACCCTAGAGTCCCCTACCCACTGTCTCGAAATGCTAACAACATCTGCAATTCATGCAAAGGCTCAATATGCAACAGCTGTTGTAGATCCAATAACCCATTTAAGTTCAAATCTCCTCCAAATGCTGTCGTCGTATCAGTGCCATCAGATAAATCGGAAAGTGGAAGGCTGACCATAACTATAGATACAAGAAACCAATCTCCTGGCAACGAGGCAGTTCCTGATGTACCAACAGATAACGGTGAGATAAGTCAGCAAGATATCGATGTAGTTGTTAAATTAGTACCAGATGAAAATGCAGAAAATCAATCTACATTTACTTCTGGATCTTCTAGTGCCACTATTAATAACAATAATGAAAATTTAAAAGCAGATACAGAAGGTTTTGTAGATATTCCCGGCGGACAAGCTTTAGAAGTAACAGTGTCTGTTAATGACAATAACTCTGGTAGCACTCAAGGTAAATCAGCACTGAACAGTGATATAATTGCGGAAAATGGAGAAGAAAAATCACAAACGGATACTCAAGCGGAAATCATAAACATTTCTGAGCCTAACGAAGATTCTTTACCCACAGACACATCGGCATCTTCTGACGGTAGCGATTCACCTGTTACAGGAGGCGCACCAGCACCAGCGGAATCTGACACCACTAACCCAACACAGGAGGCTACTCCAGTCTCAGGTGATTCTGAAACACCGGAAGTTGTGGCTGAACCGGGGTCACCTCCTCCATCAGATGATGACAAACCAAGTGCCAGCAGCGACGCTGCATCAGAAGCTGTTGCAGACGATAAATCAGCAGCAGCTGGTTCTGCTAGTGAAGCTACTGCTGACTCAGGATAACCAATCGTTACTCTGATAACAAAATTAAGCAGCATCACAACTTTAGTAGAATAAGCAGAATGGCAATACACTCAATAGCATTAAGAAGCCTGACAAACTATTTAAGTTAGTATGAGGTTTTTCGAACCAGATTTATTGATGCAAATTCATTAAGGTCTAGATTTAAATTCTATGAAAACATTTATGAAACATCAGAGAGTGCAATTCGCTAAACTACGCTACCTACATGGCCGTACTAGACACCCGTCCACCTTGATGGAATATTGAATTATTATTTAATGAAACGAGCATACTGAAGAAATTATATGTTTATATGTCTGTTAAGAAAACACAAAAGAAGTAAAATACAAAAAATAAAGAACCCAACGCAAGAGAACCAACATCGTCAACACAACACACGTATTACCTAACAGGAGTAGAATAAGTAATCTCCTATATGACGACAGCCTTATTACCTGCTTAGGTGCTCAATACTATAATGCTAACATAGCTCAGATAATATTTGGGGACTTTCCTTTTGGACCACTTTATATTTTGGAGAAAATGATAACGGAAGATGCAGTAAAAAAACGTTAAAACACAAAAAACTTGGACTTCCAATAGCTTGTAAGGAAGGCATGGATTAAAGAAAAAAACTTGAGTTTGGTTTTTGAAACCCCTATTTAAATAGTTTTACTGGAAGTTTTAAAGTACCAAAAAACAGGTAACGGCTGGACTTACAGGATGACTGAAGACCCACAACATTTAGAAAGTAAGGGTTAAACTTTTACAGGATACGAAATAGAAGTATCGACTGCTGTGGATGTAGCAGGAGAGAATAGTGAAGGAGTAGTAACAGAAGCCGAAACTGGTTCAATATCTGATGGACTTGGCGCAGAAGGAACATCTACAACTGGCACCTCTGAATCAGGTGGTACAACTACTGGAGCATTAACCCCCGGCACTTCTGGATCAGGTGGTAAAACAACTGGAGGATGGATCACTGTCACGTCTGCATCGGGTGGTACATCTACTGAAACATCAACTAGTGGTACCTCTGGATCAGGTGTTACAACTACTGGAGAATCAACCACTGGTACCCCTGAATCTGATAACCCACCTAATGGTAGATGGATCACTATCACCTCAGGATCTACAACTACTGGAGAACCAACAACTGATAATTCTGGATCTAATGGTTCCACTACTGGAGTTACACCTGGCGGCTCCTCTTTATCGGCAGATAAAACCAATGCTGCATCACAGCCTGCACCTAAAGAAAAAGCCACTACTGCTGACAAGGATGAGCAAGACGATGAAGACAAGAAGCAAGAAGATGATGATGATGATGATGATGAGCTCAATATTGATAACTTAACTAGTACAATTAACGAAGGATAAAGCCGCGTTTAGCTGATGTGAGACGAAACTTACATAAAACGAATTGTTCCTACATTACATACGCCAACGTAAGTAATAGGTATTACATTATTACAGTGAATTAAAATATGAAGCACAAATTAAAAGGATTTTTTTGTATTTACTCAAATCCTTTAACAAATGTACGTGTTTAGATAAGATTACCTTTTTAATTTTCGGCCTGAGTTCCTCCACGGAGTTTTTGATGCAGATATCCAGGTTTGGATCATCCCTATGGCAAACTTTGATGTACGGAGCTGAAATTAAAATACAATAGTTATTAAATATTTTTCACCGACAAACGTTTTGGACAAGCTACTAAGTAACATTTTTTGTGTATTATTTAACTAACCTATTGTTTCTAGTAATCCCGGAAAAATATTTAGTACAGGCAGCTGTGTGCCGTCATTGAAGATATCATTATTGTTATTGAGACCTACACAAAGTAGCACCAGTGACGGAAAAGTTGAGAACAGGTTAGCTTGGTATGAGTAAGAAAGAGGTGAGGACCTACATGAGAAGCGGTTGATAGAGGGAAATGGAAGGAGAAGACATGTTGTGCAGACCCATATAACGTGGAATAAGAGCAAGACGATGATGAAAACATTACGCACCTACCTTATTTAAACCAACTGTATCTTTTTATTTTAGATTACCCATCAAACTAGCCTTTAGCCAAACACTTTATTTCGGTTATCCATAGAGATAGCGTTACCTTTTTTAGCACACTATTTCCGATCGGTGGTCTATGAGTTGAGTATACTCTCAAGATAATTATTAAAACGCAGCTGGAGAATAATTATTTTATTTTATTATCGTACTTACTTTAAATTGATAATTTATACTATGTTTATGCTGTATTAACATTGTGTGAGTGTACTGGTCAAGTACAAACCGGCAATATTACGTCACTTTCTGTTACATCGTGCTTGAGCGAATTCCACAGCGACGATCGTTACAAACGATAACTTGTGGACCAATGCGTGCCAGAAAAAGTTCACGAGAAGAAAATTTCCACGATTTCCCGGATAACTTCCAAAATTTATCTGGTTAATGCAATAAAATATTGCCTATATTATGTTCCACATAAGTATTCAGAACAAAGTTACCGCAATAAGAAAATCCTGAATTCTGAAAATGACTTTCAACTACGTGTATAAACACTGGCACAAAAGATCCTTGTTCATCTAAGAAGATGATATTATGGGCTTTCTATGGTAAGTGGATTTAGGGTTTAAGTGCTATAGGAGTTGAACATGAGAAACAACGCATTCAAGAACTGTTTCGAAAATTGAGGCTACGCAATATTAATTTAAATTCCTATGTCGCTAGGATGTTTTTTCGTCATGACAGTCTAGTTGTTTCGCAACAAATGTTGTTTTCGTGCATGTGTGTGGCACACGTTTTTGTTTTATGCCTATTTCCCAGGAGCTGGCTACATACCGAAACTTATCATCTAGAAATATAATTAAAACAAACTTTAAATGAAACAAACTGGTAAATTTTGTTTTATTTAAAGTTTATAAATACGTAAAGGAGAAAAGTTTGCATCGATATTATAATTGGTGTTTATCGCAACATGTTCTGCAATCGTGTGTCAACACTCGCCGGTCTCAATACAAGCCGTTACGAGACAAATACGAGACAATATTAGATTTATGTTGCTTACTTATTGCTAAATATATGTTGCAATTAATATGGATTATTAATTCGTACATAAGCAGATTATTTAATGCGTGGAAAATTTAACTGAATTGGAATCAACGGAAGAAAATAAATTTTACTAACATACGAGTATATTTTAGCTAGAACTAAGTACTCACGAGTATAATTTAATTGAAATGTCATTTTATATTGATACCTTTTTTTATTGATATTCGCTTGTTTTTTTTTTATAAAAACTTAAAAAACAAAATGATAAAACGAACATGTTTCCAAAAAAAATAAGGCTTTGTGAAAAAGTTTGTATTCAATTAAAGACAAAACAAAAGCCTAAATGAGAACAACATTTAGTCTCTTTTAAAAGTTTTAAGTGGTTTGCTCGTAAGCAAGCTCATAATAATATTTAGCCATTTCAGCTCTACCAGTCGTACGAGTAAATCAATCGGAAAACGTAGCTTTCCCTAATACGTGTTCCAGAAACCTACGGCCGTAAACAAAGAAACCACTTACGAATTTCAGCGGCAACGTATCGCAGAGCAACCAGAAGTACTGCGATGGTCAACATTTTTGTGAGTTGCACAACTGTTTGTTCGCGACAGGGCTTGTCGGCCACCTGAGTCGCGGTGTCGGCCGCCACTGGCCCGCGCCTATGCCACCACGCGTCGCTCCACTAACGAAGGACGTTTGAATGCAGCCCTACACCAATACTAGATTTGATCATCTTACCCGTAGAGGTCGCCGTTGCAACACTCACGGGTTCAGTGGAAATTTACAGAATTCGATTATTTCGCTATTTACTGATGGTATATGCACACATGAAAATCTATCCTGAATTCAATCTTACGTATACACTTTTATTTCATAAAATAGAGCAAGTTTTTTAGTAGATACATTTAACCCTTTTTCTGAATTTTTCACATTATGGGAGAACAGTTACATGCGTGCATTGTACTCATAAATACCTAGGTACTCATTTATTTATAAAACACACAAATAGAAGCCGAAAAGATAGGGTAAGGTATCAGAATGCTACAGCAACTAAAAGGTCCTCGACTCGACATATTCTTCAGTCTTTGAAATTGAATACCCAATTGTAATAGTGTTTACACGTATAAATAACAATACCTAATGACCAAATATATATATATATAACAATACCTACGCGTTGACATGCTCGTACTCACAAGTCACAACAGCCACATTGTTGCCAATCTCACGATCTAAATCAATAAATTAAAGAATTCTAATAATAATCATAATCCGCTTGCAGCAGTCGGGAAACTCGAGCTGGTTCCTTTATCCTGGATGCAGCTGGCGGCGAGTCGTCGTCATGGCTGAATTGCGAAGCGTCCGTCTGAAAAAACGAATCTTTTGCTGCCTTAATATGTTCATTTAGGTATTTGGTCATTGAACTCCAACTTCCGATATCTACGAAAATACGTTTTAAATAAATAAATAAATTTTGTAGAATTATTTACAGAAATGTACCTACACAATATTTATAAATTACCGAATCCGAACCCACACTAAACATTTTAAAGAACTTCGAAGTGTGCAGTAGAATCAGATTCATTATTTACTTATAACGTAAACAAATACATACGTACCCAATTACGAGTAAAATACATTAGAAACTGCATTTAATTACACACATTGCGTAGATATTTATAATCCGTTAACGTACTTTAGCGTGCATCCTATAGTCATTATCCTTTATAAGTAGGTAGAGTGGAACCACCAAGCCACCTACTTCGCCCGTGCATTTTTGATTTCATCCACCTAGCTCCACCACTGCACTTCGCCCGTGTCATTTACTGCGTAAAATCTAAAAAAAACCTTTCGCAACCAACTGACTGATTAGCATTATCAACGCAAAGCCAAAATCCTAGAAACATAAAACTTGTTGAGTACCTTTATGTTATGGTATAAGGGTCCTAAGAATAAAAGTCAAAAAATAACTTCTGATGAAAAGTAACTTCTCCGGAAGAGTCGAGTTGTAAACTTGTAAGCTATATATTTCGCAAAGCCATCTCTCGGATGCCTTGCCAATGCGATAATATGTCAAGTGGTGGATCGCCTTGACCACCACTTGCCTAACCGAGCGTGTCATCAGTGCGTATGCCTCTACATAAAGACTTTTGTCGTTTGTTTTATTAAAAGCAAATATACATTATATTTAAAGGAAAAAAAAACATTTTTATCTTAATAAATTACATGAGTTTTTAATAAAACCTAACCTAACCTTTTTTTTTTCTAGTTGTCTAACGGCCAGTTTTTATATTCTATCTATCTGTTGTATTTTGGATAGATATTTGACATTACTTCAATAGTATTAATGTCAAATACTTATCCAAAATCCAACAGATAGATAGAATTTAGAAACCCGTTTTGGATTTTGGATAGGTATTTGACCGTAAGGAACGCATCGGATTCCCTCCTCGCAGTTCTGCAAATTCGCAGAGCAAATAGGCTAGTAAATAAAAAGTATAACCTTAACCTGTATCAAGCAGCAAGACAGTTCTACTAAAATGTTGACAAGGTGACATGTTGACCGAAAAATTTTCGACCGATTCGGCCCAAATGCCACTTTCAATATTAATTTATTTATTTGCGAACATTTCGGCCAACAATGCTAAACGCTGTTTTGTACAGTCAGCGAATAAACTTAAACTGCCAAGACAAATCTTTTATACTGTTGATGTAGCTTGTCTACATTGTTAAACTCCCAATATGATAATCATTTTACAAAACCGTCAACAAAAAACTCTCAAAGAAGTTAAACATAAAAGAATAAGTAAAAAAAAATCTAACCTAAGCAAACCTAACCTAACTTTCTAGCTCCAATAAGTCATTATAAAGTTAGCCAAATCGGTCCACGCGTTCTCAAGTGATGCGCTTACCTACTAACTAATGTTATTTTTATTTATATCTATAGATTATCGTGTATTCAAATAAAATCATAAATCATAATTAGTATGTATACACCGTGAAATAATGGTTGTTGTATGTATAGTATACACATACAAAACATACATAAGTACCTATAAAGTACCTATCTATTACATAAGCCAGTTTTCGCTTATTCGAGTACCTACTCGAAGTACTTTGCGAGCAAAAACGCGTGCATAAGTTTGTAAATATTTTACGAGTTTCGTGAAAACTAATACTTACCACCCTATTTTTACGAGCTTCTAAAGGTATAATAATTATCATTATCGTAATTGTTATCATTAAACGGTAGTAGTAGACAGCCAGCAGTAGACTGTTGTCTAATATTTGCAACGATACTATGGAGAGGAATTTAAAAAATAAAGTTGTTGTTATTACTGGAGGTGCAGACGGCATAGGTTACAAGATTGCATCGAATTTCCTAAAACATCAAGCCAAAACTGTGATAATTATAGACATCAATGAAGCAAAAGGAGCTACAGCCGTCAATAATTTAAACTCCGAGCACGGAGAAGAAAAAGCCATTTTTATCAAATGCGATGTAACAAAAGATTTAGAAGAAGTTTCGAAACAGATATTCGAGACATACGAGCAAGTAGATGTGCTCGTCAATAACGCAGGTGTAGTTGACGAGAGCTCTGCTAGAAAAACATTAGAGTTGAACTCGATAGCCGTGATCGAGTGGTCGATGAAGTTCTGGGAGCGAATGCGGAAGGACAAAGGTGGCAGTGGAGGGACAATCATTAACATTGGCTCGGTCTACTCATTCGCTGTGGATCCTTATGTAATATTTTATAAGGCATCCAAGTTTGCGGTACAAGGTTTTACTAGAAGTTTAGGCCATGAGTACAATTACAACAAAAGTGGAGTCAGGTCGATAGTCCTTTTACCAGGGTTCACGTACACTTCAATCACAGCGAAATTTTCAAGCTGGGAAGAACAGACTAATGACTTTAATGAATTTGCGAAAACTCAAAAATGGCAAGATCCCGAGGAGGTGGGTAAAGCGGCTGTAGTAGTCTTTCAAAATGCAGCCAGTGGAACTTCTTGGCAGATTGTAGGTGGTGTGTTGGCTGAAGTGCATTTTATAGAGAAGGTGATTTGTGCCCAGTAGGTACATGGGTAAGTTAGCAATAATAGGAATGGATATAAATATACATTTATGAAATATAATTGCAGTTATATTTATAGTAACATGAATACGATTATCAACTTTGTAGAATCAACGTAATTTAATCTAATCTACAAAGAGTAGATAATAAATCATATATTAATATAAAAATGGAAAAGTTAGTGAGGACTTTGGTTTTATATCTTAGCATGTCTTTTTTAGCAACGCCGAACCTGAAATTTGAACTTTGAATCCAAAAATATAGATAAGGTACTTTTATCTGCGTAGGTACTTTGCTTTGCAAGCGAAGCCACGTTCACTCAATTATATGTAGTATTTGCGTCATTTAGTAATCAATGTACATTTGCTACGTTCACTTACATTATGGAGAGGAATTTAAAAAATAAAGTGGTTGTTATAACTGGAGGTGCAGACGGCATAGGTTACAAGATTGCATCAAATTTCTTAAAACATCAAGCCAAAACTGTGATAATTATAGACATCAATGAAGCAAAAGGAGCTACAGCCGTCAATAATTTAAACTCCGAGCACGGAGAAGGAAAAGCCAATTTCATCAAATGCGATGTAACAAAAGATTTAGAAGAAGTTTCGAAACAGATATTCGAGACATACGAGCAAGTAGATGTGCTCGTCAATAACGCAGGTGTAGTTGACGAGAGCTCTGCTAGAAAAACGCTAGAGTTGAACTCGATAGCCGTGATCGAGTGGTCGATGAAGTTCTGGGAACGAATGAGGAAGGACAAAGGCGGCAATGGTGGGACAATCATTAACATTGGCTCAATTTACTCATTCATGGTAGATTCCTTTATGGTTTTTTATAAGGCGTCTAAGTTTGCTGTCCAGGGTTTCACTAGAAGCTTGGGCCATGAGTATAATTACAACAAAACTGGAGTTAGGACGTTAGTTATCTTCCCGGGTTTCACGTATACTACAATGACGGCGAAACTTCTGTGCTGGGAAGAACAATCAAATGATTTAAAGGAATTTTCGGAAACTCAAAAATGGCAAGATCCCGATGAGGTGGGTAAAGCGGCTGCAGCTATCTTTCAAAATGCAGGCAGCGGAACTTCTTGGCAAATTGTGGGTGGTGAATTGGCTGAAGTGCATTTCATAGAGAAGGTGACCGATACCCAGTAGGTACCTACAATTCCTATTATTATCGCACTGTAATAGTAATATCGGTATATAGTATTTTCGAATGTATAATGCGGCTTTTGCTTATCTGCATGAAAATAGTTTACATAAAAATTGCAACTATTATCACGATACAATTAATATGTTATTATCTATTATTTTATTATGTACCCTACACATAATTAAACTCACGTTTTTAATATTATATGCAATAAAAAAAATCAAATGTGCGCGAAGACTGTTTTTTTTCACGACGCCAAAACTATTTCAACTAAACAGGCTTTCTCCAACATTTTTTGGCTGAAGTACAATTTTTAGACAAGAAACCCATAACTCAGTATTTACCTACTTATACCTGATACATAGACAAAGTATTTTAATTGGAAATGAAATGGTTAAAAACAATAGGTACTTACTTACTTTATTTTGTCAAAAAAATTAAAACTAGGTTTTGACCAAAAACAATAAATATAAGTAATTATAAATTTATAAACTATATTATAATCACAGCTTGCTTTTATTAGGGAAAGGACCCTTGAATTTTCTGAATTTATATACAAATGTCATTACGCGATATCATGGCTTCTTACAAAGATAATTTCAGGTAATTTTATGAAGTAGTTAGGTATGCGTTTTATTCAATCAATCAAAAGACAGTACAGACAAATTTGTAGTAGATTACCAACAGTTGAGGCAAAACAATCAGATAAGTGTAGGTCAAAAAATCATAGATACCTATGATTTTTTGAAGCCACTTGCGGCTTGCTGTACCTAAACACTTAACAATCACGTAATTAATCAGGGTTTTGGCAGCACCTGATCAAGGGTCAGGTCCTTGACGATCCTGTTAGCGAAGTCCAGGAGTAGAGTGGAGACGGTGTTCTCGGCGTAAGGTTTAGCAGCTTTGAGGAATTCGCCTCTGTTCTGATTGATAGCTTGGTTGGCTGCTTCTCCTGTAAAAATCAATCGGCGTTAGAAATTCAAGAATGATGAAAAAAGAGAACCTTAGAAACCTGAGATTCCACGACGCATAAATTAATAAACAATTTGCATGCTCTGACTGTTTACAATCACCTAACATGAGAATAAAAAAGACATTTGTGTACGATCAGAACCTGAATGCTGTAGCACCTATAAGTATAGGTACTGATATCAGACCACGCGTACCCAAAACTTTGTCTCCATTGAAAAGACCATCCAGCTTAATCCTGTAGTCCTTGATGTTGATATCCATATCCAATTTGGAGAACTCTATGTACTCGGCGCCGTCCTTCTCGGTGATCTGGCCGTGGAGCACCAAGTCTGCGTCGCATTTCACTGGAAATTCACAAGTAGAGTATTATAAACTAGCGTATATGAACTATCAGCGCCGTGAGAAGCATTGTGGGATTTATCACTGTTATTTTTTATTGGGTGTCACTTTTACCTCATATTTACTTAGCTAGCATACCCAAAATGTTAGTGCGCCTGCACAAATGAACTTAATTTAACACACAACTAACTGAGGTGCCTGTAATAAGTATACTGGCAATGTGTACAAAGAATGAATTCTCACCTGCATCAGCAGTCATCGTGCCTTCTCCGTTGATAGGAAGCACCAGAAGTTGAGTGTCCAGCTTGTATTTGCCTTCGAAGTGCAGTTTAGGGAAGCGCACATGACCTCGAATCGTGAACGTGTCCAAATCCACACTGTTTATAGTTATTTATTAAAAATATTACAACATAGTGTACGTCCATATTATTATATTCATATTTTATTCTGTAACTAAGTCCTGTGGTTTCTAATTTGAAATCCACATCTTTGATAAACCTGAACAGACATTTCGCATTTGGTACAGTTAAACAACCAAATCATGATAAATGAGCGGCCAAACTTACGCTAAGCTCTTAATGGTGAAGTTTCCGGCGCCTGTGACTTTGATGTCTTTACCAATGGCACGGATGGGATTGGAACTACCAGAGACCGGTTTAATCTGATAAAATAAATAATGTAAAGATTTAAACAAAAAATCGGACCCACTATACCCCTGGCCATACCCTTGGGGGTATGGTGGGACGAAAGCATACCACCATAGAGATGTGACCTAAGGACTTCCACGTATCTATGAAAGTATCTGTTTTATTAAAATTAATAAAAACTAAATAAATAACGACGACCACTGTGGCGCAGCGGGCGAGAGTCCACCTGCGACGCAAGAGGTTGCGGGTTCGATTCCCGCCTCGGAACAAATTTGTGTATGATCTGCAGAAATTTGTTTCGTTGGTCTGAGTGTTTTCTATGTATAATAAAAAATATCTATCTATGTATATAATGTATTAATATCAGTTATCTAGTACCCATAACACAAGCTTTGAGTAGCTTACTTTGGGGCTAGATGATGCTGTGTGGATTGTCCAGCATTATTTATTTATTTATTTATTTAATGTCCAACAGTCACACACAAAGTTCTGACCTCACACTAGGATTCCCCTGTGTCGTGCGTGAGTGTGTATTAGACATTACGTACCATGGTGCCACAATACCCAGACCCGGAAGAAATATCTGCTGAACATGCAAACATTTCTCCCGCTGGGGGATTCGAACCCGCACCTCTCGCGACTGAGCCGGGCACTCGCTCGCCTCTCCACCGCAGTAGTCAGATTTAGGTACTATGTTTTATTTCAAAGGCATCGCTAAAAATAACCACAGCAGTAGGACAACTTTTATCATTATTTTCTTGTTTGTAATGTGAGGTCGACAAATGAGCTTTTTTCTTACATTTCTATTTATTGAAACAACGCGGGTATTTCTTGTTGTTTCGGTCTTGTTTTGGTAACTGCTCTATCTCAACTGACATTAATTAACCCCTGTATTTTTTTTACTTTACTTTGTATACACTAGGGATAGGTAAGTATGAATTTACCTCTGGAATATAAAAAGGGTCAAGTCCAGGTACGTCGAGCTCAGGAATACCATCGATAAGTTTTGGACGCAATGCCTCTATAGAGTGTCGAGCGCAATCGTTGATCGTCTCAGGATCCCGCTTACAGATGTTTATATAGTCCGCTGAAAAAGTGGAAACTTTACTAAGCATATCTTGTAGCATAATGGTTCCATACAATTTGTATCTTTTGTCTTCCAAGCTAACAGCTGTTATACACAGTTGGTATGTATAGAAAATTATAGTGCAACTTCCACAGCCCTTAAATTATAGTCATAGTGTATGGCACTTACAGCATTACGATGTAGATACTTAATAAATAAAATACATTATGTATGCAAATTATAAGGTACCTATGGCTCGAACACAATGTTATGTTTACGAATGTGTTTTGGCTTTGATAAATACCTACGTTAAAAATTACCGCGGTTGCCCTGGTGGGCAACCGTGGGCGGTTGATTTGTTTATCGTGGCATATATACGAGTATTATTAAAAAAAATCTCTATTATATTTATTAGTTTCTCTGTGTGCCACGCTACTTTTATTTTACTTTTTCTACAAGAATTAAATATATTTGTCTACTAGCTGTTGCTATCGATTTCGTCCGCATAGATTTTTCATTAAAATTACGATATTTTTTTCTTGAAATTCGCTTTTGGAGAGCTGAGTTGTTGTTCCATGCCAAGTTTAATCTATCTGTGAATCTAGTGAACAAACAGACATAGACGAAAAACAGTTTAGTTCCCTCCAAAATGATAATTAAATTTAATGTAGGTATAGACACGCGGGTTTTGCTGTTTTACTATACGTAGGTTTATAGTAATTTTATTGTATGGTGATACAACAAAGTAATAAGAACAAGAATAAAAACGTGTTGTAGCACTAACGAAAACAACAAAACTGCAGATGATCACTGATAGATGATAATATATTGAAGACAGACCATGTCTTTAATAGATTATCATAATAACAACTTCGTAAGGCAAACCGCGGGAAAACCCTAGGCATCCTACATCATTAGGTAACATAATAGTTCATTTCCAGTCAACGATTAGCTTGGCTAGCCACAAATTATCGTATTGTGCATGTAAGTAGTTAGTTATCAACAATATGACACAAGCAGAATCTAAAATCTTGAGGAACTGTTCGGTAACAGACTTATCTGCCTATAGGCAGATATATCTGTGATATATATGTAGATATATCTACATACCTCGCCAACACAGATCAATAATTGAATAATATTTTTAGCTTTTAGATATCGGTGCTGTCGAAAGTCCAAAGGACATTCGGATAAATTTACAAATGCCCAATTCTGTTATAAAAGGAGTTTTATTTTTATTTCATCAGCGCTTTCAAATAAAATTCTCACATTCTTGAAATTGCCCATCCCTATTCTCCAAGAAAACTGTATTGAAAACCAAGCTCGACATCGATTACCCTATGTACTTGTGTAATTTAATTGATTAGGTAGGTAAGAACAAGGAAACCATCTACGTTATGAATATTATCTGACCTTACCACAGGCACAGATTAAACAATACTTAGTACCATAGGTAAGTTATCATCATTGTAGAATTAAGAAGATGTCTAGAGCTAACACGGAAACTGTTTTACACTGATTTATAAAGTCAGATAGCCTTTTATAACTTCCTCACGAGCACTCAAATTCGCTAACGATACAAAATGAATAGATTCGTATTATGCATCTGATAGTTTTTATGCACATACAAATGAGTTTTTTGTTACCGGTACGTTAATTTCGACCGATTTTTTGTAAATGTACACCTACTAAGTATGAAGTTTGAGTAAGGGAATCTGGTATATAAGACCATACAGCCATGCCTAATTGAGATTAAATTAAGATCTCCGTGCTTTGATTGTGATTTAATTTTTTAGTCTCTTAAAAAGATAATAATGAGAGGCAGTATGAATTTACTTATAACCCAAAACCACCCAACGCAAGATGCTAGTCCTTACTAGACTTCAATCATCTTTGATAACCAAAGGATATTAAAAATATCAAAATATATGAAAAATTCTAAACCTACCTTCGATTTTATATATTATACCTAAACGGATGATATCCATACTTAATTAATTAGTACCTATACGTACCTGTTTTTGAATCTATAGGTACTTACTTGTTTATTTATATTAGGAAAACAAAGTTATATCTAAACTTTCAGCAAAAACTTACGTATCTGTTTGAGTAGCCCGCCCTCAAACACACAGCAAAGAAAAATGGTTGTTGCAAAAAAGTTTTTGAATGAAAACATTTTGTGTTATTTTATTACGTTTTGAGCTTAGTGACCACGTCAACGATTCTTTGTTCACTATCGCGTTTACAGTGGTCCGAGATATTATATACTGTGGTCAAAGGCTGATTCAGTGAAGATCAAGGTAGCTACGTATAATGGAAATATTATTATAAAAACAAATAGACAAAAACTATGGGTGCTTTAAATTTTTTGCCTGTTTCCTTTGTTTTCGGCCGTAGAATGATCTGATTTTATCAACTAAAATTACCTACGCTGTAACATTAAAAATTTACCTCGCTACTAACTTAATTTTGTTTTTTTACTTGGCCTATTTTTTATGTGCCGAACCATATCACTAACTAAAAAGAGATGGCTCATGCAGATCGTCCATTAATAGATCTATGCTATAACTAAGTACAAGCAATAGATTAAAAATAATATTAATTTACATTTTATATACATGTAGGTATTATGACCATGCTCTTTCTCAAAACCATCTATTTGATGGAGAATTAAAGTGGAATAAGATAATTATAATGGAGTTCCTTCAGTGTGCGAGCAAAATAAGGCACCGGGGCTGTGACCGGGGTTACTAGATAGTTCGGTAAATAAGCGCTTAGATTAGCGGCTTCAAACTCATACATAGGAAAGTAATAAGAAGGTACTTAAAGTTCCTATTTAGGTATAGACTCAAGATAAGTACCTATCTAATAATTTTGTTACCTACAAAAACAAAGATGCCAATAATAATAATGATTCACTCTTAAGAGTGAATTGGCATTAATATCAGCTTTTGCCAAAGCTAAAAACGTAAACCGGCTTCTCTGAATTTATAAATAAAACGATCTACCTAGGTACTAGGTAATAGCAAAAAGTCAATTGATTATAATTAGACAGTATAAAATAGCATGACGAATACCATTAATCAACAGACTACAATAGAAATATTTTTACTTACTTTGGGTACCTACTACATCTACCTAACTATTGCGAATCGCAAGTTAACCAAACCACCGAACCAGTATTCGCGTTTTAAATTCAAATAATACAAAGCGTCATCTTGTCGAAGTGACACGCAGATTTTAGTCTAAGAGCCGCTGAAGGACGACCTTCACCGATCTGATAACCAGATGAGACGTATTTGACATCCATCTGTCAGTGATCTGGATCAGTTGAGCTATCTATAGACCGTTTGTTACGGTCCATATTACAGCTCCACTGTTTCACATGTATTTTTTACTTATATAGTTTGTTTATTAGATAAATCAGATTTCTGTAGATAGAGTAAATTCCCCCGAACCAGTGTACAAAAAATATGGAACTTTTTGAATACCTATGACCAAGCATAGGTACCTACCTAATCAACCGAGAATAAAAGCTATCAAGAAAAACAAAAAACTAATTTGTTTACTTTACCTTTTTCTTGTGTCTGATCTTATACCTATCGACGCCGGCGCACGTCCACTCAGCAAAATATAATTTCAACAAAAGAAGACACACCTCATCACCGATCGTATTTATTTATGTTAAAGACAAAAAATCATAACACGAATTAGTTTTTATGGGTAGGCAATAGATAATTAGGTAGCTTACTACTGATTGTAAATATCATTATAATATGCATGATAATATCATTTACTTTTACATTTACTTCCATAGTAAGTATAAGTACCAAAAACGTCATACCATAGTCTATTGTGACGTTTTTGGTCGCATAGATGTCCAACAAGTGGAATTCCCGGCGGCTTCGTTCGCGTAATGTTTTTTTTTTCATACAAACTACAACCTTTCGCTTCACCCCTAAATTTCGGGGATTCGAAACCGGACTTTGTTTTATATATTAAGATATAGCTATCATCATCATCATCATCATCATCATCATCAGCCTATAGCAGTCCACTGCTGGACATAGGCCTCCCCTAATGAGCGCCATTGCGCCCTGTCTTCAACTCGACGCATCCAGCCTCCACCAGCAGCCTTTCGCAGATCGTCACTCCACCTAGCCGGAGGGCGTCCTACACTACGTTTGCCGAGCCGCGGTCTCCACTCGAGAACTCGTTTACCCCAACGGTTATCGGTTCTTCGACAGATATGGCCAGCCCACTGCCACTTCAGCTTGCTAATTCTCTGAGCTATGTCGACAACCTTAGTTCTGTGTCGGATAGTCTCATTACGGATTCTATCCTTCAGAGAAACTCCGAGCATAGCTCGTTCCATAGCTCGCTGAGCGACTTTAAACTGGTGAACTAGCCGTACCATGAGTGTCCACGTTTCGGTTCCGTATGTCATGACAGGTAGGACGCACTGGTTGAAAACTTTCATTTTCAGACATTGTGGTATGGGTGACGAGAAGACTCGACGTAACTTTCCAAAAGCTGCCCAACCCTGTTGAATCCTCCTCTTAGCCTCCTTCTCAAAGTTGTCTCTACCTAACTGTAAAATCTGTCCGAGGTATGTGTACTGCGAAACAACTTCAAGAAGGTTGCCATTAACAGCGACAGGTCTCGGGTCAATTCGGTTATTAACCATGACTTTGGTCTTATCCAAATTCATGCCGAGACCCATCATCCGCGAGGCTGATGCTAGGTCGTCCAGCATCTGTTGCAGCTCCTCCAGCGACTCCGCCAGTAAGACTATGTCATCTGCGAATCGTAAGTGTGAGATGTGCTCGCCATTTATGCTTATGCCCATGCCTTTCCAGTCCAAAGTCTTAAACATATCCTCCAGCGCGCTTGTGAACAGTTTCGGAGATATTACATCTCCCTGTCTCACTCCTCTGCGCAGCTGGATGGGCTTAGACTGCTGGTCCTGTACTCGGACACTCATGGTGGCGGCTTCGTACAGACATCTCAACACTTCGATATAACGATAGTTTACTTGGCATCGCTGTAAGGATTCCAAAACAGCCCAGGTTTCGACAGAGTCAAAGGCCTTCTCATAGTCCACAAAAGCCAGACACAGGGGCTGATTATACTCTTCTGACTTCTGTATAATCTGCCTCACTGTGTGAATGTGGTCTATGGTGCCATATCCTCCGCGAAACCCGGCCTGCTCCGGTGGCTGGTATTCGTCAAGTCTTCTGGCGAGACGATTCGTGAGAACCCGAGAGAATAGCTTATAAACGTGGCTCAAGAGCGAGATAGGTCTGTAATTTTTAAGAAGAGTCTTATCTCCCTTCTTAAAAAACAAAACCACCAAGCTCTCGTTCCACGCCTTTGGAGTTCTCCCACAGATATAGCTATGTATATTATTAAATATCCTATGTCCGTCTCCTGGTTCTAAGCTACCTCCTCACCAATTTTCAGCCAAATCGGTTCAGCCGTTCTTGAATTTTAAAATAGTTTATAAATGGTGTAACTAACACGACTTTCTTTTATATATAAATAAAATAATAAAAGATTACTTATTATGTAGTTTGGTATTTGGCATCCTTTTCCAACGAGTCTTCTGACATCAAAGAATAATGTTGTGTAAAAAACACAACATTATATTTATGAATTGTGTTTTTTCTTGTTGATCCACAAAAATGCAAGTAAGACTGCGTCAGAGTGTTCAATGCCCATGCCGTCACGTAAATTTGATAGGTTTTGAACGAAGGTCTTTTTATAGATAATTTCCTACAGTATGGTTCTCTGTACTTAAATTCCACAGGAAACTAGGAAACTAATCCTAAAACGGGTATTACACTACACGGTATTCAGGGCCCGGTAGTAAGGGAGCCTAACGCCTAGCCTTTACGCCTTACGCCCTAACTCTTATTACACCACTCTTATTTAGGGTAAGGGTCCCTGAATTCAGGGTAATGTAATAAGTGCTTAAGGAGGGTTCAAGGGTTCGCCCTTGGTTGGTTAATTGGTACATGACAGGTTTATGACAATTTGTGTTTCATCCACTCTACCTTCTGATGACCTTCAAAGTTTTGATGAAAATACCAAGTCCAGACTGATATACTCTGGACTCCTAAGCGGTTGGGGATCGAAGTTTGTATGAATACAACATTTTGCAAACGTAGCTGTGCGAAGGTCCACTACCTATGCTAATGTAAGTAGGTATATAAGTACATACCTATGTAAGCACTAACCTATCTACTTCAATACCAGATGTCGACCACAAAATCATTCAAAGATCCTTGTCGTAAGTCTAGGAAACCCA
Organism: Cosmorhoe ocellata; assembly: GCA_963675405.1. NCBI lineage: Eukaryota > Metazoa > Arthropoda > Insecta > Lepidoptera > Geometridae > Cosmorhoe > Cosmorhoe ocellata. The sequence goes on along the minus strand of OY776246.1, from coordinate 9,180,697 downwards.
TATTTCTGATTGAAATCTGAATGCAGCGATCAGAATCTTGGACACTGATTGATTGCATAATGTAGATTTTCTTTGAAACCTTCATGCAAACGATACAAAGGCCAAGTACCTTAGTATGTAGGTACCTACGTATCAGTAGGTAAGGTACTTACCTATTTAATTGTAAATTGACCTAACATAATTTATAAGTAAGAAGGAACCTACTTATTTTAGCATAACTATGAAACGATAAAGGAAGCCTAAACGTATTTATCCGATTTTGTTATTTACTGCAAAAATCTGTGCAAAGATCGAAGTAAAGATAAGCCACGACTTAGGATACCGCACGAGCCACACAATTATGGAAAAGCGCCATCTGTACCAAATGTCTAAAATTAAAATAATTTAGTGCTTATTTTAGTAGTTTAGTCCATGCGCAAGCGCAATACAAATTACAGAGCCAGCATACTTCATACATAAATTACATTTTAATTTAGTTTTGTGTATAGAGCACAGAGGGCACTAAATTACGATGGGTAAAGTTTTTATAAATAATTTTTATAAACAAATAGGTACCTACACAACACCTAATCATAATAAAAAGTACCAATACGAATAATAATAGCAAATCTACACCATTTAATAATGCATAGAAATACGATGGGGCCACTGATGGACTCTCCTAACATTATCAAGCAATAAACAAAGATTTAAAGCTTTGGCACTACATAGTAACTACCTACACTTTTGTCAATGAAGTTTAAGTAAAATTTAGTAGGTAAACAAGTTAACAGATAGTTTAATTAATGACTTTCATTCATCACAATAGATTTGCAAAGAAAACTGAAACAAACAAATCCTTCAAAAACAACTAAGTTCAGTATACTACTTAATGATAACAAAACAAGTAAAGTAGGTAATACGATTCCCGGTGACGAAGACCCAAGATCCGATAACATATTAGTACGAAACAGGCAAGCGATAAACTGCGACCCGTGACCCTTTGACAGTACATCAGCCATTCCCATCCAGTAGTGTGTGATCAATGGAGCAATGGAGTACAGGATGCAGTGTGTGATATTTTTGGCGTTGTTTGTGAGCGTTTGGTCTCAAGGTAAAAAATATTTGTCAAGTTTTAGTGAGAATTTGCAATGTACATCAAGGAAACTTCGTTCAAATATTTTACAAAGTCTTTGTGTGCTCTATCAGGTATTTTGTGATCGAGTAGGTACCTACCTATTTGTTGTGTGTTTCCCAAAACACGCATTTGCCTAAGCCATGTTTTGGAAGTTGTAAAAATACACTTTTGTAACTATAATACCTACATCAATTACGAGTTTTGTGTTTGAAAGTCATGGATTATTTTGATTTGAATTTCAACATTGGAATCAATCATCATCTTCCTGCCCTTTTTTCACGTTATGTGGGGTCGGCACAACATTGGAATCAATGCGGTTTGTTTTGTAGAATGTAGAGTTTAATTTTCTTCAAAATATAGGTACTTAGGTACTTCATGTTTTGCAATATAAGCGAAGAGATTAACCGGGATTATTTCCATTTCTAGATGCTCCAGAAGAGGTCACAACGGAGGCCCACTTGGCCGAGGGCGAGAAGAAAATGAGTGAGAACATTCTCGCCATTCTGGACCACTTCAAGCAACCGGACCCTATAGGCCTACCTGGAGCCGAAATACCAGAACCTTACCCAGTGCCGGATATGAAGCAGACATTCAATTTTGCCACAATGTACTTCAAGAAAACAGCTGTGTATGGAATAAGCAAGTTCCGCATTTTGTATGTGAACGCCGAGATCGCAGATATGCAGGTAATAGGCGAATTTGACAATCTGCCGAAGCATACTTACCAACGGTATCATTTATGTAATGTGCATGGAAGGAATGCTATAAAATTAGAAGGCTGATGACTGTGCATTGTTGCACTGGGAATCTGTAATTTATTAGGTAGATGCGTAATCATTCATACACATCTAGGCAATTAATTGTTTTTGAAGTCAAATTTTTTTTGTTATCCTTGAACAACATCCTAAAAATAAATGTGATTGTCTGGATGCTTTTATGGAACTGTGGATGATTCTTTACTGAGATTCAAACTCGCATCGGCGAAAAGTACCTAACAGTTTATAGTCTGTTAGCTGGACGTAGACAAAGGTATGTCTACCTAACTTACGTCCTGCATAAGCAAAGCAATGGGCATAAACTAGTACATAAACATTAACAATGCCTCAACAATGAGTTAACTCAACGTAAATAATAAATATTTCCATAGCAGTTTTATGGCTTTCTCACATTTTCTGGCACGTGTTTGACTGTCTGACCACTAAACGAAAACTTTGAATTCCTTCTTATTCTGAAAATCCCTTACCTATCCCTTAATCCCTATCCCTTAATCCCTTACTTCCCTTCCTCACTAAAATTGAAATTCCTCATTATGAAATCTTAAAGAAATTTACTCACATTCTAGGTAGAGGCAGCCATGAAAATAGATAAACTGCAAGCTCGCGGTGACTACACCATGTCGACCTGGCTGAACAGAGCCTCGGGCCCCTTCGTCGTGGACGTGGCAGGACTCGTCGTCAACGCCAAGGCCGGACTCGGTGTAGAACGAGACGGGAAAGTACGAGCACAAGATATCGTTATAGACCTCTCTTTCAGTACAATCGCTGTCGATTTCCAAAATCTTGGCCTCTTCGGAAGCATGTTCCAGGGAATCATCAACACTCTTGGAACTTTCCTTTTCGACTCCATCAAGCCGTACATCCTCAAAGAAGCATACACAAAAATCAGAGTCGAGATCAACTCCAAGTTGGAAGAAGTCGCCGGTGACATCCAATTTCCAAACTCCATATCTCCATTAGATATGGTTGTTGCGGATGTCAGGAAGAAGGTGCGCAATATGGGCATGGACCCGTATAAAATCAAAGACTACAACACAACTTTGAGCATATTCACAGTGGCTCTGGAGCACACGTGGATTACTGGCATTTCCTCGTTTCAAAGGGTTGGTAATATCACTTTGAAGATGCAAAACAACACAGTGATAGCAGACTTCGAGATCGGGACTCAAAAGTTAGAAGGGACGACACAGTGGGACATATCTGCAGTCAGTGGACTGTTGTCCAGGGCAGGAACGGCGTCATTCTCTGTTGAATACCTGACTGGTAGAATAGTATTAGGCCAGCCTTTAGATACAAGAAAGAACCCAGAATTCAGAGATTTGAATCTGGAAGTAGGCAATATTCAGGTAAGATGCAACGGTGCAGGTACTCTCGACTATATAATCGAGTTTGCTGTGAATGTTCTCCCCAATCTCCTTCGGTACCAGATTATGGATGCTATTGAAGGTCCAGTAAAAGAGAAGGTGCAATTAGAGCTTAACAAGATAAATGTAGAAGAGTTGATAATGCAAAAACTGCCTGAAATCGACCAAATGCAAGAGAACGGTATGAAATTATCTTCTCTTATTGAAACACAAACTGTAGAGGAGCCGTATGATGAAGACGAGTTTTTCAATTTTTAGGTCAAGAACAAAGAACTTTTTATAACGCACGTTTCGTTTGCTACACAACCCATAGGTATAGTCGGTAGGTGTTGACTATACAAGGGCGGATCCAGGGGGGAGGTCATGGGGGTCATGACCCCTCCCTGGGCTGGGTCAGGACCTAGGTGGACCACTAATTTAAATTATATATTAAGGATTATAACTTTTTGTGACTTGACCACGACTATGTGACCCCCCCCCCCCCTGGCACCAAAGCTGGATCCGCTCTTGTGACTATACCTATGGGTTGTAGCAAATAAACTATTCTAATTAGAATATAAACAATCAGATGAAGTAGTACTTAGATAATATAATTAAAACAAAGAGAACACCGACTAATAAAGGTTCAGTTCCTCTTATTAAACAGTTTCTTTTTAAAACACTTTTTAAACTATCGCGACTTGGAAACATGTTTAAATATATACTCTCAGGACTTAATCGCGTATTGTGAAACATTCTATTCTAATGTTTCTTTTTAAAACAACTAATTCAAGTATTAATCCAAGTACAAGAGAATCCCAATAATCTATTTTCGCTTAGTTAGCCTTGACTCCACAATAGAAATGGAAGTTGCTCATCATCAGCCGTTTGTCGCTTAATCAACATAAAGGCTGAAGATACTGCATACATGTCATTTCCGAAACGTCGTAAGTGTGCGGTCAACGCATCTTGGTAAAAGCCTCATCCGTAGGGTCCGCAAAACAGCCATTGCTCTCCGTGCGGCAAAGGGGGCTGCACGCTTGCTTGTCCAAAAGAAAAAAAAAAACAATTCCAACTGTCAATTTTGAATTCAGAATTTGAGCATTGTGATTTGTATTTACGCAATTTTCGAAAAATGGCAAATTATCAAGTGTGTTTATTAATTTTCGCGGCTGCGATAGCATCAGGCGCGTCGAACACAAGTAAGTGATATTAGAAGAAAGTTGAAAGACGGGTGCTACTATTTGTGTCATTGTGTGGTTCAACCTTTAACTCAATAACTTTTTAGGGCCCTTGTGTTTTGCTCTACTTTCAATCGAAGAAAATTCTAAGAAAAAAATATTTTCCTTTAAAAATTTCCAATAATGAGAGATTTAGAGATCAATATATTGATATTATATTTTAAAAGTACTTAGGTACCTTCCTATTAACATAGTTTTTGTAAGAATAAAAATTATAATATAGAATAAGTTATTATTCACGTAAGTAATTAGATAATTAAGCAGATTCTCACGAATTCATTCGCAACTTTCGCTTATTATAAATAAAAAATATTATGTAGTCCAAGTAAGTACCTATTTTGTATAATAACAATAACTCATTTCTTTCTCAGACGTAAAAATGTTATTAATTTAATAGAAACATAATTTTCTATGGACGGTCTACGTATTCTTTATCACTTTTCTGATTTATTATCTAGATAGAAAGCCCTTAGTAGGTATACCGATTCGAGAAGTGATTATTTTCCTACTAATACTCGTACTATAAACGCGAAAGTTTGTAAAAATGTGTAGATGTATGGATGTCTGGATGTCTGGATGTCTAGATGTATGTTTGTTACTCTTTCACAATGAAAAGGCTGAACGGATCTGGATGAAATTTGGCACAGATATAGATTATAGTTTGGAAGAACACATAGGCTACATTTTATCCCGGAAATATGTACGGTTCTCGCAGGATAGATTTGTTTTTGTTTTTCAAGGTACCTACCACGCGGGTGAAGCCGTGAGCGGAAGCTAGTATGATATAAATGTCTACAGTGAACTTCATAAATAATAATAACATACGCACTAGGTGATTCAATCGGAGTGGATACGGTCTGATTCAGTCCATCAAGCACTTGTTTCAAGTTCATCACCCTCGAAGTCCCCTTTGATAATAATTAGCTTTTTCCTTGTATTGGCCCTTTATAGAACTAAAAGGACAATGTACCTAGTTTAAATTTTTTCGATTTTATCTTACTCGTTGGGAGTACCTAACGAAGTTAAAATCAAAAAAGTACCTACCAACTAGATGTTTGTTTTTGAGATGTAAAAAAAATATAAGCACCTAGGTATTATGTTATGTAAGATATTTAAATACTGCAGCTGAAATATTTTTTCCATTGTGAAAAAGAGCAGATATCTTCTGTTGTGCCTACTATGCATTATTTCAATCCTATCTATCCACATTGTCATCGCAAAATAAGAAAGCTTTTTTAACACTTTCACTGACAATTATTAACTTTCATATTTGTATTTTGCACACTCTCAAATTCACTTTATTGTAGTGACTAAGCAGATATTAGTATTTAATCCTTTGATCACCAAATTTAAAATCCAAATACAAATTCAAAATATTTTTATTCAATAAAAATCACATGGATTATTTTGAAACGTGCTAGATGAATTTAACTGTCAAGTCCAAGAAGAAAAGACAAGAAACTCGTCTTAGTATAATGCTTTTTGTCTGATCCTTCCTATGACTTAAAACAAGGTCATAATACAGAGCTACTTACCTACCTACATATTTTAAATTGGTAAGTTAAGTATCGGAGTGCAGGCAGAGCGACAGAGTTCCTATCAAGTAGTCTTTACTAATATTTTAAAGAAGAAAGTTTTCTATTTCTGTATATTTATATTTTTTTGTAACGAATAAACTCAAAAACTACTGGTCCGATTTCAAAAAATATTTCACCGTTAGAGTGCTACGTTATCCTTTAGTAACATAGGCTTTATTTTATGTAGGTACCTCGCGAGCAAAGCCGCGAGAGGAAGCTAGTCTTAAATATTACAATACGCTTTACTTAGAATATTAATTTTAATGAATGAATGCTTTGAATTTTATAACAGGAAGTTTAGTTGCATTAAAAGGAAGTTTATAATAAAAACGTATCAAATAACCCACTCACTTTTTCTAATTGAAAAAGTATTCTAATTTTGTTAGAGTTGCATGCAATGGTCACAATCGGTCACATCACAAGAATATCACAAGCAAAGTAAATTGTTCATTACATAAAACGACACTTGACGCGGAAGCCGCGGAAAGTACTAGGAATTTGTGTTGAGTAATATGTAGTGCACTGACTTTATTACGCATAGGTACTCTGTAAATATCAAAACTAATATAATAAAGAGGAAAAATTTGATTGTTTGTTTGTTTGTATCGAATAGGCTACGAAACTAAACATGTAAGGAGCTTTGGATGACGGATGATAGAGGAAAATGACAGAAGAAAACATTGCCGACTCTACATAGTGTGGTGCAAAAGCAGGCATATGATGAAAATATAGGTAGCTAAACAATTTTGTTTTTAAAAGTGAATACCTATAGTAAAATCAGCAAATGCATTAATGTTTACTTTCTGAGATATACAACTAACTAATACCTATAGATCTATTAAGATTAGGTGTGTACGCAAGAGGTAATGTTCTTCGTCGTCAGACGACAAATAATGCTGGACAAATAAATAATGCTGGACAATCCACACAGCATCATCTAGCCCCAAAGTAAGCTACTCAAAGCTTGTGTTATGGGTACTAGATAACTGATATATTTAATACATGATGTAGGTACATAGATAGATATTTTTATTATACATACACACCCAGACCAACGGAACAAATTTCTGCAGATCGTACACAAATTTGTTCCGAGGCGGGAATCGAACCCGCAGCCTCTTGCGTCGCAGGCGGACTCTTGCCCGCTGCGCCACTGAGGTCGTCAGAAAAAATACGATAGAAGCCTGTAATTTTGTCTATACGACTTCCGGAGAGCTTCCGGAATTTGAATAAACATACCTAATTACCTACACATTCATACACTAATAGGACAAAATTATGCTAGTGATTAAGTTAAATACCTATCTGTCAACCTCTTCCACTTATTCCTACGAATTATACCTCCTTACGTATCATAAGCACCTATCCCACAAAACGAAGTTTAGAGAATAATTCGAGATTGATACAATATAATATACATATCATCGTCATCGAATAATATCATTTAGGAACCCATTAAAGATGGATGAACTCTGTAATTCCGTTTTGTGGGTTAGTTCTAGAGGATCAGCGGGTTCGATTACCGCTGCTGGACATGTTGAAGTCCTGAGGGCCATTAATATTTTATAAATTTTATAAATACTATCTGCAGCCTATTAATAGGTACAAAATATTTAGATACTACCGGATTGTCACTTAAAGGGCACCATAATATTCGTCTGTACAATCCGTCGTTTCAGACCGATCGAAACGAAGAATCGATAGTGTACCTATGTCAAGTTCGTTAACAATTTACTTCATCGAAGACGATGTCGGAAATCGTAACAAAAACCCATGCAATCATGAATATCGTAACGATGAATCATTATCTTTATCTTTCTGGTTTAACAACACAAACAAGTAAATGAATCCTCGTTACGATCAAGTTTCGCGTAAGAGTCATTTTTGATGCGATCAGCGATCAATCATCACGATTTTCATCAGATCGATCGTACAAACGAATCGTACCGTATATGAACACGCAACTATAATATAACCCTTCTACTTACATAGGTAACTAGGTATTAACTGGTATTTATGTGTCTATATTGGGGTCAAAATTTACACGCGGCTAGAGTTCATTTTGCGTGAAACCATAAGCAGAAAATAACTAGATGTTACGTCTAAAAGTGGTGCTTATTAATTCATGCGACTAACCTTCGCAGGGATTTGTAACCATGTCTAGGTAAACGAATACTGAGTAGATTGAGTTCAAGTCAACTTACCTTAGTACTTAGGTACCTACCTACCTATCTCTATCCTGCAATTATCGACATTGTTGACAATATTGATTGCTAACTATTACACGCGGCTTTGTACGCAGGTAACTTCTTAAATCAAAGGTTACATAATATTCATCCAGATTACTCTATACGATTTCAAATTTCTTAAATAAAGCGTTATTTTGAAACCCACTAACCTGGGCTTCGATGCCACGACATAATTAAACGGACTTAAAACTGGTCTCATATCATTAACTGTATGTACCACTAATAACAGTAAGGCGTTTTTGCGAGATCAGATCTCGTTTGCGGTCTGCGGACAAGGTTAGGTCATTGACCCGCCAGGTGCATTACTCCGTTGCAAACCTGCTGGTTCATGAAAATCATTGGTTTCATTCTAAAGCGACGGCTGACTCTACTACCTCTACTTCTCTCTGACTGATTGCCTACTCTACTCTCTACCTTCATCGGGCCAAAGTGTATGTTCGAGTTACACAGGAGAGAACTATCGACAGCAAAGTTGGAGATTATGTGACAAAAACCCAATAGGTACAGTCATGGTGGTAGGTACAGTAGATAAAAAAATATTTCCTAATTTTCATGATTTTCTTACTTCGCTAATCTTATTGAGGGATTTAATTCATGCAATGCATTAGTCTACTTTATATCCGAGTGCAACGTGGGCAAAACCGCAGGTGGAAACTAGTAAATGTATAAAGACGCCAGTGCATCGGTGGTAGAAAGTTATTGGCTATAGGCACTCAAAATTTGCTCATCATAAGCTATTCAGTATTCATAGCGAGGCTAGCGATTCGAAGAAATATCACTTGTAACATAGTACATAGTAGGTACCTATTAATAATCAGCAAGAGTAGTAGGATACGTAGGATTTATTGATCGTTCAAATGTCAGATTTACGTAGGATAGTAGTCATGAAAAGGCAGTATTTTCAACTTATTAAGATGCCGGGCGGCAACTAACTAGATATGTTAAACTTACCTACGAGTGCCTATACTTTTTTTATGGATTTCTCTCACACTGGTCATGCTTCATCCATTAAAGAAGAAGCTACAAGGTTGCCTGCATATATTCACCTTATGGTTTAAGATATATCAACAAATGTATCCTACAAAAGCTGGAAAACCTCTCACGCGATAGCTACAAAGAGTAAATTTAATAAATTCTCACAATCTCCAATGGTCGCCAAGGCCTCCGGTACTATCGTACCGTGTGTGGTGCCTCATTGTTTTCTCTGACCAACGGACCACCGTTAGAATACCGACTTGCATACTGATGAGCAACGGTAGCTAGATAAAAGATGGTAAAACAGCTGATTTATTGACCTCTTTGATGTGAAATAATTTTTCAGATTTAGAATAAATTGAGGTCGCATTGGTTTCCATAGCCGGTGCCTTGTGCTTGACACAAAACCGCAACCAAACAAAATTATTATTCTAAACAATGACTTACTCTGAAAGAAATGTTTTCCCAAATTAGCAGCTAACACTCGCTGAACAAACACAATTTACTCAAGCAAGAGTATAGCTACAAAAACTGAAGTGAATGACTCCTCGTATTCAATAAAAAATTCAAACCAATATGTTTTGCCTTACACAGAAATATTCGGCGGTCGGTGTTCGCGTCAGGACCCCAATGTCGATGCGTGCCTTCTTCGCAGCTTCAACTCCCTGCTGGAGTACCTGAAAGGCGGAGCACCTGAATTCGGGATTGAAGAGGTACTTATAATTACGTTTTCATAGCTTGATAACATAATTTACCTGGTTACATGCCAGGTGAACAAGTTTCAAACTCATCTTTGTAATTCTATTGAAGAAAATTATTTATACCTACATAGTCTTTTTTAAATTCAAAGTCCGCGTGAATATCAGTTACCTATGGCGGAATGCATGAACATTTTGTATGGGAAAATCAAGGTAAACGTTTTTCGACAATTTTCCAATGTTTTTAAAAGTTATTCTGCTATTCGGGACGTAGGCAAAAAAATATCAAAAACCATGAAAATTGGTCCAGCCGTTCTAGAGTTAAGTTTTTGAACAAACCCGACTTTGTTTGAAGTTGATATGACTTTCCATTGTTTGGAAATAATAATTAGACAATTGCTTGATAATTTTTCTTTTTGTTCATTTTCAGTCGGAGCCGATAGTTATTGATGAGCTTTCTATCGCATTGGGCGGAGGACCTGACGGCTACCGAGCCACCTTTAAGGATATCCACGCTATGGGAGCTTCCAACATGACCATCACCAATGTTAGGTACCTAGGATTCTACCTCGTATTTTCTTGGAAACTTATCTTTTAAAACTTTGGTTCGTCATTTTACGCAAGTCCTACACATCACACAAAAACATATTCCTATAGGTAAATTTTTGACAGATCATCTTGTTTCAAGTTCATTTGCAGGATACAATCGAATAGGTTGTGTATTATTTTTGTAAAAGTAATCTCATCTCTAGTTATGTAATTTCAATTGATAGGCGAAGAGCAATATTCAACACAAATAAAAAATTGCATATCTGCAAAACTTTCAACGTTCACATGTTGTTTTCAACCTGCGCAAACGCAAATACTTACTTTCATATCCGTCAATAAACCTTCTCACATTAACAAAGTTCTTATACATGTGGTAGGTACATAGTTAGGTATGTCCACGTGTTAGAAAGATCCCATGGCAGGTGTATTCAAAGCACGTTTACATGACACACGAGTGCAAGCATTGTCCTTTCGAGCCTTTATGACCAGGGTCAGAAGACAAAGACCTTAGTACTTAGGTATTTATGAACACTTCAATAACTGTTTTGACAAAATGTGTGGACAAATAACTTAAGAGTGAGTAATGCTCAGTGCTTATGGAATACTATAGAATTTTAAAGATTCTTATTGGTATTGGCCTTGTGGAAAATTGAATAGTAAAACAAATATCTTTGCTTTTTCTCTGCTTTATTAACTTATGATAATCGGACGTTTATCAAACATACGGCTATAGGAAAATGCCTAGTTCGAAGTGCTGATTCTATGATCTTTACCAATCAAGAATAAAAGCTATTTTTTATTACCACTTTTTTCAACTTATTCCTTCTTTTAGGTACTCAGTAAAAACAGAATATACTTAAAAAATAGTCAAAATAATTCGTTTAATAATAAGTAGATACTTACCTAACATAATGACAACTAATCAATAAAAAAAAGTTCGTCCAACCGCAAACCCTACTTAGGTAGGTACCTACACAAATAAAGCACATACTTAGTAAATATCTGATATCTGCTCATTCCTCATAAATACTTAGATACCTACTAATTATTTTCCTAGATCGGACTTGGAAACTCATCAGTTCCAGCTGACCTTGTTCGGACCCCACATCAGCGCACGCGCTCGCTACCGTTCCTCCGGGGTGCTTCTGTTGGTCAGGGCGTCTGGTGGTGGTGATTACTGGGGCGAGTATGGTGAGACACAAAATTGTACCATTGTAGACAAACATCAACAATCAATAACATAAATTTTCCAATGACCTCAACAATTTTTCAGATATTATCTATGATTAATTTGCTTGTAATACGCAGCACAAATAAATCAGGTAGGTACTTAGGTACCTACTCGTACCTTATAAAAAAAATAAAAAAACAAAGGTTAGCGTCAGGATGATGAGTAACCTCTCGTATTTAACGTTGAAAAGCTATCCAAAAATTGCTTCCGGATTGCTTCTATTTGCTTCCATCAATGAGAGAATTGCTTCCTCTATATTTAAGACGAAATTCAACATTCAGAAATTCATTTCACTCTGCGTAGTACCTACAGTTGGCCCAACGAGTCGAGGCATTCGTGAAGTTAGCGTAGAGTGCTGCGCAGTGTCGTTTTTCGGGAGCAATCAAAGATATGATGAGGGGCGGTGGGACTGTACAGTGTAGGTACATGCGCAAACTCGCACCTGTGGCTAATTTCACGAATGCCTAGATTCGTTGGATGAACTGTACCTACCTAATAATAAAGTAGGTAGAGATAAGGACCAATTACCTTCAAACTGCAATAACATTGTTTTCAGACGGTGTCAAGGCTAAGGTGTACTTCCGCGGCGCCCCCTACGAACGCGACGGCAAGACTTTCTTGAAGCTGCAGCAGCTGAAACTGGACTTCTCCGTCAGAGACATCCAGATGGGCGTCAACAATCTCCACAACAGCAATGCCGTGCTAGGTAAGTTCCAACTTATCATCAAGCTAAGTGACCATGATGAAAATGGAAAAAAAGTCTTAATAACTAGTACCTAATGAAACAGTGAAAAAAATCCTGATATGAAATCTTAGTTACGAACGTGGACGAAGGAGACCACCCTTACCTTATGTCTCTTGATGTTTGATGTTCTTGTGTCAGAATGCCTGGGGATGCTTTAAAATGGATGGCGGGAAATGCTCCTCTCAGTTTAACGATAGACAGCGCCTCGGTGTTTCCATAATCTCAATGTTAAAGTGTTATTTTGAGAAACAATTTATTACCCGAGCAACTATTCAAGCATCCCATTGTAGTTTGCACGTCTGTCGTTAAAAGAAAATCAAATAAATAAAGGCGGTATTTCTGTGACCACGTCTTAAAGGTAATTTCCTAGCTAGGGTATCCAGTCCTGGGGCCTTACCATAAGTTTTTACGAACCATCATATTTCGGAAATATCAAAGTTATATTACATTGATATTGTCCGAGGGGCTTGTGGTAAGGCAATAGCACCTGGTGGCGTGGGTTCAATTTTGGTATCATATTTGACTCTACTTATTTGACCGATAATTGTATCTGTAGGTACCTAAGTACAGTTCTTCCAACGGATCTAGGCATTCGTGAAGTTAGCCACAGGTGTGAGTTTGCGCATGTACAGTCCCACCGTCTCTCTCCATAACTCCAATTGCTCCCGAAAAACGATACTGCGCAGCTCTTGCGGCTAACTTCACGAATGCCTCGACTCGTTGGGCTAACTGTACATTATGTCACATAATTAGTTATTGACAAACTTATTGATGTGAGTTTTATCAATAGAGGCTGCTTTGAACCTGTTCATAAACACGAACGCCCAGGAACTCCTCAAGGAGATGAAGCCAGACCTCAAGACCGACCTCGCGGAGAAGATGTCGCGTTTCCTCGAACATATCCTCGACCACGTACCGTACGACGACTGGATCGTTGACTAAACCCTTTTTGAGTAAACTTCTGTAAGCGCTAAGTATTCAGCGATATTCATTTAACACCTAGCCAGTGATTTTAACTTGAGCTTAGTAACTACCTTACGGTTACTAACTAATCTTTAGAATATAGTTTATTTTCATTTGCTTTCATTCTTTAGCCTTCGCCAAATGGCTCTTTTGAGACATCACCAGGTCGACAGGCAATATAACTAACCTTAGTTTTCAAAATAATCTTCATGCTTAACTATTTCTACGAGATTGGAGTCTTCGTCGTAAAAACAATTTGTTTTCTACCCAGTTTAAATTAACTACATTAACTAATTTATTGTACCTACTTTTCGTAATAAAAATCTTGTTAAATATGTATAATTAGTTCGTAAGCTTTAAATTTAAAATTTTTAGATTTAAGATTTAAGATTACGCGTGAATACCTTTAGAATAAAGAACAAAAATCGGATTTTCATTTTTCCTTTCTTTCTCCGACCTTCACAATAAAATTGTGAGTGGAAATCTACAGTACTTACTTACTTATTACCCCCTATTACCTAATACATCTCAATATTCTGACCAACTAGATCTAAAATCCTTTCAACCTAATACGATTGTAGAGTCACAGAAAAACATAGTTTTACTACGCGAAGTATCATAAGAATGCCAATTGATTTTTATAGTTCCTGGAAATTAATAGTAAGAGTTTAGGCGCTTGACCAGGAGGTAGCCCAAAGATACTTCCTAGATTATGTTTAAAATAAGTAATAATCGTATGTTTCAAATCTACACGGGAGGCCATCAAGGTATTGCACATCACTCATGCTTACAAGGAAACAATTGCATAAGATATTTTGATGTGGTTCTCGTATGTTAACGGTTACATAAGACTGCTGCAAGAAGCAGTGAAGGTATTGATATGGTGTCCGGTAACAGTCCCTGTACATATGTCCTTCTCAATGGTGCGAAATGGAGAAAAACTAAGCAGGCAAGTAAAAGTATAGTTTTATATTATCTATTAAAAAACGTTGTATATTATAAGACAAAACCAGCAAACAATACGATAGGTTTTGAAGAAAATATTATATCGCCGACAGAAAGGTCACACTCACTCATAGCACAAGTAATCTGTTGCAAAAGTAACCTCTAATATTAAGCTATAGTCTTCTACTAAGAACTCTTCAACAAAATGACAACACAGGGGTGTCGCAATCAGCACACCACGGTTCAGAGGGGGCTTGCACTTTCGCAGACCTTGCCAGACTGCGCTTGACCATACACAAAAACAGAACTCATAAAATTACAACCTCCTTTCTGATATTTAAAACTACTTATTCTTACAAGGAGAAACAGAACTCCTTGATATTGTGCATTATAAAAGTTGAAGACACTGGCCGGTACAAACATTGTTTCGTTAAAAAGATTAACTTTTTCAAGAAATATTTAGTTCGAGGTGATTACAAAATGAGATCGTTACAATACGTTATTAGTGTAATGGTGTTGTGCTTTTTACAAAGCTCTTGGGCTATGTCGGAAGCGAGTGAAATTGGTAAGTTATGTACCTAATAGCACCTATTAGTAAGCACATACCTACCTATTAAACATCTTAGTTAGATATGAACACTATAAAGACGTTTAAACACCTACCTAGATAAGTAACATTGTAGCCAATGTGCTCTATTCCCAAATTAAGGGCTAAACGTTGTGCAGTGAAAGAAAACGTAGAGATGAAAATTGAGAAGGGTATGCTAAGATGGTTTGACGAAACAGGTAGGTACATAAGGCAAGTGTGAATGGGACAGTTGGAAGGAAAGAGAAACCCTCGGCGTGCCTATCTCGATCAAATTGGGGACGTTGTAGAGAAAGGCCAGGACAAGAGTACCCTAAACCGATGCTTTGAAGAAAATGTAATGAGAGATGGAATGAAGCAAAAGAGGTATCAGGATCATAGCAAGTGGAGATCGGTGGTCTGGCTACCCCGTCGGGAAGCAGGCATGATTTTTTTATTTATGTATGTAAAATAAAATATTTAAATAGGTTCTAGCTAGAATAACAGAGATAAATAATCCTAGGTACAAACAAAGTACTTACTTAAATACTTGGCTACGTCTTCACAGGATCTAGGTACAAGGACTTTAAAAATTTCTAGAAAAAATATAGAATCAACAGTAACCTAACGTAATTGCTTAGGTACCCAATTTTATGTGAAAGTAGGTAGGTACCTACAGTCAATTCATCACTCTACATAAAATATTTTCTTTGCATTATAATAGAGTAGGTACCGACTATAATAAGTAGGTATTTACATTTCCATGTTTAAAGATTCCTACAATAGAAGCACTGTATTATCTAAAATCTATTTATTATCCAAGTAAATAAGTAGGTAGGTACCTACTTAGGTCCGTTACTAAACATTCCGTATTCTCATTCTTGGCGAATAAAGTTATCTGCCCATCTAAAAATTGGTTTCCATAAAATTAACCATCTCGAGCGATACTTTAGAGGTTTCGAAAGAAATGTTTTGAAATGATATACCTACCTATTCACTTAAAAATGTTGTTCCAACATGCAATCAGGCTTTATCAAGGTAAGCAACCATCGATTTTCATTACAAATAGATTGATCAAATATAGGAAAAATACTAAGCCCCTTCTTTTTAAGTTGGTAAAAAGTAGGGTTCCCCTTTTAGAGGCAAGACATAGAGTCACATCCTGTAACCTCATGCTAGAGGTTCTTACCTTGAAAGGTCTGTTGGAAGACACAATGTACAAATACTAAGCCCAAATTACAAATTATGGCGTAAATATTCAAGGTTGGCACTCAATGTGTTATTGAAATTGGTCGTAATATAAACATAGCAGGTTTTATAGTCTAGACTATCTACAAACAATGGGTTCTATTGGATCAGCAAAACACTGTAGTGATGATAACTGGTGATCTTAGATAGGTATTACATATTATATAGATCTTACCTATCTCAGAAATATCTACGGTTTGAAAACCTTCGACAGAAGCATGGTACAAAGGACAGTCTTCTCTTGAATATCTCACACATATCCTGAGGAACATGTTTAGATTGGTTATTAGATTCAACAACTTCAGAAAGGGGAGGTACG
Source organism: Cosmorhoe ocellata (assembly GCA_963675405.1). NCBI lineage: Eukaryota > Metazoa > Arthropoda > Insecta > Lepidoptera > Geometridae > Cosmorhoe > Cosmorhoe ocellata. The sequence goes on along the minus strand of OY776246.1, from coordinate 9,164,156 downwards.
TAGGAAGGTGAATGTGACCTAGGTATCTCATTCTTACCTCCAGGTTACGTACCTACCTAGTGGAAAATAAATTAAATTATGAAATTATGCACTCATAACAAACAATTACAAAATTGTAGGTACCTAATAGCAATTTGGTTGTTTAACTGGGAACTCGGTCAAGTTCAGCTTATAGGTACCTTTCCCACAGCTAAATGAAGAAAGCTATGGCATTTTCGACAACCTTTGAATTCGCTGATAGCGATGAATGGACCCTACCTGCTGATTCTACCGGTAGAAATAAATCTACAAAAATGTGCACTTATCCCTACCAATAGGGATAGCTCGGTAGGAATAACCAGCCGATCCTGACGGCCACTTCGTTGATCACGTTTACAAATATTATACGTATAATAATAGGTATCGTGTAATGTCAGTAGGTACCTACCTACGTAGGTATAGTACCTACCTAAGTAGGTACTAAAACCTCTTTCAACTTGGTCGTGGGAAGTGGAACTAGGACCAATTAAATAATCCGAAATCGTAGACTACCAATTCATCATTGATAACTTATACTATTAAATGGAAAAGTTTTTTTATCACCTAAAAAGTTGAAAACACGGTTTTTTTGTAGGTACTTAATTCCAAAATATTGGTAGATACATATACCTAGTAGATTAGATATACCTAATACGTTTACTAGCTGCCTCTTATTTAAGCTGTGTACTTAGCCTCTACATGCCCAAAGTGGAGCTAGTCGCAGCACCAACTTCGTAGTATAGGCTTTACTTTCAAATCTGCACTTGTTATCAAGTTACATAACTTAGATCCGTAAAATTGCATTCTGTATGTTAATAGGACTTAATTGAAAGTTACAAAACAGCTTCCACTGATTTTCAAAATATATTTATGCAACACAAAGCAAGTAGGTACAAAAAGAGGGGGGTTTTACTGCAATTCAAGTTGCACGAAAAGCGTGTTTATTCTTTAGGTAGATAGGTACTTTATGGTACGTCCTACTTCGTCACTGCGTCCTACTCTCTTTAGATCTAGGTTCTTTAAGGGTGGATTTTACTAACTTCTGGTAATAATGTAATGTCAAATACATGTAAAATATTAATTTACTCTTCGATAAATGTAGGTAAATACCTACGATTTATTCTGGGGATAGTGATCAGACTAGCTTGGTCGAATCCGCCCTAAGAATTTTTGATTTTTGACTATTTTACTATTAGGTAGGTATAACAAGCTAAGGATTATTTTCAATGCAGGAAGGATACTTGCGGCTTGCAACCACTCCTCACCAGAATTCGACGGCTGTATGAAACGAGCACTCAACAAATTGCGACCCTTCTTCAAAGTTGGTAAGATAATACCTAAGTACATAAATAACGAAACACGTGTCATTTCTTTTTGAGGTTGCATAAGCGGATTGTGCGTGCTAGGTACCCACCGTGCTACCATTAGCGCTTTGCATGGCATTTTTTTGCATGCAGGCGGGTGGTGCACGAGCCTGCATTGTGCTTAGCTTACTCATTAAAATATATTGTAAGTAGTTTAGCGGGTTAGGTAGATAGGTACTAGATATTTGTCATCCTTTTTTCAATATTGCTACCTAATGGATGTCCGTAGAGTCACAACACCTGAATCAATTAATTAACAAAGTACCTACTGCACAAAGTTGACTCTACTTGTTCGAATTCAGGAATTCCTGAATTAGGAGTGGCTCCCTTCGACCCGCACTTTGCGAAGGAAGTGAAGCAGGTTCGAGCCATTGCTGGGCTTGGCTACACTCTCACCCTGACTGATGTCTACGAGAGGGGATGGTCGACGTCCACAGTCACTAAATACAAGTAAGTTTTCACCACATTATACATTTTTAAATCTACATAATATAAAGAAAATAAAAGCCTCGGTCTTATTTCTTACATGGCGCTTGGCACTTATAAATATCGATGAAAACCAAATAACGTATCTGGTGTATATTTGCACCGAATATTAGGTAGATAGGTAAGCCTGTAACGTAGAGCTAAGTTCCAGTTAGTAGCTATAAACTGTTCTGAGGTAAGTAAAGGCTCGGTAAAAGCCATTATTACCTATAACGCCAGCTCGAATCCAGATTCCAACAGAAACGTTCCCAAATAATGGGTTTTTGTAACGCGTGTATTTTCCATCTCTACAGAACCGACAGTGACAACCGACGTATCATCTACTCCCAGTACTTTCCTGAAAAATGGCTCGAAGGAAACTACGAATTCAAGGTAAAGCTGTCGCTTCCAGCTTTTAAAGTTGTAAGGTCACGACGGAAGCCTACAGCAATCTAGATCTAGACAACTCTATCACTGGGGTTGGCTATTAACTTTGATATTATTGCAGGGCGATGCTTTCGGCCTGGGAGTTTTGCGCTCCGGTCGCTGGAACATGACTCTTCGCGATTACTCTCAAACTACCCGCATCAAGCGCGATGGAGAACGCTTAGACGTGCATGTAGAAGTAGACCACATCGGAGACATGGAGATCCACGTAGGAAACTTGCTGAGAGGCAGTGGGATATTGGGTAAGCATTATCATAGCGAGCGCCAGTCGCTGTGAATTAGAAAAGGTACTACTCGTAGTAGCAAAGCCTACTATTTTAGGAAGACCTACTTGAAAAATTTTAGTTCGCAATATCAGTATCATTAACTGAAGGTAAACTCAGTGACTTAAATGTCCTAGAACCAAAATTAAGACCCTTTCAAATATCGGCGAGACGCAAATTTTTAGCCACCTTGTTTCATCATCAATACCTGGATCATCCAGGATCATCGATGAAAATCGTTGGAGCCGTTTCAGAGATTCAGATTCTACAATTGCTCGTTTAAAGATTAGATTAGATTAGATACCTACAAACTACAACATTTTTTTTGCCAACAATAAATTGAGTAACAGTAATAGTGGCCAGTTGTTTTCAGCTTCTTTAGATATCTCTAGTGGAACAATAGTAGAAATCTCTCCATTTGTTTTGACAGAGCGTATGCTGGACCGCGTCATCAATGCAACATGGAAGCCCGGCTTCGCAGTGATCAGGCCGCTCATCAACGACCTCGTCAGCACCGCCTTCACGGATATCTGGAGCAACTCCTTCAAGAACTTTCCACTCGATAACTTTATCAAGGGCTAACCTTTCAGAAATTTAGGTAATAGCCATATAATTTAGAAATTTTAGTTCTTAAAATTAGTCCATAGAATTACATCGTATCATAACTGTACCACGTCATTCATCATTACGCTGTAGTATTCACTTTTAATTGCATTACTTTAGTACAATTATTATTCATCTCCCCGCTCTCCTTTATTACTATTACGCTCACATCTACTTGTTGCAGTTACATTTTGTTGATTACTTATGCAGATTGGCGATGATTAGTTTGTTTTTTACGAGTACTACACGTGTCGTACCCTCTTTTATAAGTACTACCATACTTACATTTCTGTTTTACCGATTTGTATGGCTAATGTAACTAGTACCTACACGTGAGAACCTTTCATTGGCTATCTAGCACTAAGCAGTTATTATTTTTATTGTAAAAGCTGTTGGTTCTCCTACAAATAAATAAATAAATAAATAAATAAATAAATGATAGGCAATAACGAAATTGCTTATAGGATATTTGTGGTAAACTAGTCATTACTAACTTTAGTATGTAAATAAATACATTTTTTAGATAAGGTTTTGCTGTTGTGTTATAATTAAAAATGAAATACAGAAATATACGACATATCTCAATATTATATTTATTAAAAAATATAACCTAACTATATATATGACTTTATAATCATTAACAAATAACTCGCTCGTTCGTCGGAACTGGAATAGTCAACCTCAGTCTTCCAACACAAAAGAATACAAATCAAACCTGCACCGCGCGACCAACGGCGCAACAAGCGTACAGCGCACGACCCCGGCCTCCGCTATATAAATACTACACAATAACATTGCACCTTCCATTTTTTCTACATTATAATCCAGCTACAGTTATACACAAAAACATGCCTTCAAAAAGTCCCGGCTCCGCACTACAGCCTCGGCCAGTGCCTGCGATCATAAATTTAATGGATACGACCCGCTTTTGCCGATGTTTGATTTACTCATGTGTCAGTGGTATTACACTACAACAAAACTAAGTACATTTACAGACGAATAGTTATATCGACGTATTCGATACATAACGAGATACCTCTCGTCAGACATAACAGAAGCAAATTAACTATAACGCTGACAGCCGTTACTCAAATTACAAATTGAAGATTTAATCATAAAAACATCGTAATATTTTCAGCGTAGTTTCTACGTTAGGTAGGACCCTGTGGACCGTCGCGTGACGTAACATTATGTACGGACTAAAATCGTTGTAACAATTGCAGAGTCTTCGCGTCGCTAAATTGTGCACCAAGTAACACTGAGAATACAACAGCAGTATTTAAACTAATAAGCACGAGAATCAGATTTGTGTTTAATTCAAAGTAATATCTATGAACAAATAAAATGAATTTTACATCTATTATAAGCGTACAATATCAGGTAAAATTGTAATATGGACAAACAATTTCAATTATTAGTTTTAGTGAGGCAGTATCGAAGCCCACAAGTTTATTTCACTCGTACAAAATAATTTTGGTACAAACAAAGCAATAATATTTTGTACTACACAGTGCCATTTATAATACTCAGGTAAATTCAACATTTATGAAGCTCAGTCCTGTTTCAGTTTAATTACAATGGCGGCGGAGACTGGAATGGAACATTGTAAAGCTCTATCATCAAAAACTGGTTTACTAATGTCATGCAGTCAGTACCCCACGTCCAGTCCCAAAAAACTACCGCCTACAAACAAATACTCCAGCCTTAACAATGCTTTTTACTTCAGATAGAGCTACGCTTGCTATTCATCCATCACTTTAAGCCTACCTACTCATAACAGCCCATTTTATAAACCAAAGTCAGAGTTGTTACAGAGGCATGACTATAAGAACGTAATCTAAAATGTCTTGATATCCAAATGTTGCCAGCTCGAAAACAAACACAAATTGAATTCTTGAATTCACGATAAAATTCTAAACTAAATTTACAAGACAATTTTATTTTATGTTGCACCTACTACTTTCTCGTAAGTTTGGCCCCAGATCGTGTAAGAATTTAACAAATAACAAAACATATTTCCATAAGATACAATTGCCGGTTTGAGTTTACTTTTAGATCAAAGTCATAAAAATAACTACAAAACTTGTAACAATTAATTATAATAAAATATAAATATAACCGCATAATGAAAAATCTGAGTAGACACTTATACAAAATATTATCAAACCGAATAGAAAAACAATATTTTTGACGGAACTGCACGGGAACCAGTGTTCCAAAATTTATTTTCTTGCAAATTTCATCTCATTAAAATAATTTAACGTGCCAACCAGGTTAATGATCTCACGGGAAGTATATCTTAACAATATCGTAATTAAATTTAATAAATAAAAATATTGTAATACTATAAGCGGCAGTATGTCTGGCGGGACGCCCTCGTAAAGGAAGATCAATTCAGCGAAATATACGAAATATATGAACTTGTGGTGTTCCGTTATAAAGACACCACACATCACCCACTTTATATATTTTTGATTACAAAACGGAACTCAGCAAAACAATTTACATTCAACAATTCTCAAAAATAATGCCGTTCAAGCTGACTTATTTACAAATATTGATTGCAACCAGATTCCGTACGCTACCTACGCGTCGCGCCCTCCCATAACATTCAGACCGCTCTCACAAGTCTCCAAATTAAATCTAACATTAAAATTACTTTGATATGCACTTATTAATAGGTTTTTTACAATGAAATTTTGTGCTGTACACTAATCAAAACGACAGGACGGAGACGCGCGAACGTTTCGAGGTAATGCACTCACACTGCGGCAGACGCACTTTGTACTTATGTAATCAAAATACCGTTACAGAAATAAAAATGTAGGCGTTCGCCGCGTGTCCGTCGATCGGCTGCTATATTTACAACGACAACTAAACGAAACAACAATGGAACCTAACGACAATCGGATAACTAAATATTTGGCAAACAACGGAACAATGTGCAATGCAAACTATAGTCATACAAGGCAGATGCACGACGAATGGAACACTAGAGCTAGCTTTACAAGTAAAATCGAAGGCCGCTAAGATATCACCGTTCATTACACCGTAATATGTACAAGCGGGTGCCGGCCGCGCCGCCATTCGTTTGAGCGAGACTATGTACAGGAGCGCGCACGGCGCGGCCGCACCCGCGGCCACGGGCCGTCGCCTACGACCTGCCCCACAGCCACACTAGCTAAAACCACATTACAAAATATGAGCATTACAACATTTTATCAACTGGAGTCTGGAGTAGAATCATTGTTCTCTCTTTGAAGCTTAATAGGATACTTGGTGTAGAGCAGTTCGTAGGCAGCCTGCGCTCGGCTGAGACGCCGCCATTACATAGTTGCACTCGAGGAACATTTCTATCGACACCTTTAGGCGTTTCAACCGACTATCAAATGAAGCTCGGAACTTTGATCATAACATTTTTAGCACCAAAATGACCAGAAACTCAATTTCGTCAGATGATTGTTGTTCTGGATCAAAGATTTCACGTTAATCGTTATAAAAAGAACGTTCGAATGATAAGACGTATCCAATTGTTAAGTTCCGAGCCCCGTCATTTTTGATTCTATAACAAGACGCGAGACAAGTCTCGTCTAAATATATATAAAACTACGACGCGTGATTGTCAAAATCAACATAAAATATTTACCAAATAGGTAGTAACAGTTTCAGAAACCATCACAAAGAACTTTCTGAATTTAAATCCTTTAAATGAAAGCAGTATTTTGAGAAAAACTTTAGGTACCGGCTTTCTATTGTTGCGCTCATCATACAGGGATTCTGAAAGCGATATCAAATTTGCTAAAACCTGTTGCAGATCGTAAAATTACGTGCAAATTATTAGTGTTCGATGTGAAGAATTCTGAAAGAAGTCGATATAAGATCATCACTGATTCAACCGAACTAACACTTATTTCAGTAGAGCCGCGCGCTCCGCCAGTGGTGTCCGACACTGTGGCAGATCACTAGAACTCGAAGTCGAACAGTTCGGAGAGGCCTTCGTCGTGGTCGAGGCAGAACCCGTAGTCGGAGGCGGACATCGGCGGCTCCAGCGCTAGGAACGGCTCCAACTCGAGTGGCTCTGAAACAGTTTCAAAATACGCCGCTGATTTATTGCTCATATTTATCCGACCTGAAAAAGTTTGAGTACGGAATACTAACTACTGTGTGAAATGTGGGCATGTGCCAAATATCACGTTTGGATGTGTCTCTGACTACCCTATTTAAACTTACGCGATCTGAACACATTATTATTACGGGTATTTATCGCGTTTTATTTGCCTATTTTTTTCCGTCATCCCGTGATCACGACAGTGTGTAAACCTATCGAAATGTCGGGAAAAATAGGTAAGTAAAAAGCGATAAATACCCGTTCAATACTAATAATAATACCCTCTTTAAATAACCTCAAAGATCTAAGTAACTAGAGATCTGAGATCTCCTCAGATCTTGGGGATTACAGTCGTGATCATGTTCATGAATAAGTTTGAAGATGGACCGGACCGTATCTCGATCTAAACTACAACACTTGTGTGAGTACTAAGTGATGAATGATGATAGAATGGAATGATGTTCCAAAAATAATTTTACAAACCGAATGTCGTTACTACAGTCTTTGTCGAATATGGAATCAGTTTACCCAGTTCCGCATACAATTGAACTTGAATTATTTAGAAATTACAAGTTTATATTACAAACATTTATTGGTTCTATTTTTTGGAAAAGTGAAATCCTGCAGTCGATATCCTTATCCGAATATTTACAAAATTTTATTTTACACCGACTTGTAATTTTAAATAAATCAATAAATTTGATTGTCAGAATTTTCAGCTATTATACGATACTTAGCTAGTTTTGTTGTACATTTCCAACAATTACAACCAGATTACAATTATTTATCATGGACAAAACTTGTATAACATAAGCAATGGAACAAAAACTGTAAACCGCAAAGAAAGCGTTTATTTTAACCGTAAAGCGAAAGTAAACGGATTCTTCAGAAATAAACCAAATTGTCTCAATTATTGGTACAGTACAGTGAAGCAGACCATTATAAAATACATAATATGTATTTGCACGTTTAAAATATTAGTTTCTACTTTTGAAGGCACGTACGTTCTTGTCAACTCGCACCTGAGAAGTTGAAATCTTCTAAAGCACATAGTTTTTTTAATAAAATTAAATTGTATTTTAAAATATTTACAGACGCAGACGCACCTTTATACGCACACAGTTATTGACATCACAACACAAAGGCAACCTAATGCATTAATAGTATTATACATTTAGGATTAATAAGCACATTAACGATATCTATTACTCGGAGATTCAGGAAAAGGAAGGATTCAAGAAAATTTGTTATAATTATCTTCCTTTATTTTTACATTTATGTTCTATTTTTTCTTACTACTTTCGTAAATTCTCCGATACCTTTCTACTCAATGATTTCATGATTGTTTTTAAAAAACAATTTTGTTTATCTCATAAAATATTGGTTACTTTTAAATGTACCCTTCGTGAAATAACTTATCATCAATCAATCCTTTATTGCTCCATCTCCATGCTATCAGCGAAAAAGATCTGCTCTAAAATCAAGGATAAAAAAGATTTTAAAATAACGGTAAAATATCAAAATGAGTAGAAAGGCACACCCCTACATTAGACAGAGACACGCGCACATCACAAGTGGACCACATCACATTCCAGTGCATTTTCATAGAAACGTTCACGCCATAGGTTGGTTGCCTTAACAGCTTTGTGAAATAATCAGATCCTTATAACACTTATTAGACATTGCGATGGGGTCCAACGTAATGTGAACCATACAAACAACAAGTGCATACAAATATAGTTCTGCCGAAAAAAATAAGCCGGATTCGAGTTAGTCAGAGAGAGTAAAATCCACAAAATATCACATAGCCAAGCGTGTTTCATAGACCTATTTATATCGGCAGAACCTTAGACTGGATATACAGAACCAAAAGCTGTGCTAAGAAAGAAAAACAACCAATAAGATTACTGCATTTTGTAATCGTCTCAGGCTCTAATTGGTGTATTTTTGCTTTCTCGCACATCGTTATTGGTTACTCGGATAGGCAGTCGTCGAGTTAGAGATGAGCGTTGTTACTGCGATGTGGTGGTTAGTAGATGAGTTGTTAGTGGGGGCCGCCGTGAGCTGAATCCCATGGTGCTACAGGCACTCTGGAGCCTCACGGGGCACAGCTCGCGACGGCGCCCGTCCGCCGCGCCACGCCACCAGGATCCCACGCTTACACCACGCACACTTTACCTATTTTCACCGCACAGCGGCCTTACCACAAGCTCATCGGGCAATATCAAAATAATATAACTTTGATATTTCGTACCATGACGTATAAAATAATTTTATGTAGTGTTACTTCAAGCTTGAAATGTGACGTTTCTGTAACATTGTATGAGCTTGTGGTAAGGTCCTAAGTTCGTAAGAACTGGTGACACGACTAGTATAAGTAGTTCGGCGTACACTCAAGGGAAAAAGAATACGATTAAAAAATGCCATTTGGTCAAACAAAAATGTTACAATCGAGTTGTCATTCGTTAGAAATACCGTGTTATGATAGAAGTATAGAATCCCACGGTTACATTATTTTACATTCACGGGATATGAATACGACAAAGCAACTGTAATAATTTATTTTTATAAGTTTTTCTATTGCTAGCAAAGTTTAATCCGAGTTAGCACTTTTAAAAGATTTTGTTAAGTGTGTACTCGTATCTTTGAACAGCAGTTCAAATACTTTAATTATAAAGGCGATTTAAAAGTTCAAATAGTTTTATTATATACATTTGGAAAACTGAACATTTTCAGGGCGCTGTTTATTTACACGCATTAAGTGAAAATAGCACATATTATATACATACTCGGTAATATTTTTTTTTTAATTCGAGCATAAGTTATGTAATCAATATATTTATAATAATAATTTACTTACATTGAAATATTTAGTCATAACAATTTAAAAATTAAGAAAACGGAAAAAAGAAGGAGTAAGTATGTAATATTTGATTTTCGTATTTTTTTTAATAGCCTGTCTATATTAATATTTTAGAAACATACCTACTCTGTCCGCTGGTTTATATAATTTTAGTCAAAGTTAGTAAAGCTTCAATGAGTGAAAATGACGTTATATGGAACGCAGTGACAGAATAAGCATGCGAATAGTGATTGCACTTCCCAGGACCATCATTTACAGTTCAGAGTATGGACAGCAGGTTATGTGTTGTTAGAATTAGGGCCAAAGTACATAATACATGCCTTGAAAAGCATGTTTGTTGTGAAATGTCATTAGCAGTGTTTGTTGGACTACGATAGTTCGTTAGGCATTACTCTATTCTATGTAATTTGACCTTAACATTAAACATTGTTATCATGAAGAGTATCGTCTTAAATATATTTTTCTTATGCGTTTTTAGAAAAGATATTAAATATTTTCATGATTACTATTAAAAGCACAGTTCTTATGTATATGATTTTTTACTTACCATACGGCGATACAATTCATGTCTTAACACCAAATATACACTTACCGTGCTATGTACTTTTAAACTTACACGATCTGAACACATTATTATTAGTATTAGACGGGTATTTATCGCGTTTAAAGCGTCTACCCGTGACCACGACAGCGTGCAAACCTGTCTAAACGTCGGGAAAATATAAGGTAATTTAAACGCGATAAATACTTACCGTGCTGCCAACAGTACATCAATTCACAAATCTGACAAATATTTACAAAGCCCAGGAAAGTGCTCGCTGCCCAATGACGACTCTTAACACATAACTTTTTATGACCTGTTTCAATCATCAACTAAGTACAAATAAATATAAAGTATATAGAATATAAATTCAAAAAACATTTTCAGTTGGAATGTAAATTATTGAAAATACTGCAACTTTTTGAAAAGTTGTTTCATCTACACTAATATCATAAGGATTTAAAGGTTTTTTGTTTGTAGGTGAGTAGTACGTACAAACAAACTTTATCAGAGTTCAAAAATTCTTTCACCTTTAGAATGAACTTTCGGGATGAACGAACAGTCTATCTTATATAGGTACCTCGCGGGCGAAAGGAAGTTTTATTTACACTTATAGCGCGTAAAGTCACTCTATAAGTCGAGGGTGCCCTGCTCTAGCATGGTCTGAAATAGTCAGCGATCCTACAGAGTATATAGAACACCTTAGACTGGGTCCAAGAAGCAAGCGTAATGTTTGAAATAGTAGGTCTACCATGAGTTTTCACAATCTACACTCGCTAGCGACTGTAGTTAAAAAATTGTATGAAAACTTGTACAGCGCCTCTAGCGGATAGTTGGGTACGTGACAGCGTACTACAGCGACTGTAGTTTGCGCTTCATTCATTTGCTTAGAATTTGGTATCATGAGTAAAAATTTTGACTGATGTCATAGTAACGTACTATTACTACATTAGCCATAATGATATGCCGTGTCTTCTCTCGCCGTGGTGACCGACCGCACCGCACAGCTAGAACTCAGACTGTGATGTGATTGACACACAAATCACCGTCAGAGTACTAGATGCGAAGTGCGACTCCCATCTTCCAGTCGTGTACCTGTCTACGTGCTAATGATTTATGTGCTAACAGTTATAGTGCGACCAATGACATATGAAACTACATAGGCGGAAAATACCGGCGGGAATTTCTAGATTTGATTATAATTTATGAAATAAAATTGGTATTTCACACCTATGTAGAAAGTCATCCCCAACCAGTCTAAATAAATATCATGATGTGAGTTCCCATGTTCCATACTCTGGTCGGATTATGTTTCTAATTAATGATTCCTCACAAATGATTGTATATGAAGTGTATATGAAAAGTAACCACGCCACGTGTTGTTGTATGAATTCGAGATAGTGTCCCATGGACAATTGCTTGTTCCATAACATAAATGCATATAGTGTATCACTAACATAAGTTTTAGTATGCACGAAAGGCAGAGAATCTATTAAATCCATCATCCAAGTTAAAAAAAAACATTCTATGTACTATAATCTCCAGATTTTGGTACACATCTCTGCAGATGGCTACTGATCTTATTACTTAGATCGTTGACATTGTATAAGAGGATTATTCATGAGACACGTTCAAACATTATATTTGACATAAAAAATTATTGGAAAAAGGATTGAAAATTCAACTCATATTCGAATGTTTTCAGATATAACAAGTTATTCTCAGATTTCGTATATACTAAAACTGACTAAATGTAATAGGAGAGCATAGAACAGTAGATGAATACCTGATTCCTGGTCTTCTGTCTGCAGTTGGAAGCGGCCTCCGCCCATGATAGGCGCGAAGTCGTCGCTGTCCGCGATGAGCGCGTTCCGAAGCCGACCTCTCGCGCCGTCTGCAATAGTGTCAGTTCGTTATAGTCATTCACCACGGCAATCACTACGCTGGATTTCGTACTTATTAAACTCTTGTCCACTTCTGCTCTCCTGGTACTTCCGCATCAAAAACTAACTAAACTTTATGGCAAGAAATAAATTGGGTACACGTGAATAATACGTCTCCTCTTCTATACTATAATAACTGACTCTCGCGCAACTTTCCGCGTTTTAAGTAATATATAATTTCCCGTTTCTACAATATTTTATTGATGTTCAGCTCCTATTAGTCGTAGCGCGATGTTATATAGCCTATATAGCCTATATAGCCTTCCTCGATAAATGGACAATACAACACAACAATAATATTTAAATTCTAACCAGTAGTTCCTGAGATTAACGCGTTCAACGAACCAAACAAACAAACTTTTCAGCTTTATAATATTAATATAGATGTATAGTTCCGATCAACAGATCAGCAACGTTTGCGCTTCTAGTTCAGTCTAAAAATACTAGTAGTAGACTTACTGTCAGGTGTGGAGAGGGGTGTCTGCGGGGTGGAGGGCACCCCGCCGAGCGGCAGCGTGGGGTCCGTGACGCACGGCCGGCTCACCACCAGCGCACCGCTGCCGCCGGCGAGCTCCGGCTCGCGCTTGATAGGACATTCTTCCGGCTCGCGTTTTATAGGCGTCCTGTAAGGAATGAGTATCAGTAAAACTTACTACTCATCTAACTCAGCGACACGTCTCTGCATTCGCACTAGAGTGCGCCAAGATGCTTGGCTTCCTGTGATCCAATCGTTAAAAGGAAAACTTCAAAACTTCTATAAAACTTTTGACGAAATTCGGAAAACGTTTCTTTTCTGAAGGTCGGTCAAGTTTTCGTATGTTTAAATTATGGTTTCCAAAACGTGACCGAAACTCTTAACAATATTACATTGTCACATGTTTCAAAACTCGACATTTAAAGATCTTTGTTTGGCTTCTTAACTTTTTCATTTGATGTTATTGTGAGTGAAAAAATATAACATATATTAAAAGGATCACGATTTTTAACATTCCGTATAGCTTGAGCCACATTGTCGTATTTCCTTCGAAATTTTAAACAAAAACAGTCTCCACAGTTTGTCTTGGGAAATAAATGTAGCACGAGGCACGCACGTGCAGTCAGCCCTTATGGAGAGAGCGGATGCTGATTGTAGCTGAGCGATGAGCGGCGCGAGCAACGCCTTGTTGTCGTCCAACAGCGGGTCGAGAGGAAGGGAACCCGATACTGAAACAATATCAATAAATCCAATTTATTTTTGCACTTCCCATAATCCTGAGTCATTGCTGAATATTCTTATAAGCATGAGCTTCTAAGATGCCACGTAGGGGATACTAAAACCTGTGCAAACATGGACTTGTGAACGGATTATAAAGCATCAGAGGCTGCTAAATAAGCACTTACATGATGAAGGCGAAGGCGGTCTTTCCTTTGGACACAGGTAGACTTCTATTTCTCCAGACTGCGACTTCAGATGTATCGTGTAGCCCTTCTCGTCTGGCGTGGGAACCTGAAAAACATAAATTAGCATTTCAAACAAAGATAATTCTGTTATAAATAATGAGAAAAGCCTGTCGATGATAGTTGATATTTTTTGTGCATCAATTTTCGTTTTCTGCTCTCTGCTTTGTACGTATAATTCCGATATAATAGGAAATGCTAACTCCGCGGTCAGCTGGGAGTTGAGAACCAACTAAAAGAGACTACCAACATTGCGAGAGATGAACTTACGCTTAGCCTTGTATCGGGTGGCGCTTTGATAGGTATAACGGTTTGATTGCGGAACTCTCGAATGGATCTTAGATCCGCATAGGTGATATAGGCGCTGGCTCCGTGGTCGGCCGACAGGCGACTGAGCGCGCTCTCCGCTAGCTGCACGGCGCTGGCGACGCGCGTCTCCCGCGCGGCCAGCGCCCGCACCTCGCGCCGCAGCCGCCGCGCCCGGCCCTCGTCCGCCTCTACGCCGCGGATCCCACCTTCTGAACCCACGCCTAGAATATGATAACCATCTACAACTGTGTTACCGTACAGGCAAGCATCCTTCTGGACACACGCCTTGAATAGGACAACTTTATTCTTGTTTATTTTGATAACGACACGGTATTTTCGTGACGAGCCTGTCAAGCTTCTGGAGTGCCGGCCGTGCAGCGCAGCAGAAGGTAGTATGCTAGTCTAAGTCTATATTCTCATAACATGAACACAGCTGTAAAGTTTTATAAAATTGTTACAGAACTTACCATATTTCCACTGTATATTATTCTTAGATCTCTTTTCTAATATTCCTATGCCTTCTAGTACGTTTGTGATGTCGTAAATACGACGTTTTTGGACCGATAGATGTTCCGCCGCTATGTTCAAGTCGAGGACACCGTTGGGTGACGACTTCAACAACGCGACGAATTTTTTTGTAAGTAAACCTAATGATGTGTCAAATCTGGAACAAAGAAACTCATGGTGAAGTCGTCAATATACTTGAATCTAGGTGATAAAGCAGGGTCGATTTATTTTAAATGAATAAATAGCTCCAAAAATCAGAGGTCAATGACGTAATGTGGTAGGAGGCGCCACACTGATTCGGCCATCTGTCCAAGATCGCAAAATAATCATAGTTCAACAACATGTTCCTCATCCCTCAACATTACGCCCATAAACAAGTTATTTGGCATGAACACTGCCTCTTTTCCTCAAAAAGTAAGTGGAGACAATTACCTATTCACAAAGCGGCTACGTCACATGAAAAACATATTACCTGTATCAATGTTTAATACCTGGAACGTTCGGTGTATTTCTTCATAGAACTGGACGGTCGGCTGTATGGTGTGAGTACTTTGACTCGCTTCTGCTTAGGCGTCTTGAAATCAGCCTTCATGGGCACCACGTGTCCCTGGCTGCCGGAACTGCTTTCGCTTAGATTCAGTCTTCTTTTTACAGCCTGCAGACCAACAGATAACCAGGGTAAATGTGACGTCACCGTTATCAAATAATGTCGAAGTCGGGACTCCAGCAACTATCCTATCCAATGCGGATAAGGAATATGTGTGCTTCATAGTCCGTCAGTAAACCAGCTAGCCAGTATTAAGTGTGAAATTGAACTAGCAAGATGGACGCTGCTTGTGCAAAATACCACCTCGATGCATTGTGATGTTGATAACTGGACCAAAGAATAACCTGGCTTAGAATATAGTAAGTAATGGTACACAGCGGTTTGGTTATATTTAAGTTAGTTTTACGATCTGCCTGGAATGATTGGTAAGTAACACGCTTCTGTTTGAATGAGGAATAAAATATATATTGTATAAACGACAACAATATTATCAAATCCTAATGATGATTGAATATTCCATTTTATAGGGAAACTGAAATACTAAACTACTTAGCGAGTTATTTGATTAGTATAGCTCAAACATTAAAATAAGCTCAGCAGAAAGATGATAACGTTTCATAAATTTAATAATATCATATTAAAAACAGTTTCACTGCAGCACTGAACATTAATGAAAACATTTCCAGTTGTTCACTCATTGAGAACTGGGTATCATTAAACAGCTATCTAAAATCCACTCACTCTCAAGACAAAGTAAGTCATCCTTATCTTCTCATATCACTTGTACTCAAATCCTGGTACATTTATTAAGCACAGTCAAACTTCACTTCTACAACGCCTAGTTTTAACAATGTCCTAAATCCTAACCCGTACATTGACCCCATATTTAATTAATTGGTCCAAAATGTTGTCGATAGTGCGACGCGAACAAAATGACATGGCAGAATCGCGAAAAGATTACAAATACGCGAGGACGCGGAGGATGCACGAGGCATTTTCAATAAGGTCGTGCAACAAATTCAATTTGGACATGTAGTGCGCTGCCGAAGCCGAAGCCCCTAAAGGAAGTGTGGGGAGGGTACCCGGTAACAATACATGACATAAATTAGAATCAACACAAAAGCCGCTGAGCTCTCGGAAGGGACCTTTGGCGAAAGAATAGCAATTTCTTATCTCGCATTTTTTGTTATTAATAATAGTAAACCGGGTACTATTGTTAATTTGCCGGATTGTGGATCTTTGTGAGAGCAAGTACCCCAGCGCTGAGTTAATCAGGGCAGATGTTATTCCGAGTTGACGTCTAAGCAGATATAAAACTTCCCTTCGGTACAGCAAACATTTGCGCCATTATTATAATCAATCTCGCCTTTTGTACAATAACGGTAATAATAATTAATGCAACCGACATCGCATGGCCCGGCTTAGACCTACCAACTTCTTGAATAGATTAATTTAACCGATCCTATTGTAAAATATACTACACACGTCATCAACTTTTTTGGGTCTAAGAATTGGATAGAAATTAAATAGATACCTTGGTATCTATAGGTTCAGGTCAAAAGGGCCTGAGGGATAACAATGAAGGAATTTCGAATGCGAGGGAGGAATTGGGTAGGTACCTGGCCACGTGAGCAGGCCAGGGAGGCCGCCACATGTCGGTGGGCCTGGGCGACCGGCGCGTCGTGTCCGGGTTAACGGCACTCGAGACAAACCGCCAACACGTGTGGATCCTACCGATGCTGTGGTCACACTTTCGTTTGCTTTTATTATTGTACAATACTTAAGAAAGAACAAGCCTTCACCTTCAGACTAGGGCACAATATTAAGCCCAACCACTGCAGGTCAATGTTAATGGCGGGGCCACTACCGTGTCCCCAGATTTTGTTTTATATAAAACGTACAACTATTAATAATTATCTACTATAGTAATATTTAAAAAGGAAAGATTTGACTGTTTATTTCTTTGCAATAGGCTCCGAAACTACTGGACCGATTTCAAAAATTATTTCACCAATGTGTAGAATGAACTTTCAGGATGAACATATATTTTATACAGGTACTTCGCGGGCAACGCCGCGGGCGGAAGCTAGTCTGATTTAAAATCGTACAAGAAAAGAGCCTCTGGAGACGCACTTTAATCTTTTTACTATTGACTCGAAAGAACTAGTGACATGACAATAAAATTCCGTGTAAAAAAAATAACTACTTATGTAAAATTATCAGGTGATAGAGAAATAATGACTGAGTCGACGTCATTAAAATTTGAAGACTGTTCCTTACGAGGTCTAGAGACGCTCGTAGAAAGGAAGTTCGTAAGAACATTTTACGCGAATAAAATCGCGGGAGTTCCATTAGAACTAGAATAAGACCACACAGGAGACATTCGAGTTCGACAGAGAACGACGCCAACAGTACCATGTCTAAAGTAGATACATAATATATCCATCGCACACCGGAAAGAAACAATAACGGTCAGCAGTCATTCCTGTCACTTATTCCAGAAATGTATCCTCTTTTGTCCCTACTCGAATTCCTCGGAGAAAAGCTTATCGAACGGCCGAGACGAGGTACCAATCGAACGTTTCCCTCAAATCTGCTTCCTCCCCTAAATGGACTTTGAAGTTGAAGTATTGAGTTTGTGTAAAAACAAATTGTGAACCTTTGAACTGATCATTCAAAGGTTTCACAATCACTTGAGAAAAAAATAAGAAAATATGGCCAAACGCGATTAGGACTCGCGCCCTGAGGCTTCCTTCTCGGGTAACATGGCAGCAGCGACAAAATTTTGTGGACGCTTTTGTCGAGCATGTTGTCTCATATTTGCACGAGAAAGAACCAGACAAAACAGTCGACAAAATGTTGTCATGGCGCTCATGTTAGTCCGGCAGTACAAGTTTTTAGCTAGATTTATCCAATCTTGACGAATATTCCGTTGTTCCCAATACCTACTAAAGATAAATAGTGTTTGACCATGCATAGTGAAGGCTTCCGCGGACAGGCATCTAATTAGGTACTAGAATGACTAGGTAGTGGTCAGCTCACAAAACAATTAAACACTTCTAATACTATAAACGCGAAAGTTTGTGATTGGGTATTGGTGAGTAAACTTTACCTATGGTGAGTTAACTTTACATACTCATATATAATACTAGTACCTGGGTGACCGAGCTTTGCTTGGTTTTTTTTATTGGTAAACGACGTTTTCTAAAAATGAAACCTAGCTAGATCGATTTATCGGCCCCGAAACCCTCTGCATACTAAATTTCATGAAAATCGCTGGAGCCGTTTCCGAGATTCCAATTATACTATGTATATATATACGAGAATTGCTCGTTTAAAGGTATAAGATTTACACACTGTAACAACTGAAAGAATTGGGATGAAACTTATGCTTCGCAGCAATTTATGACGACATTTTGGACAGTTAAAAACAATACAAATTGTAGTAATTAGCCCTATTTTTTTAACCTAATCAAAAGTAGGAAAACATCTAACGTTAAAAATTTACATAATATGTTAAACCAAGTTATTCATTAAAAAAACACATGTAGTTTTCATTGAATTAGTGCTATCCCTTGATGGTGCTCTCTACAAAACAGGAGCTTACGACAAATACACCAATCACCCACATACAGAGAAGACAGAGCAGACCAATGAAAATTCCGCACTAATCGATTTAGACGTGACAATGTGTAACGTTGTCGTGTGAACTAGGACTTTATTATCTCTAACGAAGACATAGTCGTAAGTCATATAAGTACGAGTATCACAAAGTCACATCGTAATGCTTATCCTACTAATATTATAAACGCGAAAGTTTGTAAGAATGTATGGATGGATGTCAGAATGTCTGGATGTATGTTTGTTACTCTTTCACGCTGAAACGGCTGAACGGATCTGGATGAAATTTGGCACAGATATAGATTATGGTCTAGAATAACACATAGGCTACAATTTGTCCCGGAAAAATGTACGGTTCCCGCGGGATAGATTTGTTTTTGTTTTTCAAGGTACCACGCGGGCGAAGCCGTGGGCGGAAGCTAGTCTATTATAATTAACCGACTCCAAAATTGGAGGAGATTCTCAATTCGACTGTATGTTTTTTTAACATTATCTCAAAAAAAGATGCTGAAAATCTAAAATTTAATGGGTTATCTTTATCCAAGCACAAACATACAAAAGCTGTCTTTTCCTGATTATAATCTTTATCAATCCAAAAGTAACTAGGTACATACATAGCCAATGTTTAAAAATAATTAGCTATGCAGGTAAGTACAAAACAAAACCATAGTCACGAAAGTTGTGTAATGTCCAAGGCAAAAATAAAAGAATTGGCAATCGCCAAAGCTTTTAAAATCAACATCGTCGAAAGAAATCCCAGCGTCCTTTACAGTTACCAAAAATTCCAATAACCCGTCAAAAGTAACTATCTGGCTTGTGATTGGTGCATCCCTTGTAGGGTCCTCGTAAGGGCGGTTTGGGGATAAACGCCGACACACGCACCCCTAAAGCGACGGCTCACGGGGCGCCCAACAACCGCCATTTTGGTTGGCTGTAATTATTGGAAATAGATGCCACTAAATCCCGTTCGAAATGCACGAACTTGGATATATTGTGGCACCTGGAATTTGGGTAACCTCAGGTTTTCAACAAGGATGTAGATTAGACAGGTTGTTAACAAGTGGAATTTCAACAAAAAATATGGCTGTATCTTTTAAATAGTTTTTAAAACAAACATCCATGCTATGCTTTACTAGCATGCTCCATTCTATGAACCCAGTAAATAACATTTTCGTAAGAAAAGATAGTGGTAAGATAAGCTTTAAATTTCAAAAAGTAACTTAGGTACAGTTTTTATGAATTTATTTTAAATGCCTATCTAAGAACTTAATCTAATAAGTATCTACCTATGTATCTTTAACATAAAAATGATAAAAAAAAACATAAGTGAAGTTGTATCTAGATATCTACCAAACCCAAAACATAGATAGACATCCCTTTACAACTAAGTTCAATGAACCCTTTAGAGCTGTTGACCCCATATTCGTTACGGACCCCTCTATTTCGAAACATACCAGTTCTAAAGAACATGCAAAATATGCAGATGGTCATAACCTCAAAGAAAATAATTATCATTATTTATGGGAACAAAGTTAAGGATAAATAGGTCTACCAACTTATGTACTGGCCATGGACAATGCATGTAAATGGACATAGGTATAATAGGTACCATCTAAATATAATATTTAGACTTTCAAACAATAAGCATTTTTTTATGTGAATAAATGTATCACAAAATATGCTATCAGACCTATGCTATGCTAAAGACTGTTATCAGACCTTTTAATTTACTTAACATTACAAGATTTAAGAGTTATCTTCAGATTTATTTGTTGCTTTACTTTTTATTGACTTTTCAATCAACAGTGCATTGATGTATTGATCAAACTTATTTCAACGATGGCTAAGTCTGGTGATGAAGTTATTGGGCACCAAGGCTTCCATTGCAGTCTAATAAACAACTAATGAGATGATGAACAATTACAGACTAGAATTGATCTCATTGAACCTACCATGTCATGACTTCCTGATTGTGCTATTAATTGTATATTATATAGTTTTATAAAACTTCTGGGTACAGCTGTTAATAGTAATAGTGCCACTTGATCCACACTAACTTCCAAAGAGATGGCAATGCACAAGAAAAACTTTCTTTTTATTCAGTCAAGCGCAATGCTAATTTGATTAACACAAATACTGAAGACACATTCCATCGATATCATTTTTACACCTTGAACAAAACTTTTGTTGATTCGGCATTGACACAAAATGTATGATTAGAATAATAATTCTTGGTCTTGGTTAACAATCTGTTTTAGGATGGCACAATAAAAGATTCATCTTTATAGATTAGAGAATTAGAAAAAACATCATTAAACAAGTACCTACCTAACTAGCAGATGATGTTGCTCATTATTATGATGCAGGCAGTTGTATCGATTAAATTATAAGTTACCTTAACTTGGAATATTATGTGGATTAAAACCTATACATAATTACATAATATTTGATAATTCAATCAAATTCAAATAGAAAATACCTAAAACAGGATTTCATCATTGTATAGCTTGTAGAATGTCCCGCTTTATCTATTGGACAAGTCAGGTGGGAATTGAGTGGATTCCCAATTGACAATTTAATTTAAAATAAATACCATACATTCTCTAGTTGCAGATTATTTGAGATTAAATTTATTGTTATTTATATATTGATATGATGGCAGATGCAGATAAAGGTACTAAAGGTCAAGAAAAATATTTATTGATTCTCCAAAATAAGTGATTCAAACATTAGAAGATATTCTATTTTTATCATAAAAGATTTCCATGGTAAACTAGAAACCCCTAAAATCGCATTCATGGGCATAATTATATCAGGTGCCTATCTTAGACTATCAGACTTACTTCAGACGTCTTCGGCGGTGCGGTAAGCGCCTCGCGCCGGATCTGATGCTGTGGCGTGGCGCCGTAGCCATGGTCGAGGAGGTGGTAAGTGATGGGCTGGCTGGGGCTGTCATCCAAGAGTGTGGTGTGCGAAGGAGACGTCCCGGCGCGGACCACCAGCTCAGCCTCGCCCTCCGCCGGCCCTCGCTTCACCCCCCTCGGCATCGCTGTCAAATAATACCATTTATCATTTTTACTGTAGCGATCACTCACTGGCTACTCCAAACTATGACGCTCCATCCATAATCATCACAATTCAATTAGCAAAGAGGTTAGGGGCGCCGCGCGCGCGGAAATCTCTAGTGAGAAGCCTCCAAAGCGGAGTGGGTCGATAGGTGAATTGTTATGCTTCGTGTTATACCTAGAGGCACTGCTCCAGCTGACCAGTTTTGCTTACGTCATTTTTTCAACGACATATTTACCCTAGAATATCGACAACCTAGCGGTGGTATTTGCTCCGTTTCCTAAATCCTAAATCGGTAACTAAAACCAAGGTTTTTGACTAAAATTCTCATACGGATTTTGTAATACTTACAAAAGGTGTAAGCGGACGATCTCCAAATTTATAACCATAAAACGACATTAAATGTTTTGCGACACAAACGCTACATTATCGAGTACTCAAAATAAAATGTCCGCCGCTTTGTAGGTCCTCCCGAGTGAACTCGTGGACATTGAAGCGCTCGATATTTATGTTTACCTATATGAAAAACTGTTCAAATCACATAATACGTTAATCACTGCATATTTCACTCACAAAACAATTTATGATCAAGGTCCTAGTCAACATTTTAAATTAAACTTATCAGACAAAAATGCGGAGCAATGAAAGAAACGGCGACGGCAGGAAGCTTTTTTCGAACATCTGGCTGGCTGCTTGCAAGCGAGCGATGAAACGGACGGACCGACCACACGGACGTAGCGTACCTACGTAGCAGTGGCGCGAACTACGCGCGCAGACGCGCGCGAAGCCGCCAAACCGAACAAACGACGAACACAACACACACAAACAGCCAGACCAACCAACGCAACCATCCGCATCCCCAAGAAGCAGCGAGGAGCCATACGAACCGACCCGACGCGATGCCGATATCTATCCAAATTCCTCCCCTAGCATGTTGAAGCCATAAAAAATTAACGAATTTTTGAATTCTTCGACCGGTTTTGCTGAACACCGGGGCGCCGCCGAAGAAATATTTATTGTAAGATAGTTATGATGTAGTTATCTATACTTACTATTAATATTATAAAGAGAAAAGTTTTTTATTTTTGTTACGAATAAACTCAAAAACTAGCTACCAACTTGTCGCTATAAATACGGTCCGATTTCAAAAATTCTTTCACCAATTCACCATTATTAACATTGTCCCTGAGTAATCTATTTTATGTAGGTACCTCGCGAGCAAAGCCGCGAGCGGAAGCTAGTATTAAATAAATAAATAACAGTAGGTACTTACATACGCTGCAAAAATGCAGAGAGAAAATATAGCTTTTGAAAAAAAATCGAAGTTGTAAAAAGTGGAGTTTCACTAATTCATGGGTACCTTACCTATCTAGAAAACTAAACTTGAGTAGAATAGAGAGGCAGGTCTGTCTGGGTCCTAACTTTTTGCCCAAGTCATCTATAAAATTAATATTATAATGAGGTAAATATAGGGCCGCGCCGACCCCCCACAGCGCCTGTGTGCGAAACCTATGAAGCGCCTCTTTTTTTCACGAAACTTCATGTTTCAACTTAGGTACCTATGTGTCGCCTGATACGGCAAAATTTTTAAATTTGGTCTATAAAAGTGGTGTACATTTTTTAGGTTTTACTTATCGATACTCCACTACAAAGAATATGTTGTTGTGTAAGTGTATCAAAAAAACAATTCGATGGCGGCGCCTCTATTGTCTTGGCGCCTGTGTGCGCCGCACACTTCGCACATAGGGGCGGCTCGACCCTGTAAATAGGTAGAGTTTGTTTGTATGTAGGAGGGTGATAATCTCTAACTACCGATCCGATTTCAAAAAATATTTCTCTATTTAACTACGTAGGTATCTACCTACTGTCTTTGCTGTCTTTCCTTTTTGATTGGAATTACTCAGTAGGTAGGTAAGGTTTAAAGTCGTCCATTTTAGTGCAAGTGGTTTGAGTGTAATTTTATTTTAGTTGGTCCTTCGAACCTTTCTTTTACTTTTAGTAAAGTAGGTAGGTACTTACCTATATTTATTTTAACTTAAATAGGTAAGACTCTATTATAAAATCTGTGGTAAGACCTTCTTATTCTTACCTAGCTAAGTTAACCAAGGTAGGTACACATACATACATAACAACATAAATACACAAACATTTCGAAATAAATGTTACAAAAGTAAGGGGGCATTTTTCTACCAGGCAATTTAACTATTTATTCATCATCGCCGAGCCGAAACCGCTAAAGTTAAAAAGCTGAAATTTGGAAGGTGGCTTCCTTTTATAACAAAACCAATCAATAGGGCGGGATTTTTGAAAATTCCTCTTTTCACATTTATGGGAGTGAAAAAGGGTGAAAACTTTAGTATGAAACTTTTCAACGCGTGGAGCGATTTTCATGAAACTTAGTTTGTGTAGGTATTAATGGGTAAAATGGGGTGTAGGTATTGGTTGTATGTATGGGGTGGGTGTAGGTAAGGGTTAGTATGCGATTTTTTTTAAGAGTTGTGTGATTTGTTTGAAACTGGGTTTAGATACTTTAAAAGAACGAAGTCGCGAGCGGGACAGCTAGTTAGTTTATAAAGAAAGAGCCTGCAGATGGAAAAACCATGAAGTCAATTGCGGTATTTTTTAATGTCAAAACACACTACGCGTAGGTAGGTATATGTAGACTATGTTAGCACATTTAATAGGTAGGTAATACCGTCAAACGTTTGAAAAAGTTCCTCGACATTAACTATGTCGGTATAGGACTATAGGTCATCCAACGGATCTAGGCATTCGTGAAGTTAGCCACAGGTGCGAGTTTGCGCATGTACAGTTCCGTCCCCCCCTCCTCATACCTCCAATTGCTCCCGAAAAACGATACTGCGCAGCTCTTGCGGCTAACTTCACGAATGCCTAGATTGGTTGAGCCAAATATACAGTTCCTTCCCCTCCCTCCTTATACCTCTAATTGCTCCCGAAAAACGATACTGCGCAGCTCTTGCGGCTAACTTCACGAATGCCTAGATTCGTTGGGCCATCTATACCTACATAGAAGTAAATCAAAAACGTTTGTTTGGGTGTTTGTTATAGCATTCCGTACAGTCAGCGTGTAGGCTATAGACGCTGTCAAAAAGTACCGCTTTGGCTTTGTTAAATACCTACATTGTATCAAGGGGTAAAAACCATGTAAAAACGTTTAAAAAAATTACCACAATTGCCCCATTCTAGGTAAATAGACAAGGTATATACCTACCTACATAGGTATATAAGCGTATATAAACGTATAGTATCTCGGAAGCGGATATACGAAAAGAGCCGCGAATTATAGCGGATGTGAGGAGCAAGGATAGCATAGACAAAAATCGTTCAACAATAATAGAGGTGTGTGTGTGTGTGTGTGTAGTGAGGTGTGTAGGAACGTTGAACAGATGATGTAACGATCGCAGAGAACCTTTTTTCAAGACTTCATTCGCGAAAAGAACTCTAGGATAAACTATTTTGTTCTGTCTTGAACTTCGGTGTAGTCCAGTTCCGTCCGTCCGACTAACACCTAATCATGACGAGGAATTTCGGTTCCTTTCTTCGAAATGGGACCCTGCCCACAAAAAAAAATAGTTTGACACAGTTATAGGACGTCAAACCATACCCGAACTACCGAACGAACTCGGATTAAAATGACTACCTACAGAATCACTTCAAAACTATTTATTTGTATTTTCGGTTCACTGCCTACATGTCAAAAAATTAAATAAAAGGTAGGTACTAGTTAAGTAGTATTAATTTAGAAAACCATTAATAAATATTAACAATTAATAAAAAACTTTGCAGGTAGGTATTGCCAAATAGCAACACTAGTCTGTGTCAAAGATTTAAAAAATCTTTGGTCTGTGTAACAAAAATAACCACCTATTGCTCAATATTTTTATTAAACAAATATCAATTATAATACATATCATATAATTATAATACATTTGAAAAACCTACATATGCAACAATATCTCACACAATAGATAGAAAAATTAAAAAAATAGAGGACCACCAAGATTTTTTTAAATTTTTTTTAATTTCAGCAAAACATTTTCTCTAACCTAATTTGTCCCACTGCTAGGCAAAGGTCTCCCCCATATCACAGAAGTTAAAACAATAAAAAATATTTCTTTTGGCTGCTGGTAAAATGGTCCAAAAGTACATACACAAATCACACCTGTTTCTCGATGGGGTAGGCAGAGACCATGGATCTCCAAAAGTAACAGCTCTGATTAGGGTAGTACAGACAGGCAGATATGATCAAGCTATAAGTTTTCATGAACTTTGGAACTTAAGCATCTAAAAATATATAAATAATATGTATTCTTAACAACAATATGCAAGTAGGCATATAACACTGATTTAAATATCAATTATAACAAATACTTCAAACTTATTATCCTTTGGTTCATCAATAATTTGCATGGCTGAATATGTGATAGCTTTGACTTCCGTGCCCTGAGGATGCCTACCAATTTGAAACTCTTCACCGAAGCATTTACATACTATCCTAAACTCTTCCGTATTGAACTCTGTGATCTCCAACTTCTTACATATTAAAAATGGTTCAACTGAAAATAAAAACAGTAGTTCATCAAGGAAATGGTAGAGTAGTCCCATCATATCATCAGCCGTTGCCTCAATTGTGTGAACTTCCTTGATCTGTACATAGTTCAATTCAGTCATGTAACCAAACATTGCCATTCCACATTGTTCAAAGGTTTCCTTCAAGCTGTCTCCCCATGCATGCAACCTTAAATGAGAAAATTAAATCATATAGCATACCTACTGGATTATTTGAGATGATGTAATCTTGTGTATTGTGTCAATATCTGTATAGGTACCTATCCAGATATATACTCAATATAACGATATAATCTGAAATTTTGTGTTGTTACAGTGGGATTATGGAATCGATTGTAAAAAGTAATGTTGGTTGTTTCGTCATTCAAATAATATCCTAGCAATGTGATTGAGAGTAGGTTTTGCATGATTATTGTGCCGATATATCGTTAAAAATTTTGCAAAGTAGACATCCTGGTTGGAAAATAATGCTACTGGCAATAGCCGTTCAACTTTTATTGTAAGTACAGTTTTATGTTTCATTTTCATTTTATTTTATAATAACCATTCATGTTATCTATGATGACATTTTAGTTAACAGGGGCTTAGACCAGCCCACCGTTCATGTGTTTACTTTAGAAAAGAAATAGGTACATATTATTGTTGACTTACTGGACATCTGCTGTATGATCCAAATCTGTAAATTTAAGAACAAATTTTTAATTTTATAACAATTACACATTCATATTTACTAATTGATATTGTGATCAAAACCGTCCTGAATACGCACTGAATCACGGCAAAACTAACATTCATATTTCACCGGTGGGATCTGAAAATCATCTTCATGTAACCCCATTTCTTCATCCATTTTAGAGGGGTAGGTATTTAGAAAACGTGCACTGCGTAGCGTGTCTTAAATTTTAGACACAGGCAGGGACACCGGACATTCGGACAACAAAAACAAATTATTGAATTGAGAATTGAGATTGAGAAATACGACGAATGTAAATGAAAGAAAGAAATGGCATTTGTGGGCGGACCGGGCGGTCATCTGTCTATTTCTTTTCTTCATATTGGCATGGCGCGAGCACCATATTCATTCGTACTTGCCGGCTGTGTGACCGCGGTGCCGAACTGACATGACAGTTGACATTACATATGTCTTCTAAATGGGGCCACAAAGGGCCACAGAAAAAAAGAGCTGCCATAAAAAAGAAGTCAAATCAAAAAAAGAGTTCATGTAAAATGACAGAGTCGATTTCGATCGATATTATCCATCACTTCAGTCACAGAGTTGACAGTAAGGACAGGAGAAGCGTTCTATGGTTATTTATGCTTCAGTGGGTAGTAAGTTGCTTTGCATTGACTTTTTCGTGGTTTTTTAAAAGATCCTCTTGGTTTTATCTGCCAAATACATTTTGACAATAAAATATAATAATCATGCTCTTTTTTAATGGCAGTATATTTATAGTCTGTGGTAGCAGTAGAGGTAGAATGGGGAAGTATCCTCAAGAACTTATATAAGATCTGTACACAATAAATAATCAGCCAGAGAGTGACGTTTGACGTCATTTTTTTATTTATTTTCAAACTGGACAAACATTCGTGCGTTCGAATTTTACGATCTTCGTTTTTTTTTTCATTTTACTCGGTGACTAGATTTTCAATTTCCATTTTTTTTATTCGTCGAATTTATTAGTCTCAATAAAAAATACAATCATTTTTTTTCAAAATGGACCCTCTTTCTGTATTGCAAAATCGTATTGAGCAGCTGGAAGCCAAACTTGGTGTTGCGGCGAATAGCCTGGAAGGGCAACAAGGCGACTCTGCCACCACGAACCTCGTGAACACGGCTCAGGCTATTAACAACGCTACTGTGGGCCACGAGAAGCTTACGGAAGCTATGCAGATGGCTAATGAATTGAACAACTACACTGATCCAAATTTTGTGGAAAAGGTAAGATGCAGTTAAGTGCCTGAAATACCTACATAGGAACTAGAGTTTCTATATTTTTTGCAGAAACATGTAAACAAAGACCTGATGGAAGTGTTCATATTTTCTACATACATAATTATCAAATCAAGTTATACATTAAGTGTTTATGTGATATATTCTTGTTTATACCTTTATAAATTCTTGTTTTATTATATCTTTTTAACAGTTACAAGAGAGTGATATGCACATGCGGGAAGTAGCTGCAGCAGAACCTGTCCTTCGGCATCACTGCCGTTGCATGCATCACTGTAAACAGGTAATGCACTAAATTTCTTTTTTTCTAACAAAAACCATTAGGTATTTCAACTGAGCTCTTCTGTACATCTACCATGAGTTGTCACATTTAGATCGGCTGAAATTACTTCGGTGGTAATAGTTACTAGGACATCTGTCAAAATTGTTACTCATGGTACCAAATTCTAAGCAAATAAGTGAAGCGCAAACTACAGTTGCTGTAGTACGCTGTGACATAGGATAGTTAACTACGTTATGTTTTAGTACCCAACAATTCACTAGAGGCGCTGTACAAGTTTTCATACATTTTTTCAACTACAGTCGCTAGCAAGTGTAAATTGTGAAAACTCATGGTAGAACTACTGTGCGCTTTCACTTCTGTAAGTACTTTCCATAATACCATTGTATTACGTAATTCTAGGCTGCACCAGTCCTGGAGTCTGAAGCTATCCAGCAAGCCCCGCAGATGCATGCTGCAGTTAACCAGATGCAATCTGAGGCTGCTGCAGTGAAGGCTGAATCTGATAGGGTAACTTCATTTCATAATTTAACTAAAGCATTTTGTTTATTGACACTCAAAATAACATAATTGATAGTGACTAACCATTCCATTATATATATATGGTCTTCCGTGACGCCGCAGAGCAAGAGCTGAACAAAATTTAATTAAATTTGATAAAAAACACTTTAAAATGTTATCTGCAATAGGCATAGGTAATAGTTCGAGGCCTGACCACAAGTTCTTCAGGCAATATCAAAGTAATATTAAGAAGTACTCTGACCTATAAATGTTTTAAATTGTTTTAGTTCAACCTTGGTAATAGCTTGTGGTCCCTGAGCTGTAAAGTTTGGGTGCTATTATTAGAATTATAAAATGTTGTCTTCAGGTTACCCATGGCATACAGGAGTTGGCAGAGACGTGTGGCGCTGCGGCATCTGACGCGTCGCAGGAACTGGCTGATGTAGCTCAAAAGGTAGAGCAAGTTGAAGAAAAGATGTTCCCCAGGCGAAGGAATGGACTTGACTAACAGCAAAAAAAATCTACTTATTGTTGGCGGTGCTTTTTTTTATTTATTTTTTCAATTTTTAATGCACCTTTTAAATTATAGCAGTGTATGCAATTATAAGTATTTGATAAAAACAAATTTCTGCTTATTACAACTTGTATTCAAGCTTGTTGGGTAGTAATGTGTAGGTCTTTTTGAAACAGCTGGTGTAAAAGCAAACAACTCATCTGTGACCGGATCTGGTGTGACTCATTGGGAACCCACCATGGGGGGGGACAGCTTAGTGAGGATTATGATAATAAACCTTAATTTTGGTCCCAATTTGTACTTGCCTCTTCCCACTTGCCAATACCTGTTGGTAAAATAAAAAAAAATATAAGGTTTTTTCGTTGGCGTTGAAAGGGTTAAATTAGAAAGCTGTGTCAAGTCAACTTGACGCAAACATGATTCAGCATGTCACTGATTCCAGAAAATAAAAATAAAAACAAATAAAAAATAATAAATGCGAAGCAGACACCAAATTAGAGAAGTCCATTATTTCATCTATGACCAGTATGACCTACCTATATTTTTTTTCTACCTATGTATTTGTGGTTTAAATTTCAATAGCGCAAAAATCGAATGAAACCTCCGACCACCCACAGACTACTAGGAAGCTAACGCATGCCTCTCAAGGGTGATATTACACATAACAAATATCTTTGTCCAATTATGATGTTCAATATTTGATCAAATGACATATTATAATATTATGTTAATGTTTGATGAAGTCGTCCAATTTCTTTGATCAAATGTACATTGGACCAAGATATTTGATAAATGTAATACCACCTTTACATACATCTTGACCGTGCTGAAGAGTGTAATTAGAAATATTGACAAAATTGTGGCTCCTCCCACAAAAGCCAATAATGTAAATAAACCGAAATAAATGAATGTCTTTGCGCAAAAGTCAAAAGTATACAGATGAGTAGAAAAATAACTACCTCCACAGTATATAATAGTTTATTTTTAAATAAAAGATTCATATTTATGTGTTTGAGCCTTCGCTTGAACCACCTAGAGATTACGCTTCATGTATCTGTCACTCAAATAGCTAAAGTCAGTGTCAGTCAACTGTCAAAGGAGACATCCGTGACGTTACTCCCTCTCCAATCAGCAGCGCGCGGTGCGGCGGGTGCGCCGTGTTCCTCAGTACGCTTTTGAAATTCGAACAAGTCACTCGTTTCGTGTGGTTTAACTCTGACATGAATTTGGAAAACCGATTCTCCGTAAGTAACCACATTGGAGTACCATTATAAGCATCATAATACCGCTCGGCCGGCATGGCGTCGCCGAACTTGTCCATACATGTTGTGACCCTTACATGCATGGACTAGAGCGACGCCGACTGCTTATTGGTACTAGCGTGTCGCCTGGCCGATGGCCGACGACACGCCGTCGCGCCGCCGGGCACCGGCACACGCCAGGCTACACTACGTCGCCCCGCACATAGCGTAGTCTTACACGACCGACGACGCCCCAGGCGCCGTCGGTGGTCGCTAGTAATATTATGTTGGCTTTGACCGCCTCTTTGGCCAAAAATACGATGCTGTCTGTCAAGAGCATTCTTGCTTTCAGACAATGGAGAGAGCTACTACACTGGGTGCATTAGCCGACAGACCGTGCTCGTCTGGCGAAGCGTCGGCATTTGCTGCAGTAATCGAGGCACTTGAGGAAAAATTTCCGAATAATTGGCAATCCTGGGAAGTCCAAGATTGGTCTTTTGAAGAACTTTTTGGCACTGATATATCGGCAACGATAGACAGTAAACTTAGGTTTGCCATACCGACGACGGACTTAGCCAGAGCATTTACTCCAAACTGCAAGTCGTTATCCGAGAGAAGATATAGAAGCATCAGAGCGAAAATTCTACAATGGCCTTTAGGAAGAGCCTTGCTTTATGCCCCGCATAATATTATGGAAAAAATACACGGCTCGGGAACAGCTACTTCAATTTCATGAATGCTGTTCATACCATCAAAAATAAATTGACAAATCGCAAGAGTGCTTTAACTGAACTC
The DNA here is from genome assembly GCA_963675405.1 of Cosmorhoe ocellata. Lineage (NCBI taxonomy): Eukaryota > Metazoa > Arthropoda > Insecta > Lepidoptera > Geometridae > Cosmorhoe > Cosmorhoe ocellata. Next base: position 9,132,182 of record OY776246.1, on the reverse strand, counting down.
CGAGGGGAACAAACTGTTACATCAAGCCCTTCTACTTCTGAGCGGTCTATCGGACTAAGCGACCTGGTGATGCAATAATGGAAGTCGAGAGTGTTTGCTCAAAGAAAGAAAGTAGCGATCAACTCTTGGTTTCAGTTCTGAACCAGCAAATGGAAATGCTCAGCCGCTTGTTATCTACGCAGAACGAACAAAATTAGTTTGTCAGTGTCAGTGTCAATATGCGTTAGCATCCTACTTTGGTTTCTCTGTCTACGATCCTACTAGTCTGTGGTGTCAATTGTTTTAATATTTTTCCACGTCACAAAGTCAGGCTGCTACTTTTACAAAAAAAACTGAGGAACAATATAGAACCGTTTTCCCCCCGAAGGGTAGAAAACGGATATTTAGGTTTTAGCCGAAGCTTGAACCACCGCCTTTCAGAACCTTGCCGGCTTATTCAACGGAACTGAAGAACACGGCGCACCCGCCGCACCGCGCGCTGCTGATTGGAGAGGGAGTAACGTCACGGATGTCTCCTTTGACAGTTGACTGACACTGACTTTAGCTATTTGAGTGACAGATACATGAAGCGTAATCTCTAGGTGGTTCAAGCTTCGGCTAAAACCTAAATATCCGTTTTCTACCCTTCGGGGGGAAAACGGTTCTATATTGTTCCTCAGTTTTTTTTGTAAAAGTAGCAGCCTGACTTTGTGACGTGAGAAAAATATTAAAACAATTGACACCACAGACTAGTAGGATGCTAACGCATATTGACACTGACACTGACAAACTAATCTCCATTTATGACACAAGTCAAAAAAAGAAGAAAAAATTTTTAAGAATGATAAGCTTGCAATGCAAAGCAAAGATGCTATTAATCAAATCACTTGTATGTTCTGTGGCCAACAGCCAAGCAAAGATCCCTAGTATAGTACGTTTGTGAAAGCAAGCCAGTAAATAAAAGCGAGCAAGCATTTAGTAATACTTATTACAAGAGAAAAGATGCCAATAGTGGCGCGGTCGGTCGTCGAAAATTCAGTATTTGTTTTCTAAAACATTGAAACAATAATGGCAGATGTAGCTGTTGAAGCAGCTCCCGGCGATGAAAATGATGATAGTTGGTTATATGGAGACGGCACGGAGCAAACCTCTGAGAAACCGCCGGGAGAAGACAACAAGACGCCTGAGCCAGAAGCCACTACAGCAGCCGTAAGATTTATCATTAATTACGTTATTCAATAACTTACTGAGCTGTAGAATTTAAGTTAGATAGAACCATGAAAATAACAAAGTTTTATGACGATGACGTTCCATAACCTAACCTTTCCGAGCTTCATTACTGTGAATGCAAATGAGCTCTAGCAATAGGCGATGGTAGTGGCTATCAACTCATTTGGCTATCTCCAATATCACACAGATATTAGTTACTATAGAATTTTTCATTGATCCCTATCACCAGAAAAAATTGGAAGTGTAGAGAACTCAGTAGTCTTTCTTCCGAAGAGTAGACAAAAAATCGCCATGCTAAGGGGGCAGGGTAGCAATTTTGTCTCCTTTCTAGACTTTCTAGTACATAGTTGAAGTGAGAACACATTCTCACATCATTACGATAGCTGCACTGCTCATTGCTTACTATAAACATGCAATAAATCATCACAACTCATGCTATGCCACAAGTGGTTCCTAAATCAAATTGTTGTTTTAAAGGCAGAGGAAAAAGAACCGGATGAAACAGAAGCAGCTGACTCCCATTTCAACGATGAGCACTTTGAGGATGTCAGTCAGGATGAGGATAAGGCAAATGGAGAAGAAGGAGACTCCGACTCGGATGACAGCGATGATATTAAAGTTACCATTGGAGAGATTAAGTCTGGACCAGCAGCATATGGCAGTTTAAATATTAAGGTTAGTAGTTACCGACATCAAGTAAATATCCAAAATAATAATTGAGTATATTTAGTATTGCAAATTATACTATTATGATGATGCTCAGGGAATTAGATGCATGTATAATACAGTAAAAGCTCTTTATTCACACTTCCTACATTTGCGTTTTCACTATTCGTGGATTAAAAAATTGTGACCCAATTCCTTTATTCGCAGCTAAAAATTTCTTTATTCGCGGATCTAATAAGTACATACCCCCTATAATCCCATATAAATTACCATTCCGTATTCACGGTTTCAGTATTCGCGGCATATTTATGGAACGTAACCCCTGCAAATAAGGAGCTTTTACTGTAATAACAACTTGTAGAGAGAAATTTGATTCACATTGTAAAATCTAGAACTATTTGAATATAGAGAGGGGTAGGCCTAGTAGCAGCAGGGCCAGCAGAAAAGCCCCGCACGATAACAACTACAGGCAAAGTATCCCTAGAAGACCTGGATGGACCTGGCAGCATCAATGGAGTCCCGGCTATGGAATTCAACATTGACACTATTGAGGACAAACCATGGAATAAGCCAGGCGCAGATATTTCAGGTGATCAGTTACATAATACATTTTTAAAATCTTTTTGAAAGTGCATGAAAAAAGTCTCTGAGGCACACCTTAATCCTGTCACGACACTGGTTCTCAAGAACTGTTGACAATAAGAAGAAACTTTTTTTGACTATTCTGAACTTAATGCCCATTGGATAGCAAATTCCTCTCTTTCCTAAATCTATTCTAGTCTAGGGCACTGTACGAATGTAATTTTGATACATTATACTCGTACATACAGTTATTAGAGTTATATTGACAATATCTAATATGTACCTAAGGTGTGAAGAAATAGAAAGAAATTTAAAATTAAGCTTTTTTATTATTCAGACTACTTCAACTACGGGTTCAATGAGGTGACGTGGAGTGCGTACTGTGAGAGACAGCGGCGCATGCGCGTAGGGGAGGCGGGCGTCATGCTCTTACCTTCTGCGCGACCGCCGGAGAACCGACGACCTCAGGGTAAGCTCACTAGCTCTATTATTATTTTTTCTAATGGTCCATAAGTAAATAGCTCAACTATTTCACATGTATTATATACTAGCTTCCGCTCACGGTTTCCCCCGTGTGGTAACTTGAAAAATAAAAACAAATCAAGCCCGCGGGAACCTTAAATTTTTCCGAGATAAAAAGTAGCCTATGTGCTGTTCCAGACTATAATCTCTATTTGTGCCAAATTTCACCAGATCCGTTGAGCCTTATAAGCATGAAAGAGTAACAAACATACATCCATACATTCTTACAAACTTTCGCTTTTATAATATTTGGAGGATAAATAGTTTTACCAATAGGAATAGGATTACCTTTCAAAATCAATGCACAGTCAGAACCATATCCTAGGGATCTTACTTTTGTGTATACAATCAAGTTTCTGAACTGTTAATTTACTCATAAACATACTTTCCTAATCCAACCAACATCTGTTATTTAATTTTTATCAAAATGTTTTTACTATTCCAGCATCTAGTAGAAGTAAGTACTTCTCACTCCTTTTGTAAGTGCTGCAATATATTTTAACTTGAATCAATAATGGCACTTGCTCCAATACAATATGGAGCTCTGCTATCTTATATCTGACTTGTAAGAGAAGTTAATGGACAAGTTGGTGTATAATTCCAGGACCTTCGAGACATGAAGAGATGCAAGGTCCACCACCCTCGCACCCGCATATGCACCCGCACCACCAGGGCCCGCCGATGCAAAATAACTTCCAATCAAGGGAAAACACAATCCAGGTAAAATAATATGTTTATTTCATATGCATCGAATAATCTACGACAGGCCAGACATTTTCGAACCAGAGTAAGCTTAAAGAGAATAATTATTTAAATACATTCCCCATTTATATGTGCATAGGTGAGCCACTGGATTAAAATTATTATCCATAAGCTATAATGTACATCATAAATTATAAGAACATAATATACAATGAATCTATCAGTTATCTGATTTCCATAATACAAGCTTTGTTTAGTTTGGGGCTAGATGGTGTTATGTGAAATGTCCACCAACTATTATAATATTATATTGAAAGGTGATGACGGCGGAGCGGCGCGAGTACCGGGGACACCCGCGCGAGCTGGCGCAGCCCGGCGAGTACTTCGGCGCGCCGCCGCCCGAACACTTCTACCCGCCGCACGCGCCCTACGCTGAACACTGGGGTTAGTCATTTCACCCGCTTGGTACACAGCAGATTGCTTCAAGCTGCAACTCCATAGTAAACTTGTGCCTTCTGCGCTGTAGGTAGTGGGTTCGATCCCCACCCAGGACTAACATTTGTGTGATGAACACAGATGTTTGTTCTGTGTCTGGGTGTTATTATTTATTCTATGTATGTGTTTACAAAAAAATGTATTTTTTTGTATTTTTTGTATTTAATCTATCAGCTATTTAATTCCCATAATACAAGCATTGCTTAGTTTAAAAAAAAAAACAATCTTCATCTACGAAGCGGCTGAAGGTAGCGCACTACTACGAGTAAACTGAGCAACTAGTGCAAAATTCTAGCATGCGGTGAAGCAGTTGCGAGACACATAAAGCAAACTATCAAATTTAACTGAATTGGATCAGTAGAGTTCAATAGCACTTGGATGGCAATACTTGTTTTAGTAAAGAATACAACAAACACTACCATTGCCTGTACAACACCGAGGGAAGTAAATACATTAAAAAAATGTATACTGTTACAGGACATGCCGACCCTCCGCCGGGCTGGGCGCCGAGCGAGATCAAGGAGCTGACGCCCGGGCCCGGGCCCACGCCCGTACCCGCTCCGGGACCGCCCATGGGACCACCGATAGGTAAACTAACTATCTGATAACAGATATTCCAATGGTAGCAAATACATTGCCACAACATAGTTAAAACGTGAACAATTAGATTGGAAAGTTTTTGAGTACCTATCTCGTTCAATGTAGGTCCGCCGCCGATGGGCGTGGCTCAACCCGTGCACATGCCACCACCGCACATGATGCCCGCGGCGCCGTACGGGTCTCCCTTCCGCCCGCATCCGCCGCCCCCGCACCCGCACGACCGAGAGCGCGACCGCGAGAGGGACAGAGATAGAGATCGCGAGCGCACACACGAGCGGGAACGCAGTGAACGTAGAGAGCGAGACAGGAGAGACGACGTAAGTTCTTAATCATTTTTCTGATCGTTTCACTTCAGTTTAACAAAACGACACTATACTAGTCTTTATCGTGTTCTCAATAATAGACAACGAGCTGTAGGACATATTTTGTAATACAATATATCTGTGAGTTGACATAATTAGCTCCAGGAACTTATTTTAATGCAACTTTTTTAATCCTACATGCCTTTATATTACAGGAGGACAGAGATAGAGACAGGGAGCGAGAGCGGGATAGAGACCGCGAACGATCAAGATCCATCAAACCTGACCGTACCAGAGAAAAGCAAGTTGATTTGTTTTGTTTATCCACACTATCAATGCGCTCAGTGCAATTCACCACTTGGCTTTTTAAAAGCGTAAAACTAATGTATTTTTGTCTATAGATCATACAGACGCGAGAGGTCGCGGTCTCGGTCGCGGCGCCACAAGTCGCGATCTAGATCGCCGCGAGCGCGCGATCGCTCCCGCGACCGCGAGCGCTCCGAGCGGGATCGCTCGCGTGACCGTTCCGAGCGAGACCGGGACCGAGAGCGCAGCGTCAAGCCCAAGATCAAGGACAAGGAGGAAAAAGAAGAAAAGTAGTTATAGGCTAGTATTAGGCGATGGGTGATTGTCATTGTTATTTTCTTGCACTGGAGCTTTATGAATGAATGAATAATAAATTCTGCCCTAAGACAAATTGTGTTTTATTCTGCCGATTGTGTTATGTATTGGGTGGGTTCATTAGGGCAAGGAATGAAACTACATAGTAATAATACAGAAATGCTTGTATTTTATAATTAATGTCTAAATAAATGGATCATATAAATGTTTCCTAGAGCTCACAGGCGCGGCGTCCAGAGCGACGGCCGCAGCGCGTCGCTCTCGACGTCGCGTCTTTTTTCATCACATCGGGTTTTTCTTCATGTTTTTGTACAGAATTATATTTTACAATAATTTTATTTTCAATTACAATCTAGACGTAAAAAAATCTTGAGGTGAGAAGGAAACTAAGCTTCCTATAAAAATAATTACAAATGGAAAATGAGGGCTACGCTTAGTGCGACTGGCTGGCAGACCTCGACCTAATCTATCAGTACAGGACTTTACAATCATCACTATAACCTACGGCTTGCGGCAGCGCGCGCCTGCGCCTACTAACATAAGCATTCTTCACTCGATAAGCGCTAGCCCCAAACGCTTGGGGGCTCATTAACTAAATAACTTAAATTAATTACATAAAAATATACAAAAATATCATTTTCACAAAATTATAATCGACAAACTATACACTCCGGCACTAAAAATATTCGATAACTGTGTACGATTTAAGCCGGTTTTAAACTTAAACGAGAGCTTGACTTGAAATAGTACAAAATAATAATAAACGTAATCACGACTATAGTGTCGATTGTCCAGAACTGCCTGCGGCATTTCCTCACCTCTCCAAGATTCAAGGTCCCCTAGCCCAGCTAATAGTAAATCTACATCGAGCTAAAATTATGGAAACTCACGGGATCTTCATCAGACCGTTCTTTCCATCGATTTATAAATTACATTGAGAAACGTTCAAATATTTATACATAGATTTTTACGAACAACGAATAATACTAGAACACTTACGACTAACACAATAAAACGTCACGCCGCGGTGAGGCGACGGCCGAGCACCGAAGTGGTCGACGCTGTACAACTATTGTTACAATTTTACCAATCGTTTTATAATACATGCGCCGATATTTACATTCGCGCGTCAGTCTGCGCCCGCCGCGGCCCGTGCGCGCTACATTTACAATACAACTAATATTAAACGACACGCGGCTCGCTCCCCAAATACCGGGTGCGCGACAATTACAAACTAATCGAGAGATTTTACACGGCGCCTCGGGGCACCGGAACTTAGGCTACGGCGCGCGGCGCGGCGGGCGTGCGGGGCGCAGCGGCGTCCATAGTTTACAAAATGTATACAATTATTTTTTACAATTAGGCGGCTGGTGAGATGGGCCGGCGCGTCTCCGCGGACGTTAATACTCGCGAGCGGACTACAAGACGGGGTTGGCGTTGGGCGGGCCGATGGGGCCGAGCTCGGGCGCCTTCATGAAGAACTTCTCCAGCTTGGCGATGATGTGCTTGCCGTACGTGTACTTGCGCAGCGAGCCGATGTGCGGCCGGATCTTGTGCATCAGCACCTTGCGCTGCGTCGGCTCCGCCACGTCGATCATCTTCTGCACCACGTAGTTCGCGTACTGGTCTTTCATCATCACGTGCAGCGCGCTGCAACAGACAACACACTGCTTAATTATCGCCATTCCTCTAATATACATTATATTGGCTTTGCTATACAACACTGACATTATAGCTATCGTGCACGTGCGCGTGCATACGATGGATGGAGTAAGTAACAAGTGTAGATACTGACTTGTCGTTGAACCCGCACAGCTCGTCGATCAGCAGCGCGCGCTCGTTGCGCGTGGCGTGGCTGACGCACTTCTCGACGACGTTAGAGGCGAACTTGTGCTGCGAGAGCGCGAGCACCTTGCCGCGCACGCCGGCCACCAGCCGCGCGCGGTCCTCCGCCGCGCCGTGCTCCAGCACGTGCTGCACCACGTAGTTGCCGTACTGGTCCTGCACCAGAACGCCACACGTTATTTCTCATTATCCCTTGGGAAAGGATCACAGCAACGCAGATCCTCCAGACTTGCCCTCTGCCCGTGATCCCCTTAATTACTTGTCATCAATGGTGCCAATAAGGAGTGCCGCGTAACTATATTTTTTGTTTAAAAAATACATTATTTTGTACATGTAAGTAAACGGAAGCGGTATTTATATGTAATTGCCATTAGCCATAAAATGTATGAGTTGACTTTGGGTCTGCGATTGCGTCCTAATGAATGAACACCACAAGGCCATCAGCTTCGTTGAGCAGATCTGTTTTTCAGTAACATGTGCGTCAGGATTGCCCAGAAGGATGATGATAGCGAGGTGGGTGAATGAATGATATGAATAGTGATTATAATTTGATATAAAGTGCTTTACCGAATATACCTGTATGAGTTGTTCTGTGTGCGCGTGCAGCTCGCTGAGCACGGGCGCCGTCTGCTCCTGCGTGCAGTGCTCCAGAATGCGCTGGATGACGCGGCAGCCGTACGGGTGCGTCGACAGCGCGTACACTTGCCCCGCGAACGCGTTTATTATGAACTGCAGCGCGGACGGCTCCACGCACTCTATGCATTTCTGGACCTGCAACATATACGAGTAAACGTATCACAATCTCGATATTGTCTAATTCGTTTTTTATAAATTGAAAAACCATGATTGGAAATCCTAAACTAGCGTGACTCAGCGTAACAAAATATTGAATTTACGAACCAATATTTCTCTTAATTTTTGGATTAGAATTATGACTTTAGCATTGGTAAGTGTTTACACACATTCGCGTCTGTTTACAATAGGTATTGTGTATATGGCGCGAGGAGTTAGAACCTAAACGACGAACACGACATTAGCACAAAATCTACGAAATTGATAAGAGGGAAGATGCCTACGATGAGACTGAGGCGGAGTAAAAATGTAAGCTGTGTCACAAATGCTGTATTAGATATAGTTGGCTAAGCGAATCTAGGCATTCGTGAAGTTAGCCGCAAGAGCTGCGCAGTTTCGTTTTTCGGGAGCAATTGGAGGTATGAGGGGGGGCGAAGGAACTGTACATGCGCAAACTGGCACCTGTGGCTAACTTCACGAATGCCTAGATCCGTTGGATGAACTATAGGTACATAATGTGTGTTCACTCACGACGTGGTTTCCGTTCTGGTCCTTGACGCACTTGAGCACGTGCCCGTCGAGCTCGCGCACCACCTCCTGCTGCTGCTCGGCGGGGATGGACTCGAGCGCCTTCTGGATGACGCGGCAGCCGTACATCTGCAGCGCGAGGTTCAGCACGTGCCCGCGCACCTGACGCAACACGCACTACACATACTAACCTGACCCGCACTACCGACTACTCGTGGTATACGGATAGCCGGAAGTAAACATGCTGGTGGCATGTCTATATCCGATAGTTTCATGTGAGCGGTTCTGACAGATTACCGTTAGAACTCTAATTTTATGATATTACTTGATAAACTTTGATAAACTTTATGATAAATGCAACATTTTTATTTTTATAATGCCGTTAATGGAGTTGTCTAGAATGGAACAGATTCAAATGCCAGTATAAGAGTGGACAATTCTAGTGATGGAGTCTAAAGACCGCTCAAAAGTGTTTAAAAAATGTAATGTAGTATGAGTTGAGATGTAACGTCTTTACGTCTTTCAATTTCCATACAGTACATACTAAAAAGATTATAATTTTCGATGTATTTATTTTAAAATGGAGTGGTACATTTGCAGAGTAGATGACATACCTTTTGCGCTAACGTTGTTTTCTGTTCTGTCGTGCCAAATTCGAAAAATTTCTGTATCACATAATTTCCAAATACATCTGTCATTAGGCTATACGCTGCACCGATTATTTCATTGAATACCATTTGTTTTTCTTGTACCGTTGCTCTTTCTAATTTTTGTTGTATAAATCTGAAAAATAATAACCTTTTATTATTGCAAAAACTGGTATAACCTGTTTTTTCAATGTTAAGGACAATTGCATATAAGTACAGTTCAGATGATAATTAGTGATCCTTATAGCAAATGAGTTAATTTCACTCACCTAGATCCATGTTGGTCCTGTGAAAATTCTACTATATGGTTTGCGAGATCTCTGAGTTGTAGGTTGGGGAATCTGTTATTGCGGAAGTCCTCGAGCAGCCGCGAGCGGCCGGCGGGCGGCTTGTCGCCGACCAGCGCGCCCACCGTCACGCCGCCCACGCCCACTCCACCCGTCACTAGCTCTGTAACGATATCATCATATACCTCTTGAGGAAAATTATATTTTATCCTTATCTACTCCGGCCAGTTTGAAGGTGAATTTTCAAAAATGTTTATACATTTTTAAAGTATCTTCTGCATCTAATGAGGTTGTGGTTGGTCTCTCTACTACTCATAATGTCTGCCAAACGGGTTCAAGAAAATGTGGTATGTAGGATATCTGATAGCGGTAAGTTTTGTATAGAATTTGGTTATAAAGGGCACAATACTTTTGTAAACGCATATATTGTTAAGCGCCATATTGATTAAAATAATTTTAGTGTATCATTATATTTAGTGCTATTTATTTAAATATTTAATTGCCAGCGAGATGTATTTATTGCTGGCAATTACATGACCGTTCAATATCAGAGTGGCATTGACGCTAGCGATAAATAGTAATAATATGTACCTAGAATAAGTAACTAACAACTTAGTAATGTGTTATAATCGGCTGAATTATTTGCAGTAAGTAATCAATATTTTCCAGTATATCTCAATTAGATTAATACGTACAATATTATAACTAAAAATACCATTTCGACCGGCACTGAATTATATAAAGTAATTGACGAGTTGTCAAGTCCTTCGAATCAAAATACATACAGAGTGACGGATATACGGTTCGGATCGCTTAATTTATATAGAACATCAATAACATTTGCGAATTTATATTAATTAAATTTTACCTTATGTATTTAACTCAAGGTTAGTATTAAGCTTGATGCAAATTAAAATATTTACATTATTGCTATGTACAAAGTTGGTATTAAAATATTTACAAACAGCGCACCGCCGCTGCGCCGTACCAACCTGATATGGTTCCGACTCCGCTCAGCTTGCTCAATAACGACGATGATGAACCGAACATTCCATTTGACGACAGACCCTGTGCTAAACTGCTGACAGCTCTGAAAGACAAATATACACGCTATTCAAGAAAACGCACTCGGTATGGAACGGTTACAGTGAATGAAACAATGAACATGCTCATCTCCAATATTGTTAAAACTGTACAAGAGCAATGCTGGATTATCAAAAATAGGCACAAGTATTTACAGTACGTACACAATATGGCTACTTATAGACCCGATTCAAACAGATCAACTATAATAAAATCAAGATGAGATTGTAAGGGCACTATGACGATATTAAAATTGTATATCTGCAAGTCGTAATGCTCTCACATGTGATACAATACTTACTTAAGTTCAGAAAACGGTTAAAAATAAGAGCGTGCTACATGGTTTATCGAATCAAACTGATGTTTCCTCTTCTTACCGGCTCCGATTGCTAAAGTAAATCTTAGTAAGTAATGATAGTTATTTGGTTGTAAGAGAAACGACGTATTTACGGTTTAAAATGTACATAGTTCATTTATTATCTAATTTAAAAAGAAATGTTTCAATAACAAACCCTGGTTCCATTTTTTTACATTAATTGGAGAGTTGCCATACTATCACACTTCATACATAACTAATCGATGTATCATTGAATCTGGCACGTAATGCAAAGATTTATGCCATATTCGTCCCTAATGTTCGGCCCTCTCCATTAAAAAGTCTTTGTTTGTCCCTCATGATAATATTTGTCCACATTCGTCCCTCATACCAAAATTATTGAAACTACAGTGAACGTCATAAGTGTAATCACCACGACCAAAACGGCTGGTACACTTATCCCTACCAAGCTATCCCTACTGGTAGGGATAAGTGCACCTTTGTGTAGATCTATTTCTACCGGTAGGGATAGGCGCACAGAAAATTTCCACTATTCCTTACTGCTATTTTAGTATACTTAATGTTAAATGTTAAATGTAATCCAGTCTCCTTTAGTTTCGTAGTTTTAATAAACAAATTGACTTATCGTATTATTATTTTATTTTTTTAATCGATAATTAATTCCAACCATATACCGAACTAATGAACTAATACATACCAGATACCAGGATAGCAGAAACGATAGAGAGGTATTTCACTGTAGAATCACAAAGAGCCAAAAGATCACGGGTAGCGAAAACCTCTTCATGGTTTATGCATTCCTGGTACTTGGACTTCTACATGTTTCCTGAAGTTAATGCATTTTTTTCAACAAATTAACTTATCGTATTATTATTGTATTTTTTTCATCGATAATTAGTTCCAACCATATCGTAGTGGGTACACGGGTAAACAGGAATTATCCCTACACCCACCGGTGGGTGAAGAAAAACATAAATATGTTCAAGTAAATAGCTTATTTCAAAAAAAGGGCTGGGTTGATTTGTTTCAAATTAACTGATTTATATTTATGTGAAATAGAAATTCAAAATACCTTACTGTTCTGGATAAATTAGGGAATTTCTGAATTTTCAGAGGTGTTTTTGACATGATTTTTAACCTAGGTTTTCTAACTAATTCGTGTTTTGGCTCCGGTTAATTTATCACTTATATCCTTGAGTATCGTGTAGTTCAATTTCAATGTAATCTATTAAGCGGTAATAGAATGATTAGGGTTGCAATACTTCCAATTTTCAAAATGCTGGGCCTTAATACATATTATAGGTAAGACTTATAAAACACTTTTATTAATATTCATCCGTTTACATTTCGTTTAATAAAGTATTATAGAAAAAAGAACATCCGAGGTGATGATTAAATATGTAGGTTAAAAATTTAACGTTTAATTATATACCTATTCAGTATGAATCCGTAAACACTAATCAGCCAAAGTCATAATTTCTAAAAAATATTAATTTAATCTTAGCCGCAGTTTTCTTTTGCATCGTAGTCGATGCAAAAGAAAACTGCGCCAAAACGTGCCCTTTAAATTGAGTTTACCCATAGAGTTTACCTTTCTGAGCATTGTTCATATCATACTTGCAATATAAAAGTCAAGTAAAGACTTATTGCTTCAACTGTACTAAATCAATGATAATTTGCCTATACAAAAAACGTGGGCCGAATGTGGAGCAGAAAAGTGGGACGAAATAAGATTTTATGATATAAAATATATTGTGGGCCGAGTAAGGCATACAATGTGGGACAAACGAAGATTTTTTCATGTGGGCCGAACTTTCTAGGGACGAATATGGCATAAATCAATGCAAACGATGACAGCTAGACAGCTTGTCCGACGCCAACGATCGTTGCACAACATAATGCTGCCGTATACAAGAAACGAATACAATGTAAACGCGCTGACTGAACCGAAACAAAAGCGAATTTCAAGTATATAAGTTATTTCACTTGGATCTTAATACTTCATGTTGAAACTCCATATACATAGATAAAGTCTTTTGAGGATTCCTCCGGGTTTTAGCTTGAATGCAATCAGTTTTGACAGCAATACGGAAGGGCATGTTCAAGAGCAAAAGAGGTTTATCGAGATCGTAGCAAAATGTAAATCATTGGCCTCCCTTTTCCTCTTCAGGAAACAAGCAAATGTTTATGGTCGTCACCTTTACCTTGACACGAAATATAGCCCAGCTAGTCAAATCATCCATACATTAGCGCGATCAACGACATAGGCAGAGATTTATAACATAAACCAGTTATAAAATTTGTACACTACAGACGCGCAACACTGAGGTTTATATAATCCTTTCGCCGCACTGGTTCGTAGTAACTAGGGACATTTTAACAAGAAAAGGATATATTTTTGAGACAATTATTTTTATAAGCTTGAAATCTTCTCTCAGTCCCGCTTCACGCGAAAACGCTATAAACACGATTAGGGCATGTACCAACTGAGCAAAAATGCAATGTTAAAATTTTGACACAATCCTTTCGGTTCACTTTACATGTCATCTCATCTCCGCTTATGTGGATCTTGCCCTTAGATGATAAACTAGACGAGCACTTACGTCACCCGCGGGCGGCGCGGTGACTCGTGCGGCGCGAGGGGTGTACCTGTACTTGGCGGTCTCCGCGCCCGGCGCGGCGGACACGGGACGCAGGCCGACGGGCCCGAGCGCGCCCAGCGGCGGCGACAGCGGCGAGGGCCCCCACTTGCGCGCGTACTCCTGCAGGCCGCCGCCGAACTCCAGCGAGTCGCGCCGCGCGCTCGCGCTCGCGCCCACGCCTGCAACACCAACCATACCTCCGCGCTGCAAACCTGTCCGCTCGCCGACACGCGTGACGTGACGCGACGTGACGCTTGTACACCGACCCTTCACGCAACGGCTGAAAGTGTCTATGTACAAAACCTAATGCTAACAACCGGACCTTTCAATTTACAGGGTTCACGTGGACCGGCGGGCCGTGCATGCTCAAGTAGCCGTACGTTTTGGAATGATAATCTATCATTGATGCATGAATCGCGCAAGCGCGGTATTAAGACGAGTAAGTAAGTATGTATAACGTTAAGAAAACTAAATTACATTATATTAAATTATGCATTTTTCGATACAAAAACTACAGTAAGAGATGAAAATCAGTAATTTTATATTATTTACAGATATCTACGGCAATAAAACTGGGATTCATAAAAATATACAGCGTATGAAAATTAGCTTAGAAACTATTAATTACTGCAACACACATTATGTACAGCTACATTCTGTTTGGATAAAAAAAATACTAGTTTTTAACCGCTGAAAAAAAAATCTATTAAGATCTACAATTTGATTGAAAAAACACATATCAATGATTAATATTTCCTACTTACCTACTTAAATATTATTTTAAAGCTTGGCTAACAATTATATTTGGGTGTAGCTACCTACCATTATGCCATTCGTTAGAAATATTTGTATAACAGTGTAAACGAATTACTTCACTCAATGCATTCTTTCGTCTAGTCAAGTTTGTCTCGTAATAAATTTACGCGGAATACCTATAAAATTATTTTGCATTTAGTCCTTCTTGTGTCATATTTTCGTTCGTGCCAAATTACAAGATTTATACAGTTGCAAGCCACCGAGAAGTAAAGCGTAGAGGTTTGTATAGTATAGGTCAGTCACAAGTGTAATTTTTAGTAAGAAAATGCGCTTCGAATATCTGTATAATTTAATGAAAATCTTATTATGTTTCAGGAAACTAAATCCACGCTAAATAGTAATAAAGCTTTTTAATTTAAAGGCTTTAATATTTCTGACTTTCATCAACATAATTGATTTTGTGGAATAATGTGTAATAATTTTGTAATAAGTTTGTTAGAGTGAAGGATATTGATTGATACAAGTTTGAATATTTTTTTTTTAATAATTGACTTTGTGTTCCGCAAATAGGTACTTAAAACAGATTTTAAAAAGTTGCTCGATATGATATATATCGATATAATTAGTATAATAAAGTTTCGCGTATAGGAACTGAGAGTAGTGGAAGCGCACTATAACAGTGATGTTACCTGTCTGCTGTTGCATGGGTTGCGAGGTGATGGGTGGGCCCGCGGGCTGCGGCTGCGGCTGCGGCGCGGCGTGCGCGGGCGGCGGCGGCTGGTAGGAGCGCGGCGCGAGCACGCCGCCGGGGGACACGAGCCGCAGCGGCGTGCCGTTGCGCGTGCCCATCACCAGCGAGCCGGGGTCGTAGTACGGGATCACGTACTGGCCCTGCCCGTTCACCTGCTGCTCGGGCTGGCTCGGCGTGAGCGGCCGGCGCGGCTGCTGCGCCTGCTGCTGCGGCCCGGCCACCAGCCCGGGGTACACGCCCCACGGCGCCGCCACGCCGTAGTACGGCGGCACGCCCGTGATGAGCGCGCTCACGTACGGCGCGCCCTCTTGGCCCGCGTTTATCACGTACGGGCCCTGCGTGAAAGCTTGCTGCGCGGCGAGCTGCTGCTGCAGCTGAAACTGCTGCTGTTGCTGCTGCTGGAGCAGCTGCAGCTGTGCCGCCGCCGCCTGCCCGCCCGCTGCCGCCGCTTGTTGCGACCGGAATAGTTGCTGCGAACAAACAAAATTCTCATAAAATTTAAACATACACGAAACTATGAATAAGTTTAAAAAGGTGACATACGTGATAATATAGTTAAAATCCGATAGGAATACGATATCCTTATGAGTCGTGTATAGGCGGGATAGCTATATCTACGTCATATTGCAATTTAATTAGTAGTGGAATGTTGTGTTTATTGTTTTTGCAGAGCCCGTGCGGCGACGCTCGAGGGCACTCCTCGCGAGCGCGCTAATTAACGCAATCGCTTAAAAACTTAATAACAAGCTTCGTTCTGTCCGATGCAAGTGTTTCCGTTGGCGGTCGGTGCGTTTTTTATTTTACATAATCCTCTAATGAAAGAAAACCCCAGTTTTCAAGACTTATTTAATAATATTGAGCAGGGGTGTTCGATACAGATGATGTAAACCAGAAACATTCAGCGGTTTCATTTATGAAATCACATAATTATAACTATAAGCTCACGACTGTTAATCCCCAGGTTAGGTAGATATCTCCTCAGATCTCTATTTACTTATATCAACAATAAATTAATTTGAAGGCAAAACTTTTTCTAAGTATTAAGTACTGCAGATTATATACCTTATTATCGGGGTAAGAATAATGGGAGCGGAGCCGCGGACGGACACTAGTGACTTAAAGAAAGGAAAGTAGTTCAGTTACGGGAAAGTAACAATCTCGCGAGTAGAAAATCATTCTCGAATCATTCTATATACAATAGTTAAAAAAACTATGAAAATTCATTAATAAATTGACGAAGAAGTAACATTCGCATAACACGATGAAAAACAACTGTATATAGAACCTTTTTTTTTTTGAAGCAGTTTAAACATAAATATACAATTGACTTGATAACCTACTTTTTTAAAGTCTGGTAAAAATAGATATTATTTTTACGAGTCTGGAAGAGCACACGGCTACGTAACGCAGTCGACTGGAACAATAAAGTGCTGCTGCGCACAGAACTAATATTATTTTAGTTGGGAGGATCGTGAGTATTTTGAATGAGGTGATTCATTTCCAAGAGTGTGTCTATAGAGCATGATGTCAGTAAGAAAGAGCTGGGAGCGAATGGCTCCATTTACCTGTTGAAGAGATTAGTTGGCGATGGTCCAGAGCGGTGCGCGCTTCTCTCTAAACACGCCGTAACGTCTGTCTCTACCCCCGTAACGCAACTGATTCATCGCTAATTAAACCTAGTTGTAAAAACATGTACACGATACTATATTTTACGACTTTAAGTTAATCGTTCCGCCAGCGGTAATAGGTAGTATAGCAGCAGCTGCTGTTCGCAACGATATGGGCAGGAACTTGAATAGATATTTTCGTATGCACTTTTTTAGTTTTGCCTGCGGCATGACGCGCTTATCATCTGGATAACAGGTAGTAAGTCATTTTATTTCAGGTTTAAAAGAAATCGAGTTATACGACCTTAATTTCAGCCAAATCTAGGACTCAAAACTTGAATGTCTTAACCGCGTAACCAAAGGACCCAATAAAATTCTTAAGAAAAATTTTGTAATTGTCAAGTCTACGTTACGTATTTACACCAGATTAGAGTGTCAAAGATATTTTACGCAAAATCTAACGGGACTTAAAACAGATGCCTGCCAGCACGAGTCATCACCGTAATTTTAATTACAGCGGCTCGCTCGCCGCACATTCGAAGGCCTATTTTATTTTTCATTAGCTAATTGACACCGAATGATTATTATCTTACATCGTAAAGTTTGCAAGGGCGTTTCACTCGTCTGGAGATGGGTTGGATTGCAAAGTCTCATTATTCGAGGCGGTGGGGTGTCGCGTTTGATCTCGCTACTGACGCGGATTTCAGAACAATTTAATTTGTAAAGCCGACGTAATTGAGGTGAGCGTGAAGGCGGGGCACGTGCACAAAACAGATCAGCTTGACCACTACAAAATTAAGTCTACGGCAGCGTACTGTACCGGGAACAACAGTGTCTCTGGGAGAGCGGCGGCGGGCGCGGCGCGTCTCGCATTCAATTAGACGTTCAGTAATCCGGCTGCGGCGAGCTTCGATACCAATTACGGGGTTATTAGTGGCGGAACGAGCGCAGCCTGACTGCTGCTTTTAGCTATTGGATTCTAACAAAGCTCTGGGTCAAAAAGTCACATTTCGTTTCAGTTACAGGGAAAACATACTCATGTTAAACGACAACTTAGAAAGTAGTTTCATGCATCAGACTTATCGACCAGCAATTACGAAGTTTCACGCATTGAAAATTATATGAGAACTCAGTATGATGACGTCTGGAACGACATTTAAAATGACCAGTTTAATTTATTTTCCTTCATGTATGTTACCTGCCTACCTAAAATGGGTAGCTACTGGTTATAATGGCGTTAGTGCAATGCGATTCATCAACGTTAGCGGAGACGTAGATGCCGAGTCATGAACTGGGTGAGAGGGCGCGCGTCGGGCAGGCGCTACGAGCAAGGTGTTTATTTATTTACGAGGACATGACGAGAGGACGAGCGCCACCGTGTCCCGCGAGGACCGCGCTGCTCCGAGCCGCGAGGCGTCGGCAAACAAATTACGCGACAAAGCAATCAATTACAAGCAAGGACAAGACCGTAGCTAGCTCTACGCCGCTTGAATTGAACGCTACGTCAACAAGAAGCTTTTAGCGGCAACGACGAAGTGCTACGTGCTCAGAGCGAAACGACACGCAGTAACGCTTCTTCAGTAGGTATTATTTGTTGGTTAAACAGTTACGAGTTTGCCCGATAAATTGAGATGAAAACGATTTATGTGGGAAAATTAGATTGTAATGTAGAGAATCGTCTCAAAGTAATTTAGAGAAAATGGGAACTGTCGTAGCAGAAAGTTGCAACTAGATTAGGTGAATATCCTGGCACGGTGGCGTGATCCCAATGCCGACGTATCTGGTTATAACGAGTTTATCTGCCCTGCGGGCTGCGGCGGCGGCCCCGTCGATGCTCATCTCTCCGCCGTAAATGTAATCAATTTCTAATGGCGAATCTTTTTATTTCAAACAATTGGTAGAAAAGCGCCTCGAAACTGGAAAACAGTTACTACCTTTCAATCTACTTTATCTAATGGATATTATACCGATACAAATATTTTCTTCGCTATCGCTTAAAAGTTTTTTTAGTCCCATATTTGCACAGCGAATAGATAAATAAAATGATTAAAAAAAAAAACATTTTTGCAACCACCAGTCGTTGGGGCTAAATATGAGATTTTACTATCTTAAATAAAGATTTACTTCTATTTTACAACAACACTATTAGTGCTAGTTTGGATGTGGAAAAACAAAGGTACCTAAGTACTTACTTATTACCAATTTAATTGGCAGTTGGTATTGGCAACAAAAAATATTTTTTTGCTTAGTAGGTGCACCTAAAGTAAAGTACTTAGGTACATAGTTAATAACTTAATTTTGCATTCTAATCATGCCTAGACAATTATAGATATAAGACGAAAATGTGGAAAAGGGCGAAGGCGTGTCCTAGTTCCAGCTGGGCGGAGCTTGGACACGCCCAGTTATCCACGCCCTACCCGAAATTCAACTAACTTATTCTATTTAATATAACGTCAATACTACCCTACTGTAAAAATATTTCGGTGTAACCATGTTATGAAAACTTTTGCGTCAGTCACCAATATTATTATTCAATGTCACTATAATGTCGGTTATAAAACATATTTTAAATTATTTTTTGAGTTTAAAAAAAATATATTTTAAACAAACAAAACAAAAAAATTTTTTGTTTTTCTTTGTTCCTAATAAAGATTTTTGTATTTTTTTTTGTATTGTAATGCCACAGACACATATAGCTTTCATAATTTGATTGATATTTTATTATAGTAGACGTACGGGTATGTGGTATCACAAACCTTTGGAATTGGTTTATAATATCTTATAAACTTTATTTAAAAGAAGGCTCTCAAGTTCTTGGCCATGGATTGTAGACTGTTAATTCGAAGTCAGACCTCGAAGTGGAACTTACCTACCACTTAGTTATTCATAAAATATTTCCTATTATCGATCGTGCAGACTTAGTTGGTACTTCACGTTTAACCTGTCGACGATTCAAGGTTTAATTAGTTACAAATATCGTTATTTTACTACTTTAACAGTACCTAGTGAGAAATCAGCAGCTCCTAAAAAAGAGTTTTTATTTCGAGTAAAAAATTTACGAAACCATACAAAATAAAGGATTTAGATTTAGTCTTTATGTAGGTACGAAGTTTGCCTGCATGTATACGTTTTTGGATATTTTTTATTAGTCGGGAATTGGTAGATATATTAAGCTTCAAAAATCTTATAATGTACACAAGTATGCAATATCGAGAAACGTGATGCATGCAGGCAAGTCTCTTACTTTGAAATCTTTGAATACCTTATTGATCGGGCGAGCAAAGTGGGTTAGATCTCAAAACCAGTTGGACGAATTTGAAGAGGGTTTTCCGATAATTACTTTCGAATAAAATAAATAAATGGCGCAATGGCGCTCATTAGGGGAGGCGAGGAGTCCAGCAGTGGACTACTTTATGCTGATGATGATGATGATGATGATGATAAAAAGAAATAATCCCATCGTCATCAAAAATAATTTGATTATAGCGAAATTTTTGCATATTTGAGATGGTTTCAGACACTAATGGATAACAAAGGAACTGAAATTTTATTTATACAATCAAATGCCTTTCATTATTATTAGTATTAGACGGGTATTTATCGCGTTTAAATTACCTTATATCTACCCGTGACCACGACAGCGTGCAAACCTGTCGTAACGTCGGGAAAATATAAGGTGATTTAAACGCGATATATACCCGTCTAATACTAATAATAATGTGTTCAGATCGCGTAAGTTTAAAAGTACAAAATGCCTTTCATTCATATGATAGATCGTAAGATCTCAGTTTGGTGCTACTAGTAAGTATAAAAATTGTCTTTATTACGTAGGTATTTATGAATTCTCAATTAATTTGACCTTTTGTTTATATTTACAATTAAGCACGTGTGATATACTAACAGGACAACATATTAACGTTAATTTCTTAGAATCCCTCAACTCTACGTTTAGAACTCCGAATCCGATAATTACAACCAATAGCCAGCCAGCAACCACGCACCAGTAGTAAAGAATAATTTTATTGCTCGCTAAAAAATGTCCCCGAAGATGGTGCAAACAATAAAAAAAAGCAGTAACGGTGCTTCTGGAATTCGTGAAATGGCTGCCAGTGTCAAAAGTAACGACCACACGTCGGTATCGTCATGTTTGTCATAAAATATAAACTTCGCTGCATTATTTTGTTACATGATCGTTATTTTCTTACTATTATTGAAAATAAAAATATAGGGCCAGCAAATAGTAGATTGTGCACCATGGGGTTAATAGATGAATTCAATACCAAGGTGAACTATAAACTAAGCTGTTCACTACCCATTTTCGAGTAAAATTTGTCCACTCACTATTTAAGACGCCTTTTTCAACGGAAAAGCTCGGAATTCGTTTGTATTTTTTTGATAAATTCTGGGTTAAATTATGGTTGCATCGATTAAAACCACTTTTATAAGTGAAACTAAAATTATTATTAACCTCCATGACCAATTTACAAAAAACATTTTGATTTTAAAATTATAAAACAATTTATTTGTAATAAATACCAAGCTGTTTTTAATTGTTCGGTCGCCGCCTCGCCAATATGCAAGCGTACCGTTTAGAAACGAGTTAAATTTGTTATGTTCATACCTACCCAAAATGTTTACATATCAGAAATAGTCCTCTATATTTCTTCATCAAAAATAGAGCTGATGAATTTCATCACGAACATGTATGGAGGTCTCATAAACTTTTTGTAAGGCTTACAAAACTGTTATTCATAATCTAGTAAATTTATTTTCACAGCTAAAGTAGGTACTATAGATAGCCGTGATAGTTTTCCGTGTATTTTTTTTTATATTGTTTTTATTTTGAAAACTTTTCAGATATTCCCAAAAAGAGGTGTAGCCAGTAGGGATATAGGAACGAATCCCTGTATCGCGAAAGTGTGAATGAAACCTCCTTCAATCTTCGAATGACATGCCACAAGGCAGAAAAAAATAAACTTTAGGGGAGGTACCATCAAAAACCTTTTCTTTACAATTTTATTTCCTAACTTTGTACAGTTCACTGAGAAAATGTTCAGTAGGTATGATGCGGTCTCTGACTGACAGACAAACATGTCAAAGCTTTAAGGATTGAATTTAAAAAGGTATTATTCAGTTCAATTTTTCTTTTAGATATTACTTGAATGATGTTACTAATCAATGTTTATTAATATAATTTTTTTACAAACATAATAATATCTTTCTATTTCGATTAAATAGCGTTGCAAAAAAATACATCATAACTTTTATTAGTACCTATTGGTTGATTATGATGATTGTCGGTACGCAACTTAAGTTCACGTCTGATGTTGTATCGACTGATATATTTTATTGGTCGCAGCGGTGACGGCGGCAGCGAGCGGGTGCGGCCGGTGAAGCTTTTATCAAAATTAGAAGGCGCGCCCGCGCCGCGGGTTGGCGCACCCCTATCGTAAAAACACCATCATCGCCGCATCGTCGACGGCTCCGAAGCCGCACCTAGCTGTCACACCCTCACAGTTCACCCTCATACCGTGTCTAAAAGAAATATTTAGCAAAAAGATAGTTATTTTTAAAAACAATCGAAATATATCTAAAGCCTGCGCCATGACAAGATAAGCTTTGCAGAATAGTAATAAGGCATAAAATACCTATTAAATGGACTAAAGGGATAACTTTCACTACCGTTAACATATGTATATTCCATAGCGATCAGTCGAACTGAAGGCGCCGAAATGTAAACAAACAACTTTCATAGGGCATTATAGAAAGGTTCGAATGTAACCTTTTTCCAACTTCCAATGTGTTG
Organism: Cosmorhoe ocellata; assembly: GCA_963675405.1. Lineage (NCBI taxonomy): Eukaryota > Metazoa > Arthropoda > Insecta > Lepidoptera > Geometridae > Cosmorhoe > Cosmorhoe ocellata. The sequence goes on along the minus strand of OY776246.1, from coordinate 9,109,402 downwards.
TGTGGAGGAAAAAACTACGAAACGAATGCGACAGCGAGCATTGTCTAGCAAGACCACGAATACTACGGAGCAATTTTGAAATAATGGCTTAATTCTAATTTCGAGTGTGCAATGTCAACCTTAATGTTTGGAATGGTAATGGCCCGAAATGCGCGTTTGGCTCAGTAAGTTGGTCAAGCGGCCGAGGTGCGCTTACTCGACACACTACGCTATGATTACAGTGTCATCTGTATGCGTGGTTCGCCCACACCACCTAACTGTTTGAATACTGTTGTTTAGATTTATTAAAGCTATGGCAGTCCTCACGACATTTACCAGCTACGACACCAGAATAAGGAGCTTTCCTTCAAAACATAATAATAGACTTTAGCATACATTATGTACTTATCATTTAAAAATTTAACTATGTAATATCATTAGCGAAGCGACAATATTCCATAATAAAGTTCTTAACTGATAATTAGGTTAGTGCAGGTAATTTACGAGTGCAACATATTGTAGAGTGTCCAAAAACATTTGTTGGTAAATGAAACGCAATACTGCTACAATTTGGCAGACGGATTGAGATATTATTCATTTTGTACATTCAGGTGCAGTTGCTATACCACCAATGCAACGGAAGACGTTACCTTATCTATTGCGAGTACCTACCAAACTACACCGCACCGTTTACTTCCTCCTTGGTCTATCTACCCAGCTAAATGCTAGTGATTTGCAAGCCCCACGAAATTGAGTTGGTGCATAAATGTGATTATACTTTTCGTTTACAATAAAATTGAAATACTCGTACAATGATTCGGATTTAAAAAACATTACGCGTCTTTATAATACGTACCTAATAGAAATTAAAGTAATTCAACAGCCGTAGCGCAATGGAACATAATAAACAAAGAAAAAACGAAATATAAGGATGCGAAGGTGGTGAAAATGTGAATATATTACACGGAACGTAATCATACGCACGCAAGAAAGCGGGCGTTGGTATAAACCGGTAGAAATAAATTCGTACAACCGATAATTCATATTTATATGCTTTAATTTCGGGCAATTTCACTATGGTACAAAATACGAAGGTAGATTCATAGTGAGTTACGCATTAGAATCTGTTTCATAGCCAACAAAGAAATGGTTTGAAAACATACAAACAAGGGCTCGTAAAGCGGTTATGCTCCTATGAGTGATGGTACGCATAGGCGCAAGACGAGCGGGTAACGAGGCCGCGTAATAAAGTGGCACGTTAGACCCTGGCTGGGTAGCACCTCCGCTCCGCTCCAATTTCCCGCTAACTGGACCCTTAACGCAACGACCTCCGGGGCTTTTACTATCTCCTTGCTGGGAGACTAGATTTAGAGCCCATCTTATCCGAGATGGGATACAATTAATTAACATGTGCATTTGGAGACAGTATGTTTGGTATAAAAAAAGTTTGCAATATTTTACACAATCTCAGCGGACTTCGGTGAAAATAATTTTCTCGAGATATTAAAATCGCAACTTCGTTTTCAGAAAATAAATGAAAGGAGAACAAGCAAAGTCAATCCAATTATGCTGCTTGACGTAGTAGAGGGATAGCGAAATAGCTTCCTTAATTCTTCTTCTTATCATTTCGTAAACTTGTATTAAGATGCTTTTAAAATATAGCTACCTAAGTACCTACTTGTGTTAAAATAATGTAGACTTCTTCAACTTCCATAAACCGGTTACAATAAACGCTTTTATTCTGAAACCCAACAAGGGAATAAATTAAATTAATATAACTACGTTTTGTTAGTATTAGAGCTACGAGTAGTTGTTATAGAGCTCCTTCGTGGAAGTACCATACCATCCAACGTACATACAAGAAAATAAATTAAATGAATAATATATTAATCCTCTGAGTTATTATAATATAAGTGTGCAGCCAAACTTTATGGTAACAAGAAAACATAAAACAATAATTAGTTTCGTTTTTTATGTAAAAACAGTATTTGTTTAACAACCGCGAACGGTTCGACAACCTCTAACGGTATTTTGATCCGAATTCATTAGATTCTCTAGCGTTATAATGCTTCGCAATGGATTTGATGAATTTTAAAGTGTTTTTTTTTTCATATTTTAATACAAATTGGTTTTTATAATAAAAAAGATGGTGACAAAGGACCTTCGCTCTACGTACACTTCCGAGGGTAGTGTGTCACGTATCTATATTATGCGTGAGCTACACCACAGCAAAACGTAAGCTGTACTGATGAACGTTTGGAATTATCTTTGAAACTTGGAAGTTCCCGTTCTGGACTTCTTTTTACTCTGGTACCACGAGACATCGCGGGCTGGAGCTGCTGATGCTCGCCGTATTTAAATGAATAACTAATTAGGTACCCAAGTTAATTTTGGCATTGATGATGAACCGGTAAATTGTATTCCTAAGCAAGGCGGAGACATTGAGATGGCGAGGTGAATGCACGCACAAAGTGTGCCACGCGAAGAAACACTTCGGAGTGGATACCGTTAGCGGAACGCGGTCAAGTCGGCATGGGCATTGCGGTGCCTTGGCTACCTCGCGACCGTTTCCACCGTAATTTTCATCACCTTTTAAAAAATGTTTTAAATTACCTCATCTGACTGAATCATTCAAATTCACAAAAAGCAATTTACGGTCGGAGCAGGCCTACTTGATTTTTTGGGCGAGGTAATCAACAAGATGAAGCCGATGCCCGATTGTTATACTCGTTTTAAGTAAGTAATGCGAGTACATCTGAGTAAACGCACTATCAAATCTTATCCACTAAGGCAAGTACGTGGGGAGAACATCACAACAGAGGGGGGCGGCAGCGAGTCTCGGAGCGTGGTAACCGGACCGTTTCTAATACTCACGCTTTGACTCGGTTTCACCGCACGGTTCTTGCCTTCGTTCTTATTTATTCGTTTTGCGAAATCGTTTGAAATATGATAACGTTAAGTTGATTGCAGCTCCGGGTTCTCAGGAAACTTCACACGAACTTTTTGTTGGTGGTTCAGTTAGCTATTGAATTCCAATAACTACGAATGGTTACGGGTGTCAATTTACTCGTTAGAAAAATATTCCTCCGTAGAGTTTTGTAAAGGACGAGTGAACACAAGGAGATCGTTTTTATTTGTATCAAATATAGTTTAGATCTCTTGGAAACAAATAGCTGCATTATGGTGATGAGGATCTAAAAGCGGACAAATGAATATTTTTCGCAATAATTTCAGTGGTTGCAGCAGGTAAGGCGCGAAGCAGAGAGCGCGGTGCGGAGGGTGCAACGATTTGCATCACAAATACGGGTGGCGAGGCGAGGGCGATGGCGCAGCGCGTCGCGGCTGCCCGCCCGCGGGCCCTCCCGCGCCGCAGACAATGTCACAATCAACATCGCGTCGATGCTTTTTGGCCACCATGTAATTGTCGATTGTGGTATACGCATCATAATCACAAGAACGTATTTTAAACGACCTCTTTTCGAGATTAAACCTTTGTACGCTAAAAGAGAATAGCGGGAACTATGTAGTATGTACTAAAACATGATTAATTTTTTGCTGACCCACTCGAGGCTTCGTCTGTGCATTTTAATAAACATTGAGTATATAGATTTTTTATCGCAATAATTAACGTATATCTATGTTCTTCGCCTGCTGGGCTACTAGAACCATCTCTATGAATTGAATAAACTTACAGGGCGACGCGTGATTGGCTTGAAATATTTTTATAGGTTCAAATTGGTCAAATTTTAAATTGATATCTTATTAAGTTGTTTAATTATAAGTACGTGTTTGTCAAATTGTTTCTGTCTTCTAATAAGAAACTTTTATTTTACAGAATATCTTCATAGTTTGGGAACTTTATAAAACCCCCAAATACTGAGTTGAAGAGGTGAGACGAGATAATTGAAATCTCCAAACCTCATTCTTAAAAATATTATGCTAATTTTTTTTGTTCTTGAATTAAATGATGTTGAATGTTTCTGTTCCAGGCAACTAGTCGTTACTGACTTCGGAAGCCCTCACCTTGCGTGGGCTGATACGAGCTTGGAAAATCTTGTGGCAATAGTTTAATTGTGTTCAAGCCACTATATTAGAAGCTTATATTGTTGATATTAAAATCTAAATAAAAAGGTCCTAAGCGGGTACAATCCTCCAAGTTGAGAGGCGATGAATTAATAACTACCCACCCTCTCCCGCGACGACGCGTGTTGACGGCCTACACGAGTAGCGCATTAGAAGTGAATAAGTTTGGAGTTTCAAAAGAAAAAAATCGGCTAATTATACTGCGAGATTTTCCACAGAATAAATTTCCTACAAAATTATGTTAAAACATGAAACTCAACTTAACACTTAAAAGTAATGTTTATTTATAAAATTCGTTGCCTGATTTTTTTGTTACCAAATTATGTTATCGTGAAGAAATTTTAGAGCCAGCAGTTATTAATTTCGAAAAGGGTGTGTTAACGGAGTTCTTTAATGGTTAACGTAGTCGATTAACGCACAAAAATACACAGCCAACTAATGTTAGTCGTTTAATATAAAATAAAAAAACTTTGGGCAGAAATTGTGCAACAGGTCTAAAGAAAGATGATTTCAAAAGTGAGAAAACGACGGAGAACCGTCCGCAGCTAAAACAAATGGAATCAATTTATAAAATTCTAAGACGCAGGCTCTGCAATGAAATACGAGAACTATCCCGACTAAACGACGCAATCACTAGAGGATTTAAAGATTTCATCGCACCGGCTCCGTTTTAACCTTTTCCTTTTAAAAAATACCAAAATGAGTGCTATGTGCGCATGTCATGATGAGAAAAATACTACAGAATTGTAATTTTAGTAAATGTATAGAAACGAAACGTGTTGCGCTACCTTACCAAGTAGACACGTTCAATATTGAAATAAATCTCTGGCGGAATGACTTTGTTCGAAATTAGTCGGGGTGGCGCATGGCATATGGAGCGTTAGCTCGAAGGAACGGGCGGTAAACCGGCTCTTAATTAAATCAAGTGACACGTCTCCTCGCCAGTTACCTCAATCACACGACCCCAATAAACCTGCGTGCCGAACGGAAATGCTTTATTTTATGCCAAACTACCACTTAGAGACAGCTCAAGACGTTTTACGGAGCTATTTAATTGAAAATTTGCAGAAAGTTACTCTCATCCAGTCGCGTAGTCGGTACTCAAGATATCATAAATGAGCAGAGCACACGAGGGTTGTAAGATGATATTTGATACAAACTACGCTCTTGTATGTGTCTACAAGCTTGCAGTTTCTATCTATAAACTAAACTTAATAAGCTCTTGTCTATGCGAAGCCACGGTTCCCTCCACGTCGTATTTAACATCTCATTTGCCCAGTAGGTGGATATAAAAGTTTGTCAAATACGCGACACAGTTTGTTGAATGTTAGAAAATGATTTTGATAATATGACAAAACTGCGCTTTAAAATATTTTGGTTTAATTTAGTCAACCAAAAACACAACAAGGTTAAAAAGTAAGAGCATCCTTGAAGTAAGTTAAATTAACTCGTAAAATATTTGGAATCGGGGATAACAATAAAGCGAAGGGAGTCAGAGTTGTGCACCGCACCGACTGGGCTGCGCGGCTGGCGGGCGGTTTTGATGCGGTCGCGCTCATTATTTCCATAACGAGCTTGCGACAACCTCCGTGCTCTCGGTTCCCGAGTCCTGGTCACGGCAATTAATTAACCGGCTAAACGATACCGTGTTTTACATTCTGATGTTTACGCAACTCTCCACCGATAATGTCGCCGACTATCGGAATGACAGCGCTGCCGGTGCTCATATTAATTAATAAATTATTAACATGACCCATCGCACTAAAAAATTAAAGAGTTTCATTAACCGGTTCGTTATGGTTAGTGACGTTCTATGCATACAAATTGCTCATCTGAATAAGGGAAAAGAAAGAAAACGTTAATAAATAAAGTTGAACAAGTTAACTTAAATCAGATGATGACCAACGACATGGGTTATGTGCCGCTTTATGGAGTTCTAGAAAACAATTTTTTCGACATGTATTGTACAGTACCGGCATGCTTATCTGAATTATGTGTATCTCAAAATCTATTTATGTCACTTGACTTTAAAGAGTGTAACCCGCACGCAGGGTATGTTACGAATAGGACATTGTTGCCAAGGAGACCAACGGGCGTACAGATATGTTTCTGCCTTATCTTTTGGGTTAGCGATGTACTTAACATAAATTTCTAGAGTCCATGAATTAGATGCGCTCGTATTAGGAACATAAAGCCACACATAGCTCAAACACTAAAGCAGTAATAAGTTAGAAAAACAGGATATTAAATATAAATAATATATATTATGTGATGGAGAGTTACAACTCATCACAATGTCGTAATAGCTGGCAGTGGCTGTTACTTAAATTAGTTAACAATGACACATTTCGCTGGCAAACAAACAGAGTACTCCCAAATAGACCACATGCTATTCTTGATCTGCCGTCGTCACACCGGCATCGCACGGCGCACCGGTGTGTGGTGCGCGAGCGTGCCGTCTGCTGATTCACGCACACCTCAAGGTGATGTCGATCGGCCCGAATATGTGACACATTGCAAAATCATCATATAATCTCGAACGTGCACATACCAAACAATAACAAACAAACAAAAAATGCTGAATAATACATTGACGATGTGAGGGAAACTTTTTTCAGCTGATAAACCATTTTGACGTTTTATTTCCTTTCATTTACACGTAGGTATTATTATATCTAAGGTAATTCACGCACTTAAAATAATGTGTAAAAATTCAATAAGTAACTAAATATAGTTTCGAGATTAATAAACAGTAAATCAAACAGAAGATGTGGAGGTCCACGAGCAACTTAGGAAGTATACCGTATGCACGTCGAACCACTAGCCTGATTGCATAACCACAACCGACACCCAGTCAGATAGGACATTGATCTCGTATTTTGTGCTTGAACTTGAATTACGTGGATAGTTATTTATCGCATACAATCAAATTCGTGAACTATGACTAAATCACACAACGAAACTAAATTTGCTATTGTTTATTTATAAAATCAACCTTTAACTTGGACCGGTAGAAAAGTAAGCTTCGCTTTTCACGGGCTGGGCTTTTCACATTTGGGCAACCCATCCGATTTACATGAAAATAATTTTCCAACTCATCTATGTACCAAAAGCTGGCCGGAAATTGTAGGAAATTACGAGAGAAAATGAATCCTGCCGTTTGAGAGGTCCGGCTTGGAAAGCATTTAAGCGTTCACGTTCAACGCATTGCATATGTGCAAAATTCATAATGATGAACTAAGTTAATGACGTGATGAACCGATTGCTATTTTAGTTTGTTCATAAAATTGAAATTCTCTAAAACCTGTTTCTACTTATAATTTATGTTCAGTCAAAGTAAAAAATGTGTTGAATGTTGCATAATATTATCATGATTTACCTACATTATGTATATCCGATTAACGCTAGTATAACAATCACGTACACTTACTACAACAATCTTATAGATTATTTTTCGCATGCTTACGATTGATGGTTTGGTATAATTGTATCACGTATGTACATATTGTTTATGCATAAACATAATATTTGCAGAAAAAAACAGTAGAAATAAAGTGCTCTCCATCAATCACACGAACAGAGCCGGCGCTTCCGGGCGCGGTCTGGTCGAGCGAAACATTTCTTTGAATAATGAATGTAGGTAGGTAGGTATAGTGCCCCGTAACTGGACGTGATATACGCCGTCGTCGACCGCATGCATAATTTCACTTATTTTATGTGGTTAATTGTCGAAAATGACCGCTAGTGAAATATATTACGAGCGTTCCGAGGCCGACACCGGCGGTGGTGGCTAATGTATTCCGCAGTCACTATTCCCGCCCGCCCTCGGCTTCGCGTAGCTTAGATGGGGTCGTATACTGAAGCAAGCCTATGGTATTATTTAAAACTGTTAGGTATCGCGTCGGTTCCACATGAAAACACGTTCGGCAAGGTAAACCATAAATCTGAAATTGCTCATTGGGTGCTATAGGTATAACTGCGGGAGCGTATACAATGCAATCGCAGCAACTCGTCTGTACAATGCCGCGGCATTACAATTTTTCAAAGCAGACACAGGCGACAAAGCGTAACAAAAGAGCTAGGAAGTCGCAAATATAAACGAGCGTTACTGCGGCAAGCGAAGGTGCACGTGCACGCACATAGCGACTGCAATCCGCACTAATCCGCAGATACACTGAGGGATAGGTACTCCTGTCTTTTCCCCGTATAAGTTAGTTTACAAAATATTTCGTTTAACACGTTCGTTGTGTTCGAAGATATTTTTACAGTATAAGATTCAGTTTTGGTCTAACTCATATTAAGACTGGAATACGTGAATGAATAGTAAAGTAAAAGCAACTATTCGAGTAGATACATTTTGGAAACAGCTATGAATGAAGATGAAAGAGGTACAAAGGCTCGATCCAATTTGTTTAATGTAACTTTTCGACGGAATATAACTCTCAAAAAGCTAGAAAGTGGGTTGGCTGTAAGGACTATCTCTACATTTAGCGCTTTCCGGAGGCAGCAATGAATACAGGGAGATTGGGCGGCGCGATAAGAGCACGGGCCGGCGCTGGCGGCCGCAACCGACCGCGTGTCGGTTCGCAAGCGAGCGGACGTAGCCCGAGCGGCAGAAAGCTGCACTATAACAGAAACATCCAACTTACATATTTACATTTTTAAACCTTACATTTTTTTTGTGGTAAGGGAACCTAGTAGTTCGCCTCGAACTGAGATTCCACGCGCGATGTCTACCTATCCTCATTAATTGTATTCACGCCCTGAAGTTTTTGGACACATATTTTCCTGTAAGTACCTACGTAAGTAGGTCCTAATCAAAAACAAATATTTGATTATTCTACCTAGGTAGGTGCTTAATACCCGTGCTAAGATATCAGGGGTTTAGAATAAAAATCATTTAGAATGTACATTTATAGCCCACTTTTAAAAAAGGATATTTTTTTTTCGACTTTCAAACCCAGTATCTTTACAACCCTTTTACCGATTAAGCTCATATGCTTCCCAGCAAATCTAAAGTTTCATGCAGGTTGGGTTAATGGTTCTTTAGTTATGCTCTAACCGAAATATAACGAAATAAATAAAATTAATAAAACCGCTGCCGTCTTAGCACGGGTACAAGTACCGACCTAGGTAGAATATTTAATATTTGTTTTTGATTAGCACCAAGTTACGCAAGAATAGACACTACCTATGTATTTAGTACATAAAGTGTGTCCAAAAACTTCAAGGGCATGAATACAGATGAGGATTGTGGATATCGCGCGCGAAATCTCAGTTCGGTGCAAAATACTAGTTCTCGAATAAATGCAAAAAAAATTAGATGTGCCTATCCTACTAATATGTATATGCAAGTTACTTTGAGAGGGTGTGTAATGTTTGATACCACGTATCTCCGTAACTACTCAATCGATTTTAATGAAATTTGGAATGTAGATTAGTCTAGGTTCTGTGATAAGATAACACATAAAAATTAAAAAAATATGCAAAAATTTTATTGAATAAGTATAACCACCGTACCTAAGGTTGTTACTTGTTTTTTCTCGTTTTGTAAACAAATTACTCACAAATCACAGTATCACTACAATTACATCGAGGAAACTAGACCAATGGCAATATACATAATATCGCGTTTTTACTATTCATTGCTAGTTAATGCAATCAAAAGTTCACGTGTGTCGTGTTCTTCAGTCGTAGGGATTCTCGGGATGAATTCATGTAAAAAAAACTAGAGTTTGTTTGGAAATGTCGCTAAATACACTAACTTTCTGCATGATATACTCGTAGTAAACGTGAACCAACTTACACAAATTGTATTTGCACTTGTCCTATTTTATTTTAATAAGTATAAGTCAATTTATTGGATAAAACTACTGGTAATCGAAGTCGTTGCTATAATTCTCGGCTATAACGCTGGACGCATTGATCAGATGGCCCATCATGGATCGAGCTTATTCTAAAGGCGATATCTGAACAATTATGTACGAGTATATAGAGCACCTCTAGACCCCGAAAGGAATCTGCACTCCTAAATTCAGCTCTCTAGGACGTGGCGATGATAATCTATTCAAGTAGCTGGCATGTATTAATAACACATCAAATCATTTGAAATGCATGATAAAGAAACATAAATAAAGATGCATTCTACCAAAAAGTAAACAAAATAAAGCTTCTGTGTCACACAATGTTTCTTGTAAGTATTGTTTATTTATGCATGCACGAACTGATGCACGAACTATTATTTGTATGTAAAAAAATACTACAAAACGTAATATTAAGTAGGTAGGTACCTTCCTACTAACAAGTTCTGTTCTCATCACGTCATTACATTTTTCAATTACAATAAGAATCCGCTACAAACATACAAAAACTCTGTTTTTATACGATTTATGCCAATTAAAAGATTTTTATAATAGACTAGCTTCGGTCCGCGGATTTTCGTCCGTGTGTGTGTATGTAGGTACATAAAAAAATAGAGCCTACACGTTCATTTTTAAAGTTAATTCTAAACATTGGTGAAAGAATTTTTGAAATCGGGTCGGCAGTTTCGGAGATTACTTTCTTTAAAAAAAAACAAACAACTTTACCTCTTTATAATATTAGTGTAGATCTCTATTAAAATTTAATAACAAAAAAAAGTGCTTTGAAGGTGAATAAACATCTGTTTTGTAAGTACAAAAGATATTTTGTACCATCAATGCAAGTGTACATTTGTTTACTCGCCGGACTCCACCTGGTCATCACCTCCAGGCTGCTGTGGCTTGCTTAACAATTCTCCGGACATTTCCCTCTAACAGTAGCCTTCCTGGTGCGTTCGTGCAATGGACCATACAAAGCAGGCTTGATTTGGTCAGTCTATCTGAAGGACGATCTACCTCGTGCTCAACTCTATCCCGTACTTTAAGACGATCAATGAAACCCTCTACACAACGCGAAATATGTCATAAATTGCGATTTATTGGTTATTAGATGTATATCGCAACTTTGTCTACGTTTTAGTAAAGTGAAGTATAAAAGATCAGTCACGGAGCAAAAACACCCAAACAACCCGTTCTAGCAGTTTTTTTTTTAATTGAGGCGACATCATGTCATAGCTTATTTTTTTTGCTCTCTTTGCCTAAAATACTATGAAAGTCCTTAGCTGATTGATTACTAACAAGCCACTATCAGATCACAATGCAGTATTGATCTAAAATCACACTAACATGCTATAGCATCTATGTTTGACTTATATCAAACTTTTCTAATAGTTTAAATTTAAAATGATGTGCTTCAAACCAACATACACTTTGACATTTAATTAAGGTATCAAATCAGGTTGTAACCCAAGTGAACACGATCAACTGGTTTTTTAATTCATGACAATATCTAAATATTTGAATTATAAATAGCTTTTCTCCGACTAAGGTTTTTTGAAACAAGTAACTAAGTAAGTAAATATATTTTAGAAATTATCGTTTTTCTACCCTTGCGTTTATGTTTATGTAAATTCTTGCGACGAAAAGATAGATTACTTGTAGCATATACTTGACAAACAATGTCGTAATAATTCACATATTTAACACTTTGGTTCAATCTATTTGATTGCTAATACTGTACCTGCCAAAAGTTGCAATTTAATTTTAAGTTGCAGTGGATGGTAATCAAAACTTTGATCCGCATTCTTTGATTTTCCTATCAAAAGATATCAACGAGTTCAACCGGTACGTGAAAAACTTGTTTGTGTAAGTTTCTGAATCAAAGATAGTAGAGGTACACTCGAACTACTCGTAAAGTACATTGTAAGTTGACCAAGTGCGGGGAAATACCTATGTACTTTCTAAACACGCCTACAAAGATGAAGTAAACAAATAACACCAACAGACTTTAGTACAGTAAACCGGCTCTTACTATTTGTAACTTGAGATCCTTTCCAGCAGCGGAGGCAGCGGTGACCGAAGTCGTCACCGGAGATAACCACTGGTGCAGATTAATGTAACGTTTAGGTAAAAGTTTTAGTGAAACGTCCGCTTGTGCATAGGCCCGTTCGAGGCAGGCAGCGGTAGCGCCGTCGAGCGCCAGCGCCGGCTCCAGCAGGGCACCTCCGCCCTCGAGCACAACCATTGTCTCAACAAATAGTTCACAGTTTTAGGAAATAGCACAAAACACTGCGCGTTCACTAGAGCGGCGACGGGTCGGAGCTACATGTCTGGCGCGCGGCGGCGTGGCTTTCGCGCGGCGATGGTCGCGGAACTGGCGCGGCGCACCTGCCGGCCGCCCTGCCGCCCGCGCCCCTCCGCGCCGCCCACAGCCTCGTCAACAAACACCGTTGCAGCAGCGGTCGCCCTGCATCCACAAAGCTGTGCAGATCACTTTCGTCCCACTTTCAGTACTCATCACATACATACATCGACCGGTTTAATACAAGTGGGTTATGGATAATTAAACATTAAATTGTATAGGGCAGTTATTTCTATTAGCTAAACGTGATTCGTTCGTTTAAATTAATTGACCTTTTACATTTTGAATTGTAGGGGTACGATCTGAAATATTGGCTGTTTTAGACAATAGGTTCCGATAAATGGAATTGGAGAAATTGGTCTATCGAAGTTTGAAATTAGCGTCGCCTTTTGCCACGTGACCAATTCTGCAGGTTCCACCCTCTTTCAAACATTATGCCTCACAACAGAAAACGAACTTAGAACAATTAACGAACTCTCAATAATTAACGACCCATGACTTTGTCCTGAACTTTCAGAAGCCATACGCAACCCCATTACCCTTAATAAGAAATATAATATTGTTTTTTCTAAACTTATCTTTACAACCGAAATGCGTGATTTCAAACTTAGATCCAATTCAAGAGAACGTCCCCAAGAGAAATATTCCAAAACAATGAAAAAAGTTCAGTAAAATAGATTGACAACTTTTAACAACGGCCGATGGATATTTCTTCATATCTACTTTCTAGTTTTTAATTGTTAGAATAATGTTTTTAGTTTACTTAACAGAAACTTTATTGTAATTAGGAATCAAAATAAGCTATAAAATGGTGGCATAATTTCAAGTGTAGTATTTAAGCTCAAGTATTTTCAATAAGTGTGATGTACTTATGAATTTAATTCCGTATTCGTTACAAAAATGTTTTGAATTTAAAACTATTCTATTCCTGCGAGACAAAAGTATAAAACAGATAAAAAGTGAGTATGCCTAAACCACAGAAATTAATTTACCATAAACACCGGTATTAATAGACGCGAGACAATAAGCCACCCCCCGCGAACTAGTCGCGGCGTAATGCTCCGCGACACGCGAGCGCGCCGCGCGTCGTCGCACCCCGACCTCGAACCCGTTGCTCTTCATTTGCATACATACAACCTCTATGAACGAGATGTGTTACAACTCACAATGGCTACAAATCAGAGTTTTTATCTACAAAGTTGAACATCTATATAAAATAAAAACAGGGAAAATTAAAGTTGACGTTATGTTTCTCATGATAATCTGGATGATAAACCGCGTAACTATACATTTTCTTGTAGGGAAATTCAATGTAACTTTCAAAAACTCATCAATTATTTAGCAATTCTAAAGGATTTACGAAGAGGGCCTACCATCTTTCTACCTGTCATTCAGAGCACATAATTAACTTTCTTTTCCACGACAATGTCAAATGGAAGTAATTAATGAACTTAGTAATTATTTTGTTGATTTCGTTTCAAGTTTTCAGAAAATAGAAGCTTTCTAATGAATGACAGAAAAACTTTGCTCGCTGAAGAGAGCATGAAATATATAATTTAAAGGGGTCTGGTCTTAGCTAAAGAAAAAAATCGCCAGTCTTTTTATCTTATAGAAACAAACTTAAAGCTTTTGCAATGTATTGGGAACTAGATATCAAAAAGTTTCTATAAGTACTTATGCAGTGGTCAACAGTATCGGCCTATGTTTATGGAGTCTATCTACCCTTGATATAGTACTTGTAGAGCTTTGCTTGGTCATCAGTCGAGAAGTAGTAGTGCCCGTGCGGCAATGTCAACCGGCAACCTACAGAGTCTACTACAGACAGAACGGCGATCCGACACTCGGCCGTGTATCGGCTCAATTATTCACACGACTCGCCCCACCCACCGCATCATCCGCTTGCTGCCAAATTAAAAGTAAATAACGAAATGAAAACAAGCGAGCCCGAGCCACGAGGGACTCGCAAACCTTTTACCACTGTCAAGTAAACAGCTACAGCTAAACACACTTCATCATCCTATCGTCTATCTGTTTGCGGATGCAAATAAAATTGCTGAATCGAACTGCACATTGTATCGATTAAATAAAGCTACAAAAGAATAACACTTTAACTGATTGTCTGTATTGGATTTTCCTGGAGGTAAGCTTGCTTTACGCTACGAGTATTTGTATTTATATTTTTTTGGCTATTTTTACGCATATACGAATATTTTTAAATTCCGGAATATAAACGCATTTTAGTATTTCAGCTGGGAAAGTGAATAGCAGAACAAAACGAAGGCCCCGCAACAACACAGCTAGACCCAAAAGCACTATTCTCAGCGGAGAGCAATTTCGAAGAACAATGAACTGGGATGAATAGCGGCACCGAAGTAAAAAGTCTATTTACATCATATGCACAATTCCTATAAAAACAGCAGATAGTGTTGTTGCGTGTGAACATGCAGCTAAGTAATTAGCTGTCCATGTACCTTTCCTTTTTTGGAGAATCTACTAAACATTATACATCTACCCAAGTCTTATAATACTAAGGCAACTAATTAGAGAGTCTTAAAATATTGTTCTTATAACATATTTGTTGTTTGAGTAACAAAATTTAGAATGACTTACAGAAATGAAATGTACAAAAGAAGCCAGCACCTACCTGTACCGGTGTAAGCTTGTGGAATCATTAGCGATAACAGTGGGTTTAGATGGGAGGTAGCAAGACATGCGAGACAGTAACGAGCGGGCGACGAGTCATCGCGGGACATGAGAGCTGCCCCTTGTGGCGAAAATTGTCACAGGAGCAAACTATGTCACGGGTATCATTATGTGGACAAGGACACGTGTAATGTAAGTGACATCAATTTAGCAGCACGACGCTGTTTTTTCTTTCTTCCACTGCAAAAAAGGATTACTTACTATAAAAAATAAATAGCTATGGAATCCATCTTACTGGAATTTAAATTGAATAAACTTGTATGTAGTAGTGTCAAGTGGATAATACCATAATATATTTATGTTCTATGCATTTTGCGTAGGAAAGCATCAAGATCTAATCGAACAAATTCAAATGATAAGCGTGCGTTCTGCAGGTATGTAGGAAGTGATGGTTCTCGAGCAGCAGGCAAGTCTAGCACGACATCGGGTTGAACGGCCGCGCACCGGAGCGTGGCGCTTACGGCTTCGCACCTCACACATATATTTTTCAACTTAACTTGACACATCGCCATCAAACTTTGCTTTTTACTGCGAAGAATGATAGAAACAAACCTATTAAGACGAATTTTATCTTCATTTCCATTCCACTTTTACGGCTCACGTCAAAACGATTGGACGGAATTGGATGAAATTAGAAATAACCTGTGACTTGGAATATTGTATAGGCAACACATTATAACGAGTAACAAAAGCTTATATAAACAAAAGGGAACTGAACCAAATAAATACTATAGAGATGACTCATATTTATGAAGTGTAAGGTTTTGTTAATGAATTGGATTAACAACAATGAAACAGTCTTTAACAGTTATGGAGCAGGGCGACTTAGCAGATTTGTGTGACAAAGCATTTTATTAACAACAAAACCACAGAATCGAAAGAACAATTACGCGAGTCAAAGCAGGTATCTTAGAAAAGCGCGGCGAGATATAACAAATCGCTGGCGTAACAAAAGAGGCTTTCTCGCGGCCATTACGACGGGATGCACAAAGAAAAGCGAGGCGCGATGACGGCGTAGAGGCGGACGAGCAAGCGAAGCGCGGGCCGCAAACTTGCGATTAGCGTATGCGGCATGAAAAGTACCCGCCGCACTCGGGATACTCTGGGGACCTTCCCAATTTACGATTTCCGCAAAGAATACCTTCGACGTGGCATTTTTGCGAGCCGCCAGTGACCAGTAAGCCGTTCGATCGTCTGTGAAAACAGGCTGTGGTTTCTTAGTTTAACTTTATTTGTCTTAAGCAATTGAATAAATAAAATTTCGTACAGAGTACGGAGTCGAAGCAAGACGACAGGTCGGTGTGGGAACCGTAATAAGGGCTACCATAAAACGTTACATTAGGTAACGGCGGCGGCTTCTGGGGCGGCTATAAATATCTCCGTTTGGAAGTACGGCCAGTGTCCCGCGGGAGCACGACACGTCGCGAAACGCCGTCCGAGGACGTGTCGCAAGAATAAAAACATCTCTACCGCTTGGCTTACCGGGAAAAGTAGGCATGCGACCTCACCTTTGCCAATCAATATCACTTAGCAATAACTGCGACCTCTCGTATGTGGCCATTATCTTTATGGAGCGTCGTACTACCAAAATTATGACTATAGCTACTACTACTGCGGTATCATCAAAGATTCATATTTCTATAACTTCAATACGAACGGTATAGCATAACAGTATTTAAACACTACCTAATTCATGGGCTACAACCCATTTGGATATCCTCCTCATTTTGCCTCCTCATGCATTTAAATAGTTTTTAAGGTTTTATGGAACTTATGAATGATTTGATAGACTGGTAATGTAGCTTTCGCAAGAGAAACTATCATAGTTTCACTCGTAGGTTACTATTGCTGGTGAAATCTTACCAACGCAGAGTAAAGTAAAACTCGAGCAGAAAACAACTAGGTAAGAACTAAAAAAAATATATATTTATATTATGTACCTACCTAATAGAAATAATAAAATAGTTACGCGTCTGATAATCACCGCACAGCCTGTGGCCAGCTAATTGTTTAGAATTGTTATAATTACGTTTTTTTTCTGTGTATAGAGGCGCACTAAAAAAGGCACTACCGAAGTTTCACATGTAAGGGAAACTGAGTGTTTTAATTATAAAAATATACATTATTCTGACAAGTTGCAGGAAATATTACTATTAAAAAATTCAAAGCGTTTAATGAAGTTTTCAATGTAATTATTCAACGTTGGTAAGTACTGTTTTCAAAATAACCATGAATAATTTAGATTATTTCGACTGCTCTCAGGACCCGACAAGTTGAATAAGTCAAAATCATCAAATCACCTTCGCAAAGCAAGAGAGTAAACAGAGGGGGAGACCCAAATTGCTTGCGTTATTAAGCGAACCTTAAAAGTTTAGTGCGGACTTTAGTTTACAGAGGTAAGCATGAGGTTAGCCTAGGTGAGTTTGTTTTTGCGGAAATGTCAACAGAACATGACCAAGTAACGGACCGCCATAATGAATTAATTGTGAACCACAATATTAGGATCTAACTAAAATATTAATATTATATAACCGATTGTGTGATGAAAATACAAGCGACTGATAATCGACGTTCACATTCACAGCCGTAATTGAACTAATTAAGTTGTCGTTGCAACAGTAACTAGTGTGCGAAAACGTTATAATGTGTAGAATGAAGGAAGTAGATCTGATTAGTTACACATAGTCCCAGGGCCTAGCTGGTGCAGTGCAATGTAGCTCGGTGTATGTCTATCAAATGTCACAATCAATTACCGCGACGGCTCGCTTACACCCTAGGGTCGCTCGCCTTCGGGGTAATTAAACTGTCGTGTCGAACCCGACCGACATCTGTTTACTAATTAATTTTACAACTAACCTGCTATGTATTTAAATATTTTAATCCTATGACATAGTGCATGAGCACTGGTGCTGGCGATTCATCGATTCATTTTTTATTTTTAAGACGGCTTCTGATTTTGAAAAATGCATAATAAATTATGTAAGTAAAATTTTTTACAAAGTGCGATGGGTGCTGTTAGGTCAAGACAAGATTTCAATTTCACTATTAACAATTTAGGAGTTATTTTAAGACTTGAGAGAACAATCAGAATTGAATGCTCTGAATAATTCTGAAAACAACAATCTGCGATCCGGGTAAGTGAATTTTCAATAAAAGCGAAACCTGGAGTCTCTCTCGGCCGAGACGGTATAAGTTTCGTCATTGTTTCTATATTGCGCCGGGCAATTAGCGCAATTCGGACGCGATTCGACTCTCCGGTCGTCTGCTCGTTTCGCTTTTTCCAATCAAATTACGAGAAAGCCAGCACTCACTCCTCCTAAACTTAACAAACCTCGCAAAATCGACACTTTTACTAACGATCAGCACCAACAAATTGAATATTGTTTCAGTTTTTACATGATTTTACTATGCAACAACACTCCAAGCCTCAGACTGAGAGAGTGTTTACGAGTTTGAGGATTAAAAAGATCTTATGTAATAAGAACTGACCGTAATTTGCGGTTAAATAATATTGGCGGGGCCACTACCGTGTCCCCAGATATTAGGGTATTTTTTTGATAATGGCCTCTCAACTTTTTATGGTTTTACCAAAAACCATTGCAATAGTACTGCCAGATAGTGACGATACGTTCTACAAATTTGTCGAATGATGCGTGAATTTTCTAAGGGTGCTATAATCAAATATATCAATTTCTCTATTCCCAGTATCTATATTCCAATGCATATTATATTAGTAAAGGTATTGGTTTGACAGGCTTTAGCTGGCTGAATGGGCATAATCCAAGTAGATTGCGTTGCGCCCGCTTGTGTGTTCTCCTGTAGCAATTAACCGTTGGTGTGTATGTATATCCAGGAGACGCAACCGGCGACATCGCCGGCGCACACGGGCGCAGTAATTACCACGGTCGATGGGGCAGGGGGCGCGGACGATCTTCTGTCAGAAGGATCGCGTGCCAAGCGGCGGACGCCCGTATTAAACGCTAGCGAAGAACCCGTGCCCCATCAGATAACATGCAATCAATTTCGCGATCTACATGCCTCTACGTCGGCACCGCCCCTGGACTGACGTCACGCCGATAAGCACACAGTGCCAGCTAACAACTTGGTACCACTTGGACTAGTATCACTCAAAATTCACTAAATTTTAATGTTATGTTCGGAATTTGTATTTAATTTCAAGCAAAACCGGAACTTCTGGTCTCTAAAAATTCAGGGGCAATTTTTATTTTTGACTTATGTAAGCTTCTCAACTAATCAAGGCATTCGCAGACGCTACGGTGGCGGGGTGTGAAGCCCAAGCACGCGATCGTTTTATCGCACACCTTTCTGTTTTATAGACAGATAAAGTATGTTTAAAAAGCTCGCATGTCTTTACAGCATTGACGTCCTTGTCGTGACAAGTGGTATAACCCTCGACATCCTAAAAGTAACAAAATGAGGGTTTCCAAGAATATATGCTAAAGTTTTATGAACTTTGAACCTACTGCCTGCTGTTAATGATGTTCTCTAATTTTTGTATTGGCTAATTGATCGAGCGAGCGAAGCATATTGATGATAAGATCTATCTTAATCATAAAATATCTAATGTAACAAAAATCAGCGAGCAGTTGGGCGAATCGGCACGCGCTGTGAAATGGTTGCAAACTGCAAGAATGGTATGTGGTTAGAGATTTACTATTAAAAACTGGTGGTCATAACATAAAATGTTGCGTTTTGACGACGTCCGACAGGATTTCAGTTTCATCAAAATCACTTAACAGGATGTAGGGAAAAAGGGCTGCTTCAATTTTTAGTATGTTTTTTTATTGAGCCTAATGTTAATTGCGAGACATGTGCCTATAGGCAGTACTGTACTATACTACTTTAGTTCAGTTTAGATTCCACGGTGAGGTGATGACCAAGAATGTCAAATAGGAACAAGTTTTGGACGTGTTCCGATTGTGGAACAATTTAACAGTCAATATTCTTTTATCACAATACTATTCAATGATTATATAAAAGACTTTACTGAAAGACTGACTGACTGACTGACTGACTGACTTACTGACAGACAACACAGAGCCTAATCCGCTGGTTTTAGACTTGAAATTAGGAGAGTGCATTCCTTGTAGAACGTAGACGAAACAAAAGAATTACCAAAATCCAACTTTTAAGAGATGCAGAGGGAGGTTGATGTTTCTGAGAAAAAAAAACCTTATGCGAAAAAAGTGGAGAGGATTTCTACTGGTGAGTACTTTCTATATTTATAAAATTAATGAATGTGGGTAAATGTACTGTGAAAAGGTGTGAAAAGGTACAGTGATTAAATAACCGCTGGACGGAACACAATACTACTATCGAGATCTCGGTACGGGACAATCAACTAGTTTTAAACCAAGCAAAATATAATATTTAGCTTTGATTTTAAAGCAGGTTCGAGAAACGGTTTTATTTGAAGTACAGATGTATACATATCATTTAAAACAATCATTATTTGCCAAACAACATAAACAAGAATAAAAACAGATACAAAAGAAGCTTTTCCAGAAATGAACAAGTCAATTTAAGCTTCCTGGGAGATTTGTACCGTGGAAAACAAAAGTCCGCAACAATCCTCAAGTCAATTAGGTATCATGAAGTAATGGAGAGTAACGGACATGATTTATTCGACGCAGTGGCTCCGTGGCGGCGGCTGAGGCTGAGTTCGGCACGAGGTATCCGCGCAAAAGCACAATTATCGGCCCGCGGGCGCGCTCAATTACGGAGAGGCGCGCCCGTGGGAACTCCTCCGGGCCGAACGGACCCAACCACAAATCTTTTAGCCTTACTGTCTTACGCCCAACCCAACAAGTTGCAAATGGATGGGGTTCGTGCCCAATTTGCGGAATATAAAAAGATTTTCTTTCGTAAACGACAAACAGGTGATAAGCACAGCATTTATCAATTGTGAATTGAATGTTGTTGGTGTTTATAAACAGCCTCAAATATAATGATAAATATTCCAAGAGGATTGTTTCGATAAACGATTTACAGTTTGTATGAGTGCCGTGCGATGGGTTCGAGTGTCGCGTTTTAATTTGCGCGGCGACACACGAGTGGGGTCGCTGCCGCATCGAGAGCCCTGCACCCGCTAATTGCAGCGCGGTCCGCGCCAGCTACACCGACACCATCCACGTCGCTCCCGATCCTTCAATACGCCACGTACATTCATATTCACACTTCACGCGTGCCTGCCTACGTCGCACCTCTCAAAACATGTTTAATTCATTTACAAGTAAATTAACGCATAGATCGACTTCGAAATAAATAAGCCCCGTTATTATCTGTGTCCTGCGGCACGGCATCTCCCGGCGGACCGCCCTGATAAGCTCATACCGGGCCGCAATAAACATTATATATAACCGTGTGAACATTAATTACTTGATTTGACACTGTGAGCATGACAACAATCATAAGTAATTACTTCACAAATAATTAGTTGAGCCGGTATTGGCTGTAGCTTCAGGGTAAATAAGGCGCCCGTAGATGCTAAGAGCAAAGTAATTTCTGTAGAAACAAATGAAACTGCTCCCCTCGCGTAAGAAAACGCTTTACAAACCGCGCGGCCCATGTAATCGGATAATAAAAAGGGCAAACGCGGTAAATATAAGATGAGGAAGACAGTTTTACGAGCACCACCTAATTAAGTGGTGAACCAAACAAAACGAAGAAAGCGTTTACAGTTAAATAAATATTGTAAGATGGCGTTTCATGAGTTTGCTCTTAACATTATTACGTCGCGAACACCTTCAGGCAATGGGATTTAATATTTAAAATACTTCAAAGTTTGCGTTTTTACTTGTTTTTAGATCTCAGTTTGAATGCCAAAGATGTTTGCCAATAGTTTGATTGTTATTTACGTCATCCTGTAATCAATTACACGTGAAAAAGCTAACAACAAATCCAGAAATGTCGGTGCAAATAGGTGTGCCCGCCCAAAATAAAATGAGTAGAGCGCGCGGGCGGGCGGTGGGAGCGGGCGGCGCGCGTATTTCTGGCGTGCAGGTAGGCCGGCCAGTACCGGAATGCGACCTCACCTGAGTCTGATTCACTCGCGCTAAATTAGTGACTCAACTCAACATCATTATTAAACATCACCTACTTTTGAACTCACGAAAAATAATAGTTGTATCAAACATAAAATGGTGGCCTAACATCTCAGCTACCATAGACGGCCACTGAACTTTTGTACTTAAAAGTTCTATGATTATTAGATGTAGTATGTTGTAGCGTGACACAAAGTCTATATTACTTTATAAATTAGCACTTTATTTTTTGAATTACTACTTTATTACTACTTTACTACTGATTTATTTAGATAAATCATAATATCAACAAGACTTTATCGCTTAGGTCAAACAACACGTGATGATTAACGATTTATATGCAGGCTTGTAACAATATAAGGGAGTAAACGTTTAATCGGATGGGTATGGGTAGATGGCGGCGCAGACACGGGTCCAGCTCGAGGCGATTCATTAGCTCGACCGCGTCAGAGTAAACAAATTAACGCGACGGGCGTGTTTTACACGTTGATAAAAGGGCGCGAGGGCCACGGGCAGTGCGCCAGCTGCGTGCGGGCGCGCGATAAATCTCGGCCCTCTCAGCCGGTCGCGGCCGCCGAGCGACGATGCGGCCCAGACGGAACCCATACCCAACACCGCCAGGAAGCAGATTACACACTAAACGTCCAAAAAAATTACTTATGCAAACATTGAAGGGGCGTTTCAACTGCATTGCTGATACTGCCTTACTTTTCTTCAATAACGTGCCCCCTGCCTTTACCCTTATTCACAGAAAAAACTTGTCACTCGTAACAGCTAGGTAGTAGAATAAGCAAAGAAGCTCAACTACAAAAAATATATAAACGGTTCATGGATCCCGTAAATTTACTTTCATAATAAGGAAATGTTTTCGTCTAAATGCCAAAAGTGATGTCAAAATACAATATTTAGCCCGAAAAAGATGGCTAATACAGAAAAGCTACTTGAGCCCACACGCAGAGCTAAAAGCCACAGAGAAAGTCACACCCGAACACTTAGCTATATTACAACTGGCTTGCAATGCTGATATCAGTCTGGCTTTAGTAGAAATGGTGTCGGTGACCGATGCCCTCTAAGGCACACAGGATCAAAATAAGGACGCGCTGATGTCGCGACACACGGGTGCCACGCACTGCGGCCCCCTGCGTGTAAATGGCTTCAGTTAATTAAGTTTAATCAGTGCCATTATTACTGTGAAGCGTAGTACAGACGAGACATCTGCCTGTTGTTATACGCCCACAGATACTGTTACAAAAACGCACCAAGCGCATTTCACAATTCATGAATGAAACATTAAACCAGTGGGACATTCGAGGCGCAAATGAGCTTAATCAAAGTAATATTGACGCTCTTACTCATAATTGTATGAAAGTTGTTGAATGCTAGATCGTGTTTAAATCAGATATCGTTAATAGTTAATGTAGATAATGTATTGTTCAAATTCGTTTCTCAATTCCGATATTATGTACGATATCGAACATAACCAAACAATAGTCTCTACAAACAAAGGAATTTAATAGCTGAACGTCCTATTTTACAGTTTTCCTAATTTATATTGTAGACTATATTTAGGTTAATGCAATTCTAGTATGGAGAAGGTTACCTCATGATGTTAATAATGATAAATTCGACTTAATTCGATCAAAGATAGACCATCCTTGGTTTGCGTAGTTTATGTTGTGTTTAAATTCAAAGGTATTCTTGGTCGGTTTTATGCCGAATCGATAGTTAAAACGAGGATAGTAGTGCAAGCAGATAGTCAAGTGTGGCGTGTTTCGCGTCCATTAACGCAACGTGACGAATCGGCCGACGTTTGGTTCGGGGAGTCAGCCAGGGTTGTCTTAATTATCTTACAAAAGGCTTCAAATTCCTTTACAAAGACCAGCAGGAATATTTATGTCATGAAAAATCGCTTAACTGCGTATCAATCAAATCACCAGGGTGAACCCTATATTATACCGTATTTGGTAAAATATAGTACGTTAAAAATTACCCCTGGTCTATAACTAAGCAGCCGGTAGGGCATGGAATACCAAAAATAACGTAATTCATAGCAAAACAAAAACGTCTGTGCTGTGAGATGCGACGGCAGTTTGATACACCAATGACTTTTCGCTAACTCTTTTTTAACTACAAGCTAAATTGTCAAAACGAGCCATGGGTAGCTCAATTTAATTACGAAAGCAAAATGAAAATGCTTGAACTTTCTCAAAATCTGGCATCCCTGAGCAGGCGGGCGGAGCGGAGCGGGCGCGGTGGAGCGTGCCCGCCTCTCACGCGATCTTATCGCGCCTTCCGTGAACATCGCATCGCACTGCCCGCTCGTGTCTATTCCGTGCCTGGCTTGCCCTATCTACCTCACTTCTTTGCTCATAAATTAAATTTAGACTTTCACAAAACTTTAATTCGAACCGTCAGCGTCAGTTCTGTAGTGCTCAGTTAGTTAAAGCACAGAGACAGTTTTAGGTTGACCGAGGGGGTTGGCATCGCTCGTAATGAGCGGCGAATCCTTTGACCGGCTGCACGGCAGAAGCGCTCTGCTAATTAGGCGGCGCAAAATCGCAGATTTGGATCCGCGACTGAATTAGCGCATTGGTGTGGCTTAACCGACTGTAATGAGCCACTGTTAAGCTTAACTAACAAGTGTTAAAACTACGTTTCGTCAGTGAACTACATTGAGCTATGCAAAAATAGAATGCGATAAATAAAGACGTAGTACGAGTACAATACCGTCACGGATCGACAAGGAACACCATACCTTGCAAATATCACCGTGAACTTTAAATGTCAAATTCGGTGATACGAAACGGGGCCGGGTTTGAATGAAATATGGGCACCTTGGACTATACATACTGATCTTTTTAGAGATATAATGATAACATATATTGATACCAAGAAATGACTATATCAATCAGATAAGTATTAATTTATAACATCAAATAACAAAAATAGAAATAAACAGAAACTTGCCACAGTATAAGGTATCAACACCTTGGGTTTCAGCCAATTCCTTAACAATTACCTCTACTCGAAAGTTATTCGACACGTGAAATGTTCCTGCCTACGTGCCTATTGTAAATTTTCGAACCAATTCTATCAAGGAGCAGCGAGTTTACCAAGTTTGAATAGCCTAAACAGAAAAGGGCTAGTTTCATTTGTACGTCACGGCAAGGATTATGGCTTCATGTTAAGAACTTAAAAGCCTACGTGGGTTTGATATACTTAGATTGAACACATAAAAGGAAAATCGGAGAAAAGTCATGACGTCAATTGGACCTCGTCTATTACTAACGCCACATCGACCGAGCGCGTAAGTGAAATCGTAACAGAAAGTCATTCATAAAACGAAGTGGTTAATGCCTGGCTTTACGGCAGCGCGTACAAACCAGGCTCATCTCATTAATCTCGGCGGCTGCTTTAAGCTGGGATGTGCCAATGGCGACAAGGGAAATCCTCGAGGAGCCACGGGTCGGACGCGACAAATCCTTTTGTGAAATCCACGACAAATATAAAGAGGCTCGTGGGCTTGGTTTGTACATATTAGTATGTCTGTAACGCAAGCGGTCACGTCCGACTGCTCACTTCTCTGCTTGCTACTGTTATGTTTTCATAACTTATCCTACAATCCCATTTTGTTAATTCGTCATAACGCTGGTTAGTTCTGATCTCTTTAAGTAAGGTATTTCTAATGAGTCCGTAAGTAAAGGGTACACGCTAGACTAGACAATGGCTGTTGGAAATTTAATCACGCTTCTGGCCACTACATCATAGAGCAATCGCTAACGTATGTGGTGCAAAGCGATACAACAGCACAAGCACAACACGAGCGAGGTGAACAAACATAGTGGCCATTGTGCGTGTCGGCGCCTAGCCCGAGTCGCCAATGTTTCACCGGCGGAGTTTGCGACTCAACCTGAGTCAACAACCCGTGTTGTAAGACCACGTTGTAATTATTAATTATTGCCGCTTCCGACGTAAACATCTATTACTAACCAACTTTGTAATGCCCTTTATTTTAAACTGGAATAACCGCACCAAAAGTGTAGAAAACATGGTAGTAGAACAATAGATAACTAACGGAGACCGTACAAGTCAGTCGCGTGACTGTCTCGCGAGCGGTTAAATGACTTCCTTTGTTTCTACACATAGCTGGTAACGCACACTTTCAAAGCTAAACATAAATTATAACTTTCGTAAACCAGTGATTTACCAGTGTGAACAATGGGAATCCAAATAACACGTTACTTTAAAAAATATCTTAAATTAGCCAAGTATAGAATTTTTAATAATTTTATCAACCGCTGTATTATTTGGCTAATTGACCGTATTGTAGTACATTACATTCAAGCTAAATAAAATTTATTTAGCTTGAATGAACAAAAAACAGATCCCCTTAGAGTGATTAATTTGAGGGGAGGCTTTTGCTCAGCCGTGGGACAGCTTAGGCTAGAAACAACAACATTAAAAAATTTGCGATATTCTAAACCAACAATAAAATTGTTATAATATTTTTACGTCGGATTATAATTGCAAATAACCAATTACGTAGTTTTAGAGTTTTTATACACTATTTTATTATAAAAGTTTCAAACAGACCGTGAATTCACCGTATCATATACAGCAGAATCTATATTAAAAACCATCTTATTTACCTTTGATTAGCGCGATTAATTTTGACGCGTTCGATTCAATATACATATATTGTGGTTTATCAAAATCAATTTCAGGTAACAGAACTGAGAACAAATTCAACCGAACGGGTTGAATTGCTCAGCAATAGCTCGTTTATATGATAATGTATTTTATTATTTGCCTCCAACATGACATGTCGATACGTCTAAGCGTTGGCTCTCACACCATGTCGACCTCTTTCGCCATTTGTGATTTTCATTACCGTGTACGCCGTAAAAAACCGTTTCAGGGTGGAGGGAGAAATCATACAAATTAAAATTCATGAAAATCTGTCCAACCGTTCTCGAGTATAAATAATCTAAAATAAAACGACTTTGTTTAATGTATAAATATACATATATTTATGTATAGATAGATATGTATGTTCAAGATCTGTAAAATGTTTTTTATCAATAGAAATGCTGAAACATGATTATAATTTGCAGTGAGTTATTAATCTTTCTCAGGCAGTGAGTGAACAACGGATTCGAACGCGACGTAAGATAGTAAGTAGGTACCATTTCGAAGTAAGTTAGTCCGCGTAGGTGGAACCGCAGGGCGGGCAACTAACATTTTAAAAAGTAAATTAAAAATCACTAAAGAAAAGCCTCAGGCATCTGCTGGAAAATAAACAATTTTAACGTAGATTAAAATCGCGAACTCACGCGGAACTAAAATAAAAGTAGTTTAGTTTGTGTAGAAAAACTTTTTATTTCAAGATAAATAGTTCAAAGAGCGAGGCCGGGAGAACGATTAATCTAAGTTTAGAGTAAACAAGAAGGTGAAGTGATCAGCGGGAGCGTTGTTGAAGTTTAATAAGCGTTAGTTAGCGGAGGCGCGGTGGCGCCGGCAATAAGGCGACGGTTATCTCCGGTGCAGCGACATGCCGCCGCGCGCCGCGCCACAGAGCGATTCTGAGGCGCTGGGCCTGAACCAATTACAGCCCCAGCGTCTCTCACCCATCACTAATATTCCCTCGCCGTTTACGACAGCAGCTACATTCATTTTCAGCTCTCTAAGGGTAGTTTTCGGGTTTTTATTTTCTTTATAATTGTGAAAAACAATTTTATCAAAATATAACTAGATAATTTACATTTTGATTCTGCAATAAGTAATTATTATTAGAACGACATAGAAAGTTGTGAAAATAATGATCAACTATAAACTTATTTCCAACTTCCTTTACACTGACTGTAAAAACTGCATAAAGTATGCATGAAATTAAAATATTATGAACTGAGATGTCATAAAACGTCCTTGCATAAACATCAAGCAAGACATAATAGGCAATTAGGATTTTAAATGTAAGTGAGGCGAAGAGAACCTAAAAGCGCAACGTGGTGCATGTCGAGCGCAGGCGAGGCAGCCGTCAAAGCGAGAATAATCTCATAACCGCGGCCCGGACGACACGGCCAGCTTACGCTAAGCGCCCTCGGGCTTACCGAGATCTTTCTTTGAGCAAACGCTACAAGTCACGCCGTGAACAACAAAGCAAGGTCTTTATTAACTTTTAAAACAAGTATACTCGCGCCGCCGATCGAAATTAGCGGTGCGTTGAGTTTCCCCGCTATTCCGGCTAAGCAGCGAGCGAGGGACAATTAAACCGCGAAAAGTTTCACAAGTAGTTGCCGGTTACTTGCCAGTACCGAGCAGGTACTTATTCTAACGGTTCGTGTAGTTCAATTTCTCCACGATCAATGGTGCGTGGCGGGGCGTAATCGGGCGCGGCTGAGCGATTCCGATCCGATTCGAGCCAATCTCAATCGGCCGCTGACTGTTGCAACATTAGACTACGTGCGTTTTCAGTTCAGACATAAGGCAATTGAAATTACTGTCGTCACGATCGACAGCTATAACGTGGATTCCATTTATCACGGAAGCGATTAGCAACTTTTATATCGAGCACTCAATTTAACGGTTCCCGATTGGCTAACGTAAGTAAATCGAATGACTAACCTTATGCCAAAGAACCGGAAATTCGTTTTATTAATGATAAGAATTCTACTATGACGACAAACAAAAAATGATCTGTCGTCTTATTCTGTGGTGAAATTGCTTAAGTTGCGCCACCACACAACTAGGTAGTCGTATGCATCCAAACGGAACAACGAGCATACTGTGGTTATCGAGTTCGGCGGCGGAGGGGACTCTGAGCACCACACTGATTACGGTTCCATATTTAATGAGCCACTCACATGGGCCCGCAACTCGCAACGAGCCTGCAAACTAATTTCAATACATGCTTACATATTTAAGAGCCACGTGTGCTTGGATTACGAAAAAATACTTGCGCATTAAACAACATTCTACAAATTGCACCTTAACATTTTTTTAAATGGCCGTGCTTTGTCTTAGATGCATGCTTTTCTGCAAGCTGGTTTGTGAGAGTAGAAAAATCGGGAAATCTGTGAGAGAAAGTGTTCATATGTGAAGAAGGGGGGAGTAGTCAAGAGGGTGGTGGGTGGCCGAAGACGGCCGCGCAGTTTAATTTCCCACGAGGTCGATCTCAGCGCCGCGGAGCTCCGCTCGCGGGAATTAATTGCCAGTAATGAATAGTCAAGTGTACGTCCGTTCATTATACACGTACCCAAATACTGTAAACTTTAACTAACACTATAAAAATAAAGAAGTCGATGACCGAAGTAGGATAGCTGAATTCATAGTGAAGAAAGATTTCCATCAAGATAGTAGATCTGTCTGTTTTCGCATACACACACACATGGATGGGTTAGGTTCTAAAGTTACCTTGGTGTGTCATGCAGTCGTTTTTGTTCACACGAGATTGCTTAGAACAATAAAACTGTGTGGGTACCGATCGAGGCGACGACGACACGGTTCAAAAACCTATAACCTATTTAAAACTACATAATTCATACAATAAGATAACATTATTATGTTATACCTACATGTTTTATAATTATTTTTCATGTCATACCTACGGTATAAAAAAAACAGATATTAATGGCGTTTTTGGAGAATTATTCTGATTATTCAGGTATATCACAAAAAACATTGTAAATTTTGATCAACAATTACCTACATCAGTATTGATCAAATTATTATGATACACAATCTGTACGTTCGTTATAATTTATTCTTATTGGTTTAGTGGCAGAGCACCCCTACTCTGCCACTAAACCAATAAGAATAAAGGAGGGAGGGATCTCCATTTTATCTTCAATTCAGCATGCAAGGCGGCAAGAACCTACTATCAAAAGTTTAACAAAAAAACACATAAAAGCACACTATCGAGGTGCCGCTTGGTTATGATAGGACTCCCCTGACAACATGCCAATTCGATAAGGCGTTATTGACACATCTTCGTGTCTCGCCGCGATGGGTTTTCGCGATGTCTTCATAGATTGTATCGCACATGTGCGCCGTTACAATCGGTAATGGTGTGTGCAGTTAAGGTGTAGGTTTATTGCTTCCTAGTGGCGGCGCGCGGCGTGGGAACAGGGCCGGAGATAGTAGCTCGTTAGCGGGGCACGCGTCGACCAACTCACTGCATCAACATGCTAGCCAGCTTACGTATGTAAAAGTCACTACTTATCTGAAATTTAGAACAGTACTTTTCTATCCACGCACCGAAACCGGAACAGATTTTAACAGCTAAAAACTGGAACTTATTAACTGTCTGTATAATGTGATATTTAATGCCTTTTATTGAATAAATGAATAATTTAGTAAATTTTAGTATAATAATGATGGTTTCATATTTGTACATAAACTTCCTGATCCCAAACTAAGGAAAGATACAGAGAGTAATGCAAAGTGAGCATGGAATACAATAGTATTGTCGCTAGCCAGATAACGAGAATACAAGACGATGAGATTACTACGTAACGGTGGGCATGGGACAACGGGCTAAATATATTGATACGCAATGATAGGACAAAACCATTGCGCTAAGATTGCAATACCGAAGTGCCAAACACAAACCATACCGGTTATGTTAATATGAATAACTTCATTTTACCTGTTTCAACACTAATTTATAATTAGTGTTTGTTTGTTTGTATATATGTAAGAGGTAATCTCCGAAATTGCCCATCCGATTTCAAAAATTCTTACACCAATGTTTAGAATGAATTTTCAGTATGAAAATAGACTAATCTTAAAGGGTACTCGCGAGCAAAACCGCGGACGTAAGCAGGTATTTTATAAAGGCATTAGATGATTGAATAAACATTTGTAGGTCAACCAGCTAAGTTGGCCTAGTTGTATTATCGTATCGTACGGATAGATGACTTGAATTGACCCTTCTCTAGGCTATTTGATCCTAAAGCCTTACGTTACCTCATCAATTATCAAAATCCTTTTATAGTTCACTTAAAAAGCCTCATCATTCAAGAGTAACTATTTGTTTGTTATTAATAACAGTACCTGGATGACCGAGCTTTGCTCGTTTTTTTGGGGTAAACGACGTTTTCTAAAAATGAAACCTAGCTAGATCGATTTATCACCACCGAAACCCTCTCTCTGCATACTAAATTTCATGAAAATCGTTGGAGCCGTTTCCGAGATTCAGATTATATATATATATACAAGAATTGCTCGTCTAAAGGTATAAGATAAGACAATACCTGATATTTGATAAAATATGGCGGTAAAATGTACGACTGTACACAGTCATATGTAGAAAAAAAGAAGACAACAGAGAAAGCGCGGCTCACATGATCAAACGCAGTATTAATAAGGAAAAAAACTTACAATCTAAGGTTCTGTGTGTTTTTGTACGCCTGACAATCATGTAGATCTGTATTATGAACATGAGAATTGCTACTTTTCTAACAAAACTTATAAACCGTTGCCATCTTTTGAAATCAGTTTTCCGAAACATTGTAAGTAGACGATTCTACTTTTGTTTTTATTATACCTCACGTAATATATTGCGATGAATGGTATAAGTATTTAGGTATTTTTCTTTACATTATATTTTTTAGACAGATGGATTATATTTTTCAGATTTAACTTAGTATCCTAGTAACCATCATCATCATCATCATCTTCCTCCTGCCCTTATCCCACTAGTAACCATGCTCTACTTAAAAGTATGTTACAGGTATGGTACACTACGTATTGATAAGAATAATAATGCTTAAAACAATACTTACGCTTCTTCAAGTAGCCGATTCTCGCGCCATTCTGTCAGATCGCATTACTTAATGTATTGGCGCCGCTCCTCGGGGAGCCATGGTAATTATTCGGTTATAACTCGAACACGCGATGGCAAAATTCTTGATACCCTATAACCCTATCGTGTGAAGCTAAAGTCACACCAAGCGCGGTCTGAACCAGCAGTGAAATCTTACAGTGATACAAGGCTAAGTTAAATAATATTTGTTCGTTAGTAACAAAACTCTAGAGAATGAGTGTTTCGAAAACAATAAAAAATGCATGACCATATGAAATAAATAAGCTCATGTTCAAACCACGCTCTGTATGCAAAGATTTAAATCGTGGATATGCCCGTACGGTACTGAGACCGCGCCGTTTTGTTGCCACACGAAATGAGATAGCTCGCTCATTTGGCACACCAAATATTTTCAATTTCAGGGTACAAAAGGAAAAAGTATACTTTTTTTTTGAAAGATCGTGCAATATAACTGCACAATAAATGGTGAAATAACTGTTTGGCTCATTTTTTACTAATCATTAGTGTGCGTGCATCGGCATTTTGTTAACACACACAAGTAAAAACAGTGCCACAATTTTTGGCGTCCAGGCATATCTACGATTTAAATCTTTGTCTGTATGTCCAACTAGAGTACTGCAACTAAACCTAGCTTTTTTAAATCCCAACATAAATACAATTTGATGCAGAGAAGAGATTACAATAAGCTGTTCTTAAGAAACGTCATCACTAGCACCATGGCATCAAGTTCCCTCCTGCCGGGTGCCGGTTAGCAGTACATCTACCATGAGTTGTCATGTCACATTTAGACCGGCTGACGTTACTACAGTAGTAATAGTACGTTATGTACTTTTAAACTTACGCGATCTGAACACATTATTATTAGTATTAGACGGGTATTTATCGCGTTTAAATTAGCGGGTAGACTGTCTACCCGTGACCACGACAGCGTGCAAACCTGTCGAAACGTCGGGAAAATATAAGGTAATTTAAACGCGATAAATACCCGTCTAATACTAATAATAATAGTACGTTACTATGACATCTGTCAAAATTGTTACTCATGGTACCAAATTCTAAGAAAATTAATGAAGCTCAAACTAGTCTCTGTAGTACACTGTGACGTAGTATAGTTAACTACGTGACGTTTTAGTACCCAACTATCCACTAGAGGCGCTGTAAAAGTTTTCATACATTTTTTGCTAGCGAGTGTAGATTGTGAAAACTCATGGTAGACCTACTGGTAGTTTGTTCAAATGTGGTTGAGTTGCAGTACATAATGCAGTATTAGAATAGTTACCTGTACGTCGAATGGTTGATGGTGCTGTGCGGAGTCAGGCGCGGACTGCACCACAGAGCCGCCGTTGACGAGGCTGCCGCCCGCGCCCGCGACGCCGCCCACGCCGCCGCTCGCACCGCCCACGCCGCCCCCGTACTACACGCACAATAAACCACTTCCTTTTACAAGGGCCCGCTTCAAAACTGTCTCGCGGCAAATAGAGGAACCTCCCTGACCTTGTGCCACCAAGTTGGTCACAGACTCTTATGATCTTACTACTCCACTAACGGCCGGTTTCTATATTCTATTTATCTGCAGTTTTTGGATTTTGGAAAAGCATTTGACATTAATCCTATAGAAGTAATGTCAAATACCTATCCAAAATCCAAAAACCACAGATAGATAGAATATAGAAATCGACCGTAAGTGAGATCAGCACAAAAATGACGATGTAGGCTTGGCCAACACTAACACCGTCTCAGCCTAGTTGGCGCGTATCAAAGTCAAGAGTAAAAAATAACTATGCTTTACTGCAAATACATGCCAATTTAAGGAAAATTGAATACGCACGAGTACCTGTTGTGTGCTTGCAAAACTGTTGTTGTCAAACTGTGGATGATCTTGCATTTGTAGGACTAATTCAATATGCTGGTTCATGTCATTCATCGCCATTCCTGAAAGTAATTTATATTATTTAACTAGCTCACCCGGCAGACTTCGTATTTATTTAGAAAACGTTTGTATGGGAAATAGAAAAGGGCTACTTTTAGGGTTTTCCCAGCAGTTATTCGAATTTTTCTTACCTTTTAAACCTTCCCTAGACCTTCACGAACATTTCAAGACCAAGATAAGACAAATCCGTTCAGCCGTTCTCGAGTTTTAGCGAGACTAACGAACAGCAATTCATTTATATATGTATATATAGATTTATCAGTTTGATAGTACATTGGGTAAAAAAATAAATGTTTGAAATACTATTGAGTATTCTAGAATACCATTTCCACAGCCCTGTCGGCGGAGCTATGTTTTGGACCATGAGCGATATTTCAAGAACAGAACAGCAAAATAATGAATATTATATAAATTTCCGTACCTGGGTGTATTTGCGGATGCTGCGGATGCGGTAACCCTTGTAACGGTGCTACTCCCAACATTCCTGGGTGGTGCTGTAATAGATATTAAACATTATATTAGTACTTGAAGAACTAAGGGTTTGAATTTCGGCAATGACTTTCATAGTGTATGTCTACAGCTACACTAACACCCTTTAAATAGGAAGTATCTAGAACAGCAATTTAGGTTATGCATTTTATATTTGTCTATCATTTTAATCCTACTAATATTATAAACGCGAAAGTTTGTGAGGATGTCTGGATGTTTGTTACTCTTTCACGTCAAAACGGCTAAACGGATCTGAATAAAATTTGGCACAGATATAGATTATGGTCTGGAATAACACAAAGGCTACATTTTATCCCGAAAAAATGTAAGGTTCCCGCGGGATAGATTTGTTTTTGTTTTTCAAGGTATTACGCGGGCAAGCCGCGGGCGGAAGCTAGTATAAAAATATACTTATTTATTTTTAAATCGATTATATTTTTTCTTCTTTTAGAAGGAAACTTTCCGTAGTTCCGAGTTTCTGGTAGCAAGAAGCTTTCAGGTGTCCTATAGATATAGGACCCACATCACGTTTCTTAACTTTGTTGCCTTGTTAGAATGCTACTAGTGCTTCATATGGTATACCTGTGGGTGCGAGAGGTGCGGCATATGGTGCAGCTGCTGGTGGGACAGGTGCTGATGCTGCAGCAACGACGGCGGGAAGGTAGGCGCGTCCCCATTGCGCACCGAGGCGCCTCCCGCGCCTCCACCACTGCTGATCCCTCCGCCGCCCTGCTCCTCCTCCGCCGGCGAGGGCTGCCGCGAGCCGGGCGTACGGCTGCAACCAAACATACTGCTCGATCTAACGACTGCTGATCTTCACTATTGATAGGCTACTTGCAAAGCGTTTTTGGGTTATTTAATACTCAAGTGCAAGTTAGACAAAGTTAGACGGGCGGGACGCGATGTATGGTGATAGGTAATGCCGCTCGATAATACATAATTAACTAATTTTATTTGTCTGGATACTATTTTATATCATTAATAACGTTCGTTTAACGTTTATCTGTTTTGCACATAGAAAATAGACATGCGACCCGATACGTAAAGATACCGTTGAGTAAATTATTTTTTTAACTTATGAACGCTTTCAATACCAAATGTATAACGAGGTAATTCACCTCCTATCACCAACCCTGCGTCTTGTATTATAGGAATCTTTTGTAAAAGATAAACGAATCTATTTCCATAAGGTTCACGAGCGTGAACTGAGTTGGTACTATAAAACATCTATACATCCAAATATCACAGCTGTGTAATTCATTGTTATTTGCGTATAATTCCGATTGGCCAGTTGGCTATAGGCCTTAAGCAGGTGTTAGAGAGAGGCCAGGGCCCTAAAAAAGAACATGGTTTATAGGGGCACTACTTTAACTAAAAATAATCTAGTATATGTATCATGTTTTCTCTACTGGGATGCACCTTTTCGTTAAGGTCAATGACTCGAGCCTGTTACAACTGTTATTCGCAAAATTATAAATGTAAATTAACAATTTATCTTCCTGAAATTGTCATCAAAGCAAGTTCAAGTTAGTTGAACGCTTTATCATCAAATATATTACTCTAGGTGTTGCGATAAGCGTTATGTAAGTTGTCTCCTTATCATTTTGATGAATCATAATTTTTAAAGTTGCAAAGGTTGCGTCTGTGCGTTGTCTGGGCTCTGAGCCACTAGACAAAGTTCTAAAAATCATGCAAACTCCGTCAAGGTTAACGCTATCCTCGAGCTTCCTGATTGCGCCAACAATCGCGTGTACTTTTGTCTACAGGCCACGCTCACGCAGACGTTGGTAGAGCGCTTAAAGCCGGCGGCGGGATTGTGGCATTGACAGAGGCCATGATCGTCGAGCGGTTATTGACTTATTGCCTGCGCAAAGCGCGAAGCGGATGCGCGTCAGCTTTACCGGCGACTCACAGAAACATTTGAGCACTCACCACTAGTGACCTTCGCGGACTTCTCTTGTAACAAATTCGGCATCACATTACGCATTTTTTCTGCCTTTCGAGTGTAATAGACGGACGAGAAATTATTACGAAACTTGCAGAGCACGCATACTAATGACTCATTTACCAGTGACTAAAATAAAATGTATGGAAATTCTCTAAGCCACTGTTCAGATATTCTATACATTCACTAGCAATTACCGTATAAAACAGTAGCAAAACGTTTAAAATTAAAAAAAAATGTTTATTCATGTCATGAATACAACATTAGAAAGGTTTGTCAGGGTCGTAGCCAGTTAAGATCCGTGGTCTCTGCTTACCCCGCCCCGTCGGGAAACAGGCGTGATTTTATTTATGTATGCATGTAGAGCACGGTTTTTCTAGTCGATGAATTACTAGAGAATCAGTACACAAAACACTACTTTAGCATAGTCTATGACTGCCCGAATCAACTGTACTTTGGAATTAGCAATGATTTTAAAATCTGTATTTTATAATTTACTATCTCGACATAGTCTACCATTATAATTTTAATCATGTAAAATTACTCAATTACTTAGTTGAAGCTCAAGCGACGCAACAACTACCCAATGATATCAAGCAGATACTAATTCCTTCCCTATGTCAAAGTTCCATATAGCTACTTACTTGAATGCTTTGTCATCTTCTTGTCCATTATGCAGTCCGTTAGGTAGAGAGCCGTGTTCATGCAACTCATGCAGGTCTTTCTCGAAAGGCGACTGAGATTTGTCTTCGACACGCTCTTCTAACACCATGCCGCGTAGACTGGCTACAACGCCAGTTGGCTTCTCACCGGCGCCTGCTCCGCCTCCTATGCACAAAGTTACTATTTGAAATTTTCATAAAAAATTGTTAAAGTATGGAACTACCCAAATATTTCAAATTAAAAACGAACGATTTACAACTTTACTGAAACGTCTACCACTTTAATTTCTGTCTATGTGGATCGAAGTATCCATCCACATATTGAGTCTAGAGATGTTTGCACCACAGATGTAGTGCCAAAACCTAAATCTCGAACAGTCTATGCTTAATGTGACAAAATTAGTACCTGTGGGTGATCCACCAAGCACATATTCCACCATTTTGACTCCCAGGCCAGCGGAGTCCCGCGGCGAGAGGATACTTCCGGCATCCCCGCCCTGGAACGCGACGCCACGACGCGTGCCCATCATAGGGACGCTCACATTGTGCTCCACTCCTAAAATAGTTTTCTCACATAGGTACTTTCAAAATGTTACCATCAACTAAGTCTAGCTCTGTTACTAGGAGGCAAAGTTCGGGTTGACAAGGGTAGTGTTTTATAAAGTTTGCACACCATACACGTCACAGCTCCAGTCAACTGATTTCAAACCTTCACTGGTTTAAAATCAGTTGAATGGTAAGTTTAGTAGGCAAAATTGCCAGCAAGAATCAAGGAAGATAACAGCCATGTGCCATTCCACCTGAACAATGGTTTTGGAGTGCAGTCTTTGTTAATAACTCACCTTGCCCAGACCATGTTGGATCACGCCACATCCCTTCAGGATTCAGTTGTAATGGAGGTAGGTGAGGGGGCCCCTTGCTGTCTCCACCTGCACCAGGACCCTTATCCCATAGTTTTTTTGCAGAAGGAGCAATCTAAAATATGCACACTTAATTAAATACTGGAACATAAATATCCAAACATTTTGATAGTTAATAAAATACCCCTGAACAAGACCTAGCTAGATTGAAACAGAATACTTTTTATTCTGAAAAACAATTTTTTTTTAATGAAAATAACATTTGCAAACAATTTTCTGCAGAGTTTCACTAGATCTGAAATAAATCCCAAACATGTATGTCTAGCTAGTACTGTGTTATTGACTCTGAACTCTTTATAAGACACTTTTCACAATAGAACGAAATGTATGGTTAACCCGCTGCTATTACCAACAGTAAGATAAACTTCTTTAAGAAATAAATTATTATGTACCTAATAGAAATGCTAAAGATTAAAGTCAGAAAGTAAAAGTACCATGTATAACTAAACATATCAACTTTTGCCAACCATTCAATTTTAACTGATATACCTATTCTCCTAAACAGGAGAGGTTGGGAAAAGCTATTTGAACTAAACATACTAAACATTTATTTTTATAGGTACATTGAATTTGCTTCACAGCTTCATTGGTTGTAACTCTGCCTTTTGCACTGTGAATAATTATGGGTTTGATTCCAATACAATATTTGTTTGTAGAACATAAATTGTTGTTCTATTGGTGTCATAATGTTGCTACATTATTTATATAGTCATGATGGTGTAGTGGTAGCACCCGTGCCTCACGATCCGAAAGTTGTGAGTTCAAACCTGGTTGAGCACCAGTTGAAAAAATTATGAGTGCAATGCCAGTGCTCTTATACAGTGGAGGAAAACATCTTGAGAAAACTGGGCAAACCGTAGAACCAAAAGTTAGAAAGTGTGTGTAGGTTAGTATTCCTATAAGCAGCAATGGGCTTGCAACCTGTCATGTACGGAATAATCACTACTATGCAAACTGTGGGCATGTGCCAAATACCATGTTTGGTAGAACCTCTGACTACCTCTTTAGATATCATCAAAGATCTAAATAACTAGAGATCTGAGGAGATATCTACCGAGCCTGAGGATTAGTTGTGATGTGTTATAGCATTATATTGGTTCCCGCTACCTAGTTCAGTACAAACTTTGCTTAGTTTGAGGTTAGATGATACTAAGAGAAAATATCCACCAATATTTATTTTAGCTATGTACCTACCTATGTTTGATAAACAAAATTGAAAGATATGCAAAATTTAAAATTTTACAGCAATGCATAGTGAACAAATCATGTAATTCATTATTCTGATATTAATCTGGAAAATCTTAAACCAACTCGGCCGTTCACAAGTCAGCAAATTAAATTGAGATACTTCAGCTCTATTCATGCATTAGATTAAGTATTTTACTACATTTAATTTGTCAAGAAAAGTTAGATCAACAAACTGTAGCAAGAAGTGTGTGAATTGTTAAGTGCACTCAGAGAATCCTTTTGTACACTGGGTAAGATAGCATTTGTGAAACTATAACTTTAATCTTTGTTTGTTTATTGATTTACATTTATTACCAATTATGATTTTAGGTGATCATCAATAACAGAGGCACTGTGGTTTGGTAACTATGGTTTTATTGTGGGATTTGTAGATAAGTAGTAATTATTATCAAATGAATGCTGTTTCAAACTTACATTAATTATTACTAACGAGAAAATGACACAATTATCGTAACTATTTCAAGATAATAAGTTATTTGTTTTTAATTCTAGATCGATGCAAGGATTTAGAACTAAAATGAACTTAGCGAAACAAGCATACCGGTGCGGCGTACAAAACTCCTATCCAGAAATGGCGGACGCCGGTGTCAAGTAAACAAAACAAAAACGAACCTGTTGCGTAGAAAAAACAGGAAATTGAGGAACTCATGACTTAAAACTAATCCTAATATCATCCATCTACAAATTCAAACAAAATAACTCACCATGTCAGGGCCCATATTCCTAACATCGGTTTCGAAAAAGAAGTCGTTCAAAGGTTTCATGCGTACTATCGAACCGAAGCTCCTTCATGTACGAAAGTTTATCGAAGAAAACAGCACTTCACAAGTAAACTATTTGTTTAGAGGATAACTTTTTCGTGGTACAGAACAATAAAATACTATTTTCTACATAAAAATGACAGAAATCACTAAAATACAACCAGAAAAATCCAAACTAAACATCACAATGTTGATTTGTTTCGAACAAAGGACGTACGCCGCCGAACACAGCGCCCAACAGCGCCTGCGCTAAAAAATTATACCATTGGGTTTGTTGTAAATACGGGCGGGTGACGAAGCGTCATGGCCTAGAGGTTTAGTTACACAACGCGAACATAGATGGCGCCCTACGTAATACTTAAATCAATTTTGGATGACATGAATATTGTCGTACCGTACCTAACCGACCGAACCATCAAAAAATCCTGCCTGAGCAGACAACTGTGTTAAATTATGATCCGAGGACTAATATAAAAAAAATTGAATGACAGTAGATAATTAACTTTACTAAACACTGAATTTTAAAGAATGAGGGAATGGGAGAAGAATCAAATAAAGTTAATAACATAACATATTTACAAACCATAAAAAACACTTAGTAGGTACCTAGTTTTTTGAATATTTCCAACTGTTGAAAATAATCTTAATCAGGGTAAATTACCTGTGATATATATTAACAAATATCCTACTTAAGTACCATTAAAAAAACGAATATACAACAGTGACACCAGGCATCTAAAGTTTTGAATTAACCAGAATATGCTCTGTATCAGGCTCAAGGCTTATCCACAGGAAAGTCATGGTCAATATGAAGTTAACAAAGCTGTGGCCTGTGGCTTTCCTCTCAATGTTTTCTTTCAGGATATGAGAGTACTGGTATTATTTAGTGCACATACATTTTTAAACAGAAAAATCTTCTTTATTTGTGGCTAGATCTATCCGATTATTGAAGTCTCAAGGCTTCTTTTGTGCACCCATTTAATATTAACATTAATACTCATATTTTCTGCTACCCTTAACACAGGGAATTCTTTACGGTGGCACTCCACATGGCTTTTATCTTCGCATATTTGGCAAACACATGTAGGCAGTTTATTTGAAATATTGGCCTTTTTTATGACAAATATGCCAAAACCAAATGTAAAAATTACCATGCGCTTTCCAGTTTCCCTGAAGCACATCAACGAGGTCAAAGTCCAATACCCAAATAAATGGTCTACACAATGGCCATATTCAGAAGCATACATGCTGCCGACCTGTACGTACATTCAATGTTTGTGTTTGTTATTTGGCTGCATTGCTACCTATGTGTGGATGGTCGTGTCGCCTGTTTTCGAATTACTGCATGTACATTATATCATCATTTTCCTGCCCTTATCCCACGTTATGTGGGGTCGGCACAACATGTGATCTAATGTGAATTACTGCATGTACATTATATATTTTTCCAAAATACAAAAAGTACCCAATAGCGAACACAAATAGCCATGTGAATAGCAACCATCACAATAAAGTTTAAGCACCGGAATAATTTTTGCTTTATTTTCTATGATTATTTGAATTTGTCATATGCACTTCTGGCAGAATCTACTTCTAAAGTGCATAAATTAAATAAAGTACCTGGGTGACCGAGCTTTGCTCGGTTTTTTTTATTGGTAAACGACGTTTTCTAAAAATGAAACCTAGCTAGATCGATTTATCGCCGCCGAACCCCCCTACATACTAAATTTCATGAAAATCGTTGGAGCCGTTTCCGAGATTCAGAAAATATATATTATAGTAAGTACATAGATATATTACATATTTTCTATCTTTTTTAAGCTTGCACTTCAGAAATCAGCAATTGATTTAGCGAGCAAAAGTGGCAAGTAAGGTGATTTAAGAATAAGGTGATCGTTGTATGTTTGTGTATGTTTTTTAAATCATAACTTAAGAACCGTTATTTCAATATCTGCATTAAACTTGGAAGATCTAGCTAGTGATTATGCTATGGAGATTTGTTATGTAGCATAATATTATTATATGATATGAGCTTAATTGAAGGAGTTGTAAAGATATTGGGTTCCAAAGTTGAAGAAACAAAAAAAAACATTTTTAAATTTATTGATTGACTATCAAATGAAGGGACTATACTTGTACATCCCAAACCGATTTTTATTTTTATTCTAAGATGGATAGTTTTTGAAATATAATGATATAAGTAAAATTTAAAAAACTGCTGATGCTTAGTAGCATGGATATAAGTACCTACCTAGGTAGGATAGTAGGTAATATTTGTTTGTAGTTAGGACCAACTTATGTAGACATAGGTACCTACTTATGTATTTAGTACATAAAGTTCAGGGTGTGAATGAAAATGAAGATTGTAGACATTGCATGCAAAATCTCAGTTCAGGGTGATGTACTAGTAATTTTAAGGCCCAGCATTTTGAAAATTGCAAGTATTGCAACCCTAATCATTCTATTACCGCTTAATAGATTACATTGAAATCGAACTACATGATACTCAAGGATATAAGTGATAAATCAACCGGAGCTAAAACACGAATTAGTTAGAAAACCTTGGTTAAAAATCATGTCAAAAACACCTCTGAAAATTCAGAAATTTATCCAGAACAGTAAGGTATTTTGAATTTCTATTTCACATGAATATAAATCAGTTAATATGAAACAAATCAACCCAGCCCTTTTTTTTAAATAAGCTATTTACTTGAACATATTTATGTTTTTTATAAATTGTCGCTTTCATTATATAATTCAGAGCAGCCATATTATCATGCCACACTCTAATTACTTGTCATTTGGGTATTTCGCTTCGTGCTATGTCTGATTCCGCGCAGATCCGCGTTGCTATACGGACCTATGGCACTTTTTTTGTAACTTTTACGTAAGGAATAGTGTGACGAGTATTCTGGGCCTTAAGGAATCAAGGAGGCAGAAGTTGGGCTTTAGGTGACTGTTTTGTATTTGACTATTATCGATCATAGTGGAATGGCTAAACAGATGCGAATATATTAAATTATTATAGTCAGCATTTATCCAGGTACAAATACAATTGATTATCTATATATATATAAAAATGAATTGCTGTTTGTTAGTCTCGCTAAAACTCGAGAACGGCTGGACTGATTTGGGTAATTTCGGTTTTGAAATATTCGTTCGAGTTCAGGGAAGGTTTAAATGGTGAGAAAATAAAAAGAATAGTAGGTGATACGAAGTTCACCAGGTCAGCTAGTTGTAAATACATTCCAATTTTTGAGCGCTGGTGGTGTAGTGGTAGCACCCCTGCCTTACGATCCGAAGGTCGTGGGTTCAAACCTGGTGGTGCACCAATGAGTTTTTCCATTTGAAAAATGTATGTGCACAATGACAGTGCTCTTAAATGGTGAGGGAAAACATCGTGAGGAAACCGGCATACCCTAGAACCAAAAATTCGAAGGTATATGTCATAGGTTAGTATTCTTATAAGCGGCGATGGGCTTGCAACCTGTCACATATAGAATACTAACTACTGTGCAAAATGTGGGCATGTACCAAATGTCATGTTTGGACTTGCCTCTGACTACCCCCTTTAGATATCCTCAAAGATCTAAGAAACTAAAGACCTGAGGAGATATCTACCGAGCCTGGGGATTACAGTCGTGATCATATTTAATATATTATTTTATTTCATTCTAATTTTAGTT
Source organism: Cosmorhoe ocellata (assembly GCA_963675405.1). Lineage (NCBI taxonomy): Eukaryota > Metazoa > Arthropoda > Insecta > Lepidoptera > Geometridae > Cosmorhoe > Cosmorhoe ocellata. The sequence goes on along the minus strand of OY776246.1, from coordinate 9,065,886 downwards.
TTTTTTTATTAATAATAATTTTATATTTAATAATAAATTAATATAATTTTATTTATTTTATTATCATTCTAATTTTTATGGTGAGCTGTTCCCATTTCAGATGATAATAATTTCTAATGGCTAATTGCTTGTGTGGTACAAACTGCCATTAGTAGTTTTTAAAACAAACTATTGAATGACCCTCAGCACAGACAGCTAAATATTTGACTGTAATATTATTTATTGTGTGCCTAAAAGATTGTTTATATGCTCCTTGATATTAGTGTAAGATATAATATTATTTCTAACTAAAAGAACATAGAACTAAATTAACTCAATGTTTATTTAATGCAATAGATGAAATTTCTTTATTTGTATTGATATTTGGTCTTTGTTTGGGCCATATTACCATTCCTGAATGTAATTACTTTTTAACTCTTCTAATATTTTTTAAACTTTTTAATACTGAAAATTGTATGGACACTTTCTTATATTTACTAATATATGATAATATATCTATTTCATGGCATAGTTTAAAAAACCACCCTAAAAGTGGAAGCTTTACTATTAATTTACCTGATTCCTAATAGCAGCAATGGGAGTCAACCCAATTTGACTTTGACCTTGCTGCAAAAATTGGTTGGTGCCAGGAGCAAGCATTCCAGCCTGGCTTAAATACATCAGATGTTCTGCACTTTTTCCAATACCATTCATAGCTTGAATTGGATTTCCATGATGTTGGTGAATGTCGTAAATTCCTTGCTGGCCCAATTGTGGAGCATTTTGCATTCCTTGCAGGGGTGGAATCATCATTGCACTATTTTGTATAGTCATGTTATTCCCCATATTATGGTTCTGCATAGGTGCCAGCTGAGTATGTACCATATTGGTAGTTATATGAGCTGGATGAGTCCCAATTACTGATGAGTTCATAGCCAAATTATTGATGGATGAAGCTATTCCATGATTAATGTATTGTGGATTAGATTGAGAATTTTTTAAATGAACATGGCCTTGTTGATGCATATTGTTCATATTAATTGGTGTTGCATTCTTCCATTTATCTTGATTCTGAAAAGCATAACATTGGAAATTAGTATTGTATAAGACTCAAAAGATGTTTGAAAGAGGACGTCTTTCTATCAAAATATGTAGATACTTATGTTGTTTCTTTTGTTAGTGATTCAATACCTAAATAAAATAAAATAAATATTTATTGAAGTTAGTCTTGTATCAGGAAATTCTTTCAATTATGTATAAACATCATATTATTTCTAAAACCTATACTTAGCTGGTTAACATAAAGATAAAAGAGATGAGGTTATGTTTATCAACAAATTATTATTTACGATAATGGACGACAAAACAAACTTGAAACTAACCTCTACAATAGTATCTTCGCCGACAGCCCAACGTTGCTTAGGAGCCAAGGAAGGCAGTTCAGCTTCTTGTGGTTCACGTTGGAAAACGTAATGAACTGTTGTATCATCCTGGCTACGAGCTTGCGGGACGCGAGAGTTATCCAACCCTGCTTCGCCCGCCTCTTCTTCAGCTCCCGATCCCGGCCACTTCATTGGGCTACCGTGAGGTTCGAGCATTCAGTTCCACTTCACTTCAATCTTTTCAATCGTAAACACAAAATGTCTCAAGAGATTCTGTTTACAGTACACAGCACAAAAATAATGATTGATTTGACATCTAGAGCACTCACATGATAGCAATAACTAAATACGATCAACCGCGGTAAAAACTGAAACAATTTATCGACATCTACAGTCTTTTTCAGTAGTAAAGAAGTTATCAGAACATTATGACAGCCGCTTTTATGAAACCAAAATATTGTCCGAATGTAACTACAACGGTCTCCTTGACGGATCGAAACAAAGATGAGAAGTGAAATTAGTGTTCTTGGTTGAAATAGGAGTTTAATTTTTTTTTATATATGATTCATTTGGATTTTTAGTAGTGATAAAACTGTGACTTCACAATTATTTTGTCGGCATCGAAAACTGAACTGCATAAACACTCAAAATAATACACTATTAACACGAACATCAAGCGGCCACAAATATAATAACTATATATACACAGAACTATTTACAAATTGTTTGAACTTATTTTTTTTAAGTTATTCCATTGGCTGTAGCCGATATTTTCTGATTTAAAAAAGACGACAAACATTCTTCACTGCCTGTCCGCCATAATCGGTCGGTCGGGCAGATGCGCGCGCAACGCGCAAAGATACAAAATACAAACATACACAATGCTGAATATCGCTCCTTTATACGCAGAAAACATGGAATATAGGTTTTTTTTGTTGGTTATATTTGTGTGCATGATATAAAATTCAATTGTTCAAAGACATTCTATCTAATATTTTCGATGCACTGAGTATCTTTAAATAAGGTGCTTAGCTAACATTATTGTATTGTTTATAATAATGACACCAGAGTTCTGACTACATAATTACTGTTTTACCCGGATAATAACCTTGCGGTACATAAGCATAAATATTTTTTGTAGTACTTACCTATATGTATCGTGAGTACATAAATAAGTATTTAATATTTTTATTCTGTTCGTAACATGATTTGGCTAGAATGTTATATTTACATAAACGGAACGTAAATCCAAACTATAACAAAATGTAATGTTTGTAGGTAGGTACCTACATACTATAGATAGCAGCCGGCGCGCACGGCGCACGGCGCGCGGCGGGCGAGGCGGGGGGGCGACGTGGGTGGACATTATGATGTATGTTATGGATATTATTGTAATAATTTTTTTCACTTAATTAAGTCCCGAATAGCGACATAAAATTCAACAAATACAATTTTCATCCACTCAGCAGAAAGTTTCACCTAATATATCCACAAGTAGATAGTAGTGTAGTTGCAACAATGAGTAATAAACTTTATTTCACACAATATATCAAATTTATTTTAAACTAACCCAAATTATAAATTTATATTGGTTTAATTTTAAAATGAAGACCAATAAGGGAAAACACTAGACACTTGAGATCTTGGACCAAGTAATAGAATCCACGGAGGCCTTCTGGATCACGGGATTGGTTGACATCTACGAGTGAGCCAGTTTTCGAGGTAGTGAATGATATATGCTCTTCTCCGATTACTATTTCCAGTTCCTGTAACAAAAGTTAATCAGTTTACATCAGTTAAAAAATGTATGCCATAAGCACTATACATTGTGGCATAAAGAAATATTGTAGCGTAGGCAAAAGTCTGACCATTAGTTAGAGGTCACTAATGGTCAGACTTTTGCCTACGCTACAGCTACAGCTAGGTGGGTATTTAGGCCTCTAGATTAGCGGCTTCAACCAAAACTTGACATTTTGTCTTCATTGTTGCTTGCTTCGATAGAATCAAATATTGCAATTTATACCAACATACCTACATTAGATCACAGTAGGATAGTTGAAGTCACTCGAATCGTCTAGCTAGTTACTATTATTAGTATAATATTGCTTCTCTTTTGGGCAAACCCTGATCGAACAACAAAAAACTAACCTGTCTACCGACGCGATCTGGTTGTGGCCACAGCCGGTCATCTTCGTGCATTATTTCCGAATCAACAATGACTCTCTTCAGTTCCTCCATAACGCAAGGATGTACGTAAGCTTCCTTGCGGATCATTGTATCATTTTTGTAGTTGGAATTGTTGGCGTACCGAAGCTTGCCATCGGGGCGAAACTCAAACTCCAAGAATTCGTGCCCAAACTTTCCTTTGTGCCCAACGTAGTAACGTATGTAGAAATCAGTAGACATTTTAGCCAATTTTACTATCAGCAAGAAAAAGCTAGGCAAAGTAAATGAAAAATATTTACGACTTTACGGAAACGAGTACGAGCAAAGCAACAAAAACCCAAGGGTGGAAGTATAAAATTCACCATTTAGTCATCTTTGTTTGGCAAATGGCGTGTTTGCTGTGTTAGAAAGAGAAGTATAATCACAGATTTGTGAGAACGTTCAATTTTACACACACATGCACGTACACTGTACATGAGTTTGGAGTGAAAAGCTAGTGTGGGGTCATATCGATAGTTTGATGTCGATAATTACAATGATTAGCGGGCTTGGTAGCTAGCTAGCGGGCTGCTGCATATTATAATATGTAAAATTTATTGGACTGACTTTGAATAGCGTAAGAATGTTTTTGTCAAATTAAAATAGTTTTGTACGGATAGAAAAGAGAGTAAGTAGATAGAAATCCTATAAATTATTCAGGCAATATTCAGTAATTTGGCCACGTAAGTTATTTTAAAACGGACTGCAAGTTTTTAAGTAGATATCTGTATAATTATGTACCTACATCATATGTTTAGATGTTGATGTTTGTAAAATCACACCTTAGGACCGATTTGGATGAAACTTGGATAAGATGTAGATACCTACGTAGATCGTAGCTTGGAATATCAATAATATAACTTTATAACCACTACTACTCCACTCCACACATTTATCTTGTTAAAGTAACAAATAGCGATTCATCCATCCTCACAAACATATAGCTTTTCTAATATAATATTAGCTAGTAGGATTTCATTAAGGAGTGAGCTACTTTGAAAATAAAAGATCTACTTGCATTTAATTTATTTACATTTATTATTAAAAGTAATAAAATTTATCAATAATTATTATGAATAAAATTGAGGTGTCTTTCTGTGATTTCAAAATAACTATGATTTCTCAAATGCTTAATATAGTTATTTACAAATACCAACTAAAACACAACCAGCTTTTAAAATTTGTTGTATGTCTGAAATAAAAGTAGGTAGGTACCTATACCTAGATGACGACACTTATTTTTAACCGGCTGCCGAGAAGGGTAATTTTTTTGTGTGTATCTTGCACGTTCGTAAATTTCTTTTCAATGCAACTGCTCGAAGATAATTTTACTACGTAGGTACATAAATGTCAGGGTCTTCACAGCAGACAGCCAGACGGACAACAAGGTGATCATATAAGGTGTCCGTTTTTTTTTCTTTTATGGTACGGACCCCATTATAGGACAGAAAAATATAAGTCCTGACCTGCTAATCGCTGCCTTTTATACCTACATCCCAACCTGGAACAATAGAAAGGGATTATAATTCTTGAAACGATATTCGTCTAATTGGTGAGTTCAGTTTTGCTACTTAATTGACAAATTACTGACTAAATACACCAATCCACCAACATTAATCGCAATAAAAGATGCCCCCTTCACGAACAAAGAACATTTTAACACAAATTTTGTTGTACAAAAAGCTATTGTACAAAAAATATCGATACCTTAGGTACAACACTATTCGAACATAACCAATTCAGTACGAAATCAAATAAAAACTATCTTAAACGCAAAATTATCATGCTGCAGGCATAGCAGCATGATTAGCGATTAAAAATATTATGAAGACGATGTATTTAGTCCTCATTTTTAATGAAAAAGTAGCAAAACACTGAACTCACCAATGAACACAAATGATTTCACGATTATTATCCTTTTTTGCTGTTCCTTTGTTTGAAATCACTGCACAAACCATCAAACATTTACTCTAGCTTAATTCGGTGTAGTTGATTTGCCTGAATTAATTGAAACTAGTAAATAATACATGAATTTCTAAATAATGCACCCTGAATGCACCGCACAAGACTTTGTTTGGGACACAAAAGATCCCAAACACAGAAATCCTATCAAGTAGGGATGACATTGCGCGATAGAGATAGAAATACAGAGGCAACACGCTAAAACGAGATATCTATAGTGCCTTTCAAATTTAGCCGTGTAATAACGCTACACATGCAAAGGAGTATAACACTTGACAAGTTATTAGATTTCCTCTATTTATCTTTACTCTGAGCAAAAACCCAAGAACCCAAATTCAAGAGGTTATAATCACTCACTAAGCTACCTTTCTATCACACAACAAACATGTCTATTTGTAATTACCACAGAGTTCAATGACAATTCGGGCATTCGGGCTGAGATTCGGGCAGATCAATCAACCCACTAATCTATGCAGCCGACTACCGTTCTTGCCAGACTTCAAAAAAGGAGGTTCGACGTCTAAGTATTCATTAATATTTATGTAGGTTTACAGGTACTCAATGGTAATAATCCGTTAAGTTAGTTTGAGTAAGTTTGAATTTTAATTGACACATTTCACGTAAAACTTAAAAAACCTCATCGCTTGTAATTTTCAACGAAAAAAAAAATAGAAAACAGTTATAATGTAAGACATTTAAACTGTTTTCTATATATTTTGGTATTTTAAACGTAATAAATGTATTAGATATAAATAAAGATTTGGGGGAGGCCTTTGCCCAGCAGTGGGACACAAATGGCTCATAATAATAATAATAAAAAAAAAAAAAAAAATATCACGACTGTATCCCCGGGCTCGGTAGATAACTCCTCAGATTTTTAGTTACTTAGATCTTTGAGGATATCTAAAGGGGGTAGTCAGAGGCAAGTCCAAACATGACATTTGGTACATGCCCATATTTTGCACAGTAGTTAGTATTCCGTACGTGACAGGTTGCAAGCCCATCGCCGCTAATAAGAATACTAACCTATGACACATACACACTTAATAATAATAATAATAATAATAAATCTATGAATATCTCGTCAACAGGCGGAAACGCCCGGGGCGACAGCGCAGCCGAGCCACTTGAAACTCAAATTTCGGTGTGATAGAGTTTACTTTTGTTTGAACAAGTTTATGTTATTAGCAAGCGGGATAAATTTCCGGTCTGTAGAAGCCGTTAAAATATCTCCTTGCGTCTTTGGTAATATGTATAATCGTGAGTCATGGATGACGTCATAGACTAGCGAAACAATGGGTGTCGGCAGTTCACTCATAAAAATAAATAAAAATAAATTGTTGCCATTCTCGGTTGTTTTAGTGTCCTAAAGCATAGATAAAATACCCCAAATGACATTACTTTTTACAGAAACAAGCTACGTGGTCTAGTTTTCTTTTTATAAGTATTTATGTCAAGTAGGACCAAGGAGGTGTATATCCTGCAGGATGTATTTACGTAATTCCAATAAGATTTTATGTTTGTAAATTTATAGACCTTGTTTTTGTGTGTAAAACACAGTAAATATATCCAAGATTATATTACTTTTTACAGAAACAAGCTAAGTGATCTAGTTTTATTTTTATAAGTATTTTTATGAAGTGGGATATTGAAACTTTTTGAATTTTTTTGTAACGGTTTTACCTCCGTCCGTTGGCAGAATATTACAGAGATACACCAAAACTAAACCACAGCACACGCGGTAGCATCAAATTGTCTGTGGTGATAAGCAGTTTAATTTTTTGTTATCCTGTGGTTGGTTTGTTTTTTTTATTTCGAATGACAACCAAACAAACCAATAGAACCAAACAGTAGTGACTTTGACAGGTTGACAGTTCTTTTCTTTTTCAGCCCAGCCAAGATGGGTGAGTAGTTTACGTTTCGAGAAATTTAATTTTATCCAATGAAATCTTTATTGTGATACTTTTGTGCAAGTAATCTAATATATTAGTACAATATTAATAGCTTAGGGAATCGAATAGTCGTTGTATTTTCTTGATTTTGACTATAAACTCAAACATTGTGCCAAGTGCAGTTAGCGAATTGTGTATGAAATGGGACGATTGTGTTGGATGAAGAACCATGTGTTTAATTATTTATAGGTATCAGTCGTGATCACTGGCATAAGCGAAGGGCTACGGGCGGTAAGCGTGCGCCCATTCGTAAGAAGAGGAAGTACGAGTTAGGCCGCCCGGCTGCTAACACAAAAGTAAGTACAACAAGATAACCTCTTCACAACACAACTTATTTTTCCGAATTCCGAAAAGGGTCAAATTCTACTCGTTTTGAAACAAGCCTTTTGTGAATAAGTAAGATCATTGACTTTTGTTTTTAGCTTGGATCTCAGCGTATCCACTTGGTGAGATCCCGTGGTGGAAACACAAAGTTCCGGGCCCTCAGACTTGACACTGGAAATTTCTCTTGGGGCTCAGAATGTGAGTGATATTTATACATCTATATTAATTATTATTGTTTTCACATTCATACTTCATTTTACTCATAATTTTCGAATATTTGATACACATCAGAACATGCCTAAGTATGTGAGAAAAACTTTTTAAATTTTGAGAGAAATAAAACACAAATTCAACATAACAAAGTATCATATGACTAAAGATACCCAAATAATTTGCAATTTCATGAAAATTGACACATTTTTTGGTATTTTCAGGCTCCACTCGCAAGAGCCGTATCATTGATGTGGTCTACAATGCATCCAACAATGAGTTGGTGCGTACTAAGACCCTGGTGAAGAATGCTATTGTGGTAGTTGATGCCACACCATTCAGGCAGTGGTATGAATCCCACTACCTTCTGCCACTCGGTAGGAAGAAGGGAGCTAAACTGGTAAGTATTTTTTGCAAATCAGTAAATATGCGAAGTTGTTAGTGAATTTCTAGTTTTCTGTAACAGCAGATACTACTTGGTACAACCAAGTGCATCACTACTATGTGTGTAATAATAATAACACATTTTGTTAAGGTAATAATTACTTTACTATTAGGTAATAAGTCTAAAATAATAAAAACAATAGTCTAAAATAATAATAACAATATTGTGGTCATTGTACACTAGAATAAGTTGTTCATTATATTTTGTAGTATAATTTTCGACTATTTTGTAAATTCAACAAACTTTAATATAACATTATTCACAATACAATGATGATATATTGCGTGTCATATGAATGTGTGACATATAATGATTTTCGAGCAATACCTGAGTTACTAACTTATTCTTAACATATTAATATTTTTAAAATTGTTTATATTTGTCACTTTCTAGACAGAGGCAGAGGAAGCCATCATAAACAAGAAGCGAAGCAAGAAGACTGCCAAGAAGTATGTGTCCAGACAGCGCCTCTCCAAGGTGGAGGCTGCTCTTGAGGAGCAGTTCCACACTGGACGTTTGTTAGGTGAGCCAAAGTTCAATTATTTATTTGCTATATTTACAGTCCATGATGAGCAATTTTTTATATAGCATATTTTTTGTCTATATCAAGTCATTAAGTTTCAGTATGCTTCCTCAGCTTAATTAAGATATACTAAGTTGATATTTTATACAGATTCATAGACCAGGGATGTAGCAGACGATTTTTTATCAAACCAAAGACAGAATCGGAGGTGTAATATCAAGTGGAAGTCGGAACCAAAGCTCCGTAACATCCCTGTATCTGTATAACTGACCATCCCTACAATGATGTAAAAAAAAGTTTGAAGCTGCATTCAAGACTGGAACCGTTTTGGGAACAGTCTAGCGGCTGAATGATCTTTACTTGTCATAGTTACTCTGAGAACTTATCTCTTGGTATTTAATGTGTCTGTATGTTAGTTCAGATATGTATGTAGAGTACTTGTTTCAGCTTGCGTGTCTAGCCGACCCGGCCAGTGCGGGCGCGCCGACGGCTACGTACTCGAGGGCAAGGAATTAGAGTTCTACCTAAGAAAGATCAAGTCCAAGAGGGCAAAGTAAGGAGAATTTAAAATAAACTTAAAAACCTCAATAATTTCTTTCATTCCATAAGTATTCCATCAGTTATTGATTATTTTCGTTTTTATTGTTAGTATGTACAACACATGAAAGGAGCCTCATTTGTGGCCAGAAATCTGATATATGTATATTATTACTTAGGCATCAGGGATTAGAGGATAAAAAGTAAAATGCAATATTGTTATAAAGAAAATACTATAATATCCTTGAGTTGAGGGGGTCCACCATCTTCCCAGCCATCAGAGCGACGTGGATACTGGAATCCATTACGAAGTACAGGAACGGATACGTCGCGTGAAACGTCACTGGATCGCGATTATGTACATATCCTGAAAATGTGGTTTTGTAATATTACTAAATGTTGAAATAAGAATTTGCAGCAGTCCCTGCTTATCACAGCAATCGCTAAAACGATATAAAACCGAACTGTAGCAACAGGAAACAATCATCTAGCAATTTGAGCATTATTTCAGCTAAACTCATTTATATAATTGAGCTGGAGGACTATCCGCGTATCATCATTCCGTCCCGCGATTAGGCATTCAGGTCGCAGTAATGTGATGGAGCGATTTCCATAATTGTCGATAGCGTAGAGAGCAGCGTGCATCAATAGAGGCAAACGCGCGTGTCTCCGCGTTGCAACACCGGCACCGCGCCGAGACAATGTTGGAACACTCGCCACTTACCACCTCGACTCTTTTGGCAACGATTATCTCGGTCCTTGCGCCGGAAAACTGGGCCACTAAAGACCGCCTTCGCACCTAATTACCACCATTCATGAGTCAAGAATGCCTGCTATGTAGCCCAATAAGACCTGAATGTTGCTGCAATCTGTCTCACAACACAGTTGGCAAACCAAGATTAAGTGTTCTGAACGAAATAACCAGTATCATGGTTTTTAAAACTAAATAAAAAATATTATGGGCTTTCATTTTTACGAATTTTTACAAATAAAAACTAATAATATTTTAATTCATCTTGATCTCTCAAAATTACGCCAAAATACCGGAATATACTTTTCATACCAAATACACTAAAATCATAATGAGCTTAAACTTTTCCTAGGTTCAAGTCTATAGCTCGTTTAGTTTAGTTAGATCTATAAATTAGTAAGCAAACTCATGTACCGTCTTTCTTACGGAACACTAAAAATTATATCCATGCTAAATATGCTTTACTTTTATGCTTTGGCCGGTTGTTAAAAATAAACCAAAAATAGTACAATGTCACTCAAGGATTTCCCGCGCGGGGTGGGCGGTCGGTGGCGCGGCGATCCGTAACAGCGACAGAGCGCCCTCTTGCTGCTACGCTACGTCGTAAATACGATCGTAGGGTTTGCCGGTCTGCCGGTGCTGGTAATTAACTGGATCATGCCGGAACGGCTGTTAGCTAGGGTCCAGGCTTCGTCGCCTCAATTAAATACCTACGAGTTTGGTCTCAGGCCAACTCACATGAGTTGATATTAATAACGTAGATAATAGTTCATCGAACTCACGGTTTTTCTTATGGTCGTCGGGTCGATACTTGCGAATGGCGACAGAGACTGCTTGTTCGATGGATCGCACATAAACACCGCTCTGACGCGTCATCAGCAGGAAGTCACGCTGCCGGGGCTCGAAGACGTCACGGATGCCAAGCTATGGATTTAAAAAATGACACTACTATTCACTCTCGTTTACATTAACCATTTCATTTTGTGGTTAATGAGTTTGCTGTATTATTTCAAGACCTTGATCTGCAAGAGATAATAGTAATGCATATGGACGAGATTACTAAATCACAGGATGTTGTAATTATAATGACGTTTTAATAAAATACTGATCCAAAATGACCGCCTTGCTCTACTGAGTTCCGAGTAAACCCTGACGTACGGTAGAAAATAGTTACTAAACCTACGGGTAAAATCTAATTTATAACCGGCGCCGGCGCACGATCTACCTAAATGGAACCGACATCATAGTTATGTAGATATTATTTGTTCAATAGAGATTTATTAATAATTATTAGATAATCTCTTAAAGAAAGCATATTATAATATAAATGAATATATTGATGATAGGAACTCATGGCCCGATGTCGCTCCGCCCTCCGACAGCTAACCAATTTGCAATGTAAACGCTGTCCTTTTGTTTTATGTATTTATGTTCTGTTTTGTCTTTTGTTTTTATGTTATTATTATGAGATAATCTTGATTACATTTTTTTGTAAGAAGGATCATACAAAAAAGCGCTAGGACCGAGACTAGTTTCTTGCCTGTTCTTCTCGTACTTGGGTTAGGTTGGAATTGGCACATAGATTCACCTAGCATGTAAGACGTTTCAAAGTGATCCTTGTGATTGTACTGAATAAATATTTTTCAATTTCAATTTCAAATTTCAATTTCAATTTCAAAATTTCAATTTCAATTTAAAATTTCTATTTTGACAAAAAAGTAAAATACCAGGGAAACAACGTTTCATAAATAGGTAAATGTTGCATGAGCTTGTCTGACGAGAAGAATACAACCACTGTGTTGGCTAGTGTCACTTATAATAAAAAAAAATCCGGCTAATTAGGTGTAAATTTTTTAGAACTTGGATATAATATTAGTACTACTTCAATTATAATTCAGATCAATAGTAGGTTGGTAAGGTACTCAACCCATACCGCACAACCAAGAAAGTATCACTATTTTAGTGTCTTACTACCGTAATCATTACATAGGCAGTTAGTAGGTAGGTACATAAACGCAATGTGAATGTGTCAATTTATCATTATGTTGTAAAATAGTACCTACCTTGGGGTATTTATGAACTCGTGTGAATATAGTGTGTATATAGACGTGTCTTAATAGTGAAATGATTAAAATCTCGAGTTCTATTCAAGGAAGTTGTGGGTGCATTGTTTCGAAGAATGGAGGTTGTATTTAAGATGACCTATGCAGCACTTTTGTTTATCTATAATTACATAAATCTCCAAAATAGTAGCTATGTAACAAACAAAATGGTAGCATAGTTACCTTCTGCAAGTCAGCAGTGAGCGTAACATGGCCTTTGACTGTGAAGCTGGGGACGGTGGCCCTCACACGGCGCGGTCGCAATGCCGCATAAACATCCGCCAGATCGGACTCGCGCGCCATCCGGCCCAGTAACCTGCCGAGCTCAGGAGGACCTCCCCGGTTCGGTAGCACCACCAGCAGGTAGTATCTATCGCTGTCCAGCGGCAGACGCAACGCCGAGGCCTCCAGGTGAGGCAGGAATGCGTGCTCCAACACCGCATCGTAACGCATGTACGACACCTGAACAAAATTACATTAGTTTCGCATTTTGTCCACAGCGAACTACAATTACGGAACCTATTGTCAATTTGTGATGTTCGGAAAAAATGATGCACAACAGCCTAATTATTATCCGGCACTGATGCGATGACAGGAAAGTAATGGTAGACTTTTATAATTCCATCCGCCTTGCTTGATGAAGGTTACTACTTACTTAGGTACTAATAATTTTTAACTATTAATTGTTCCCATACATTGTTAGCTGATAATTTAATTTCAATGTTACTAACCTGAATACTTTTTAAACCATTTGCTAAAAACATTTGGTCGTCGAAACCTGGACCGGGATATTCTGGCCCCACGTTATAGGACCTGTAGAAAAAATAATCATCGACGTATGGAGGATTTGTGTATATGAAATCTACGATAGATTTCTTTCGTCTCTGAAGCGTTTCTAAAGCTGATTCGGTGATCGTCGTTGATGAGTCTGTAGTTGCCACAGCATCCACTGTAGACCCTTGCTCTGTTGTTGCTTCTGATATAGTCGTCGTAGCACTCTCAGTCATCTCGCTTAAACTCGTGGTCGACATTTCAGAAAAAGGATCAGTAGTCATTGGTCCCATATCTATGGTCGATGAAATTACTTCATTGTTAGCCGTAGGTTCCTCCGTCAGCGCTGAAGTAGCTTGAGAAGTCTGCTGAGCGACAGATTCTGCGTCCGCTTCGGAACTTGGCGCTATAACGATTGAAATGGTTGTATCTGGTTCGGATGTTGCTGGCATGTTGCTGGAGGATACTGTTGATATAAATATTGTCGTGGTTTCCAGAGGTGCAGCTGTTGTGGGCGATTCAGCGGGTGGTAAGGTTGTTGTCTCAGTTGCAGGTGCTGTCATGACGGTAGTGCTTTCAGCGTTCGGTGCAGACGATGGGCTTATTGTGGTAGCTTCTGTAGGCACTCGTATGTCGACATTAACTGTTTCAGCATTAGGGTTAGTGGTGGTCTCCTCTTTAGTGGATGTTGGTGATGCGCTCGTCATACCTTCTGTGATCATCGCTACTGTAGTCATCGGAGTATCGGAACCAGCTACAGGGATCATTGTCGTAGTTACCGGACTATCATTTGAACTATTACCTGGAGGAAGTGTTGGCAGTTGCTCGTTTTCCAAATCGAAACCGTAGAATCGTAAAATCTTTTTATAGCCATCATTGAATGTGACATTTTCGTTGTTCAATGCAAGGCCTGCGAGGAATCCTTCCTCGGGAATAAAATATGTCTGAAAAAAATAAACTAATGCCATTATAATGCCAGTAGTTGGTAACGAACCAACTTAATGAGGTTCGTCAAAGTATGTCCTGTCCGTTACAGGCAGCGAGCAATGTACAATTGTACATGTACCTATAGGTGCCTAGCATCTACGACCTACGTACATATAATAAGAAGCACCTGCACCTACTGGACATTTTTCATAGCTGTCTATAATTAACATGACAAACTGGTTGTGTAAATTAATACAAAAAACCTATCTGTGTTAAATTACGAATAGGTAGGTATGATCAAAGATACACCAGAAAGTGTGAAAGTACCTAATAGGTGTCGATCGTAGATAGGTAAGTACCTACATTACAGTTAAACGCTTTGGTAAGTCTATTGAAGCAGTAAGTCGATTTTTAAATTTTGCTAAACAAAACCTTATTATAAGTAGGTAAGTAGAATGAAAGTAGGTGTAGTATACGCAATGTACTTTGACCTAAAACCTTTTGTTTTGTAAATTACGCTATTCAATTAACGCGACACGGGACAGTTGGTCGTAGCCTAATAAAACTGACCTCGATAGTTATACTATGTAGTAACCTACCTATAAAAACCTACGTCCATCGTTTTTTAGAGGTAGGTACATACTTACACTAGCATACACATTACTAGACCTAGACTTGTGACGGCCTGGGAGTTAATAAATTTGTTTAACTCACTTTCAAGGTACGATGTATATCCCTGAAGCCTACTCTCATGACATTCCTGTTCCACGGCAGCTGCATCCCTCTCTGTATCTGGTACGACGACTCCCCGTCCACGCCCTCGTACAGAGCCACCATGATACCCATCAATCCATAGGGTGAAAAGGCGATGTTGTTATCGTTTAAAAAGTTGTGTTCTGCGAGCACTTTTAAACCAAAACCGTTAGTGACATCCACCATTTGGGCCAGTGGGGTCCGACCGGTGTCCCACACCTTTATTTCTATAGGTACTCCGTACTGTCGGCCTGCGGCAAAAGAGATGAATACGTGAATACATGTTAGAGGCAGGAGTAGGTCTCCAAACGCGCGACCGCCTCGGCGCATGGTGGTCGCGCTTGTGATGCGAGCGACCGTGCTTCGCTGACCACAGCTCCGGCTGCTTTACTCGGGCCTCGAGGCTAATCTCTGCTAATTAGCATTGAGACCCCGAACTTTCGGTGAATGCCCTCTGCGAAGTTATTCGCAAAGTTCTGTGCGGCTTTTGTCTCGGTGCAATTAGGATTCTTGACCGGCCTCTTGCTCGGTTCTGTTTGCGCAACGGTGGATGACGGTACGGTAGTGTGGTTCCTTTCGTTAAATTTAAGATTTTAAGTACCTGCATAAATTAATTATGTATCACAGCTTCATTCTTAGCGATATTGAGATTTCACATGTTGTATATATAAATCGCATCGAATGAAGCTGTTCAACTTCACATAATAATTATGATCGAACTTCACGTAAGGGTAAGTTCGTTTGATCATTAATTCTTGTAGGTACATATACGAGTATAATCTGAACCTCGGAAACTGCTCGAAATCGATTTAGCTAGGTTTCATTTTTAGAAAACGTCGTTTACCTACAAAAAAAATCCGAGCAATGCTCGGTCAGGTTTAATTTGTAAGGTCAAATTGGACATGCGTTAGCATCCTAATAGTTTGTGAATTGGACTGTTGTGGTGATGGTCGAGGATTCCGATCAACCCGTCACTATTTGAGTCACGCTTTCAATAAGAAAGCAAGTAGGTAGGTAGGTACCTAAAGCAACAGCATACCTAATGCAACCTACCTATATAGGTACTACCTATGCAACCTACCATACTATTCAAAGTTCGAATGATGAATTGATTCAGTAGGTATGTAATGTCATCATAATGTTGCTCACAAATGTACGAACGAACTATTAGGTAGACTCATGGGCATACTGATTTTTCTTTGGGAACCAACTACCTATAATAAGATATTGTTGTAGGACAGCCACCGTATGTAACCGAATTAAAATAGGGTGTTTGGTCATTGCCAGGATTTGAACCAACTAGGTACCCTGATGAGTTTACGCAGGTAGGTACCTACCTACTATGAACATATCCACTGTAGTAGGTATACTAGGCAACAACTCAGTGAATTGTTATAGTTACTAAAGTAACAACAACTACGTAGGTACCTAAGTACCTACTGAAAAAAATAAAATTCCGTTTGTAGGTAGTGCCAGTAAAACTAGTGATATATTATCTTTGGTATTTTTGCAAGCTTTTTTGTATAGTGACATCTAGCGTCAATGTTGTAAAGCCAGAATAAGCCACAGATTAAAGAAAAAATAATGCATTAATTTATTATATGCTAAATTCAAATTCAAAGTCGTTAATTAAACTCAAAAACAGTAACTACCTACTATGTATTGTCTCAGGTATTTACCTATGTACCTATTTAAAAAATGGGCCTGTTTTTATCAGTCATCTTGGACCGCCAGATTATTAATTTCAAAAAAATTAGTATATGATATCTAATCTAGGTAGGAATTTCTAGGCGATGTATTCGACTGTCATTTTTGTCGCTCTAGTTTTAATGTTTTTTTCGTGTTATTTTGAGTTTTATTAGTAGGTATGTAATTTTGGTGGTTATTATTCCGATAAAGCCAGAGTTCTTGACACGAGTGTAAATAGTCCCTTTCTAAATCCATTGGAGGAAATCCGAGAATTTAGAACAAAATAAAAAAAACATCTTTAACATTTGACTGACTTTATGACATTGACAATTAAATATTTGACAAGAACTCTCAAAAAAGATAGAAGCCCTAGACATCTGAGCCCAAAGAGAATCTATTCACACTACGTCCCTAAACCTTTACCATATAATAAAGGGACATTCTAGAGTAACGTCAGCCAGAACGTCCTAGATTTTCTGTAACTTTACTCTGAGCCTCAGCTTTACCTCGGCTTAGACCAAGAAAACTTAGTAAGTTCTATGGAAGAAGTTTTTATAATTTAAAAGCAATATCTATTATTTCTGTATTGTACTGTCTATGGCTGTGATCTATGCACACAATGCGCAGTACAACTCTCAGAGTAAAGATGTACAACTCCTGCTCCTCCACCACAGACTAAATAGAATGAAAAAAATCTTCTAAAATCTAACATTCAAATTAAATTTAAAATCATTTAAATGAAAAATCTTATATGTCATAAAAACCAAAAGGTCAACAAAATTAGGTTGTGTTCTATATCTAGTGTTTTCTCTTGTGTTTATCTTTTTTAACATGAGTATTGCCATCATTTTCAATTGATCGAAATTACAAATGTCAAATTACAATTTTTGTAAAGTTAAAATGGCAGACAGATTGATTTGTCTAGTTCTACGTGTCGTCTGTGTTTCGACAAATTTCAGCGAATTGTCCACGTTATTTTGAATGATTAGTTGAATTCCGTTGTAACAAAATGCAGTGCTGTGCGTAGACTGTCTGATCGGAAGTTCATCTTGCTTGTTTCATCAACCCCAGGTCTGTATATTGTTCATATTTACTTACGTCTCGTTACGTTACGATTAGAGAAAAAGTTATTCTAATGTGAACAACAATGCATAGGTATCTACTTTCGTAAAGTAAAAACTTATGTTTGCTACCTGCTGAAAAACTTATATGTGATTTACAGAATGTGTTCTCACTCACTGAGTTTTGTAAGAAGTAAGTATTACATTACAGTGGTTTTGTGATAGACTCGTGCAAATATTAGAGTACATTCGTATAAAATGTGAATATGTTCTATTTTTTATAGTGAATATCTTTTAATATGACTTTTTTGTAAATTTACTATTTTTCCCTCCAACTCTATACTTTGGCAATAAAACTACAAAATACATGAAATTATATTGTAATAATTAATTAAAAAGAGGATACCTACTTAATTACTATGAAAGTTATGAATGCATAAGTGCTTCCACATCACCAGTGTCCGAAATAGTTACTGTATATTTTCAAAATCTGAGAAATAATAGTCGCTGGTTGGCTGTGTGGAAATGAACTGTAAATCATATGGATTGAACCAAAATCAAATGCATTGTAGTAGGTATTGGGCCTATCACCGACAAGTACCCATGGGCAATAAAACAATTATGTAATTAATCTTTTGATAGAGTCATTGACCTGACCAGGTCAACCACCGCTGCGCAACCAACATCAAAATATTGTAAAATTAGACCCTATTTCAACTCTTCTTTTAAAATTGCTTTTATTTCATTATTGTTTTCTCAAAATTTATGCATATCCTGAACTTACCATTTGCCCCACCAAATGTTAAGGTAATTAAAATACATAAATTTGAGGAGGGATAATAAAGGTGACGTGGGGTTTTAGTTCATGCTAAATCCCCTCACCTCAAAACCCAGCAATACTAAAAACATATTCTGATATTCAAAAACCCTTCCAATAATTTCGGTTTTTTAAAGCGGATAATTGAATTGATAATTATTATGCTAATCTTTGAAAAATATGTTCTGTCTATTTGAGCAACTTTTTCACCTCAACCTCAGATGAACCTGTGTAAGTATACCAACTCATGGAGAAAGGAAGTAAGTTATTATTTATTTGTAATAAATATATTATGCACACTTTACTCTTACATGTTTTGATGTTCAATGGTTTATGTTTCAGTGGTTGCTGGTTACTGATAAAAAGAAGAAAGTGGTTCCTTAGGCTCAGCATTAGTGTGACTAGTTTATGACCGTTTTTTGGTCATAAACAATCAAGTGTAGTGCTTCAAGATGGAGCTACCTGACTGCCCCCCGGGGGCAGAGGGATATCAAGACTCTGTTGTGGAAATTCCTAAGAAACCTGAAGGAGAAGAATCAACTTGCACAAAGGTAAATATATTTTTAATTTTTATTTAAAGGAAATAGATACAAAATTATTACTAAATCTAGGTGATTTATTAATATAATATGTATGTAGAGTGTGCTTACAAACATAAAATAATTATATTGGTTGGTTAAATAAATAGTAAATAGGTCACTATTTATTTACAAAATACTCCTTAATTTAAGGTTTCTTACCTTTTATTTAATTACTGAACAATAAAATTTCCTACAAACTATTCTAAAGGTTCTACCTGATTGCACTTCTTGTAGTGAAAGTTTGTTTAAAATTTACCTATTTATTCCTAGTTATGTAAATGGAAAAGAATCATGAGATTTTGACCTACCATTTCCACAATATTAAAATTAGTTTTATGTACCTATCTATATTTATGTTTGATGATTTTTGAAAGTGGAGTGAAGTGAAATATTTGTGTGGATGTGAATCATAAACATTATCAATATAACAATTCAAAGATTTAATAATTGATCTCCTATATCATTACGATTTTACACTAGAAGGATGAAATACAATAATATTAAATTTAAGTGAAAAATAAATTAAACGGGTTTTGACACCTGATATTTATACTGAACCCTAGAACTCGTCGTGACATTATAGATTTCCTATTGTGTCTAGAATCAGGCATGTAACCAGTTAACATGCGTTGAAATTTATTAAAAAATAAAACTGTTTGTATGACCTTAATTAAGGTTGGCTTACTTTTATCTAGTATTTTATGGAAAAAGTGTGTTATTTGACCCAAGAGTGCACCATCGATATTTGCGCTTAAAATTTTGTTAGGACTGATTCTCCGTGTTTTACATATCCATAATTAATTCCATGCCTATTTAGGTACTTGGTGACTGCAATAAGAATACAATAAAACCTATCACTAAGCAAAAAAACTTAATTAAAGATTAAAAAGAGTGAAATTCACAGAATTATAATAGTATGGTAGGCAATTTACAGATAATTATTCTTAACTATACTAATGTTGATGTTGTTATCTAACTGACTATAATTGTAGTACCTACTTAAAAGTGACCCTACTACACATTTTAAAATGTCTAATTGTGTAGTAGATAGATAGTCAGAGGTGAGCAGATACATGTCCAGCTATGATATTTATCATAGTCACTATATTCCACTACAATTCGATGAAAACAGAAACATACATACATAGTTCCACAGCAAGTACTTACAAATATGCATAGTTACATGGCACTACCTAACAGTTTAACCTCCAGGGATCGAACCTGCACCATTTGCTCCTCAGCCAGCCATAAGGTTCCTGAAAATTTGCGGTTTATAAAATATAAGGAATTTCATAACAATATGAACATTATTGTACTGGTTCACATAGTAAAAATCCAGGTAGGTACAAGGTAGGGTTGCCAAAGGTAACGGTAGAATCTTATAGACCCGTTCAATACGATAGTCCAACAACGATTCTGCTTATGTAGTATACAAAACTACTATTACTGTAAACACTGATTTAGTAGACGTTTGTAGACGATTCTCATTTGTCCCATCATGTAATGCAATGATTCATATTTGTGTATTAAAAAAAGAGATAGCATAGTATTCTAGGCGATGGTGGTGAAGACTACTTACGAAGCAATTTGTCTCTTTTTCTTATATTTCTTATAATGCAAGACATACAACATAAATGATAATGACGTATTTATTTTTCGTACATTTGTATGAAACAAGAAACTGAAGAAATAGGCAGTAAGTTTTAGCGCAAATAAAATAAAAAATCACGATGATACAGTCGCAAAATGTCCCCGATGTCGTTGCGGTTGCCGTATACTTTAGGGAAATATTTTTGTATACTTGTTCTACTTACGAATCATTTATTCCCATTCGGACCATAGTGCATTCAGTGTTACGGATAGGGTTGCCAGATACGGGCTTATCATTTCCTGGACATTTCCGGGGCTACAAACGGAGTTGGAGTTTTAGAATCCACAGCAATAGAAAAAATGTTACAATCATAACTAGTTAGGTAAGTACTTATTTTAAAAGTAAAAAATGCAAATGACTTTAAAATCATTTAGTTTTTCATAAAATCTATAGACAAAACTGCAGTACACGAATTTCGGGACAGTAAAGTATAATTACTGGACGCGGGACCACACGTGAAATTCCAGGACTTTGCCGGAATTCCCGGCCACCTGGCAACCCTAGTTACGGAGCGCCCGCAGTGTCGCCATCCCTATTTTGTATACCTGCTCTACTTACGAACTATTATTTCCCATTCGGCGTTTTTTTCGCGAAGTGTTCTTGTCAGGGTTTTTATTTGTACACACAAAACTTAGTACATTACATAAGTATTTGTGTGTAAAACGACTATTACACGACATACATCTTCTGGTAAGTACCAATTCGAAAGCGGATATTATGACGGTAAATAAATAAAAACATTGTAAAAAAATAATTGTCTATTTTATTGAACTATCCCACAGTTCCACGAGGCAAGTATGTAGATAAATACTTACCCTTAGCGGATTGTGACTCGTTAATGTGTTTACAGGCGGAGCAGGAGTTTCATGATCACCTCTCGAGTTTGAAGATCCGGCTTGAGAATGGCGAGACGCGGTCCATGGTGGAGCGACGCGGGCGCGACATCTCGGGGAAATGGATCTATCTGTGCTACCCGTGTGCGGCGGTCTGCAGCGGCGAACTCACTCTACAGGTAAATTAAAATTAATACCTTTAAACGAGCAATTCTTGTATACCACTTGTTACGAAATACCCCGTAAAAATACAATTAATTATGAAAGCCAAAAATTTTGTCAACCCTAGTAGCTGTTATGTCAAGGAACCAGATTATTTAACAGAAAGGCCTACGTACCTTTACGGGTAGTTTTGTAATACGCTCCAACGATTTTTATGAAATTTAGTATGCCCCCTGCATATCTGCTGTTTTGGGGGCGATAAATCGATCTAATTTTCATTTTTAGAAAACGTAGTTTACAAAAAAAAACGAGCAAAACTCGGTCATTCGCGTATTTAAAACTAAAAGGCCATGACGGCGGTCTTTGGACAGCTTATTAACACCGTTAGTCTAAGATTACTAAGTACTTACAACCTTACTAGATGTGTAGGATCTCGATTGGAGACGGTATAGTATGTTATAATTTATGTTCATTTGAATCAGCTGCTTTCCAAATGCGTTTTTTAATTATTAGCGCAGTACAGTTAGATCGGAAATATACCTCCTATTTCTTATCGTGTTACCCTTACCGTACTTTGTTTTAAATCTTACTTACTTCCAGGGTCACATATCGGGGAGGAAGCATAAGACCAAGTTGGGCATGCGCAATAACTGGCCTGTCAGTATCTTCGACGACCATCCCTTCAACCAATCCCAGAGAGGAGAGAAGGATAATCCAGCTGGTTAGTCCCCTCTAACCTTGCTGACCAACTATGATCGTGTCTAACCATTACGATGGAAGAAACAATGCGCGCTTTGAAAAGGCCCCTTTCGTGCACTTGATATTATGTTTTTGTACTTCTTAGGTTCTATGACAATGTCATAGAACCTAAGAAGTACATGCAAGAAGTACACCGGCATGTCATGCCGGTTTCTTTCACTGTTTGAGAGTCATTACTCTCTGTTAGAAAAAATATATGAGCGGTATACCATTGTATTTATAGCGCACATATATTTTTTCGAACTGATTTTTTTGTACATTCTCTACGCAAATAGTTTCGTTTGCATTATTTAGAGCACTGGCGCTGTAGTGGTAACACCCCTGCCTCACGATCCGAAGGCCGTGGGTTCAAACCTGGTCGTGCACCAATGAGTTTTCCATTCGAAAAGTTTATGTGCGCAATGCCAGTGCTCTTAAACGGTGAAGGAAAACATCGTGAGGAAACTGGCATACCCTAGAACTAAAAATTCAAAGGTTATGTATGTGTCTTGTGTCATATGCTAGTATTCTTATAAGCGGCGATGGGCTTGCAACCTGTCACGTACGAAATAGCTACTGTGCAAAATATGGGCATGTACCAAATATCATGTTTAGACGCCTCTGACTACCCTCTTTAGATATCCTCAAAGATCTAAGTATAGCTAGAGATCTGAGGAGATATCTACAGAACCTGGGGATTACAGTCGTGATCATGTTTTTGTTTTTTTATTTAAACTAGCATCTATTGTCCACAGCTGCTATTGCCTTCAAGAAAATGAAAGCTGAAATGGGTTTGCCCCATACAAAGCCTTTGGAGTTCGACGATAAGTTCGCTAAGTACCGCGATGTCACCTGCCACATCCAATCTTCTATCGATACTATGAAGTGAGTGTCTAACCCGTTGTGCTAGGTGAACGACAAACGCGATATAGCGACGCGGTAATATCATGTACCTAGTCGTTGTTTGTGTGGCTTACGTTGTTTTGTTGATCAGTCTGTGACGGATTTCGTAAAGCGTCGCGTCGTTCGCTACATGTCGCTTCCACGAACGACAAACGCGGCATGGAAATATCAGTTGTATGTATGGCCTACGTTTTCTTGTTATTCAGTCTACGACAGACTTGCCTCATCGCATAGAGTCGTTAGCTACATATCGTGTTCTGTCGCTCACATGGGGCAACGGGTAATCAATGTACGTCATGAGCGAAAACGGCTATACGCTGTTACACTGTTTAATCACTGGATTATCCTACTAATATTATAAACGCGAAAGTTTGTAAGAATGTATAGATGTCTGGATGTGTTTGTTTTAAGTACCATCCGAGGACATGCGTATGAATACACAAGGCACGACCGAGGACATTTTCAAAGCGAGGACATTTTCGAGGGTCCTCGGTTTGACTTGACCGAAGATTCGTATTCTGCGAACGATTTTGAGTCATTCTGTATACGTAATCCGAAAAAGTGGCCCTAGCCTCGGTTTGATCAAAAATATTCATAATCTTACATTTACACTTTTTATTCACTTCTGGCGCCACTATCGCTTTATACACAGCTTCTTTACATTCATATCACGTTTGTTGTATTATCCGAGGACCTATGTGTTAGATTTTAACACATAGGTCCTCGGATAGGTAGCTTTTCTAAACAATGTGTATGTAAGACCTCGGTATGCTATATTTTCCAGTGTGTAAAAGTTAAGTCCTCACTTTGACGGTTTTTCTTGTGTATTGTTCCTCTATCAATTACAATAAAATTATATCTGAAAAGGTGGACTGAATCCTCAAAAAATCTTTAGTAGCTACTAGGTGCAAGATGAGAAAGTGCTACTTCTGCAGTGATAAGTACCTACTTAGGTTTGCTTAGGTTAAGCTTAAGGTAAGTAATTATTGGTGCAAATCTTTTGATTCGTATTTAAATGGGTAGTTTTCAATGTCTGTATCGATACTTTAATCGTTTGGATACCCGGAATGCAAAACTAAATTAACAAGACTAGTGTTTCAGGGTTTCTCAAAGTAACTTAATTGGAGGGATTTAAATTTGTGTGGAAACTGTGGTGCGATAATATATGAAGTAAACGTTATCATCAAAACAAAAAATTACAGTGTCTAAAGCAAGTTTAAGGTCAAATGTTCCTGTGGAAATATTACCACCCCTGTAGTCTACACCCCGTTTAGGGGTAGCTTTGAAATAATTTAATCATAGATTTTTATCTATCTATCTATCTATATCTATATAAGAGCTTGACCTGACTGATTGATCATCGCCGAGCCGAAACCGCTGAAGCTAGAAAGCTGAAATTTGGAAGGTGGTTTTCTTTTATAACAAAACCACCCACTAAGGCGGGATTTTTGGAAATTCCACCTCTAAGGGGGTGAAAAAGGGTGAAAACGTTAGTATGAAACTTTTTAACGCGTGGAGCGATTTTCGTGAAACTTTGTTTGTGCACTATAAATGCAAAATTAATGGCTACGTGTTTCAGGATTTTTCAATATAAGCATCAAAAAGGAGTCAAATGTGGTGTCAATTTTTGTATGGGAACTTTTTGACGGGTGGTGCGATTGGTCTGAAACTTTGTTCCGTGTTTCAGGATTTTTCAATATAACTCTAAAAAGGGGGTAAAATGGGGGGGGGGGGGTCAATGTTTGTATGGGAATTTTTTGACGGGTGATGCGATTGGCCTAAAACTTTGTTAGCTGTTTTAGGATTTTTCAATATAGCTCTAAAAAAGGGGTCAATGTTTGTATGGGATTTTTTTAACGGGAGGTGCGATTGGTCTGAAACTTTGTGTACTGTAAATAAAAAATGAATGGATACGTGTTTCAGGATTTTTCAATATAACCTTCAAAAAGGGGTCAAATGGGGTGTCAATGTTTCTATGGGTACTTTTTAAAGGGTGGTGCAATTGGTCCGAATTTTGGTTTGGATACTTTAAATGCAAAATTAATGGAAACGCAAACCTGAATATTTCAAAATAGCCCAAAATAGCTAAAATGGGTAAAATTGGGTGTCAATGTTATTTATGAGATTTTTTTATTAGTGTGATTTGTTTGAAACTCAGACTAGATACTCTGAGTGAACGAAGTCGCGGGCGGGACAACTAGTATATTATAGAGCACTGGCTGTGTAGTGGTAGCACCCCTGCCCCACGATCCAAAAGTCTTGGGTTCAACGCAAAATGAGAGCATGGTGCCAAATAATAATGTATGGACTTGCCTCTGACTACCATTTAAATCTAAGTACGCTATATATCTGAGAAGATATAATATTCCAAGCTTGGGGATTAGAGTCGTGATCATGTTTGTTTTTGTTTTGAAGAATATTTATCACAAGTTTCAAGCAAATAGAATCTTGAATGAAAAATCTAATAATGTTACCATACAAAATTTAACATCACAATGCACCAAGTTTTAAGGGTAGTTTGTGGGAATATAAATTCAGTCTTTAATTATTGTTTTAAAAGTACTTTTCCTAAGTTTCTAGATTGTTTCGATTTTTTTGATTCGATTTCGTTGACGATATTTTATTAAAACGTCCCTTTTTGGTTGATTTTCAAACAAAAAAAAATATTAGTTTTTACAACTATCAGTTTAGGTTGTGCGTTTTGAATATTTCGATGAGAACTTTGATTCTTAAAGTAATAGAAGGTATCATACGTTACATGATTGATGGTGATTAACATGATGATGAACACGACTGTAATCCCAGGCTCTTAGAGAATCGCCTTAGATCTCTAGTTGCTTAGATCTTTTGTGCGTATCTAAAGAGGGTGTTCTTAGGCACGTCCGAACATGACATTTGCCACAGAACCATATTTTGCACAGTAGTTAGTGTTCCGTACGTGACAGGTTGCAAGCCTATCGCCGCTTATAAGAATACTAACTGACCTACGAATTTTTGTTCTAGGGTATACCGGTTTTCTTACAATGTTTTCCTTCACCATTTGAAAGCATTGCGCTCATAATTTTTCGAATGGAAAAAATCATTGGTGCATGACCAGGTTCGAACCTCGTGGGTTCCTTCGTGAAGCAGGGGTGCTACGACTACACCACCAAATACTCTCGTATTAAAACTAAATACCGATGGTGGACCATAATTTTTTTCTCTTTTGTTTACTTACGTCAAAAACAACTGATTGAACTATATAAATACGTGTTATGACTATTATATAAAGTAGTGACTTTCAAATCTTTGACAATAATTGAGAGCACTGACAAGTGGTGACAAACGTTAAGACACCGACTTGTCCTCGCTTGGTACTTCATTTTTGAAAATGTGTGTAAGTAACAAATCGAAAAATTTTTAATTATTAGATTATCCTACACGTAAAATGGTTTAGGTAAATTTTCCATGTCCTCGCTTTATACAAGTTCTACTAGTGAAACTGTCCTCGGTTTGGTTAAGTAAAGTCTAACACAGCGTCCTCACTTTGTATAACACATAAGAGATATTGTGTATAAATACGTCCTCGGAAGGGTGTCGCACAGCTCACGTAAGAGGTCCTCGGTTGGCTTTACACAAAGTCCTCGTATGTGCATCGCTGGTCACGTTTGGCTGTGTATTTCGCGTCCTCAGTATGAAAGCGGCAATTCACACGAAAAAATGTTGAGATAGCACTATCTGGATAAGCTCATCACTCTAGATTTGATCTCCCGTCTCATTCTATCTCATTCTCAAAGGTCAACGACGTCATTAAACATGTTTTTCGGAGGGTCCTCGGTTTGGTCAAAAATTTACAAGGTCCTCGTAAGGGTGTCTGTACAAACAAGGGTGTGTTTGTACTCTTTCACGCTGAAACGGCTGAACGGCTCGGATGAAATTTGGCACAGATATAGATTATAGTCTGGAATAGCACATTGGCTACTTTTTAACCCGGAAAAATGTACGGTTCCCGTGGGATACATTACCCCGCGCTCGAAGCCGTGGCGGAAGCTAGTTTTTACATATTCGCAAAATAATAATTGAAGTGTTTGTTAAATGGTGACTGCGTTCCTCAGAGCGCCGATAATCGGCATCGAGTACCTTGTGGAGCACCCGCCGGAGCAGGAGCACTACGAGCCGGCGTACGTCTGCACGCTGTGCACCAAGCAGGGCCATCCGCGCACCATTATGAACCACATGACCTGCTTCTGGCACCGGTTCAATTACATCGTAAGTGTATAGCTCCGTACTCACATACGGTTTTGCTCGATCGAGCTATCATGTCAAGCCTACATTGGATGCGGATTACTACTGGATGCAAGCCTTCGAGCTGTGAGTTTTGCCGTCCACACGTTCATATTTTCTCGTTTTGGAGTAAAACTATCGAGTAATACCGAATTTGAGTACGGAGCTTATGACTGGTCTCACAGCTCAGTAGGTCTACCATGAGTTTTCACAATCTACACTCGCTAGCGACTGTAGTTAAAAAACTGTATGAAAACTTGTACAGCGCCTCTAGCGGATAGTTGGGTACTAAAACGACGTCACGTAGTTAACTATCCTACGTCACAGCGTACTACAGCGACTGTAGTTTGCGCTTCATTAATTTGCTTAGAATTTGTTACCATGAGTAACAATTTTGACAGGTGTCATAGTAACGTACTATTTCTACTGTAGTAACGTCAGCCGATCTAAATGTGATAACTCATGGTAGACGTACAGTTGGTGGTAGCCCTGCCTTCTGCGCTGTAGGTTGTGGGTTCAGTCCCCAACTAGGATAAACATATTTTGTGTGATGAACGTTGATGTTTGTTGTGTCTGGGTGTTAATATTTATTCTACGGAGTTGCTGACGATTCAGACTAAATTGATTGGGACACATTGTCCCAACTGACATTTTTCATTTTAATATTAAATTGGTACACTGTGTCCCAATAATTTTTGTCCAAATCGACAGCAATCCATTCTATGTATGTAAAAAACTAAAAAAAAGTTATAATTAATTAATATTTCAACTAGCTGATTCCCATAGTACAAGTTTTAGCTTGGGGTTGTGTGAATTGTCCACCAATATTATTATATAATTATACCATTTTGTACCGTCAGTAACCTTTGAAACAAACTTCTGTAAGCAGCCAGTGTCTTTGAAACCCAGACACCTTTTGAAACTATCTAAAAGGATCCAGTGTATCATTCAAAATTTTCTCTAGTACCCAGCGCGCAATTTTAAACCCGTTTTGAGTACCTATAGTCTGTTCAACGAAACGAACTAATAGGGAAATCGAACGCTGAACATCATTGGTTGGAGATAACTAACATTTTCTTGAATAAGTCACGCCCAATTACCAATCCTGACAATTTAAGTCAGTGCTGCATCCTTATCACTTTCATACAATTGTGCAAGGGAGAGGGCGCCATATTAGCTCGTTGCTCTTTGCAATCCTTTAAAAAGCACTTTATTTCCGTAGAACCGGCACTTCCCGAAGGCGGCGCAGCGGTTGAAGCCGATGATGGCCCAGCAGAAGTACCGCGACGGTATCGGCATTGTCCTGAACCGGCTTGCGCAGCGCATCGAGGATAAATTCGGCCGCCTCAAGCCAATCCACATCGACAAAGATATCTACGAGAGAGATAAGTTAGTATTAACAAAACACGTTATTACATGCCGCATAAATAACCTGCTTTATGATAAAGGCTTGATTATCAATATGAAAAGTCTTATTTTGGCGGCACCCAAACTTATTATACTAAAGCTAGTATTTACAAAAAAAAAAATTATAATTAAGTACCTAGTTAAGTTTTTCAATTGTCATTAAAGTTATTCCGATTATTTTTAACAAGAATTACTTCTGATTTCTAAAGGAAATTAATCAAGAAATCTCAAAGAACATTCTTTATAATAAAATGTGGTTGTTGCAGAGATAAACTAATGCAGTGGATTTACAAGGGGCCCCATCTATCGGAGAATGAAGGCACGACTTTCGAAGAGGTTGTAGATGTCGATTTGATTGAGAGCATCCATAAGCCTAGTAAGTTTATTTTCTTTTCTTCTTCTAGGACTAACTACTGATAGTGACCCATTAGAACGCTAGATAGATAGATTTTGTTTTTAAGCAGCTTTATTCACTAATAAATAGCCCCCTGACACTTAAGCCTAACATACCAATTTCGTTTCCTACTCGTGTTACGGTTACTTAGTTTTCAGTCTTGAAAAAAGCGATTGAAATAAAGTATTTTTGGTGTAGAGGATACTATAGTGTTTGACTTAGAATACTATTTATTTATATAACTTAGTCTAGGAAGATATTAGAATAAAAAGATGTGTTAACTTTACAGATGAATTGAACCCGGCTGAGAGTTTAAAGTAAGTCTATTTTGTACTAGTACCTGGATGACAGAGCTTTGCTCGTTTTTTTTGGGGTAAACGACGTTTTCTAAAAATGAAACCTAGCTAGATCGATTTATCGCCCCCGAAACCCCCTGCATACTAAATTTCATGTAAATCGCTGGAGCCGTTTCCGAGATTCCGATTATATATATATATTTACATATATACAAGAATTGCTCGTTTAAAGGTATAAGATTTAGCATCTTCATAGAAACTATTAGGAACCAACACAATTCTATATAATGATTATGTAAGTATTTTGTATTAAATAGTTTTATCAATTTTAGGAAAAATGATCCTTCGCCACCTCGAGTTCCGGCGCCCAAATATCAGAAGACTCATAATGCTGTTAGTATATTTAGTACTTATAACAACTTCAACGTAAAACTACTGTTCTATTTTAATAATGTGTTGTAAATTGTTTTTTCAGCGTTCTTACCGTAACGAGCGCCGCTTGTCTATGGATCTGTCTGACATTAGTGATGATGATGCTAAGCGCAGTACAAAAGATGATCATAAAAGCAGGTGAGACTGCAATTAAATAAATAATAAATAATGCTGGACAATCCACAGCATCATCTAGCCCCAAAGTAAGCTACTCAAAGCTTGTGTTATGGGTACTAGATAACTGATATATTTAATACATTATATACATAGATAGATATTTTTTTATTATACATAGAAAACACCCAAACCAACGGAACAAATTTCTGCTGATCGTACACAAATTTGTTCCGCGGCGGGAATCGAACCCGCAACCTCTTGCGTCGCAGGCGGACTCTCGCTCGCTGCGCCACTGAGGTCGTCAAATTAGACTGGTCTCACAGCTCAGTTGGTAGTAGCTCTGCCTTCTGCACTGCAGGTTGTGTGTTCATTCCCACCCGGAACAAACATTTAATTTTGTGTGATAAACACAGATGTTTGTTCTGTGTCTGAGTAGTATTATGTATTCTATGTATGTATTTACAGAAAAAATATGTATATAGTTAATCTATCAGCTATCTGGTTCCCATAATACAAGCTTTGTTTAGTTTAGGACTAGTTGGCGTTGTGTGAGTTGTCCACCACAACTTAAAAAACTTAATAGGTAAAACTTCATTTCGAAATAAAAAGTTCCAAAATTGTCACTTAGCTGTTACTTTAGCATCATAAACTACAAGGACAATAAGAAGTTTAGTATGATATGAGTTTAAGTAAAAATAAATAAAAATAAATATGATCACGACTGTAATCCCCAGGCTCGGTAGATATCTCCTCAGATCTTAAGTTACTTAGATCTTTGAGGATATAGTCAAAGGCAAGTCCAAACATGACATTTGGTACATCCACATTTTGCACAGTAGTTAGTATTCCGTACGTGACAGGATGCTTAGCCCATCGCCGCTTATAAGAATACTAACCTATGACACATACCTTCGAATTTTTTGTTCTAGGGTATGCCGGTTTCCTCACGATGTTTTCCTTCACCGTTTAAGAGCACTGGCATTGCGCACATAATTTTTTCGAATGGAAAGCTCATTGGTGCACGACCAGCTTTGAACCCACGACCTTCGGATTGTGAAGCAAGGGTGCTACCACTACACCACCAGCGCTCTATGAGTTTAAGTAATTGTAGTAAAATATGATGTTTACCAGGGCAGAGCATAAGCCTCGTTGGGAGCCATACCAGCCGAAGCGCGCTGACTATGAATTTAAATCACGTTACGCACTCCAGAAATCCCATGTCAAAATATCGGAGGAAAAGGTACATCACTGAAACATGGTAAAAGGACCTTCAAGCCTTGTATTCACGGTGAACATGTTTATTAGAACTAGCTAATGCCCGCGGCTTCACACGCGTGGATATCCACGCGTGTGAAGCCGCGGGCATTAGCAATCGCGGCATTAGCTATAGCGGTTATCGCGACCAAAAGAAGTTATGAAATTTTGATCACCTCCAGTAAATCCTACTAATATTATAAACGCGAAAGTTTGTAAGTATGTATGGATATATGAATGTATGTTTGTTACTCTTTCACGCAAAAACTACTGTATGGATTTTGATGAAATTCGGCACAGAGATAGATTATAGTCTGGAATTACTTAAGCTACTTTTTATCCCGGAAAAATGTATGGTTCCCGTGGGATAGATTTTTTTTGTTTTTCAAGGTACCACGCAGGTGAAGCCGTGGGCGGAAGCTAGTATCATTATATTTTAGCCAATGTATACAAAAACTTGATAAATTATGGACTAAAACCTTCCTCGAGAACCTATCCATTGGTGAAAACAGCGAAAATCGGTGCAGTAAATTTAGAGTTTATCGCGAATAGACAGACAGACACGGTGGATGACTTTGTTTTATAATATGTAGTGAAGTCTCTGTCAACAATCATCAGTTTATCAGCTGTTGCTTAAAATGTTTACCATGAATACGGGGCTTTACATACTATCTTTATATTGCTCAGATCTAGACCCAGACTATAACAACCCTACTATGACTGTTTGGATTTCTAATATTTACCATCTGTTTTTGAACGTATGACCCACTTTTCAATGTCAATCTATTAACTGTCAATAATCTAACTAACTGTCAAATTGGATTGATTACCTACTGATTTACTTTCACTCTAAGATAAAAAAAACCACTTCCTGTTTCCGATACGTGTAAATCACTTGTTGAGTGTGTGTGTAAATAATTATGATGAGAAGAATACAGTTTTTAAAAAGTGCAATACTCTCTTTAATTAATCCTATCAAATCTCTTTAAATTAACATAACAATGACGCTATCTAAAAATCTATGGCTGACAATTTATCATACATAATGGAACGAACTATTGTGCTAAATTAGAATTATTATAAACTATATAATAGCTCGCTATTATTGAGCACTGATTTGATTATAATCAGCAGCCCTAAGACTGATTTTTATCATACTTGACAGCAAAAGCCACCGAACTACGAGTACAAGTTAAAATTGTCCGGAGAGAAGCGAGAGGCCGCCGAAGACGCTGCCAAGAAGATGTTGGCCTACCACGAGAAGAATCCGGAGAAACACCCGCTGTACCCTGAGGAGTGGAAGAAGTTCTGGAACCGCCGTTACAAGGAGATCCAGGCTGGTGTGTAACAAATTATATATATCCGCTAGAGGCGCTGTACAAGTTTTCATACAATTTATTAACCACAGTCTCTAGCGAGTTTAGATTGTGAAAACTCATGGTAGACCTACAGTATGGCAGAGCGCGACGGCCGACACGACATTGTACCGGTTTCACCAGTAGCTCAAGTACTTTATTTATTTAGTTTATTGGAAAATCAACTGCTTAAATTAATTTAACCAATTACAATATAGCAACAGAGAGCCAATCAAAGATTTTCACGAATAACAACAATTTAACAACAGTACCTGTGTGACCAAGCCTTGCTCGGTTTTTTTTTGGTAAACGACGTTTTCTAAAAATGAAACCGAATCGATTTATCGCCCCCCAAAACCCCCTCCATACTAAATTTCATGAAAATCGTTGGAGCCGTTTCCGAAATTCAGATTACATATAATCTATACTAATATTATAAAGAGGAAAGTTTTGTATTTTTGTATTTTTGTTTGTAACTCAAAAACTACTGGACCGATTTAAAAAATTCTTTCACCGTAGAATGCTACGTTATCCCTCAGTAACATAGGCTATATTTTATGTAGGTACCTCGCGAGCAAAGCCGCGAACGGAAGCTAGTTATATTATAAAGTAAATGTTAGTAAACCTAAGTACCTACGTCACTATTAAAGTAACCTCTGGTCAGTCACTTTACTTTCCACACTTACAGTCTTCACGTCTCGTGAAAAATCACTTGTTTACTCATATAGTTTGCTGTTACAGAAGGCAAAGACGCATCGAAGCACGACTTCAAACCCGAATGGATAGTCTTCTGGACTAAGCGAATGAAGGAATTACACGAAGAAGAGTTACGCGTGACGATCATCGAGATATATCGCAAGATGAACGTGTCGCCCCCAGACATGAACAAGAAAGATCCGCCAATAGAAAAGGATCGCAGACGGTCCCCAGAACGAAGGAGAACACCGGAGTATAAGAGATATGATCAAAGGAGGTTTCCGGATTATAGGAGGTAAGTGCTGGACAAAATATGTTAATCTCCAGGCTCGGTAAATATCTCCGCAGACCTCTAGTTACTTAGATCTTTAAGGATATCTAAAGAGGGTAGTCTTCTTCTTCTTCTTCAATTATGGCATCTGTCTCTTAGAGAACAATTTTGCCAGTGTCAAGTGTATTTATTTATAAGTATTATCAACGTCACAGAGTCATAGTCAAGTTGTCAAGTCAATTTTAAACAAAAGATGGCTGTTTTGTTGAAAATTCTCGGGATTTCCTCCGATGGAATTTGAAGAGAACTATTCACTCTAATTCACATACTTTACACTCGCGTCAAGAACCCGGGCTTTATTGGCAAAATAACCACCAAAATTACGCAATAAAACTCAAAATAACACGAGAAAACATATAAAAACCAGAGCGACGTAGTTGTCAGGCAAATACACCGCAGAAAATCCAAGAGGGTAGTCAGAGGCACGTCTGAACATGACATTTTGGCACATGCACACATTTTGCACAGTAGTTAGTAGTCGGGTGCACTCTGTGGTCGGGTAGACGGGTTGCAACCCCATCGCCGCTTATAAAAAACACTAACCTATGACACACATCCTCGAATTTTCGGTTCTAGGGTATGCCGGTTTCCTCACGATGTTTTCCTTCACCGTTTAAGAGCACTGGCATTGCGCACATAATTTTTTCGAATTGAAAAACTCATTGGTCTCAAGAGTCTACCCGTGACCACGACAGCGTGCAAACCTGTCGAAACGTCGGGAAAATATAAGGTAATTTAAACGCGATAAATACCCGTCTAATACTAATAATAATGTGTTCGGATCGCGTAAGTTTAAAAAAAAAACTCATTGGTGCACGACCAGGTTTGAACCCAGGCAGGGCTGCTACCACTACACCACTAGCGCTGGACAGCGTAGAACAAACCAGCTAAAGCAAAACAATCTGCGGTTTAAACAGATTTGGATGCTAGGTCAGTCGCAAAATGGGCGCCGTGCTCGTAGGAGTGGGATGAGAATAGTGCTGCGATCACAAATAATATCGTATTGTATTATCAGACCACCTCAGTGGCATAGCGGGCGAGAGTCCACCTGCGACGCTAGAGGTTGCGGGTTCGATTCCCGCCTCGGAACAAATTTGTGTCCGATCTGCAGAAATTTGTTCCGTTGGTCTGGGTCTATGTATAATAAAAATAAATCTATCTATGTATATAATGTATTAAATACATCAGTTATCTAGCACCCATAACACAAGCTTTGATAAGCTTACTTTGGGGCTAGATGATGCTGTGTGGACTGTCCAGCATTATTATTATTATTATTATTATTATTATCAGGTCTTTCGACTCAAGACGGCGGTCGCCGGGGCGTCGGTCGCCCGCGCGGCGCTCGCGCGAACCGCGGGACGCGCGGCGCGAGCCCGAGGCGCGCAGGCGCTCCCCGGTTCGCCTGCACTCAGCTGACCGGCGCCGCTCGAAGGATAGGACTACTGGATCCGAATACAGGATAGATCGCAGGTGGGCAACAGTATAACACCTCGTTAGATACACTGGTACTCATCCATCTCCTGCTCTCATCCCACGCTAAGTGGGGTCAGAACAAAAAAAAATTAATAAAAAAACTGGTAATCGTAAATTTGCTTCCGCCCACGGCTTTGCCCGCGTGGTACCTTGAAAAACAAAAACAAATCTATCCCGCGGGAACCGTACATTTTTTCGGGATAAAAAGTAGCCTATGTGCTATTCTAGACTATAATCTATATCTTTGCCAAACATCTAGATCCGTTCAGCCGTTTCAGCGTGAAAGTGTAACATACATACATCCATACATTCTTACAAACTTTCGCGTTTATAATATTAGTTAGTTAATATTAGGACTAGGTGTCTCGCGTTTTCGCACACCAATAAACTTTCTGTAACTAACACAAATAACTTTCTATTATGTAGTAATAATAATTTAAAAATAATGATTAAGTAGTTAAAAGTTATTATTGTTAATGTGGTCAGGTCTCCGGGGATGCATCCGATTCCGGAAATCCGCCGCTCGCCGCCGCGCCGTCGCTCGCCGCCGCCGCAAGCGCGCTCGCGCAGTCCTTTATCCAAGTATATTCTACAATAACCATTCAAAAGATAGAGGTAGATTATTAACATTTAATAGAATTATGTTGAATCAACTTGTTGTTATTGTAGGCGCAGCCCCGCCCGCACGAACATCGTGCTGGACTCGATGGAACGTAGCCGCAGCCCGCTGTCGCGCCGCAACGCAGAGCTGCCGCTCCGCAATCGCAGCCCCACCGCAACAGGGCGCGAGCCGCCGCCCAGCCTGCAGACTGTGCTGGTATCCGATGAAGAGTTCAAACCGTGAGTCTACCATCTACCAGTATTTATTATATCAGGCTGAGTGGTTGACCACAATGTAATTATGCTTTCCACTCTAAGTGCCGACGGCTCCGTCCGAACGCTATTACGAGTATTTTTATATTCGGTGCTTTTTGGTAGCTTTTAAACGGATCGACAAATAGTGGTAGCGATGGGGAAGTGTGTATCGGCTTTTTTTTATTACTTTTTGTCACTGAATATATTGCATTTGGTAAACTAGTAATATTCTGATTTATATAGAGTTGAATAATAAATCGGTATAAGGTCTAGGACGCAGTCATGAACTAAAAACTGTGCTATATTTTTAAACATACGCGATCTAAACACTATTATTAGTTAGTATTAAACGGTTATTTATCGCGTTTTACTTTTTACCTATTTTTCCCGACGTTTCGACGAATACCCGTTTAGTACTAATAATAAAAACAATATTGCAGGGACGACAGCGGCCTATCTCCGTGGAACAGCGACAACGACATAGAGTCCGTGTGCTCCGTAGCGGAGAAGCGCTCTCTGGCCGGCAGCGGCGTGTCGCGCGGCTCGCGGCGGCACGAGGCGGGCCCGCGCGCCATCGACCCGCGCGAGCTCGGCTCCGTCGAGAACGTGGTCGCCACGCTCAGGATGCTGGTGGCCCTCGAGGACTATCTCGGCAGCATCGGACCTAAGATTGTCGATCTGCTCACGGAGGCGTTGAAAATGGAAAAGGTCGGTGGTTCTCTCACGTCTATTTGTATTTTGCGTTGGCGTTCCCTAGAGTAAAGGTACGAGTTTGCAGCGGGCGACGTGAGGCAGCGGCGGACGGCGTGTCGCGGCGACACTGGTTTCTATGTATTTCTATGAAATTCCCTCCGTAGTTGGCGACACGAAGCTAGCGACACGCATTTCATAGAAATTCATAGAAACCAGTAGTGTCGCCGCGACACGTCGTCCGCCGCCGCTTCACGTCGCCCGCTTCCAACACGTACCCTAAGACGGCAAAATTTTTTTTTAAATTAAATGTTTATATGTACTTTTAAACTTACGCGATCTGAAAAAATGTTTTTGTCTGTTTCTATAGGAGAAGGCGAACTCGTCGGAAGAGTTGTTGGAGCGTGAGTCGTGCTTGGTGATGATCGAGACGGCGAAGGAGAAGCTGAAGGGCGCCGCGCAGGCCGGCCTGGTGGCGCCGGCCGCCGCGCCCGCCGTGCGCGCCGCCGTCTGCCGCGCCGCCGCCGCGCTGCACGAGGCCGACTCGCGAATGCACCGCGCCAAAGCCAACGCCAAGGTAACATACTTATCCTAGCTACTCCACATTTGTAAACAATATCTGGAGTAGAGGTGATACCATGGTCTGAAGCGATTTTTCGACTAGCATGTGAATGCTTGCGGAAGTCCTTGACTATATTGTTTTCTCTGCTACAGTATTTCAGCGCACAATTAAAAAGCTTTGATTGAAGAAATTCATTTAGTGTATCTAATATATCGAAATTTAATCTATTTCAGAAAACAGAAGCCATCAAAATGAATGCAAAACCGATGCCAGTCGCGGGCGTTGGCGAAGTCGACCGAGCTCAGATCGCGCAGCAAATGGCCGCCGCGCTCATAGCTCAAGGCAAAACTGACGTCACGAGCGCCGAGCTAGCGCAATTAGTCGACGCCGTCGTCGGAATGGCCGAGGCGAAAAAGAGAGAAGCGCAAGCTTTGAAAGTGGAAGCCAAGCCGGTGGAGGGGCAGAAACCGCAGCCGAAGCTGTGTGGCACAGCCACCGCTTTGCAGATGCTGCAGTCCGCATACGATGAGAACGATAAAAAGTAAGTTTTATGATTATTATAATATAACTTTGCTCTAATAAAGGCACATAGAGGCTAGCAGCCAGGCAGTAGAACTATAACTTATGTTACAGCTACTAATCCTTGGAAATATATGTCGCATTTTGTAATTGTTACAACTATGAGAGTTGAGTAGTAAATATAATCCCAAAATGTCTTCCTATTTAACAGGGAGGCAATGAAAGAGGAAGTGCCCGATGCAATGGATGGTCTCTCAGATTCTGATCTCGAAACTTTGCTCAAGAACTTCAACGAGCTATCCGCCGAGGAGCAGCACAGTCTGATCGCGTACCTCAAGAAGTTAGAAGCGCGCGAGCCGCAGAGAGTAGAACGACTCCGACAGTACGTCAGTGCCGCGGCTACGTCATCGACAACCGCTAACAGTGCGGGCACCGAGGCGCCGCCGCCCGAACCGACGCCGGTGAAGGAATCCTTGCATGTAGTGCTCGAGAGCGATGACGACGACTACACTGTCGAAGAGGTAATCTTACTTCTTACTAATATTATAAACGCGAAAGTTTGTGAAGATGTCTGGATGTTTGTTACTCTTTCACGCTAAAACGGCTGAACGGATCCGAATGAAATTTGGCACAGATATAGATTATGGTCTGAAATAACACATAGGCTACATTTTATCCCGGAAAAATGTACGGTTCCCGCGGGATAGATTGTTTTTGTTTTTCAAGGTACCACGCGGGCAAGGCCGCGGGCGGAAGCTAGTAAATAATATTTTAAACCAGCTTCGGCCGCTATTATGCTAAGGTTATTTCAAGTTAGAAACCTACTTGACATTATGTCTTGCCATTATAGCAATTTTTTTCATCCATATAATTTTTTTGTGTTTGTTTCAGGTCATTGAGTCAGCTCAGCAAAAAGTGAAAGAAGATCAGATGCGGAAAGAAATAGAGATAGTGAAGAAATCACTGGAGGAAATGAAAGAAAAGGTAGCCACGCCGCCACCCACGACTCCCACCATCGTTGATATATCGAAGAACTTATCATCTGCCTCAGATCTGCTAGCGCTGGTCCAT
This sequence comes from Cosmorhoe ocellata, assembly GCA_963675405.1. Lineage (NCBI taxonomy): Eukaryota > Metazoa > Arthropoda > Insecta > Lepidoptera > Geometridae > Cosmorhoe > Cosmorhoe ocellata. Next base: position 9,026,910 of record OY776246.1, on the reverse strand, counting down.
GCGTCGATTCAATCGAAAGCGCCAATATCTGCGCCTGCTAATATCACCACGCATACTTCCAACGTACTCGTTAACAGTACTCAACCGCGCTCCTTCGGAGATTTACCGGTTTCGATCGAGTCGTTGGTCAAACCTCAGGTCACTCAGTTGTTACCACCACTGTTCTCACCACAAGCGCCGGCGGTCGCGCCCATGGGCTCGGTTCAAGTGCCGGCGGTCGTGCCCCACAACCTGGTCCCTTCAGCTCTGGACGAGCCTATGCGACAATCTCCGATGGGTAACTTCAATGAATCGTTTACTCTAGACTTTCCTATGCCGCCTTCGAGCAATGACGTTATTGAACCTTACAATCAAAATGAGAATAATGATTACAACCAGATACAATCTTACAATCAGAATGATAATTACAATCAGGCTGATACTTACAATCAAGCCGATTCTTACAACCAGGCCGATTCTTACAATCAGCCTGACTCGTATAATCAGAATGAACCTTATAATCAGACTGATACATACAATCAAAGTGATTCTTATAACCAAGGAGATGGTTATAAGCAAATTGAACCTTATAATCAGAATGAAGACTACAGTCATAATAATTCTTTTGCTCAGAATCGCTCTTTAAACCAGAATCAGTCCTTCAATCAAAACCAGAACGACTCTTATAACCAACCTTGGAATAACCCAAGACCTATGAATCAAGGTTTCAATGAATTTAACCAAGGAGGGCCAAACATGCCAAATTCTGAACAGAACCAGTTTCAACCCAGAGGAAATTTTATGAATGGCAGACAAGATAACATGAATAAGAACCAGTATGGTAATTTCAAATCTGGGAATAATTACAGAGGTAGAGGCCGCGGTAATTTCAATGGACCTCGAGGGCGAGGGAGAGGACGGTTCTGATTAGGACTTGCATGTCGATAATTATATCAGTCAATAAATATCCACTTCTGGAAACATTTACGATGCCTTAGTCCTTATAATTACTCTAGACAGCTGGCAAATTGTCAAACAAATTAATCGAAATAGGTTTTGTGATACATAATAACAGATGTGATCTATGAACTTGTATTTTTTATGATTTATAAAATTTTAAATGATTTCCCGTCACATAGTATGGGTGCGTTTCCATTGAAGCAGGGTAGATAATGTGCACAAATAACTTATCAATCATAATCATTAATCCACCGTTCGCTGGGTAGCATTGTTTGATTTTATCACATAGCTTATCTGCTGTCTGCTTCACTTGTATGAATTACATTAAGACAACTTAAGACAAGTTCTCTCCGTTTTGGAGGTTTATTGACCTTTGACCCCACTTTCTAATATTGACGTTTTCAGGGTTGGAATGATGAAATATTTGTGAAAGATAAGTCAGTTATGAAAGTGTTATTAAAGTGATGACTTAATATTAGGTTTATGAACTGAATTACTTGTATCCTACCCTACTAATATTATAAATGCAAAATTTTGTGTGTATGTGTTTGTACATCTTTATCTCAATAACCCGTTTATTTTTTAAAGAACTTCCACAGGTTTAAAGAGGGGGGTCAAAGTTGTAACTAAATAACTGCCAGGCATAGCTAGTATGTAGGATAGACCTAGTAACATACAAATAGTTTATAAAGTATGAGAAATAAACTTCTATCAATAAACAAACCAACGTTTTTTATTAAATTTTTTATAGTTTATTTACATACAAAGTTATTCTAAAAATATACATCAAGCATACATGATTTTTACCATCTATCAAAAATATTATTAAATCAGAGAAGGTACACTAATAAATTCCCATTTCTAATAAGGCATCTATTTGCTCTGTCTCAGGAAGAATATCAATCTCTATTGGTTCACTCTTCGTCTTGCTAGCTTTGGGGTCTATCGTGAAGAACCTAAAGAGTTTGGATATGTTGATAATGGAGTATGCAGAATGTGCCAAGGCATCTTCTACCATCTCTTTTAGTACTTGGAATGCTGCCGTTATTGGTGTTGATACGCGCGCTTCTGGAATCAGAAAAAATACAAAGAACTTGAATCATATTCACTAGGGTGTCTGGGGAATAACCCTATTGCCCATTATTGTTATCCCAGTGTAGGTAGTCTATTCAAAGTTACTTATTTTTTCAAGGTTACCATAATTAGCACCTTACTCACTTGAATTATTGCTCTTGCTGAGATCGAACAGGAACAAAAAGAAGTTTATTTGCAGATATAGATCTTTTTCGGTGTATTCTCTGAACATGACTCCCTTCTCGCAAAGTCTGCACAGCGGGTACCCGCCGGCGAACGTTTGCGGTAATCTTGTAGTGCGATGGCCACAAGCAGGATCTTCGCACGATACCCAACCCTCGTAGTATAACGAATGGTACTGACGAATCTGCAAACTCAGTTGATTCTGTATTGAAGCTACGTAATCCACTGGTCTAACAGCACACTTCTCGTTCTGACACCGCTCCAAAAACGTAATGCTATCTTTATCAAGTTTGATACATGTTTCTCGAATTTTATTCTCAGTTTTACAGTTCTCGTTAACGCATACGAATGTGAACTCTTTGCATTGCCTGTATTTCTCTTGCTCGTTTTCGACTTCGTATGTTTCTGTGTTACCGACTTCGCGTTTGATCTGTCTGTATCCTGATGGGTCCAGACCAAGGCAGTCTGCGACGCGTGACGGGTCCATACCTTCTATAGGGTCGCATATTCTAGATATCACGGGGTGTAGTTGATGAGCTAGGTAGTATTTGAAGTCAACTTTCAAGTGTTCAGAGTTTTTCAACTCTTCTATGTGGTACGCTCGTTGTGTGGCGGAATTAGCGGTTCCGTCTTCGCATATAATGTAGGGCACAATGTCACCTTTTTTGAATCTTCGGCTATTTTTTATGTTTAGTCTAAGCGCGACTTGCACGTGCGGTTGCGAATGTTTATCGGCATATTCGTTGGGGTTTTTCGTGAGTTGCTTTGTGATCGTTAACATTGAGAGAGGCATTTTTCCATTCATTAAGTCTTCCTTCAATTTGTTCAGATGCGCTTGAATGCTCTCTAATCTTTCGTCAGCCGATTGTTCAGATAATATTTGACTCAGTATGAATTTTCCCGCTTCGGCGGCCAGTTGTGACCAATCACGCCGCACGATGTCCAAACCTTTGTGTTCTTGCGTGAATGTGAATTCACCATTTTTGTTTTTGCTTATCAACACAGCCGCGTATTTCTTCTTCTTGAGAAGCAGCAGATATCTGAACACTCCATCGATATCAAGTTCAATCTGTTTGTATTTCTTGTTGATTTCTTTTTTGATATCGACTCCGATTTTAAAAACATTATCGTAATCCATGCAGTTGGTGTTAATCATCAAACTGTCTGTGTCGCCGTAAACTACATCATAGTTTGATTTCTGTACTATTTCTTTTGTATCTAAAAGAATCTCTCTACCTTTCATGGTGACTAGAGCGGCCAGCGGTTTAGCGTAAAACCTTGAATGAGTGAAACCAAGACATCCATACATGGAGTTAGCGGTCAATTTCAAGCCCATTTGTCTTATATTGTACTGCATGTACTGTTCCTTGGATAAGTCTGGAGTTTTCATCAGCTTCTTGACTTCCCTTCTGCTCTCAACTAGCCTGCGAATCTGCGTGGGCAAAACTCCCAGCTCCGTATTTGAATTGGGCAATACTAGATTGGCTACGTCATCGTCTGTAGCGGACGAGCTTTTTCGCTTGATTGTTGTGAAACAGATATTATACTCTTGGATGATGCTAGGATACAGCGAATTGAAGTCCATAAGTAGTATCAGTTTATCGTAGAATCCCTTCTTGGGGTCTAAGACGAGACCTCCAGAGTACGCAGCTTTTTTCTTTCCTTGCTTTTTAGATACATCAGGAGCTGTTCCGTCTTCCGCGTCGTCTCCGGTACCCTCATTGACAGCAGCAGCTTTCCTCCCGTACATTTTGTCAGGCACTATATAGTTCTTTTCAGTGAACGCGTGAAGTAGTAAAAACTCGTTCCGTTCGGATCTTCCACCCATCAAAGTGCGCGACATAACATTGCCAGCTATTTGCGTTATTTGTTTCGCTAGCGGTAAAACATTAAGTTCACACATGATCTTTAGGATGTACGATGCATCTTGCATGCTGAGTGAAACGAGCTGGAAAAGATCTCGACTGTTTTCGTAATACCTTGGCAGGTCTTCTAAAGCTACATCCACGCGTTCTCCTTCCTTCATTTTTAGCACATTGACGCATAATGTCTCTAGATCGAAACTCCTCGCCCTGATCAATTCCATGGCCGACAGCTTGATATCGCATACAAGTCTTCCCAAAAAGGCGTCTTTGGCAGCGTATTTCCTTTGAGGTGTCACTGACCTCTTTAAGCGCCCCAGTCTAGACCAGTTAGGTATGTTCAAATCGAGAATGTTTCCGATGAGTAAATCCTGTTGGAATCCTTGCAAGTCATGGCCAACCACTAAGTCGGGGTCAAGTTTCCAGAACTGCACCATGAAATAGTTGAGGAGCTCGCGTTCTGTGTCGCATTTAGTAAGTTTTGTTGCCTTGTATTGCGGTAAAGTTTGTTTGAGATCCAGTGGCCATATTTCGTTGCATTTTGTCATAACTGAAAAAGAAAGATAAAATATATGTATTGTAATTTAAAAAATAGAACTACACCTTTATGTTTTCAATAGGGAAATAGTTTCTTACCACAAAAGTGCTGCTGGAAAGGTGGATTTGGCGGTGGCTTGTGCATGGGAAAGGTGTTGTGAGTCAAACAACTCAGCATTAATATTTTTGTCTTTCGCGTTTTTGGGTCCATTGTTGTTCTCATGTTTATCTGTAAAGAAACAACTTTGTTGTTTCAAACAAGAATGTTTAAATATGCTAACGCAGAATGCACTAGAGAATATATATATTATAATAGTTCACAGAAAGTTGGAATTAAAGGTAACTATTTAACTAAGCATGACTCACGGCAGCTATGGCTACTGGCGGCGGATCCAAATCGCTGTCACTCCTTATGACGGTGACATGCTCCATTTTCTCACACACCGCCTCCAACTTACACCAGGAAACCTTGGCCTGAACCGATTCTGCCTGCTTGATCTCCAGCCAGCAGGGACCTTTGATCTTACGCTCCAGGAGAAAGGTTTCTAGTGAGGAGGTGTTGCTACCGAATATATGAGAGAATGTGAGGTGTTTCTTGTTTGTCGGCGGAGGGGGAAATGACGCCTGGAAAAAGAAAAAGATATTTGTTTCATTTTGTTATTGATCTTGGCGCCTTCACGCAACCAAGTACGGAAGATAACAAGAAACTGTTGCAAGTAGATCTAAAACTATACATAATAATAACTTACAGAATATTTAACTTCTAGATAGTCAGACTGCGTCGGTATATCTGGCAAGTTGAAGCAGTAGTTTTTGGTCACCTTCCTGGATTTGAACTCCTTGAGCCCCAGCTCACTGGCCACTGAAGAGTTGAACTCTTCATACATGTCCATCATTGTCACTTCATGGTCTGTTGGCTCTAGGGTTACTGGGTCTAGTTTCTGAAAATGTTATTTATACAAAACACAAAATAAATAATTGACAAGCAAATCTAATGAACATACTCTTTGATTGTATGTACTTACATATTCCCGAGGGAGCAAGAACATCTGCCGATTGACATTCCTCACAACCAAACAGCAGGAGACACAGCCCGATCTCTTATTTGATGGATTTACATAAACCTTTCCAAACAGATACACCACTCCTGGTTTCACAAACCTATCCTCCCACGCATCAAGCCAATAGAATTTCAGTACTTTCTCACCATCCTCATTAGTTGTAAGTGGTAGTTGCCCATCAGTTTGCACTGTGACTGCTGCTTGGTTCTCACCCATTTGATCAGTCCATGTACTAGTGAGAGGTGCAAGTTCTTTCGGTGATGTTTTCTTCGCTGGGAATATTTCGAATTCATCATTAAGGAATTCTTCTGCTACATCTGTCATAGCGTTGCATTCTTCTTTTTTTACTTCAGTTGCTGTGGTTGGTGCAGGCACTGCATCATTGCTAAAGTCATCGTCAAAGTTGAAGTCCTGCGTGTTAAATTCTTCTATGTTCTGAGTGGCTGAGTCTTCAAGTTCCTGCTTAATTTCGTGATCTATCTTCCAAGCTGGTTTCTTTGCTGGTTTGCTAGTGGACGCTTTGTGAGCTTCACCATTTTCTTTCTGGAATTTTTTATGCTATGATTTTTAAGGTTCAGGAATAGACAAGTCCATATACAATACATAAATTAGACAAGATGTTAAAGACAAAATTAAATGGTTTATTTTTACCTAGACATAATTGTAAAGGGGAGTTATCTGAACCCTTTCCCGCACAATTTGTTAGGACCTCACTTATGATGGGTAGAAAAGAACCAGTTGTAAGAGAATATTTAGAGAATAGTCATAGTTTACTTACTGGCATTTCTTGCTTGAGTACCACTGGCTCATGGTTTTTAACACCATTTGCAACCTGAAACCATTTCTTTTATATAGTAAAGTATTCATTTAGTACATATACCTACTTAGATACCAGCACTACAATTAAATTCAAACATTAAATATGGATCAAAATATAGGTCAATTTAAGGTATTGCAGACAGTAGTTGATACAGAATAATACATTTCACTTACCATTTCCACTTCTCTAAAACTAGGGGTTTCCTTAGTCAGAGTGACAGCGGTGGGTTTTTTTACAGAAGATGATAGACTCTTGAAGTAGTTCTGAGCATCTTTTTTGCTGGATTCCACTATGTTTTTACTTTGCACCACTGGCTTTGGTTTCAGGGCTGATGATGAACTCCCGTCGAGATCTGACATTATATCTGATAAGATGTTGTCCTCGGATATTTTAACATCCTGCAAATAAATAATCACCACCTTTTCTATAAAAGAATTTTGAGATTACAAATGGAGTTTTATCATCTCCATGGAGATAAATATTATTTATAGTAAATTATGCAGTACTTATGGTATTAAATTGTGTTTGCCGATTTCAAGTGTTTAATATCACAGATCAAAATTTAATATAAGAACCTCTTTTTTCTTAGTAGGCATAGCTCCCAGGAGATTTCTAATGTTTCCTTTAGCTGAAGGTTGTGCTGCCACTTTGGCCTTTCGCTTCTGGCCCCTCCCAGGATCTTTGGTGTTTGTAGTCTCATATTCTCTTTCGTCATCATCAAATATCTCACGACCATCCTCAACATAGCCAGTTCCATCTGAAAACATTATATAAGTTTCAGTAGAGATATTAGTGGATATCTGAAACAAGATAGCAACTGTCTTTCGACAACTCACCATCATCTTCAATCCAATCATCTTCCTGCCTTTGCAGCACTCTTTCAGAGTACTCGCGTTCATCAACTGTATCATACACATTATCAACATCATCCACATCGTATTTATGTTTATTGCCTTTCCCTTTGAGCTGTTTTAGCTTCTCGAAAGCCGATAATCGTCCATGCTTGTCAGTTTTTTGTCGTTTAGCACGTGAAGTTGCTGGAATTGGAGTAACAGTTTGTTAAACACAGAGTTACCTAGTTGCCTACAAGAAATAACTATTTATTTAATGTTAGCTGACCCAGGGAATCTGTCATGGTCCTTGCCTATAAATTACATAGGAATCACGCTGTAATTGCACTATAATCTAAAGTGATATTTTCTACCACAAAAAATTCAAAACAAGTTGAGGAGCTTGAGTTCAAAGAGAATATAATCACTATGTACGTTTTCTTGAGTTTGACTTTTGAAAGTTTTGTTTTGTTTGATTTGACGTTTATTTTCGCGGGAGTTTTGGCGTTTAATACTTTTTTAATTGTAAGAGTCAGCAAATGTTTTAAGGTTATACATCCTGATAAACGTTTTACCTTTTTCTCTATCTTTGGATTATTTGAATTTGTTAGAATTTATTATTCCAGTTTATCAGTAGTTTTCTGGTAAGAAGCAAAGAGAATATTCAATATAATCACTACGTTTTTTTAGAAGAAAAAAGTGAAGAAAGACAAGACCGCTTCCAATAAATCAGAACTGCTAAATCTTTTCATAGTTACTGTCAAAAATGATGACATTCATTCAACTGACAAATGTTTTCGCGCCAATTTATTTTGTGAACTAGGAAATATTGTTTTGTTTGTACATTTGCATTCCTCGTACATATTTTAATTAATTTTGTTTGGTTGATAATTTACCTAGAAAGAAATGGCTAAGATGCGGGATTACGCTGCGGACAAAGGTAGTAAAAAATACAGTGATTTGCTTGAAAATCCGCAAGAATACAAAAAATTGTTTAATTGTTTGTTTACTTTGAATAATTGTAGAAACTTTCAAGAACTTCTTTGTGGATTTCTGCCAGACTGACGATGAAGGGACCAAAAACTTCAAATACGCTGAACAACTCACTAAAGTCGCCCATCGGGAATCGGTAAGTTACTTACAAATACTTTGTAGGTTATGTTTGGATCAGCTGAAAGCCTAGGAATCAAAATACTTTAGGCTTTGCTACTCTAACAGCTTAAACTTTTGAATAATTACCTTATTTAGATAAGGCAGGTATTACAGGTACTACTGATGTTAATATTGTTCATGGTATGTTGATTGGTGTAAATATCTTCTTGTCTACAATGATCTTTAAAGTCCTATTACACTACACGGTTGGCAGGGCCCTGTAGCAAGGGTGGGCGTGGCCCCTTGCAAGGGAACAAGGCTTGCCGGGTACTCCCTGACACCCTAGTAAGGGTCCCTTGCTCCCTAACTCTTATTACACCACACTTATTCAGGGTAAGGGTCCCTGGAGAAAGTGTAGTGTAATAAGTGCTTTATCTTGTTTATAGGTGTCATTTGTGGTAGATCTAGACGATTTACATGAAGCCCACGAGGAACTGGCAGAGGCAGTGACACAGAACACCCGACGATACACCAATATGGTGTCCGATGTGGTTTATGAGATGTTGCCTGATTATAAACATAGAGAGGTAATATATAATGCTAAGTTTTAATTCAAAGGTTTGTGTCATAGATTAGTATTCTTATAAGCGGCAATGGGCTTGAAACCTATCATGTACGGATTACTAATCCCTGTGCAAAATGTGGTCATGTGCCAAATATAATGTTTGGACATGCCTCTGACATACCCCCTTTAAATATGCTCAAAGATCTAAGTAACTAGAGATCTGAGGAGATATCTACGGAGCCTGGGGATTACAGTTGTGATCATGTTTTTTTTTTAATTTCACTATTAAGAATGTTCCATTTTGCTAGGTATTAACATATACAAAACAATTCATTTTTGTCTACAGGTGGCTGGAAAAGATGCTTTAGATGTATACATAGAGCACAGAATCATGTTGGAAGCCAGAAACCATAGGATCCCAGGAGAGCAGAGGGATCCCAGAAATAGATACCCACCAGAACTCATTCGAAGATTGTAAGGATATTTAAAATTATTTTTTTTTATATGAATTTGGTACAGATTGGAGGAAGTTAAAAATGCCATTTAAATAAAATTTACAGGGGACAGAATGTCAACTCAACATTGTGGTCATATTTCAGGTAGCAGGAGACCCTGCACAAAACTACCTAAGTTATATAAAATATACTTACCATTTATTTATTATTTATTGATAAAGTATTACATGCTGTTATTGTTGTTCCAGTGAGGTGTATTTCAAGGATTTATCTACTGCAAAGTCACAGCCTATCAGAGAAGTAAAGGCAGAACACATTGGAAAACTAGTTACAGTCAGAGGTGAGTGTCAGTTTATAAAACAATAAATCTTGAAAATAGCTTACATTTTCTACTAGTATAAAATGTTTGAGTGCAAAGTACTTACTAAAATAAAATATTTCAATTAGTTCCAACTGTAAGTCTGAGCATGTCTATTGAATGATTTATGTGTCAGTGTACTCAAAGCTATAAGCCTGAATATATCATTGAAATATTAACAGGAAAAAGTCTATGTTCATCATTTACTATGTTGTATTATGTATAGTTATTTTATTATATGTATACTCGTAGTTTCATTAGGCCTGGGTTGTCTTACACAAACTTACATAAATATGTTTCTGGTTTTCCCTACAGGCATAGTAACACGTTGCACAGATGTAAAGCCCCTGCTAGTAGTAGCCACATACTCTTGCAGTGCATGTGGAGCGGAAACGTACCAGCCGGTCCGCTCTTTGCAGTTCACCCCACCACCTGCATGCACGGCTGACGAGTGCCGGGTCAACAAGACAGCGGGACAGCTGCATCTGCAGACCAGAGGGTCCAGATTCCAGAAGTTTCAGGAGCTGAAGATTCAGGAGCATGTGAGTGGATAAAACGATGGTTAGATAGCTAGAATTCATATAGGTAGGTTAGGTACACAGTCTGGTTTCACTAGAATGCCAAATATATCTGCCTTAAAGTGGTAGTGTGAAGTATTAAGTTCTACAAGCATTGTGTCTGAACTATGGGCGCTAAAGATATCTATACTTCTATACTAATATTTTAAAGAGAAAAGTTTTGTATTTTTGTATTTTTGTTTGTAACGAATAAACTCAAAAACTACTGGTCCGATTTCAAAAATTCTTTCACCGTTAGAATGCTACGTTATCCCTGAGTAACATAGGCTATATTTTATGTAGGTACCTCGCGAGCAAAGCCGCGAACGGAAGCTAGTCTCTTATATTGTAGAACTAAGTTACTGTGACCAAATAAGTGGGCCTGCAGTTGCCCGATTCTTGGTTGAAAAAATAGTTTCTTAAATATAACCACCGGGTGGGATAGGCTTACCACCGGGTAAGCCTATCCCACCAATTGCAGCTCCAAGAAATAATAACTCTTTAGAAGAGGTACAATTCTCACCAGACACTGTACAGAAATGTATTATGACCCTGAAAGACGACACAGCTATGGGCTCAGATGGAATCCCTGCTATCTTACTAAAAAAATGCAGTACAGTCATAAGTACCCAGTTAGCAGCAATAATGACTCTTTCCCTGGACCAAGGAAAACTCCCATTGGATTGGAAAGAAGCAATTGTAACCCCTATCTACAAAAAAGGCAGTCGACGAGTTGCATCAAACTATCGCCCCATAAGTCTTACTAGTCTAATTTGCAAAACCATGGAAAAGATAGTTGCCCAAGAAATAAGAATATTTTTGACAAAAGAACATATCCTGCTAAATGAACAGCATGGCTTCATCCAGGGACGATCAACAGTGACAAATCTACTATCCTGCATCAATTTGTGGACCAGTGCTTGGGATAGCCGCCAACCAACAGATGTAGTTTATTTAGACTATGAAAAGGCATTTGATAGAGTACCAATAAAAAGACTTTTAACAAAACTAGAACACTTCGGAATTCGTGGCAAACTTCATAGATGGATAGAAAACTTTCTAACAAACAGAACCTTCAAGGTTCGAGTAGGAGAAGCCTATTCACAACCCCATAAAGTACACAGTGGTGTACCTCAAGGATCTGTACTCGGCCCAATTCTTTTTGGAATTTTTCTAACAGACTTGAGACAACACATCCAATCCGAGCTATCACTATTTGCAGATGACACAAAAATTATGGGTAATCCATTAATATCTCACAAAACTATTCAAAACGATCTTGACTCCATATATCGGTGGACCCAAGACTGGCTCATCACCCTGAATGCAACTAAGTGCACAGTGCTGCACATAGGAAATAAAAATCCAAAAATTACCTACACAATAAACAATACTCATCTAGAGATTATGGAATGTCAAAAAGACCTAGGAGTCAATATTAAGTCAGACCTAAAATGGGAAACTCACATACTGACGGTTGTAAAGAAAACTAATTCCATAATTTACATCATTAGAAAAGCCTTCTCATATATAGATAAAGATCTCTTTTTAAAGTTGTATAAAACATACATAAGACCATTAATGGAATATGCATTCCAGATCTGGAATCCCTACTTCAGGAAAGATATTGATCTTCTTGAAAGAGTGCAAAGAAGAGCCACTAAAATGGTACCAGCACTCAAGAATCTTTCATATGAGGACCGACTTCAGGAATTGGGTCTCACAACGTTGGAACAACGTAGACAACGTGGCGACCTGATAGAGACTTATAAAATATTAAATGACCACTATACTGCCTCGGATTTGAAACAAATTTATAACATTAACGACAACGGACTGAGAGGCCACTCGCTAAAACTGGTAAATCTACCTGGTACAAGCAATCCCAGAAAGCACTTCTTGCCTAACCGTGTGGCAAATTGCTGGAACAAACTACCAGAATCAGTGATAAGTGCTCCTTCAGTGAACTCTTTCAAAAACAGACTCGATAAACATTATAAAACAGTGCACTGATAAGATATACACGCATCAGCTTAATAGCTGCCAGTGTATTAACAAATAATAATAATAATAATAATAATAATAATAATAATTTTTCCTATGATTAACCATTACTTCACTTCCAGTCAGACCAGGTCCCAGTAGGACACATACCACGTCAGCTGTCGATCTACTGCCGCGGGGAGACGACGCGGCGCGCGCAGCCCGGCGACCACGTGGCCGTCACCGGGGTGTTCCTACCGCTCATGAACTCTGGTTTCCGGCAGATGATACAAGGCCTGCTCTCTGATACCTATCTTGAGGCACATGTGAGTGATTATAGCTACATTAAAATATGGACGCACATCTGGCCGGGCCGACCGCGTCAAGCAAGTAGAGTTTGATAATTCTTTGTGAAATGTTGTGAAACCTTCTCGCGCCGAACGAGTCCACCATGCTCTCAACGAGATTGATATTTTTATTGTTTTTGTTTTTCAAGGGGGCCACCACGCGGGCTAAGCCGTGGGCGGAAGCTAGTAATTAAAAAAAAAAATATACGACTGTAATCCCCGGGCTCGGTAGATATCTCCTCAGATCTTTAGTCACTTATCTTTGAGAATATCTAGAGGGTAGTCAGAGGCACGTCCAAACATGACATTTGGTACATGCCCACATTTTGCAAGCCCATCGCCGCTTATAAGAATACTAACCTATAACACATACCTTCGATTTTTTTGGTTCTAGGGTATGACAGTTTCCTCACGATGTTTTCCTTCACCGTTTAAGAGCACTGGCATTGCGCACATAAATTTTTCGAATGGAAAAACTCATTGGTGCACGACCAGGTTTGAACCCACGACCTACGGATCGTAAGGCAGGGGTGCTACCACTACAACCACCAGCGCTCTAATAATTTTTATAATAATTATTTTTCGTCTAGGCCGTAACCTGCTTGAACCAGAGTGATGAAAGTGAGATGACGGAGGCCCTGACGGAGGAGGAGCTGGCGGAGCTGGCCGACGAGGACCTGTACTCGCGGATGGCGCGCAGCTTGGCGCCCGAGATCTACGGGCATGAGGACGTGAAGAAAGCACTGCTGTTGCTGCTCGTTGGAGGCGTTGATAAGTATGTTTCTTTCTTACTAGCTTCCGCTCGCGGCGTTGCCCGCAAAGTACCTACATAAAATATAGCCTATGTTACTCAGGAATAATGTAGCATACTAATGGTAAAAGAATTTTTGAAATCGGACCATTCGTTTTTGAGTTTATTAGTTACAAACAAAAATATAAAAATACAAAACTTTTCTGTTTATAATATTAGTATCGATAATTGTAAAAGATCTGTCAGTATTTGTTCTGGATCTGGGTGTTGTGGTATCACTCGTAGTTTCTAATACCACAGGAAATCCTCGTCTCATCTCCACTTTCACATTGAGTTAAAATTAAAGATAATTTCATCTCAAAAAAGAAAAAAATTGATCAATGTGATCACGACTGTAATCCCTGGGCTCGGTAGATACCTTCTCAGATACCTTAGATCTATGAGGATATCTAAAGAGAGAAGTTAGAAGCACGTCCAAACATGACATTTGGTACATGCTCAAATTTTGCACAGTAGTTAGTATTCCGTGCTTGTAAAATTGCAATTTTGCAATAAAATTTGCATATTACATAATTCATCCATCACGTTGCTGGGTGTCTGTTGTTCGAAGTGTCCTATTAAGATCATAGTTTAATTTTGTTTCTTGTGTAATCAGGCGTCCTAATGGTATGAAGATCCGTGGCAACATCAACATCTGTCTGATGGGTGACCCCGGGGTTGCCAAGTCGCAGTTGCTGAATTACATCGATCGACTCGCGCCCCGAAGTCAGTACACCACTGGACGGGGTTCTTCCGGCGTCGGTCTTACCGCTGCTGTATTGAAGGTCAGTTATCTTATACCTTTAAACGAGCAATACATACATACATACATAAAATCACGCCTGTTTCCGACGGGGTAGGTTTCTTGTATATATGTATAATAATCTGAATCTCGGAAACGGCTCCAACGATTTACATAAAATTTAGTATGCAGGGTGTTCGGGGGCGATAAATCGATCTAGCTAGGTTTCATTTTTAGAAAACGTCGTTTACCAAAAAAAAAACCGAGCAAAGTTCGGTCACCCAGGTGCTATATGTGACTAGGTACCTATAACAAGTTATGATGAGGGGCCAAAGGTTTTTATGTCTATTTACCCAGTAATTTCACTTGTAACAATTTCACTAAAGTGCCCTTTAAACCTAGACAAGGTTTTAGATTTGTACCCTTTAGAAATGTACCCTCTTGTGGATGTGATGGGTCGCCTATTTGGGGAGCTTCTCCCATTTTTTCTGATAAGAGTATAAATTTATTACTACCATTATATAAACGGAACATAAAAGGTAGTGTGTCGCTGGTGATATTTTTATTTTGTGAGTACATATCAGTCCCTATGTACCTGTGTGATACTTCAACTGTGTGTGTGTGTGTAATAAGTTGTAAGCCAGTTCAAATTATTGATTACTTTGTGGTTATGCCAGGATCCATTCACTGGTGAGATGATGCTGGAGGGCGGCGCGCTGGTGCTGGCCGACCAGGGCGTCTGCTGTATCGACGAGTTTGACAAGATGGCGGAGAACGACCGCACCGCTATACACGAGGTCATGGAACAGCAGACCATCAGCATCGCTAAGGTCTGGCACACATACTGCTTTATATACTACTAGCTTCCGTTCGCGGCTTTGCTCGCGAGGTAACTTCATAAAATATAGCCTATGTTACTCAGGGATAACGTAGCATTCTAATGGTGAAAGAATTTTTGAAATCGGACCAGTTTTTGAGTTTATTCGTTACAAACAAAAATATAATAATACAAAACTTTCCTCTTTATAATATTAGTATAGATAGTCTACCCGTGACCACGACAGCGTGTAAACCTGGAAAAATAAATAGGCGCGTTTGACGAAAAAATATATACTCGTGATATATCTTACTACACCCCCCCTTCCCCCTTGTGATATGTTGTCATTTTTGCCGAACCCTCTCTTCCCCCTTTTGAGCATCACGTGATTAATGAACGGCCCCTTAGAACGTGATAAATACCCGTTTAATACTAATAACACACTGCTGTCGAAAGAGTACAGTAAATAACAAAACGAATCAAGAATTAATCGTTCGAAAGAACTGTATCATCTCATGCGCATCTTCTATCTTTTAAAAACCGCATTAAAATCAGTTGCGTAGTTTTAAAGATCTACATACATAGGGACAGACAGACAGCGGGAAGCGACTTTTGTTTTTTACTATGTAGTGATTCGCAGGCGGGTATAATGACGTGCCTGAACGCGCGCGTGTCGATCCTGGCGGCCGCGAACCCCGCGTACGGGCGGTACAACCCCAAGCGCAGCATCGAGCAGAACATCCAACTGCCGGCCGCGCTGCTCTCGCGGTTCGACCTGCTCTGGCTGATCCAGGACAAGCCTAACCGGTAACGCATACCTCTGATACCTGACAAGTGTTCCTACGAATTTCCTACGAAATTAATACTTCTTTCATCGCTGAAAAAAGATTGACGTCAGTACTTAATTTTTATGAGAGGAATGTGAGAGTAAAGTGTATAAAAATCACCTCTTATAAGCACAGATGCATGGTTTTGGTCAATTTTGTCATTGACCAACTTTAGTAACTATAACAGATCACTGTTGACCAATCGTTATCAAAAAGATTTCTCGGCATACTTTGTGTATATGTCATCCCACGGATCTAGGCATTCTTGAAGTTAGCCACAGGTGCGAGTTTGCGCATGTATAGTTCCTTCCCCCCCTCCTGATACCTCCAATTGCTCCCGAAAAACGATACTGCGCAGCTCTTGCGGCTAACTTCACGAATGCCTAGATTCGTTGAGCCAATTATACTTGTTCAGCCACCCATATTAGTCAAACAAACCTGATGCGAAAATTTCAGAAATTCGTAAGTAACTAAATTTGTAATTATTTCTGCAGTGAAAAAGATTTGGAGTTAGCGAAGCACATTGCATACGTCCACCAACACTCGACGCAGCCGCCGACGGAGATCAGAGCCCTGCCGATGCGGCTGGTGCGCCGCTACGTCGCACTAACCAAACGAAAGCAGCCCATCGTGCCGCGGGCGCTCACTGAATACATCGTTTGTATGTTAATAAATAAACACCCACCCCCAACAATCACATAAAAATAAAAAAAATAAAAAAGTATGATCACAACTGTAATCCCCGGGCTCGGTAGATATCTTCCTCAGATCTTTAGTTACTTAGATTTTTGAGGATATCTAAAGAGTGTAGTCAGAGGCACGTCCAAAAACGACATTTGGTACATGCCCACATTTTGCACAGTAGTTAGTATTCCATACGTGACAGGTTGCAAGCCCATCGCCGCTTATAAGAATACTAACCTATGACACACACCTTCGAATTTTTGGTTCTAGGGTATGCCGGTTTCTTCACATACATGTCCTAAATCAAGCGATACAGATATATCACTAAAGGTGACCTCTAGTGACATTACTAAGTGCTCGTAACCTAACTAAGTGTCGTTTACATCTCTCATATTCGGTAAGTAGGTCCTTATTACCCCCAAATGGGGCTTGTAGGCGATCAATTAGCGCTCTAGCTAGGGTAATATTGTAGCTAGAAAAGCCCTAGGGCGGTAAGTAATTAAAAAAAAAACTTCACTCTTTCAAAAAGTTCGCGTACATCTAACCATCATACTGGCAATAGACATCATGCAATCAGCCCAATGACAAAAGAGGTCGCTTCGCTATTTAGCCTTGTCTTCGTATGAGTATAATTATAGTCTTCAATTTTAAATATCGAATGGCGAAGTTCAATTTCATTCTTGAAAAAAATTATAAAAAAAAAAAATGAAAAAAGACGAGAATAATGTTTTATTTTTGTGATGCCGGTTTTTTTCTACTTACCTCACAATTAGATGTAAAGCAGAGTAGTTAGCTCGGGTGTAAGCATCAATTGCACCCTCGCTACTATTAAATATATAATGAACATGTCATGTAATGCCCGGTGAGGTCACTACCTGGATATGTGGCCGCAGGGGCACGTTTTTCAAAAGTTCAGAGGCCATACGGTAATGTAACGAATATGTTAGATAATAAGGTTATTATGAAGGCCTTTTTAGTAGGGATGCAATGGATAGTGGTTTGGCCGGAGACCGGATTTCGGATATTCGGCGTAGGTTTCGGCCGGAGCGTCGAATAACCTCCAAAGGGCTCGGGTTTTGCGTCCTGTGTGAAGGAAGGGACCGGAGCACTTATCTACTGTTAACAAGTCATATTAAGTCGTTTATTTTTTACAATTCAACCATTTTGATTTAACGATCCATAAACTACGCTATCCGGTATACGGCCGAATATCATTAATGTCCGGCCAGATACCGGATACAAATAATGTCTGGATAGGCCGGATACCGAATATACTTTTGGACGGCCTACTATCTTCGTCTGTAAAGTTGAGTAGTGACTTCTATGTAGTAACCTTGAAGTTATTTATTTTCAGCGTCATACGTAGATCTGCGTCGTGAAGCACGCAACGCTCGTGACGTCACCTTCACGTCTGCTAGGAACTTGCTCGCGGTTCTACGCCTGTCCACTGCTCTTGCACGATTAAGGTCAATATTTACTTAAATACATTATATTTGGACATTTCACTCAACGCCATCTAGCCTCAAACTTAACAAGCTTTTATAGGAACCAGATACTTGATAGATGAATTATATATGTTGTTTATTAAAAACTATACAGGGTGCTACCAGACTACTTCCGAAAACTTCAGGGGGTTAAAGTATTTTTTTCGCGCTCACAGTGTTGGTTTCTTAGAGAAAAAGTTGTTTATATTGATGGGTGCTTTAACCCCTGAAGTTTTCGGAAGTAGTCTGGTAACACCCTGTACCCTGTGATACAAACAACGAAACATTTCTCACCAGGTTGTCGGATGTTGTTGAAAAGGAAGATGTATCAGAAGCGATCCGTCTCGTCGAGATGTCAAAACAGTCGTTACAGCACGTCGAAGAGAATGTACAGAGGTAGGTTGTTGAGTTGGTCTTTATTCTAAGGTGTAGTGGTAGCACCCCTGCCTCATGATCCAAAAGTCGTGGATTTAAACCTGGTTGTGTACTAATGAGTTTTTCTTTTCGATTTTTTTTGTGCTCATTGCCAGTGCTCTTAAATATTGTGAGGAAACCAGCATACCCTAGAAACAAAAGTTCGAAGGTGTGTATCAGGTTAGTATTTTTATAAGCGGGCGGTGGGCTTAAAAAATAAAATGTAAAATGTGGGCATGCCAATCTTTAGGTATCCTCAAAGATTTAAGTAACTAGAAATCTGAGGAGATATATATTTTTAAATTTACGCGATCTGAACTGAGACTGATCTACCCGTGACCACGGGTAGACTGATCTACCCGTGACCTAAACCTGTCGAAACTTCGGGAAAATAGGTAAATAAAACGCGATAAATACCCGTTAAATAATCTGAGGAGATATTTACACGTGATCATGTTTTTTCTTTGTTCTAGGGGTATAAGTTTCACAGATCGCATATTCGCGGTGGTTCGCGATCTGGCCGGCTCGAACAAGACCGTGAAGATAGCGGACGTCATCGAGCGTTGCGTCGACAAGGGATTCAAACCCGATCAGGTAAATTTATTGATACATTTTCCTACTAATTATAAATGCGCATGTTTGTTCTTCTATAACTGAATCGGCTGAACGAATTCGGTGTGAATATAGATTTTACCCTGTATTAAAACAGCTTTTTTATCTCGAAGAAAAACCCTAACGGGATGAAAAGGGATTCTGGTTATTTGATAAAACTGCGTAAGACGCGAATATGGGATCACACGTGACTCCGTAAGGTCTAATAGTCCTACTATCCTATCCTCTCCTATCCTACTAATATTATAAATGCGAAAGTTTGGATAGATGTATGGATGTTTGTGACTCAATCGCGCTGAAACTGCAGCACGGATCAAGATGAAACTTGGAATAAGTTTACGACCTGGAATATCACATAAACTACTTTTTGTCCGGGCAGGTACCACGCGAGCAGTGCCGCGCGCGTCCGCTAGTCTATACTAATATTATAAAAAGGAAAGTTTTGTATTTTTGTTTGTAACGTATAAACTCAAAAACTACTAGACCGATTTCAAAAATTCTTTTACCATTAGAATGCTACATTATCCCTGAGTAACATAGGCTATATTTTATGTAGGTACCTTGCGAGCAAAGCCGCGAGCGAAAGCTAGTGATATTATAATATAAAGGGGAAAGTTTTGTATTTTTGTTTGTAACGTATAAACTCAAAAACTACTAGACCGATTTCAATAATTCTTTTACCATTAGAATGTTACATTATCCCTGAGTAACATAGGCTACATTTTATGTAGGTACCTCGCGAGCAAAGCCGCGAGCGGAAGCTAGTGAATAATAAATGCATGTTTAATTACAGGTGGACGCTTGCATCGAGGAATACGAAAACTTGAACGTGTGGCAGGTGAACCAAGTGAGGACCAAGATTACTTTTATGTGAAGCCTCCATTGAACACTATTTAGTTTCCCACCTTCTAGAATAAGCCTTTGACGTAAACTGAATTTATAGTTCACATACTCAGTAGAACTATAGTAATACTAGATTAATCTAGGCCTGTCTTCTATTCAGAAAATAATCTACTCGTCTCACATTTTTGATCCAGTCTAGCGATTGGTTTTCGCTTGTGTTTTCTAACTGAATTCAAAACTTCACTTTACATTTTCAAAACTTTTAGTTATAAGTACCAGTGTGCCTGATCAAGATCATCTAAGTTGTAATTTAATTAACTCATCGCGAATGACAATTTCCTAGAAATAAAGATCTTTTTGATAATTTTCCAAATTGTATTTCATACTTCATCTTTTCTCGGTTTTGCCAACTAAATTTTGAACCCTCAAGTTTCGTAGAATTTCCGTTTTGTTTAAGTAGGTAAGATTGAAAGTTTACAAACCGCGTACCGAGTTGGTATTATGATATTTATGTAAAATATAATAAGGCCCGTAAGTTGGACGTGCGTTCTGAACAAGAAAGCGTTAACACCTCAGGGTGTCTACGTGTACTTTGCAAAACGATTAACGATATTTCAACATAATAATCGTGCAAAATTTCGACTGCCATTTAACGATGGAACGACATTAGGTACACTTGAAAATCGATCTTGTAAACCTATTATAACTTACGGTTACGGACGATACGATAATTTCAATTTGACAACAAAACAATCGATTATATCGTTGTCGTTTTGCTGATAGGTGGCCCTGTCGGGCTAACATGAGCGCCACAACAACATTTTGTCGACTGTTTTTGTACAGGATTGCACACTCGTTGCGCTGGATTAGAGAGTTTGAAACCACTGAGTTTTTCTACAGAACTTTATTTTCTTTTCCTTGCTAGGTTACACTGAATTATCAGACTGAATTAATTAGACCGAACTATTTAGACTGAATTTGTTCTTTTGACTGAGTTATTAAAATGTACTGAATGAATTTCGCTAGAGTACTCACTATTTATACTATTTGAGTATATGTGCGTCTCTTTCTAACTATACCTATCTCTGTTATACATTTATTCTAGAACAATCTACATCAGGGGTCGGCAACACGCGGCCCGCGGGCGGGACGCATGCGGCGCTATTGCCAGCATGTATTCGCACGAGAAAGAGCGAGACAAAACTGTGCAGGACGACATACATAGGTTATAATGTATGTCGTCCTGCACAGTTTTGTCTCGCTCTTTCTCGTGCGAATACATGCTCGGCAATAGCGTCAACAAAATATTGTCGCGGCTAAATTATTGATTCAGGCGTGACTGCGGAATTCCATTACAAATACTGAAAAGGGCGGAAATATAGTACTTTCCCGCTAAACTATTATCTAATGAGCTTAACACAACACAAACTCAAATAGAAATTCGACACGTGTTTCGCTTCTCCACTCTCTTTCGGCGCTCGGTGGAGCAACACCAGTGCGGAGCGAGTCAATGGTCCTGAGGATGCTTCGTGGAGAAGCGAAACACGTGTCGAATTTCTATTTGGGTTTGCGTTGTGTTAAGCTCATTAGATAATAGTTTAGCGGGAAAGTACTAGATATTTCCGTCCTTTTCAGTATTGTCGCGGCAGCCGTTAGCCTGGCTGAATAGTTACAGAATGTTCACGCTGAGGTCATGTGGTCTGCTAAAATGAGTAAACACTTGTAAAATCACAATTTACATGAAGCTTATAGTAGGATATCTTGAAAGAATATCTTACATTCCTCGACGTAAACGAAATAATTGTTTTCGTTTCCGAACTTTTCCCTCAAGTCTTTCCCTATTCATTTTAGGAGGAGTAATAAATTCGAGTTGCGCTTATGAAAGAAATAAGTTAACGGCACATGTAAGGGGGATTTGTTCCGGGTTCGCGACAAATGTGTGTTCAGCTGTCTCTTATATTACTTCCGATATTTTCGTACACTAGTTCCTTCTTGGGCATCTCATAATGGCATCGGGAGTGGGAAAGAGAGATTTAAAAATAATATAGCGCCACGACCATAGCATAATGCAAAAGTAAGCTCGTACGAGTCCGCCCAAAAACCTCGTTCGCCGCCTAAAAAGACTGAAGATGGGTGATGACTACAGAAAATATTCACATCATATATTTATTGTTCATGTAATCTTACAATCTATAGACAAAGAGTCTGCTTTTGTTTATTCAGTCTCGATTGTCTCCGCTCGTGTACTTCCAATGTCCCACAGGGCACTATATGCTGTTGGCATTCTTTTTTAAGAATAAATAAATTGAATAAACTCCATCAAAAATTGTTAGAAAAGGAAAGGGCTGAAAGCTCTTACAAACCATCATGTTTCAGAGACGTCACATTTCAAGCTTGAAGTACCACTACTTGTATATTTTTTTATAGGTTATGGTAAATACCATAGTTATATTACTTAGTTAGTGCGCGAAGAGCTTGTGGTAAGGCCCAGGTCTTTCAATCAACAAACAGACCTAACAATTTTTGATGGTGTTATATTATTTTTTTTATGCATAAAAAAGAACGCCAACAGCATATATTAAAACATTCAATGTTATACTTATTATACTACAGCAGCTATAACAGATATTATATAAAAAAAAAACCATTTAGCGTGCATTCAATATTATGAATATCTAGCAGTATTGGATCCCTACTGCGCAGACAAGATTAAGGATTTCAATTGCGTTTTCTATTCTCTTGATTATATTTCGTGCATAACTCATACCAGTGTTATGTTATGAGGCTCAAAATTCAATAAGACACGCGTCTTTGTAAAATGAAATAATACTTACCTCGTGTCTCGGCTTATCGTCCCCGAGCTGAAGAGTAGTGCCCGACATTAGTCGTCCTCCAGACAGAAAGAAAACGCTTTCGTGTCGTATATCGAGTTGTGTAGTCTACGGGGATGTTTTATAGCGGTTTTACGATTACTGCTGCTGAAGACGGCTCAGTAGACGGCCAAGTTAATTGCGACGTCTTCGCCTACAACTATAAACATAACTGACCTAATCCATGATGGAACTGATACGACACAGTTACTTTTGTAGCGCAATTATTTTTTATATGACGCGGAAACAAATGTTTTGCGAAAGTAATATTAATTTATTTGTGTTGAAACCTAGTCTTCTGTATTCTTTTAGCATTATACAGGTGCTTGTGTCTAAGAACCGGCTGATCGTTTCATCATTTGAGCCGTATCAGCAATATCAGTTTTATAACAAAAAACCGCAATCAAGATGGTTCATTCGCTAGACGGTACAGAACATAGAACATCCCTCTTTTTGCGTCGAGGGTATAATTTCGGTATAAGCCAAAATGAAATCGATAGAAAGGTCTTCATAGCTTTATCATAATAGTTTCGAAAGGAATTGGTACATACACATACATAGAATCTCGGTACTAAGATTTTTTTTCAAATTTATCTCGATTTTCAAATAAGTGACTAATGACGAAGAGGCAATGGAGGTGCCTTCTGTAATACGGATCAGAATTAATCTATCTTGAAGGTATTCGATTCGACCTTCATAAAATTAAACAACTCTTCGATAGAATAGAATCTAGTTGAAAAGGTTTGTTAGCCGTACGCGAGGAGAATAGCAAGTGCGGCATGTGTCTCCTTATTTGTTCCCTTCTGCGCCGATGGGCAACAAAGAAAAGTTTGTTATTTAGGCCGTGGCATAAAATCAGGTCACGAGTTCCGAACGGATTACACCGAAGACTGAGGCGGCTTTTGGCCTCAGGCGAGACCGACGATCTCTTAAAAGACCTGAAAATGGCTGCCAGTTGGAGACTATGACTGTTTTTTTTTTTATAAATACTAAACTCTTTGTTGAGTTCGAATAGCATGCCAATATCAACCTAATAAGCTCCCGCAAATGGCAGTATTTAAATTTACTGCAAGTTATATTGTTGGGAGCCGAGACGGAGACTTTACTTAGTCTGAGTGAGATCTCGGTTAGACCTGGCATTGCCTGGTTTCTGGTGAAGTTGGAAAGAAAGCCTTCGGTGGCATATGCCGGCGCGAGAAGTTCAAAGGTGAAGAGTCTCGGTCTCGCCACCTGAAACCGACAGCCAGGGCCGTATTCATCACACAACGTAAGTAACTTAGGTATCTACTTCTGACTATCTAGTATTTTGAGAAATAGACTTATTCACATTCACAGTCAGACATCAATGTAGCCCATAAATAGGTAGGTACATAATATAAACATAACACCTTCAAAATATATGTATTGTCCAGCGATCGTTTCCTTTTGATAAATGGCTTAATTCAACAAAACTGAAGTCTTGAATATTGAACATACCTCTCTCGATCATAAATTTTGAAGTAAAGCTGTTAAACGATTTTAGTCATTACCATACAACCTAACATACTTAATCACATCAAATTATGAAATTACGCCTGTTTTCCGACGGGGTAGGCAGAGGCCACGTATCTCAGCTTGAACTGGATCGATCGAGTAGTAGGTACCTATCACATGCGGACAAAACAAAACTTTTTTCCTATTTGAATGTATTATCTATCTCTCAAAGTTAGAAGAAATGCGCCTCTGGGGAATCACGCCACGTACACTGCGGCTTTTTCGGTGTTTTCGCTTTCATTCGAGTTGAGGTCGAGTGCTCGAACGAAACCTACATGAAACGGTGCTTCATTATTTTTCAAGTGTTTCGATTCATTCTTCAAAAATGTTGAGATATGCATGTAAGATATCGTAAGCTTCACTTCGTATCAGCCTATTGTTATTAATTAGACGATTCTGAAAAATATTTGTTTTCTGGGGTCTACGTTTATTTCTGTTTGTTAATTTCAGCCTACACCATCTGCATTATTTTGCTCATTCATAGACTTACCTATTCATTTTGGCTGGCCCAAAACTACTCAAAAATTACTCTTTGGAATTTTATTTATTTAATATTTTCAATCATTGAATTAAGTTCGTCGTCTAATATTTTAAGCGAGATGTTTTCGAAGCTTGAAATGTTTCAAAGTTTAAAAAGCAGGTCAAGTCATTATTTTTATGGGAACTCTTTACGAATAGGAGTAGGTACTTATAGAAAGTCCAAAGTGACTCGTTTTCGAGTTAAAAAACATTTAAGCCTACGAGTGCTCCTGAAGTTTGGAAAATGATTAATGGGAGGAAAAGTCGCTTTGCGCGACGCACGTGTTCCAAGTTCTTACCTGGGAACACCCGAATTCAAAAACGCTCGGAAAGTTTGAAAGATGCGTAAATCTTTGGTACGTCTATGCTTAGGCACGGACATACAGACAGTTCGTGTAAAATATATCAACATTGTATTTCTAAATCGATTCTCGCATTATGTGTTTTGTATCGTTGAAAGAAACGATAACTGCGAGAATTCATTGAAACAAAGGGTAGGTAGGTACTCCCTACCCTACTTATAGGGCGTTCCATCTAAATCGTGTCGAACGAAACATTTCATAATAAGGGCAGTAACAGTTCTTATTACCTGTTTCATTTCATAGGCGTGTTCCCACGTACGGATGCGGGGGGGTAACATTTCGTGCCATTATTTCCCCTTTACGGAAACGCTTCGTCAACGTTTTACTGGGCGTTGTGGCCGTAAAGTACGCTAACTTACCTGCCACTTAGCATATTTTCATAACGTCGGCAGTGAAAAGTATTCATTGTATTTTTACTTTTTGTAGCGATTGAATAATAAGAAAATTGTCTAAAGTCACTCCGAAATTTGTTATCACTGTTCAAGTTTCCATCACATCAGATAGGTGGCTTCAGGTACCTAGACTTGCTTTGTTGTGTCTGAGGTTCGTGGAGGACGAGGCTTTGTAAAATGAAGCTTGCTGCTCGCCGGAAACTGTATTCAATTTTGTATCAATTTCATCGGGATTATGTGCGGTTACCGTGTTAATATTTTCTTAAGCTTTCGCTCAAGAATGTGTGCGTACAATTTGTACGAAAATATTGGTTTTAGTAGGTTCGGTATTAGGTTAGGTTAGGTTATAGAGCGAGTATAGCGTTCCCAGCGTGCCTGTAAATGAGACAACGCGGTTGAAATTAATGATGCAAAGTAAATAAAAAAGTTTTTATGGACCTAATATTTTATTATAATCGTTCTTTGAGGATCTACGTACAAGTTTGGAGCAAGCTGTGCTTGCTACGGGTCTATTAGAACTGTACACTGGCTTTGCATGGTTTTTTTTTTTTTCACTGATTTTTTTTTTGCCTGTCACTAATTACTAGTAGGTACTAGTAATTTAGTAGATTACTAGTAGGTAGATTGAATTGTACCTACCTACCAGATCACTAAATAAACCCCGAAATAGAAAATTTGTTGGTTCCTTTTAATTTCTCCGGATTATTCCGGGTTCACTCGCTGACTCAAGCTCAGCGATTTACAAAACTATGTTTGATTAAATTAAATTAACAGTCTCACATAATAAATCTTATTGTTACAGGCAACATAGAATTTAATGAGTTTTACCTACCTACACGCATATTAGAATTAATTTAGAAGTAAACGGGATTTATATACAGGGGGAAATCAGCTACGTTATTTTTGTTCCTGCGAACAAAAGCTTGGGTGGGTCTTATCGCTAGATGAGTAAGTATCAAAATCTTATTCAGACGTATCAATTGGATCGCATGTCTCGGAACTATATCGCGGTGGTGAACCTTTGATCGGGATCCCGGGTACGAACTCCGCCGACGTGGGATTGGGCCCGTAAGCAAACTCTTCAACCAGACATTGCATGCGACTCCTGAACGAGAGCAGCTTCGACTCCGGTATCTTCCTCACGTGTGGAAGGATACTTTTAAAGAACAGCAAATGTTCATTTTCATCTTCAAAAATATTATCAGAAACACTGTCGCTATCTTTAACAGATTTCTTTTTTGTTGTTTTTTTCTTCTTTTTAGAATTCTCTAGTTTTGGTTTCTTTTTCGCCTCGACTTTAGGGGAGAGTCGTTCGAAGTAATCCGATGAGCTCTGCTCGTCTACCTCGATATCACTGTCGTCACCATAGTTCTCATCTCCTTTTCCGTATATGCGTGGAGTTACGGTACTCCGCAGGAATTCGAGCGCTTTGAAGTGTCGCCATTTGGGCACTCCCGTTACCGATGTTTGCATCTTTCCAAGCTCCACGCAAAACTGGTCTCTTAGATATTTCCATTTTTTTCTGAGAGTGTTTTCTGCAAATAAAATTCAATAAGTATGTCATTTCAATAAATAGGGACCTTTATAAATTACCTAGGTACTTTGAGGGTGGCCATGTCCAGCAGTGGACGTCAATTGGCTGATTGATAGATAGAATTAAGTAAAGTTACCTGGTAAAGTTTTAAAAAACTGAAATTAAATTAATTTTTCAGTAAAATAAATTGTGGTATCTCTAAAATCAACCACAATGTGATGCGATGAGAAGTCTCCATACCTCTAGATTAGTTTACATGATACTTACTCCAAAATCACTGACTCGCTCGGTGTCACGTCGCTCTCGCTCGCTCCGAGTCACACCGAACTGCGCGTCCCGCGTCGCGTTCCACAAACGTCAATAAAACAAAACTCACCGTCGATATTCAACGCCTGGCCGATTTCCTTCCATGCTTTTTCTACTTTTAACCTGCAGCTATGGTTTTGGTTCATTTTATTCCATATTGTTGGTCTTTCGGCGACTAAAGCTATCAACGTATCCACGACTGTTGCATCCATTTCGCGATAAAACTGCGACGCGGCCGGCGCCGATTACCGGTGAGCGCGGACTGGGAAAATGGCGTCGGCCGCGCCGATCGGCGCTGACAAGTCACGCCCCTGCCGCGCTCGACTATCAACGATCCGCAACCTACTGACTGTTACTCTATCTGTGTCTATTACTAATACGAAATTACGATAAGTCCCTCTTCAAAATATGATTGTCGATAGTAAAGCCATATATTGAGTTATCTACTATTATTTCTGTTTGGCATTGAGGTAAGAAAGTTTTGCTTAGCATTCTTTGATATTATTCACTAACCTATCGCATGTTTTTTGTCACATTACAGATACCTAAGTAGGTTTTTTTTGTAAGTTATATAAATGGGAGCCGCCTGTCTCAAAGCGCGGTTAGACAATTCCATAAACCCACGTTTCTTATTCAATTTACAGTTCCACATTGTAAGGTGGACCACAAGTCACAACAGGTTCCTTCTCGCATTCAGAGATTCCAAGCGCCTTAGTCACAGCGGGATTATGAGATTATTGAGATCGTATCGAGACAGTCCCCTGGATAATTGCAGGCGGATGACTTTAGGTAGGTTAGGTACCTACGGATGAATTTAACGTTTTAAAAAGCACTCCTTCCTAAATATTTTATCATTGTAGGATTGATGATGTCTACGCTTGGGAGACAGAATCTTAAGAATAAATCTTATAAATTATCTGTAGCTGCAAATATGAATACTGAATAGGTACCTACCTAGTTTCAAAAAAATGTAACCCTGCCCAAATCACTCAACATGCGTAGAAGTTATCAAATAACGTACAATATCAGGTACCTAAGTAAATGAAAGACCTCCTACCCTACCAAATATAAATCTTTGCCTCCGACTTGTTCTATAATTGTTAGTTCAGTTTTTAATTTTTAGGTGGCCAAAAACAGCGTCAGTTATTCATCCCGTGCCTCTGCGATAGTTGAGTCACGGGCGAGCGGGGTGTAATCAAAGAGATCATTTCCCAAATCATCACTCGCTGTTCAGTCGAGTCAGTTAAGACCCTCCTGATGGCAACGATCGTCTGAAATCGAGATCCGAGTATGCGCATACGCAAAACGCAACGATAGCGCGTTCTAATCGACTAGTGGCGCCATCTATTTATGAACGGGCCAACTAAAATTTGGTAATGCACACAATTATTATGTACTACCTACATCTATCATATATAAGAGCTTAACCTGACTGACTGACTGACTGACTGACTGATTGATCATCGCCGAGCCGAAACCGCTGAAGATAGAAAGCTGAAATTTGGAAGGTGGCTTCCTTTTATAACAAAACCACCCACTAAGGCGGGATTTTTGGAAATTCCACCTCTAAGAGGGTGAAAAAGGGTGAAAACGTTAGTATGAAACTTTGTAACGCGTGGAGCGATTTTCATGAAACTTTGTTTGTGCACTGTAAATACAAAATGAATGAACACGTGTTTCAGGATTTTTAAATATAACCTTTAAAAAGGGGTAAAATGGGGTGTCAAAGTTAGTATAGGAACTTTTTAACGGGTAGTGCGATTGGTCTGAAACTTTGTTTGTGTACTGTAAATGCAAAATGAATGGATACCTGTTTCAGGATTTTTCAATTTAACTCTTAAAAAGGGGTCAAATGGGGAGTCAATGTTTGTATGGAATTTTTTTAACGGGTAGTGCAATTGGTTTGAAACTTTGTTTGTGTACTGTAAATGCAAAATAAATGGACACTTGTTTCAGGATTTTTCAATATAATCTTCAAAAAGGGGTCAAATGTCGGGTCAATGTTTGTATGAGAACTATTTAACGGGTGGTGCGATTGGTTTGAAACTTTGTTTGTGTACTGTAAATGCAAAATGAATAGACACGTATTTCAGTATTTTTCAATCTAACCTTCAAAAAGGGGTCAAATGTGGGGTCAATGTTTGTATGGGAACTTTTTAACGGGTAATGCGATTGGTCTGAAACTTTGTTTGTGTACTGTAAATGCAAAACGAATGGACACGTGTTTCAGGATTTTTCATTATAACCTTCATAAAGGGGTAAAATGGGGTGTCAAAGTTAGTATGGGATTTATATGAGTTGTGTGATGTGTTTGAAACTCAGTTTAGATACTTTACGCGAACGAAGTCGCTGGCGGGACAGCTAGTCTATTTATAATTTTATATAGACCTACGGTCTGTCTCATAAAAACTTAGAGTAGACTTCAAGTCTTGTTAAAGTCAGGAAGCAATTTTAGTTGTTTCATAAACGTACTTTAGCGCTAAAGTGTACTTTATCTTTACTCTATCTTGACATACTTTACATACTTTAACGACTTAAAGTACGCTTTTACTAAACAACACTTGGAGTCAACTTTAAGCATTTTTTATGAGACAGACCGTTACTGTTTAGGCACTGTCCTGACGGCTGACCCCCGTCCAGTGCAATAAACAGCTTTTATAGTCATTGTCAAGTTTCTTACTTAGACAATTACAATGTAGTAAGTAGGTACTACTTATGCCTACCTACTAAACATTATCAAGGATCTTTTATTGTTACCTGATACAAAAGACACAAAGATCTGCACCGATTCAAAATTAATCAAAGGCTCCATAGAATCTAATGCCGATCGTGAATGATTAATTGCTTAGCATCGATGACTTGAAGGTTCTTTTAAAAAAGCCAGTCATCATTAGTATTTGACGCCGTATTGTTGAATTAAAGACTGGGAATTAAAGAATGTTGGGGCACTAAGTAAGTTTAGTATGGAATGATAATTATTCAACTGAAAAAAAAAACAAGTAGGTAATCACGGTAGAGTCTACTCTAAGAAAAACTAGGTGTAAAGTTCCAAATTTAGTCACTAGCAGAAATCTTTAAAATATTTTTTGTTGTCAAAGAGAAATGCTGTCAAAAATTCCTATGGTACGAGTAGGTGCTTAATACAGACCTACTACAAATCTACTAATCTATACCCTCAGGTATAGATACACCTGTAGAGACCTGAGTTCCCGACGGTATAGGTATTTGGAGATTTGTGCAAGGGGATTATTTGAGTAGAGATCAAGTTATTTTTAGAGTTTACTCTAGCGAAAATTCAGTAATTTCCCGAGTTTAGCTACATTGTATGTGCTTCGATTGTTGTAATTGTAAATAATTTGCTGCTATGACGTTGGAAATTCATCACCGGCTTCTAATCTAGTCTAGTATCAGGTGACCGGGTTCATTAACTTGGGGGTAAGCCTGCCGATACCCCGGAAGGTTATGATGATGACGTAGACTTTTGGATATGACGAATCCATTCGATGGCGTCAACGGCGTTTATAAATCGGTTTTGCTGCGTTAACAAACCTAATATATGGAAGACCGGAAAGTTTATGAAATGTAGTCTTTATGTGCGGTTAAAGGTCCCTCCTTTCTTATAGGTAGGTACCTTTTTTTACAGCGTAACGAGTGGGGCCGAACGGCCCCAACATTTGAATAGTGTCGCGTTATTACCAGTTGGTACTTAAAAAAGTTTTTTTTTTGAAAAAGGATTCTTTCACACAGTTTTTCTGTTCTCTTTTATTGATGGGTAGCTATTTATTGGGCGAAACATCCACTCTCACGGGAAGCTGAGCGTTCACTGCATAACTTATGAATCACCCTCGCCGGAGGCTGCGTTTACTTTTATTTGTGGAGATTTTTCACAGTATCATGCCGCATTGTGCTTAGCGCCTTAGCACCGGTTTCTTGTTGTCGAACCACTACCGACCCGTCGTAATGGTCACAATAGTTAGTACCTACCTTAGATTTAAGGTTTTAACGAGGGTGAGTTACCTTAGTGGTGGAGGAAAACATTGTCAGGTACATAACCCTTATGTCGTAGAACCTAAAAACTTCTGTTCAATAGTGTTCGATAACCTGGTGACACAAGAAGAAGAAGAGGAGTAGAGAGATGTGTTAGTTCAACCAACAATCGTGTCAAAATAGCGTAAAGATGACATCATGACATGATTCTGTTGGTGTAAAAAAGTGTATGTATTGAAGGTGTATTATCATTTTACACCTCTTTTCTCCGCTCCCCTTGGTAGGTAGATAAGATACCTGCTTTATCTTCAAAAAAAAATATATACCTATCTACTTAGTTGATACGGGACCCAGCAAAACTGAATGGAATTCCTCCACTTGGCCATTGGTATTTTTTGCGCTGTTTTGAAAGGTTAATCGCCCAAACTAGCAACGACAAGACTGGACACGCCTCACGCGATGCCTTTACACAATTATTTTCTATATTATGCTTGGTATCCGTATAATTTAATTGTTTTAAAGGTACGAGTAAAAAATTAAAAAAAAAACATGTTACTTGGACCATCAAATACATCATTAACATTAACATTACCTACTCAACTGCTTACCTTGAATTTCTTTCAATTAGGAGAAATCTTTAAATTTAGACTTTTGATTAGTTACCTTGAAAACAACCCTTAATAAAAAAACACTAAATAAATTGTTTAAGCTCACCAGCCTCCCTTGATAAGCGCCAGCGTCGCCGCCGGTCTACCAATCACCTGCACAAAATGAACCTACCGTAGGCGTAGGTTGTAATTGTACTTATGAAAATTAACAAAATCAATAAAAACGAGCTGATATCGACCAAATATTAAATGGTTTTTTATGATATCCATACATTCGCTCTTAGCCATACAATTTGGTCCTCTCTTATAATAGTCCCTGCTCTGACAAAATGCGCAGACGCAACCCGCATACAAAAGACATCAACGCGCGAATACTGACTACTTGCACCATGATCCTATTGTCACTTCACATACAATATTATTATGAATTGATCTTTATCACTCTGGCTTAAGGTTCAATATGATTTGAATTTGAGAAATTAAATATGATGACAAGAGCTACCTGCATCTAATAATTTTGTCTATTGGGTTAATCTGCTATTAGTTCCAATTGAAGCTGTAAAAACTATGGTTTCTATTCCATTTCGCTAAGGCATTTGGTAGGTAGCTACTACTACTATTCTGTGATGAGTTTCTTTATGTCTCTAAGAATTGATACAATTTCCTGTGCATAAGGTATATCCATTAGAAAAAATACTTCGCCGACCGCCAAAGTGCCTTTACATATATAAATACAATAAAATACCTGGCGCCTTCCGTTAGTCCTTTGAAAAGGTTTTTTCGGCGCGAAATATTTGTCAATAATAAATGAGACGTCCCTTTTATTACCAGTAACATTCATGGCCGGTGTACTGTAGTTTGGGACCACATAAATAAATTAGGAATTGGCGCAACGAACGGTTTGAACTATAAGCTGAAGCGGGAACCAGTGCAAGACAAGCTCTGTACCTATAGACACCTAAGTACTAACATTAGTTTAGTATGTATTAAAAGTGCGTTCTACCTTTTTATTTGAAAATAGAAAGAGACAGCTAAACCATAGCTTACGATTATTGTAGACTGCTGGAATTTTGAATACGAGGTATACCTTGTATTTGAACGAGGGTACAAGTTGTTCAATTAATATTAGTAGCTACAGATGATTATAATAATTTGCATAATCCTCAGTTGCCGAAAAAAACCTCTAAAGCGCACTTTATTCTTTCCACCACACTAGTTCGAAAGAACTGATGACACAATAAGACGAAGAACAAGAAAATAAGATCGTATCTTAAACGTCTCCTACACTAGGTAAGGCTGATGTGCTCACAATAACGACGGCGGGCGGCATCGGCAACGAAGGCTTAGGCCATCAATGAAGCCCCCCAGGTACCTGGATTCTATCGGGTGATAAATTAAAAATATGCCAGGAGAACGGCATTCATCATCGGAATGGGTCATTTCGGGCCCACCTTTAACGCTTTTGTTTAATAACTAAGTAAAAAACTACATTGTGGATGTCGAGCGCGTGATACAATTCGTTTTCTTGATGCAATTCTCTTATCCTAGTTATCTAAGTTTTGCCCCGAACATTTTGTTAGGTAGAGTTCTCATTCACAGAGTTGTTCTTGATGAAAGTTCTTTAAGAGGACTTTCACTCCAGTGTTCATGAAAGTTCTTTATGTTAAATGAGTAAATCCTCCCGCACCCCTCGAAGTTTTGTAGAGTAGGTAAGTAGTAGTACCTACATAATATTTATTACAATTTATAACTGTCTGTTTGTATGTAACTAATCTGTACTTGGTTAAATCCCGTTTTGCAATATTTTATCGTTTTATTAGAAGAAAACACAGATGTAACACAGAAACAACCTTGGAAACAACTATTTCTCTTGGGATGGCTTTGGCTCCGTCAAACATTGTTGCCAATAAGAAAGTTTATTTGATTCTGAACTCATAAATCTAAATAATACGGGATAATACTTAGGTATTTCAAAAAAAGAGCGACTAAATCACAAAATCACAATCAATAAGAGTGCTAATTATTGTGACTCGGGCTTATGTAGGTTTTACAAAAAGTTTTACTTCCATTGTCCATTCTCATTTTGCTTTACTTTTATACTCGTATAACTACATAAAACTTTTTGTAGTTAGTACAAGCGGTATCAACGCTCGCAGCAAAAACATTTTATGGCGTGTAATAGTTGCATTATCTATTTGCGAAGTTGGACACGTTATTTATGCTTTGTTTATTTCGATACGGCCGTGAAAAAGACGTCCGTGACTTTACAGTCAAACAAATTTTAGAACTTATGAATATACGATATACTTATAGAAGTATACGATAGTAATATATATAATTCTACTAATATTATAAATGCGAAAGTTTGGATGGGTGCATGAGCGTTTGTTACTCGGCTGAAACGGCTGAACGGATCTTGTTTGGATTTTGTGACCTGGAACAACACATAGGCTACTTGTTATCCGGTTAGATACCACGCGAGCGGAGCCGCGTGTGGTTGATAGTAATGCTATATGTAATCAAACGAAATAGCGTATCTCGCATACATTTTATGATATTAAAAATTCGTATCATTTCTGATAGAAATTTCTGAAATATGAACTGATACTGAATCCGATATCGCTTGAGCTCATTCATTTGCTTGGAGTGTAACTCCCCGTTTCTACTGAGCTGTAGTAGGTAGAGTCTAGCGAGGCGAGCGGGCGGTCGGCTCAGATAGAAGATAGGCGAGCAGTGCCGTGCCGTGGGGTCTCGTTCGATAGATGCGCGCGCACCCCTCGGTACCCTGCGGCATTCACTAGTTTACCTCTGTCGCCGACTGTGCTCTGCCTACCCCTAGCAAGGGTGTTTTGATACGGATGTATCTATATTTACTACCTAGCTCATCCTAATCACTATCACACGGTCCTAAACGTCAATTTTGTCCCACTATAACGGTTTGAAAGCAACAAAAAGTGCAGCTAAGATTAGAACGTTCGATTCATCGTATCGAGAAATTAATCTCTTGATAACGTTCGTAATGTTTCAGGTTCACGGTCGATGTCGTCATCGATTCAATTCAATAGTCTATAGAATTCGTTTCGCTTCAGAATTCCGGTTTCGGAACTCTCGATTCTATTAATTTTATTTGTGATTCTTGAATAAAAGTTGAGTTGCGGCGGCGGGGCGGCCGGTCGGCGCGGCGCCGCTCGCCAGCCAGCAGCCAGTCCAGTTCAGTCCGGGAAGGCGCTCCGATGCGGGAGCACGTCTCGCTCGCCGGCCACACACACGAACGTGCGATCGCGAGCGAATACAAAAACTAGAGTTCGACATCAACTTTATTTTGCGAAAGTGTTGAGTGAGCATGCGGTGTTTTGTGGTGATAATGTTGGTGGTGGCGTGCGCCCGGCTCTCGGCCGGAGCCGCTGCCTCCTGCGCCCGCTCCGAGCAGTTCCTCACCAGATACAACGTATCAGCTGACGATAGCGATGAACCAGGTGCGGATTTCCACATAAATATTTGTTAGATTCGGATTGAAAGTTTTATTGGGACGAGGAGAGGTCCAGCGAACTGTATAATTGAAAAGCGAGAAAGCTTTCAGGAAGTTTTAGTTGTCTTTCAATTTCGATGAATGTTTTTGGTAACTTGAAAACTTTATTGCGGCGTAGCGTACTGAAATTCGAAATCTACCAATGCCTGAAAACGGAGCCGGTCCTGTATAAACAGTTAATAGTAGATAATGTAGCTACTACATAATATAAATTATAATATTCACGTAGGTAGGTACTCAGCATCAATTATCAATTGTAAGCGCCACAATACGTTTTTTCGCAATTATTTGAAAACGTTTTCCGTTTTAAAAACGTGTTACTTCCCTATTACTACTACATAATTATCATAAAAAATATTTTAATGATTATTTATTTATTTCTTTTCATATTATAATCTTAAGCATGTCTAAAAATCTAGTTATGTATGTACATGAATATTTTACTTACTTGGAAATTATCGCTAAAATATAAATAGACATGAAACGATCAATATTTCGAAATAGCGCCTTTAAAATCGATCGAAGTTCTTGGAACTTAATAAGCCCATGATGTGATGTCAATCAAACAAATATAAAATAAATCTCAACAAATATCGACGTTTTGGAGAGTTTGTGGTTTTCCAATTTTGTCGTGGGAAGCTTTCCTCAAAATAAAATACCCACTCTCATTCGGTCCTTGAATAAACCACGGCCACTTAAATTTCAAAAGCCAAATAAGGAGCTCAATTTCCCGCACGGCACGCACTTGACCGGTTTCGATCTATTTAAACTAGCCTTTGACATAACCAGGAAATCGAGTAGGTGCCCGAGTCCTAGTCGGGATAATCCTTATTTAATAAAATAATACAGTGCGTTTATGTAGCGAACTTTGTGGCATTCATGGGACATAGTACAAGAGTAGGAAAAATTAACATTTTGATGTGCGGTTTTTAGGTGAATGCGGCTGTAGTTTCTTTATACAATGTTTTTGTAACTTTTTGTCTATGAATTACGACTAAAATAACTTTATTTTCTACTAAAATTAACACGCGAGGATTTTTGAAGTAATCGTAAAAAAGATCAATTCCTCAGGAATAAAATTTATACGAGACAATATCTGAAATATGGCTTACCAAATAAAAAAAAACATCAAAATCAATTCATAATTGGCGGAATAATCGTGTAACAGACATACAGGTGAATCGAGAACTTTTTAAGAATTTACTTCAAAAGGAGGAGGTCCCTTTGAAGTCGGTTAAAAAACGCATGTTTTTGTTTCTCAAGAAAATGTAAGCATTGGCAATTGAACTGGCAGTTCAAAGTGTCCCATAATTATCTAGCTAGTAAGAGCCGGCGAGCAATCAAAGAGTGGTGGAGTGCTCTTGAGTGACCACCGCACGTGCCGGTCATCTAGTAAAGTACTGTGATAAAGTGCCAGACTGCCACTCCCTGTACCTAATAATAAAGGTGCTCGTGAAATAAAGTGACTATTACAATTTATCAAATAAGCCAGCTTGTAAGGTATTTTTATTATAAGAATTTATATAACAGCCAGAGACCCCTATCTTGCTTCAGTTGCCATTACGGCTGAAACCTCTCTTGGGAGACATCCTATCTCATGAAACCTGGACCAAAACTCATTCAGTTCCTCTTGAAATTAGCCCGAACATGCTCTTGGGGGTATATGTATTATTCTGGGAACAACACAAATGTAGTCGGTTGTAATTTGTAGGTGACACGCGTACAGTAACATTGTTTTTCTGTACTAACGAAGTGATGACAATAAGACTAGTGTCCAGTATCTATATAGATTAAATGATAGTTGCTATGCTGCGGCTGGGGTGAGTAATTACTGAGCCAGGATGGGGATCAGGTGACCGCACACGCCGCGCCGCGCCGGTCAACTGTTACTATTACTACCTTGCACAACACCCTCACTTCAGCTCACAACTTGCATCGCTTTTCCTTTCTACTCATAAGGATAACAAAGAACTAAACTCAAGTGCTGTTCTCCTGATTTATGAAACAGAGAGTTTTTGTCGTTTCTTTCATACTTTTAAATTGGTTACCTCAGATCGGTATATTTTAGTCTAAACCAGACAAGGTTAGAGTTTAAATATAGGGATATCCGAATTGTTCCAGAATAGCTTGGCTCGAAATGGATAAGCGAGCTGACAGACGCCGAGGTGATAACTGTTCCGATTTACCAATTTCGTTAAACAATATCCCATAGATTAGTTTGTTAACACGGAGAGTAGATGCATTTGTGTTTTTGTTTTATTCTGACTGTTTCTTGGGTACACCTATCGGTTCCATGTCATGGCATTGATGAACTCATGACATTGTCTATATGAAAATATTTAGACGTTATTAACAATAATAAGATTTTTTTGCACGTAGCATATTATTTTGTACTTCAATAAGTATTACTTCTTCTATGACCAACTCAGTCTTGTAATGTAGCCATGATCTATGAGTAGGTAAGGAATATACATACCTTAAAGGTTATCAGTATGAAATGAACTAGCTAGTTTGTACCTACCACAGGATTGTAAAGATCAATATACATTCTTACTGAGGTACCTAAAAAGCTTCGAACTTGACTGGAACTTTGCTACCTACTCTACCAACTTAAGAAATAATGAACGTCAATTTGGACAACGGTATTTATTATAAT
Source organism: Cosmorhoe ocellata (assembly GCA_963675405.1). Lineage (NCBI taxonomy): Eukaryota > Metazoa > Arthropoda > Insecta > Lepidoptera > Geometridae > Cosmorhoe > Cosmorhoe ocellata. The sequence goes on along the minus strand of OY776246.1, from coordinate 8,988,738 downwards.
GAATGTACATTATGTAAAGTCAGCTGTTCGACGCTACGTGACACCGCGACCGTGAACCTTGAGCAGAAGTATATCAAATGTATAGGTACCTATGAATGAAACAATAACACTCATTATAAGTAATCATACTATTACTTTAATAAGCTTAGTAGCCTTACTAGCTGAGAATCGATATCACTCATGGAAGTATTACGTTTGACAGCCCTTTTTTATTCGAAGGACCAACTGCTGCAAAATATAAAGAACATTTTTTTACGATGTTAATGATTTGGTCACGCAAACTTTTGAAATGACTGAGAGTTATCGAGTACCTATCAACGGTATCATAAAAGCTACTTTGAAGAAAGTCACGAAAATTGACGTGTCTGGGTGCGGGTACGGGTACTGGGTACCGCTAGCGGGGAGCGCACGGGGAGCGCGCGGGGTGAATGGCGGCGCGGGTAGGCTTTGTTGCTTGTGCTGGAATTCCTCGCCTGGGAACCGGGAACGGTCCCCCCGCGTCTCGCACCTGCCCCTCCCCGCGCTGCATTCCAGCCCTCTCTCACTTTCATTGTTCCCTTCGGCGCGGGAGGTCGCCGGCCCGCAGACAAAACCTTATGGAACCGCTCGTATACCGGCTGCGGCCGCGGCCTCGCTCGCTCATAAACACGCCCGGCCGACCTGTCCATAGCCGACATTAGGGATACACTTGTTAATTTCTCGCCGTCCGGATCCTCCCGGTTGCGTTCAATTACAGTGGAGGGGTCACTTGGTCGGCTGTTCCAATTATCTCCGAACACTAATCATGCGTGTGACAGTTAACGGCGACGTTTAGAGACGTTGCACCTGCGCGGGCGCCACATCCATCCGTAACCTAATGAAATCATCCCCTTATAATAACAATAGGTGGCCATTATCATTGTAATTTATCAGAAGGGTCGAAGCGTTAGTCATAAGAGCTCGGATCTGAGCCGAATTTTGATTCATTTCGGATGGTCGGAATGCCATTGTGGACGCCGACACTACCTGAGCCGAGTCGTGGGCAGGTATCGACGCCTGCGCGTCACTTTTGTTTATACATTTTGACAAACTTTCGTGAGTCAAAGTGTTATTATCAACAAGGGTGGCTCCCAGCATTGTCTTCATTATCTTTGCAACTCGTGTTTCGTGTTAAATGTTCGTTTTTTTCATCCAAAACAAAAAGTCTAGTAATAAAAGGTCGTTCCTACGATTAACCGGGATAAATTGTATAGGAATGATGGCATTGAAGTAAGTAAATTATAACGGAAGTCGCCTAATAGCCGTCTTCACTTCCTGTTCGGGGGAAAGCCGAGGGGAAGCCTTTTTGTTATTCATGGGAAGGCTTTATTTTCGTTTGTTATTGCATTATAAAACTGCGATCATTTATAAAGGCTTATGAAGTTAACAACCTTGAACGGCAATTAACACTTGAGATATTGTTTGGGAATATCTGAGCCGTCTAATTACCTACCGTTTAAATTTATGAAGGTGGGAAAGGAAGTTTTTAAATGAGAAAAACTCTACTGTTATCAGTATCAAATATCCCATTTTATGGAACAAAGTCAAAGAATTATTTACACTTGCTTAACAAAGCTTGACTCCAAATTTTTTGAAGAAATTTAATGCAATTGTCAAATCGTTTCGTTTTCTCTGAGAAAAAGGCCTCATCATAAGTAATAGAAAGTACCTACTTATAACAATAAAATAAATTAGGACTGCACAGCAATAGTAGGACTCATCCATGGCCCCAACAGAATTAATTAACTAAGATAAGACGTGTTAATTATTCTCCTAGCTTCCTCGCCATTCATTCCATCTTCCACTGGGTTATCGATAGGTCGACATGATATTGTACAGAGAAAGGTAATGTAAGATTACAATAAAGGTCGATTCACACATATCAGTGAGCCCACAGTTCCGGCACAGTACCGCATCAGTGATAATTATTCTTTCAAACATTCTCTATGGATGTATTCACACTTGTCAGTGTCAGTGTCGTCTCAGTACCGTCAGTGTCAGTGCCGGCACCGGCCATCACGGACGTGATCGGTGACGACGATATTTTATCACGGATCACTGACGCCGCTGCATCGAAAAAAAATGGAGGACGAGGTGTTGATTGAATTAGTTCGTGAGAATACTGTTTTGTATGATTTATCTCATGCAAAGTATATGGATACAAAATACAAAAACAATTTGTGGAACAAAATAGGAACACAAATGAATGTAGACGGTTTTTTTCCTCGATTCTCTTCTTCTTCTTCGTCTAAAGCAATGGTTATCATAGCTAATTCTGTGTTATTGAAGAGTGCCATCAAAACAATCGACGTCAACGCTAGTCTGAAGGGAACGTCGTGCACGAAGACCCGCAGAGAACTGTACTGTGCCTGATAGGTGTGAATTGAAGCACTGACGCACCACTGTAGCACGGATACGGAACTGTAACGGTACTGTGCCGGAACTGTGGGTTCACTGATATGTGTGAATCGACCTTAAAGGTTAATTAAATGTAGGTAAACCAAAATGTGTTGGTACATAATTATATTGGTTTCGTTGTCAGGGACGTGTTACAAGTCACAGCTAATGGATGTGTCAGGTTAGTTCTTAAGGTCATTAAAGTATTTTATAATATTTGCGAAAAATTTGTTTGCAACCAAGCATACTTTAGTCACTATTGTGAGTGCTTATGAATGGAAATATATGTCTGGTCATTAAAAGAAGAGTCATGAATGATTACAATTTGTTTCTTAGGTCATTGACATAAAGGTCGCCAGACGAGTGTTCTTTCATATTATAACCTCTTGCACTATAACCGTATAGAAGGTATAAAAGTAATTTTGAGTTAGCACCTGACTATTAATTAGGACAAGGTTGAGGAATGTGGAGCAGAGAATGGCGCCACTGGGGCTATTTGTTACAGACGATTTTGACACTTGGGCACCGGTGGTTTGGGAGGTTGGACCAGTTTAAAGCCTTTTAAAGCTTGAAAATCCATTCGGCTGTTTGGTAGGTTTTCTAATAAAAGTCCATAGGGCTGGAAACCTGATGGAAAGGAATAGACACCTAATTAAGCCACATTGCATTTATGAGAATTATCCCACTTATTAAAGGGTGCAAAACAAGATTTTGTGTAATTTTAAAACGTAGAATTAATTCGTCCGATTGAAAGGAGGAATGAGCAAAATTATATTGGGTAGGAACATCGTAGGTTAAACGGGGAAACACTTGTAAATGAAGCGTTGGTAATTAAAATAGAGGAAAACCTGGTGCAATGTTTAATTTTTTTTTTGTATGTATCAGATTTTTGAACAGGTGGCTGTCGTGCCATTCTAAGGCAATGTGACCTGAGTCCCGGACACTATCAGTTACGTCCGATGGCACGGCTTCCGTCTCCGGTTGCCCGGCTGCTCGCTTAGCTGACAAACGGAGGTTGACAGCGAGTCCCGATCGATTGCTGTTGGTTGAACCTTCGAGCTTCCATGTGCGGGGAATACTCGTATCTAGAGGTTGTTTCAATAGTTAAATGTTAATGCATGGGTTGCATGGGTATGTATAGGTTAATTTCAAGTTTCAACAGGAACGTATATATTTCGCAGCCTAGAACAAAATAATAACCTTTCTTAGAATAACGAAAGTTATGACTATCCGCTACTATTTTTAAAGCTTGAACAATGAGTTATTACCTGAGTTTATGACTCAAACGTTTCTAACTAAACGAAGTGTTGCAAAAAGTGTTTTATCTGTACTTTCGTGCCGATAATAACCCTGTAAACGCTATGATAAGCTTTTAAGAAGCTTGTAAAGAAAAGTGTTTTTTGAGTGTTGGTTTTAGTGTTCGGAATTTCTGATATATGATTTGAATAATCTAAGCCACAATAATTCTTACTACTAAGAAATAAAATGAAGTTGTTTAGAAGAGTTGAAAGTTACAGTAACATGGACTCATCATGAATAATTAAATCTTTTAAAACCTCCCAAGTATTTTTATATTCTTGAGTTTTTGTACGATGGCGTTAAATATTAACCAGTGTGAAAAAACCTGGATGATTTATTCACCTCTAGTTAGAATTTAAAGACCAGTCTTTAAATTACCTAATGCGATTAGACTTATAAATAAAATTCCTCATAAATCTGATATTTTTTTCCTACTCAGCATTGAATAGCGATTCATTCAAGCTATAGAATGCAGCTCCATCTTTCGGTCGAGTTCTTGCCTCTAACGAGGTACAAGGGGACAGGAAGAGGCCATTCCAGTGTCATGGATAAATTGAATCACTCTAATCAACCGGTGAATCGCCTCTTAAGTGACGTCGCAGGTCACATGAGGCATAATTCGATGTGGATTATGGTTCATTCACAGGACTTAGGTATCTACGAGTAAGTTCCTGTGTCTCGTGTACCTAGTGTGCAAAATACTGCTCGTTGTTATTATACTTTGTGGTGTGGTTTAAATTAAGGTGGATCTTATTCTTCTTGACGTTTGACTAATTTCTTCGAACCAGTAACATATGTAATACGTTTTTTTGGATTGATTGTTCATTGTATGTTCTGGATCACTTGCTAATAATATTCCATTGTTCGACTATTACCTCTACTATGAGTGAGGTTTCACTGATTTCAAAACAAACTCATGTTTTTTCAAATTGTATAAAGTTTTACGACGCGGTTATATAGTAGATATCTAGCTACCTAGGTATAATTAAAATTTATTAGGCACGGGTTTTCACATTCCGCATTTTCCAGCTACATTGTTATATTTTTTACGATTTATTAAACTGGTTTTTATAAAATGTGTAGACAATTTGATCTGAGCATTTGAATGTTTATTGGCCAATGATAATTGTTATAATTTTATAATTCATCCGTTATTTATAACCTATAGCTATATATTTTTATTACTCGTAAAGAGTCTGGTAGGTCGGGTTAACACATCGATTCGCGTTTTTTCAAATAAAATAGAGTCTCGATTTGTACTTTGGGTACCTACCTGTTTACTAAATATTTCGTTATGCTTGTTCGATTAGCATGTACAGATTTAATTTATATCCTGAATAGAAAGAGCAGGTGATCTATGATCCAATACCCATATCTAGGATCCAATTTCAGTTACCATAACAACCTTTTCAGGTTTATTCTTAGTTACTAGGCAAGCACTAAGTAATTACGCATTGTCTCTCTCCATTCAAGAATCTAATCTAAACCTACTTAGGTACTCTAGATTATGTAGGTACTTTACTTGTGAATTACTTAGATATAATCAGTTAATTAGGTATAGCGCTTTATTGCTGAGTGCTGGCTGAGTGGTTCTTGAAGTGTTCACCAATGATAGGTGATTACACGTTTAGAGAAGATAGTCTTATCTCGACCTTGACATTGGGTGAAATTATCCTATATCGTGCTGGACCGTTGAGAGACTGCAGTGCGAAACGCGTGTAGAGTTACTTGGATGATAAGGGTGTGTTATCAACTCTATAATATACATTGAATCTTATATCTTTAAACGAGCAATTCTTGTATATATACATATATAATCTGAATCTCGGAAACGGCTCCATGGATTTTCATGAAATTTCGTATGTAGGGGGTTTTGGAGGCGAAAAATCGATCTAGCTAGGTTTCATTTTTGGAAAACGTCGTTTTATCCGTGTTTTCACCGAGCAAAGCTCGGTCGTCCAGGTACTCATACCTAATACGAGTATTATACAGATCTAACTACTTAAAATAATGGACATCATCCAATGAATTATGTACTTACCTACTTTTCAGTTTTACACAAATTTCGATCAATTTTTCATAAGATTAAGAATTCTCAAAAAAATAGAAGCACTATTAGCAGTTTTATTTTGACCAGGGAAGTGTTGGCTGTTACGATGATTATTGTAGGTCATGACATGACATGAGCAATAGCTTTTATGTTATTTTTGTAGGCGACAGCATTTCACTACGATTGAATTTTTAACTTTATTTCCTGCTGTTTTCCTTTGACAGTCACACATTTAATTGTATTTTTATAGAGGTACGGTTTAGTTATGATAGGATAGTGTGAATAAGTATTTATCAAAGTATTTGCGTCGCGTCCTCGTTTCATGCAACTCGCATGACGGAAACTATAAAATATATTTAGCAGATCCGGTGACGTCAGCACGTGCTAAAAGCTAGAGGTTCACACCCGCGCGATTGCAGGATGCAATGAAACTAAACACTTTGCAACACTGCAGTAAGACTGAGGGAGTGATATTGCTTACTTATTTCTCAGTCAAAACATACTTAGAGAAGCCGTATTGACTCTCTTGTTCTTGAATGCGAAGATAAACTATGGAGACGAATTGTACGGTCATGAGGCGCTTCTTCTTCTTCTTTATTTATATCATGTGTCTCATAAAGATTAATTTTTTCAGTCGAGTTTAGATCAAGTCTTGTCAACGTCAGAGTAAACAAAAATGGCGTTTTTTGTTTAAAATTATCTGGAAATTGATATCACGGTGCTCCTTCGGACAGCAAAGTTGAGATGTGGCAAACGATAATAATTAGATATTGACAGTTTAGTTCTATTACTTAACAAGTAATATCGATGACTATGTGTGGATGGTGACCAAAAATATGAGATAATTTCTAAAAAGCTACAAAATAGCGCTGGCAATTACAATTTTCACTTGTTTTTTATCGCTGATGGTGGATATTTCTTAAAGAGGTTACGCCTGCTTATTAGGAATATTATATCCTTTTGAACGCAGGGCACATTCCTTGTAAATTAGTGCGTGACGGTCGACTTCGATATATCGAATTGTCATTCGATATCGAATAGATGGCATATTTCGTTCCGAGCGACTAGCGCTAGGCGATAGTGATACTTAGGTATCTACTGCTCCTGTCTAATGCTTTGGCAATATATGGTGTTTAAAAACAGATAGTTAGTACAGTATGTACTTTAGATACGGTTTAGGCAGAACCATCAATATGTTTTCTTTTATAGGGTTGCAAAGTAATGGCTCTCAAAGTAACGAAAGATTTCGTAACTTCGAAGTGTTGAACGCAACATTTAACATAGAACCTAGGCACCTAGCCTATTATGTTAATAGATGCAGTATCGCATTCAGCATGCCGTGCGCAATGCAGCCTGAATGCACACTATTAGCATCACCTTAACGCACCTACTTTTAAATGAAATATCAACTTTGTACTCTAACCCCTTGGCATAAAACTCAACATTGCCCAAACCTTTTATGAACCCTAATTTGACTATATTCAACATTCACTCCGAAATTGCTATACAAAAACCACCTTATACTAATGTTCTAAAGTGCATCAGCTCCTCATCTCATGTTAGGACGTTTGTTGAATAACTAAGGATGAACGCATTATCATAATCGACATGTTGAATTCATGGAGTTTATATTAATTCATTTTATTTCGATTAGGTTCTATAAATACTAAAGTAATAATAATCAAATTGTAAATCAATAACATTACTAGCAAGTTAACGACACGATAAAAAATAAACTCGAAAAAGTGAGATAAATTCATTAGGGAGAGATGACATTAGTATCAGTCGAGATTTGACGTATAACTGCATTCCTAATTTTCCCACTTTCCCGGACGACTACGCTAATGAAACGCCTTTGGCTGACATATAGCTGCGCGAAGAGAAAACAAACAGACAAATTTCACTTTGAAAACTGTGCATGGCAGTTACATTATAGGTAATTAGCCAATAAATTTGAGTGACTGCTACTATCAGTTACAATGCCGGCTTCTTATGATTTAAAAATCGATGGTGTTTTAAAATTTAAATAAATTTTCTGGCCCAAACTGCAAACTCATAGAAATGGCAGATCTAGGTCAGAATTAAGACTAAACCGATTATCACTAATTGTAATAAGGCTCTAATTTCGTGAAACCTTTCATGCAGGAGCTGTTAAAGGTTCGTAAGAACGGGAAAGGAAGAAATGTCGCTTCTATTTCTTTCATTTTATTTTGCCAACCGTGAACCCGTAAACGGTTCTCGCACAGTATAAAACAGGTCTAATGGTGGGGTTGACATAAATCAATTGGACAGATTTCCTGAGGTGAACCAAGACCCTGATTCATTCGAATTGAAATCTCTGCCAAAACTAACAAAAGATTGTCAAGAATAGGCACCTATCATCGAACGCTCACCCTGAATTGAACCAAAGCAAGCCCAGACCAAAGATATTATTTAGTTAATTCAATGAACGTATGTAATTTATCTATCAGTTCGCTTATTCATATTATCCTACGTGTTGGCCGTCCGCCAGGAGATATGTTTTAACAACATCAGATAGTTGTCTACTTTGCGAAATATTAAGTCGATTTAATAAATTTATTGCATACCTATCAACCTACGAATTCTAAAATCTAGTCCCATTGTTTCGTGGAGTTAAGTCAATCGATAAATTTTCGAAGTAACGGGCTTGGAACTTGCTGTAAACTGCTGTATGTTTATTAGGTTGTGATTAGGTATTCGAGGCCATTTGTAAAGCTGTCAGATTTGAAGGAGACACGCTGTTGCTTAGGAAGATGACTGGAGATAAATTGTTGGAAACCATATTATTATAACCTAGGTATGTTAAACTTATAAGTATGCGATCAGATTTCCACGGAAAATATTGCCGATATGTATTGGTTATGGGTGTGGTAAGGCAGGGCTAAAACCAATTGAGGTGTTGCCGTCATCAATATCAATCAGTGCCAACGTGGTCAAACTAAGGGCTGAAATATATTCGATACTGATGTAAGAGAATCGGAAAACCAATGGGGAATGTTTTGAATAAAAAATCTTGAAGACTAAAACAGATATAGCAGACAAAATAAGTAGGTAACTGATTAACTGTTTTGAAATTTGTGTGTTCCACGGCTTCATTGTAACAAATGGTTATTGCAGAGTAACACGTTCCTTTGCAATATTTATATGTGGCAGAATGCATGTTAAGTTTATACAGAAGGCTAATAAACTAAGAGACTGTGTTCCCGCCCCGCTGTCGTCGGCTGCAGCTTGTTCTTAGTCCCACCCAACATTTGAATTTCACCAGCTTGAGTTACTTGCCCTGTTGGAAATGCACCGGATAATGAGGCATTTACATAGAATTGCACGTCTTGATAGAAGTTGAAGTCTGCATTGTGTGGATTCTCGTTAGTTTTCATGGGTAATTTAATCTTAAAAGTACATTGTCCCAGAATCTCCCTATTCTAAGGCTTTTGGTTTATGAAATGGTAATTCTTAAGTAAATGTGTGCCAGAACAGCATTGGATATCTTCTATTTGTTTGGGCGAGATTATTTATAAGAAACTCCAAAAAAACTAGTTTATAGTGCTTAGAAAAGCTATTTTCTTTCATCCTCAAAGTAGAAAGTAAACCTTCATGACGGGATAAATTCGTAATAGGATTCCTCGTTAAACACATCGCCCTCCACAAGACCGATATCTTCTTTGATTATTCACATGCTGCAAGTGGGTCTTCTGCATTGCAACATCACTCGCATCAATCTTTATTCTGTTTCGGGCTGTCCTAGTGTCCGGCCGGCCGCCGCCCCGTGTCCCACGGCAACCAGCGGCACCCGGTGTGGATCAAAGCGAGGGACGAAGCTCGTTATAAAATTGACACGTGTTGATAAATAGATGCGTGTATTTGGTCCATTCGTGCCCACTCATACGCTGCTGGTACGAGATTTGTAGAGCGCTTTTTGTCTGCTTTGATTCGGTTGACAAGCGACAATTCATGGGTTTGATTTATGTATCTTATACCTTTAAACGAGCAATATATAATCGGAATCTCGAAAACGGCTCCAGCGATTTACATGAAATTTAGTATGCAGGGGGTTTCGGGGACGATTAATCGATCTAGCTAGGTTTCATTTTCCAAAAAACAAAATTTACCAAAAAAAACCGAGCAAAGCTCGGTCAACCAGGTACTTTCTATGATAAGCCATAATCTGGCTTAGCAGACGCTCCTTTTTCATCAATCCGGCAGCCTTGGCCTGGTTTTGTCGAAGTAATACCATGCGTATAACGTAGACGTCGATTCTTTAAAAGGCTATGGTTTATTTTTTAATAAGCAATCTAATTAGTTTACCTAGAAGCAATCTAGAATACCTAGATAGGTTGCCACAATAGGTTTAAAATATTTGTCTCTCCTAACTTTACATTATTAAAAGATAAGTAATAATTTTCTTATTCATCTGAATATTATGTTGGCTTACTCTGTCCCCATTTAAATACTCGTAATTGATTGGTATCTCATGGTTTGCCAAGTACGTAGGTACAGGTACCTACACCTTTTATTTGAATCCATTAGAATATTACCGTTTTCATTAATTTAGATTGTATCTACCGTTACTATTTCACTTGTCTGGTACGTTTTTATTGATAAGAGCAATTACTTTATCTAATGGCTATTGAGAGGTTGACTCGGTTATTTAAATAAAAAGATCATACTTACCTATTTGATATTAAAAAATTATTAAGTATGATATAATTACCTAATTAATTACTTACGGATGTCAATAGACTGGGATGCGATTAGACGGTAGTAGCATTTGGAAGAATGATCACTCTAGTGTCTGTGAATTAATTTGTTACTTTTGTTTTATTTTTTACGTGAATGAAAGAGAATGAATGAAAGTTAAGTGTCTGACTGGTTCGGTCTTTATTGGGTACTTTCCTTGGCAGGTGTGGGCGGGCGGCTAGGGAGCACATTCTTGACGCATACCACTCAGCACTTTATGTTTCAACGCCTCGATCCTAGTAGGTAGTTATTACTTATTTATTCTATGACACGAAAGACGTAAAGGTATAGCTAGAACATTTTTTATAAGCTAATAAATGTTCAAAAGCGTTGCTAGATGTCGCCGCTTAAGAAGAAAGTGCTTTTTGCAAAACGTTAGGAAAAAGTTAAATGCTTTTCTTTTTACTTTTTCTCTGTTACGTCTTTTGGCTAAATTAAAAACCTAAAGGTGCACGGTCTTACACGAGCAGTGAGTGGGTACTTATAATTTATCATATCTAAGGTCAACCCAGTTCATTTCTTGTATTTATAGGCATTTAGTTTGGAGGATCTGGCAAGTTAACGCGTACGAGTACAACGTATAACAAGAACGTGTGGGCTTTTATCCTTGACATTACTTGATGCGGCGTCTATAAAGGCTCTTTATTGGGTATGATACCGTATCTAGATTCTTACGTGAATCATCTAATTGGATTTTGTCCCACATTTTTATGTAGATCCGTCGAACAAGAGTCTATTGGTGGTTTACTAAAAATCGTAAATGCAATAGCTGTATTTTTTTAACAAGTTATCTCGTTTAGCAGAAAGTAACGTTCACAAAATTATTTCTTAAAATTTAAATACCTACATAAGAGGACTTCAAGTTGGAAATGGTACTTAAAGATGCTATAATTGTCAGCCTATAACCAACTTTCGGCTGTGAAACTTGATCATTAAGAACTTGCTCTGCAAACTTTAAATTCAGGTTAAGTTTTGAAGACGATTTTTTTTAAGTTGTAACTTTAAGTATAAGTAGGTACATTGTTGGGTTTCAATATAATTATTTGAATAAGTATAAGAAACTTGATAGAAAAAAATAAGTTTCTCTGAAGTAGCCATGCCTACAACAAATTAGATCAAAATTCTGTTTTAGTTTATCAAGAGGTAGTGATAGGTTTTTTGAGACTTAAGAAAGACATCAATAAATAGGTTTCAATAAATAAATAATAATAATACTTACTTTAAGCCTTACCTACCATTTAATGCGCAAATTGTAAAGCAAGTTGGTAGATTTCAAAACCTAAACTAATTTGTTTCAATTTAGACATTTGAAAATAAACAATTCGATTGGGTATTAAGGGTGAAATTACAAAAATCAATGGTTTTTAGGTACCATTTGAAGAACCAGGAATCACAACTGTAAAGATGCTATGACATCAAATTAAAGGTCAAATATTCATCTTTGCGGGTAGCTAATAAAAACTGGACAGTTCTATACAACATTTTCATATAAATATGGTTTTACCATCGCAAGATGCTCGAAAAATGGGGTCTGGTTAGGTACCAAAATAGCTCAATCTACTGCATATTACATCGTGGAAATCATAAGATTATTGCTTAGAGATTGTGGCTTATATAAATAGTCCTCTATACGTCTAGGTTATTATTTCGTTTTCAAATAAATTACTTTTTTACTTATGAGGAAGAACAGCCAATAGAAAATGCACTGGAATTTCTCCATACATTTTTGTATGGCGACGCGCTGTTATATTGACGGGATTTTTTTTTGCTCCTCATTCCGCGCTCAGACGCGGTCATGGAAGCACGGGTGTAACGCATTTTTTTTACATATTTAGAGCGACAAAGTCCTAAATCATCATGTGTGTGGTATACTGTTCCTGAATAAAGTTGATACTTTTTGGTCATTGTCGTAGATCATCAACATCATCACGTCATAATCATTCATCCATCACGTTAGGTATAATTTTAAATCAAGGTTGCGGATGTTATAGGTATCCCATCAAAAACATAAATGTAAAATGATAGCCAAGTTCAATAAGTATGCTTTAGTCGTTGACTTCAGCGACAAAAGAAGTGAGATCTAAACGGGTGCCAAGTACAATGGTCAGTCCTAAAACTTATTTATAACAATTTATGAAATATGTTTCACAACTTTAAAATTTCATTTCATCTTATAATTTAGGATATTATATTGAAGCCTAAGGTCTAACTTGGCTAGTTCTCATATACGAATTACCTACCTACCTATTATTAAATACTTACCTACTACGTCCCATCGCTAGTTTCTACCATCAAGTCAAATTTTTAGAAGAATAAAATAAGAACTTGCAAAGGCTATACCTAATATAATTCGTACTCTTAAGAAAACTAGCCAAGTCAGACCTTAGGCTTCAATATAATATCCTAAATTATAAGATGAAATGAAATTTTAAAGTTGTGAAACATATTTCATAAATTGTTATAAATAAGTTTTAGGACTGACCATTGTACTTGGCACCCGTTTAGATCTCACTTCTTTTGTCGCTGAAGTCAACGACTAAAGCATACTTATTGAACTTGGCTATCATTTTACATTTATGTTTTTGATGGGATATCATTACTTTTTGTACAGAACTTATTAGTAAGTAAGTACTTATTCTTATATTATTATACTTATACATCTACGTGCATGGACGGCTGAAACTATTGGCACATTGTATACATAGGTACCTAAGTAGGTAGATCCGACACACTATAATCTTTGCTCTTACTTATATTATAGGCGCTATAAGAGTTCCTAAGAGAATGAATTAAGTAATTGAAAAATTATAATAAAAATATATAAATTTACTAGTTTCTGATTTTTTCCTTTGTATTCACCCAGCCACCTACCTGGATGCCAAATTTGAACTTTCTAGGTCATCTGGAACTGGGTTAGAATTAACGTCTATAGGTCAGTCAGTGATAAAAATTAGGATTTTTGGACGTTAATATCTTAATAACCGTTTGAGGTGTGATTATGAAATTTGGTGTACTTACTTAGGTCGCAAATATCAATAGATGAGCCAAATTTGAAATGTTTACATGAAATAGTTTTGGAGTTATGAGGGGGTGAAAACTGGCTCCAAATGGTTCGTGTAATATTACACACGGTGCGCGGTTCGCCAGCTTGAACTTGGCTTAAGAACTTGGTTAATAAATAGGTGTAGGAGTTATAGTTAAATTATGAGATCTGGTTTGTTTGATAGCTGTCAAAATAATAACAGAAATATCTCAAAAACTAGACTTCCTAGGTTAATGGTTTCTTTGGAGGAGTTATAGGTATCCACGAGATCTACATTTTGTTTGACAGCTGTCAATCTTCAAACAGCAATATCTTGGAAACTAGACGTTGTAGGCTAGTGGTTTCTTAGGAGAAGTTATAGCTATCAATAAAATCTACATTTTAAGTGACAGCTGTCAAAGTTAAAACTGCAATATCTCGGAAACTAGACGTCGTAGGCTAGTGGTTTCTTAGGAGAAGTTATAGCTATCAATAAAATCTACTTTTCAAATGACAGCTGTCAAACTTCAAACAGCAATATCTCGGAAACTAGACGTTGTAGGCTAGTGGTTTCTTAGGAGAAGTTATAGCTATCAATAAAATCTACATTTTAAGTGACAGCTGTCAAAGTTAAAACTGAAATATCTCGGAAACTAGACGTCGTAAGCTAGTGGTTTCTTTGGAGAAGTTATAGGTATCATTGAAATCTACATTTCAAATGACAGCTGTCAAACTTCAAACAGCAATATCTCGGAAACTAGACGTTTTAGGCTAGTGGTTTCTTAGAAGATGTTATAGGTATCCACGAGATCTACATTTTAAGTAACAGCTGTCAATCTTTAAACAGCAGTATCTCGGAAACTAGACGTCGTAGGCTAGTGGTTTCTTTGGAGAATTTATAGGTATCATTGAAATCTACATTTTAAGTGACAGCTGTCAAATTTCAAACAGCAATATCTTGGAAACTAGACGTCGTAGGCTAATGGTATTTTGGAACAATATAGGTATAATTAAAATCTATGTTAGTGAATATGTGTTACTAAACTAACTACAGAATAACCACCAAGAATGTTCTTATTTTATTATTTTATTTTCCAATTGCTTTAGTACCTTTGATATCGATCTGTCACGGGAAACGTTCTTCGCTACTTATGACATCTAGTTTTCTAGATATGGCTGCTTGAAGTTTATCGTGTGTTTGTAAGTGTTATTCGTTGGAAAAATATTTAACGAGTAACAAAAACAAAAAAAATCAACTGTGCGACTCGTTTTGGTGGTACTCGTAAGAAAACCATTTGGGTACCTACTTCAGTTTGCCATGTTAGCAAAGTGTGATTCGATGGGAAAAAAATCCGCTCGCCTAAAGCCCGCGTAAAGCCGTCACAGGCTGTCAGACAACCTAACATACAGTGAGTTATGAAATTACATTACAAATGTAATTTCATAACTTACCTATCTGACCTTCAAGTACCAAGATTAGTTAGCTAATGTATAAAATCGAGCGTCAAGTGGCTTCAATGTGTGCGTGTGCACTTTGCTGTAGTGTGCTGACGCGGATAGCTGAATTCGAGAACGTCAAATCTGTAATTACGTCCTTAACACAGATTACTTAAACTTGGTCGATCTATCTACTTGCACAATAATTCCAATTAAGTGTTCAAACATGTTGATCCAGATTACAATTTATTGTCCCGAGATAAAATATAATAACCAAAAGCTTTGTAGAGCTGATCCAAGATAGTTTAAAATTAGGCACGACACTTCAAAACGACTATAAAAATAAGACCGGTAGTCAAGCCAATCTGAAATGTACATCATTCACGTTTTAACTACAATGTCGTAAGATGTTCGTCACTTGAAGCGGCCCACAATTAAAGGCTTATTTATTCAGAGGTAGTTTAACGTGTAATGTGGTGCTTTACGGGTCTGTTAATTTTACGAGTGGCGTGCCACGCCGGTTACTAAAGAGCCGAAGTGTTGTGTCAACAATGCTACGGGTGCTGGGGTCTTATGCTCGGGAAAGTGAGATAATGTTATTAGAAAAATTACGTAAAATCTCGGTAAACGTTGAGTGGCAGTGGGTATAATGGAGCAGCTTCACATCATAAATGTTAGGTACAAATTTGCGTATTTCGACCTACAGTTTTTCACCTCAAACTAGGTATTTATTTCGTAGAAATTGCTCAAAGTTACCGTTTGAAAGGTTGAGTTGACATAATCTCTTCCAATGATTATTTTTTACAGCATCGATCGGTGTAATCCTTTTGGGTACCTTCTTGCGATATATGCAAAACAAAACGTCCTAAATTGAGGCAATGATAAGAAACCGCTGCTGGAAATAGGCCTCCAAAAAAAATTAGCTAATAGATAAATAAAAACTATCTACTCCTATAATAATCAACTCGTTATTCAAATTATGCACTTACACATTGCTCCGATTCTTCAAATTATGTAAAAGTGACCTAGGCAGCAGACTTTCAAGTTAAATTATATTTTTATGAAGGTCTCGACCGATGCAAGTTCTCAAACACGGCTTGAGAACTTGCAACTTTTATTAGTTTGCTCAACTTAGCCAGCAACTTAAGCAGTAGGTAATCTTCTGCCATACTTTATTTGATATAGAGGCAAATAGTAGATGACCTCTTTTTAATAGTTTTTTATAATTATTAATTTTACCATTTGTTTCAGGTAAATAATGTTTGCGGGAAATTGGACGTTTTCAATACCTAATTAGAGATTCACAGGTACGTCTTCAATATGATGATTTCACTAAATAATCTTTTATATGATCTTCAATGAATAAAAAGTCTAGTTTTCCTGAAGCAAAACCTTCAAGGCTATCTTTTCAACATTTTCAATCAACTTTTCTCGTAGGCATTTAAATCTAAGGAGACCGTTATCAGCACTTACCGAACATTGGCCTCCTTCAATTTCTACCAAACACTCTTGTCCTGGGATCTTTAATAATCTTTTTCTGACACGTGGATGTAGCTCTAGGGCCGCTACCTTGGTAAACCAAAGATATATCTACGTAGGTATTTATTTTGAAACGGTAGACGCCAGTAGTGAATAAATAAAATATAAATCAGAGTAACGACTTATCAGACAAGCTAATCAAGTCACCGATTTGCATTCGGCGTCTCGATTCAATCTTGCTCGATACTCAATACTATACGATTTGCTTTACAAACAAACCACGCCTTAACCTATAAATCACAATCGTGAAGTCTTTATTGCTCATTAATAAAGCCTAATTTCTTTTAGCAAATAAACAAACTTTTTCTACATCGTCGTGAGATGAGAATTGGTACACACCTACGTTTTTGTGCGCCTACGCAGATTTCCTTTTACGGTCAGATTAAGTAGATGCTTAGCGAGGTTTTCGATTTAGTAACGTCCGCCGTTTGTGGTTTTCAATGGTTACGCAATGATTACGTGCGATTTATAAAAACCAGTTAGGTACCTACTATTTTGAATTATTCTAAAATTTACCATACTTACCAAAATCAAAAATCATAATCATAATCTTATTATTGACTGAGACATGAATCGTATGTCTTGAAACCTGAAATTTTTAAGGTTCCTTTATAATTGTGCTCTAAGAAAGGAATTCTCGAAATTAAAACAAGGGCACAGCCCCGTAGTTGTTAGTATGGAAACATAAGGCGAACGAAATCGCCGGGAGTTCCACTTGTAGCCATCTTTGGGTGAACAGCAATATAAACGAATATACATAAGCATTTGTTTACTTACCTACATGACCACGGGTAGAAGCGAGTACTTACCACTATAATAATAGGCATGACAAGTTTAGTCCGCGACCTTTTGCAAGAGTAGGCCGTGTGGAGATGTGCCAACTTCACACTTGTATGCGGACACACTTTGATGTCAGCAGGAAATCATTCGTATTGTTTGTCGATGTAAATAAGCTCAAGCTGCTCTATATATAAATTAATTTTAACTTTGCCATCCTTTTGGCTAGGTTTTTATACAAAAACGTCAAAGGCTCATAAGAACAGCTTGCTTAGTGTTAGTTAGGTACTTAGTTAGGTTACTAATAAGCCATTAAGAAAAAAATAATAGTTTTTGTTAAATTTTCAAATATAATCAAATATAAGTACTAATTATGAATATTAATTTCAACTTCATAGTTTTACAGGTTTTTTTTGGACTATAATAAAACTCTTATTACACTTGAAGTCTTCAAAGATATCAGAGTGAAAAGCGGTACGATTGAATGAAATATTAATTTCCTTTGTACGTTTAAGTAATAAAACTTGAAAGAAGTTCGTCATAATAAGTATTCTCCCTTAAGATAGAATTTATTAAGAGCCTTTTATGAGAAGAGAAATGAAATGAAAATAGGAAGCCTCAGAAAAAGCTCAAATTGTAAGTTATGTAAATCTGTGATGGAAAGTAAACAGACCACTTACGTTTCATGAATTTCTCATAAATTTATTCAAGCTATTCTATACACAAGATCGACCTCGAGCTCTGTGCCGAGAAGTGGCCGACTGAGACCCCAGAGGTGTGGGTTCTATTCTATACTGGGCTTAATACCTCAGCACTCAGATCGGGACAAATATTTGCAAATTATGGAAGATTTGTCCCAAGCGGGCATAGAACCCACACGAAACCACACTGTATTGTGGATGTCAAAAACTAAGATTACCATAATAGGTGGAATGGTTTTTAAAAATCGTGTCGATCAAACGTTTTTCTTTTCCAGTTGTTATTTCAATCACATGCAGTTATTGAAATCAATCCTGATGTTTTAGAAACAAGTTCCGTACCGTACCTAGAACTTCTAAACATAGTCATTGTTCTGGTACAAAGTGTCAGCTTATAACAAAACCTGAAAGGCAATTTACTATTCGTTTAAAATGTAGCGGAGGTATATATGTAGGTTACCTACAGTTTAAGTATAGAGTCATACAACAGTAATGTTGTTTGACTTTTTACTTCAACTGACTTCATGAGATCACGAAGCCTACGCATTGCTCATAATGGATGCTTTCAATTTATTCCCGAGAAATGTGATAGCTTTCCAAAGATAAAATTACAAAAGCTCATGTACAAACAAGTAGGCATTATTTACTTAAATTACTCAAGACATAAAGCACCCGTGTCATGTCACGGAGCCATAGGTCACGGCATATTGTCACAAGTGGGGACAGGCCCTTAGAAATCATACATTTAGGCACATAAAATACTTTGTCGTGACTGACTGATCTATAAGTATTAATAAATAGCGCAGATCGTAAATCACTGGTCCTAGAAACTTAAAATTTGGATGATGCATTCCATATCGCACGGTAGAACTCTAAGAAAGGGTTATCAAAATATATTACCTATAAGGGGAGCAGGTGGAAGTCGCGAGAAGTTCCTTTTGTAATTTGTATACGTAAGAATGATAGAGGGAAATGGAAGATCACATGCCGCGACCCCACATAACGTGGGAATAGGGCAGGAAGATGATGAAGTATATGTAAAGTAGGTAAATTTATGAACTAGGTATCCTACTAATATAATAAACGCGAAAGTTTGTAAAAATGTGTGGATGTCTGGATGTCTGGATGTATGTTTGTTAGTCTTTCACGCTCAAACGCCTAAACTGATTTGGATGAAATTTGGCACTGATATAGATTATGGTCTGGAATAACACATAGGCTACATTTTATCCTACAAAAATGTACGGTTCCCGTGGGATAGATTTGTTTTTGTTTTTCAAGGTACCACGCGGGCGAAGCCGTGGGCGGAAGCTTGTTAATAAATAAAATATAGTATCTGTGTTCAAATTAGCAGTAACATTTACAAGTCGACGAGGTAGATACTTGGGTGGAGTACTTGAGATAAAACTTTAGCGACGCGCGTACGTGAATAGAATGCACTTAGGACCGGGTGCTACGCCGAAACGTATGTGCTTACATACCGCTGCGTGAGCGATACCTACATCGTGAAAAGTTTGCAAGTTTTCGTGATAATGAAAGTGTGTTTTCATTCCATATTGATTTAAGATAGTGGTAGATATATAAAATATAGATAAAGATAGATAAAACGTGTTGTGTCGACCCCATATAGTGTGGGAAGAGGGCAGGAAGATGATGATGATTGATTTAAGATAGTGTAAATAATAGTCCAGAAACCAGGAGGACGATTTTCCTCACAGTTTTATCATAGTTCGCAACAAACAATTTTTGTTACCACGTAAAATATTCGTTAATTTTAAATGTACCCTTCGTGAAATAACTTATTACGAGTATATCAACCAATATTTTATTGCTTCATCATCAGCTTGAAAAAAGAGCTCTAAAATGAAGAATAAAAAAGTTTTTTAACTAACGACAAAAATATAAATTGAGAAGAACCATCCAGGAAGTAATGTTCTACTATTTATTTTGTGTAGTCTAAATCAGGTGGTTTTAAATACTTATTGTAGACATTTTTTTTATCTGAGAATCTCATATTTTTATGGAAAATTAAGTTGAATAAAACAAAACTGCTAATAATATAATCAGGCGGCGACGCGTCACAAGCTAAAAATGAAATGCCGTTTTGCAAACAAAAACTGTTCAAGCTCATCCAGAGAAACTATAGCGCTGTTTTCCGCACAGCTTTGGCAGGTTTTAATTTAGGCATTTGTTTCACTGTAGTGGTTAAAGTTTGAGAACACGTAGGCATTGTGTGCGAGCGTTGCATTCCTGCCGCGACCTTTCGTGCGACGCTGATGTCAGCCCACTCGGTGAACTCACGGCGAATGCACCGAGCTAGACGAATGCCTCGAGATACGACTAGAAACACTCGTTGAAAAATTGAATTTAAGTAAATTATATTTTCTTGTAAGTTTGATATAAAAATATTAGAACGGTCAAAAGTAGAAAGGATCACTAAGGTTTGTATTTGCGGCAACAACCAAATTGTTTGCAAAGGTAGTCAAATAGGCATAACGTAAAAAGTTTTTCCGTTGAGAGTTTTACCACAAAAACTCATACGTCCATCGTACTAGTGTTTGCCCAAGAAAAATAGGCGCAAAACAATCTATTAACTGGGGCAAATAGAAACTCAAGAAAAGTGGGCACACCCCGCCCCAAATTACTCGAACACAAGGTCAAATGATAATAGACCAATTTGGAGCTCTAGTAGCTCCTTCCAAATGGGCTATCAAAGGAAGGAAATAAGGGTCGGCAGGGCAACGTACCTAATGATGACTAGTTATACGATGGACTACCGTTAGTACTAAAAGGTTAGGAGATTGGCTGATAGAAAATGGGATCGAGCGTGGGTCAATAAAACCTATCAGCAACATGCCCGTCTACGTTCATAAATTCAGTGTTACATGCTACTATTCTGTTCTTTCAGAGTGTAAGTAATATATTGTACAATAGTTCATAAACTCTTATATCTCCACTAACCGCTAAAGGGGAAGAGAAGATATTTATGATGTAGATCATATAGTTTTGAAACGGTTTCCTCTTCATTGTATTTAGGAAAATCGTTCAACTAAATGATATACCCTGATACTTTATTTTGCTATAAAAACTTTGTGTATTTCACACCTTTTCATTAATAATGATGTATTTTCTGACTATGACCGCATTTCATAAAATTCTCGGGAATTCAAATTTGCTGATTTTTTAAACTATAAGATACTATAAGAACTTACGCAAAA
This sequence comes from Cosmorhoe ocellata, assembly GCA_963675405.1. NCBI lineage: Eukaryota > Metazoa > Arthropoda > Insecta > Lepidoptera > Geometridae > Cosmorhoe > Cosmorhoe ocellata. The sequence continues at coordinate 8,967,525 of OY776246.1, read as the reverse complement.
GAATCGCTGATGTAGAATTGCACGCATCGTACGCATTATTCATGATAATTGCTGATTTAGTTAAGTCACATATTACCCATAATGTGCATTAAAACTAGATCATGTGAAATAGACTTCTCGGAAAACTATATCGAAATCGTGTTTAATAAAAAGTAACACTCATACTCGTACATCATAAAACCTTTACTATGTTCAGCATGTTTTGTGGCTTGCGCTGATCAGCTACTTTTAAAGTTAAAAGTGTATAGGAATTATGGAGGTTTTAAAGTATTCATTAATTTTGTTGGTGACTGTATCACATAAATACCAAAACAGCGCAAAAAGTATAAAAGTATCCTAATAATATTGTTAACCTAGCAGGTGTAATTAAATATTAAACTAGACTACTAATAAATAAGCATAACCATTAGAAACTTTCGCCTGATTTTAGAAGTCATTTTCTTTGGTACATTTTAGATTAAAAGTTTGAGAAAGCTTCCATTGAAAACATTAAGTAAGTAGTTAGTGGCGGTATAACGCTGTATTGTTCTCTGGTTTAGCTGTGAAATTTTAATTTACTTTTCAAGTTTCTAAGTGAAACCAGTCGTTGGAAGTAAAGTAAGAGGGAAGTGTCATAATGGACTCTATTACAAAGAGGTTTCAAAATGTCATTTGGGATTAAAATAATCGTGCTACTTACAGTAGGTACCTATAATTACCGCGAGCGATAGTAAAAACAGGGTCACTCAGTAACTCCCATTTTTTCTACAGGACTATGACGTCATGGCACCTTAATACCATTCCACCTGTCCTGGTATAGTGGAAAATGGCAGATTTGATACGTATTTTCGTTATCACCTGGAACAATAAAACAGAGAGTTTTTTAAAAGCCTTCATAGCGAGACCCACTTACGCAAAGCCAAGTTACGACTCTTCTTTACGGCATTTTCTGGATTACGAGCTTGCAATAATTCACCGCTTTATCACTCAAACTAAAATAATGCTTTTCGTATTCCGTTTTTACGTGAAACGGAACGTGATTTTTTTCAAAGCTTTTTTCCGGAAAACAAAGCAGGGGTTTTGCATTTTACCTGTTCCAAATACTTACCTACTTACCTACACGCTTACATGAATTTATTTATTTTATGCTTCTCTAATTCCTTGGAACATTTTATAAATGTTTAGTTTATTGCGTTTAATAGTTTACTGTCCAAAAATATAGGTGGGTATTTACTTACGAGTAATTTTGTTTATATGACTGCGACTCCTGAGAACAAACATACTGAAGAACTTAACTTTGTAATAGTCAAAAGTACCTACTTATATTTGTGAAAACTCAATTTTTTGTTAACTTATTTATTATTTCAATGCAGAATAATGTACCTATAATAGAGGGAACAGTAACTGTTATAGACTGCCAAAATACAACTAAAAATCCGCGAATTTAAAAAAGCTAAGTACTCGTAGGCTTATTTCGGGTGGGGTATTTCCAGTTTATTAAAAAACATATTTTAGATCATGCTTGAGGAAGGTTGGAAGCATGCATCTTTTTCTAAAAATAATCATCATAGATATCCTTTTTCACGAACTTAGATCATACCTACTACGAACGAAGTCATAATAAAAATGTCATCGCACAGATAGATCACAGTATTCAAATACGTACTTGCAGTCCTACTTTTACGTTCCTGCAGTTTTAATGTAGTAAGAAACACCACGTGCGTACCGTTTTAACTCGGGTTCAATGGAAAACAAGTGATTATTATGAGGTTCGTTTACACGCAATTATGTAAGTACTATGCGAGAGTTCCGTAGTGTAATTTATTTTGTTTTACTACACGCGAACGTGATAGTGAGTTATGGTTTATTTATCTTTTACTCGCAGCTCCTGCGTTACACATTTATGATGTAGGTCACTACTTGTATTTTGTAGCAATTTTAAGAATTTCGATCGTATGAGAATCTGCTTTTGTCTTTGGTATACTTAGATGATTTCACTTTAGTATGGAAATGAGTTTGTTTCATAGAGAAAATGAGACTACCAGAATATTAGCATATTTAACGAGAGGATGGAAATTGGCAATCTTTTCGTCGCTCAGTGAGAAGCCAGTGCCAGGAAGTCCAGAATCATCGATTTCTTACGTCATGTTTTTGATGATTCGAATACATTGCTAGTTATTTCATAGGTAGACATTGTTTAAATTATAAAACTAGCTGAAAACACAGGTTGATCCTTTCAAAACGGATTTCTTTTTGGTCTAGGTGTCATGGTATTCGTATATTCGTCTATTCGGCTATTCGTAGTTTCTGGTACACCATGACATGACACAGGAAAGTTGAAGTTTTAGTATGGAATCAAGCGGAATTATGGCGGAATTTGTTATGTAGTATTTTAGATCAAGTATTTTAAATATGGATGGATGAAATTTTTTATAAGTACGACATTTTACCAGGAATAGCTGAATATTTTTTAAGTAGATACTATACCTGCAAAACCGCGGATGGAAGCTACAAATAATTAGTTGTGAAAAAACACTTTGTCGTCGCGTCGAATTAAAATAGTATTCTTTTTCTGTTTTTATATTTATGTTTGTTGAGTCAGAGAGGTCGCGATCTTTGCAGCGTAGGTATGAGTCACTGCATCGACACATTATCGGGGATTATAGCCGGCACTCCCAACTATTAAAAGATCACACGTGTATGTGAATTGTTAATGCTATTTTATGGCTAAGTCTCCTACTGTTGACCATTCTGAAAAAACTGATGGCCGTGAAGTTGTATAAAACCTTTGATTGAATAGCGGTTATCGGCTACAACAGCTTATCTTGAAGAATGGTGCTATAATTCTGTTATGTATTGTTGACCATGTTCATAATGCTTGTCGTTTTGAATATAATGATGTTTGGAAGTACAAGTATGTAATAAATTATGAGAAAGACTACTTATAATGTAACTTTCTAAAAGGTTAAAGCCTGCATGCAAGTAAGTAAAGACCTATAATGTAACATGAAGCAATAAATAAATAAATGAATATGAATATCGAATAAATACCATTTCTATTATACCTCCGTAAAGTTGTGTTTCCGAATGTAATGACAGGATTATTACTATTCAAAGTCTGCGTTGAACTGATTTTAATAATTTCAGCTGTAGATAAGCTTATTTACATTCCGGGCGCGTAGATCGTAAATTATTAGCTAAATCACCTTAATAATTATCATGTGCGCCACAAATAACAGCAATAAACGCCACAGAGACCGATATTCCTGTCTATTGTTTACTATTGCATATTATCTAGATGACAGACATAGCTATGTCTAGTAGCTATCAGAAAATCTCCACAACGAGTCAATATTTTGCCTCTATAATGCTAGGTTCATTATAGAGGCTTAGTTAGAGCAACTCTCAAATAGTGGGAAAACTTCGCAAAGAAACCGGCATGTAGTAGAAACTAAAAAAATTGAAGACATGTCAACTGCAGAAAAGGAGTCTCCAGGCGTAATTTAATTCTTTAACAACACTGGTTCGAAAAAATGATATGATAAAGAAAAAGGTAGAGCACCCAAAATACCCTTACTAAGCTTTCTAGCCCCCCTAAGATAGGAATCCTAGCATAATTGTTTCGGTATAGGTACTGCCGGCCGGTAGAAGTGGATTTCAAAGCTTGCAAAAGAGAGCTTTGCTAGGTAATTGGTTTTATGCTAATTTAGGCACCGGAGAACGCTAGAGTTAACAAAACCAACGGGAATTATATTTTGCTGAATCGCAACATTCGGTCTTCTAATACGAGTATACAGACTACTTTTATATGCATGTCTGATTGCTTTCCATTTAACCAATAAAGTAACTAACTAAGTAGCTCGACTTTTGCCTTTTAAATTAAAAACCTTCTGCGGAAAATCCTACTTAGAGGTAATGTATCAAATTTTCATATTTGCGAAATAAAAAAGGCATTACAAAAAGTTGTTTGGAAAGTTTAAGTTTTGGCTAGTTACGGTTTACTCGTAGGAGCACTTATCGGGGTTTCTTTCTTGTGACATAAAAGATGAAAGTTCGCTAAGTCTAAACTAAACGTATACTTTTTAATTGATGGTTTTTTATTTTACTTAATCGTGAGTTCTTTAGTAAAGTTAATACGCCAATTTCTCTCTCTACCTTGGAAAAATGTTCTTAGTATTGCGACAAGATATTGAATAAATAAATTTATAGGCTAAAAGTAATTTAATTATAGTTACTTTGTTGAAATAAGATCCGTTTATAGGTTACAGGGTAAATGATAAATTATACACAAACCTTAGATAATACACAAACATACCATAAAACATTCACGCTAAACCTATAACTCCTATTGGACTGCCCCATTCAAGTCAAATAATAGATGCTAATTGGTTTAGAGAATGAGGCATCACGTCTCAGTGATTTGGAAACATAATATTTATTTGAACCTTTGACACCATTCATCAGAAGCATTGCCCTACAGCCAAAGTACTTAAATACATGAGGACAAATAATTATACCTACTAAGGCTACACATACCACCTAATTATATACATCTAAGGAGACGTCTACCTACTACTAATACGTAAGTAGGTAATTTATTGTTTTTATTTTATTTTTAAAATGTGAAGTGTTTTTGTTGTATATAGTTGTATGTATATTTTATTATTTAGCCCCATATTCGCACAGCGAAAAGGTTAATAATAACGATTTAAAAAAAAGATGGAGGATCACGTCGTGATAATGTGGTTTTTGTTATTTTATATTAGGTACTTAGTTTTTTTTATTTATATACAAGTTCCGTATATGTTTTTATTTTTTAATCTGTTTTAAATGATAACAAAGGTAATGGAGATCATAAACTAAACAAGGGAGTCGGTTTACAACGGTTTCCTAAATTACTCCCACGTTTGTTTTCTTCATTTGGGTATAATTACATATCTGGGATATTAATTACAAGCCTTTTGAACTCACCAGGCTGTTAATATCTTATTTGTCACACCAATTTTAACTACCGACTCTACCATGGAATTCAGAATGTATTTTTGACGACCCCTACCACGTATTCCTTAATGAAGTCACATTTAATAATACTAATAATACTATTATTTACATATATAAATAGTAATTAATACATAAGTAGACGTAGGTACTAACTGTATAAAATTATAACAAATTATACCTTACAGGTGTACTCTTCTAATCAATGCTTGTTTAGGTGTAAAAGGGCACATTCGTTTTCATAGGACGAGAGGGCGACGACCTCGTCTCGGTTGCCAATTGTAACTCTAATGAAATCATACCGAGCTTGGAATGAACTGCTTGATTGACCCATTGTACTTAATGTACTTATAATGTTTCTTTGACTCTACAGCTATCTCTTGAGCTGTTGTTTGACTTAACTACTTGTCATGAACTCTCAACTTCGAAAAATACTTCGTTTATGGTCACAAAACATAATCTATTTATTTATTTATTCTTTGCTACTAATGGCATGTACGGTGTGCATAGGCATAATTGTCCAAAATTTCAATATAAGAAATCTTTACTCAATTTATTTTGGGTTATCTTAGGGCATGTGTTCGTAAGTTTGTGAGTTTTTTTGATTGGTTTGTCTTATAATATCAGGGAATATTATAATATAAAATTCGTACTTATGTTCTTTTGCTTTATGGGGCATCCAATGAACATTACCTAAAAATATAAATACACAGGTAATATAGGCATTTTTTTAGTTAGGTAGGTACCACCTAACCACCGTCAAAATTGATAATTGCTCGTCTATTTCATTGATCGTATTGATCCATTTTGATCAGTTCCATACTGTGACAGCGCAATTGCCGATCGGTTGTTAGGCCTCATTTACATAGTAAGTAGATTAATAACACCTATGCATCGGTATCATCAGCATAGGTACTTATAGGTATTTTACATTTCTCTCAGACAAAACGTCAATGTAGTGCGTGTGTTGTGCGTGCTGATCAGTAACCTGTTTGATCCGTGAACGTGCCCCTGCGGCGGTTTTTACGTGAACTATCTTGTATTTTTTTATTATTTGCAAACCATTTATTTTCACAGCGGCTATCCTTTGAATTTAAATTAAAAGAGGGCCGGGTCGTGCGGCGCGCCACATACTTCATGTTTCAAACCCAGCCTGACACCTCCCGCGGCCCAGCCTCACAAAACACGTATTACCAAAGGAATTTTATGTAAATTGAACAGCTTTTTTAGCTCTTTTGTTAGTTATCCTTACATTCCTCTCGGCCACCGTGCGAATGTGCCTAATGAAGCTGAATTCACGCTTTGGGATTTCTAATTCAATCCGGCGGCGCCAATAACGATTTAATTTTGATCATGAATCATTTTAAATTGGACATTACACCTACAATCTTGTTCATTTGAATAGATATACAAATTGAATTTAACAAAAATATTAAAATGTAGTATCGCCAAAGGCTTTAAATTAATTAGAAACTCTACAAAGTGTCATTATTAGTGCCTTATCCGATAAAAAGCTGGAAAAAAGAGAGGAAGGCCTTTGCCCTGCAGTGGGACAACATATGGCTAAAATAAACAATAAATAAATACTCGTAATATCCCATAAAGTTTGGTTTCAACACTGTTCCTTGAAATTGTACTATTTCATCTGGACCAAAAACCTGAGGTAGAGAGGTGAAAAAGCGGCCTGCCATTGGACATTTAATTGTGAGCGATTACAGCGCGCGTGACAGGAAAAGCTGAGCGATTACATCGGGATCTCGATCGCATCGCTTCTCGGAACTAGTAATTGTTTTATTGACGTAATGCCTGAATATGGCTACGGCTTGTGGGCACGTTATGCTCTAATTAAGTTATTGTGGCTATGCTACGACATAAAATCTCTAAGCTGGCAAGAGTACCCAACTATTATTGCGATTGATAGCAGGATTGGGCCCCGGGAGGACACAAACATCACGAATGGTACACAGTACACATCGCGGTTAAATGACAAGCACACACAGTATTTGTGTTGAGGCCGGCAGGCGCGTCTAGATACAACCGAGTGCATTGCACAGCTGCACGATCATGATCTAGATTTACAGGATAAGACTCTTTTTTATTTTCAATGGAGGAATAACTTTTAGTTATAAGGTGAAAAAAAACAACATAATAAGTACAGTTTTTAACGTTTTTATCGAATCTAAACTAACAAACCCAGAATGCTGTAAAATCTACACTAATATTATAAAGAGGAAAACTTTGATTGTTTGTTTGTTTGTTTGTTTGTTTGTTTGAAATGAATAGGCTCCGAAACCACTGAACCGATTTAAAAAATTCTTTCACTGTTGGGAAGCTACATTATCAGCGGGTGACATAGGCTATATTATATTTTCAAAAAAATTAGGGATCCTTACCAAAACTTCGATAATGTAACCCAAGGTGTAAAAAAATTATCTAAAATATTCTTTACATCGCGTGCGCTGCGAAAACTATTGACGATAGAATAAAATGATGTACTACGACTTTGTAGAACACATCATTATTTACAAAAAGTGTCGCGATAGCATATGTCCAACTATTATAGTTATGCCACAATAAGAGTTCTTTTATTTTAACATTTTAATTGAAGGTTATCTTAGAAAAACGCTCTTTATTTGTATCTTAGTATTAATCCTTATCAAAATAAATCACATCATGTTCTAGACTGCTTCAATACCTTTATATAGCTTTTTGAATTACTCAATTCGGACATTCCATGCGAAAGATACCACGAAATTAAAAATGTAAGTATTAGAATAAAGTTGCGTGCGCAATGCCTGTGTTCTTAAACGGTGAAGGAAAACATCGTGAGGAAACCGGCATACCCTAGAACCAAAAATTCGAAGGTTTGTGTCATAGGTTAGTATTCTTATAAGCGGCGATATCGAGTCAAATATCATGTTTGGACGTGCCTCTGAGTGTGAGTACCCTCTTTAAATAACCTCAAAGATCTAAGAAACTAGAGATCTGAGGAGATATCTACCGAGCTTGGGGATTACAGTCGTGACCATGTATGTATATATAAATACCCGTGCGAAGCCGGGGCGGACTGCTAGTTTATAATAATTTTCTTGTTAGCTGGGAGCTTTCTGGCATTGAAAGTTAATTAAGTGACCAAAGTACAAGCAAAAACTGATTAAGTTAATTGCTCGTTATTTTAAATTTTGCATAATACGTAAATAATAAATTAGTCCTTCAAAACAAATGAGATAAAATTAATGAATCAATCTCATTAATCTGATAAGGACATTGTTAATGATTACCTACATTTTCGATTTTGATAGGGCTTCTTTAAACGAGCAATTCTTGTATATATGTATATAATAATCGGAATCTCGGAAACGGCTCCAACGATTTTCGTGAAATTTAGTATGTAGGGGGTTTCGGGGGCGACAAATCGATCTAGCTAGGTTTCGTTTTTAGAAAACGTCGTCTACCCAAAAAAAACGAGCAAAGCTCGGTCATCCAGGTACTTGGTTATTAGTTATCAAAATGGAAAAGTCACCTCGATAATCCTATACGGTATATAAAGTATAGAAAGTTGTTCATGGATAATAATGTGTAAGTACTTGATTGTATTTATTACTATTTTTCATTGGTTTGAAAAATCGCCGTATCCAGTAGTGTCGGTTCGAATGCACCAACTGGAGCGGCCTTGATTAGCAATTAGCACGACGGGGAGATGAGTGGTTTTGTTACGTTGCAATTAGCCCACGGCATGCAATGCACCCTATCAGTTTAAACTGACAAATTCATCTTTTTGTGCCCCTTCCATACAAAAATGCCAATCGGAAGCGAATATGCACTCGAGTTTTAGAAATGTTCATTATTTTTAATGGACTGAGTACAAGAAAACATGTTGAGTTTCACAGGGACTTATTATTTAACGGATATACATACATTTTATGCGTTTTTGATGACCACTTATTTACGAAGGCAGTTACGGTACTGATACCGTAAAATTGCAGATGATACAACAATTTTCAACCATTCCAAAATTGCCTTGGCTTATTGTAATGGACCTCGCACAAGTATCTAGCAGGGTCAGCGTTATCACGATCTGCCAATGTTCTTACGGTTCCTCGAGAGATTTTGGGTCCGGATTCAATGTAGATTGCGGGGTGATGCTTGTTTCGCATCTAGGCGGTATATACTTATTCCATTGGTAACACACCTAAAGTTTTAGCCGAATTAAAAGCTTTGTACGCCGAATGTACGAACAAGTTTCAGAAACGAAGCTTAATTTTATAATCTGTGGTCGATATGTAGCGGAGTTGTTAAGCCGAGTTAGTAACAGACTTTGGTGCGAATAATACTAGGTAATTCGAGGTTACATTTGAGTTTTCGCTTTGTTTCTCACTGGTGTTTTTGCGACCTCTTATAAACCCTATATAAATAAATATTTCTTTTTTGGCAATAAATATAAGTACAGATTTTTGCATCCTGTATTATTGTTTGGAGTGGGAACAAAAATGCCACAACTAGATAATCATCGATCTTAAAGCCTAACAAATAACAAAATCTGAAACCATTTTATATTAAAAACTCGTTGAATGATGGCCCTTTGATTTGTTTTTATTTTGCGCCATAAACTTATCGTGGTTGCGTTTCTCCTCAAAATATACAACGCGCTCTCCGTAATAAGAATCATTTTCATTTAGCATATTTCACAGAGATTCCCATAAAAATGTCGGCATTTTATCACATAGGTACCTACCTCCTCGCTACAAACAATGTGCAACATTCGTCAAGTACACGACGCGGGCAATGGAAGTCTCATCATCACAGAGTAGGTACTTACAAACAGAAACAAAACTCTTTTACTGGCCGCGGTACTTTATTTTATTTGATAATTTTTGCAGTTGTCTTTGTTCTTTAGATCGTTTTCAATTTAGTTTTTAAAACGTACATTTCGCTTAACGAATCTAGGCATTCGTGAAGTTAGCCGCAAGAGCTGCGGAGTATCGTTTTTCGGGAGCAATTGGAGGTATTTGGGGAGGAACTGTACATGCACAAACCTGCACCTGAAATTTCACGAATGCCTAGATCCGTTGGATGACCTATACATAATTATTGGAGTCCATTTTCTGTCGTACTTTGTATTGAATTAAATATTTAGTATTTTATTAATTTGTTTGCATTGAACCCGATAGATCTGTTTTTAAGAGCTTAAACTACAGTAATAATGGTTATTTGGGATGCTTATTAGTCTATAGAAATACTGAGATTTATGTTCGTCCACTAGTAAATGGAATTTTAGTTCGATAGAGTGAATTTGCGAGTAGAACAACGGTTTACGAGGTAGATTATAGAGTTGCGTTTCTGCCTAGTGTACGTTGGCAGGCCTGTTCTACGGCACTGGCAAAGCAATGAAAGCCTCGAAGCCTCCGTCTGGCATTTTCGTTCTTTACGAGTTCTCTTCCCCTTCAGTCATAAAATAACATTTTACTTTTATTGTTCTTGCAAACGCGTTGCGGGACTCATCCCTGCATTAATAAATGTAATGATAATCGGCAAGTTATCTACTTCCTGATTGTATGTATTTGGTATTTTCTACATTCCTGGTATAGACACTTGCCATCTTCGTCTTGGGAAAGTTTCCCAAGGTAATTTATTTTTCTTTATCTCATTTCCTCTGAACTAGACCTAAATTTTCTTCTTTTGCTACAGATATTACAGTAACAGCCCTTTGCATCTACTAAAGATTTTCACAGCGTCAGGTAAAACTTGACGAAAGTTTTTAATTGTTTATAATATAATTAGATTATCTGTACATATTGTAGGTACGTTTTTGTAAATTAAGGTAACATGATTTCTAGTAGTACTTGGTATTACGAGTACCTATTTGATAAGAGCGTAAGTAGTAGTAAGATACTTAGGTATTAATTTATCGATGATCGAAAATAACGTGCCATATCTTATCTTTAACGGTGGGAAATTTTATTCTTCAAATTATATACTCATTTTTTCACCGGAAAAGCTGACAGTTATGTATCCGGATGGCAAAATGAAACAACACGCAAGAGCCACGCAAACAAAGGATGCTATCCATCAGACATCAAGAATTATCCCTCTTGAATATTAATAGGTAAAGTCTGATACGATCGCCACAACTAGGTACAAGTGTTTGCGTGATAAATAATATAATTAAACAAACATTCCACGTGACTGTTGTTTATTTAGTACCTACGCTATCATTACGGACAAGATGTAAGTCCAACACTATAATTTAATAAATTTATAGATAGGTGCAAGAAGTAAGAATAGTATGGATTGTACGTTCTGATAATGATAAGAAAATTATACATGCTATTGTAGAATGCCTATTCTTCCGTGTCTTTTTCGAAAAGTGTGGTAAAAAGATGATTTTTTTCTTGCAATTGACACATGTCGATCTTTTGAGGTTTTATGACATGCTTATTCATAATGTTTTCCTTCATCGTTTGACAGTGCTGATGAAACCTACTTATTAATTAAGTACCTACTCAGTTTTAGGTCTATATGATTTAACTATTACAATTCACTGTATATGATATGCTTGTAAGTACCTGTTACTTAACCAATAAACTTGAATCCAGTAAAGTAAATCTTAGCGAACTACACAGAGCATCAAGTTAGTGAGTAAACATCGATACGATCGTCAAATACTGAGTTGTATAACAGAATAGGAATATATACTTGGTCGTAATAGTTAGTAGCCAGGCAAAGTTCAATAAAATAAAGTTGCAACATGTACATGTGCACGTTTAAGTGCTATTATAAATGCACCCTCCAAATTTCTAGTCTGGACCAGCAATTTAGGTCACGACAAAGTTCTTGGCATAGTATTGTTTTACCAAATTGTACTTTGAATATTATAAGTATACTTACTTAGATATTTTTTTTACTGAGTTTTATTATCTGAGGTTTGTAAGAGGTGCATTTGCATGTTCCTAGCTCTACACTAAACCATGTAAGTATGTACGAGTAGGTACAGTACAGACTAGTAATCCTTAGCAAAACCATTGAATTAATCAGTTTCCTTATAACTAGATAATGTTGCCAATTACAATCAAAGTCTTTGCATCAAGGTAAGTTATTTATCTTGGTGCACGGTGTAATAATGAACTTTAATAGCCCTGTCTAGCTTGTTATTGAATACTTAATTATCGACTAATTTTCTTGACTAGGAAAATTCCACTGGAATAATTAAATGTCTGAAGGATAATCATTGATAAATTCTATCACTCCCACACCCCATCCAACACTGCATCCGACCCATTTATCATCTCGACTCCCTGAGCTGAGTTTCGAAAAATATTCTACGATTTTCTCGTTGAAAATGACAGAACGTCAGACATAAGGGCCCGTCCCCCTTGTGACATTCTGCCGCGACCGTGGCTCCGCACCACAGTGATCTGTAATAGTTACTAAAGTCCGTACCATAACAAACACGTGCAACAATCAAACGGATTGCCAACGGACCTTGTGAAAAAGCACATAAAACAATAGTAAACTATTTTATTGACATTTTATTTTGTTTTTAAATATTCCAACCTGAACAGACTCAAAGGTGATTTTTCATTAAATTGAAAAATAATTATACATATCTGTCTCTAGGTATAAAATTATATTCTAGCACGTCTTGGACGTGATAAATTTGTTATTCTAAACATCCCTTTCCGAGAGATTCCTGTAAGTATTTAGGTCGCATTTTTCACTGTAAACGACTGTTAAACAAACCATCATGCCAGCAGTGTCCCGTCTCGCGGACTTTTGTCCCTGTCGCTTGTAATTTATGGAAATATTCGTCCAAAACTCGAATCTGAATGCTTACTGCATTCATAATAAAAGTTGAGCTATCTTCTGAGGGAACTAGACTGGCCACGGATCTTCGTAGCAATATATTGTACATACATAGTCTTGCATTCGAATATGTTCGAGCTAATTTCGACGTAATTTTAATAGAACCAATAAAACCATTGATGTATTATAAGTAGTTATGTACTGTCAAATATAACTGTATTTCTTTGGTTTGGTTTAACAATCTCTTCATTCAGTCACGCGACGGAACATGGCGGTACCAAATGAATAGAAATAATCAATCTATCATCATAATCTGTTGTCACGCCGGCGACGCCGAAGCGGGCCACACATCCTCTTACTGCCCACCAAATGCATCGTCAAACCACGAAATAAACGCGAAAAAAACGCATCTTCTACACTGTTTTCATATTTATATCAGGGCGTCTGGTCGAAGCGTCACCGGACCCCAGATGTGTTAGAGTATCAGTATTGCAATTCAACGTCGTAATGCAGCCAGTTTCTTGGAGACGCTTTTATCTGACAGTGATCACTGTCAGATAAAAGCGTCTCCAAGAAACTCATCAGTTGGATCAGTTGATCTAACTAAAGATCGTTTGTAGCGTCCTTAGATAACTCAACTATTTTGTATATTAAGATATATTTTAAATAAAAGCCGAGAGAAAAGCACTTTTCTCTCGGCGCTCGGTGGAGCAACACCAGTGTGGAGCGAGTCAACGGTCCTGAGGATGCTTCGTGGAGAAGCGAAACACGTGTCGAGTTTCTATTTGAGGTGTGGTGTTGGGATTATTAATATTAATAATATTTCTATAAGGCATTTTGTGGGGCTCATTAATATTAATAAGCTTAATTAATAACCTCATTAGATAATAGTTTTAGCGGGAAAGTACTAGAAATTTCCGTCCTTTTCAGTATTTGTAATGGATTTCCGCAAAGTCACGCCTGAATCAATCATTTAAGATATATTTTCTAAATAAAACCTATTATATCCCTTGTCATTGACTTCAGCGAACGATCTCAGTCCCTCGATTTAACCACTACAGCAGCTGATTTTACCCTCCTTCACAATTTACCTTTCACATTGCTAAATAATTTCATTTAAGGTAATTTTACGATGCAACTACAAGATAGTGCTATAAAATTGTTTCTTATAGGTACTACTTAAAGTAAGAAGCTTTGCCATAAAATATATTGAATAGGTAGGTACAGTCACCAACAATAGTACCTATTGCGAACTCAAGCACTCTTAAGAAATTTTCCAATTTTCGCACATTTTACAAACATAAGATATTTATGTATTAAAAAATTAAAAGCTGACTTATTGACTACGTGAAACATACATAATATTAAATCCCCTGTCTTATGTCGCTAACTGTACTTGTTTCAAACTTTATTCATATCCAAGAACACGTAATCGACCATAAAAGGGTAGTATATGTAACATCATAACCTAACGGGGATGATGTGGAAACGTGTAAGACCATTTTGTGAATTCAAATAAATGACATGTGTGTATCACATCTGAAAACACTGGTAGCGTAGCTAGTGCCAGGAGTAGCTGATGAAAGGATTTGCACAGTCACACTAAACGTCAGTGATTATGTGTTGTTAAAAAGTAGCGCTTTTTTTTAAAGATAGAAACTATAAAGATTTACGCTATATATTAGAACTATATATTTACGCCTACGACACGGGAACCAACCCTTATTTACGCACAATCATAAACAATTACTTAGTACAAAAGACCGGGACCCTTTCATTACATAGATGGGTACTGAAAGTCTTTTATTTCAGTTCATTAGCAAGCCCTTTGTCTTGTAAGTATGAATAGCGTAAAAACGTATAACCACGGCTTCAATTTTTCATCTTTGTCACAGAGAAATAAGGTTCAATTTAATGTCATCTATAAAAGGCGTAATATCATCAATCATACCCTGGGCTTTTCAACTTTTTTTCAAAGGAATAAGGCTCATATTAGTATAATTTACATATTCTTCAAAGGTAGTAAATGAACGAAGAAAGTAAGCCTAATGTGCCCGACCCTAATTACAAATCGATCGGCAAAAACAACTTTTCGTTCTTATCAATCTGGAAAACAGGAAAAATAATACGAAAAAAAAAACTTAAGTAAAGCTAAGAAGAAACAGTTAGTCATTAAATAATTACATACATATAAAACTATATACAAAGTAGGTAGCTTTTAACTGATTGGTTCAGGTTATATTCAAGAACCACTTTACTAATAGACTTAAAGCAATATTGACATCTATTGCTTGCCTCGAAGGATAGTTTTTGCGTGACAAACCTTTAGAAACATGAAAGGTGTTCGCAATATCGAATGGAAGCGTCGTTAACGTCCCAATCGAAATGTTTCCTGTTTCAAGTTCTCGTTTCAACCACTCTTGCAAATTCTGATTTAAGTTCAAGAAGGGCTTAACACTGGACGCGGATTGTAGTTTAAACCTAATTTGAACTTTAAACCCAACTGGGAATAGATGCGTGAAAAAACAGTGACAGTGAGTAATGAACAAACAAATCAATAAACTTGCAATATTTCGCATCTCAAACTGTAGACTACTTTTAATTTTGTCATAGAGATCAAATCATTTTTGGTTAAACTCTCAGGTTGAATTCTCATTATCTTCTAGTGGTTTTGTTTCACGACACACATATTATGTAGGTATTTAAAAGGGTTTGACGAAATTGATTTCTTTTGTATGTGGGTTTGCGACATCGTCTCACCTCGGTTGCCAAGATTTGAGACGTTTTTATTGGCCTTGGTTGTTATTTCTGCAATACCTACCATTTCAAAAACTACAAAAGTAGGTATTTATCTACTAACAAGCCGATCAGGCATGATTCTCCCACACATACAAAATAAAAAGCATAATAATTTCATCACAATAGTTTCTATTGTTATCAACAAAGTGTTTGTTAAACATGCTCCATTATTCAATTAATTCACCACCGATAAAGATCGGACAGTTGTTTGGTTTTAATTACGGTCAGTTTGGGTAAATAATTACCGCGAGTAAATTAAATCGATCGCCAGCCGAGGGCACTGTTTGGCTGGTGGCGCCACACAGCACGTGAAGAGCGAAGCGACAAGCGAACCGGGAAGGTAAAAGTTCATGTTCAAGAAACAAGTCGGTAGCAGAGTTTGTTTACAAAAACTAAATTATTACTTTTTCTTAAAAGAAGTACGCATTCAGACTGAATAATAACTTTCATGTACCTACTACATATAAAAAACTGGGTAAGTACTCTAAGAATAATAAAAAAAAATCTATTAGTATTCTGTTTAAAAATTGCTGGAGTGTAAATTCGTTGCGTACTGAAAAGAGCGGATTGCAGTACTGTTTTTTAAAATTTTTCAGCGAGTGGAGAAAACGTATTTTACTTCGAACTTCCTCAGAGCTAGAGCTAGAGCTAGAGCTGCTTGAAGGCCTCATCAGAGTATGTCAACAGTGAGTGCATACAAACTTCTAGGAAGGACTTTGTCCTTAATAGGTTCGCTGTTCGGTCATCAAGCTACAAGGGCCCTTTCCGAGGTCCGCTAGACCAACCGAGTTAATGAGTAATGACAATGCTGATCGCACTACAAAGGGTTTCCAATGGTTTAAATAATTAATGAACCTGTGCGCAATTCGCTGACAAAGCCTGGGTTTCTGACGCGGAAAAAAGTCTTTAAAATGTTGTACTAATAGTTTAATAACTGTCGAATACTTGAATGGTGACTCTAAAAGTTCGGCGGTAATAAAGACTTTGTTTCAATCAAAAAATCGAAGCTTGAATTTGCTTATACAAAGCATTTTTTCGGAACTATCCGTATTGGCTGCCAAGTGAATTTCCAAGAAAGAACCGTCGCCGTCATGTCTGGAGCGGAGGCATCCGACCATGACATCGTGTGACTGGCCCGCGAGTAACTCGATCCTCAATCACAAACAATTTAACTCAATCAGACGACGGCACTTATCGCCCTCATTAAGAGGATAAAAAGGAGATTAATTTGATATCCTGCCGATATCTCTCAACGTCTATACTCGCTTCAGAGAAGATGCAATGATAAAGAGCCGTTATTGCAAAAGAATGGTAAGTGCAAAGCCGGAGTACACCGCATAGCAAGTCTATTACGACCCACGAGCGCTAACTTGTAACACTCAGGCTCATTCAGCCAACTATTTGCCGCGGTAATTTAAAAATGCACCGGATGTGATTGGGCGAAAACTGTCCGCGAACGCTCTCTGGAAATAGGGCAATTCACCCGCAGAGACAATTGAAATAAACGCGAGTGCACAGGCCCGTGTACCTAAAAGTTATAGGAGCTGTCTTTCGTTAATCTGAGAACATAACTCTTATCACAATTAACCAAGGTTCGTTTTCCCATGCGGCTATCGCACAGCTTGCAAGTCAAGCGCTTGCTTCGTGAAGGTTTTTCTTCTTTTTGTTTCCGTTGCACAGTTTTATTTTAAATCTGCGGCTCTAACGAACCGAGCTCTTGTTACGCGACAGGCCGCGCGTGCAGCTGTCGCTTCCACGCTGCTTCGCTCCTGCTCGGAGCGTGCCATAATTACCGTTTACTTTTCATAGCGCTGAAAATAATAAACGCATAATTACCGAATGCTAACAGCTATATAATGATAAGCAACTTTACAAATTGAATGACGATCTTCTCTTAGTATATAAATCCATAAATATTCTAGACGTGCGTCGTTCGTGGACCATATTGTGTTACCGCTTGCATTAGCGTGCGTTCTCACGGAACAAACCTGTCCCCAGCTCGAGGCCCGCCTCCGCCAATCTCTCGCTGTTCCTATATGAATTCACGTGCCTTTGTATCGCTTCGTTTACTTTTTTGTAGTCTGATTTATCAAAAACCGCCGCCTCCTTGTCCAAACGAATCGACGCTATGTCCTGTCGCTCGGTGAGAATATTTGCGCACTGTCTCTGTGATACACTTTAGTATGTCGATTTCTTACAAGCAAAGTGGCGGCATTTTACAACAAAACCTCGAGTGTTTTATTACGGTGAGTTTGGCGCATCGACATTAAAATTTATAGTTCTATTGTCAGGCAGCGCGTCGCAATAAAGCGAGCTGAAGTTCCAACGTGAAAATTTCGGCTAAATTGTGCCACGATCACAACGTACCAAAGTTTATAACGGGTAAAGTTGATCAGAGAAACCTTAATAGTTCTCAAAATAATGTAATGTGTCGCTGGTGTGTGGTGGGGCTTGACACGCGTAGGGCGCGCGTCTCGGTGCTAATTTCGCACACCGCGGGCCATTCGCCGGCCGGCGCGCCCGACGCAACGCATATAGCCAGTCTAATTTAGAATCAGTGGAATGCCCAGTGCGCCTCGCCATACAGTCTGCCTCTATTTGCTTTTATATTTGTAACAACACGATGACTGCCGCGATTGAGTGCTCTAACCGACGCTTGTTTTGTTGCAGGTAATATATCCAGCGGATATGATGCAATCCACCAACAATACGACCTCTTATATGAGTGAGTAATAAGAAAATGAGTATAAAACAACCACCTTTGTTTATACATATATATGAACGTTGGTGTGAGTATTACAGTTATCATCAAAAAGCTTAAACCTGCGGCGAAACTCCCAAATTATTCCGTTCAGAGATCTCATAACAGTTCAATAAAAACGTTGAATAAATTAACGTCTGAGCGAAAATACGTGTTACCGCCTGGAGATTTAATTAAAGGGGCTTAAGTGGCGTAATTAGAAGGTTCGTGCCATGACTGAAACTTGAGTCAAGCACAGCCTGAGCGTTGAGCAGAGAGGTTTAACACATAAGGTCTCCCGCTACTCGCCACCTCAGTCATTTTAGAATTTCTTCACCATACCCCACAGACAGGCCCGTGCGCCCCTATGCTTGCATACTTTGAAATTAATTGCTCAACGCTTCGCTCATCGCTCAGTTTAGAGCCAGAAGTAGTAACTAAGTAGGATCGACTGCTTGCTGCTGATGTGCTGACCTTGTATAGATAGATACCTATTAAAATTTGAATAGCGTACTCATATGGCACTGACGCCCATTTACGAGTAGTTAGCAAGTGTATACTTACATAATAAATATAATTTATATAGGATATCAAAATTATACATGTGGTTTTATTGAAGAAAAATACTTTAAATTTTGAATATGAATTGAAGTTAAAAGTTAATAAGTTACCAATCCTGTAATTAAGGATTGTCTGCATAATTATCAATTTGTTCCAAAAAATATGTGAACTGCGAAATATGGCTTCCAGAATATACAAATACAAATATCGCGCATCTGATTGTTTTACGCGGTTCAATAAATAATGTCATAGCCGCTGTATACATCCGTGTAGCAAACAACGGTATTGCTTTATTGAACCGAAAATGCAAGTCGTATCGATCTATTCTGTTTGGTAACAAGCCTAGTATATATACATATAGTTATAGTGAAAGGAATAAAATGCACAATACACGCTACGACATTTTTGACTCCACTACAACAGCTACGCAAATATCGTAGCTCCGTAGCCGTATCGTAGTAGAAATCATTCAAAATCAGGATTCAAAAACTATGGAAATTAATTCCGTGATTTAATTTTGCTGTACAAAAAACACATCCTGTAGCAGCTGTACAAACAACTCTAGTTGTACCGCGCGCGGCGCTCGCAATAATGTCGTAGCGCTGTCGTAGCCCCTGCGTAGCACTTATTGTTTATTCACTATTTATTTTTATTTATCTGCATTGTTTTATTTGTTTGTATATTTTTATTTATACAGGGTATAAATAAGTAAATACAGGATATAAATAAGTAAATTTTAATTTCGTTTTAGTTATGTGATACAAATGAATACACAGAATGAATTTCTCTCTTGAAGTACTCACTACTGAGGATCGCGACCTCTCATTAAAACCTTTTCCGTACTAAAGTACTCTATCTCGTCCGATCCGATCCTTTGCGACATAGATGGCGTTGTGAAGCTGGGTGTCGAGTGTGGTAACGGATGTGGACAGAACACATGTATGTGATACTGATAACAAAAGTGGAGCTCTGATGGTGCAGTGGTAATTCGCCTACCTTACGATCCGAATGTCGTAGGTTCTAACCTGGTCATGCACCAATTGATTTTTCCATTCGTAAAATTAGTGTGCGCAATGAGGACCAGTGCAAAACATCGCGAGGAAACCGACACACCTAAAAACCAAGAATTCGAAGATGTGTGTCATAGCCTCGAAGGCTAATATTATTATAAGCGGCGAAGTGCTTGCAACCTGTACTATGAAAAATGTGCCAAATATAGTGTTTGAATCCCTGAATTTATCCCTGAAATTGTCTGAATACCTGAAAAATCTAAGTAACTGGAGGTCTAAGAAAAGTACGCAACTTTCTAATATAAATAGTCGTAAACTGCTTATAAACGAATCCAACAGCACCCGGTGGCAGGCGGCACTCGTCCCAGTAGCCCCTTATTGTGTCAGAGCAATGTATCATCATCGAGCTACAAACCGCTCGGCAAGCTATGCACCGCCGGCCCCGCCATCCATCTCAGCCTGTGACGTGTCATCTATCTCCGTAGCTCGAGATTAGGGTTAAGATATAGGTGCCAATACTCCATGAGCTCTGGTTTTTATGAGAAACGTCGTAGTATAGCAGAGACTTCAAATGTCAATAACATTCACTTACATCATATCGTTTTATTCTGACTAAGTTATCTAAACTAATATTATAAAGAGGAAAACTTTGATTGTTTGTTTGTTTGTTTGTTTGAAATGAATAGGCTCCGAAACTACTGAACCGATTTGAAAAATTCTTTCACTGTTGGGAAGCTACACTATCAGCGGGTGACATATTATATTTTCAAAAAAATTAGGGATCCTTACTAAAACTTCAATAATGTAAGCCAAGGTGTAAAAAAATTACCTAAAATATTCTTTATATCGCGTGCGCTGCGAAAATTATTGACGATAGAATAAAAGAATGTACTACGACTTTGTAGAACACATCATTATTTACAAAAAGTGTCGCGATAGCATATGTCCAATTATTATAGAAATGCCACAATAAGAGTTCTTTTATTTTAAAATTTTACTTGAAAGGCTACTCTTAGAAAAATGCTCTTTATTTGTATCTTAGTATTAATCCTTATCAAAATAAATCACATCATATTCTAGACTGCTTCAATACCTTTATATAGTTTTTTGAATTACTCAATTCGGACATTCCCTTCAAAAGATACCATTAAATTAAAAATGTAAGCAATAGAAAAAAGTAGCGTGAGAGCCGCGCTAGCTTATGCACTGTAGGCGTCACTGGGTATGTGTACAGGATGGAGTCAATGTGAAAAAATAAATAAAAATATAAACAAAAAAATACATTATAATAAATAAAAACTTCATTAAAATAATAATACTAAAACTTTCTATACTTACAATTTTCTTTTTTAGTAACCTGACGCAGGGTATGGTTAGACGTATGTGTATTATAAATATTGAATTTTGAAATTTTTGTTAAATTTGAGAGCACTGGTGGTGTAGTGGTAGCATCCCTGCCTCACGATCTGAAGGTCATGGGTTCAAACCTGGTCATGCACCAATGTGTTTTTCTATTCGAACAATTTATGTGCGCAATGCCTGTGTTCTTAAACGGTGAAGGAAAACAGCGTGAAGAAACCGGCATACCCTAGAACCAAAAGTTCGAAGGTGTGTGTCATAGGTTAGTATTCTTATAAGCGGCGATGGGCTTGCATCCTGTCATGTACGAGTACCTACTCAAAGATCAAAGTAACTAGAAATCTGGGAGATATCTACCGAGCCTGGGAATTACAGTCGTGACCATTTATAGGTATATATAAATACCCGTGCGAAGCCGGGGCGGACTACTAGTCATATAGATTTGTAAATACCTACCTAGGTTACGTAAACGTTCAGAAGACAACAATGTTTTCTATTTCCAAAATTAAAACTACTATAAAGAAATAAAAATAATCTTTTTTCTATATCTATCTCTAATAAAGGATTGGAAACTTATTTAAATTTTCTGACTTTAAAAAAACCCCGGGGTTTTAATTGAAACTTTGTCACCTCAAGCATATTTGATGTCTTACATCGTCATAGTACAACTAATGCATTCATTATCTTTTATGTATCTAATGAGTCCATAAAAAAGGGTACAATACATTAAAGCGGCGCGTATTGATACGCATACGTGACAATAATTGCTTCATCTTCTCTATTCATCGAAATCGTACCAGCTTTTTGACGCATTAATAATATTAGGTCGACAGCCGTTGCATAAAGTAGTTACTTATGTTTACTTAGTGGAAAGTGGCCCTAAGGTTTTTAAAACATTCCACCCACGCGCGCTCAATAATTGTAATTGTACAATAAAACTAATTTTATTCATTAAATATTACTGTTTTACGTTATAATTCAGATTGTTATGTTATTAAATTTCCATTTTAATTGGTTCATTCTTGTTGTTGTATTAAGCTATTAATGTAACTCATAATGTGATCAATGAGTCGTGAATCTATCTAACTTATCAGCGGAGAATTACGTTTTTATGTTCTTTTTAATGCTAATACACTTGAGTTATTGTCGATTTTTGTTTTTATAATACTCTCAATACGTATTATACCTATGCCATAATAATAAAAAACACAGCCAATTTGGGCTAAAACAAGTTAAATCAAAAAAGAAGTGCGTATTAGTATCGTATGCATAAAATGTAAAAAAAATATTGAATAGTATTAATATACCATCTGGCAGCAGCAGATACAAAAGATGTACATTACTTTAATGTTGTCTTCCTTTGGAAACAGATGAGACTTTTAGGTATATGAGTATAATGAGGGTATGGTATGCAATATAAGTAAGAAAATTACTGAGTACCGCCCATAATAATAATAATCATCAATTACAATATACAACACTATCCATTACGGTATATTCCCTGTATTGCCTGTCGATAGTCTACCATCAGGCACAGAATACCACGTAACTGCAAGCGGTATAGATTATGAACAGGCAGTGGCTACCGTCATTACCGCCTAACTACATTGTTACTTACTTTAAAGTTATACGAAGCTATCGATAGTGTATTACGATAATAATATATAAAATTGATTTTGATTATAGCATTTATTGAAGGTCGGAAGGACAATAATATAGTATTTGAGTGAAAAAACATTTTGAAATGAGCCTCATAACAACTGGAAATTCTATTGATAAATGAACTGGAAGTAGAAGTTTGAATAGATAAGCTTTCGATTCATAATGCATATAAAAGCGCAAAGGGCGTGCGACAGCGCCGCCATTACCGCATCGCGCCATTATTTACAAAAGGAAAGCAATGGCGCGGCAAAGCGCATAATATACCGTTATTCAATATTCAGTAGACGGCGTGAAATTCCGCGAAATTTAATAGAGTTTTGAGTCCTGGTTGTGGTATAAGAGAAGCGGTGAGCGATGCGACTGGGATGGTTGAGATTTGACCAGTTATTTGAGTCCTCAGCTTAGCTATTTCGACGACGGAATTATAATTATGTTTCAGCGCTTTCTATGTCGACCTAATTTCATCGTAGATAAAGAACAATATGAAACGCTGTGAAAGTGAGTAATATAAATAAAGAGTGGTTACCCGTGGTCACGGTGGATTGACCTATTAGTGAGTCTATGGGTAATTTTTAATTTTAATTACCCGTGGTTCCATGGCGTTAGGGAATGTTACCGGACTAAAACAGACTACCTGGTACCGTACGAGCGGCTGCGAATTTATGCTCGTGCTGAACTATTGTCTCTGTAAATAACAATATTCGCAATTTACGCCTCGCTTACCTTACCGCCCTGCCGAAACTAGGGCGTCATCCAATAAAACTATAGATAAGTACGAGAAAGATTTAATATAGAAGCATAACATTTTTCTTAGAGCACCTTTCTTACACGTTATGTATTTGGATCATGAACGCTCTGTTTAGCATTTATATGATGCTACCGCGCACAACTTGCTTCGGATAGATTTATAAATCAATTGGAATTAAATAATGTACAAATTTCGTAACAATCGTAATTTCGTTTAAGGTAGAGTTGCATTGCCTTACCTAGTATCTTTAGTGCAAGTCCAAACTGCGTTTGTAGGTATTTCCGATATTGTCTTGATCGAAACACGTCTTTTATAGTTTTTGTCACGGAAACCTCATTTCAACGTTTTCATAAGCCTTGTTTACAGAGGTTTGCATAGTGTTTTACTGGGGTTAATACAATTTTCTAGTTGTCTATGAAATACTGAATTCGAATGAAAGGTCGAACGATAGTCTAGAGGTCACCATATAAATTAAAGACAAGTCTTTTACATTACGAATGTAGTGTAAAAAGTTTTAAGAAATCAAAAGTTCTCTTTTGTATTCCTCAGCAAAATACACGAGGCAGGTGAAAAATACCTTGTTTTCAAGAAAGCCTGGTTTTCACAATAAATGTAAACATAAATAATTGTAGCAAGCTGTAGACGTAAAATAAATTATCTTTAACATAAGAATTTATTTTCGTAAGCTCGAGAAAATATTGCGAAAGAGATTAAAAAAATATATAATCTCAACGAAGCTCGGAAAAAATCCCACGTGCGTTTTTCGTGTTTTTCAAACGCTCGTGAATGGGACCGATGGCTATCCAATAAGTTTTCTAAATCATCCTCCATACAATCGAGATTCGATGCATTTAAAGTAGCGATTGTTATTGCTAACTTATAGTTAAATTAGCATACAAACAGAATCTAATCACATTCATGTTTATTTATTATCCAACCCATATTCATTTAACGTTATACTTGAGTACCTACTTATTTATATTTATACAAAACTCCAAAATTCTGTATTAATAAATATTAATTATTACGTTTATGCCTGTGGCTTAGCAAAGTTCGAAGCCACATTTCTAATATTTATCAAAACAGTACAAGGTATTTAAGTTTATTATAGTTCCATAGATATTGTTAACATGGTAACAGACACTGCCTCGCGTGCACCTACCTTTAACATGATTGAGTACTGCCTGAAGAATGAGAGGCTTTATGTCCTGAGCTTCACGCCACGCTTTACATAATGTAACCGCTCGCTCACAGCGGACGCTAGCGCGTCGCGCGGCGTGCATGTAGACGCGGCGTGGTGGCAGAAGCGGCTAGTCAAAAAAGATGTTGCTGTAATAATTTGTAATTCATAATTGTAGTTCGTGATTTATACTTCTTTACTCATCAGAGCGTAAAAACAGGAAAAGAGACCGACGTTAAATATTTTTTGACTTTCAGAATGCGGCCTGATTCTTTTTATGAACTAAAGTTAATGCTATAGTAAATGGCCGCTTTAAATTGAGAGAGGCCAAAAATTAGATATACTTTATTTGATAGGCTCTGTCGCCTTGCAAACAAAAACAATACCTAGACTGGAGTTTTTGCGGTAGAATTACTCCTCACTTATGTGTGAGTTTATATCCTGAATAACAATTTGTCCGAGATTGTATTGTGATATTTTATCAATGTCAAATGTATGATCCAGTTTACACGAACATGTAGTGTAGTCGCCTTGACGTGCGAATGCACTTGTAGATAGATTCTCTTTCACACACTATGCACCATAATTCTTGATAACAAATCTAGAGTTTGTCGACACGCAACCTAGTTAAATTCAGCAGCAGTATTCTCCCTAACTAATGCTAATTTACCTGACCTTGATGCATATTTCCCTCGGTAAATACTTACCCTTATTAGATTCAGGGTGACCTAGGTGAATGCATTAGCTACCTACATTATTTATTTCGTTCAAATGTCACGGTTCCAAGTTCCAACATGCGATTTTTCTAAGAAGTTAATCCAAAAAAATATGTGTTCTAAAAAGAGTCAAAAATAATATTCACAATTTTCAAGTGAAATACGAGTACCTACAGATACTTATGTAATCTGGTAAATAAGGTTCTTGTAGAAGTCATTAAATTACATACAATACAAATTTTGTTTCTTAATGGAGTTGGAAGAGTTAAAGGTTAATTTAAAAGCATAGGTACGTTTTTAAAGTTGAATATACAATCACTACATAGTTATGACGGTCGTATAAGAGCACTGCAAAAACTTACAGTTTTTCCCATAAGTATTTCTGGACCACTGGACAAAAGTCTTATTACCTGAACCGCTTAGTATTACACCTGCGCAAAACATCTCCAAAATCTGGCATCATTTAAAAATCGTAAAAAAACTAATAGCGGATGTAGAGGATGTTCTAATTTAATTTTATTGCGGTATTGAGATTGAGACAATCACGTGGAATATTCATGAGATGCGGCCCACGCTGTTTGTATTCTGAAATGATTTATGCACCACTTATGTACACCTACAAACTAACTAATATGTACCATAAAATGTTTCAAAACATGTGTGTTAAACTTTTTAAAGTGAACCGCATGTGATTACAAACGCATAGCGGAGAGTTTATTTACTTAGAATTAAGTCTATATTTGCTTAAACTGTGTCAAAGTTTGGTTTAATACCATATACGTATTTTGTCCGCTTAACTTATTAATGATTGATTGATCGGTTCTTTTAAACTAAGCTGGAAGATTGTAACTAGTTTATTGTCGATCTAGTTGTCGTAAACTCTTGGATTTATGACTTGGTTTACGTGTTAGAGCAAATTGCGGTATCTTAACATAGTAACTATAACAGATCACTGTGTCTTAATAGGTAGCCTGATAATCAAATTCACTTATTGTAAATTTTAGATAGAGCGGCAACTAAACTGTCAGATAAATTTAAATATTATCCGCAACCTTATTAGACAACTTCTGTGCCACGGTGAGTGATTTGACAGCTGAGACGAGAATTTATTCCCATCGCGGGATAAATGATGGTCGTAGTACTACGCATGTCTACAGGCTCAATGCGTATATTTCTGACAATATTCATTCCATAAAAGCCAGTCGTTATAACAAAGAGTATTGCTATAAACGAAAAGGAAATGTATTACTGTTAAAAGGAAATGTTGTACTTGGTATATCAAAAATATGCAATAGCTTAGTGAAATATTACAGCCAGCGTCAGTTCCGTCCAAACAGGAAGTGCTATTGTGCAGAGCTCGGACGCGATTGAAATGCTTATCCTATTCTGAAAGGCTACGCTGGCTCTGACTCTTTGATCTGTGAAAAGGAGTAAACCTGCTTTGACTCAACAAGAAATATACAAAGCATAATACTCAAATTGCTATAATATTCATGACATTTTACTAGTCTCGGAAAACTTGATGATATAATATCAGTCTCGATGACAAGCTTGCAAGATTTGACGAGATTTATTTCAATCTCCTTCCTAAGCTACCATCTAAAGGCTTATTCCCAAAGTACTCCATTCTTTTGTTCAAAAAAGATAAGAATCTCGAACATTAGTTCCCAATCTACTCCAAAGAATTATTATTAAAAAAAGGTAAAATAAAAATAGTGCGTTTAAGTTTCAAGACTACTCCATTCAAAACATCGAAACAAAATAATGTTAGGAGTACAGTCTGTCACAGTATTTCTGTAATAAAATTAGGTATGCTGGCAAAAGTTTTCTTCAAATTAGGAATTTAGAACGTTTACGTCTGCGGTAAATAAAGTAAATTGTAATATCACTTCAATATCACTTAGGTACATACTTTTAATGCATTATTATTTAGAAAAAAAGGTTTGTTTACACCTAGGTATGTTAATGTTACAAGCAAATACCAAATTACAAATGATTTAATTTCTGATAATAAGAGCGCTGGTGGTGTAGTGGTAGCACCCCTGCCGAAGGTCGTGGGTTCAAACATGGTCGTGCACCAATGAGTTTTTCTATTCGAAAAAATTATGTGCGCAATGCCAGTGCTCTTAAACGGCGAAGGAAATCGTGAGGAAACCGGCATACCCTAGAACAAAAAATTCGAAGGTATATGTCATAGGTTAGTATTCTTATAAGCGGCGATGGGCTTGCAACCTGTCACGTACGGAATACTAACTACTGTGCAAAATGTGGGCATGTACCAAATGTCATGTTTGGACTTGCCTCTGACTACCCCCTTTAGATATCCTCAAAGGTCTAAGTAACTAAAGATCTGAGGAGATATCTACCGAGCCTGGGGATTACAGTCGTGATCATATTTATTTATTTATTTTATTTTTTTATTTCTGAATATATTCTAAGACCTAATATGTCTTGCATTAGCATAATGTATAGCTGAAGAGACTGATTTTTACAGGTAAGTTATAATAACGGGTGTTTTTTAGAGGCGAAGAACTTTAAACTGAAATAAAACAGAGAAAAACGTTATTAATTTATACATCCAGTTGGCTTTATTCATAGCGTTTTTTTTATTTCAATTTAAAGTTTCTAAGCTTTTAAAAAAACACTCTTCTGTTAATACGTCATGGTTTTTTTTCTATCAATATTTATGGTAAACTTCTAAATTTTGGTTTCTCATAATTAAGTAGGTAGGTATATTGTTTTTTTTTATTCTACCGTCTATTTTTGAAAATGTGTACCTACTTATGTTGATCTTCTTCTTCTTTTTCTTGATGTTGATTAGATTAATTTTTTTTTTTTTAATCAGTTAAGTACTGTATTTTATTTTAAATCTTCATTCATTTAGGTTCAGGTAAGGCATTTTATGACGTTATAGGCGGTTATCGCTATAATAAGAGTAGAAAAATCTGTTTATTGTACTATTAAAATATGTATTTCTTAAGCTGACTGTACGTCAGTTACCTTGTGGAGTATAATGCGAAATAAATCAGTATTATTTACATTACTGATGACTAATATTAAATGTTTGGAGGAGTTTGAGAACGAATGTATGAGATAATTATTTTTGGACACCAGTAGGGTGGAGTCGAATTTAACTAAAAAAACAATATTTTGTTTGTGGAGTAGTTTGAGAATATTTCTTGGAGTACTTTGGGAACAAAACGTGGAGTACTTTGGGAATAAGCCCATCTAAACAAGACAAAAAGGATATTAGCCTTAGTCCAAGTTGCTTTAAATAATAGGTAATATTATGTTTTTGTTTTCGTAGTTGTATATCGTTATATTAGCTCCATATTCTCAAAAAAATAATGCTGGACAATCCCCACAGCATCATCTAGCCCCAAAGTAAGCTACTCGAAGCTTGTGTTATGGGTACTAGATAACTGATATATTTAATACATTAGATACATAGATAGATATTTTTTATTATACATAGAAAACACCCAGACCAACGGAACAAATTTCTGCAGACCGTACACAAATTTGTTCCACGGCGGGAATTGAACCCGCAACCTCTTGCGTCGCAGGCGGACTCTCGCCCGCTGCACCACTGAGGTCGTCAAAGCGAATGGGCTAGTAAATGAAGATTTAAAATAAAATAATTTTGCCATGTTTTCGAACGGATTCAAACATTATAATTACTTAGGTACCTAGGTATTTAGGTATTTAGTAAAGTACCTATTTTGAAAAACATGATACTACCTCGTTCCACTTAGTTTAAGTTAAGGTGTCCGCTATTCTATTCGGTGTAGGTGCCAACTTCACAGAATACCTAATAGTAAAAACCAAGGTAGATATCTATTTCAGTCAAAGCAAAAAACTGAACAAAGCGTTTTCACGCGCAAAAAAACACGTCTCGGTTTTTTCTTTTTACAACCTAATTAATGAGAATTCTGTTCATATCCAACGTCAAGAACAAAACGACCTACAGTTTTGGGCAGGGCCGTAACCAGTATTTTTCTCAAAAACCTTAAAAGTATACGACACTGATTATAGTTTGGTATATTGTATAGCAGGCTTTAAAATAAGCATTTAATGTTTACACTCCACTATGAATGAGTTGTCCATTGATCGCAGTAGCGTTGACTGTTTTCTATACCGGTACGATGACGCCAAATATAAGACCTTGTCCTTAATTTCATGTACTCGCCTACTGTATAAAATGTTTATGTTATGAGCATGATAAGTTCTTAAACGATGCAAACGGCCCCTGGCCCCACATCGGTCGGTCGGTCGCTTCGTACGGTGGTGTCACAGAACAATGCGCGAGCGCAGCCTTGAACGCGGCCAGGGCGTCGCTCTCGGTCGACATTGTGCCAAAAGTAATTCAATATTATTTATGTACAGCACTTGCGGCGAGTTCACTAATTATTACGCAAGCTTTACGACATGGGAAATACACCAGATATGTACTTCAGTAATTTATAGCCAAGTAATTGGTGTAATTTTTGTTAAAATAAGCAAAGATAAGTTAAAAATAAGTTGTGCCGCCTGCCGATTGCTTCGGTTTGAATACTGTTTTTTGCATGGAAAGGGTTAAATGAAATAAATATTGATATATTTTTTACCAGGTCTTACACAGTAACACTAACGAGTCCCAAATATTATTGTTTTCTGTGCCTAAAGTAAGCAAAGAAGTACTGGAAACTGAATATTAATACAATGTTTTACATACTTTTTTATGTAAATATTATAATTCTATTACTATACTTCTATTCTACTTCTGATAGGCGATAATAGTATTTTTTCGACGTAAGTACTCTTATACTTAATGTAAATGTAAATGAATGAGCTCTCCTAAAAAAGCTCCTTATATCTAAAATCACTTCAGCGAAGCAGCTTATGAAAGTTAAATCTCCGCAAAAATGTTTGAATCACCACAGTTGAAACATACATTTACATATGTAAACAGCAAACATATTTCAAGAGAAAACTGTCTTCTAGCGATACTGTGTACACACTTAAAGCATCTTCAAGTCGTTTTTCAAATCAATGAACTCAGACGTCGCTACTCAAATAGTAATCTTGATTTAAGTAAGTTATCCAGTAAAGTTATCAAAGAATTCCGTTTCATCTCCCGTTTTAGATCTGACGGAACGCTTTGGATCGTATTTAATAGTATGTAGGTAAATATATTTTTTTGTGTTGTTATGTACTGTTTTCTTGACTTTATACCTGCCAATGGTTATCTGAATAACAGTAAAGAAAACAGGGTCCATTTCTCTTGCCGAAAGCACATTTTGTACATAAGTTTCATAACCAAAGCTTAGTTACGTCAGCATCTTCAAAGAATCGATAGAATAAACGATTTCAGGCTTACCTTGATCGTGAATAGTGTATAAAAAATTCATATCTTCGATTGTTCAAAGACTAGAACTTTACCCTTGGAAAACGAGAAAGAGTTTTATGCAAAGCTTTTAGTTATTGATGTTCCGTATCAGTAAATTTAGGCACAGTCAAAGTTATGGTATGGTTTGTTCCAGGAGCCGCATGTAATGGTCACTGCTGCGGCCGGGGGCAGGAGACACAGCTGCGACTGGCTCTGAGGCGGACGGCGGAGAGCATAACGGCCAAGTCTACACGGTGGACCAGTGACTTGCTGCTTTCTACCAGGCGAACACTGCAACGTGAGTACACATGGTATAATTGTATAACTAGCTGCAGTAGTTAATCGAGGTCCGCACGGTACGCGACCCTGAAAACACCCATAAAGTCGTTTGTTGAAGCCGTATTTGAGACACAAAAACATTTATAAACCTATATATTTAAATGTGGGTATAGTTGTAGGTATGTATTAAAATTAAAACGGACTTTATGATGGTTTCTGCAGTGGTTGTGAAGAAGACTGATAAATAGATTTTCTTGAAGTCCATCCCAATTCCTTATGATCAGCGGTGTCAACCAGGAGCTGACGACGAGTGAAAACGGCATAGGTATTAGTGTTTTTTAGTCTTTCAAATTTACACTAACCCTAACTAACTGTTTCAAAAGAAAAACTTTGCTCATTTATACATATTTAGCTGTATTCCAACTAAAAGGGCTCGGTGAATCAATTTACATTTTATCCGGAGCCGAGCTTTTTCTAAACCTTTTTCGTGTTCAGAGCTACGTTACTGTTTGAAGCACAATTTACGACTTAACTTAAACATTTTAAAACAGCGATTATGCTACAGCGTTTTTTAGTTATAATAAAAAATAATAAGCAAGCACTTAGTCACACTACACATAATTTTTTTACTTAATAAAATACAGTGAGTCGCGATGTCGAAATTGTATTGGCACTTAGCGTGATTAACGCGCCGAATAATTGCTCCGACAACACTGAAAAGCTTAAAGATTCTTATCGGGCCGGTAAATACTAATTCCGTAGACCTGTATTCAATTTCCTTTATCCAAATAACCGTACCTGACAACTTGAGTATAAAATACAGGTTTGAATTTCCAAAGATCAATGAAGCCAGATGTAACACATCATAACCGCTGAACAAACAGGGCCTACCGCAACCGTGAGCGCAGTCAGCCATCGGGCACTTACAACAATAAATACAGGGGAGGGATCGGCTAGATTCATCGAACAATAGTTGTTTAACAAACACTCCCGACGCGCCGACAAATTGGGCACTTTGTGTGCCGAAGGCCTGGCGCATAGCAAACAGTGTATACCCGGTTTAGGCGCTCGATTCGATGCGGGTGATGAAATCTCTGACACTTTCGTTGCTAAGACAATAAACGATGAGTGGTTCTAAAATTAATTTGGTATTTTTCATCCTTATACTTTTTACCCGACTGCAAAGCGAATGAGGGTGTTTAGGAAAAAAAGTGTTAAGGGTGTAAGTATGTGTATGTTTAAATGTATGGGAGCTTCTTTGGCTGTCGCTGTAGCCCAAACGGCTAGACAGATTTTAACAAATGAGGTGTTGTTCGATTTGTCTGGATTACAAAACTGACGTACAAAATGTCAAAAAAAAAAATATTACGGCTGTAAAATCTATTTTCAGTTACGTTCAGTCGGTTCTTATTCAATTTTTGAAATAAATAGGTAGGTACTAGTTCATCCTTACACTTTTTTATGAATAGTTTGGATACACTTTTACCCATTAGTATCTACCTAATCAACATATCAAGATTCACCTTTTGCACTATTCGACACTTGAACTGTCTATCAAATTGGTGCTTGGTTTTCGTACAATCAATCATGTATATCCAGTAGGTACCTACTAGTTTTTTCGATGAGCACAGGTGTAAGTTGAAATTTATTGAACGCAAAAACAAATCAACGCACCACGCAATTTGCATAAATAAATGTTATTACGTTTTGTAGATTTATGATGGATAATTTAATGGTAGCGTCTGGTTGTACATATTTAAGTTTAAATTAGTTTTATTTGCGTGCAGTAATTTTGTATTCCATAAAAAGTAATGGCTGTTGCTATTACGTCGCCGCGGGTTCATATACGACGTCGTTAACGCGAATATCAAAGATGCTTTGGTAGCTTCATTTGAGGTACCTATTATGAAAATGAAATTGCATTTATGCAGTCATGTAAGATGTACACAAATTACTTGAGTGATCTACTTGCAGGCACTAAACCCACTGGGGAGTCGTGGCAATCACGAATCGGCAAAGATGCTACCAAAAAGCGATTTCAAGATTATTCTTTACTAGCTTCCGCCCGCGGCTTCGCCCGCGTGATACCTTGAAAAACCAAAACAAATCTATGCGGGAGCCTTATACTTTTCCGGGATAAAAAGTAGCCTATGTGTTATTCCAGACCATAATCTATATCTGTGCCAAATTTCATTCAGATCCGTTCTGCCGTTTTAGCGTGAAAGAGTAACAAACATTAAACATACATCCATCCATCCATCCATCCTTACAAACTTTCGCGTTTATAATATTAGTAGGATCTAAGTGTGGGTTAAATAAAAATTTAAAAGTCGTTTTTATCTCAATCTTACTTTACGTTTTAATGTTGCTAGCGTACTATGACGCTTTCTAGCTTAGTGTGGTGATAAACAAAGCTATTATCTTCCCTCAGAAGTAGCGTAGCGGTCTAACTAAACAAATCTAAATAAATATGTTAAGATATGTTCAGCGTCTCTATAAAGATCTACTAAGCATCTACATAGGTAACTAACGTCCCACGGTCAACTTTTGGATGAGGATATCATTACCCTAAAATGCCTTCAACTAGGTTCGTATACCTACACTTTATTCTTTTCAGTATTTTACAGACCGTTTATCAATTAGGCTTAAATCATTTTTAGCCTAAATACTTTTATATTGGATCCTAGTGTTCATGGCGCTAAGCCCATATAGACTCTCTTCAATATAGCGCGGAGCGGCCCGGCGCGAACATGGGGCCAGAATATTGCCTTATTTATTGCCAGCGGTAGTGCTTCTGCCTTGGTACTTTACGATATAAATCTGTACTTTTATATTGGTTATTGTATTTTATGTTAGCAGTTGAGGTTGTAAACGTTTCAATATAACCTTGCAAGCATTACATGTATAGTAGATTACGCATATATCTAATGAATGCTACCTACGACTAAATTATTTAATATCTCACTTTTTTACGTTCCTCACCTTCAGAGTTATATGTATGTACTCTCTCGATATGTAGGTACATACTCAGACTTGGTTTGTCATTTGGTAATGAACCTCACTTTGCTTTATCAATTATCAGGCAATATTATACATATAAAGCAACAACGTATCGTGATCGAAAAAAATCGCTTAGTGCGTCGACCTCGCTGACAAGTACGAAACAATGAGCCCCACTTCCAACCCCTGAGAGGAAATAGTCAGAGTGTGCTCGACGCGAGGGCTGCGGCTGCCTTCACCTCCAATTCATTGTCGCGCGGCACAGAGTGCCCGCCAGTTACAACCCTATCAAAGTAAGTTTAGCTTACTTTGATAGGGTTGTAACTGGCGGGCACACAGCACAGTGCACAGAGATGATCTAGAAGTTAGTATCGTTTTATTATAATGGTCACGTTGCGAAAAAGTGAGCTTCAGACCACACGCGTCGCGCCGGCCGCTCTCGGCCGGAACTCGGAAGCGCCATGATTTATTATAATTTTTTATTATTTTTGACAGTTTTTCAGTGTAAATAAGTAAAGCTTTTTATATTCTCATTTTTAAATAGAATACACTTGCATACAATGATTCAGAACTCCAGTATCTTTTATTTAAATAAGAAATAATATAATTAAATGAAATTTAAATACGAAATGTTTCTTGCTACAAAAGCTTGCAGCCGTTTCATTTTGCGTTAATCTATTTTAAATTACGGCTATTTTCATAAAACCTACTCAAAAGCAGCAGTCGTACCTACTTACTTGAAAAATACTAAGTTCATTAACTAAAATAGCGTTTGTAGATTAGCATAGCAGCGTTGTTAATTAGCGCAGACAGCACTTTTTAAAGTTAATAAGCCGAAAGGATTGTTTTTTATTATATAAATTGCTAGAACATGGTGTGTTTCTTTATGCTATTTAGTAGCGTAATGTTCTTGGGATTATGGACAGCTGTTTCGTAAAGTGGTTCTGTTTAACTAGTTCCGAGCTGCAGAAGGCTAGCAACTGCCAACTGATATCAAATAGGAGATAGAGCCGTGTCGGATTATCGTGTAGACCTCGAAAAAGCTGTTGGTGCTGCGATGAATGGTTCTGAAAATGTGTCAGCGTTTTCAAACATTGAAATAGAGTTGGTGAAATTGGATTTTCCATGTTACTTCTATTTGAATGGTGTCCGGAAGACTATCCAAATGTTAGAAGATTATCATAGGCATGATATTTGAAATAAAATTTGTCATCATAACGGTAACTTTAGGAAAAAAATAATATAAAACGACAGCCAGAAGGTAACCACTGACGATACAAAAAACGATGAATAAACATAGATTAACCAACAAAAGCCAGGCTTACTGAATGAAGCCACCAGGTACCGTGGATTCAACTAATATCAAAAGCTCCAAAAAACGTAGATTAGGCAACAGTAAGCTTCTAAAGGCTGTTTTCATGTAGAAAGCAATTTCTCTCGGCGCGTGCCTGTCACACAAAGCGCCGGCGACAAAATAGTGTGACGTTTATGCGATGTTACCGTTTGCAAATTCCCATTGAATCCTGCTCAACAGTCACAGACATTGTCCAATTAACCGTCACCTGTCACTCCTGGGTATCGAGTACATGCCATCATAGATGTAGGTACAGTGACCTTTTATAGTT
Organism: Cosmorhoe ocellata; assembly: GCA_963675405.1. Lineage (NCBI taxonomy): Eukaryota > Metazoa > Arthropoda > Insecta > Lepidoptera > Geometridae > Cosmorhoe > Cosmorhoe ocellata. Next base: position 8,931,698 of record OY776246.1, on the reverse strand, counting down.
ACTAAAGAATATTATCTCTATGTGTAGGTATGCCACAGCAAAGCTAAAAAGTTGAATGGTAATGATTTACTTTGCTAATAGGCGCTGATAAACAGCTGCATCGTTTGTGCCCTTAGAGCGATAATCTCCGCAGGCGCCAAGGGCGTCTAGAGGTCCCGTACCTTCGCGCAATGTAGAGACGAATGACACTTATTATTTATTGAACCACCGAGCCGTGTCGGTGAAACACTGAATGCCAGGGATTTATTCCTGAAATACGGCGGAGGACGGTCATCAATCCCCATCTGGGAAATTGAACTTTGATTTAAATAACGTCGGCTTTTTGTAAGGTTCATTTATGAGGGTACTTTTGGGAATGGCTACTTTTATTTTTTGTTTATGGATGACATTTTTTCATATTCTCATGGTAATCTTTACAAGGCAAACGTGTGTTCTGCTGACAAGCTAATCCAAAGCGTCTCTGAAGAGTTATTTGCGGTTATTTTCAAATGGCTGTTTCAATTTAAAAAAATAACTGATGAACTTTTTTCTGTACTCAGCCTATCGTGATCCCTTGAAAAAACAAAGCTTTTACAGCCGCGATATACACAAAACTCACTGTGTACCGTGACAGTCGACAGCCTCACCATTCACACTGCACATTGCGTGTCACAGACACGTCCCACATCCTTTGAAAGGTATTTCGAGTAACACAATTTGAAATTCCGGTTGACGTACCTACCTCCTTTTCACATTTAAAATAGATACGAATGCTCCACCGCCGTCCGCCGCGGCGGCTGAAAGCCTTTTCGTCAAGTACCCATACATCAAAGGGGTTCTCCACCCTTTCCTTACATATTAAAACGACACTATATACACACACCGGCTTCATTTACATAACTTGCCTATTATACGGATCATGTTATGTTTTAACAAAGTTTCCTTTAATTAAAAGCGTGTTATCTTTGTTCGAGGTAGGTAATAAGGTCGGTGAAAGCACAAGTTGAAGTGTCTCAAAGGTATCGGATAAGAGAAGTTTAAATGAATTAATTCCTGAGCGCAGGAATGTCGCGAGGCGTCAGGCTTGTCGCCCGCCGACTCGGACGAGATAACACTAGATATAGCCGTTCCACGGACGAGCAGGTGCTCGCCGCAGCCGAGAAACCGAATACCGACCGAAGGGATGTTTGCTCGGAACTAAGCGTATTTACACTGTTAATATTACAACTTAATTTATAGCATTACAAACTCCGGTATGTAACGAGTTTGTGGTAAACTCGTGAGTCGTCTTACGCAATGCAAACATATTATCCCCCAAGCGGTAAATTTAGTTCCAGGGAATGTGGGCACACGCTGACATTGATTAATGCACTGAGGTTATTTTCAATTTAATACGACCATTTGGCGACGAGCAGAAAGCTCATGAACGTTTGCACTCGATTACAATCTACAAAAATGTTTTTTTTTGCAGAGCATCTAACGGGGCTGTCGCACCAGTCGCAGAACAAAACAGCTGGTTTTTTCACGCAACTGTACCAAGGCCAAGCGATACGAACTCACGGGCCCTTGGCGTCTTTGTACGAAGATATCAGAACTGTGCTCCGGTCCAGTTCCGACCGGGACCTCCACAACATTGCCATAGAGTCCAGCCCACCAAGGGACCTGGTGGACAGTGCGCGGAAATTCTTCAGAGAAATATTTCCACTGGCGTATCTGAACTTTGCAAAACTGGACTCCAAAAAGTTTACGCCGGAGTATGAGGCGTGTTTGAAGGACGCGTATGACGCAGTTCAGCCCTTCGGGGACGTGCCTAACAAAGTAAGTTGATTCATTTTCAAAACTTTCTATTGTTACTATGTAGGTAAAGGTTTTTTTTTCTTGTAACACATTATTCTACTAAAATGTGTACACCTCTACCAGCTCGGCAATTCACTATCGCGATCTCTGGAAGCGGCTCGCGTGCTTCTCGAGATGCTGGCAGTGGGAGCAGGTGCCCTCGCCACTACGGAACATGTGCTGTCCAGCGCCAACGAGGAGTGCTCCAACAAACTGCTGAGGGCCGCGGGCTGTGCGGTCTGTGGGGGCCATGATGTTCGGCCTTGCCGGAACTACTGCCTGAATATTGCTAGAGGGTAAGTTACTGACAGTTATCGTTCAATATTCAATGTAAATGTAAGTTATTTTTAAATGCCTGCAAACCTATGATTAGGTTAGGTTAGTTACCTTGCAAAATGTAGGCAGTACAGAAAATAATCTTTCCTCAAAACATTAATCTGAGTTAGCCAGCACAGCACAACTTCGTAATAAAATTCTGAGAAGCTTCACAGCTAATTAAGTTTCGTGACTTTGAAGTAAAATTATAAAACAAGCGAAATCTCTAGTTTCACTACCCGTACACAGCTACAACTTTTGAAGAGAACTAATTAAAATACCTCTGGAACATAATTTCAGCGAGTCAGCTCTTATTAAATCCCCTTTATTAATTTCACATTTTTGGTTTAAAATCGGCCAATACTAACGCCAAAAAGTTACGAAAGAAGCTTTTATCTATAACAATGGGCTTTTATGCATAATCCTTATCATTATAACTTATAATTATTTATCACCAAGCATTTTTAACCATTTTACCAAGTGAGGGGCAAGATGAGCTGAAGTGCATACATATTGAGTAGAACGGTGATATCTACTAGTTCCTTTCTTGTTGGACTAAGTAAATCCTTCCTTCCCAGGTGCATAGGATCATTGCTATCGCAGCTGGATGGGCCCTGGGCAGGGTACGTGGAAGGCGTGGAGCGACTGACGCGGGTCGATGCTGATGTAGCTTTAAGGCAGCTCGAAGCAAAAGTGCAAGAAGCCATCATGTACTCCTTCGAGAACCGAATTGTTTTGGAAAACAAGGTATGCTCGTGCTGCGTTTATTACCCTCCAAACTGTACCTATCCACATTAAGATTATATTACGGCTAGTTGCCCCCCGCGCCACAAAGGCCATGTAGGTTTATCAAGGTCAATTCAAGGATATAATATATACACCCTTCGTTTAATGATAATTGAACCGTAAATATCTTCAAAGAGAATCCCGTGTATTGTGTGAAAGGTGTTCTTTGAAGTGAAATATGAATATAATTTATTTTTATATGAACTTCAGCTAATTTGATAACAGAATACCCAGCATAAAGTATTCAAGACCCTAAAGTTATATTAAATGTCGCTACGTTAACCTTTCTAATGTAGCTACTGAGTTGTTATAGTCGTGCTGAATGGGTTAATGTTAAATATGCTTAATTTAACCCTCCTCGCGACAGGGTTGACAAAATTCACTAGCCTGGAAACGATCTATTCACTTTCAGCACAGACTACTTACAAAGCTCCCACTTTCGTCACAGAGTCCGTGATATTCACTGAGTCTCATCTTCCGGAGCAAAATGAAAAGACGAGAATTCAACTCTCCGGTTACTTGGCAGAGACTATCCATTGTGTTTTGCGAAGCCTTTAATTTGGAATAGTACCTAAGTTACTTGTAGGGAAAGGAAAACCATTAAATAATGATGTCTCAAAACTTTTGCGAGAACTGCACAGGCACTATTTTTCCTAACGTAGCTGCTCAACAGTTTTTTCTTTGCCTGATTTATTAATAGAGAAGAAGCAAGGCAATTACAAATGTTCATTTCAGAAGCGGTAAATCGTTTTGAACTGTAATTTTGTTCCTCGTCCAAAGCTTAGTGTTCAATTTGTTCACGAACGAGATAATTTTCTGCGCTATAAAATATGACTATGAATTTGCCGTCTAACTATAATTTTGTTTGATTTACCGCAGTAACAGTAACTACTTAGCAGAAGTTCTACATTTCGCACGCGATTTGAACATGAAATTGCTGTTCCCTACAACCAAGACACATAAGAGGCATAAAGTGTGACTCTGTTAAGTCTTATTTAGTTTGCTGTTTCTCAAATCAATATAGAGGTATCAGTTTTTGACAGCGCTTTGCAGGAAATAGACACAGCAAAACGTTAGCACGCTTGAGCCTGGCACGGAGCCACACGTGTCCCGAAGGCCGCTTAGCGAGACATTTCAATTATTCCCTTACTGCCTTCACTGTCCAACATGCCCGCCCGCTTTGCATGTCCATTTCCTCGTAATAAAAGACGGCTCAAACAAGAATCCAATCACTATTACAAAGACGATAGTCTATACGACGATCGTAAAGCGTAGAACCTCTTCTTAGATACGTTTACTACTTATTACGAGGGCATAAACATTGGCGAGGCGGACGTAGGCCGCGCGGGTCAGGCGTGGGAGCGAGTCAGCGTTCACCCACCGACAAAGAATTCGCCATTAGATTATATTAAGGTCTTTTATTTATACGCGTGATATCTAAAATTTATCCAGTAGCTTTGAAGCTTTAAATGTCTAGGTGGAGTGAAAACGGTAAATCTCCCAGGATCATAAATACTCTGCTTAGCGAAATAATCCTGTTTTTATCGACTGTTGAATGCTCGGCCGAGTTAATTTATAACACGAGTCTTTTAGTCGAATTGTCTGGTCAAAACTTTCTGTTTTTGATTTCGTGAGAATATCCTGTCGTGCAATTTATCAAATTAAACGCTATACCAGTTCCTATCTTAGCTGATTTATTGCTTCTTTGATTGCAATGCCTAGATCGATTAACGGATGGTCTGGTTAAGCTAACGAACTTGAATGGGCTCTGCTTAGTGATTCATGCTATGGATAAGCGATCCGACACATTAAATAAACTTGGACAAAGATTCGTGCATTACCTACCTCTAGAAATTGCTACGACAATTGCTACGACAATTTCTAGAGGTACGCATGCACGAATGAGTTGAACAGTTAGAAAACAAATGCAACGCATTAATATTCCAGAATTGAGGATTTCATGCATCAACCAGACCCAAAAAAAACTTTGACAAGAGTTCCAGCTTCTTTGTTTATACTGGTTTGGCTTAGCTTTACTTTTTACTGTAGACATAGTTAGGTGCGCATAGATAATTAAGCATGCCCTTGAACCACGACAATCGCAAGTCACATATGGTGGCAGGAGACAAATCGCAGACCGTATCCGTTGAGTCACAGTCTACTCATAGCCACAGTTGGTTATGTCATACACAAGGTCACTATTTCCGCTTTTAGGCGCCGGTCGTTATTGCTTTGTTATTCTTTAGGTGTGAGTAGTTTACATAATGTTTCAATGAAGCTTCTTTAAGAACTAGCTTCTTAAAGAAGCTTCATTGAAACATTATACAGCTTTAAAAAAACTGTCATTAAAATTTAATGTAACTAGTTCCTACTACCTACGCTCAGTTACCAAATCAAACCTCAAAATGATATTTATCATAAGCACTCTAGTTCATGAACTCTTACCAAAACGGCCACCCAATACAAGTGCCATTGATGATGAATCATGTCGCTTTCAATAGACAATATTCTATTTCAAAAGGAATTCTAACATCTAAGCTTTGTGTTCTAGAAAGCTATCGAATGTCACTGTAACAGAGAGCTCTTTGTCACAGAACTGTGTCAAGATCTTATGATAATCATCTTTGCTGCGACTTAAAATATCAAATGCCAAAGATACACAAATGTACAAAAGTCAATAACTTTTAAATTAAGTAAAAGTCCCTCACAGTTCATCAAGTCATATACTTGTAGGTACTGCTGACGATTCTGCCACATCATTGCCTTACCTGCTCTCAATTTACTTATCGCTGTTTATGAAAATGGTTTCCAATTTACAGTAGGCCAGCCAAAGCAGACTGACGCGACGCCATAAGTCTGTCTTAAACCTGCTTTATGATCTCTCTATCCGTATGCACACGTTGATTGAATCTACATTCATATGTAGCCAAGAACTATGTGTGCCCAGTGCTCCACGACTACAATCTATGTCAAGCTGTAACGAACTCACTCACTGGCGCCGGGTGCCTCGGTATGCAATTTGCTTGTTTTGTCTCCAATCACGCAGCTCAAAGGCAAAATGGGTAATGAAGTTTCCACCTCTGCCATTTGTAACTAGATTGGTATCGCTTTGGCAAATTACGTGGGGATTTTGGTTGGAAGATGTTTTAAGTTATTAGCTCAATTATTTTCTCAAAGATGACTCTGTACTCTATTAAAACTGAACTAGTTTCTGAACCGTTATAATAACAAAATGACTAGATCTACTGAAGTTTGCACAAGTTTCAAATGAATCCACAAGTTTATATGAAAACTTTACTGCAGTGCTACGCTCCCTGATGTTACACCGTACCCGAGCTGACTCTAACAAGGCAAAGACGTACATAATTAATTTGTGGCAGTAAAGCCTCATAACATAACCGACAATTTTACAGTAAAGTGGTGAAGTTATTGCCGGTATCGGGTTACTGTAAGACTGTGAAGTTTAGTTTAGCGTAAGTTCTGGGTTTACGGTTGTAGTGAGAATAGTTTTGGTTTCGGTGATGGGGTCAAGAGTAGAGGTAGGTCTACTCTTTAGTTGCGTACGTACAAGAGCGCAGTTCGAACTATTCCTCCGCGACTTTGCTGCATCTCTTATGAATTGAACTTCGGGAATAGTGTGTACCTACTTAGCGGTTCTGGCGGTTACGAGGTCTCATATTATATCAAGTTGCGAGCGCCGGCGCCCGCCTACGCATCGCGTGCTTTCTCCGAGGAAAATGGAATAAGTACTCGTACGTGCTCAAGTTAAAGAATATAGCGAACATTCTAAAGAACAGAGCACTCTTGATGAGAAAATGTTTTACTCAGTAAATTATACGGTGTTGAGCATACTTAGATAAATTACATTAGGTACTTTCTCACGATTCTCCTTGACAGTAGGTTCGTTAGCAGAATCACTCGTTTTGCCATTTAAGTAATAGTACCTGGGTGACCGAGCTTTGCTCGTTTTTTTTGGGGAAAACGACGTTTTCTAAAAATGAAACCTAGCTAGTTCGATTTATTGCCCCCGAAACCCCCTGCATACTAAATTTCATGAAAATCGCTGGAGCCGTTTCCGAGATTCCGATTATATATATATATATACTAGGTGGTTGCCCGTGACTTCGTCCACGTTTCAACTAATCACACCACTCGTCAAAAAGATCATACAAACTTTGATACCCTTTTTTCCCTTAGTGAGGGTTATTTTCGAAAACGCTTAAATACTGGTAAGTGTCCATTTATTTTGCCTTCTAAGTATTTAAACCGAGTTCTCGACAAAAAAACTTTAACACCCCATTTAACCCTTTTTGGTGGGTTATTTTGCAAATCCAGAAATATGTGTCTTCTTATTTTGTCTATTAAGTATTTAAACCGAGTTTCAAACAAATCACACTACTCGTCGAAAAAACTTTAACACCCCGTTTAACCCTTTTTGGAGGGTTATTTTGAAAAATCAAGATATACGTTTTAAATCATTTTGCATTTAAAGTATCTAAACTAAGATTCAGATCGGTCGTACCACCCCTTAGAAAGTTCCCATATAAACTTTGAGCTCCCATTTTACCCCTTTTTAAAGGTTATATTGAAAAATCTCGAAACACGTATACATTTGTTTTGTATTTACATTACACACACAAAGTTTCATGAAAATCGTACAGCGCGTTAAAAAGTTTCATACAACCGTTTTTAGCCCTTTTCACCCCCTTAAAAGTGGAATTTCTAAAAATCCCGTCTTATTGTTCGCCTACATACCAAGACGAACATACCCTCCAAAACTCAAGTCTGTACGACCGGCGGTTTTGGCTGTGCGTTGTATCTATTCAAATCAGTCAGGACTTATCCTTTTATATAGTAGATATATACAAGAATTGCTCGTTTAAAGGTATAAGATTAGTCTAGTGTCACCTACCTACGTTCTAGGTACCAAACTTGATAAAACTACAAAATTATGAAAATGTAGGTACATACAACCTGACTTAGACAAACTATAAACTGTAATTTTGCAAGTTTTGAGACCGTAAAATTATTACGATTACAATATTATAGTACCTACATACACAACACACCCACTTATTGACCCTAAATAAGGAAGTCAAGAAAAGTTATGTTATGATAGACAGTGGGCAGGCAATTACGTTTAGTTTTCACCGCTCGTGTTTTGGGTCACGACCTGCGTAGGCGCAGCCCAGCCCTGATCTGAGCCGATCATAGCAGAGTCATAGTCAGTAGGTAAGGTTTAGGGGAAGTTCAGAGGAAAATTTGGTTCTAAAATTTCTAAAAACGCATATTTATAGAGATTGTTCAGGAATAAAAAAATGGTTGAAACTTCTCAAAAATACTTAAAGCGTTTTAGTTTACGTATTTTTGAGAAGTATCATAAGAACTTGTAAGTACAGAAAACAGATGCGAATTGTACAAAAAGTCAGTACTTAAGGTAGTAATTTTAAACGATTTCTATCGTATGAACTGCCTTGCTCTTTTTTTATTCCCTGGCTACGACCCTGTAATCGTACGACGCGATTATTATTGATATATCGCAGCATCCCATGTATTTATTGATCTTCTATTGCTTGTTTATGGGACTGGTTGATGTACTACTGGTTTTGTTAGTTTCTGTGACGAATTAGTATACTTTAGACGAAGAGATTAAACTGTTACACATTCGGCATTTTGTGATGGAATTTATTGAATGAATGAAATTATGATTAACAATTTTCTAAACTAAAAAAATGCTGCAGCCTGTTCTTACCTATCATACGTTTTGTAATGGGAGGTAACAAAATTTTTTTTGTTTTATTTTTAACTTTGTGTGTTTAATAAGTGCCTTGCAAAATTTCAGTCTGATATTATAATTTTATAGTTTACGAGTAATGGCTCTAATTATAATCTAGATATAATATCGTAGATATTTAAAAAAAAAGGATATAACTGTAGAAATTATTATTAAGTTGTATAACGATTTGCATAAAACGTACAAATTCAAACGGTATTTCTTAAAGAAATGCTCAGATACTTACATTGAGAATTCGAATTGAAAATAGTACCTATAAGCTCTCTGTAGCTTCTAAGTGAAAGCAAGACGAATGAGGTGTCTCCAGAGAATTCTCTAAAGAGATCTTTAGCATTCCCGCTGTCTCCTTATTTATTCCCTTTACACTTCCTTCTTTTGTTTCTTTCGTATCAAAGGAGTGAATCAATCTACGTTGTTCAAGTATGTTTCCTTACGTTTTCACAAAGTGTTACCTAAGTTTCCTCTGTCTTGAATGTTAATGAGTTTTATACCTAAGTTTATGTCGGTAGGCAATATATAAACCCAGATAGGTAGTAGGCAAGAACGGACTCCCGGTTATCAGTCCAAGACCGTGTGGGTCAGGATTATAATACCATCGGTGGGTCCCGTGGGCTAATATTAAGTAGATATTTACAAAAATCTACCCCGAGAAATACATCGGTAAGAAATAAAAGTGACGTATGGACTCTTAGACCCATTGACTTTAACAGACCATGACAGTAAAACTTTTTTTTTACATTTTAAATTGTGTTCGTAATCATTTTTATTTCCAGTGATGACATCATGCATATACGTTTCTAGTACATGAATAATTTGAACGTATTATTGTGTTTGTTGTGGAAACGTGTCAACAACTTATACAGCAAACATCACGATATCAGTTAACAAAACTTATTAGACACTTTTGATTACCGAAGCTTGTAACTTTTAGGTGTACTTAACCTAAATTAAGTACCTACCCTAAAAAAATTAAGATAAATAAAGTGGTAGATATTAGCTAAGTAGAAACTATATCAATGAAATGGCTTAATCTTAAATCGCGTGTTTTGCTGCAATGTTCGCATCAAAAGAAACCTGCCATGACTTCTATTTATTAGTTACAAGTTGAGCTACTTATTCGAGAAAGCAGGGTAGTTAGGTCTCTTGACATTTGTAATCTACGGAAGGGAACTGGCAGTAGGTAGGTAATCCGATAAGCAAAAGCTGAATATCGGACTAGGCTCGCCTTGTTTGAAACAACATGAATCAGTTTGAATGTAGAATTACGGAAGATTTCCGCTAATACCAACATCTCGAAAGACGGTTGATTACATATTTTGTAGTTACGTAAACTTTGCCAGTTAATTTATTATATTTTATTAATTACTTACTTAATAGAACATGAATCACGAGCTGTAAAAAGATTTAAATATCAATACAATGAAATTATTATAATTGATCAGTTACACAATAGAGTTAGTCACACCGATAAAAATGGCATCTAGATCAGGGGTCGGCAACGCGCGACCCGCGGGCCGCATGCGGCCCGCGGACGTCTTGCTTGCGGCCCGTGAATGTTTTTTATATAAATTAAATATCAAGATAAATGCATGAACGAACCACGATCGACCGTATACTGTGGACCCAGCCTTAAAACGCGCTTCGCTCTGACCGCGAACGAACAAATGAGCGAAGCGCGAGTTCATTACAATTTTTGGTAGCACTTATAATTTATGCGAACAAACTTTTTCAATTGTCAATTAAAGAAAAAATAAATATGCTTCTCGTCTCACAGATGAGCATTTGAGAGCTATATTTTGAGCTTCTAGGGTTAATATCACAAGTGCGGCCTGGCCCGCCTTTAGTTTATTTTGCCACTTTGTGGCCCTTGCCTGCCAAAAGGTTGCCGACCCCTGATCTAGATTGTTTATGTTCACATACATTTTGGGAAGATGATGAAGATTAACAGAGGATTCAAGGCTATTTTCATTTTCTACCGCAACACATTACCTAGAGATAAGCTTTTATAAAACCTACTGTGTAAAGTACGTAACACCCTTGTTCGCCAATTCCACGTAAAATCGATAACCGATAGACTGAGCTTTGTCAAAGGTTCAGATCATCGTCACTTTACGACTTAACCGTGCACAGTTAAGTCGCAAGGTGATCATAGAAATACCTATTTAATTTCTTGTAATATTGCGCGACAGGATTTAAGAGTGTTGGTAATAAATATTGGAATTGACTCCAGCGGTGCCTTTACTCTGGTATACATTAATATACTCCTCCATAATTACACCGAGTCGCCCACCCGCGGCAAACGGTGCTCATTATGCTCTGTAAGAGTACTTACAGGGTGTAAAAATACTTTTCCCGAAACATAAAGAAACAGGCAAAGCTATTGAGCGGTACTTCAGATCAGCTTGCAATATTAAATAAACTTTACTTAAAAGCTCATTATCCCGCTGTAGCCGAACTCAATTTCAACTTTAACAGGTAAGTATGAAACATCACCCTGTATACACTAAATTATACATACTAAGTACAATAAACAACCAGACGATTTCTTTTACAAACTTTTTTCCGAAGCAGAAGGATCCGGTTCGCGGTATTACAATCGCAAGCGTTAATGAATATTTACCACACATAGCCGGTCATTTTACTCTAGCTTAAGAGCGAGTGTGCAAAGAAAAAAAGGAAGCAATTAGCACATAATGTTAAGACCTAATACGTCTGATATGTCCGTTTTTTGTCGACGCTTTTTAATTATTATATCTGTTTTTTATTCGGTACCTACTTGTCCGATATAAGACGGTATATTCATATTTGAGTGGTGTTATTTCGGTTATATCAGATGAGATGAATATTGGATTGTGGAATTGTGCCGCAGCGCGACAGATGTCAGCGTCGTAAAAAGTTTTCCTTGACTGCGGTAATCGAGTTTATATCCTTTACTTCTTTACAAAACTGGAAAGAAAGTTATTTGCCTACCTATCCAGAACAGACATCGAACGCTTCAAGATTTAAAAGTTTTCTTATCAAAAATCCATACGCAGTATAATTACCTATTTCTATCAACAGGAGAAGTATAAGAATAGAAGACTAGCTCTTAGGACCGGGCATTTTTCTGTGAAAAATGTGGAGATTCGTTGAGTGTTTAATTAGTCAAAATGTCAGGAATGTCGGTGTGCCATCGGCGCGATTGTATGATGTCGTGTTTTTGCAATAATTGCGGAGCTATGTGCCTATTTGCGTCGACGCTATGTGACTGCGTTGTTTTATTTGTGTGTCGCACGTTGCTGCGGGCGTTCACATTTCTGCGAGTAGCGTTGCTGTCGAAAGACAATGCACTTAGCCTAAGCACTCGGGGTTTCTCAGACGGGTTTGAGAGTAAACTCGGACTGAGATTTTTATAAAAACTTGCCCGACAGACATAATTATGTCCAATAGATATATATATATATATATATATATTATATTATATATATATATATTATATTATATATATATATATTATTATATATTAGATCCCATAGAATAAAGTTCAGTTGAGTTTCAGTTTTTTTCTCCGTTTAGCCGTTCTCAAATGATAACTTCTTAACGAACAGCATTTAATTTTAATTTAGGTATACTTATGGATCACGAGCATTAGCATGTGTGTCTGCTCTATAGGTACGCTTATTTAAAACGGTTTGAGAATTGCATTAATGCTCGCCTTTATGACGCTGATGTCATAGAAATATCGCCTCTATACTTCGCCATGTCATAACCATTTCCGCAGTGCCTACAGCATACCGCAGCTATCACCACCGTCCTATAACATACCATACTCCAGGCACTTGTAGACAAATGACATGACTTCATCGACAACGCGGTACTCAATCTTCATCTCGAGATTACATCTATGTTTTTGCCGTTTATAACTTTAGATGCTTTGCATTCCTTATCTTCTAGGTTTTGTTGAAGATTAATAGCATTGGGGCAGATGTTCCTTGATTAAAGTTATATCATGTTAGCCCCGCAACTTTGCTCGACTGTTTGTAGTTTACCTTCTTTAAAATTTTGTGTAGTAAACGGTCCTATTTTTGTAGGCGTTTAGATTTGATATTATTAATAAGAGTCAAGGTCAATAACCCCAGCGACACCGCTCTAATTAGTGTTCTAATAAAACCATTGATAGAGCACATTAAACTAGCTAGGATTAGGCTCTAAAATTAGGCTTAGCATGATATTACAATATTCGCCAATCACGTGCCCGCATTTTTTACACATTAGTTATAATATCTAACCTGAGTGACAAGCCAATTGTCGTTTCACGGGTTGCTTTTTCCATTTATTAAAAAAACAATGGTTTTCTTTCACCAGGTACGCACCGAATGCGGTCCCCCATCCACCATCGACGCTCCGGAGTTCTCGCACAGCACCGGCGCCGTCAAGCGAGACGACCTACGAGCACCACCACCTGACACGGAACTACTCCAATTTGCAGCAACCCTCGCGTCTACGAAGAAACTGTTCTCGGGACTTGCTGACAAAGTGTGCAATGAACCTGACTTTGCTGACGAGGGGAATGACCGGTGTTGGAACGGAGAAAAGATTGGAGAGTGAGTATATTGAAGTGACATATAGCGTAAGAACTCTATTTCTGTTCTTGCAATGAGCTCCTGCGAACAGAACCATCCCAACCAATGTCTAAGCAAGAGATCTGACGCCAGTTTTTCTTCCACAGGTACACGAAGTCGCTCGTGACGTCAATGTCTATGAGTGATCAGAGATACAACCCTGAAATCAGCAGCACCTCGCCACAAGACACTAGGGTTACTTCCATCGCCGACAGGTTGCAACAGGCTAGAACAGTAAGCATATTATACTAATTTATATTTAAACTCTTGACTTCTTCGTATTGGTGGTCCCAATTGGTACCTCCAATTGTAATAGATATTCTGTGTCCAAGGAAGGTACAGTATTTACTTAGGTTCGAAAACAATGGAGGAAGTAGACAGTTCTATTCTTTTCCACCCTTTATATTCTAGACTAGCTGTCCCGCCCGCGACTTCGTTCACATAAAATATCTAAACTGAGTTTTAAACACATCAAGCAACTCATAAAAATTCCATACTACTTTGACACCCCATTTTACCCCTTTTTGAAGGTTATATTGAAAAATCCTGAAACACGTGTCCATTCGTTTTGTATTTACAGTACACAAACAAAGTTTCAGGCCAATTGCACCACCCTTTAATAAGTTCCCATACAAAAACATTGACCTCCTCTTGATGATTATTTAGAAAAATCCTGAAACACGTGTCAATTTATTTTTCATTTACAGTACACAAACAAAAGGTTTCAAACCAATCTCGCCACCCTTTAAAAAGTGCCCATACAAACATTGACCCCCCATTTGACCCCTTTTTGAAGGTTATATTGATAAATACTGAAATACGTGTCTATTCATTTTGCATTTACAGTACACAAACAAAGTTTCAAACTAATCGCACCACCCGTTAAAAAGTTCCCATACAAACATTGACCCGAAATTTGACCCCTTTTTGAAAATTATATTGAAAAATCCTGAAACAGGTGTCCACTTATTTTGCATTTACAGTACACAAACAAAGTTTCAAACCAATTGCACCACCCGTTAAAAAAAATCCATACAAACATTGACTCCCCATTTGACCCCTTTTTAAGAGTTATATTGAAAAATCATGAAACAGGTGTCCATTCATTTTGCATTTACAGTACACAAAGTTTCAGACTAATCGCACTACCCGTTAAAAAGCTCCCATACTAACTTTGACACCCCATTTTACCCCTTTTTAAAGGTTATATTGAAAAATCCTGAAACACGTATTCATTTATTTTGCATTTAAAGTACACAAACAAAATTTCAGACCAATCGCACCACCCGTTAAAAAGTTCCCATACAAACATTGACCCCACATTTGACCCCTTTTTGAAGATTATATTGAAAAATCCTGAAACACGTGTTCATTTATTTTGTATTTACAGTGCACAAACAAAGTTTCATGACAATCGCTCTACGCGTTAAAAAGTTTCATACTAACGTTTTCACCCTTTTTCACCCTCTTAAAGTTGGAATTTCCAAAAATCCCGCCTTAGTGGGTGGTTTTGTTATAAAAGGAAGCCACCTTCCAAATTTCAGCTTTCTATCTTCAGAGGTTTCGGCTCGGCGATGATAAATCAGTCAGTCAGTCAGTCAGGTTAAGCTCTTATATAGATATAGATAGATAGCTAGATATGTTTTCAATAATATCTAGGTATATCTAGATATTTACCTTACGCGACAGAACGTATGGAGTCTGGTTCGACAAATATAATTAATCAACGCATTCAGATCTATATATCTTCAAAGGCATCAAAGCTATGTCTTGCGTCAGGAACAAAGATATTGATCAGCTTTTATCTTTTTATCACATAGGGAAACGTAGGTAGGTATATCCAGATCCAGATTCAGTGAAATTAATATTGTTAAATTTCATTACTAGTGAAACTCTCCGCCACTTCGATCGCGCAATTATTTTTTCATATAAAATTCAGAGGTTGAATTTCGATAATTCCAGTCTTAATGCACCTCTCGATTTCCTTCTCACCTTTTCATCCATTTGAGGATTTTTTCAGACATTATAGTAGGATTATCTTATCTACCAACATTAATTAGGATTCAAGATAAAACTATACTATACTATGATGAACAGTTGCTGATATCCCATTCTGGAGCCAAGGAAGCTCAAGCGGAGGCGTTCATGCAAGGAGACGAGGCCGGTGAAGAAGGATCCGGTTCAGGACGCAACTACCCGGATGATGACGCCGCCTACGACGCTGAGGGATCCGGCGAAGAGGGCTCGGGCTCGCAAGACCCTGGTAAGTTTTCGGCACTTCATTACAAGGTTTAGGACCATTAGGTACGATTGATTTCCATTTATGTCATTGACCTGAAGTCCATTAAATAAAAGGTAAAACAAAGATAAGAGAGTTGCTAAGAAAGGTCGCGGGTAATGACGTAGTTGAGTTGGGTTAAAAAGGGTTGGTATTTTTAATACCTACCTACCTACCGACTCATGAATGAGCTCTTAAAATAACTACTTACCTCCCACAAATAATTGTCTTGCTTATGTCATCATCTTCCTGCCCTTATCCCACTAGGTGGGATTGTCTTGCTTATGTGTTAGTATTAAAAAGGATAATATGTATTGATATCAGAATAGTTATCTTTGTCACAACAGGAATGAAAACAAACATCAACGAGGAGACCACTTACTCTTCCACTCCGAAAACTTCTTCAGCAGTGGCAGCTCGTCCAATGTTGGGCTTCGTGCTCGCAGCGATGTTGGTGGCACTCAACAGTTTTACTTAAACTACATCTTACGAATAACTATCCTAATAACCATCGATAGAGATACTTACCTAATAAGATTTCGACAGTCAATACCTACATTTCTATAAATTCAGCTGATATCAAATTTCTAAACGTTTGTCCAACACCTTCATACCTTATAATGGTTTGTCAATATTGTAGTAAAACTACTAAGTACCTTGATATAACTTTCATACAATCTGTAACCTGTCAATATTGAATGTAGAAATCAAATTAGGTAGTAATGTTGAGTTTAAGAAAGTTTACAACTGCCTATAGAGATTTCAGAAGTCTCTGATAGTTTATCGAAATTGATATAGCTCGTTCGATCATTGACGGGATCTATTGACTGTGGTCGATAGTGACTTTTGATCCGATGACTACCAGTGCAAAGCTCGGCAGGCTAACCATATCATTGTGAAAGTGTGAGTGTGTGACATTAGAATAAACAAATTAAAAGACAGTTCGCGTAAATCGGGAGTGTAGTATATTATCGTAGCTAGTCTTTAACTTATCAGAGTCCGTACAGCTTTTTACCTACTTATACAAAAAATAGTGTTGCACTTTATGGCCGAATACTGAAACGTTAAAATAAAAGGCTTTAGCTTTCGGAATATTTAAGTGACTTTTCAGTATTCGGTCATAATTCATTAGTAAAATGGTGATACTATTTTAGTTTGATCACCAACGACAGCAGTTCTGCAAAAATATACGTAACGACTTCATTATGCATTTTCCTTTTATTTTTAAAATATGGTTTTAACAATAATGAAACATATTAACAGTATTTAAAAATGTACAGTACATATCGATATTGTCTTCATTTTTGTAAATATACTTATTTAATCCGTAGAATAAAGATGAAATATTATTGTAATGGAATAAATTATGTGCCTGTAACTTTAACCATTTCTCATGTTATCAGACCTAACTATTGTTTAAAAAATATAATCATTAGTCAATAACTTACGTGAAAATATGATCCAAAGTTCGCAGGCACATTTTCTAAACTGCATTTAAAACTCCGAAGTGAAAATGGTCATAATAATAAATTATATAAAAAATCTATATAGTTATTGAACTAGCTGATTGGCAATAATTTTATAAAATTTAAGTAAATGTATAACGATTAGGCTCGAAATCGATTATCTAGGATTCGACTGTACAGATTGTAAATATCTGAAATCCTGGTCTAGGTGCTTAGCTAGAAAATAGATTTTGTTGCCATATTAATCTTACGGATATTATTTATATACGTATAATCCTAATTTAGTCATAATATAATTTAATTTTATGTTTTGTGATACATAGGTACTAGTTAAGTTGAGAATGAACTATAGCTAAACGCATTTTGATTCACCATGCCTAAATTCGACGAGACTTTGTAATCATTCATAAAAAAGCTTTATTTACACGTAATATAAGAAGGAAGTACCCAAGCATTACTCCTATTGAAACATACCTATTTAGCTTATTATAAACATTTTCTGGGTCATAGCCTTAGCTATTAATTATTTGGTCCAAGCGCTATTCAGTATTTTCGAAATAGTGTTGAATGAAAGCATAATAAATAAAAAATATAAAACAAAAATTAAAATAAACACAAGATTTACCACAAGTTCTTCTAGCAATATAAAATACAAGTATAATAATGCTATGTGAGGGCATTAGGAGGTATTCATTATTCCTTTTATTATCCAATTTAGAACTATACAACCAAAATTCCCTATATTTTATTTTTCATAAAAAATCGTAGATGTAACACGGTTGTATATTGCTTAGTTACTTTGAGTTTAATTCAGTGGCCATCATGTAATGATGTGCACTTTTGTATGTATCGTAGTGTATGGAGAGGATAGTTCATGTGTGAGGACCAGACAAGAAAATTGGGATATTTTGAAACACAAGACTCAGAACTGTGTAAAGGACCCATTTTGTGTTTTCTTCATAAATAACTTTATCGGCATCCATGTAATACTCAATTGATATTATCTTACTATACTTATGTATATCTAATATCTTACTTATATAAGGTTATTTAATGAGCTCTATCAAAGTACCTCGTAGGTACAATAACAAAATGAGAACATCCTACGTTACGTGGAACCTCTATTAGGTCAAGGTAAACCTCACGTAGACCCTCTACGTCACCCTTCATTTGAATAACGATATCGCACAGTATGCAAATTATATTAGCAAGAGCTAAACACCACAGGTCTCATTCATAAAAACCAGATATTGTAATGCGTTTTGTGATACCTTTTTTCTGAGTAGGTACCTACTTAACCGTATCTCATGTGCTAGAAAGTGTTTATGATTTTTCTCAAAATATCCCAAAAATAAAATGTAAATAAGTACTGTTGGAGATGAGAGTGTGTTTGATGCTGAGACAATTGCTGTTATATCTGAATATTATAAATATTATGAAAATAAATTCTGTACTATACAATATCTTGTTTTACTTTGTTTTTCCTTGAAATATGTTAATAGTATCTATTTAGTAAGATTTTGGAATAGGTACGACGCCAATAGTCTCAAACATAGCACATAAATTATAGTGTCGATTGCTATGAACCGTAAAATTGCTACGTGGCAAGCCAGAATGCACATAAAACTTGCTGGGGGCATTACCGGTGCATTGGCCATGTGTCCTCGTTTCTGTATATCTTATTCATGGCCCATTGTCTGGGCCTCGCGATGTAATGACAGTCTCAAGGGACTATTCAGCAGATTTCAAAGTTGTTACGAGTGTTATTACGAGAATGTTATGAATGGTATTCTATGTACTAGACACTAGAGTGAACCCCCCGCTATCACTATGCTATTTTGTTGTAAAATAGGTATACTGTTCCACGTTATAATGATATTATTCCGGGCTGCATACTTACCTACTTAATTTCACGAGCTAACAAACATCTTAAGTGACCTAATTGGCAACCGAAACCAGCTTTTATCTGATCCGAATTATAAAGGTTATAGAATACCGTGCCCCGCTCAATAGGGCCTACTCAAATCGTTTTTCAGTTAAGTGATTCACAATACCCACATTCACTGGTATCTAAAATCTATTACGGTTTCTTCGGTAGGACAGAATAAATAATAGTGTTTAACCACTAGTGTTTCACTGGGGTTTCACTCCGATAATTATGTCGCGTTGTCGTCGTCCAATTAGATAAAAAAAACTGATAGATTCATTTTATAGGTAGGTACTTTTTTTGTAAATAAGTATCTACATAATAATACCCAGACACAGAACAAACATCTGTGTTCATCACACAAATGTTTGTCCCGGGTGGAGATCGAACTCACAACAAACATCCATACCTACATCCATCCCAACTTTCGCATTTATAATATTAGTAGAAAGTAGTATTTTCTCTTAATAAATATAGGTACATAGTTACTACATATATATAGGAATGATGGCTGCGGTAACAGACAGAACTCGATCGAATCAATATCGAACAGAATAAGTCAAGAGCTCTATATCAGACGGGTATTTCACGAGTCATTTGACTGAAGACACCGCTCAATTTATACAACTGCCTTTACTTAGGTATCTTTCATGTCTCATGGGTAAGGGTTGTGTTTGAATAGTCATTCAATCGAGTTAATAGCTATGATAGAACACCATATTGTGTAAACCTTTGCAGTCAATAACGTGATAGTTAGGTGGTAGTAGGTTAGATGCTACTTTTCTAATGTACCTATAATCTTAGATGCATTTTGTGTAACCGCAGTTCTGTGAAAGGTGTCGTGAACTAATTACTGTCGCTACCTATACCAAACTCTCACCTTTTAAACTTACGCGATCTGAACACATTATTATTAGTATTAAACGGGTATTTATCGCGTTCTAATCGTGCGTCTACCCGTGACCACGACAGCGTGCAAACCTATCGAAACGTCGGAAAAATAAACAGGTTATTAGAACGCGATAAATACCCGTTTAATACTAATAATAACAAACTCTCAGTTTCATAAATATACTAAATACTTATTCGACCTTAACTTATTTACTCTGTGCCTAAACATACGATGCAGTACCTACCTATAGCTGCTAGTCTTATCAAGAAAATAGAATTTTTCCCAGCGGGGACTAATTCCATTAGGCGCTGTATTTCCCGCAAACCCTAGCTCTCGAGTAAAGAATCGAAGATTGACTCCGTCTATCCGTCCTTCGATTATATCTAAAGCTATTGATCAGCTATCGGCCGCACAATTCATCAATCTATTGCGTAACTTGTGCCTATTCGATGAAAAACTCTACTAACTTGCTTTATTTATTGCATGGAACTATAGTAAATGTGTATATACTTATTCGTTATTTACGTAGAGGCACAATGTAAAGTTGGTTTCTTATTTCTATTTCCCTATCTTTTTGTCCTTTATTCGAATTCTTCAGTCAGCCATTACAGAGTCGTTTTTCGAACAGGCTTCTATTTATTTGTACGCCTCATTGTTTATTTATGCAGATGCTCAAAAAAGTAAATATGTCGTATTGGCTTCTAAATGATTGATGTGACCTGATAATCCTTCTTCCAATCTTAAGAATGACTTGGGACGGGCTTGTGAAAAACAAAAGAAAATACCGAAATTATAAGAAAACTTGGATTTTTATTGATAATCTAAAACATTGGTGTGTTAAACTTTTAATAGGTAAATTAGGCGAAGTTGTGTGGGCTGTACTTAGGTTATAATGGTATAGATAGCATATAATTATACTTATGCTTTTGAATGCTCGGAAAAAAAACGTACGAACGTAATTATTTTCCTTCTAAAATAAATAGATATTAGCCATTGTCACAAGACTGTATTGCTGCGAGCTGTCAGCGACATGCACCCTAATAACCCAAGCAAGTACACAAAGTACCTATAAATATAATACTACACATGCTATAACAATAGATAGGTCAATCTTGCACCGCATGCGCGCACAGATTGAATGATTCGAGTACACGGCGTAGGTGTCACGTAATATTGCAGTAGGTCACTAACCTACTACATCTTATACCTTTAAACGAGCAATTCTTGTATATATATATATATATAATCGGAATCTCGGAAACGGCTCAGCGATTTTCATGAAATTTGGTTTGCCGGGGGTTTCGGAGGCGATAAATCGATCTAGCTAGGTTTCATTTTCCAAAAAACAAGATTTACCAAAAAAATAACCGATCAAAGCTCGGTCAACCAGGTACTAAAACTTATACGAGTATATCTGCCTACTCGTACTGCAGAAAAATTTTATGAAACATTTCCTCCGTTTTCCTCTTTATCCAAGGGGACAAAAGCTGTCTAACATGAAATCATGAATTTAATCCATTTTTTTAGGTTTAATTCCGAATAATTGATGTAGGTAGATTTAAATTGTTTTTTGGTTTTAGCTATAACTTGATAACTAATAATGTTGTATGACAATATTCAAAGTATTTTATTGATATTTAAGTCGTAACTTATGAATAATTAATACAGAACTAAATTTTGCTTAGGTACAACGATTGCTATGATTACAATCAACGCATTAAAAATAATTTGGTACCTACGGAACTGTATTTTGTGTTATCAGCGTCAAAGCACCTTTGATCTTCGGAATACCCGCAGAGATCAAACTAAACACTACAGTTACAATAACATTAAGAGATACCTAATACTTTGTTATTATGATAGAGATAAGCCACGTAGGCAGAGACAAGGAAACAGCTATTAATTATCGCCCGCCCGTAATGCCACCTTAACACTGGCTTTTGGTGGATTACACAATACCTACCTACATCAACGGTATGTCGAAACGAGATGCCGGAGCGACCCTAAAGCGATCTAGAGCTATTGTTTTGATGTCCACTGGAAAACTTGTGTTACATTAAACTAAGCACACTGCAATTGTGTGTATTTATGTGCTTATTTACTATTTTATCATCATCATCATAACCCGCAACCCGAATTCACCCACGGTTGGGTATAGGCCTCTCTTTGCAAAGCCATTGTTTACTGTCTGCTGATAGCCTCATCCAGGTCCGGCCCACTTATTTTCCAAATGTTTCTCTATTCTTATTGAATGCTAATAAAAGAACCGTTTCAAGAGTGTGCGAGCTAAAAGACTACATTGTTGCGAAATCGTAATAAATTACTTTCAAGTTAGGGAATCACAATAAAAACTTCCGTCCCTCGCTTGTTATTCAGCGGTGTGATCTAAGTTCAAATTGGCTCATGATCGGCAAACTTCATTAGTGACACCCCGAAGATCACACAGAGGTCCTAAACATTTGGCCGAGAATAATAATCATTACTTATACACCCAGCTTAAACTTCGTGATATCGATACAACTAAGAAGTTGTGATACCGCCGTACATGTAACAATCTATTTGAATATACGTTTTGCACATAAATAAATGATATTGTTCTCTCAATTAAAAAATATCGGTGATGAACGGTCTTCAACGAGACCACGGGAAGAATGACTGTCAATGAAGAACTTAGTAGAGTTTTTTACGTTGGTGTGAATGAACTACCTACCCACTGTATCTTCATGAAGTTTTATTGGCAGTAAATTAACGCGTCGGCAGGCAATAACAATTCAATTTATTTGGTATTTTTGAATGGTAACAGTTGCTTTGTACTGTTTGCGTGATCAATTCGTCCTTCCCTTGCCAATTACGAAGGTTCGAGCTAGTGTGACTGCTGTTAAATTTAATTGGACTCTAGCACTGTGCACATTAATATTCCGAATGGTAAACTAGTAAACATTGAATGATCAGTGGTATTCGACCTGGACGAATTCTTTAATGATAAATTGTAGATAGTTTGAAAGTTGCATGCCATCTCTCAAATTATAATTATATTTGCATACCGTTAACGGTCAAGCATATCGTTTCTCCACTATTATTTCTTACCTTTTTTTTGTACACATGTTCTTGCAAATAAATACCTCTATATCTTTATCTTTATCATTATCTTATCTTTATCGACCGGTCAAGCAATTCACGATGGAATTTGGATACAATTTGCACAAACACAAGGCGTCAACGCCAACAGTTGCGCTGGCGCCGGCGCGGCGGCATTGTCTCTCATTTTGACAAACTTATTATAATTTAACATCTAAGAATCGGACTTACGGGATTTAAACCCGCGTTTACTTAAAAGCAAGACTGTAAAAATGGACTGTAAGCTAGTACCTAATTCTGAACTTTTTAGCGTAGCCCAAACATAAACAGCGTTCCTTGAAGAGTTTATAAAGAGCGCGTCGTGCTGAAAATAGCCCAGGACTCTACGGTGTAATTGTAGTGGCTTTAAAATATACTTGGAGCGAAGTGCACCTCAATCCCCCGTAATTTTAAATTCACAAGTAGTGAACACAGATGTCGTTACTTACATACGGATACTGCTAAAGAATTCTTAATACTTTAATTATGTTACCTACCTACACATAATATAATGTTTTTAGATTTTCAATCTCACTGGTATTTGCAAGTCCTAGTTATTTCAACATAAAGCTCAGACAAAAACCAATAAAAAGTTCAAAGCTCTCATATTCAAATAGCAACACATTATTTATTATGAATTAGTACGAGACGCCCACAAGGTCCGGAGTCGGAGTTCGATGTGAGATCCAAGTTGATGCATGCCGCTATACTCATCCCATTCCCATAGACGTAGGCGGGAAGAGGTCCCGGACCACTTAATATGCGAAAGATAAAGTTGTATAACTGTTTATAATATGCTATCTGAAATGGTCAATAACACTGAAATTCTACTAATATTATGAACGCGAAAGTTTGTAAGAATTTGTGGATGTGAGGATGTCAGGATGTCTGGATGTATGTTTGTTACTCTTTCACGCTGAAATGGCTGAACGGATCTGGATGAAATTTGGCACAGATATAGACTGGAAGAACACATAGGCTATTTTTATGCCAGAAAATGTACGGTAGCTGTGAGATAGATTTGTTTTTGTTTTTCAAGGTACCACGCGGGTGAAGCCGTGGGCGGAAGCTAGTAATTATATAAAATCTGCTGAAAAAAACTTCTAATGGAATAAATATCAAACAAACCTGTAACGAGGCAGGTAAAACCACATTTGCTACAAATGTTACGCGGTGTTGTTTGTATACGTGTGACGGCATATCTGAGTCCGTTAACAATCAGTGTGATTGTCATGTGAGTTTGTTACGGTCACGGCGTAATGTCTTAGTGTGGACATACCTTTATAAGGTATGTAATACAAAGGCATTATTTGTTACTGCTCTAGGTGAAATGTAAGCGACATCCAGAAGACTAACTACAGACATCAAAGAGGATAGCCTTAGATTCATCAAGATCTTATCTAGAGAAAGCATATAAAATTACTTTAGGTAGGTACATCATAATAATAGATACGTAGATACTTGCAGCGTTTTATTTATTGAACATCATTTCACTCAAGTTTGTTGACGTGCACCCACGAGCACGCAGTTCACCACTTTTCTCTGACCTCTTCGAATGGCTAAAACTATAGGAAAAGCAAAGGTTGATAGAGCGCTTTAAAGTTCATTTCAGAGTGGTTAATAGTACCACCCACAGACGACGTAGCAAACTATTGTCTTGCGTAGATTATCTCCCCATTATTTATAATGAGTAAGTGCATTCACTGCACACCTACGCGACCAATGCCTGCTCAAAAATGCGGCAAGGCAGATGCATGGCCCCGAGTGTATTTTTATCGGTATTTAATTAGAAAACATAAAACAATAATGGTATTGTTAAATCGATTAACCGTTTTAGATATATTTTACTGTCACGAATCGATTATTAAATTGTGATCAAGTTTAATGCTCCTATTAAAAGCTTTTATGTGCTTTTAATAGGAAGCTTTTGGTGGGCCGCTGTTTCAGAACATTTTCATTATTGATAAGAAAGAGAACAATTTTATGTCCAAAGATAATGTTGAAGATAGTAAAGCGAAGTCACGGCAAAGCTCGTATATCCTCTGTTGCTTCAAGCCTTGGCTTATTTTATCAAATTGCATTAGGTACCGCATTTTGCTACTGAGATGCGGATGTTAAGTAAGATGGATGTGTGGGGTGACACGGAACAAGGTAAGGAATGAATTTTTCAGGGGAAGTTTGAAAGTGGCACCTGTTATTGAAAAGATGAAGAGTGCTAGATATGGACAAGTGATAACGAGGGATGAAAACCATGTCACGAAAAAAGTTAGTTGTATGAGTGTAGCTGGGCACGCAAGTAGAGGAAGGCCGAAGAAAAGTGATTTAATTGTGTGACAGATTATATGAGTGTAAGTGTAGTAGACTCAGAGTTGACGAATAATAGGAGTGAGTGGAAGAAGAAAACATGTGCCGACCCCACTTAGCGTGGGATAAGGGCAGGAGAATGATGCACTTTATAATATCATGATACTAACGCAGGTTTAACTTCTTTATCGTATTAATTTTATCAATGTATGAACTAAATCATAATAATATTATAACATTATGATACGTTTTAAAGAAATGCTTATTTGTTAGCCGGAATATTAGAAGGCAGAATTCTGGTATAACTTATGAGTACATTTCTACCCAAGTCAGTCAAGTCATAACTTTACAACCATGAGTTGTTTGCCATTCAATGAACCATTCCCATCTATGGCCATTACACAACAGTACCTACCTATTGTCATTTTAAGGTTATTGGTAGCTTAAAAACCTATAAACTCCCAAAAACTCCCATAAACAGACTAAACTGAAGAAGCATACTACCTACGGGTAGGTTAACGACTTTAATGTAAGAAATAAAATTCAGAACCAGCCATGACCATAAAACTATAAGGCTCAGCTGCTACTTACGTGCTACCGATTGATTTCTGATCGGATGCCAACTAGATTGTAACTCGATCGGAGGTTTCACACCTCGGCTATAACGAGACGATCCCAATCCGACAGATAATAATTAAAATCTAATCTCCCACTCTAGGAGAATATACTGTCTACGGTCGATCTATTTTCCAACAAAACGTGACCCTATTAAAAACGAACATAAATGTTAAGATCTAACGTTTATTACGTAAGAAAGGTGGGTTACGCACCACTGACCCCGTTGCCGGTCCCGATATTGATCACATAATAGTTTCTATGCATTCTATCAAAAGAGGTACAGTCTAGTAACAAAACTGACCAACGTTTTCTATGTATCCGCAAAATTACGATCGTATTATAACTGCCATCGATTTTTAAAAATCTAAAGCATAATGAGCCGTGATCTGACGACACGTGCCTCGTGGGCCGAGGAGATGATAAATACTGAAACTCAACAACGGTGTTAACTGACATGCAGCTTTTTGGCTAAGTATTCACATTCAGCGGACTCTACCTACCGCTTCTCTGCGTATTTGCATAAGCTGCTCTATCTACATATATTACACGTGTTGTGTCACCTATTAGAGAGAGGCTGTATACTTAGTATGATCCTCATCCTACTACATATATATGTATTATAATAACTAGTAGTTCGCCCCGAACTGAGATCTCGCGCGATGTCCACAATCCTTATTTGTATTCATGCCCTTAAGTTTTTGGATACACTTTATGTACTATGCCACGTAACCTAATCACAAACAAATATTTGATTATCCTACCTAAGGAAAACTGTCTCCCTACTGCTATTTATCTAACAAAGAAAAGAAAATGTTGAGTATAAAGATATAATAATATATGTATATTACAAATTAGTCCCTACCTATACTATTTACAGAATTAATAAAAATGAAACAGACTAATAGAAATTTAAAGAGTTTAGATATAAAATACAGATAAACGATTGAGGACAATATTAAGGTAGTATTCGGTTTTAAATGTTATTCAGAGTCCAGGACTGTCTAGCAGGAGCATCTAGGATAGTTGTTGCTTCAAGGTCTCACGCCACTGGACCACATAATATGAGCGGAGTGGATTTTATCTGTCTCCAGAAGAACCTCGGGGTAGATAATTTCACTCGCGAGAGTCTCTTAAGATTCTGTATGACTCTGTTGGTCGCGCTGGTAGAAACTAACCCAATTTACTGTGGTTCGTTCCTCAAGCTTTCCAAGCTTTGTCCTCAGGGCCTCACCAGGCTTTGTTCAAGATATTGGTTCCAGGATTAGTTATGCTTTATAGGGAGTATTACAGTAGGTATCTGAAATTTAACGGGGTTAGCACTGGACTGGTCAAGGTTTTAAAATATTTTTCAGGACTTGAGTTGTTGAGATAAAGAAATCCTCGGAAGACATTTTTCAGCGATTCCTCGTAGGACGGTTTCTTCACTGAGACCTTGAGATCAGACCAGCGTCCGATTTATTATATGTTTATCAAAACGTAGTGATTATAATATTCTCTTTGTGTTTATCTTCCATTTTTTCCATCAATGTAAATATTATACTTTTTCTGCTCATTCCTTCAAATATGACGTTTTTTCATTTGCTTTTTAGTTCGAGATAACAGTAAAAAGGTTTTATTATAATAAGTTTTTATTTATAAATAGAAATAAATAGTAATACTACACCGATTATGCTCATATGCATGATAAATTGATAAATTTGATTAGCAATATCTCTAAACCCTCCAAGTTTCATGCAGATTGGATGAACGGTTCTTAAGTTATGCTCTAACAAACATACACGCAAACATACAACGCCAAATCGCATAGCTGCCACTGAGATCTTCGCTCGCTTCGCTCGCTCGATCAATAATATAGCTTTCATTTATATATTATAAATACGAAACTATGCATGGATGTTTGCATGTTTCTTGCTCAATCACGCTGAAACCGCTAAACGGACTTGAATAAAATAGGCAGAGAGATAGATTAGTCCGGAATAGCACATATACTATAATTTAACAAGGTGCAATGCGGGCGAACCCGCGGGCAAAGGCATTAGTAGAAGCATTGGTGGTCATATAAAACATTCATCAAAAATTACTTACAAAAAAATCCATCAAATTGTTTTTGTTTATATTGGCCATGATGTCATTAAAATAATTTGTATTTTTTTAAGAATTTTACCATTGCACTAACTGTTTCACAATTTACATGTTTCTTTTTATTTTCCCTTTGTATTTATTTAATCTGTTCACATAAAAGCAGCATCCGCTGAAGTTTGTCCGCTCGGTGTTCATATAGCTGCCATTTAAAAGCTTAAAAGTATACACAGGCCGTTTAGTGAACTTTTGACTCGTAAACTTGTCTCTTGGACCGCCCACGGCATTAGTAGTTCAATTTGTTTTAAACTAATCTTTAACTTAACTGATTAATGCGTTTGTTAGTCTAATGAGACTCACCTGATGGTCTATAATCAATAATTGTACAGGTTTACAGTCGGCCGGGTTTCCCAATGGCACATAAGGCCTGGACGCCTACACTTGGGATCGTGTTACGGCAATTTTGGTTCGTGTGTGGATTCCACCTAATACGTATGTTGTTTCGACGGAGGAGCCAGTTTCTTGCGAGGAATAAGCGGGAGTTGACCAACTAGTCGTTAAACCAGTCTTTCACTCTACCACCAGAGCTGTCCACTGAAAAGGTTTTTTGAGTTGACTCAGTTTGTGATATTTTTAATTATGCAAAGAATATGGTAACCCGGCCACGTGGTTTTGTACCCATAAATTTATTCAAGTTAGAGTTTGATAAAGACATCAAAATATTTACATGAATTTTATTTATGTGCTCGGCTGGATGTTGCATGAATAAAACATTAATTATAGGATAAGGCTTTCAACATAACTGGCGCATTACTCATTAGCACGAGGCAAAGAGAGTTGAGAAACTTATTTGCGAACTTGTCTCGAGCAAACTCTTAATATAGACACTTTAAAAGATTATATATTACTACTACCTACTTACATACTTGATATTTTGGATGAATTAATATTATGTCGTCGGTAATTGGGTACTCAAGCTCCTGAGTGTCCTATCCGTTTATGATCCAAAAGTTTTTGTTTATTGTATAAAACTAAAGTGATAGGTAAATATAGTGATCGCAACACTGACAACTTCATTGCATTTATTTTTTCAAATCTTTTGTAGGTATATCTAAAACTATGGTTTTTGTGTCACAACGATTTGATATGGTTCTTGTATAGATTGTGTTTAACTAATTAGATTGGCACGATAACATTAGATAAATAAAATAGATTTTCAAATCTAACATTTTTGTAATAACTAACAATTTTTGTAATAAATAACTGATGAGTCCTCAATTATCACAGTTGTACTCGTATAAAAGGTACAATATTACAATATACCTATTCATAATTCCAGTATCATTATGTATAACGGGTAAAGTTGAACTTTTACCAAATTATATGCACATAATAATTTTTTTTTTTCTAGACTTTACCAATAAACCTAATCAATTTATAATGTTTTCAACATTTTGGAATTGCCTAGACGGCGCCATTTCGGTAATTTGATAGGCCAAATGTATTTTAATTCTTTGGCCAGCCAGGAAACTGTTATTTTGGATTTTTATTGCTAAATAAATCTTTGATTATCTTTGCGTCTCGTATAAAATTACTTCTGTTAAATTGATGCTTATATAACCAGCATGTAGGTCTGTCAACTCAATTATTATTGAAGGTAAAAGTATCTACCTATATCAATGGGATGTGGACTTACAAACAATTTTTCATCGACAGAGATCTATCTTAAACCATCTATTAAAAATATTGACGAAATATAACTCTGTGACACTCACTCTCCGCTGTGCGCACCCAATTCATTTTGAACTGGGTTTTGTATTTCTTATGAAAGCATGGGCCTTCTGCAAACGTTACCTATCCTACCGCACATCTACGCCATGGTTCAGCCGCCATATGACGGTGCCCTACTATTCAGGGATCACAGCTTTGTTATATTGAAGTCTTAGCGGTTAGAAATAAGGAAGCTAGAGAGAGTGTAACACGATATTTATTGCTCTCATTAGGATCGTATTTGCTTGGATGAGCTTCCATTAACAGCTATGAAAATAATTATTACAGAGTTAAGTGCTCTGTGTTAAATAGAACTGTAGATAACGGCTTGTTTAGACGGTTTGAGAATTGCATCTCTCACCGGTATGGTATGTAGAACTCAATATTCCTTATAATCGCGTCATCAAAAAAATCCCTGAGTTGTGAGCAAATATTTCGGACTGTTCCTTAATACCTACTCGGTAAGTCGACATAACTAAGCCATGCAAAGAAAAACGCAGGTATTTGAAAAGCTTGTTGTTAGGTATAAAGTGGCTTTAAGGATCATAATCACTTGAGCCACGATTTGAAGAGCCTTTATCAAATCACCGATCTGTTATGGAACAGATCGGTGAATCTGATAAAGCTCGATAACCTGGAGCATTTTTTCGTATCCTCACACTACGTGCAACACTTGTTTTCAATGTTCCGAGACATTTTGCGGGACATATTATTTGCACGCTCATGTATCGATGTTTGCAACATACCTACAATATATTCCTACACGCAATCACGTTGCGAGAGATATATTTTATTCTAAAACATAGAAATCATTGTTTGCTCCTAATGTATTTGATCATTGATATAGGTAGTTACTTTAGTTCACCTTGATTTAAGTGTTTGACAATATCTAAGTGCTCATGCAAACTTTGTCCAGCTAAAATAGTTATCGCGTATCAGCTGACCAGTCTTCCACTGCGACACAGAGGTTAAAATAAATGAAAGAAGTGATGACTCTATTATGTTCTTTACTTCCAAAGATATTTTTAATGTGAAACTCAATAGGCTAAGTTAATCTCTATCAGATAGATTGAGCAATTGCGTAGAGCGCTGACCGTAATAAAATTGAACTGTCAAGACAAGACACAGCCTATCTGCCTACCATACAATTATGTTATACTAATATGCTATGTAACTATATTATGTTTTGTGCCATTGCACACCATTGACAGATTCAGCAAACGGGTGTCGACGGGTTCTTAAGACGAAGTGCGTTGGACCCTAATTTGAGCAACTTCAAGCTGAATTTAGGCAAAAAAAAATTGAAAAACTATTTAAAAACCAGAAAAAAAATAAGGATTGGCACAATCAATGAATTAGTCTGCAAAATTGAATAATAGATAAAGCGTGAGTCAGACAGTCGATGAACTTCATAAAAACGTGTTAAATTGAAAAAGTTAAAACCCGTCTCGAATCGGAAACTTGCTTCAATAAAATGATACCGATGCCGATGACACAATGGAAGGTTAAGTAAATAAGTATAGATGATATACTTTATTGTTTTCAAAGCATTCAAATCAATCGTTCTAAGCTTTCAAACCCACTAAGCAGAAACGGCATGCTTATAATGCAACATTACACCCCTGTAGAGATTTTAGCTCGATACCTAACACTATACAGCACCTTCAAAAGCTGTGAAACACGTTTTTAAAAAGTTATCTCTATAGGTGCCTTGAAATCTCAACACTATTGTTATTCGAAAAGCGCAGTACCTATCTAAATTATTGTATTTTATAGCTTTTTCTTGTGACAGCTGATTAACATATAAAACTTTGGTGTAACGGTGACCCTTGAGAGGGTCAATATACCAATCTGAACCATTCTTGTTCAACTTTTGAACGCAAAACGTGGCGTCTTCGAAGCGCCGGCCGCGATAAAACCGACAATAAATTAACATAATAAGTGAATAACTTTCAAAAATTATGATATTGTATAAAACTAGTGGAACGTTACGCGACTTTGACTGCGTAATGTTTTTTTCATACAAATATTAAATATCGAGAATTCCATTCCTGGTGTATCTAACCCTCCTTTCGGATTTTAGGGCTTATGGTTTAGAGTTAGACTGCGTAGATTATGTCGGTCAGTCAATCAGTTACGTGAGAGCTTTATATACTTTATAGAGTTAAATAGAATAAAACTAGTAAGTAGGTATTACATAACTAGTATTAAAAAACCCGAACGAACGTAACTGAAAATAGATTGTTACAGCCGCAATATTAGACTTTTTGAAATTGTATAACTTATGTCACTTTTGTGATCCAGACGAACCCAAAGACACTTTATTTATCAAAATCCTTCCAGCCGGGCTACGGCGGCAGTCAAAGGAACTCGCATACATACAAACAAACAAACAATATATAATCGGGTAAAAATATTCAGTCAGAACTCAGAAGCTTAGTACGATACGTAATTTGGTGATATATCTTAGAAGACACAGCCTCATAAATTAGTCCGCACGTGCCGGCCGAACTCACCGCCATTGATTGCCGACTCTTTAATTGCTAAACATTTTAAATTATATGAAATATGAATATTGATAGAAAATTTTGTTTTGATTGATTATAATTTATTAACTCTCATATATAATTTAATTTTACATCGAGGTAATACGAGGAATGTATGGATGTGTGGATGTATGGATGTCTGGATGTATGTATGTTACTCTTTCACGCTGAAATGGCTGAACAGATATGGATGAAATTTGGCATAGATATAGATTATAGTTTGGAATAGCACATAGGTACGGTTCCCGCGGGATAGATTTGTTTTTGTTTTTGAAGGTACCACGCAGGCGAAGCCATGGGCGAAAGCTAGTATACCTATAGTAATACATCAATGAAATTTTACCTACCTACCGAGATAAGAAAGTATTAAGTATAGAATTATTCTATTTCACAAAGGCCAGTAAATTATTAGATTTAGAATTGTATATCAATGAACTCTAGGTACTTACCTTCTTATTACTTATTACCTCTGTTCTTTTCGATTCAATCGCATAAATCGCATTCGAACTTAATAAAAAATATTCTGAAAGGAATCTTTTAGGTACCTATACGATTGAATTATGAAAGAGATAGAATTTAAATATTACCTACATACAATTTTCTTGAGCCTTTAAAGCAGCGATTCGGTTGGCAGCACTGTGGAAACTCCTATCCGAGCAAGCCTTAACCACCAATTAAACGCCAATTTCCGCAAATCGTTATAACCG
The DNA here is from genome assembly GCA_963675405.1 of Cosmorhoe ocellata. Lineage (NCBI taxonomy): Eukaryota > Metazoa > Arthropoda > Insecta > Lepidoptera > Geometridae > Cosmorhoe > Cosmorhoe ocellata. The sequence continues at coordinate 8,898,683 of OY776246.1, read as the reverse complement.
CCGTAATAATTTTATCTACCATCTAAAATAGATCCACCAGGACCACATTTTTTGTAGATTAGAAAGCTCATTTTAAATTAGCCACTAAAGCGTTAAGTAGGCAATAGTGTCAGATAAATAAATGTAAGATTTTATCTCCAGACAGCAATATCCTTAGGTATTTCTTGTTATAATTTATGAATATTACCTATTCCGTGTAAATGAACAGGCGATAGTGGGACCGATAGAAGCTTAGCCCACACAACATAAAAACGTCGTAAACGTAGTTACCCATCTAAACGCGGCATTACCTAGAATCCTAATCATAGTTAAATGATATTACCTATTATGCTTCAATTAAAACAATTTTGATTAAAGACAATCGACTTTTCTAATAAAGTAATATTATTAAAAGTCTGCCAGATATAATTGTATGCAAAACAATACTTACCTCCTAAAAGCGGCGTGCTAATGAGACAGTCGAAGCGCCTACTTTATAGGGCTTCCACATGTTGGTGATGATTGGTCAGTGTGACAAGGACAAAAAATTTAGACAAGGATGGCGATAACACCGGGCCACGCCCGGCGTGCCATCCACACGTTGGCCCTCGCCTCAGTGCGCTCCGATCAGGCAGGCAAGGCGCACGTCAATTTCAACTCGGCGCGCCGGCGAATTACGATCGATATATATTTTTTTTAAATTGAGGTCATGGATGGAATGAAATATGCAGCCTATATACCTATTCCTGAATGCATTACATAAAATAAAATAAGTCTAGGTACTTATTTTATTACCATCATATCACATACTTACAGTAGGTACGTACATACCTAGTAGGTAGATAGGTAAAAATTACTACCTACCTTTTCTATCTATTCCTGAATGCATTATCTATATCTATACAGGGTGTCCCAAAAAGTAGTGTCAAGCGAAATTCCAGAGATAGAACACCCCTTGGGGTACCCGAATCACCCCCATGTATGTTCCGCGATTTTTTATAGTTTTCGAGTTATGAATTTTTTTCCGAATTTTTGAAAATTTACGACTTGAACAACTTAAAAAGTTCTCTAAAAAAAAGTAGAAAACTTTCTTGAGATTTTTTTTTTGCTACTGAATTGTTATGAGTTGGTCTTTTATCCATAAAATAATCAGCTACGTGACTTTGATGAAAACTATGAAAATGTTGGTGTAAAGTCAAATAATTACATTCGGTGAATTATGACAAAAATTTTCAACTTTAAATTAAAAATCTTAACAAGTGATTTCATGGTTCCTAAATAAGTCTAAAGAATTTTCCAGACTCTCAGCTTTCATAATCATTAAAAAAAAGTAGTACTTAATTGGCGACTTTGGCTAAAATCGGCCTTCAAAGACGGTGAGGTGGAAAATTCTTAAAATTAGCTACCTGATTAAAAAATAGATTTTGGCCATTTTATCATTCCTAAGCTTAATTTGTTTGTTAACTAACCAAAAATGACTACAAATAATTAATTTACGCCAAAAAAATCAGCAATATGGCCGAATTAAGAACAAAATTAAGACAGGCCGAAAAAAAAATTAAGGCACTTAAAATAGCTTTCATACGATTAAAAAAAACCTTTTCAAGATAATGTAGGATTTGTATCGACCTAGAAAGTTGACATTTTAAAAACTTTTTGTAAAAAAATAATAAATTTTACTTATTGTTTTATTTCATACATTTAGCTAAACTAAATAAATAAAACCTTCACATATTAATGAAATCTTACTTTGCTGCAGTCATTTTTGGTTAGTTAACATACGAATTAAGCTTAGAAATGATAAAATTTCCAAAATCTATTTTTTAATCAGGTAGGCTAATTTTAAAAATGTTCCACTTCACCGTCTTTGAAGGCCGATTTTAGCCAAAGTAGCCAATTAAGTACTACTTTTTTTTAATGATTATGAAAGCTGAGAGTCTGGAAAATTCTTTAGACTTATTTAGGAACCATGAAATCACTTGTTAAGATTTTTAATTTGAAGTTGAAAATTTTAGTCATAATTCACCGAATGTAATTATTTGACTTTACACCAACATTTTCATAGTTTTCATCAAAGTCACGTAGCTGATTATTTTATGCATAAAAGACCAACTCATAACGATTCAGTAGCAAAAAAAAAATCTCAAGAAAGTTTTCTACTTTTTCTTAGAGAACTTTTTAAGTTGTTCAAGTCGTAAATTTTCAAAAATTCGGAAAAAAATTAATAACTCGAAAACTATAGAAAATCGCGGAACATACATGGGGGTGATTCGGGTACCCCAAGGGGTGTTCTATCTCTGGACTTTCGCTTGACACTACTTTTTGGGACACCCTGTATATACATTACTAATTTTATTCCGAATTTTTGAAAATTTACGACTTTAACAACTTAAAACATTCTTACAAAAAAAGTAGAAAACTTTCTTGAGATTTTTTTTTTGCTACTGAATTGTTATGAGTTGTTCTTTTATGCATAAAATAATCAGCTACATGACTTTGATCAAAACTATGAAAATGTAGGTGTAAAGTTAAATAATTACATTCGGTAAATTATGACTAAAATTTTCAACTTCAAATTAAAAATCTTAACAAGTGATTTCATGTTTCCTAAATAAGTCTAAAGAATTCTCCAGACTCTCAGCTTTCATAATCACTAAAAAGAAGTAGTACTTAATAGGCTACTTTTGCTAAAATCGGCCTTCAAAGACGGTGAGGTGGAAAATTCTTAAAATTAGCTACCTGATTAAAAAATAGATTTTGGCCATTTTATCATTCCTAAGCTTAATTAGTTTGTGAACTCACCAAAAATGACAAAGGGAAAGTAAGATTTCATTAATATTTGAAGATTTTATTTATTTAGTTTAGCTTAATTTATGATATTATAATTTTAATTAATTTATTAATTTTTTACAAAAAGTTTTCAAAATGTCAACCTTCTAGGTCGATACAAATCTTACATCGCCTTAAAAAGGTTTCCTTAATCGTATGAAAGCTATTTTAAGTTCCTTAATTTTTTCTTCGGCCTGTCTCAATTTTGTTCTTAATTCGGCCATATTGCTGATTTCTTTGGCATAAACTAATTCTTTGTAGTCGTTTTTGGTTAGTTAACAAACAAATTAAGCTTAGGAATGATAAAATGGCCAAAATCTATTTTTTAATCAGGTTGCTAATTTTAAGAATTTTCCACCTCACCGTCTTTGAAGGTCGATTTTAGCAAAAGTAGCCTATTAAGTGCTACTTTTTTTTAATGATTATGAAAGCTGAGAGTCTGGAGAATTCTTTAGACTTATTTAGAAACCATGAAATCACTTTTTAAGATTTTTAATTTGAAGTTGAAAATTTTAGTCATAATTCACCGAATGTAATTATTTGACTTTACACCAACATTTTCATAGTTTTCATCAAAGTCACGTAGCTGATTATTTTATGCATAAAAGAACAGCTCATAACAATTCAGTAGCAAAAAAAAAATCTCAAGTAAGTTTTCTACTTTTTTTGTAAGAATGTTTTAAGTTGTTAAAGTCGTAAATTTTCAAAAATTCGGAAAAAAATTAATAACTCGAAAACTATAGAAAATCGCGGAACATACATGGGGGTGATTCGGGTACCCCAAAAGGTGTTCTATCTCTGGACTTTCGCTTGACACTACTTTTTGGGACACCCTGTATAAGAGCTTAACCTGACTGACTGACTGACTGACTGACTGATTTATCATCGCCCAGCCGAAACCGCTGAAGCTAGAAAGCTGAAATTTTTTAACGCGTGGAGTGATTTTCATGAAACTTTGTTTGTGCTCTGTAAATGCAAAATGAATGGACACGTGTTTCAGGATTTTTCAATATAACCATCAAAAAGGGGTCAAATGTGGGGTCAATTTTTGTATGGGAACTTTTTAACGGGTGGTGCGATTGGCCTGAAACTTTGTTTGTGTACTGTAAATGCAAAATGAATGGACACGTGTTTCAGGATTTTTCAAAATAACCTTCAAAAAGGGGTCAAATGTGGGGTCAATGTTTGTATGTGAACTTTTTAACGGGTGGTGCGATTGGTCTGAAACTTTGCTTGTGTACTGTAAATGCAAAATGAATGGACACGTGTTTCAGGATTTTTCAAAATAACCTTCAAAAAGGGGTCAAATGTGGGGTCAATGTTTGTATGTGAACTTTTTAACGGGTGGTGCGAATGGTCTGAAACTTTGTTTGTGTACTGCAAATACAAATTGAACGGACACGTGTTTCAGGATATTTCGATATAACCTTGAAAAAGGGGTCAAATGTGGGGTCAATGTTTGTATGGGATCTTTTTAACCTGGTGCGATTGGTCTGAAACTTTGTTTCGTGTTTCAGGATTTTTCAATAAAACCTTTAAAAAAAGGGGTCAAATGGGGAGTCAATGTTTGTATGGGAACTTTTCACCGGGTGGTGCGATTGGTCTGAAACTTAATTTCGTGTTTTAGGATTTTTCAATACAACTTTAAAAAAGGGGGTCAAATGGGGGGGTCAATGTTTATATGAAATTTTTTTAACGTGTGGTGCGATTGGCCTTAAACTTTGTTTCCTGTTTCAGAATTTTTCAATATAACTCTAAAAAAGGGGTCAATGTTTGTAAGGGATTTTTTTAACGGGTGGTGCGATTAGTCTGAAACTTTGTGTACTTACTGTAAATACAAAATAAATGGACACGTGTTTCAGGATTTTTCAATGTAAACTTCAAAAAGGGGTCAAATGTGGGGTCAATGTTTTTATGAGTACTTTTTAAAGGGTGGTGCGATTGGTCTTAATTTTGGTTTGGATACTTTAAATGCAAAATAAATAGAAACGTATTCCTGGATTACGTAAAATGGGTAAAATTGGGTGTCAAAGTTATTATGGGATTTTTTTATTAGTGTGATTTGTTTGAAACTCAGTTTAGTTAGATACCTACTCTAAGTGAACGAAGTCGCGGGCGGGACAGCTAGTTAAGTATAAAATAAGTCTAAGTACCTACTTATTTTATTACCATCTTATATCACACATTTACAGGTACACACCTAGGTACATACCTAACAGTAGGTAAAGTAGGTAGATTGGTAAAAATTATTACCACCTACATTATGCGATGTTATGGAAACCAGCGCTGTACCTATGGAACCTACCTAGTTACTTACATTTATTGATCATACCTAAATAAATAAATAAAAAATTAGCTCAACAAACATCAAATACGTTCATTGGACCTGTCGCTCATTTTGCGACACGTATCATAGTGCATTCGGCGAGTAGACACGCACGTCCGTCCCGTGCGCTAGTTTGCAAGAGACTGAATAGCAAGCCAACGTGTAGACGGCAGGCGGGCCGCGCGGCCAACTCTCTTTGATCTTGGCCCAAAAACCGACACTCGACGGGATCGGCGGCCAGCCTATACAGGCCTGTACAGGCGTCGGCGACCCTACGCCAACCATCTCACTACACGCTGGACGTTGGCCATGATTGGTCGTCGCCTGGCAGGCCAGGGCCAACGTATGGAGGCCCTATTAAAATTCAGCAATCTGCATAATGTCAAATCTGACTGGCTTTTACCCGCGGTAACACCCGCCTTACTTTTCAAACGAGGTGGATTTATTCAAAAGCGCGTAATAAATCTGGATGAAATTAATTTGTAGCCAATATTAAAGTTATCCACTTAATAATCTGATAAATAGGTCAGATTTTTATTGATCATGATGAAAAGGTCTCTCTATTACGAGTACCTATAGTGTAGCTCAAACGCTGCGCAAAACTCAATGGAAACAAAACAGTGCTCTATTAAGGACGGCCTTGATTGACCTCAGCATTGGTAGTTAGTATGAAACGATTTACTCTGACTGCATAACAATTAAAAGCCTTTTCACATGAACACAGTATTCCATTTGCACCGCATCGCATCACAGTACCTAATCGTTGCTTGCGTGAACCTTGCCACATACACGACAATCTAAAAGTAACGGTTAGTCGGACGGCAACCGTGTGCATGCGAAAAGGAGGATTTGAAGGCAAAGATGCAAAGATATTGTTTTAAAATGCGTCCACAGACCACAGACAACCATGGACCTCCGCGGTGCGAAGCCCGCAGGGGTCTTAGATGTAGACCTATTTACGGGCAGTTCTTTGTTTGGACACACACGTTCTCGTAAGTACCTACAGTTCATCCGACGTATCTAGGCATTCGTGAAATTAGCCACAGCACAGGTGCTAGTTTGCGCGTGTACTGTATAGTCCCACCGCCCCTCTCCATACCTCCAATTGCTCTCGAAAAACGATACTGCGCAGCTCTTGCGGCTAACTTCACGAATGCCTCGACTAGTTGGGCCAACTGTACCTACCTACTTTTTGTTAGTCTATCTATTTTTTTATTTGCTCTGAAAAACGTCCAGTTAACTAGTTACACAATAAATATTCGCGTGGAGTTATTCTAGTTTAGGTACTTATGTTTGTTGTTTTTTTGTAAATTTCAATATCAAAGATATACAGGACTTCCATCCAACAATTAAAAAACCCGCACTTGGGAAGTCCCAGACGGCGACTCGCCCTCGTAGGTCGTAAGGTACTCCTTAGGTATTTATTTTCAAGTTGACTGCGATTTGTCCCGTGGTCCCGTGACCCGCATAACGCCATGGGAACCGGGAATGCGGGCACAGTCTGGGTCGGATTACTGACTGTTTATTACGGCGCTGCATATCGATGGGTGTTTGTGACGACCTATTTACGACGGGCAGCGAAGATGCGACAGACCTCGTTTATGTCTTCAAGGTAAGGTTCGATATATCGTTTAAAAAAAACATGCAGCGAGGTTTTGAAGTTGGTTAAAAACTAAAAAGAAACCCGATTTTTAGAGGTTTTCTGGAATTTCTCCCACCTGATTGGACACTAGTTCATATCACGTGTATCACAATACTTAACAAGTATATACCTAACTAGCTGTCCCGCCCGCGACTTCGTTCACTTAAAGTAGGTATCTAACTGAACTGAGTTTCAAACAAATCACACTAATAAAAAAATCCCATAATAACTTTGACACCCAATTTTACCCTTTTTAGAGGGTTATTTTTAAATATCTAGGAATACGTTTCCATTTATTTTGCATTTAAAGTATCCAAACCGAAATTAAGACCAATCGCACCACCCTTTAAAAAGTACCCTTAGAAACATTGACCCCACATTTGACCCCTTTTTGAAAGTTATATTTAAAAATCCTGAAACACGTGTCCATTCATTTTGTATTTACAGTACACAAAGTTACAGACCAATCGCACCACCCGTTAAAAAAATCCTATACAAACATTGACCCCTTTTTTAGAGTTACCTATATTGAAAAATTTTGAAACAGAAAACAATGTTTAAGGCCAATCGCACCACCCGTTAACAAACATTGACCCCCCCATTTGATCCCCTTTTTTAGAGTTATATTGAAAAATCCTAAAACACGAAATTAAGTTTCAGACCAATCGCACCACCCGTTGAAAAGATCCCATACAAACATCGACCCCACATTTGACCCCTTTTTCAAGGTTATATTGAAATATCCTAAAACATGTGTCCGATCAATTTGTATTTTTTACAGTACACAAACAAAGTTTCAGACCAATCGCACCACCCGTTCAAAAGTTCACATACAAACATCGACCACACATTTGACCCCTTTTTGAAGGTTATTTTGAAAAATCCTGAAACACGAATTTAAGTTTCAGACCAATCGCACCACCCGTTGAAAAGTTCCCATACAAACATTGACCCCCCATTTGACCCCCTTTTTTAAAGGTTTTATTGAAAAATCTTGAAACACGAAACAAAGTTTCAGACCAATCGCACCAGGTTAAAAAGATCCCATACAAACATTGACCCCACATTTGACCCCTTTTTCAAGGTTATATTGAAATATCCTGAAACACGTGTCCGATCAATTTGTATTTACAGTACACAAACAAAGTTTCAGACCAATCGCACCACCCGTTCAAAAGTTCATATACAAACATCGACCACACATTTGACCCCTTTTTGAAGGTTATTTTGAAAAATCCTGAAACACGTGTCCATTCATTTTTCATTTACAGTACACAAACAAAGTTTCAAGGCAATCGCACCACCCGTTAAAAAGTTCCCATACAAACATTGACCCCACATTTGACCCCTTTTTGAAGGTTATATTGAAAAATCCTGAAACACGTGTTCATTTATTTTGCATTTACAGTACACAAACAAAGTTTCAGGCCAATCGCATCACCCGTTAAAAAGTTCCCATACAAAAATTGACCCCACATTTGACCCCTTTTTGATGGGTTTATTGAAAAATCCTGAAACATGTGTCCATTTATTTTGCATTTACAGTGCACAAACAAAGTTTCATGAAAATCACTCCACGCGTTAAAAAGTTTCATACTAACGTTTTCACCCTTTTTCACCCCCTTAGAGGTGGAATTTCCAAAAATCCCGCCTTAGTGGGTGGTTTTGTTATAAAAGGCAACCACCTTCCAAATTTCAGCTTTCTAGCTTCAGCGGTTTCGGCAGGGCGATGATAAATCAGTCAGTCAGTCAGTCAGTCAGGTTAAGCTCTTATATAGATATAGATATACATAAAGATATTAGTTATGTAAGTTAACCTACACTGCAGTTTCACAGAAATATGTCAGTAAAAACAGTTGAGTGCTGGTCTATATAGTACCGAATGCCTTATTGAACCCATATTATTTTAGTCCTGTATTTTTAGCACATTCCTTTGTGAACACTGTTGGCTTACTCAAGCTCTTTGTGCAAGACTTGTAATGGAATTGCACCCGGTGTCCCGGTCTATCGAACAAAGAGATATAAAACCTTTTTGAAATATAAATGAAAGGATAAAAACTTATCTACAATTAATACTTTTCTACCAAATGTCAGAGACACCCTGCCGGTGTGGACGGACAAAATAACTACCTACCTATGTACCTACGAGGTACCTACCTACCTTCTTAATACGACCATTATGGTATGAGCGTTTTTTTTTTAATCTTAGCGATAATTCTGGCACAAACCTCATTCAGCATACATCCCGCGCGTTATTACGGAAGCACAGACAGTAGAGCGGCGATGTTTACCGACCGTGAAGAAGACGCTTCGTAAACTCTGTTACTTGTGTGTTTGCGGAGTCGAGCCACTACAAGCTTTGGTGATAAAATTACTACACAAAGATAGTAAGCAATATAGATAAATATTATGTTCTACGGAACACCCAAAGCCTGGTTCTAAGAAGCGGCTACAATGCCGCGGAAACTAACTGTAGAGTTATCTAAGTATGAGTTATTCTATTTCACGAATTCTATACTTATTCGATTTTCTAATCAATAAGTATGTGTCTATTCATCAACGTATACGAGTATAATAAATGTGTCATCGCACAAGACTTGAGTGACGTGAGATAGATAATTTATCTATCTCTAGCTGATGCCCCCGACTTCGTCCGCATTTCATTATTTTTCAAATGTTGTGATAGTAAACTATTCTGCTATTCGAGACGGAGACAAATACAACAAATCAAACACCATGAAAATCGGTCCAGTCGTTCTAGAGTTAATATAAGTGTTCGAACTAATCCGACTTTGGTAGTAGGTAGGTAAGTATAAGTACCTACCTGAGAGTAGTAATTAATTCTAAGCAACCTGCTTAAAGTCAATATCAGTCATCAACTGTACCTACCTATTAGCTAACAAAAAGTAAACCGCACCGCACACAGCCATGACTTATTTGTAACATGCCATAAAATGTTCTAATCACGAAATCGCAATTACACAATAAACACGAGCGTTAACCTCTGAATGGGAAGCAAGAGTTCCCATCAGCGGCCCCGCCCACCTATGGGCTAAAGCCGCGGTCTCTATAGCGCGAGCTTTTGAACTTTTGTAGGTAGCGATGATTCAATCTAAAAATGCACGCCCCTCCACTTGAAGAGAGCATGTAGAGGAAATGGTACTACAACAAAGCTAATAAGAGAGCTATGTTTTTAGCAGTCCATTAAATCTACTTCCAAGCGTAGCCCCTAAATTACTCAACCGAATTTGACAATGCGGTTTCAATAGATTCATATTTTTACGTACATTTTTATTCCGACGGTGGGGTTCAGGATGTTAAACTTTATACCATGAAGAAAATGGTTTAATTTCGAATACTCGCGTTTATATAACATCACACTATGTATACCTCATCTTATTAAGTGCAAAAGTATCCAATACCTACTAGCTGACCAGCGCGCAACTATGTATGCGGGTTATAAGTGTTTTTTTCCCTTTTTGCAACATTTTTCATTGTTGCTTTGCTCCTATATAGTCGTAGCGTGATGTTATAAAACCTAAAGCCTTTCTCGATAATTGAACTATCCAACACAAAAATATTTTTTCAATTCAAACCAGTAGTTCTCGAGATTAGTGCGTTCAACCAAACAAACAAACTCTTCAGCTCTATAATATTACTATAGATACTTATATTATTTCTCAGTACTTCAATATTCTATTGGTGTAGGTGGGTGCTTCTGACATGCGCCATTCAGAATTTAGAAATTTCAGGGGCTATACTATATATCTATACACTAGCTGACCCGGCAGACTTCGTACTTATTTAGAAAACGTTTGTATGAGAAATAGAAAAGGGCTATTTTTAGGGTTTTCCCGGCAGTTATTCGAATTTTTCTTACCTTTTAAACCTTCCCTAGACCTCCACGAACATTTATATAATCTTATCAAAATAAGATAAATCCGTTTAGCCGATCTCGAGTTTTAGCGAGACTAACGAACAGCAATTCATTTTTATATATATAGATAGAAGATAGATTAAGTAAAATAAGTTTTAAAGAATATTCGATCCAATTAGTGCGCGAAAGGAGATTCTGAGTCGCAATTTTATCCTTTCACGAGACTGGTTTTACCAGTGACACGAATAGAAGTTCCGATTTTCCGAATGTTTGCATGGATGCATCACTGCAAGGCACCCGCAGAAAGATCCAATCAGCTCGGGATGAGTCCATTGTATCACTAGATAGCGTGAAACTAAACCCACGCATATGGCGTTCCCAATGGTTAATCTGACGTAAGGTCAAAGTTGCAGTGAAGAGCTGAAGACCACGATACATCTGGTAAATTCTCTATAGCCATTTCTATAATAAAGTACCTACATAATTGTTCATGTAGGTAATTTCGAAGAGCCTTGAAAAACTAACGTATGAGATTCATGGTAACTTTAAGGAGCAGGGATTATTAAACAAATGAGGTAAGTACGTAAGAAATGTTCCGTATCGCTGTTTAGATATATCTGAAATTATTCAAAATAGAAAATAGTATTTTTATATTAAACTAGCTTCGCCCGCGTGCTACCTTCAAAAAAAAAGCAAATCTATCCGGGATAACAAGTAGCTTATGTGCTATTCCAGACTATAATCTATATCTGTGCCAAATTTCATTCACATCCGTTCAGCCGTTTCAGCGTGAGAGTAACAAACATACATCCATACATTCTTACAAAATTTCGCGTTTTTACTTAGTAAGAAAAATATCATAAAAAAGCCTTACCTACTGGATTATGAACAGCCTGATTGAGCATTGGGACTATCAGTCATTCTAATCCTAATTTTGCTTTTACTCCGCGTGGTCCGACGCGCGCTTGTCCATTTTATTTAATCAAAGCGTGTTTAATCAAAATTTTAATTGAAGAGCTTTTAAATTGTAGGTACGTAACACGTGCAACATAGGTTGGTTCTTGAGTGGGTTGAGTTTCGAGAGCTCTCAATATTGCTCAACACCAACAAATTAAGACTAATAAATAGCTTAGCTGAGGTGTAAAATCTAATTAATTAAAGCTTAAGTAGTGATTAACCCCGACTGTAATCTGTTTAGTGCCAGGGCATTTTGGCTCGAATTTCCATTATTTAGGCTCAGTATAAACGGAGAGGAGATGTGACGAATCGATCGATCGATTCCATACGAGTAGGTATCGAAAAGGTGTATCTGTCTGAACGATAGTACTGTAGTCTGACGTGATACGTAGCACTGTTCATCTTATCTCTGCTCCGCTCCACTCAGTTTAGATGGGTTCTGGGCCATATATTCATAGTAGGTACTTACCTAAGGTTGACGATAAACTAATGACCAAATTAAGGAACCGGACTGATGCATATAAAAATACATCTGCATTATTTTTTGAGAGTTATGGTGAGGCTTGGCGGTACGTCACTTGAACAACTTGTCAGTTGTGCCAAATCTGGGGCCTTACGTCAAGCTCTTCAAGCAAGCAATATCAACTTAATAATAACTTTGATATTTCGCTTGAAATGTGACGTTAAAACATGATGGTTTGTGAGAGCTTGTGGTAGGTAGTGTTATTATACATACCTACTTAAATTCCTTTTATAGGTAATTAAAATGAATAGCTTAAAAGTAGGCGAATGATGATTATTTAGCTACCTTTTCTTATAAAACTTAGTGAAAATTGTACTTATTAGTTTCGTTACCTAAGTACCTACATTACCACAAAATTGATGGACTGTAAATAAACAATTATCTACCCCGGGAACTTTGATCATTATAAACAACTCTAAGCGAAGTAACAAGGGCAAAAAGAAATTGTTGATATCTTCGAGCCAATCAAAATTATTCGGCCTGCAAACATTGCAATGTACAGTAGGACGGACCCGTTTTAAATCGATGGGTACCACGATTCCGCGTCCGATAATGCCACAAACTCCGAAACAGGTTTACCAAAAATACTTGCAAAAGGATGCCAAAAAGTGGTCAAGTGCGTGGCCATTCATTCAACCAGCGAATGTTTGCACGTTGACGTTTTTGTTAAGTTTTTGAAAGAAGGTATAATAGGATTTAAAAATGAACTGCCGCTGCATTAAAAAAATACTTATCTACGTATGAGTATGTACTTACATAAATATATATTTTATTTTATTATTGCATAAATAATTTAATAAGTAGGTACCTACATCAATGCACAAATTAAATATGTAAATTAAATATTCAATAAGGATTATTAGGTATACTACACATGCTTGAAAAACTAGTACCTTAGTACCTACTCATCGTTTTCAAAATTCGAATTTCAAATCTCTTAAAAAATATTTTTATTACCTTTTCCTTCGTGATTCGGCTTCGAGATTTTCCATTTGAGCGGGAATTGCGTACCTATTGCGTACCCATGTGATGGAAGTCCTGATTATGAATATCCGGGAGTAGGTGGGTAACTCGGCATTGCTTGTTTCAAGCCCATTTCCGGCCCGTGAAAGCCCCATATTTTGTTTAGGTCAACCTATATGGTTATCATACCTACATCAGTTTTTTATAAGGTGTAATATCTGTATTGTAATTGTATACATACATAAAAATTATATAATACGTAAGTACGTAGGTACTATTTATATTGTATTACTTACCTTAATTTATGTCCGTCACTCACAACTTACAATTCGATAACCTACAGTCTAAAACTGTGTCCTTCAAACCAATTTAGTAACTCCAAATTCTCTATAAAGTAGGTATCTACCATCGATGCATTTCAATTTACAGTTGATAGCGACCAACATAGTTACGTAGGCATTAGTAGGTACTTTGGTCGGACACGTCCGATGCATTTATACCAACTGATAATAATACCTAGGTACCTACTGTACCTATGTAGGTATGTACCTAGGTTACCTAGGCACCCTCTATGAATCGAACGATAGAAATACTTCGATGAAGTTTTTTAACTGAATTGCCTAGGTACCTTTATTGAATTACCTACAGCTTTGTAAAATAAAAAAAATAAATAAATATGATCACGACCGTAATCCCCAGGCTCGGTAGATATCTCCTCAGATCTTTAGTTTCTTAGATCTTTGAGGATATCTAAAGAGGGTAGTCAGAGGCAAGTCCAAACATGACATTTGGTACATGCCCACATTTTGCACAATAGTTAGTATTCCGTACGTGACAGGTTGCAAGCCCATCGCCGCTTATAGGAATACTAACCAATGACACATACCTTCGAATGTTTAGTTCTAGGGTATGCCAGTTTCCTCACGATGTTTTCCTTCACCGTTTAAGAGCACTGGCATTGCGCACATAAATTTTTCGAATGGAAAAACTCATTGGTGCACGACCAGGTTTGAACCCACGACCTTCGGATCGTGAGGCAGGGGTGCTACCACTACACCACCAGCGCACAGCTTTGTTGGTTAAGTAAAATGTAGTTTTGTAATGCGTTTTAGATTTTTTTATTTAGCCTAGAATTATACCTTGTATCAGGTAAAATATATAATTTTTTAGAGCATTTCAAGACCCAGAAAAGAACTTGCCCACTTAATTATGTCTTTTACAATTTTATCAGAAAACCTGTTATACAAGCGCAAGCTATAAATGCTACCAATTTAAAATCTACTTAGTGCCCACGCACGCGCTCAAACTAATTCCTTTCCGATGCGCAAAAGTCGCCGCTGAAGACGGGCGGTGGCGGTGGGCTATGCGGTCCATTTTATTTTATTATTTTCTTATTTTTTTACGATTTCTGTATCTTTTTTAAAGCACTTTGTATAGGTAGTTTAATCGGAAAAGCAGCGCAATACGAATAGGTACCTACAACGCTCACGTAAGTAGGTTCTACTTCTAGCAATTACCATCATTACATGAACGGAGCATAGGTACCACGTACCTACTAGGTAGTACCTAGCCTTAATTTTATTTGAAACAGGGATCTAGGTACTTACACATTCGCGTATCCTACGTGCCGGGACGCTCAATCACTCAAATAGGCTCTCGCTAGAGTTGATTAAACGACGTATTGTTGGTGTGCCAATTTCACGCATCGAACGACTGATTGCAAATAAATCTATACGAACGAAGACTCCAGGGACTCAGTTGAGTGCTTATTACAAAGCTATTCTCTGGCTACTAAAAAAGGTTTCATAAAACAGCACAGCGCCATATAACGCAAAAGACGTCTCGGATCTACGGTTTCCTCTCTGAGTTCAAGCAATAACTGTTGGATGAGAACTATTATAAAAATTGCAATAGACGGTTATTATAAATCACTATGGAGTTTCTATTCACGAATGAAAATGGACCAATTTAAGCTCCAATTTTCCACTGCATGAAAGGGAGAAAAATATGAAGAAAAAAACTAATCGCTGCGACGACCGAGCGCTCATTGCTAGCACCGGGACAAAGCCAGTGGCATCACGCAAGTCCCCTTACCTACCATCTAGCTAGATTATAACCTTTGTAAAATATCATGATAATGTGATCTAATGATGAATGAATGATCAACAATTTAGTAGGTACAATTGTGTTCAAAATACCCATAGGCAAGAATAAAATTTAGAACGACAGATTTCCTCCACTTTTCGATTTTTGCAAAATAGTAGATAGGTACCTATATTATGTAAATATTAGGTACTATCTTTCATTTGAACTTATTGTGTGAAAGGGTGATGGAGAGTTTACGACTGAAAAAAGATTGATCGTAAAACCAAGACCGGCAGCATTTCCATTTCAGCTTACCTCCGAACTTCCAACATTATATCCACTCTTCGCCTTTAGGTAAAAGGACCCTAATAAAATAAAAACTTGAATGAAACCGGAGCCTGTTAACTTGGAAGTGAACAATCTTCACTTGCGTACGTAATACATCTACCTACTTATTTGTGGCAACATTGAAATGTTCCAGGGCTGCCATAAAAATAACACAACAGCCCGCCCAAGCGCCGAGCATCATTCGAACAACAACGGTTTTACGACAGCAAAATAGCTTTGGCATGGTATTAAAATAAAACAGTACAATATTGTTTCAACTTACATATAATAAATTGAACAATAAAACGCTTCAAAAACATCCATCGATACAACAAACTCGATACATGGATACCTTTGCGCATATCTTGTTTTCCTATTGCGTAGTTTCTACCTATAGTAACCTATATATTATTAAATAACTAAGTATAAATTTTATTGACGAAAAAACCAGCATTTCAGCTAAATACATTAGGCTTAAAGTATACTTAGTCTAAAGGTTTTATTTTTCCAGAATACATATAGGTACCTATCTACTAATAGCATGTAGGTAGGTACCTACCTGTTATAATAATATACTATGGGTGCAACAAGCTTACTTATTAATTTGCGTTGAAGTATACATGCCTACTTCGTGCCGTTCTGTGAAATAAACTCTTGACAGTACGCAGCAGGTAGGGCTTTGTTGATGATAATAACAACTCTACCACTCGTCCAATGTTTCAGTGTTACCTACCTACCTACCTTCTATGTGTTTGTATACAAGAAAGTTTGCAGCGCTCGAAGGTTACCCCTTCGTCCTTGAGCCCCGAATGTTTGCAGAAACGAAATTGAAAAACTTCATCCCTCTTCAAACTTGTGGTGAGGTGTTTTTCAATAATGGCAGATTTCGCTAAAATCGTGCAATTTTTCGTAAATAGGGGTTGTAGGTAAGTAAACAAAGTTCGGGTTGTTGGCTCCCAAGTTTATGTTGCAGTGTTTAGCAATTTTATTACGTTAAATCCTTGGTCTTTTTCTGTTGAATTTATACACTAATTCTTTCCGAGTCGTATTATCATTAGAACAAAGGCAATAAAGTGTAGGTACAATTCCCTGAATAAAATTGCCAACTCATTTGAAATGCTAATTTAAAACTGCTCAGTGGAGCTGATTGATCCAGACTGCCGCATTGCACTGTCAGCGGCCCATGCGGGCAGTTCCCAACAATAATCAATGAACGATAATAGGTATAGTGCCCCATAGTAATTACCTACCTATCAGTTATATTGAAGTCGAATGAATTAGTCTCTAAATAATGTAAGCTTACAGAAAGAGACATTTTTTATACTATGTTATTTAGAGTGGTTACAGATGGATAAAATGAGCATGCGGCTAAAGAGATTGCTTATTTATGTCTTTCCACCAAGATAATTTTATGTTTTAAATATGAGATTACAAGGAATAACCAAAACCAGGAAAATGTCGCGTAGCCGCAACCGCCTACACATTTTCGTAAAAAAATAAACCTTAGGGTGGATAGGTAGCCCAAATGCGTAGTAAACCAACCATAACTTTGAATTTACAGCCTTTTAAATGGATCAGATAAATCTCTGCAAATAGTTTCCTCCTATCTATCTTCACTATGTCACAGAATAGTAAAGTACTCGGTAATACAGTGCCCCAACTTCGACTTTGCAATAAATCCGAAAACATCGAACAATCGTATACAAAAAAAAAAAAAAAAAACAATCGTATACAAAATACAATGCAAGATAAGACAATAATAAAATAAATAATAATTACATCATAATTTATGACAGATACGGAACGTGGTATTTCCACCTTCGACGTGAATGTTGTGTAATACGCTACGTGATCGCTACGTGTGCTACGATGTGCTACGCGTGCTACGATTTGCTACGTGCTTACTGCACGACACTAATAGAATGAAAATAACGTGAACACTACAATATCTATTTCAAATACCACATGACAATAAGTACGTGACATTACTAACATAAGTTAACGTTTAGAAAGGGTTTAAACCACAGGATTATTTTTGTCTAGAGGTGGTGGTTTGATCGGCATGCAAGGAAGCTAAAATAATAACCTTTTACAGCCGGGACAGCAGATAAGCCTCCATAAGGCTTTTATGGAATTCTGTGATAAATGTCCAACTCATTCAGCTAATGGAAGCCGAGAGTTATTTGGCAGAACGTAAAATATTAAATGTATTTTCGTCTAAAATGCATTGACAAAATATGGGGTTCAATTATGTAGACGTAAGTAGATGAATCGGCTTTCACTAGTGCAGTAAGCCATTTAAACTAAACTTTTCAGTTTAGTAACAGTAAGTTTCATAGATAAACGTGCCTGGGAGCACTGGGAGTAATTTGGCTAACCAAGTAGGTAACATAATATTAGTGGAGGTATCTACCTACATCAATCAAAACCAATCACCTATAAACGATGTTGTGTTAAGATCAATCCACATGCACCTTGCGTCAAGATCCTTAGGTTGAATATAGCATCTCTCACATAAGTGCCTAGTTCCAGTGGTTGATCACAGTCAGTCAGTGCCTTAGTTCCGGTGTTGTGTGAAATCGATTCAACTCCGCCAACTGAACCTAAGCCGCATTATGTCGACTCAAGTGGCAAAGCCACAGCACAGTTACTTAGAGATTCACTTAACAACTTATCCTCTAACATTACAAAGTGTTATTAAGTGTACCTACCTACTTATTTATTTTTTATTAATTTTTTGCACACAAAATTTACAATATTTACTTTTAATTAATGAACAAAAAGAGAACTTGTTTTATACCTGATTGTTCTCTCTATTAGGTATGTTTTGCCTTTATGTGTTTTTGTATATAATAAAAATTAGAACAGGTAAATACCGGTGTTTATGCAAAAGAATTTGATTTTGAATCGAAATTTTGGCTATTTAGTAATTAAGTAGATATTTTAGATACTTTATTCTTATCGTGTCACTAGTAGGTACCTAGGTACTTTTAAACCAGTGCGGTGAATGGTTTAAAGTGGGCCTTAGAGGCTCCTTCCGCGCATAATTATAATTTTAATTTCGATAAGTAGGTAGGTGGACTGTGCTGCTGGTAAGACTTGAGACTAGAAGGTAGGTACTTACCAAAAGTCCGTGCGGGGTCAGTTTCAGTTACTAATTCAATATAAGAGCAATAACGAGGGTCTAATGCCTTCGAGCTGACGACTATTACGGAAGGAGAGCATGAATAAATCACTCGCTCCGGGATCCGGGGATCGCACTCGAACAGTCCAAAGGAAGTGCTAATCTAGGTTTAGGAGCGCTGCTGGACCTTTTGTGGTTTGTATGCTTCTCCTTGGAAAATAAATGAGTATGTAGGTAGAGATGATTCAGTCTTAAAATGCACGCCACTCCAATGTATTTCCAATGTATGTTGATTGGTTGTTGCGGTGGTTTGTTGTACCATAAGGTCATTTTATTAATTATGGGTTGTATCTACCGCTACCTAACAGATTTTTTGGAACGAAGTTCCTTATGGCAGGCTTGGAGGGGATAGGGATTTTGCTGCGCGACCGAACTGAAAAAAATGTGATAGTAAAACCGTAAGAAAAAGTGCGTGGAATAAAACCGTTAAATGAGACGTGCGCAGGCGCGAAATTTCATTTTTGCACGATTTTTTTTGCAATTTGTGTCGATTCTACATTAGCCGAAGAAACTTCGTTCCTACCTGGTGTCCCACGACACTACATCATTTTTTTTTAATATTCAACTAAACCAAGTAGTAGGTACCTACTTACTTATCGTCTAATTTTTAAGCGTGGTTGGTGGAGTTGTACCCAAATAGGAACATGAGTAATTAGCTACTAACACACGCTATATGTTGCAGTGAAAGCATTCGACCAAGGTGGCCAATAGTAGGTAGGTAGTTATATGCATCAATGATTTCAAGTAGGTAAGTAACTATGTAGAACCAAGTCCGCTTATAAGTGTCAAAGCTTGCTTACCAATCAGCAACTTGGGGATAGGTAGAAAATATAAAACCTGAGCGCCTATGTTTATTTAAGAGCATGTCAGAGGCAGTGGTTTACTTAAAGCCATTAGGCGGACGGACACGTAGTTAGGTAGGTATACCTAATTATTACTTACTTACCTAAGTACCTAGGTACTAAACACTTAGGTAAGTATTTATAGGTGTTCATCATTTTTAAGTATGTCACCTACAAATCAGTGCTAATCAAGAGCGGATCCAGCTTTGGTGCCAGGGGGGGGGTCACATAGTCGTGGTCAAGCCACAAAAAGTTATAATCCTTATCTATATTAATAATTTCGTCAAGGGGTACGGTAGACTCGATCGAAACCTTACCTGAGTAATAAAATAAAACATAAAAAAGTAAAGATTTCGAGTCGACAACATATATCCGCAAAATTCGGATTGTCGAGTATTTTGTCTACCCGTGACCACGACAGCGTGCAAACCTGTCGAAACGTCGGGAAAATATAAGGTAATTTAAACGCGATAAATACCCGTCTAATACTAATAATAATATTTTGTAAAATTCTAATGGTGCTGAGAGACAAATCTCAATCGCCATATTCGTCACTGACACCGGATGACATCTTCGGTAATAAAAACTCAAAGTAGGTAAGTAGGTACAATCAGCAGTGCAACCAACCTCTTTGTTCTACTGCACTACGTAGGTTGGTAGGTAGGTACCTAGGTAATCGCAAACTTGGTAGTATAATATCTTACACCTTTAAACGAGCAATTCTTGTATATATATATATATATATATATATATATATATATATATATATATATATATAATCTGAATCTCGGAAACGGCTCCAACGATTTTCATGAAATTTAGTATGCATAGGGTTTTGAGGGTGATAAATCGATCTAGCTAGGTTTCATTTTTAGAAAACGTCGGTAGCCCCAAAAAACGAGCAAAGCTCGGTCACTCAGGTACTCCGTTATTATTTGTTATGTTAAATTCTAATGGTGCTCAGTCAGAGACACATATTGTGTATTATGATGAGGCTTATTTCACCCGAGCGAAGCCGGGTTTTCATCTAGTTAAATATAATTTTAATTAGTGGTCCACCTAGGTCCTGGACCCGGCTCAGGGGGGCTCATGACCTCCATGACCCCCCCCCTGGATCCGCCCTTGGTGCTAATAAATGGGAAAGTACTTTGAATCCCTCGTTGTTTTTTTTTGTTTTGTGTTTAGAATTTTGTAGATAATAATGTATTGTTATGTTGTACCTACCTGCCAATCCGCTAATTAAAATGGTGAAATGTGTAAGTAGGTAGGTTACAACTTACGTACCTACCTACCTACATATCTAAGTAGGTACCTGGTCTACTCGAAATCAGGCACTGGTTTCTGTGGACAGGGTGTTTACCTAGCTGTTTACCTTGCTGCTTCACGTTCAGTAGGTCTACCATGAGTTGTCACCTTTAGATTGGCTGACGTTGCTACAGTAGTAATAGTACGTTACTATGACATCTGTCAAAATTGTTACTCATGGTACCAAATTCTAAGCAAATTAATGAGCGCAAACAGTCAAAAAATACAGTCGCTGTAGTACGCTGTGACGTAGGATAGTTAGCTACGTGAGGTTTTAGTACCCAACTATCCGCTAGAGGCGCTGTACCAAGTTTTCATGCATTTTTTTAACTACAGTCGCTAGCGAGTGTAGATTGTGAAAACTCATGGTAGACCCTCAGCAAAGGCTTAAACTTTATTGGGCGAGTTTGGTACAAAACCAACGATCCAACTTATAATTGAAGGTTCTGTGGCCGTTCGAAGCCTGAACTGAACAGTAATGAATTTGCTCTTTGAACTAAGGAAATTAATTAACTGACCTTCCAAAATAAAAGGCTCGAAAGGGAATTGGCGGTAAGAGAAAAATTTAGCTAATGGAAGTAAATAAATTGGAAGTAGGCACCTACAACCTCGGCACGCACCAACGTTGGATGGAGCTAGGTTCAATGGCTATTATTCTAGACTGAAGTCTAGATTCTAGTTTCAAAGTCTGAATAATCAAACAGATCTCGGCAGTCATGGTGGTGATCTTTCCAAAATTGCATGTATAATGCTCGCGCCACTTGGTCAAACCATCATCAACATCATCTTCCTGCCCTGTTCCCACGTTATGTGTTGTCGGCACAACATGTGATCTTCTTCCATTTCCCTCTATCATTCGTCATCTCAGCACCTACTCACTCCTTTCCTACCCATGTCATCTTTGACACAGTCCATCCATCTTTTCTTTGGCCTACCTCTACCCTTGTATCCATCCACATTCATATCTAACACTCGCCACTTGGTCAAAAACATAGACTTAAAAAACAAATTAGGTGTTAGGTTAAGCCGCATGGCTCTTTCCTAGAAGCTGTTGTAAGGACGAGGTAAGTCAGGTTAGCAAACATCGAACTACGAACATCGGGAAATAAGTAGGAAATTAAACGCGCCGCCCGCCCCGGGTGCCAAGTTGCGTGTAACTTCACAGACCGTCGACCGAACTACGCTGCGCTGCACAGAAAGTGAGAGGCCTAGCCACGCCATTTTATTTGTTAGATTCTGTTTTATAAATTGGGCCTACTATACCTACTCACCCGCCACAATTTAGGTACTTACCTACTAAGTTTTGGGTAGGTAGGTAGTTCGACTGTTTGATAAGCAGTCAAAAATTCTCCATTACCAGCCTTTATGCAAACAAAACAAGATATTTACCACATAAATCACATCAATTTCCCGCCCCCTAACAAAAACGCCTAAGTTTACAACAAGCAGTAAAGACATGATGGATACTCCAGACATTCGCGAGCAGACACAATGTTTGGAGAGAGTTGATTGCTGAACGCAACGGCCTGTCGTCGGCAAACAACTTATCTAAATTAAATCTTCTCCTGTACTGAGCGGTTGCTTAGCTTGCCTTATTTGCTGCTTATTCTGATAACTATACTCATGGAAGAGACTACAAGAAAAATAACGAATTTCAACAGTTACTTTTTACTTTTATTACATAAATAAATAGCTTTTAATAAAAACATTTGTTATTTTGATTTATAGCACGATACAATATTGTATGTACACGGATGTGCAAAGCAATACGTAGCACCTGGCTGTGGTTGGGTTATCTGGGGCTATAAACTGCGGTAGTAAGTACATAAGATGCCACGCATTTTGCTAAGATAAAACAATGTCATCAGATCAATCAGGTGCTAACAATGTCAGTGACCAGTCCGGCAGCGATCGTAACTCCCGCGACGCGAAGCATTACTCGTCCCAATTCCTTCACGTCCTTATACTTTTCAATGCAAATCGGCTTGCTTACCTCTATCTCTACAACAGCTACTGAGTTATTTCCCAAAACACGGGGCTTCTTCTTTACCAATTCGCCGGTAGTCTTATTTAACTGAGCTTTCAATTTTACTATGTTTGCAGATTCAACCAAAGATTGGTAATGTATAAGCACAGGAAATCCTTTTGTGATGGGTACCTTTACATTGAATACAACGATTCTAGCCTCAAACCTGGTGGTGACAGGGACCTGTTGAACAGGATCGCTTAGAATGTATCCCACAAACACATTCTGCATGTCTACCCCAGACAGTGTCACACTGACCTGATCTCCTGCGAAAGCGACATTGTTTGGCATATCGTTGATGCTCACACTCCTTACTTCAGCTGCTTCTTTAGTGGGGCATACTAACACTTTATCACCTTTACTGATCATGCCATTCTCAATACGGCCAGCTACACAGAACCCAGATCCAGTTCCTTTGAAAACATCATTGATTGACATGCGCAGGGGTTTGGAAACAGGCCTTTCAGGAACATTAAACTTGTCTATTACATCTAAAAGACACAAGCTGTTATACCACTTCAGCAAATTCGGCTCAGTGGGTGGTTTCACTAGGTTCTCACCAGTAAGACCTGAGCATGGTACATATGTAACATCAGAATCCTTAAACCCGGCTTGTTTTAAAAATGCTTTGAGCTTCTTTGTAATCTCATCAAACCTTTCTTGTGACCAGTTGCTGGTATCAAGTTTATTGACAGCTACGGCCAACTGGCTCACTCCAAGTGATCGGACTAAAAGGGCATGTTCTCTAGTCTGACCTCCAAAGTCGAACCCTGACTCAAACTCTCCTCTAGTAGCATCTACCACAAGCAGAGCCACATCAGCTTGTCCAGCCCCCATGATCATGTTTGGAATGAAGTCTGCATGGCCAGGAGCGTCTAAAATAACAACTTTTTTTGTCTGAGTTTCAAATTGTGCTCGTCCCACATCCATTGTGATGCCCCTGACTCTTTCTTCCCCAGTCTCATCTAAAACCCAGGCATACATGAAACTTTGTTTTCCAATTTTCTTGCTTTCCTGTTCATACTTATGTAAGGTCTTTTGGCTGACTTCACCAAGGTCACACAGTAAACGACCCATCAGAGTAGACTTACCGGCATCCACATGACCAATAACAACAATGTATAAATGTTCTTTTTCATTTGCTCTTTCTTTTGCATACTGTGACATTGCATTTGCTCTATTTTCTTTTGATTTGACATTTCTTTCTATTGACTGTTCTTTTATCCTGTCTGGGCAAGGAGACAGTTCTCTTGGAGTTTCAGGACAGCTGCTGAGGTCTTCATTTTTCCCAACTTTAAAACCTTTAACAACTCCCACAACTTTAGGCTCAAGAGTCTTCACAATAACTTTTGGAGTATTTACAGTTGTAATAACTGGGGCTTTAGCAGGCTCAATAACAACTAATGGAGCTGGTTTAGGGAATTCGATTGTAGTCTTTTCTTTACTCTTGCTGTTCAATATATCATCCAAAGCGTTGTTAAAGTCAAACTTGTGATGTAGCACGGATTGTATGAGCACATTTTCAGATACAGTATCACCCAAAACATTTCGCAGTTCATCTAAGCAAGACATGAGCTTAGCTTCGTCTTCTTCGTCAAGGTTAAGGCTCCGGATATCAGTAGACTCGCGTCGCAGCAGCGCCGGCGCTTGCGGAGACGATACCGATGTGTCCTCTTCACCCTCTTCCTGGATGTCATCATGATCCAAGAAGTGGGAAATAGCTTGAGAGTTCCGTGTACGGTCAAACAGCCATTGTGATGAATCGTTCGGTGATAAACAGCTGTCTTCTTCCACGGAATGTCCATAAACATCGTCATAATCATAATCGTCTGAATAACTTCTGTTTCTGACGTTTCGATGACGAGCCATTCTGAAATTTCTGAATTTCTACGTAGTTTTTAACATTTTCCTGGAGTAGATAATTAATAAGATAACAATCTCATAAAAATCACGGTTACAGTACACTGGTTTTTCTATTAATCTCTTGGTTTTTCTAACTCATACAAAAGCTAACTTCTCTTCTCGCTTTTCCTTTGATTGATTTGATTTGATTGATTGACGTGACGGACGACCAATTTTCTTCCACAGAATACAATTATTTATTTATGTACCTACCTACCTTGAATAAATGTAGAGCTGTCACTGTCAGTTACAGCAGTATTCTCAAAGTCGTCCATCACTGTCAATACTGTCACGTTAATCATTTAGACAGAAAGAAATAGCGTGAAATTTAGTTTTCTTGATAGCCAGATGATAATGTTTTCTCCTAATTCGTAATAAATAACGACTACTTATCGGAATGGAAACGCCTTCTTTTATAAAATAAATCGAACCATTAGTCCACTGTTTGATCAGAATCAGTAAAAATCAATAGAATCAAAGTAATAAGAAAGAAAAACAAAGTTGTGTTGTGTCAAATCCAAGGAAAGTAGCAGCATTGTTCCCTTGACCCAATATTACGTGTTTGAATATGAAGAAAAAGGTACCTATGTATTTTATTTAAAAAAAAATACTGTTACATAAACATAATTATGTCCTGCAGCTTACATTTTGGCCTTCCCATGCAGAGTTCAAAATTTTTGTAATTTTCAGGTACTTCTGATGGGGAAAAGTGGGTCTGGAAAGACCAGTATGAGGTCTATAATATTCGCCAATTATATAGCTAGAGATACGCGAAGATTGGGAGCCACAAGTAAGTCCTAATATAATATATACTTACCCAAATCAATCCAATTGAGAAAGTTACCTATTATTTTCCAAAATTTTAAAACATACAATGCAATGTGAACCAACACCTTTCTAAACTTAACTAAATAAGTACCTACTTGGTTTGATACAAATTAATGTTTGCAATGTAGATACACACCTAATGATCTATTTCAAACTTGAGAATGGAATATCTACTACTTGTATGCTGTAATTTAACTATAGGTATGTAATTACAATTATGTAGGTATATCTGATTATATATCTGAAAGCAGACAGTCTAATCGTTTATTAACTATGATTAAATAGTAGAAATTAATTGAACTCATTAATTATTTCTACAAAACTAATAGAAATACCTATATTAAAAATGAAATTGATCATTTTATAAAATTGTGAGATTTAACTAGCTCTATCTTGATTCCAGTTGACGTAGAGCACTCCCATGTCAGATTCCTCGGCAACCTGGTCCTGAACCTGTGGGACTGTGGGGGGCAGGAAGCTTTCATGGAGAACTACTTTGCATCCCAGCGTGATAACATCTTCCGTAATGTGGAAGTGCTCATTTATGTTTTTGATGTGGAAAGTAGGGAAATGGAGAAAGACATGCATTATTATCAATCATGCTTAGAAGCTATATTACAAGTGTGTATTTTTTTATATTTTTGTGGTACCTTGAAAAACAAAAACAAATCTATCCCGCGGGAACAGTACATTTTTCCGAGATAAAATGTAGCCTTATGTGTTATTCCAGACTATAAAATTTTGTGCCAAATTTCATCCAGATCCGTTCAGCCGTTTCAGAGTGAAAGAGTAACAAACATACATCCAGACATCCTTACAAACTTTTGCGTTTATAACATTAGTAGAATTACTAATCTGACCAATAGCTTAGTTCAAGTAAAGGTTGGCCCAAACTACTTAGCAAGGAATCATTTTAAGGGGAAAAATAAATTGAAAAGTCCTGATCCAAATATTAGCCCTAGTATATGTATTCAGGGCCTTTATTCTGTAACTTTCAGAATTCACCAGAAGCAAGGATATTCTGCCTTGTGCACAAAATGGACCTTGTAGCTGAGGAACAAAGAGAGGAAATATTCCGAGCACGGGAGGAGGATCTCAAGCGGCTATCTAAGCCACTTGAATGCACTTGCTTTAGAACTAGCATATGGGATGAAACTTTGTACAAGTAAGTTATCATTCAACGACTTGAGTTCAGAAATGATTCAGACAAGAATATCATAGAAAATACCTGCATGCAATTCCACCAAAAATAGTAAGAATCAACTTGATAGCATCAGTTTTCATAGACAAAAATACCTTTTTGATAGCTTGAAGGCTTGAACGTATTCTTAAAGCTTATAGCTTTTAATAACAGATTCCAGGCCTTATTATTGTCTGTCTCGCTCTTTCTTTAGTAATGCGTATCTTCTGTCTCTTTGTGTGCTATATCCTAACTTTTATTATTGAAAATGAAAAACCTTATGTACAGGTCATCCAACGGATCTAGGCATTCGTGAAAGTTTGCGCATGTACACTTCCTTCCCCCCTCCTCATACCTCCAAAAAACTTGCTCCCGAAAAACGATACTGCGTAGCTCTTGCGGCTAACTTCACGAATCCTAGATTCGTTGAGCCAACTATAACTATCTGTTTCAGGGCGTGGTCGAGTATAGTTTATAAGCTAATACCGAATGTAAAAGCTCTGGAATCATCACTCAAACAGTTCGCGGCGATAGTTGATGCTGATGAGGTGAGGACTACACCATATAACTAGTTTACTGTCTATGTGCATCTGAAACAATCCATTTTGACCCTTATGGTGTTCCTTAAAGTGTAATATCGTGGTTGAGGAGGTGGAGGACGTTAATGAGTACACAGCTACATCTTAGCAGATTCCAATCAAATCCAATCTTTATTCTTCACCAACAACATCTTATATATTATTAGATCTTACGTGAGACCGTGTGCTTTATACAATTTCTAATACATTTGCTATCTTAGTTAACTTATCATCAGATAGGTGGAACAATCTGATCACGTTGTATATATTTCCATATCTCAAAAGGTACTATTATTCGAGCGCGCTACATTCCTGGTGGTGTCGCATTGCCAGCGCCGGCCGCATCGGGACGCGCATCGTTTCGAGAAGGTGTCCAACATCGTAAAGCAGTTTAAACTTTCGTGCTCCAAGCTAGCGGCGCAATTTCAGAGCATGGAGGTAATATCATTTACCATTAAAAGTCTACTTAGAAGCATAATTATAATAACTACATTATTTCAATGTAGGCATACAAACATACAGACATACACCTTGTTTCTTCACGAAACATAAAATAATAGTAAGTTATAAATTAATAAATGAAGTGGCGAACCTTGACAGAGTTCTCTCAGCTTAGTTATATGGATGTGTAAAGAAAAACTGCGCAAACAATACTACCAAAAATGTTAAACTTTCCCGCTAAACTATTATCTAATGGGTTTAACACAACACAAACTGAAATAGAAATTCGACACGTTTCGCTTCTCCACGAAGCATCCTGGACTATATACTCGCTCCGCACTGGTATTGATCCACCGAGCGCCAAAAGAATTTCTCTTTCGGCGAGAAAGCACTAGATATATCCATCCTTTTTATTATATTCCAAAAATGTCTCTCAATGTTACTTTAGAGAAAAAAACTTAAGTAATATAATGTCGTCCGCAGGTCCGCAACAGCGTATTCGCAGCATTCATAGACGGATTTACGAGCAACACTTACGTGATGGTGGAAATGTCCGACCCGAGAATCCCTTCCGAAGCTACCCTCATCAACATTCGTAACGCGCGCAAACACTTCGAGAAACTCGAAAAGGTGTCTTCCTCTGCGCCTAGCCAATACCAATAGATAGTTAATAGTTAATTTGTATGGGTGACTCTGTAGGTCTACCATGAGTTTTCACAATCTACACTCGCTAGGTACTGTAGTTAAAAAAAAATATGAAAACTTGTACAGCGCCTCTAGCGGATAGTTGGGTACTAAAACGTCACGTAGTTAACTAACTACGTCACAGCGTACTACAGCGACTGTAGTTCGCGCTTCATTCTTTTGCTTAGAATTTGGTACCATAAGTGAGAATTTTGACAGATGTCATAGTAACGCGTACTATTACTACTGTAGTAACGTCAGCCGATCTAAATGTGAGTCCAGAGTCCAGTCGATTCCCGCCAAGGAGAAAATGGCGGTTAGGTTAGGTTAGATTTATAGAAAACGGAAGAAATTAATTTACGCAAGACTAGGCAGTAAGGTCTATGACTATAAGCCTGCTCAAATGAGCGAATAATTTAACAACAACAAACTATCTAAATGTGACAACTCATGGTAGACGCTATGGTAACGGCTTTCTTGAGCCGCCCTAGAGCCGCTATGACATAACAACTTTTTTTAGCTGGAACAGAAAATTCAAACTAACTTGTCCTGTGAAGCATGAAAGCACTAAAAATGCCAGTTACATAATCTATATATATAAAAATGAATTTCTGTTCGTTAGTCTCGCTAAAACTCAGAACGGCTAAACGGATTTATCTTATCTTGGTCTTGAGATGTTCGTGGAGGTCTAGGGAAGGTTTAAAAGGTAAGAAAAATTCGAATAACTGCCGGGAAAACCCTAAAAATAGCCCTTTTCTATTTCCCATACAAACGTTTTATAAATAAGTACGAAGTCTGCCGGGTCAGCTAGTGTTATATAATTATCTGGCTATAATATCTGTAGGTACGGTACAGTAATTCTATTATCTCTATTTATAATTATTTGTTAGCGTTGAAGTGTTCAGTTTACCACTAGTGGTAATCCATAGATAAATGATGACCTACTCGGTATAAAGATGTGACCTCAAAAATTTTAACTATATAAATTTTATGGGTGCCAAGCACCTTTTTCATGGCTTTTAAGCCACATTAGTTATGTCAAGTCTATTCGACTTCTAAATAGTCGATTCCCGAGAATTAGATAGTTTTTGAATATGTTTCCTGACTTCAGCGCATAACATAGGTCAAACTCAAACACTGAATCCCGCCTAATTTTACTTGTGGAAAAAAAAGCCAGACCTCACATAATGTGTCACTTCAACATCATATGCATAGATTTCTATTACATTAGTTGTAGGGGATTACATAGAAAAGTTATAATATATAATTAATAATTATTACTGGTATATGTAGGAGTATCTGTTGCCGATGTATAACATTTTATTATCTGGGTAAGTTATATTTAACTGTGATTTTTTAATTATACTAGTTGAAATACTAAGCTTCGATTACATTACTATTTATCTTTATTCATTTTGTTTTTATTAGCTAATTAGTACCTACCTTACCTACACAGGCACCTATTTTACCTATGTGTAGGGTACATATAAAATAAATATATTATGTACCTACATCATACAGGGTGTTACAATTATGTATTTATTTTATGTGTATTTATCTAAATTCGTCGCGTTTCGCTAGTGAACTTCTGTAAAGTTACGTAACCTACGACGCCTGGCAAAGCTGGTTAAAAAACATGGAATTAAAATACAGATTGTAATAATAGTGAGTGACATATATAATATTATCACGTGGAGTCTTCTAACCACCTTATAACTGACTTTTCTCAACTCCAATATTGATCCTTGTTAATTATATTGGATGAATAAGTAGGTACTTAGGTATATTTTGATTTAAACACCAAATTATAATGAAAAAATACATAATTTAATTACATAGGGTATCTGACCTATAAGCCATTCCTCATGTAGGTATAATCGAAACCGAATAAACCGATAGCATTTTAAAAGGGCGCTATCATTCTTGCTTATCAAGCTATCACACATTTATGATTTGCGCAGGCGCACGCGGACAGCAGCCACACAACTCACGGTATGTACGCCAGCAATAGTATTTTAATATTTTCTGTAGGTACTACACACACCGCTACTGCTGTACTGACCCTCGTATGCTTCCAGTCGCGAGTCGCGAGTGTGGTAGTCGGTCGTTAGAGTTATCGTGCGTTCGAGATCAACAAGGAAAGAAATACCTACTCGAGGAAATATTGTGAAAAAGATTTCTCAGAAACCTATCACAGTTGTTAGGTACCTATTGTTCTCTAGTGTTTATTAAAGCGTATTTATCAGTGATTCATGCTTGCTCGAGCATGCTAAGATTGAAATACGTAGGTAAAAAGTACTAATCAGCGCGAAGTGCAAAGTAAGTTACGTAGGTATCTACCTAGTTACTTTAAGATAGGTGCTTAGCTTGGTAACTTAAATTACTATGAATCACTGGTACCTATAGGTACTTATTTAGACCGGTAGCTAAATAATAGGTAAGTAAGTAAGAAGGTCACATGTTGTGCCGACCCCACATAGCGTGGGATAAGGGCAGGAAGATGATGATGATGATGATGAAGTACCTAATAGGTACTCACATAATCAAACAAAGTTAGGTATGTCTGATTGAACAAAAACATGCTTAGATATAGGTAGGTACTTATTAAATAAGGTAAAGTAAATGACCAATTTAGAATCAATATTTTAAAAAATCGTGGTCTACTAAGTATCTATGTATTAAGGTAGGTATTTATATTTTTTTAAGTATTTACCTACTTAAGTTAGTTTACTTGTATTTATGTACCTATTATATATTTCTACCCATCTGATTACTAGGTACCTACCTACCTAGGTACTGTCGCTTGTAGTGTTGCATTGCTACGGTGGTAACGGTAACGATATACCTATAGGTAGTACAAGTTCTATAAACAACGTAGTTAGTAGATAAATACCACTCCTAATAATTGAAAGTTATTGGACTAACTAGAGTTTCTTGTTTTATACCACTTATTATACCACTAAGTAGGTAGGTATGATAGTGACATCATCATTGAGCGACAACAATGGACAGCATCACTAGACTGGTATTTCAGTCGCACGCAGCGAGTGTAATCATGGTGAAATAATCGTGGCGCGGCGGTAGGTACATACTGATATTAGGTGTTCTCAATTACTTATATACAACTACTATATTTTGATCGCCCGGCGACCTTGACTCTCAAAGCAACACCAAGGTTGTGTTTTATCGCGCTGGTTACGTCATCTGTTGTAGATGCGATTGTTTTTGCCAGTTTATTTATATTGGCACTCTAGGTAGGAACCGACCAATAACCGACTTAAGGAGCTAGGTAGGTACCTACCAGACGATGGGTGACCGGTACCAGTGGCATTTAAAGTATATCGCTACTCTACCTAGGTAGATACCTATACCTACCTACTTCGTCACAGCTAACGTCATGGCGCCTTGAAGTTTTAAATGGCCTACAAAAATAAATTAATATAAGTATGTTTATATACCTATTCAATATTTTCTTTGAATTTACAAACATGTTCTAAAGATAGCTATTTTCAAATTACAGACTCACCAATGGCACAAGAGAAACCCGTCTTCGACTACAATGAGGAGTCGCGCTCCGAAAAGCTAGCGCGCAAGTCCAAGGAGTCACCTTTTATGATTGTTGGTAAGTGATCAGATCAATCATCAACATCATTCACATAGAGATAATTCATCACTGTGTAGTGTGTAAGTTAGGTACCTTGGACGGACTTTGGTTCGGGCCACGTTCGGGCGAACTATTAATCTAATCCAATAGTACCTACCTACCTAATACTTCGTTTAGTACTACAGGCAAGCTATATTAGTTAGTAACTACCTACCTGATAGTAGTACAGTACCATAGTACCTATAAATAGTGTGCGTTTGCGTCAAGCGTGACAGGGGAAATTCCCCTAGGTAGAGAGAGATACGACGTACATAGGTAGGTATTTTATCAACTCTAATGGTTATGTACCTATATACCTACAAGTCAATTGTAACCATACTAATTACATATGATTTACCTACCTATATTATGTGGGTATACCTACAATGTCCACTTACAAGATATTGATAGGTTCTTCATTTTCTTATGGTGTCACTAGTTCTTTCGAACCAGTGTGATGAAAGGATGAAAGTGCGCCTTATTTCCTTTATTCGCCTTACTGCGCCTCCTTTCGTGCAATAAAATAGATATCGTAAAGAAATATTTAGGAACCCATAGTACCTACTCCAAGTAGGTACCTACTCCATAACATTTTCCTACCATAGAGATAATATTGTCACTTTAGTAACTATAACAGATCACTGGTACCTACCTACAAATATAATTTAGTAAGAAGTAAATTCGCACGTTTTCTCCCGTAGTCGCCTTCTTAAGTCTTTTGAGTAGGGTACCACAAGGACCCACGTTTGGTCCAAAATTATTTATCATTTATTTTGACGCCAGGTATCGCCGGCTGTCTCGCTGCTGTGGGCTATGGCGGGTGGGCCTACAAGAACCGAGGTGCAATGAGCACCAGCGTCTTCCTCATGCAATTCAGAGTCATCGCCCAGGGCGCGGCTGTGGGCGCCATCACCGCCGGTATGGCCTACACAATGTACAGCAACTATTTCAACAAGAAGACTTTAGAGCCTATTGAACATTAGAGTAATGTAAATAAATCATAGATAATAATATTTATATGTAATTAAATACTGAGATTGCGTTTGTATGCATCGGTAGTTCAGTCAGTCAGATACCTGTGCCCAGCCAGACTAAGCACAAGTTTCTCTGTCGATAGTGAAAGTTGTTTTAGGAATAAGCTTTCCTAAGAATAATTAATTTATAATATTATGGACCTTTAAATTACCTATTTATTTAGCTGATGTTTAAAACTTTGTTGTATGTACTGTGTTATTAGCATTTAATTAAGTTATTAATAAACAACTTATAAATATACGTTTTTATCATTTCAAACAATTTGATACTTCAAAAACACTTTATTTGATCAAGCTGTTGTATTAATTATATAATTAACTAAACTTTAATGTGTTGTTATATAATTAAATGTAATAATGAAAGAATGTGAATGCTTACTTTGTTCATTAAATAAATAAAATAACTATAAACACGAAAACGAATACAATGTATTAGGGATAAGGAGTTAATGATGAGTTTTCTTAATTTATTTATGTTAAATCTAATATCACAATTTTAGTTATGCTGAAATAAATTGTGGTTTGGCTATCAGCTTTTTATGCTGAAAGTACTTTTAAAAACAATAATTAATTAACATTACTTACCTAAATATGCCAGAAGGTATGTCGTTCATTTAATTTACTGCATAATCATCATCTCCCAGGCAATTTCAAGTAAGGTTGAATCAAAAAAAGTTGACTACAAATTAGGGTTACCATCCATCTGGGTTTGTCTAGACATGTCTAGACTTTGACTTTTGTCCAGACTTTGCAAAATTTATATAATATCAAATAAGTCTATATTTGTTAACTTCTCATTCATCTCAAATAAAATATTAATCTTTTGACACTTAACTTAGCAAGATTAAACATTATACATAATCCTCTATTAAAGTAGTTTTATGTAAAATAATCAAACTTAATGCTAGCTTTAGGCTTATTAATTTTTATATCCTACTGTAACTATGTAGCATGTGAGCAATGTTTACACATTTTGTGACTACAATGTCTAGACTTTTATTCAGGACTTTTAATTTTTTTTAAATGGTAACCCTAACCACAAATCAACAGTGGATTGACCCAATCACTCAAAATTAGGCCAGTCCCAACATTGGTGGTAAGAAGGTTGATAATGGAAACAAAATTGAAACATTTGTTATTAATAAATCCATTAAATTCAACTTATTGATGGTTTATAGGAAATCGTCTAATAGGTAAAAGGGAGCCAAATGTAACATGTTGAATTACTGGAAACTTAGACAAAACTTCTTTTTTATACATTTTTATAAGCCCTTGATTAATCTTACCCCATGAGCCCACAGCGCTAATGCTCCACAGCTGGTTGGAATGCTCAGCAAACGGACCCGTCTTCACCTCTTTTATGTACTTTATACATGACAAAAACATGTATTCCTCAGCATATTTATCTATAATGTCTTCTTCTAAAAACTTTGCTGGTGGGTAAACTTTAGGGTGATCAATGAGCTGGGAGCTGCCCCAGATAAATGGTACAAACTGATAGTCATCTAAGCTCCACACACCATGGCTGCCAGCCGGTTCCATCCTGTAAGTCTTCTGCAACCTTCTCACAATTTTGATATACTTATTGAAAATCAAAAACACTGTGGCAATATTGTCTTCTTCATTGAGATCTCCAATTTTATACAGACAACAGAGGAACATGATAAATGACATCTCATGACCTGTTCCATAGTCAATTCTGGTGCTGTTACCAAAGCTCTCTTCTAAGTATACTTTGATCTCGGGTATTGCCAGGTGTAGTTTCAGATGCAAGGCTCCTTGGAGCAGCTGTGTGGTATTCAGCTTGACTTTAGCTAGCCAGTCTCTGAAGGAAGTATTGCCAAATCTCTGAGGTTGCTCCACAGGAGGGAACTCATCTATGTATAAAGCAAGATTATCCAGTAAATTCAAAATTTTTGTTACATTCTCTGAGATTTTGCAGTCAACTGACAAGGGTTTTGCTTTGATAGCTTCATTGAGGGTGGCTATGAACCCTGTGTACTCCATGTATGCTTCTGACTTCTCCCAGATTGCCATGTCTGTGATGCTCTTGACAGCCTTCACTGGTTCCAGGAACCTATGGTTGACAGGAAGAGTTGATGGTACATTTTCGTCTTTTTTGGCTACATCGCCAATTATACTGCTTTCAGCATTCATCTGAAATAAAAACATTACCTAATACTTATGTTGTTCTATTCAACTAAAATTTTTTCCTTAGTAAAATGTGTAGGAATGTCCTATTCATGACGTAAATTAGGCTAATTAAACTTTACATCGAATTATATCTACATCTGGTTATCTATCGCAGTAATATAACAGAGTCGAGATAACATGCCGATGCGTGCTGTTGCGTGTAGTTTTAAGTAATGTCCGCGCTACCACGCTGACGCTTATTTTGACCTACAGTATTCGTTTGTGAATAGGAACACGCCGCGGGTACGATAAGCTTATGCGTGAAGGTCAGAAACGTCAGACTCAAGCTCAGAACTTGTCTGAGGCTGCAATCGTTTGTGGACACCTACAGCAAAACAATAAACAACTGATGTGATACTAAACACAATTATAAGATGGAACGGATACTTAGAGGAATAATGAGGTATCGTGTACTGGACCGCGCCAGCATGGTGAAACAATTTCAAGAAGTAAAAGACAATCCCACGGTGAGACTGAGAACCTACCTTTCTTATTTGAGACTATTTCAAAACAAAGTGACTAGCGTAATGATTGACCTCGACGGTTTATAAAAACTAGTAATATGAAGTAAAAGTAATCAAATATTTAATGCGGAATCTATAAAACCACATTTATTATTATTTTGCCAGAAATCAAAAATCATTTACTTGTTTGATTGACCGACAGGCAGGCAGGCAGACAGACAAAAACAAAACAACGGAATCAGCGGATGATTATCGACATGACAATGACTTTTGATTTAGATTTGACAATTGACATTGACAATTTGTTAAGTAAATTTTGTACTAACTACTAAGTTAATGGTACACATACACGATCAAACTAATCTCCGAGATTCAAGATTCAATAGAGTTTCGTTCAACATTTATACTTACTATGAAATTATAACAACGTGATTTTTTTTTTGCAGCCTAAGGCAGTTTTTTACACATGTATGGACAGCCGAATGATTCCTACAAGATTTACCGAAACTAGTGTTGGTGATATGTTTGTAGGTTAGTAGGTATAACAGTTTGCAGCAAAAAAATGTAATATCTCACCTTTATTATATTACTTCAGGTCCGTCAGATCATTCTCATGTTGACTTCCGTACTTTTCAGTGAGGAATGCTGGAAATGTCATACCCCATTCTCACTACTTTGTAGATGAAATGACAAGCTGTGAACCAGCTGCATTAGAACTTGGCTGTATTATCAACGATATAAGACACATTATTGTGTGCGGTCATAGTGACTGCAAAGCGATGAATCTCTTGTACAAACTTAAGAGTAAGGATGAATCAAGTATTGTAAGTACAGAAAACTTTAAAAATCATTATTAAATCAAACAAATTCCTGCAGGTAGGTAGGTAATAAATAAAGGCACCTAGGATTATATTTTAAATTCAAATTCCGTTTATTGTACCTATTCAAAATAACACGATAGATACCTACACTAAAATTATTATAACAAACAAAAATTTTATCTGAGTATTTCACGATGTCTAGTGCGATGATAGACATTTCCGAAATTAAAATAAGATTTGATAATTTACCGTCCTTCATGAAATAAAATAACTATAGGTACCTACCAACCAATCTACAGCATGAGTACCTCCCTAGCTAGAGTATATCGCATCAGTAATCGTAAACTCTTATATCTTAGGAGCAAAGAAGATTATCTCCATTGAAATCTTGGTTATGTACGCACGCACAAACAAGCTTGAATAAATTTCTGAACATGAACAGTGATTTTACAAAACCAATGCTTTTTACGGGAGAAACACCGCAAAGAAAATTTGTTGCGTATATTGATCCAGAAAACAAGTTTTGCACAGAAGATAAGCTATCTCAGGTAATAGTAGGTATGTACCAGTATTAGACGGGTATTTATCGCGTTTAAATTACCTTATATTTTCCCGACGTTTCGACAGGTTTGCACGCTGTAAATAATGCTGATAAATACCCGTCTAATACTAATAATAATGTGTTCAGATCGCGTAAGTTTAAAAGTACATAGTATGTACCACTGACGAAACCACGATCTTAGGACCGAGAGGCAAGGAGCTAGCACTTATATTACCTATATATCTCCAGTGCTTGTATTTTGGAGCATAAATAGTTGGGAAATTATTTCAATGCTCTCATTAACTCACTTAAACCATTTTCAGGTCAATACTCTTCAACAACTTCAAAATGTCGCATCATATGGAATGCTCAAAAAGCGGCTCGAAAAACACGATTTACATATTCACGCTTTATGGTTTGATATTTATACTGGGGATATTTACTATTTTAGCAGACGTGCAAAACAGTTTATAATTATCGATGAATCTACTTATGAAATAATATTATCAGAAGTTCGAAGATTTTACTCGTAGTAGGTAGATCTACCTGCTGGCCCAACCCAAAGTTAAGTGAACTACTTACAGTAGAATTTGAAGCAAGGTACATAATGAAAAATAATTTATTTTAATGTTTTACAATCAGTGGTTATGTATAAAATGTACCTACCTATATAAGTAGTTATTTTTTTTTAAATGTAAGTGCCTTCTTTTAAAATAAATTATTTTATTAGATAGGTAGATACCTATTAATAAATTGACTTTACATAATTAAATTTGTTGTGTATCTCCCTTACCTACCTACATTTTTACTTGATTAATTGATAGTTAATTATGACCCATCTCACCTTTTATACATTTTGTTCCTTTAATACCCTACTATCAAACCCATGGAGAAATAAGTTACCTACCTACCTATCAATAAGTACATAGGTACGTAATAATGTTAAGTTAATTTATTTTGGTAAGTATTAGTGTTAACCATAGTGCTATTAGATTTAACTAATTTCCTTCTAGAAATGTCTCTTGATCAAGTGCCACCATTAAAAAAATCCTATCTTCATAGCGTGTCACAAAATAAAATTAAATAAATGAATTAAACTAGTTCTTTCGAATCAGTGTGGTGAAAAGATTAAAAGTGCGATTCGGAGGCTCCTTTTGTGCATTGTTCTGTTATATTTTCCAATTACACTCTAAACCTACAGAACAGAAATAGAATAAAATTTTGGTGGAGGTAATTTATATAGAAATAATTTATGTTTTGCGTTATGAGATTCACTCACACTGTCCACTTATTTATATTTATTCGTTTAATAAACGCATGCTGTTTGATTGCTTGTTACTGCTCGTTATTAATTAATATTATTAAAGTTAATTATTTTCGAGATTCGTCAAATTTGAGGTCCATTATCTCTATGTCCAATCCAATAGAAACAGATCTAAACGTAGTGATTTTAATCTCTTTGGTCCAATCCTCAGAGTAAAGATAGAGTCCAATCGAGGTCCAATCCAAGCAAAACTACTTTTATCGCTACTTTTACCGCTCGCTGACCCAGCGTTTTTTTTTTTTGATGATGCTACTAGAAGAATATACCTACGTGTGGTGTCAAGCTCAAGTCATGAGACTTGTCTTTGTCACATATCAGCTGACCGATTTCATCTCGTCGTTTATTGTAGGTACTTCAGTCAGACAAAAATGATGGATGAATCACAAAATAAAAAAGTGCCGCCGCGAGTGGTTTAAATTCCTGTAATCGACAAGAAAAAATAATATTATTTTTATATTACGAGACAACGTAAGTACGAGAAAATGTAATGCAATTTCATTACCGTAATCTACACGGTCAGAATAGAACTTACTGAAAATGTTTTTTGTGTTATATAATTTTATTATACGTACTGTGTCCTTTATTTACCTAGTCAACAGTGTTCTAACAGTGCTATACCTAGCTATTCCTCGGGTATTTTGTATTCGGATTAATACCGTTAAGTCGCTGTAAAATTGTAACTGAAACATGTTGAGAGGTATATTATTATAGGTATTTCTCTCTAGTCAGATCGTGCAGAGTGATCATTGATTGATTTGTCAAGGTTGCAAGAAATGAAAGAAAATTTCTTTTTCAGGAAGCCATCACTATGTCAAAGGCTCAGCCAGTATTCGATTATACAGATGAAAGTCAGGGAGAAAGGCTTGCTAAGAAGGCCAAAGACTCACCATTTATGATATTTGGTAAGCATATATTTTCGAGTTTGGCACTGACTTCAAAAATGTAGGTATGCAATTCTATTTCTTAAACATTTAATAGGTACTAAGTGCATAGTAGAATACCTGGCAGTTTCATTTGCTAATAGTTGTTCTATTCAAGTTTTAATCCATTTAGGTTATGAAATTAAAATTTTTAGTCATAAGTACCTACGTCTGTGGCAGGTTAGATTTGAAATATTATTTATACTACTGTGACCTGTGTAGGTACCTAGTTACCTACATGTGAAATGCAACTCCGTTAGCTAAATTAGCAACTTTTTCAATTGCAGGGATAATGGGCCTGATGGGAGTATGTGGCTATGGTGCCTATTCATACAAAAAGAGGGGGAAAATGAGCACCAGTGTGTTTCTAATGCAGCTTCGAGTGGCGGCACAGGGCACAGTCGTCTCTGCACTAACAATTGGCCTGGCATATACTTTAGTAAAAGAACACCTTTTCAAAAATGACAAAAAAGATTAGGTAATCTAGCAAAACTTAGACATTTTAGGCTAAATCATATGGGAACTTTTAAATCAGTTTAACAAAGCGGTAATCTCTTAGACTAAATCTGCACAATTCTGTTTTACAAAAGCAATCTCAAACATTTAGGGTATCATGAAAATGTGAATAAGATATTAATTTTCTAACTTTCCTATTATGTAGAATATGTAAGTAATGTTTTCTGTGATTTTAGCAGGTATTTACTTTGTGATGTAATTAATTTATTGTACATTGTGTACCTATGTTAATTTAACAGATAAGTTATAGCTTAGTCAATCAATAATATTGATTTTCAGTCAATCTGTGCCTACCGTACTTAAAGAAATGTTAAGTATGCTGATATCTTTACATTATTCGTTGCAAACATGATAACTATGAAACTTGTAAATAAACCAATAGACAAATACAAATACTGTAAATTTACATAATATAAAAAATCAAATCAAAAAAGCAAACAGTGAGTTGAATAAAATGTATATTTTAAATTGAACCCCCATATTTTAATTTAACTTTGAACTTTTTTAAACAACTAAGCCTTAAACAGACTGGATTTTCAGGAAAGTGGATTTTGTAATGCATATATTGTTCAAAAAAAAATAGCATTCCATTATTTTTGGATGAATTGCATCTAGTAGTGGGTCTAATAGCACCAAGTAAGTACCTACTCAAATTAACTTTTCATGTTAATAAATAAGGCTCCACTTAATAATAAAAAAAAAGCATAAATTCACAATTGATTTATTAAAACATACATAGGAACCAAAAATGTATAACCCTTAACCATTTCTTAAAATATATTAGGTACAACCATTATAATTAAATAATAAAATATTTTAGTCACTATATAATACAACACAATACAACAATTTGTCAATCACTCTTGCTACATTCTGAAGAACCTTTTTTAATTCTTAGACTGAAATTGGGAATGGTTAAATCATCTTTGTCTGATGTGGAATGTTTCATGGAATTAGAAGTCTGCTTGACTGAGGATAAGTCGTCAGCGTTGCTGAATAAGCCATTTGATATGTTAGAGCTAGAGCTTGACCGATAGGTCATGGACTTAAAGAGCTGCACAGGAGTTGAAGTCCTCGCCCTGTTGTTGTTGACGCTTCGTATGCTATTGTCCACGGAATCCTCGCGCACGATCCTCGAAGCATGCTTCATCTCTTCAGGCATTTTTGTCTCGAACAAAGAAATAAACTCTTCCTCAGTATCGTTTCTTGACTTATTAGTGAAAGTTATTTTATTAGCTAGTTCGTTTGTTAGAAATTCTTTCACAGTCATTGAATTCGTCAATGATGTCTGTTGCTCCGCATTTTTTGAAATGTCGACTGCGTTACGCTTTTGTTGATGTTGTTTATCAGATACATTTAAAACGGATGATACAGCATCAGTCACGAGAACCGGTATGTCTTGATTGAAACTTTTTATTTTGAATTGGGATAAACTCGAACTAGAAGTGTTGGACGAGGAAGACAATGCCAGACGTTCCTTCGTTTTCTTCAGAGTAGAGGAAGCCCAGCCCATTCCCAGCATTTTGAAAGCATTTTCCAAATCAGGGTTCGACGATATACTCAGCGTATCAGAAGTTTCTCCAACATTTTCTTTATTTTGGAACATCACGCTGGATTTCTTTTTTCCTTTTCGCGCCTTCGATAAAGCTAAAACTGATAATGTGGATTCGGATGAAATCGTGGTAGAGTTAACATTGGATTGTGTATCAAACTTAAAAGGCTCACTGATGATATTTCTTTTGAGTAATTCCGAAATCACATCCGGCAAACTGCCATCTGAATGTAACGAGCTTAGTTCGTCATTTATTATGTCTCCTCTCGCAAAATCTTCAAGGTTAGAGCCATCATCTAATGCACCAACGTTATGGTTTTTGGCATATTCTTGCAAGCTGAAGAAAGGTTTTAGCATTATTTCGTTGAACTGATTCATGTCAATCATCTGAATTTTAGAGTCATCTAATGATTCTGATATCAGCATTTTCGTCTGTTTAGACATGTCAATATTACTGACAAGTAAATCAGGATCCGCAGTGTTCCTTTCTTTATTGTAGTGATCAGCTTTAGAAGTTGCATTATCAACTGGATAGCAATTATCAGGCATATCTAGTCTGGTTTCATTACGAGATGTCTGACTTTTCAATTTAACACTCATTGGTGAATCCACCTCCACAACAGTAGACAGTTCGTGAGGTATCACATAATCGTGAACATGCTTCAAATGAATGCGCGACAGCGCCGGCGGAGGTTTTCCTCTACCTTTCAAATGATGATCATAATTATCACTTGCTGGAGAACTAGAACTGTTTTGCTCTAGGGTAGCTGTTTTAATTGAATCAGGTTTAGGAATGTTTTTTAAAAAGGGCACGTAACCGTCAGATATAAGATTATTTTCATTTAAATCTTCCACAGGAGTGAAAGTATCAGGAGATTTTGTTTCTAAGCTTTTCTGTGTTTCATGGAACGATTGACAAATGTTTGTGGAGATCTTATTTGCATTTTGATCCGATTTTTGATCAGAATCTGAAGCGGTGTCAGATGTAGAGATTTGGCTGTAGGCCAATGACTTATTGCGTCTTACTTCCTCTAAGACTTTAGCGAGATTGGATAATCGTTTTGTACATTTTTCAGTGAGGTCAGCAATTTTCTCCATATTTTGGATTTTATCTTCATCGAACCTTAAAAAGTTTATTTCGCTGTCAACGTTGCTAGTTTGTGTGGAGATATTTGAAGGCCATTCATGGTTTGTTCCTTTTTGCCGAGAACCTGACGTTTCGGAATTCGGGGATGTAGATGTTGTAGTAGCGCGGTGACAAGACACTCCAGAGGATTCGGTATTTAGTCGGGGTGTGGGTTTCGAGTCTTTTAAATTTATATTACTTTTGGAAGAAGTTTTACATACATTTTGACTAAGTTTCTTAGTGACGTTGGGCGCAACATTCGTACTAGTTTTGCTGCGTACTACTCCTGGATTTACTAGTACAGATCTAGGCGTGGGGGAGCTTTTGCTTCGGATTTTATTTCTACTTGGTATACTCAAATGTTCTTTTACAGATGACGACGACGATGTTTGCTTCGATTCCGGTGGTTTATTTTCCGTAATTTTCGTAGATTTAAATAAGTTTTTCGATATATTTAGTGATTTCACTTTGTGTACAGTCTTTCTTCGTGGAACTTTAGTCTTTTTATTGTTATTGAAATGATCTTTTAAACACACGTCGGAATACTTATGACTGCTATTATTATTTTTTTCACATTTTTCAAGTATTTGTTTTTTTAACATTGTTTTAATTTGTTCTAACGATATCTTATTCTCTACTGCAGGCTTTTTATTGTTACTGTTATTGGGTACGTTGATGATTGAACTCCCAGGAGTAACCACTGAACTACAATCTTGGTCTACAACTTCGATGGCTTTAAGACTTTCTTTATTGAGAGCCAGTAGTCTGTTGACATAATCTCTGATGATTGGATTTAAGTTTGGCTTACTCCGTCGCATTTGGCCAGTCTTATTAATCGATGCAGAACTGTAAGTGGTTCGCGGAATCAAGTTTTGAGATGAGCGTTTTGTCGTAGGCATTTGTTTGTTTTTATTTACGTGATGAGTTGAACTGATTGGTTTATCCAAGCTATTACGACTGCGGCACTTACGGCATGAGCAATTTTCCCTGCTATTAGAATCTGGTACTGTTACATCATCTAGCTCATGATTACTTCTAGCAGTGTTTGGAGGCGTTTCTGCTTTCTCCGCTCTATGTGTAGTTTTCTTACATCTGTGTGTCTGGCACGAAGTTTTCATTCTAACCTGTCTGCACTTTCTGCATTTACATTTGTAAACTTCGCAATACTCGTGTTCATCCACTACTTCGATGTTGTCTTGCATTTCAAAGTTTCTTGGATTGTACAAGTCTTCTTCTGACATGAGATGGTCCTGTCTTAAGAATTTCGGGAGAATCATTTCTGGTGGACTCATGTAAGCTGTAGATGTTGAGGAACTCATGTGGAAAAATACAGGCCTTTGATTAGGCGAGCTCATAGATGTTTGTGTATATGTAGATGTTGCTGGTTTGGGATTGGAATCAGATTTCGGAATATGATTAGGAATAGCGAATGAGTCTCTGAAAGAAGTTGATATACCTTTTTCTGAAACATTTGTATTTCTGAGTTGCGGGTTAATATTTTCATTTGACTCGCTGCTGTAAATTTGGTCATTTCTATTAATTGGGACTTCGGATGCTACATTTACGACAAAATCTTGTTTTTTGTTATTGTTCTTGGATTGATTTAATTCCACACACTCGTTAGAGATACTTTTAGCAGTATCGACTTCCTCCGCCGTTTCCAAAAGAGCAGTTGCCTGAGTTGTTACTGCCGATACAGATGGTCTATTTAAAAGATCTTCTTCATTGATTTTAGTCAGTTCTTTTGTTATCTCTCTTACCTCTTTCTCGTCTCCTTTTTTTCTTAGTTGTATGACAACTTCGTAAGCATCGTCTCTGAGAAATCCTGAGGCACCAATATAGAATTTACCTGCCTCTTCACCGCCTTCGTCGATTAACTTGATATAACCGCCATCCGGTAAGGCATTGTTTGCTTTGTCATTGGTTGCAGTCTTAAATGAGGAAGTGGATGTGGCAGCAGAAGGTTGTCTTGCACACTTTTGATTCTCTTCCATAACGTCGGGTAGTTTAGGCTGAGGATTGTTCTTGCATCCGCACTTGCATTCGGAACACGAGTTTGACGGCCTGA
Organism: Cosmorhoe ocellata; assembly: GCA_963675405.1. Lineage (NCBI taxonomy): Eukaryota > Metazoa > Arthropoda > Insecta > Lepidoptera > Geometridae > Cosmorhoe > Cosmorhoe ocellata. Next base: position 8,854,003 of record OY776246.1, on the reverse strand, counting down.
AATGTTTGTTTTTGGTTATACAAAAAAAATGTAAACCCAAGCCTCTACCAGATAAATTATTAATGTAATATGGATTACCTTGTAACTTGAGCAGGGTTGTCGCCACTTTCCCATTGAAGAGATGTGGTGCCTAAAATGAACAGACAATGTTTCAATCCAATTACATTACTCTCCATAATTAATGGAACTTGTTCCGTAAAGTACCTACCCCTTTCGTTTTGTTGATCTTTGCCCAGCGTCTTGTTACAGCAACATGGACGACCAAACTTTATGTCATCTTCTGTAAGCTCTATATTGCCTCCACCTTTATCGAAGTACATTGATGTTATATTATCCCTAAAACGAAAACATAAAACTTAACCACTTTATCAAAAATATTTAAAATTTCATGTGCAACAAATGGAATATATAAATACAATGACTAAATATACGCGACGTTACATATAAAACTAAAATAGAGATGAAACAACAAACATACAATGATGAAAACTAAAAAAATAAACAAAAAGTATCAGATGTTTATTACCACCAAGGTTTTCGGTCAGTTGTACCTCGCCACAATTCAATATTAGTTTTGTAACAACTCATAATATTATAGGAAAGCCTGAAGAACGGAAGGAAAAAAGGATAAGTATTAAGATAAATAAAAAATACTTTTATTACAAGAATGAATACATTTTTACAAAAAGTTAAAGTTGAGAACAGACTTCAAATTATATACCTACCCTGACTGAATACACTTATGAGTAATCGCGAACATATAGTCGAAGTGAGGTCCTTTTTTTTCGAAGTCGGTTAAAGAAAGAGGGTAGTATTTCGTACGTAAGCCTATCACTGCTTATAAGAATACTAACTAATAAAGTAATAACACACACCTTCGAACTTTTGGTTCTAGGGTATGCCAGCTTTTCACCGTTTATTAGAGGATACATTTTTAAAAGGGTATGTTTAGTTGAAATCATTGATATCTTGATTCATCAACTTTCAAGACCTCTAATATAGTTTATATAGGTAAGTTACACCTAATAAAAGATTTGGTTAAGTACTTTACTTACCCAGTTCCATTCTCATTTACAGCTTTATATACACCTGCAACAGTAAAAATGGGAGTCAGAAAATTAATTATGTAAAAAAGATTAGAGTTTGTAACATACATAAATTAAACATATCTTTGTATTTACCTTCATTCAACTCTTCAAATGATATCCTTTTGTCAGAATCACTGCTAGTTTTCTTTGCTTTAGATTTATTTGAATGGCTCTCACTTTCAGCTGTGGTTTTCTGTTTTTCTATCAATGTTAAAGATTTAGCAATGTCTTTGATAATTTTAGTATTTCTAGACTTTTCATTTTTGGAATCTAATATCTTGTAAATTATTATCCTTTCAGCGTCAGATAGCCTTCCATTGTCATTTAATGTCTGGTCTTTCTTTTCTAATTGTATGTTTTCAATGGAACTGGTTTCCGATGAGACTGATTCTGAATCACTAGAGTTCTGAATAAGAACTGCTTCTGCAACTCGCTTAGGTTGTTGGCTTGTATCTTTTGTAGGCGGCGTGTGCTTATGGCGCGATCTGTACTCATGGTAGCTGTCAACTTTGCTGAACTTAACGGAATTGCCGGATTTTCCGTCTTTCAAAGAGGTGGGTATGGTGTGGATGGCAAGATTACTATCACTCTCAGGGACCGGCATCCAGGAATATTGGAAGTCAGTGTGTTTAAAATCATTTGACGGCGACTTTGATTTATTACCGGTTTTATTCTGAAACATTAAGTTTAAGATTGAGGTTGCTATTCCTAAAATTAATCACATTACCAGCAAGCAGAATAATGGCCTGCCAACATATTAAAGTTCTTACCCTGCAAGTGTGTTTTTTACAGTCCTTCATTATTTTCTTGTATTCTTGTTGAAGCTTTTGTTGACGGCTGTCCCTTATAGATTGCTGACGATCTTCGTCCATATAAGCGCGTCTCTGAAATAATAAATAATAACAATCACTATTTTACACAGGTTCGTGTTTTGGCGATGGAATCTCGCTCAGCGCGAACATTCTAAGCGATACATACAATTGGTTTATTTCCCATATCTTTTGGCAGCGAATTCAAAAACGTTATAGTATCTCTGTATTCTTTTTCAACAGTCTTCTTCTTCATGGCGATTTTACTCCGAACCTCTTGTACTTTATTCTGATGATCTTTTTCTTTATCAACAGTACAGTTTTCTTTCATAGCTTGGGAATATGCATCATCATCTATTTGAACGTCTCTGACAACCAATCTCTCATCATTGTATGGAATGTCTCTTTCTATCCGTGTAGAATGATTGTACATTGTAACAGAACTTTTCTTAGGGGCTGCACTGTTTAGAACACTAGATTTTGATGTTTTGTCAGCACTATTTCCTTTTGCTGAAACTGTAAAATTTACATATAGTATAAATGAATTTTTAATGTATTTTTTGTATATCATTTTAAAGGTACCAAAATTAATGATCTATAGGTATATTTATATAATGAAAATAAATTCAGCATAAAAATAAAATCAAATAAATAAGGCATAGCATGAGTGCACTGAATGATAAGATGAACTAGCAAGAATACAGAGATGAGGTCTGAACTGGTGATGATCAATATGAACACTTTGCTGACGGACAACACTAAAGCTGCTCTAAGAATAAGAACTGGTATTAATTACATATCAGTATCTAATTTTTACCAAATATGAATTCTCAAAAAATCTGCTTGTTGCAATATGACTAAGTATGTAATATGACAGTCACCATGAATCAAGCAGTCCTAAAAAAAATTGTGCACTATTTCTTACAACTTCTCAAAGGTATTCTATTCCTTCTAAACGGAGTTGTGCCCCTCAGCACTGGACTAGGAAGCAAATCTGGGTGCAGAGGTTTCATAGGACTAAAAACATTATTTACATGCAAGCTATTGCATGGTTTTGTAAGTTTGAATTGCTTATGATGGGAGATGCTGTGCGAACAGAATCCACAGTTATTCTCCGCCCGCCAAGTCGGCACGGGCACCAATTCTTCATCATGTACTTGACACACACCTGCTGTACCTTCCTTTGGTACCCTAGTTCGAAGTATAGTTTGCTTCAACGTATGCAACTCATCCATGTTCTTCTTCTTCTTCGTGGATTCCACACTATCAGTCTCCCGTAGACGAAGTCCTCTATTTTGCAAGTACTCTGAAACCAGCGTCAGAGAAGGTTTCACTGGAATTCTTTCTTGAGAGGTAAGACCTCCACGTAAGCTTGAAGGCATTTCTTCACTAAGTGCAAACAAATCAAGCCTTTTGCTTTTATCTGATTTACTCTCAATATTGTTGTTATTTTCTTTGATGTCTTTATCATCTTTGGGCAATGATAGTTTTGGAATGTTGGCCTCCCATTCATTAGGCTCGAGATCCCATTGGGTAGCCATGTCATTACACTTCAATTGAGAGCCATCTCTACCATCATCGACTTCTTTATTTGATTCAGGAACACACTCTTTGCTTTGAACATCATCATTGTTAGAAGGCTTTGTTATAATTCTATTGGATACTGTTGCAGACTTTTCTCTGCTGACCTCATTAGCTGCTTCCCTGTAAGTTAATAGATTAAAAATATTTACAAACAGTTGAAATGTCTTAAATTTATTCTAAGAAAAAATAAAAAACCAACCTTGCCAACAATTTTCTATCTAAAAGTTTTTTCTGTTCATCAAGTTTTTCTTGTTTTTTCTTACGAAGCTCAGCTGCTGCCTCTTTTCCTCTTTGTTGTGATAGGTCTTTTTTAGTGTGTTTCTCTAGAAATGTATAGTTAACATAATTTAAAAGTTAACAATAGTTAAAAGAAAAATTATTATTATCAGGTAAGTTTATGTTTTAGATTGTGTATGATCGGTGTACAACAGATCAATTAAGTAGTGTCACATAGTGTGACACTGTGTATATTATATTAAATATTTGCTTCTTAGGCCTTCTATGCTTTAAATTTCAAGTTGAATAGCCAGTCAGAGTTTAAGCAATTTATTGCTTTTGTGAAGACCTTCTCATACCAAGGTAGGTTGACCACCTCATTTAAAAAAACATTGTAGGTAGTATTGTGTATTGGGTAACATGCCACCAGTTTTCGACTGTTTAGTAATATGTTTAGGTATTTTACCTTGTAGTTTTATTTCAGAGGCATTCCGATGGCTGGCACCAACATTTTCAATTCCTTTTGCATAGAACTCTTCGAGTTGCTTTACCAGCTGCTCCTGGCGTTTGAAGTACTCTTTCTGTTTGTGAGCGTCGAGTTCAACCACTTGCTTCAACTTCTCCACTTTGGCACGCTGTCTTATTTTTTTAGCAATGTCTTTGGATTGTTCTCTCACCTAAAAACTCATTCGCAGTTTATGTTATGTGATAGTCACTTGATAAATTTTCAATATTTAACAAAATTCGAATAAATCATAGTAAAGTTGTCCAATCCAAACCTGTTGAAGTCTCAGCTTTCGGCGACGTATAAATTCATTTGTTTTCAATGCGTCAATTTCGGTACTCATTGTGACATCGTAGGACTAGAAAAAGTATGATTGCTTTCAAATTCTTTCAGACGAAAACAAACAATGAAAGAATTTTAGATAACAAAATCATAACACAACAAACAAAAGTCAGGCAAAAATCGAAGCAAAGTTCTCAACTCAAACTAATTTCAATTCAATTCAAAGAAATGTCAACGAGCAACAATTTCAACGAATATTTTTCTATTTGACAAGACACTGACATTTAATTTTATTCAAAAATAAGGAAAAGGTCATAGATAATAAAAGGTTGGTTTGTCTGTGGTAAAATAAAATTTCTCGTGGTTCGCACCGCACCACAGACTATTAGGATGCTAACGTAACGCCCCCTACCTACATCGTTTTGCTTGAACGCGAAAGTAACCAAAAATTCCTATTTGCGCGGGTCGGGTTTTAATTAGAAACCGTTGATACGATGAATGTTTATGTGCCCTTTATTAACCTGCCTAAATAGGTACTAACGTAGATAGGTATGTAGGTGAGTTTGAGTAGGTAGGGCATCATAGGTAGGTAGGTACCTACCTACCTAACTAATATTATGATTGTTTTAAGCATTACACCATACCTACTTAATTGGATCGTTTAAAGTTTAGCCAATATACCTAGGTACTTAGCTAAGTTAGGCACGCTTGGGATTATGTAGCTCTGGAAGATAGTTTGATAATATAAGATAGATGACAATAAAACACTAATAACATTGTTACAACATACTTTTATTAACATAAAACATTTTGTAAGTTCCAGCTTTACGTAGGTACTTAATAGTAGTGTAATTCTACCTTCATTATGTAGGTGTGAATATTATGGCATGTTCCGTCTACCGGAATAGTCGATCGATATTTTATATTAGAGAACAGCATCGAGTACTTTACCAACTACTCCATTGAGCAAACCATCTGAATTTCCCCCTTCTACATAATTATCTCCTTTAGTTCCACCCGAGATCACACCTGTGTTAGCTCCTCCTGTAACTGGTCCCAAAATTCCTAAAGTGTTACCTCCTCCTATAAGCAAACCATCTGCATTTCCACCTCCTACATTATTATCCCCTTTAGTACCACCCGAGCTCACACCTGTGTTAGCTCCTCCTGTAACGGGCCCTAAAATTCCTAAAGTGTTACCTCCTCCTATGAGCAAACCGTCTGCATTTTCCCCTCCTACATTATTATCCCCTTTAGTACCACCTCCTCCTGTAGGAAAACCATCTGCATTTCCCCCTTCTGCGTTATTATTCAATTCAGATCCACTCGTGATTACACCTGTGTTAGCCCCTCCTATAACAGGACCTAAAACACCTAATGTGTTACCGCCTCCTATGAGACCGCCAACTGCATTTCCTCCTCCAACAGTATTACCGCCTCCATTACCACCCGAATTAATTGCGCCAGTGTTACCTCCGTCTGTAACGCCGCCTCCATAACCACCCGAATTTATTACGCCAGTGTTACCTCCGCCTGTAACGGGACCCAATACTCCCACAGTGTTACCTCCCCCTATAAGCCCCCCTCCGGCGTTTCCCCCTCCAACATTATTGCCGCCTCCTGGATAATATCCTCCAGTGCCGCCGCCCCCGCTATAACCGCAGTTATGCGTTGCAGTATAAATGAGCGCGTTGACGAGTTTCAAAATAATTTCCTCACTAAATGTGCTGGCGCATGTCGAGCAGCTGTAATTATCACTTTCTTGTTTCAAGGACTGAGTGACCTCTATGAGCGCTTTCAGGTCTTCGATGCTTTCACGACATGCCGGAGAGTCGTACCGCGGACCGCCATAACAGTTTGGCGACGATCGAACCGGAAAATAAGCTTGTGCCGTCTGCAAATAAACATAAAAGTAAATTAATACCCGTGTAAGTAATAAAACAAAGACCTATGTCAAATGTACAAAGAAAAATACAAAATTTGGCGATAAAACAAAACGCAACGGATTCGCATCTTCACGCCACTGAAGGAATTAATTACAGACAAATTGGCTAGTAATCTAGTATCCATTATTAGTGTAGGTTACTAACCGCAAATAGCGACAACACCAGCAAAACACCACTGCACACAACAACAGCCATGTTTATTTATTTGATTATTACACTCATAATGGAGCATTTATATATAATTTTACATTGCAACACCTGCTTCACTCATGTCCGTTGTGCGTATTCCTGGAAAACTTTGTAAATCGTTTCGTAAATTGATAATTGTAGGCAATATGGAGCTAAGTACCTACCTAGGTTTCCTATCAATTCGGATATAGGTCAACAGTCACGTAGCGTTTTAGGGTTGTTTTGTTCGGAAGAAAATATTGGCTATAAGTATCAGAATGATTAGGTTCAACCTTCAAAGCATATCAAACAGTCAGACAAAGAATGACAAATGAATGGTATGACGCATGCTTTATCAAAAACGTTTTGCACGTGCTAAATATGTTATAGATTTCTTAAATAAATAGGAAGGTAGTACAACACTGCAGAGCTTTTAAAGCTATCTCGATTTATTGAATTGATAAGTTTTTGGTAACGAATTAGTGCCTATTAACGTGCATACGTTACTTTAGTGCCTAATTCGTTACCAAAAACTTAATAGTAAGCAAGTACCTACTAGGTACATACCAAGCCACTGAAGCCTAGATTCAAGACCAACTAGAATCAGCGAGACTTCTAGACAGCAATCAAATAAATTGATTCAATATTTTGCTCGTAGAGATCATTTTGTAAAGTTAAAATGGACACAGGTCCAAAACAAACAAGGCAGATGAACCCACGCTTCAAAGCGAATCTACTCTCTGTTCTTACTTTTGGGTAAATTAATCATAAATTATCCTGACCCAACTAATTTGTAATACGTACGGACGCTAGTGTTATTGGATGCCTATAGCCGCCTTCTTTATTGCGTAGCAGTCTATCTGTTGTATCTTATGTAGGTATAGGAAAAAGGGATTATTTCATCAGGTGTTCCTATCTTGCACGCACTAGGTAGTAAACTATTTAATTTCAGATGGACTATAGAAACTTTTAAGCTTGGATACAGTCGTGATATAAAAGATAACGACCTTTACGCACCTCTGCCGGAACATCGTTCTGATGTTTTAGGTGAGAATGTTTATCTACTTGTAGGTAAAAGATTGAGTCTGTGTCGCTCGCACAGCATAGAACACCAGAATTGGACTGCAGTTAGTCTCATTCAATGTAATGGAAAAATTATCTGCGTATATTTTGAAGGTGATGCAGTACAAAAAGCTTGGGACCGTGAAGTGGAGGACACTCGGGAAGAAGGGTCCGAGAGAAAACCTAGCTTGTGGAGAGTGCTGTTCAAAGTGTTTGGTCCTGAGCTACTGTTGTATGGGTTGATTCTTGCGACTATGGAGTTTATCATTAGGTTTGCGTGGCTACTTGAGTCTACTTGAGACTACTTTAGCGGACCGCAAACAAGTGCAAGATTTTATATCTTTATAATTTCAGGCTTCAACAACCCCTCTTCCTGGGCTTACTACTACGTTACTATAGTCCTGTACAGGAGTTGAATAGCACCTCGTAAGTTCCACAACTGAGCTCCGAAAATAACCTGATATTCTGAATAGATAACTGAATTAAAACACTTCAGGGTCCAACACACCTATTTATCTCGCTTGTTCAACTACTACGATGCAAAGAGTGCTGTATCGTGGGGAGAAGCTGTGTTCTTTGCCTTTGGGATTATTTTCTGCAGCACTGTCAACGTCATGGTGCAGCATCCTTTTATGATGGGAGTTATGCATATGGGTATGAAGATGAGGGTTGGCGTGTGTAGTCTCATCTACAGAAAGGTACCAACATTTTGCATGCAACACTTGTATTTATGGCTTTGCTGGTATTATTATGGTTGCGCTTCTTTGGTGTTTTTAGGCTTTGAAAGTCAGTCTCCAAGACATGTCTGAAAGCAGTGCTGGACTTGTTGTCAATCTTATGGCCAATGATGTGAATAGATTCGATACTGGACCAGTCTTTGCGCATTATTTGTGGATTGGGCCTCTTGAAACTATGGTATGGACTAATTATTCCCTTTTTTTATAAATTGCAAGCATGCCAGTGATGATCAGCGTTACTTTTATCTACAGTTGATGACCGTTTATTTGTATCGGGAATTGGGAATGTCTGCGGTCTATGGGTCTATTGTCATCATTGCTGTGATACCTTTTCAAAGTGAGTTTCAATTTTATTATTCTTTGACATCAGAGATTTTTATGAAGTAGCTTTTGTAAATTATTCAAACATTCATATTTTAGTTTTCCTGGGAACGCGTACGGCATACTACAGAAAAGGTACAGCGTTAAAATCTGATGAGAGAGTAAAGCTGATGAAAGAAATCATAATGGGAATGGAAGTCATCAAAATGTATACTTGGGAACAACCGTTTAGAATGATTATCGATACTGTCCGTCGGTGAGTAAATAAACCAAATATCGACGTGTTATCATGTCACTAGTTCATTCGAATCGGCACGTTCGATTGGTATTGCAAAATGTTCATCGATTGAAACATCCTATGCTGTTAGTGAGCGACACCGATCTATAGGTAGAGATGATTCAATCTAAAAATGCACGCCCCTCCACTTGTACTTGTACCGCATGTAGAGGAAATAGTGTAGCAAATACATTGGAGGGGTGCGCATTTTTAGACTGATTTACCTCTACCTTAGTAGAAGACGTCAAGTTCAAGGTCACCGCTCATAATATATTACAATGTTTAGGAATTTATTATTATTATTCAACTGTATAAATTAATCGGTGTTACATATTGGATGATTTGTTATTTTTTCTAGACATGAAATTTACTTCATCAAGATGACGTCGTACATCCGAGGTGTGATCATGTCCTTTATAATGTTTACGTCCCGCTTCGGTATCTTCATCACGGTACTTCTCTACGTGACTTCCGTGAATAAGATCACCGTTGAAAACGTGTTCTTTCTCACCTGCTACTACAACATTACCAAGCAGACTATGACGTTGTACTTCCCTCAGGCTGTTGGACAAGTAAGTATCTTTTGTACCAAAAGTTTAAAAATGAATGATAAGGGTATTGATATGCCCAGTGATTTATAATTTTCCTTTCAGATAGCTGAAATGAATGTAGCAGTACAGAGGATTCGCGACTACCTATTGAGTGAGGAATGCCGGTTGCCTCCAAGGCAAAAACCGGATAGTTTTAAAGTTGTGGAGAATATTCCAAAGAAACGTGTCACCATTTTAGGTTACACTATATCTTCTAGAATATTGTGGTTGCTACCTGCAGCATAATTCGGAAGAATCCATTTTTAATCTTTTTCTCAGACGAACCTGTACGACAGCGATCATCAAACATTCCCTCTAGAAGAAGGGGCAGTGAAGCCAGTACTTCTCAACACAAATCAAAGGATAAAATTGATCAAGGTTTTGACTGATGTAAAATTTCATAGCTTCATTATTTTTTTTAAGGAAGTTAGGATACGATGTACTAATGGTCGAACGAACGATATTGATTTTGGCGAACCACTCTAAAAAGTTATATCTTTTCAAAAACAGAAATCAATAAAGATGGAGCAATGATAACGTTTCAAAACGCCAATAGTAGATGGATCAAATCCACAGGAAAAGACGATGTTTATGATCTGAACTTAAATGTAAGTCGATGATATTAGGTACTTAAGTCTGATTCAAACAAATATTAAAATGAAGAACCATTTGTTTTGCCCAGATAAACAATGGTTCCCTGACTTGTGTAATCGGTGCTGTCGGTTCGGGAAAGTCGACTTTGCTTCATATGGTGCTCAGTGAGCTACCCTGCTCGAGCGGGCACATGGAAGTGAATGGAGAAGTCAGCTACGCCAGTCAAGATCCTTGGTTGTTCGTTGGTAGGTAATGGCAAAATCTTAAATAATGTTTTAGGAAAAGTATCTTTCAACTTATCATTCGACTTTCTTGAAGGTTCTGTTCGTCAAAATATATTATTCGGGCAGCCTTTTCACAAATCCCGGTACATGGAAGTGTGCAAAGTGTGTGCTCTAGAACGGGATATTTCTCTGTTCCCACATGGTGACAAAACTATTGTGGGAGAACGAGGAGTCTCGCTTAGCGGAGGGCAAAGAGCCCGTATCAATTTAGCTAGAGCCGTTTATAAAGAGGTTAGTCTGAAAAAGTCTAAAATATGAGGCGGCTTGTTAATAACATCTTTACTTATAATTATCATAATATTTGTTTTAGGCAGATATTTATTTGCTTGATGATCCATTATCTGCGGTAGACACACAAGTCTCGAAGCACATATTTGAGAGATGCATCAAAAAGTAATAGTTTCGTTAAATATTTATGTTATTTTTAAAGACTTCTCTACTATTAATGTGATTAATACTTTATACCTATTACAGATTTCTAGGAAGTAAAACTGTGATATTAGTGACTCATCAAATTCAATTTATCAAGTTTGTTGATCAAGTTGTCATCATGGACAAAGGAAAAATATTAGCTGAAGGAGCCTTTGAAGACCTTGATGTAACTGCATATTACTGGTTGTATACTGTAGTTTTATAATTAATAGAGGAAATTGAAACTGTCTTTTCTTAAGGAAAACGAGCTGAAGATAATTCAGCTGATGAAAGAGAAAGCACGAGAAGTGCACGAGGATGACGGTTTTTCCAGCTTACAAAGTACATCGATGCTGCAGCCGAGTACAGTTAGCATGCAGCGGCGGCACTTGTCGCTTATTTTCGACATAAGCATTGCTGTAAGTAGGAACTTGAGTTATTGTAGAATCTGTCTAGTTAGTTGGCTTTAAAGAGATGTTGCTCTGTCTCAAATGAGCAAAACACTCTCATCATGTAGATTTTTGGTTCATCAAGAATTTCAGGCATTCCAATGTTTGTATTCTGAATTGGTGTTTCAGGATCAAAAACCATTAGCGGAGTCTCAAACGATAGGTCGCGTGCGAGGATCAATTTACAAGGAGTACTTTGAAACTGGTGCTGCCTGTCCGTTTGTGGCCCTCGTGTGCTTTCTGTTTATTTTAGCACAGGTTTGTGCTAGCGCTTGTGACTATTGGATCAGTCGATGGTATGAGTCGGTTCTTTCTTTTGTCATAATACTGATGCTTCATACGTAACTGTTGCGGTGTGCACAAAATACTTAAATGGTATGGTTTCAAGTTAGTTTAGACAAAAGAGACAAGCTACGAAGACGGTGAATATTTTGTATAACTTTCAGGAGTCACACCGAAGATTCAATGACAGGCGATGCAACAATGGACAACGTCTTGTGGTCGGAACAAGGATTGGACCGTAATGGATTCGTGCTTATTTTCGGTTTGATCACGATAGCAACCATTGTCGTAGCTCTCATAAGAGCTTTCACGTTTTTCTCGCTGTGCATGAAGTCTTCTATCATGTGAGTGTTCTTACACATAAATAACTTACTTAACATGTATTTTTCTTCATTCCACGTTCTTATAACTTTTAGATACATATCGTTTGCTGTAAGTACCCACTTATGCCAGTTTTGCTCTTTTTTTCTTTAATAGATTGCACGATAAGATGTTTGAGTACATTTCGAGGTCACCAATGAGTTTCTTTCATGCCAACCCATCAGGGCGCATTCTCAACCGCTTCAGCAAAGACATGGGCGCGGTTGACGAGTTGCTTCCTCAAGCCATGATAGACTGCTTTCAGGTAAACGTCACGTATGTTGTGCAATGCGCATTGGTATTATGTGTCTCATGTTTTGTAATGTGTATATTTTCCTGCTGCTTCTTTTCAGATATTACTAAACCTTCTAGGTGTGATTGTAGTAATCCTAATGACTGATATAACGTTACTGATTCCGACGGCCGCCGCTCTAATAATATTCTACATTTTACGTGTTATTTATATTCGTACAACTGGCGCTGTGAAACGATTGGAAGGAATCAGTAAGTAACTAGTGAAAAAAATACTCATGTCGCGACACTTTCTTGGTAGATTTTCGAGTATATTACTCCTGGGAATGTTAGCTTCGGTCGCCGCCACCATGCCATTCTACGGATGCACATTTTATTGTTACAAATTCAACTCAAAATGTTTATATTTTGTACTTAGACTGCTATGTGCTTATTATACAAGTATATTCTCACGATGTTAAACATTTTTTAAAAGACGCGTCAGTAGCCGCACTTTCAAAAAACAATCAATTTACAAAAGGCGCAGTGGAAATGGTTTTATAATGCAGTTGACTCACATTATTGGCAGCTCGCAGCCCCGTGTTTGGTCACCTGAACGCGACCGTCCTCGGCCTGGCTACCGTTCGTTCGTTCGGCGCCGAGAACCTCTTGGGGGCGGAGTTTGACCGGCACCAAGACCTCCACAGCTCAGCCTGGTACCTCTTCATCACCTGCAGCCGCGCCTTCGGATACTTCCTGGATGTCATCTGTCTACTTTTCATCATCTGCGTCACGTTCAGTTGCCTGATGAAAGCTGGTAATCAAAAAGCTAAGCCACCTTAGGTGCTATCATTCCGAAGGTGGCGTTTAGTGCTTATATGCTATGGATAACAGGATAAGCTGTCCTTAATTAAATAGATTTAAAAAAATATTAAAACAGACTTACTTCTGCTATTCAGACAATGAAGGGAGTAACGTGGGACTTGCGATAACCCAGTCGATATCCTTGACCGGCATATTTCAATGGGGCATGCGACAGTCGGCGGAGATGGAAAACCAAATGACCAGTGTGGAGAGAGTCATTGAGTACACCAAGCTGCCTCAAGAAGCAGCTCTAAGAAGTGTAAGTGTCGACTTCAATGTTTTCTTCAATAATATATGTGTGTAAATCGATATAATTGTTGATTGAAACCATATTGAAGGAGTTGTAGTTACATCATTTCTAGTATCAACACTACAACCGCTATATCCGTAAATCTTTTTAGCTAGGTATCCGTACTAACTATCATCTCACGGCTAAATTATTTTGTTTAGAGTCCGGACAAAAAACCACCAGCAGATTGGCCTTCAGAAGGCTTTATACATTTCGATGACTTGAGCTTGAAATACACTCCGGAGGGCAACTATGTTTTACATAAATTGCAATTCGAAATTTTTCCTCAGCAAAAGGTAAGTTTGAAGTAGAAGATCCTATTTGCACATAATGGAGAGATCCTAGATTTGCTCTCAATCTCTCTCTATTCACAATTATAATGAGTTATTTTTATTGCGTTGATGCACTTTTTCTTGGGTAAACATAGAAAATCAAACTAGTTGGTCGCATTATTTCAAATTCAATCCATGTATTATGTTTTGTAGATAGGTATCGTGGGTAGAACGGGAGCGGGGAAATCTTCCATCATACAAGCGCTTTTTCGACTAGCATACTTGGAAGGAACCGTCTCTATAGACGGAATCGACGTATCTTCGATTGGTCTTCATGATTTGAGAGAGAAGATATCTATAATTCCACAAGTAAGTGTGACTTTCATAATGTCATGGGGTCATTTTGTTGTTAAGAATTATACATGATCAGTAATTTTAGGAGCCAGTGTTATTCAGCGGAACTATGCGTAAGAATTTGGATCCGTTCGACAACTACCCAGATGAACTGTTATTGAGAGCATTACAAAATGTGGAACTTCAGTCTGAAGATGATGGAATAGGTAAATTTTAGTAGACTTTGTTGAAGCAGCTCATAAAAGAGCACTAGGTCTATATTTGAAAACAAGTTATGGTTGATTTACAAATTCTTAGGCACGCAACACTAATGAAAGTTCATCACAACACAGACAAAGCTCTGTCAGCAAATTGGACTCATTTATATTTGTTTTAACTAGGAGCATTGTACAAGCAAGTATCGGAGGGTGGTTCAAACTTTAGCGTGGGAGAGCGTCAACTAGTCTGCCTAGCCAGGGCCATCGTCCACAACGACCGCATCTTAGTGTTGGATGAGGCCACCGCGAACGTGGACGCGCAAACCGACGCACTTATACAGACGGCTATTAGAGAGCACTTTAAAGATTGCACTGTGCTCACGATAGCGCACAGACTGAACACTGTTATCGATTCTGACAAAGTAAGTGCTCGTTGAAGTAATCTCGAGAAAATCTAATAAAATGGTTTTTGAGTTATGAAGGGGTGAACAGTGGCACCAAATGATTCGTGTAATATTACACACGGTGCGGCTCGCCGTTCAGCTTGAACTTGGCTTGACACGCTACCGCGTGTCTAGATAACGTAGGTACCTATTTACCACAGTATGTATTGAGGAGACTCAGCATGAAATGCTACATGGAGTTGAAAGAAGATGGAATTTTAATGATGGAACGTAGTTATACGTAAATTGTAATATAAGTTTATCTTTGACTGACCCATAAGACCAGAATACAGAATACCCATAAGCCAGATGTACAAATATCGAACCAAAAAATATCCAATAAGAAAAACAACATTTCCTACAGGTTATAATACTCGTATTACAATGTTACAGATATTGGTGCTGGACGCAGGTCGTTTGGTGGAGTACGACCACCCGCACATCTTGCTGCAGATGAAGAAGGGCTATTTCCGCAGAATGGTGGCTGAGACCGGCCCGGCTATGACGCTCGCATTGCATAAACTTGCCGCTGAGGTAACTTAAATGAGTCATATCATAAGTCATGAGTCATGACGTTAGCTGGAACTATGTTTGGGTGGATCTGCGGTAAATTTATTGATGTGACCGTGATATATGTATGAAACTAGGAAAATTTCTTATCACAATAAACGTAATGGCATATTTGATGTGCATTTTTTGGGTCAAATCCTATGTCAAATACATAAAATCACGCCTCTTTCCGTTACCTGTTTTCAAAACCATATTTTTGGAATTTAGTTAAGCTGTTTGTACTATATAGTTGTTGTTGTTATTGTATATTGTTACAACTCTTTTACAGAGCTACAAGAACATGACGAGTTCGACGAACGAATAATCATTATTAATCAAAAGAGGTTATTTGATATTTTATATTATACTTACACAATAACAATATTTTAACATTTGCTATACTTAATTATAATGTTTACAACAATAAATAATTTAATTTAAATCTTATATTAACTACGATTTAGCAAGTGTTTTATATTTAATCATACAGTCTCCATATTGCAATTGAGGCATAAAAGTTGTAGCTCCATCCTCTTTTTGAATCCCATTATAATACTGTCCATTCGCCTACAACAAATTAAATTTTTGTATGAAAAGTTAGGTTTATTTTAATAATTATGACATGTTTGTAAGAGTCATCCATAATGTACTTACTTTTTATCTTCCTCGCTTTCCAGTGGAGGGATGCCTGCCAACGCCTCTGATAAATAGTTTCTGTAATTGCAAAATATTTCATTACAAACTTATACTTTCCATTCATAACGGGAGAGCGAAGCAAGGCATACTTTAAGTGACCATTTCTACCTCAGTATCGATCAGTGGATACCCGGCTAAACCCTCAGGGTTGCAGACAGCCTACACGTTGTAATACTGAGCAGAACAATACTGCCAGCGGGTCACGGCAGTCGTGAAGTTAGCCGTTTCTGCACTGCGCATGTCAAACGGCTAACTTCACGTGTTTGCAATTTTAGGGCGAAACTACTTAGTTCATGTACGAATTAGGGCTATTTTTATTGCGACAGGGATTTAGGGAATTTTAGGGTAAAAATTACTTGATGTTGTAAACCTTTTTGATTTATTGTATGCTCTACAGCTCTGCTTAGTTAGGGGATGGAAGACACGAGTGATAATAGTGATCTAGTAACTTCTTCATCTTAAGATAAAAGAGAAAAGTCAGCGAAAGCCTGCATAAGTAATGCTTCTTCTTCTGAGTTTTCCAATCAATTAGTTATGTTCAATTTATTTTCGTATTTAAATGTGCAAAATAGATGTGTTTTTTTAATTATTATTAATGCGCCCTAAATTAGGGAAATTATGGATTTTTAGGGACAATTTTCCAAATATAGAATATTTTTTATCAAAATCTACTATATAAAAGGATAAGTCCTGACTGGTTTGAATAGATAAAACGCACAGCCTAAACCGCCGGTCGTACAGACTTGAGATTTGGTGGGTATTTTCGTCTTGGTATGTAGGCGAGCAATAAGACGGGATTTTTGGAAATTCCACTTTTAAGGGGGTGAAAAGGGCTAAAAACGGTTGTATGAAACTTTTTAACGCGCTGTACGATTTTCATGAAACTTTGTGTGTGTAATGTAAATACAAAACAAATGTATACGAGTTTCGAGATTTTTCAATATAACCTTTAAAAGAGGGTAAAATGGGGGCTCAATGTTTATATGGGAACTTTTTAAGGGGTAATACGATCGGTCTGAATCTTGGTTTGGATACTTTAGATGCAAAATGATTTAAAACGTATATCTTGATTTTACAAAATAACCCTCCCAAAAGGGTTAAATGGGGTGTCAAAGTTTTATCGACGAGTGGTGTAACTCGGTTGAAATACTATTTATCTTGGTATGTAGGCGCCCACTAAGACGGGATTTTCGGAAATTCCACTTTTAAGGGGGTGAAAAGAGCTAAAAACGGTTGTATGAAACTTTTTAACGTGCTGTACGATTTTCATGAAACTTTGTTTGTGTAATGTAAATACAAAACAAATGTACACGTGTTTCAAGATTTTTCAATATAACCTTTAAAAAGGGGTAAAATGGGGGCTCAATGTTTATATGGGAACTTTTTAACGGGTGGTACGATTGGTCTGAATCTTGGTTTGCATGCTTTAAATGCAAAATAATTTAAAACGTATATCTGGATTCTTCAAAATAACCCTCTAAAAAGGTTAAATGGGGTGTTAAAGTTTTTTCGACGAGTGGTGTGATTTGTTTGAATATCAGTTTGTCTTAGTATGTAGGCGCCCACTAAGACGGGATTTTCGGAAATTCCTCTTTTAAGGGAGTGAAAATGGCTGAAAACGTTTGTATGAAACTTTTTAACGCGTTTTACGATTTTCATGAAACTTTGTTTGTGTGATGTAAATACAAAACAAATGTTCACGTGTTTCAAGATTTTTCAATATAATCTTTAAGAAGGGGTAAAATGGGGGCTCAATGTTTATATAGGAACTTTTTAAGGGGTGGTACGATCGGTCTGAATCTTGGTTTGGATACTTTAGATGCAAAATGATGTAAAACGTATATCTTGATTTTACATTATAACCCTCCCAAAAGGGTTAAATGGTGTGTCAAAGTTTTTTCCACGACTGGTGTGTTTTGTTTTAAATTCGGTTGAAATACTGTTTGTCTTGGTATGTAGACGCCCACTAAGACGGGATTTTTGGAAATTCCACTTTTAAGAGGGTGAAAAGAGCTAAAAACGTTTGTATGAAACTTTTTAACGCGTTGTACGATTTTCATGAAACTTTGTTTGTGTAATGTAAATACAAAACAAATGTACGTGTTTCAAGATTTTTCAATATGAATTTTAAAAAGGGGTAAAATGGAGGCTCAATGTTTATATGGGAACTTTTTAAGGGGTGGTACGATCGGTCTGAATCTTGATTTAGATACTTTGAATATAAAATAATTTAAATTAAATTAAATGTATTTTATTATTAAAACAGGAGTGAACAGAGTACAAGTTAAAAACGATGAAACTGCTAAAGTTTAAAAAAACTGTGACGCAGTCTCAACGCCCACCTCCAGAACTGATGAGTAGGTTCTATTTTTCAATTTAACCTTTAAAAAGGGGTAAAATGGGGGCTCAATGTTTATATGGGAACTTTTTAAGGGGTGGTACGATCGGTCTGAATCTTGGTTTTGATACTTTAAATGCAAAATGATTTAAAACGTATATATGTATTTTTCAAAATAACTCCAAAAAGGGTTAAATGAGGTGTTAAAGTTTTTTCGATGAGTGTTGTGATTTGTTTGAAACTCGGTCTAAATACTTAATAGGCAATATAAATGAATACGTCTTTCTGAATTTTATAAAATAACTCTTCAAAAAGGGTTAAATGGGGCGACAAAGTTTGTTTGGTCTTTTTAACGAGAGGTGTTATTAGTTTGTAAATGGACACTTATTGGTTTAAATACACTACATACGAAAAAGACGGAACACTTACAACTTCAGAACGGCTGGACCGATTTTCATGGTTTTTGATTTGATGTATTTTTATTAAACAAAACCATTTAAAAATGAATGAAACGTGGACGAAGTCACGGGCAACCACCTAGTATAGAATATTTTAAGTGTGTCAGGATCGTATCAAGTGGAGATCCGTGATCTCTGCCCACCCCGTCGGGAAACAGGCGTGATTTTATGAATGTTTGTAAAATATAGAATATTTTTTATTAAAATGTAGAAAAACTAGCTTCCGCCCACGGCTTCGCCCGCGTGGTACCTTGAGAAACATAAAAACAAACCTATCCTGCGGGAACTGCACATTTTTCCGAGATAAAAAGTAGCCTATGTGTTGTTCCAAACTTTAATCTATATCTGTACTAAATTTCATCCAGATCCGTTCAGCCGTTTCAGCGTGAAAGAGTAACAAACATACATCCAGACATTTTGACATCCATCCATACATTCTTACAAACTTTCGCGTTTATAATATTAGTAGGATTTCAAAAATAAAGAATTTAGGGCAGAACCAAAATCCTCAATGGAAACACTGATCGTAGCCACCGCAGTGACTCACTCTGCCTTGCGGGTGAGGTGCTCGGCACAGGCGAGCCGCAGCAGCGTGTACTCGAGGCGCGCGAGGAAGGCGGCGGCGCGGCTCGGCGCGGGCGCGCACGCGGCCAGGCGCGCCAGCTCCTCGCACACCGTCTCGCAGATGTCGCGCACGTAGCGCCCCGACGTCGGCCCGCACACACTATCCACCTACGACCAAGTAACTATAACAAACAAATCACTGCCTCCGACGACACATTAGTTTTTGACGTGACAACGTCTTATAATTCGATGGAGCCGGCTACGGCTGCACGCACGAAAAAACCTCTAAAAACTATAACAGATCACTATCTGAGGCGTTCCATTCTTTTGACGCTGTCACGTTCAACTATCGTCAGTAAACCGACTTTACAGACAATCGATTTTTTATCTAGAGAGTTTGTGCTTTATGGCACTTGAAGCTCCATAAGGATCGGGCATCAAAATTAACAAGTATCGTTATCCATTTTACGTCTCTAGCTTCCGCCCACGGCTTCGCCCGCGTGGTACCTTGCAAAACAAAAATAAATCTATCCCACGGGAACCGTATATTTTTCTGGGATAAAAACTAGCCTATGTGCTATTCTGGAATATAATCTATCTCTGTGCCAAATTTCATCAAAATCCTTTCAATAGTGATTGCGTGAAAGAGTAACAAACATATGTACATCTATACATTCTTACAAACTTTCGCGTTTGTAGTATGAGTAGGATTTCATTTTACGGAAGATAACTTTTGTCACGACATGGTGGAACATAAAACCACTTTAACAGGCTATTAAAAGGCTAACAAGTTAGTTTAATTAACAGAGCATGATGAAACTAGAATAATACAAATCAAATTAGATTTTTTGTAAATCTGTAATTTATATCTTTCGAAAACACAAAAATTCTAGTATTATTGCTTGGTTGTAGCAAGTTGCATGTCAGTATGATGGAACAAAAAGCAACAAAACTAACCTCCGAATGCACGGCAATCAAGTTATTGATGATCTCGTACACATACGGCCGCGCGTCTTCGATCACCTCGTCAGGATCCGTCTTGGCCCGCCCCATGTACATACTGGGTTCGATCGTACCGACCAATGGGTCGCCCTTGTGCTCTAGATAGATCTCCACTATGTTGGACTCGAGAGAACTGAGCGCGTCTTTTGTAACTTGCAAGGCTTGAGTCGGCTTCGGGAAGCCGAAGCTGTAACGAAATTATTTTGATAAGTATAAGATTTTTTACATAGCTATGAAGTATTTACATTTAGTTTTAGGTTCAACTACAGAACCTCAGTCAAGTGTGATAATTTTAGCTACAGTACTTTCTCACGCATAAATACTTGTAGGTATAAGATTTACAAGTAGTTTATTCAAAGTTCTCTTAACATCATCAGTAAACATTTAGGCAAAGACTACGAGTCGTATACTCGTAGTCTTTGCCTAAATGTTTTAGTATTATGTGGTATTATATAATAACTAGCTTGAGCCCACGGTTTCGCCCGCGTGAAACTAGTAATATAATATTTCTTTCGTAATATTCTTTTTTTTATAATATTAGTAGGATAGCATTGTAATAATATGTACTTGTCAAAACGCTCAGCGAGATTGGTCAAGGTGACGCGCCGCGAGAAGTGCGCGTTGGCTCCGCACACGAGCAGGCGGCGCTGCCAGTCGGTGCCCGACTCGGTCTCCTCCACCCGCTGCTCCAGCGCCACTGACAGGCTCGAACTGTTCAGCTCCTGTCAAGAAAAACAACGAGAAAATAAACTCACTAAACGAAAAACAAACTATGTTTTTTTTCTATTCTAGGGTATTTTTACTTAACTAGATATTTTACAGCTATTTTAAAATCTTTTCTAATCTTGATTTTAGAGGTCGTCTTTCAAGCTGATAGCATGAAGATGGAGCAATAAAAGATTAGTTGACACATCCACACATTCTTACAAACTTTCGCGTTTATAATATTAGTAGGATAAGGATATACACTATACACTCCTATCCTACTTCCTATATGGATGTGTGCATGTATGGATGTACAATTTTTGTTACTCTTTTACGCTGAAACGGCTGAACGGATCTGAATAAAAATTGGCACAGATATAGATTATATCCTGGAATAGCACATAGGCTACTTTTTTATCCCAGAAAATGTACGGTTCCTGCGGGATAGATTTGTATTTGCTTTTAAAGGTACCACGCGGGCGAAGCCGTGAAAGCTAGTATTAGATAGATAATTCAGTAAATAGTCAGTTCTAGTACCAAAGAAAAGATGGATGGACTGTGTGAAAGATGACATGGGTAAGAAAGGAGTGAGTACTGAGATGACGAATGACTAAGGGAAATGGAAGAAGATCACATGTTGTGCCGACCCCACATAACGTGAAATAAGGGCAGGAAGATGATGAGTCAGTTCTACTCGTCCTACCTGGTCCAGATCTTGATGCGCGAATTCCCGTAGTACAGCGACGTAGGCGAGCAGGATCTGCTGCGTGTGCTTGGCCAGCGCGGCCGCGGGCTCGCCGCCCTCCGCCAGCAGCCGGCCCTCCCGCCGGCCGGAGCTGGACACGCACTTGTGGATGGCGGACAGCGCCTCCACCATGTACGACTCCAGCAGGTGAGGCTGTGGGTACAAACTTAGCTAAGTGTGCCAAAACGACTATTTATTAGAGACACTCAGGGATGCGGCGAGAACGTCGCGCTGTGCGTTCAACGTTCAAAATAATAAATAGCGACGTACAGTTGGCCCAACGAGTCGAGGCATTCCTGAAATTAGCCGCAGGCGCTGCGCAGTATCGTTTTTCAGGAGGAATTGGAGGTATGGAGAGGGACGGTGGGACTGTACGAGTACATGCGTCAACTCGCACCTGTGGCTAATTTCACGAATGCCTAGATCCGTTGAAAGAACTGTACAAACTTACACTTGTTATTTTTTAAACTTTTTTTTATTTGGTAGGATCATATAGCTCATTGTTAACCATACAGAATTTCTTAATTACATTCCTTCAAAGTACAAGAGATTAGTTAGTTATACCACGTTATACTTACAAGGTTAGTAATAGCACCATAGTCAGAATACTCCTCAATTTTCCACGTCTCCTTGTCTTGCAAGCCCTTCACACGTTTGAGCGCGCGTTGTAGAAACATAGTCATCCCGTGCACACGGTAGTCAAAAATAGTTTTCTCCACAATACTGAGAGGCTGAAAAATAGATAACAATATTGCATACATACTACCTAGAGTCTAGAGCAGCCTTTCCCAAAGTGGGGGATAACGTGGGATATAAATTTGTGGGCGCTGCAGGCCTAAAGGGGGCGGTAAGAGACCCAGAAAAAACCCAGAGTTAACTTGAGACCTGAGCGCCGTTATGTGCTACCTACTGCGCTCAGGTCTCAAGTTAACTCTTGCGGGCTATAGTAAAAGTATCGTTTAGAATGAATGTTTAATCTCCGCTAATATACACAATCATTAATTTAATTTGAAGTTATAGTAGTTTTAAGTAGGTGAAAAAATGGGGGCGCTAAAAAATAATTTATTCTCAAAGTGGGCAGCAGACAAAACAAGTTTGGGAACCCCTGGTCTAGAGACACCGAATCTAAGTTTAAACTTATAACTTACAACTGAAAAGTATAGTTGGCTCAACGAATCTAGGCATTCGTGAAGTTAGCCGCAAGAGCTGCGCAGTATCGTTTTTCGGGAGCAATTGGTGGTATGAGGAGGGGGGAAGGAACTGTACATGCGCAAACTCGCACCTGAGGCTAACTTCACGAATGCCTAGATCCGTTGGTTGAACTATACCACCAATTAATTCATAATCTTCACCTGAGAAGGTAGATCCAGCTTTATAAGGTGCTCGTACGCATCTCGCAGGTGACGCAGGTTCGCTAGCAGGCGCGTCCGAAGCGCGTCTGCGGTCGCCGCGCCACTGCCCCCCAGCAGGCACGCGCGCATGTGTCCGGAGAATAGTTCCACCGCTGCTATTATCATCTCCTGAGAACACAACAATAATTTTATTCAGGAGCTAGATAGAACTGACTCTATTGGTGTTGAATTTTGCAGCGAAACTAGCGACATCTAGTTGTTTTTTTGGTACTAAAAATATGCAATGGTGTGGCTGTTTGCAAGGAGAGTGGACTAAAGTTGTCGCTTTCGATCCAACCGACAGTGCAAATCTGGCCTCACAGTTGCATACTTACTAGAAATTATTTTAAGCTCATGAACCTCAGGACTCTTCGTATACTCATAGTGCAAATTACCGACCATGATTATGGCAGTCAATAAGGACCTCACGGCCTGGTTTCAACAAGCATGTTTAACCTCAGTGAATGTATAGCTGTCAAAGTATAGTTCTGACTTCCCATATTGTAATTGGGTGTGTCCACTGAAATCATAATATTCAGAGTTCTGTGGGTGTTCATGGTGTACCGCTGACCTTGAGTAGAGTGTGCCTCTCGGGCAGCGCGGGCTGCCCCGCCAGCTCGCCGGCGAAGTAGCGGCGCGCGAGCGGCCACAGCGCGCTCAGCTCGGCCGACAGCGCGCCGCACGCCGCGCCGCACCACAGCGACCGCACCGGGCTCCACGAGCCTTCACTCTCCGCTTCTTTACTCTCTTTCGACTTGCGTTTACCTTTGAAAAAAAATATTTTGACTTTTGAAATTATTTTATTTGATACCTTAGAATACAGTTTGATACACAGACCATATTGATTTGTCTCATGTGGTTTGTCTTCTTAAGTATAACTCGGTTTCACTAACCCAACGGAAGACCAGCGCAGATTTCAACTTGTACATGCTAAATTGGGACCATTTTTGCAACAAAGTCTTATGGTTGCAAAATAAATTTATTTAATTTGATTTGATTTGGAACATTACATGCTAGATGACTTTATGTGCCAATTCCATCCCAAACAAAATCCAATCTATTGAAAATCTTACCTTTTTCATTAGTCTCCTGTTCTTCTTTCTGCTTGAAGTGATCTTTGACCTTATTCAACAAGTTCATAAGGTAGTCTTTGCGACTGTTGATAGCGGTCCAAGCCGCATCGCCTTCCCAGTTCAAACTTATCAGCAATCTAATGTATTTTGTTTGTTCCTGAACATTTATGGGCATGGTCTTAATTCTATCATAAAGTTTCTCTTTCAAGTCTTCTATTTTCTTGTCAATTTCATCAAGAATTTTCTGGAAAAGCTGAAACATATTTATGAATTAAAAATCATCTTGCAATAGCACATTTTCATGGAAACCAGAAACAAATAAAACATAGGTGTTCTTAGACATTTCTTTAGAATAGTGAGAGCTATGGAAGCTTATACAATATTGATAAAGAAATATATAATGTATAAAATACCTTGACATCAGTATTCCCAAACAAATTTTTCACTCTTGTATAATCATTCACCACTAGATCATACTCCTTCTTCTTAATATTTTTATCAATAGATGCTGGCAGTTGGAATAAAAACTTGTGACGAACAAGAAGAGATAGCGCCTCCCGAGTTTTATCTGCATTCTCTTTGCGGGAGAGAATCTCAGAAAAGAGAGAGTCAGCAAGAGTTATTGATTCTAAAAGGAATTCAAACATGATAATATTAGTCATGATGTAATTTGAAAGACATTGAACATTCAGTAGAAAATCTAGTTCAATCAATATTCTGGCTATATTTTTCACTTAATAAGGCTAAAAACCTCATTTAAAAACTCCTCTTTGACATGCAACTTACCTTCGATAGCAGCCTGCAGACTAGGAAGTGGTTCCTTCCCGTTCTTCCTCTGATCTTCCTCATACATGTTCTTGAGGAGCACAAGTCTGTCCAACTGATCCATGACTGCCCCAGTATTTGATTTTAGGAAGCTCAGTTGACCCTCTTTTTGACCTTCCACCTGTAACATGATCAGTTTATGGATGAACAAACTGTACTATCTGAATGTGTGATACATTCAGATATAAGATTTGTTCCGTTGGTCTGGGTGTGTATGTATAATAAAAAAAAATATCTATATCATGTATTAAATATATCAGTTATCTAGTACCCATAACACAAGCTTTGAGTAGCTTACTTTGGGGCTAGATGATGCTGTGTGGATTGTCCAGCATTATTTATTATTATTATTATTAATACACTGGTATTTTATTCTTGGATAACAAGTATTGTGTCAAAATTATTAAGTAATCTAAGGGCTCATATACACAACCAGCATGTTTTCAACAGCTGAGGCTCCTGCAGCCATCATCTTAAAAAGATGCTTGCAATCATGGTGACATGTCAACTGCAGTTGCTACCATTATTGGCAATATGTTGCTCATGTATAAGACCACTAATTTATAAGAAAATTCAACACACTTTTCTTTGTAGAAACACCATTCCAGCTTTCAAATCTTCGAAACTAGTGTTACTATGATGCTCCAGCAAATACCAAAGAGGTTGAAAGTTTTCATCAGAAAGTTTTCCTGACCTGAGAAAACAATGATAAACAGATTAAAATTTGATGGGTAGGTAAATGTACACATAAAATTGCTAAGAAAATTTTAACAATATTTTGGTAAGGGCAACTGGAACAACTTAGAAGTGAAACCAATATAAAAGATTTATCTAATTTAAGCCTTTAAACAAAATCCTTTCAAAATTGGGAGGTGTCATAAAAGTTTACCCATCAGGAAACAGTTCATTTAACTCCTCCTCAGGGAACTTGCAGTCATCTCCCTCAGTCGACAGGCCCAGAGGGTCTGGTGGGGTGTAGGAAGTGGGAGACATGGGCCGTCTGCCCCATGGCAGGGATGGTGGTGCCACCTCCTCAACCCATACTGCACTCTCTTTCACAGGCCCTATTGACTCATGATAGCCTAAAATTTTAAATTAAGTTCTGTCACAACTAGCCTTGATTTAGACAAGCTGTTTAAGTAGTATTGAAACAAATTTTCCAATAGGAGAATTTAATTTATAAGCACTATTTAAAACATGATGTACAAAACTCTTATTTATGGCAGGAGTAACCTTACTATAATTATGTAGGTACTTACATAAATCTTTTAAAGTTTATTTATTCTATTGAGATTTAAAATGATCTGATGTGGAATGCATACCTCTAAATTGTACAGTAGAAGTGCCTTCACCCCCGGACCGTGTAGTCACAATAATGTCACCCCGACCCTTGCCTGGTCCAGATCTAGCCACTATTTTGTTCTTACTTTTCCATTCCGCCGACAGGAGACAATCAGATCCGCAAATTTTGAGACCTGTAACAATGGGATAAAATGTTTACGCCCACTGAATAGATACGAACCTAACTTGCTAATTTTTTTAGCTTACCAAAAAGATCTACAGCACTAGTTCCAAGAAATTCTCCTCGTATTGTAACTCTTGTGCCTGGTGGTCCTTCCTTAGGGGAAATACCGGTTACAACAGGCGGAGGACCCATCTTTCCGCCCACAGCACTTTGATAGCTTATACACTAAACAGAAGAATACAGCACAAGGCACGAGGACGTAGAAAAGTAAGATTCTGCACAACAACAAAATAAAATATCTGGTGAAATTGGAAAACAAACATAAAATATTATTTTTCAGAAATTGGAAAACAAACAAACATTAGCAAAACTGTTGGCAGCAGAACTGTCAAAGTTATTGTCATGTCAAAGCATATGATATTGACAGTTAAATATTTTTTCTTTTTTTCGCCCAATAAGGCAGTGACTGTTACTAATTTCTTAATGAGACCCGTAGACCGTAGCTTTAGACTCAAATTTCTTGACTATTGAGTGCTGCTAGGTTATTCCGTTGTGGCTATGTTGTATAGTAGTCTATGTAGTAGTAGTATTAAGCTATGAGTAAATCCATTAGTATTTTTTAAATTTTTTTGACATTTGTGTTTTCTGTGACACTTCTGGACGAGAAGAAGGAAACTAGGTGTGTGCCAATATTATGTGGGCAAATAACACTAGCCTCAAATTGTTAATTCAATACTCATTCACTAAACGTTCAGTTTTAATTTTTTAGCATGCATGTGGGGGTGGTTGACGGTGGGATATTTTGGGCGTTTTAAAATAAAAAGCACCGTGATTTTTCAACAATTATGGTGATAAGAGCACACTAAAGTGAAGTAACATTAAAATGGCACATTCTTCTTTCAGGTAAAATCTAGAAAAACTAGTGTTTACTTATTAATTTAGCACCCAATTATTATCGTATTGTTGCTTTATTTCTAGCGCTGTGGATGAGTACGGGTTTGAGAGGCACGACGACTTTGATTACGATAGCTATGAGGACTTCATGTCGGTTTACCTGAAGGTGCTCGCGACAAGAGCACAGAAATGGGCCTCGCTACTGGGAGAAGGAAAGTCGGTCAAACGCACCAACACAGTAAAGAGATACGTACGCAAGGGGATACCTAGTGAGTACTTGTTTAGATAACTACTTTCTTATAAGTTATTGCATACCTTCGTCTGCTCTTGCGGCAGCAAAATTCACGAATTATTTATACAAAATAAATTATTGTCAAAAGATCCAATTTACAACTTCATTGCATGTTTAGTAAATTTAACTTAATTTCTCAGAAAAAAAATATCGACTTTTTAGGTGAGCACCGTCCGTCAGTATGGATGGCAATATCACAAGCTGAAATAATGAGAGAGGAGTCTCCAGATCTATTCCAGAAATTGCTTGATGCTCCATACGACAAGGAGCTTGTTGATATTGTGAAAACAGATTTACCCCGCACATTCCCTGATAATATTTACTTCACAAAGGAAGCCAATCACCAGACACATCTATTCAATATACTCATAGCATATGCACACAACAACAGAGCGGTTGGGTACTGTCAAGGCTTAAATTACATAGCAGGTATGTTTGTGTAAAAGGTTTTAATATTTGATCAAATAAACTCACATATTTGTTTTGATGATGTAGGTACTTACAGTTCTTCCAACGGATCTAGGCATTTGTGAAGTTAGCCACAGGTGCGAGTTTGCGCATGTACACTCACTACAGTCCCACCGCCTCCTCTCCATACCCATAATCACTCCCGAAAAACGATACTGCGTAGCGCTCTGTGGCTAACTTCACGAATGCCTTGACTTGTTGGGCCAACTGTACATTTTGTTTGAGACATCTATTTTCTACCTATATCTATCCGTATATGGAGTTCACATTGAACATTTGTAAGCATGTTCTATGGCTATCAACCACACAGGACTGCTGCTGTTATCAACAAAGAATGAGGAAACATCATTTTGGCTACTCAAAGTGCTTGTTGAAAAGATCTTGCCGGATTACTACACCAAAACTATGGATGGACTGATAGTGGACATTGAGGTGTTGTCAGAACTAGTCAAATCTAAAGTGCCTGATGTGCATCAACATGTCATAAACTTGGGTAAGAAAAGCCTTGTTTTTCTTTCTCACAACCTATTAAACTGTATAAAATACTTTGGTATGACTGACTTAACTTTTGACATGCCGGAATGTGGACCCACTTAAGACATAATAAATGTTCTATTGTGTCTGGAATCCAAGCAAACCACTAGTTAATGACTGGCCTACTGACAAATTGCATAGGCTAAACCGCTGGTCTTTAGAACTAGAAATTGAAAAGGAGCATTCCTAAAGTTAGTGGCAATTAAATTGATTGTTGAGGAATTACAAGTGATGACAAAATATATAAGATAGATAAGTAGGTATGCTTGGACCTACCCAATGTTATCTATACCAGTAATTTACCACAAGATATGGATATGACCAGATTTAACAAGCATGTCTAGATTAGGATAACAGTTTTATCAATATCTGCATTGGCAAATAGTAAATTATTTAATTTTTTACTTTTGAACTGCTATCTTTTTCCATGATTTATATCTAAAATTTGAAAATGTAGGTTTTATTAGCTCAGTAATATAATAATAGTGTCCATGCTAGGACCTGCATTGAAGAATGATTCACAAGGAGGTGCCTTAACCTTGAGGCACATACAACGAAAATTGAGAGACAGATGATTCATAAAGTTATTATTCAATTGGCCCAATTTGTAACCAAGTTAAGATGACATTTTACAATAGATTATACACATTAGGTACACAATTGTTTGTGCAAATGTTATTTGGCTGACCTTACACCAACTTTGTTGAATCCCTAGTTAGGGTTAAATGGGAAAAAACCTCACACCATTGAGGGTAATGATCATCATCATGATCAAATAATTGTCATTACCCTCAATGGTGTGAGGTTTATTACTTTTCTTAGGCATAGTTCATACTATGCCTAAGAAAAGTCGGGAATTTTTCATTTTACACAACCAATTAATTATAAGAAATTTTCAATGATCTAACTAAGGAGTAGATGGCGTGCTAGTTTGTTCAAAATTTAAATTGCATAGTGTGGTGACGTTAAAACTCGAGAAATACCAAAGTCCTTGTAAGTACCTATTTGTTATGTATCCATTGCGAGTTCTGCTTCAATTTTCAGGTCTTCCATGGGCTGTCATCACCACCAAATGGTTCGTCTGCCTATTCGCCGAAGTCCTCCCCATCGAAACGGTATTGCGGATATGGGACTGCCTGTTCTATGAAGGCTCTAAAATCCTATTCAGAGTGTGTCTGACCTTGATAAAAGGGAATCGAGCTGAGATCATGGCTTGCAATGACTTTACATCTTTAGCCGAGTGCTTTAAGGCGATAGTGAAGAACGCCAGTGCCCTACACTGCCATGAGTTTATGCAGGTGAGTTTTAATGTCGCTTTTCGAATAGAACAGCTTTACTTAATACAGCCATTTCTTAATTCCCATACTGCCCTTCTAGCATAAGCACCATACAGACAGCGTTTTTGTCTACAGAAGAGAAGACTAAGTGACAAATAACAATTTCACGTTTGTTGTCACAAATGTTACATTGTCTTCTCTTCGTAGACAAAAACGCCTTCTACGGTGCTCAAGCTATTGAGGCATGGCTATGGGTCTATTAATTAGAAGTCATTTGCTTACCTATACGTTACGTTTTATGAGTAGCATAAAACAAATGACGGGTCACTCTTCTAATCGGTATGTAAGATTACTAAATTAAGTCTCGGAATCAATTATGGCGGGACTTGCTTGACCTGTCCAATTACTGAGTAGATATTAGCCATGAACTGTGATGAGTAGTTCCTTTATTTATATGGTCAGGTTTAGATGTTTCACTCAGGAGAATGCAGACTTAAATACCTATCTAATTTGCTAACTTTAGCAAGTGTGAATCATTTCACTCCTCTTGAGTGTAGTCTGCTCAATTAAGCCAGCTATGTTCAGAGCGGTTAGGATGGGTGACCGCTAGTGGAATTTGCATCGAAATTATTTTGTGCTTCGGAAATAATTACTGTAGTAGTCTATAGGCCATGTCTATTGGCGGTCTCAATTACCAGAGTCGGTCGTTTATAAGAATTATTCATAAACCAAATTTTGTATATTTCCAGTCAATCTTCAAAGTACCTGGAACGCTGTCCAACACAACAATAATCAAGTTAAGGGCGCGTTTTGCGAAGCAACGTCGCGAGCAGCAGCAGAAAGATCCCCACTTGCGGTGAGCCTCCCGGCCGAGACGCTCTGATCTCATTCTTGAACCAAATTATCTAACTCAAATTTACAATATAGGTAACAATGTTTTTAATCTAAATTATGAAACTGGTTTTCACTAATGCGGCGGAGACGGAAAATATTGGTTAAGATGACAACTATGTAGCTTTGTGTGAAAAAATCTTCTATACCTAATAGTCGTTACGTAAAACTGCCGGTTAAATCACAAGCTTAATGATAAGTGGATCATTCTTCCCACATTACATTAATTATCGCAGAAAGCTTCGATGCGCGATAATTTTTAAATTAAATGTACTACCTATGTATTTGTAATAACAGTTTTTTCTTAGCGTTCGTATTTTCATATTTCAATAAATTGGCTTAACGCGTGTCAGATCTGGCATAGCGTAAGCTTCTAAAATTGATAAGGATTAATACACATTACAAGAACA
Source organism: Cosmorhoe ocellata (assembly GCA_963675405.1). NCBI lineage: Eukaryota > Metazoa > Arthropoda > Insecta > Lepidoptera > Geometridae > Cosmorhoe > Cosmorhoe ocellata. The sequence continues at coordinate 8,822,811 of OY776246.1, read as the reverse complement.
AATTAAATTTGTATATATTTATGGAAATTTCATGATTGTTTCTGAAATCTGCCTTTTACTCGTAATCTAGTAAAGCCTTACTAGCTGTGATAATTTCCCATATAATTTCATTATAAATTTTACGATTTCAAATACTTTTCAGGGTGTTCTTAGTGGCTTAGCACACTGGACTCTTAACAAATATATTTATAATTGAAAGGCCTATCCAACGCTATACCACAATATTATTGTGTGGTGAAAAATAGAATAAAATCAACATGTTATGTTGGGAGGTACACCCACAATATTTTATTTTACAAACTATCATCATCACTGTTACTTAGTAAAACTTCAGTATGGCAAGGTAGTAAGTACCTATCTAATAAATTATTCACTATAAGGACTATGGAAGGCTATCAGACACAGTTGTTTGTCTTCGTGTCATTATAAATTACCTAGGGGGATAGGTTACAAGACATGTAGATTTTATTATGGGTAAATAATAATGATTTATGAACAAAATTATTGACCTCCAGATGCCCCCAGAACAAACTTATTAAATTGTTAAAAGTTTCTTAACATTTTTAAATTTCATCATCATCGGCACAACATTTTTAACTTTATTGCAGTATATACCTAATAATAAAATGTTGAGGCGCTTTCGCTTTTTGAACATTAATGAACTATTAAAAAAGCCTGCTTGGATGAGACTAGAATTTTTTTTTCTTACATGCTACAAGATATATAAAATAGAATATAAAATGGTTATATAATCTCGAAATCTATCTTTGCTATTGCATTATATATACATACTAACAAATTGTCTAGAGGCTCATAACTTTTTTTTATATTGTTGTGCTAACAATTATTGGTTTAGTTTGGAAATAAATATTTAAAATTTGTTAAAACAGGCACAATGGATACCTACCTACTTAGCTAATTAAACGCATATAAAAATATTTTACCAGTTGGTATTTAATATGTTTGTACCTACTTGTGCAGGCATTGTTGCATGACAAGTACCCAAAGTTTATGTTCCACATATTATGCTGTTTCAAACACAAGAGAAGAAAACAAATGTTTATTGAATATGTCATATAATCATATTAATAAACCCTGTTTTCATAAAAAAAGGTTCACTACCGTCTAAAAGCTCTACTAGTTAATTTAAAGTTAAGATTAGGTACATTTACAAATTTTAATTACATTTAGAAATTTCTTTTAACTGAATGTTTATATTAGACCTAATGAAAACCCATGAAATTATAATAAAAATCTATTTATACCTACATTATATACGTTATTTTTGTTTTGTCAATTAGGAATGTACAAACCTCTAGTCTCAGCATAAATCGTTTTACGAACATTTCATTCGTAATTGCATGAAATAAGCAGGGGGGGTTTAAAACATTTTTTACATTATCTTATATAAATTATTATTTTACGTAACATACAAGCAAAGTATTTTTATTAAATTAGGCAGGTAGGTTTACTTTAGTAGTAGTTAGTGGAGATCCGTGGTCTCCGCCTACCCCATCGGGAAACAGGCTTGATTTTATGTATGTAGTAAGTATATGTACTGCAAACTACATTTTTGTTTCCTTCTTATCTTTTTGGCCCTTGTAAATGTAAAGTGTAAGAGTAGATTTTTCCATGTTATTTTGATAGCTTCAGTTTTATTTAGGTTTAAAATGATTTCGTAATGGTTTTGTCTCTCTTCCCTAGAACACATTTTTATAGGTACCTACAACTTGAAATTTAACCATAATTTAAACTTAAAAGTATAATCAGGCTGATTTGATCAAAAAAATCTTAATTTTCATTGATTTACCTAGGTATTAAGTTTTATACTATTTTATTTTTAAGGGGTCAGAGGGGGTTGATGAATAAAACTCCAAAAATATTGAAATAAGTGATTGATATACAATATACTTAGTTAAATTATGTTTAAGTTATATTATCCGCTCAAGTTCTGTTTTGTATTGCATTGCATATCATTAAATATTTTGTTTGTGGATAATTATTGTTTTTTTTGTTCTTGTGTCTCTAAGTGAGGCACACTTCATTCTTATTTTTTCACTCCTAGTGATTTATTGCAGGTAAAATAAAAATACATTTGGGTACTCCTGATGGGCAATTTCCAATCAGATTGTTCCACTGGAATGGCATTTGCTATCAAAATTATTGCAAATGCCAATTTCACTTATTATTATTTTTTAAATGTTTTGGTAGGTATGGCTCATCAATCATATATCTATACTAATATTCTAAATAGGAAAGATTTGATTGTTTGTTTGCATTGAATAGGCTACTAAACTACTGGATTTGAAAAATTATTTCACCAATGTATAGAATTAATTTTCATGAAGAACACGCGGGCGACGGACGCCGCGAGCGGAAGCGGAAGTATAAAATAAAACAACAGAAGTCTATAACACAAAAAACTATACTATTTTTTAAGTACATGTGTGATCTTTTATAATTGAATGTATGTTATATAGTATAATTTTGTGCTTGGTCCTCTGAATAGATAAATGACATGTTGAAAAAGCATTTTATTTAAATTACCCTTACAAGGTACTTATCAAGGACAACAACCCAAGATATAACAATCTATGATTTATATTTAAAATATACAATTTAATGGCCTACTTTTAAGTTATACCTTGATAAGAATAACATAATTAGTGGCTTTGGTATCAGTTGCGAGTTGGACCTATTTATTAGACCAAAGCAGCACATAATAATATGATTTGATTTGTTCTCACATGACCCATATTTTCCATCATAAAGATGTACCTAGTGGACAAACTACAAAATTTTAAATAATTATGTTAAAATATGTCTATGATTTACCACTTTCCAAGACATCTTTAGCTTCATTAATTTTAGCGGCAATTAGTGGAGAACCCCCTCGGTCAGGGTGATTTAGGAGCATTATCTTTCTGTGTGCATCTCGGATCTGTAAAATTATTTAGTTAAATAAATAGGTACTTTACATCTATTGTTTGTATTTTGTAGATCAATTAATAGTAGTTTACCTACCTTAGGCTTGGCTGCAGTTGGACTAACTCCTAATATCAAAGCTGCTTCTCTTTTAGTCATTTTGGATTCAAAGCCACCTTTATAATATTTGGAATTGGCTAAGGATTCCGAATCGAACTTAGGTAGATTTTTCACAGCTTCAGCAAATTTCATAGAGGCATTAGGCATTTGTCGCAAAACATAGCGACCAGCAAATCCCACAGCTGCCATACCCAGCCCTGCTAGTATCACAGAACTAGCCTGGAAGAAAATGTTGTGAATGTGAATGATGAAACAATAAAAATTTATATAACCTCTAAGCTCTAATACACTCTTACCATATCTTTTACTAATATTGGTTGGTTATGTTTTACTCTTTTATATTATATTGTCTTGCTGGTTGTGATATCTGATAAACTTAACATTTTTTGTTCAAATTTCTATATTGTTATTATTACACGATTTTTTTTTTACGAACGAACAATGTCAAGAACAAACAAGATAAAAACAAGGTAGACAGACACTAACAGTGAAACATTGTAACTGTCAATGTCAAATTACTGAATAACACAAAAATGTTAATTTTAGTGATTTTTGTACATCAATGCTCCATTGTGACTGATTTTACAATAGCCATAAATGCAACCGAAATTAAAATAATATCACATTAAAAAGATTATTTTGATCTCTTATTAACTATATTTTGTAGTATGAGGACGTAACCGCGCGAGTCTGTGCTCATAAATTGAGAAACCGGTAAGTTTCCGAAATCTCCACAAAGTACTGGCAATCTGAAATAGGATGACAAACGCTGTTGAAAATTTAGAAAAAAAGTCGGGCCTTTTTGAGAAGTTCAACATGGCAGGAGATCAAGCGCAATTTTACCAGTTACTAAATACATTATTATCAACAGACAACGACATCAGATCGCAGGCAGAAGTAAGTCCTTATTAATTGCGTAGTTTTTCTAATAAACCATCGACGTACAGTATCAATCAGCCGGTATTTATTGCGAAACTTGACGGTCGCAACGGCCTCGTGTCAAAACGTGGTCATGGAGGATATAGCTATGTAATTTTTGTTTCAAAGGTGTAGATACGAAATCGGGTGTTAATTTCTACACCGTGGCATCATGTAACCGACTAGGAAGCTATTGAAATAATATTTTTGAATGATACTTAGTTATAATGTACCTACCTACTGTATTAGGAGGTAGGTACAACTCGTACCTGTCCTTCGTACGGCAACGCACGCCTTCATGTTATTTGCATGGATGGTAACTCAGCTATATTCACCGAGAAAAAACATTATTAAGTATTTTAAAAATAGTCATTTTGTCTCTTTTGATCGGTGCTTGATTAACTCAACATTATAATTTTAGTAATTTCTATAGTAGTCACTCGTGGCCTGGTGCTGTGGCTAGCGGGTTATACCAACAAATTTGATGTTTGGATAAGGATTATTGTAAAGTTGCCTCTAAATTTAGTTAAGCCCAATGTTTACAATCTCTTTATTACTTGATAATTCTGGTAGGTAGTTGATAGGTTGATGATTCATATTTCAAAGTTTTTAACTTCTATAAATCTCTAGAAAAAGGTGAATCTAATTTCTTTTTATTCCATCAGGAAGTATACAATAACATCCCAACTGAAACTAAAGTTGTCCATCTTGTGGGAGCCCTCCAAAATGTTGATCTTGGTGAAGATGGGAGACAAACAGCTGCAGTTTTGCTCCGAAGGCTGCTTAGTGCAGAGTTCTTTGAGTTCTTCCCAAAGCTGCCCATGGAGCAACAAGCAGCACTCAGGGAACAACTACTACTCATCCTGCAAATGGATCTCAGTCAGCAGTTGAGGAGAAAAGTATGTTCATTTGAAATTATTATAAATCATTCATACATTTATACCCTGCATCATGCAGTTACACAATTACACCATCTCTTTTTATACCTGGTCTTTTTCAGGATAAAAAGGTAGCTTTAGTATTAACCCATACCTATCTATAAGTCAAATTTTATCTGAATTTGTTCAGCTGGGGTTTATAGAAACAAACATGCATACTTTTACATGTATATATTTAGTGTAATAACTTCAAAAAAGATTTAAATAAATAATTCTCATATCTTATTCAAGCACATACCACACAACCATGGTAACCATATACCATAGGTATATACCTAATGCACATTTTGATATGTATGTGTTGTAAAAGCATTTTGAATAGCATACTCATTAATCATTTTAAATTGTAAATTCTGCATTCCATTCCTATAATGTCATCTATCTATTCATTTTATTAATTGACCAGTACCTAATATTGATCATGTATATGACATTGAACTGAACATTTGAATCTTATCATTTATGTGGATAAGGCTGGCAGCCAATGATACAATAACAGTTATTAGCAGGAACAATTCTGCATGATTTATCTGTAAAACTATGGCTATGGCATCCTATTTTGTTTTCAAACAATGTTAATTCTGTTTAAACCCAGATCATAAATTATTATATAAATGTTTCAAAATAATTTCATCTGTGTGATTGAGTAATATAAGGTCATAACTTTTTATTTATTTTGATTATGTTATCTTAGCAATATTCTTTTACATTGATCTGTGCCTACTCTTATTTCTAATAATTATATTATAAAGAGGAAAACTTTGATTGTTTGTTTGTTTGTTTGAAATGAATAGGCTCCGAAACTACTGAACCGATTTGAAAAATTCTTTCACCAATGTGTAGAATGAACTTTCAGGATGAACATAGGCTATATTTTATGTAGGTACTTCGCGGGCGACGCCGCGTGCAGAAGCTAGTTTCTAATAATTATAATATAATATGAATGTGATACTAATAATTTAGTAGAACTGCTAGTGGCTGACTCAATATCATCCATCTCATAATATCAATCATCCATCCTGTTTTTATGCTTCATCTAATTTTAAATTAAGTCACTTATGTGAATGAGTCACTGACATTCCTTGCTATTTTTACTATGTATTTAATGGTACTTTATTCATCTTATTAGGTTATGTGGGGTTTGGTAATTAGGAATTGTTTTATACAGATATGTGATGTGGTATCGGAACTAGCACGCAACCACATAGACGACGATGGCGCGAACCAATGGCCAGAGTTTTTGCAGTTCATGTTCAGCTGTGCCAATTCTCAAGATTCCAACATAAAAGAAGCGGGCATAAGGATGTTCACGTTAGTCTATTTACTTAATCTTCCAAATTTTCTCTCCTTGTGTGCAAAGATTTAAATCTTTGCTTTTGTGATAAACATATTTTGTGTCTGAGTTTATATTATGTAGGTACAATGTCAAATATCAGCTGCGGTGGTCAATCCAAGATAGTCAATAAGGACAATCATGAATACTCTATTATGCAAACAATAAAATTATACTCGCTATCTATCTACCCATAAATAAAAGAACTGTCATAATTAATTTCATATGTTTAATAAATATTTCGTTAAACGGGACAATAATAATAGGTATTCTATACAACATCTTTTAACTTTATTTTCAATGGAACTCTAAAAACCAGCAAAAAATGGGTCAAAAATAGATTTATTCAAGTAAGATTAATAGATTTATTAAAGTAAGTAGTTATCATATAGGTATATTTAGTTTTAGGGAGTTAATTTTATCGATTACATAGCGCGGTATAGATACACTATGACACAAGTTAGCTTTGTATCATTATTAGGTAGGTGTCATCTGTTTATTATCTCCCGACGGACGGCCGGACGGCATCATGCGTACGTGTATTACTGTAAGCATTCGCCATCATTGCTGTATTCAATTGACTAGGTACAGAAAGTAGGTACTATCAGCTTATCAATAAAAATGTGTACAGTTACAGTCCAGCTAAATTATTAAAGATTTCACGTTGAGAGGTTTTTGACAGTTTTTTTGAGTAGTCGTAAGTGAATCCATGGAGAAACTTTTAATGCAATCTAATATTGCTTTCCTCACAAAATTGCATCAATTAAACAGTTATAATAATATTTTTTTAATAAAGTAAGCAGTAGTATTTTACTCCCCACAGATCAGTACCTGGAGTGTTTGGAAACCAGCAGAGCGAGAACTTAGATGTGATAAAGCGCATGTTGCTATCCGCATTGCAACCGACTGAGACGGAGGCCCTGCGAGTTCAGGCCGTGAAAGCCGTCGGCGCATTCATTCTACTGCACGACAAGGAGCCTGCTATCCAAAAGCACTTTAGCGATATTCTTTTGCCTTTGATGCAGGTATTCAATCAATCTTATTATTATTTCAGGTAGCATACATTTGCGCAAGTGTGTATTCGGTAGACCTCGTAATTATAAATTAAACTAAATATTATGAGAGCCTCAACATAATGTTCAATAGCCTTTCAATTTAGAAGTAATTTCTATAATCTGCACATGATACTTGAATGTGCGTATTTTATAAGATGCGTTACTGTAAAAATGTGCAAAAAAAATTGATAATTTCGCTAACACCATCTTTTTATGAGATGCGAGTTTGATAGTAATTCTTCATACAAAATTAATTAATTAATTAATTTGGTTCTAATTTCTAACAGCTCTTCTTCGCCACTTTCACGTCAACATCTTTTCTTATTTGCAGGTTGTAGTGGAGTCAGTTGAGAAAACTGATGATGACTCTGCCCTCAAAATTCTTATTGAATTGGCTGAATCTACTCCGAAATTTCTTCGACCACAGTTGGAAACTATCTTTCGAGTTTGCATAAATGTAAGAATCTGTTTCAAAAGAACTAAGTATAGGTCATCCAACGGATCTAGGCAGTCGTGAAGCTAGCCACAGATGCGAGTTTGCGCATGTACAGTTCCTTCCCCCCTCTTACCTCCAATTGCTTCCGAAAAACGATACTGCGCAGCTCTTGCGGCTAACTTCACGAATGCCTAGATTCGTTGAGCCAACTATACCTACCTTATCATTATTTTTGTGACTATTGTTGATATTGATCTCTAAATCTGCACAGTTTTCCTGATTTAGAAAATTTGCTTCCTTATGTAGCTGAACATGCAATGATGCTATTCTCTTATTCAATGCACATCTATTTCTGAATGCTCATTTTGTGTTATATCAAAATGACTTACAATTATGTGCAAAACTAAATTGGGAATTTCGCTAACATCATCTTTTTGATAAGATGTAGTTTGATAGTAATTCTCCAGACATTTCTATTACTTTAGCATCAACATTATCTGAGTAAACAATAGTTAAATGGATCTAAAACATTGATACAAAATCTATTCAATGTTTTCACAGCACAAACAAAAACATGCTGTAGTTATTGTGTAGCTGTACTTTAATTGGCTGCAGTAATAAAACAATGGTATACTATTAGGTGGTCAACGACGATGACGCCGAAGATAACTGGCGTCAGCTCGGCTTGGAAGCCATGGTGACGCTTTGTGAGACCGCGCCGGCCATGGTGCGCAAACAAGTGCCTAACGCTATCCGCCATCTCACCCCGCTGGTGCTGGAGATGATGTGTGAACTAGACGAAGAGCCAGAGTGGGCGCTGCAGGATGACGCCGCAGATGACGACAATGAGCAGTGAGTTGCGTTCCTACTGTGTAAGCACTACTTTACTTGTTGACCTATTTGGATCGATGAATAAATTAAAATAGTCTGATGTATTTAAGTGCTATTTTAAATAAACTGTTTAAGCTGTGGGGGTAATTTTCACTAGATTTATTTATTTTAATTGTAAGGTTCTTTTTTTGGACAATACTACCTGGTGTTGCCACACAGGATCTTACTACAAAAAAATAACAAGATAATTAGCATCCATTTCTCCATAGATTTGGTTGTCAGTCCCTTGATAACATTAATGTTTCAATATTATGTGATAAATCCTCAAGTAATTAGTAGTTAGTAGTAATTACTAAAGTAAAAGTATATTTTTTTTACAGAAACTATGTAGCAGCCGAATCTGCTTTAGACCGCATGTGTTGTGGCCTTGGAGGCAAGATAATGCTGGGTTTGATTGTGGGTCAAGTACCAGAAATGCTCCAGTCACCTGACTGGAAGCGTCGTCACGCGGCCTTGATGGCGGTCTCGTCGGCTGGTGAGGGCTGCCATAAGCAAATGGAACAAATGCTCGACCAAGTCGTGTCTGCCGTGCTTAATTACCTTACTGACCCTGTAAGTGATTTCATCTAATGTACGTACATTATTATGTAAGGTTTTTCATATGGTCATATCTGGTGGTATAACTGCACAGAACCTTACTATAGAAATTAACAAGATAATTAGCATCCTTTTCCTTATGGATTTGGTTGTCAGTCCCTTGATAACACCTATGTTAAGCTATTCAGGTAAGCCTGAACAAAGCACTTGACGGCAGAGTAATATCGGAATATCTAGTATTGTATAAAGACGAGGGGACGACAGACAAGTCTTTCATCTAAATGAGGCCGTAAGTACTTCTCTCTAACTTGCAAGGAAACACTTACATCCACAATATAGTATCAGATTTTCATTCCCGCCAATTCGAGGGCGCTCTGATGTTAATTTGCTATACTTTATAACAAGGTACAAAAATATCTCATTACATAATACAAGAGTTAAGAGTAAAAAATATGTATTAGGAGCAAAAACAATGTCAATAGTCAATAGTCAATAACTTTTATTCAGTAATCACAAGGATCATTTTGAATCGTCTTACATGCAGCGTTAATGCAGCGTTATAAATTATGTACTACAATCAGTATTTTGTCATCAGCATCCCCGCGTCCGTTACGCTGCTTGTAACGCTGTTGGCCAAATGTCGACCGACTTTGCTCCGATCTTCGAGAAGAAATTCCATGATAAGGTGGTCCCTGGACTGCTAGTGGTGCTTGATGACAATGCTAACCCCCGCGTGCAGGTAAAACATAATTATGCAACGTTTATTAAGTGGTATAGTTATCACAATAAAAGATTGTGTGACGCAGAAACCAGAAAACAATCGCCTTGACCAACATCGTTGGAAATGTACATTATCTATTGTCTTTGCATGGTTCCACAGACTGTATACTTTATAGTCACAGCCTTCTAAGAACATGCTACAGTAATAATTTGTGTCTCCATAACAGGTTGTTTCGTTTTCAGAAAAGACCTTTGTGCGATGTGAATTTACACTTCCATAAATTTTCCCTCATTCATAATAATAGCTAAAAGAAAATGTTTGCAATCATTTCAAAACATAAAATTTATTTTCAGGCTCACGCCGCTGCTGCTTTGGTGAACTTCAGTGAAGATTGCCCAAAGCCAATATTGACTTTGTACCTTGATCCACTGATGAGCAAGCTTGAAGTTATTCTGACCACCAAATTCAAAGAGGTATTTTTTTCTCGTGTTTTATTTGATCCAGCTATCCAATGTTCGTTAGTGGTATACTTTCATAAGTACATCACTTCCATAACATTGGCAGATAAAGTTGTTAACTTTGCTCCCTTTCTTACTTTTATAGAAAGTCAGGGATCTCAGTTCACATACAGTTTTAAAATAAAAATTTTATTGACTAAATTGACACTTTCATGTTCAAGTCTTCCTAAATATAGCATGACAAATCCTTAAATTAAACGGTTTATTTCTACTGTAGTTGGTGGAACGCGGCACCAAACTCGTGCTTGAACAAATCGTGACCACCATAGCATCCGTCGCCGACACTGTGGAGAAAGACTTCACAGTTTACTACGACAGACTTATGCCGTGCCTCAAATACATAATTGCCAACGCTACTACCGAGGAACTGAAACTTCTTCGCGGCAAGACTATTGAGTGCGTCAGTCTTATTGGTAAGTTTTTGTTTGTTTCATACCTTGTATATTATTTTTCTCACCCTTGATGTTACGAATTCGTAAAGGTTTAAAAACTTACATAGTGATTTACTACATATTTTCCAATGTTCGTTAGTGGCATACCTTATTGATTGGGTCTATCACTTCCATAGCATTGGGATATTAAATGTGGCATTGCTCCCAAACATTTCTTATGAGATGTCAGGGATCTCAGTTCACATACATAACATTTTCAGATAGAACATTTGACAATTTTACAATAAATTTTTGGTGCTAACATTTTTGATTAATCATATTAATCATAAATAATCGTGTTTTCTTTAGGCCTGGCTGTGGGTGAAGAGAAGTTTATGGCTGACGCATCTGAAGTCATGGACCTCTTGCTAAAGAATCATACTGAGAGTGAGGCTCTACCAGCTGATGACCCTCAAACTTCCTATCTCATCTCTGCTTGGTCACGAATTTGCAGGATAATGGGTATGTGTTTAAAAATAAGTTGTTATTGGCCCTGAAATAATGAAAGGCTTAGAAGGTATGTTAATAAAGCTAAGAGATGAGAGTCTAAACTCAGCAACAATAATTTTCCAGGCAAGAATTTTGCTCAATACCTTCCCATGGTAATGGAGCCAGTGATGCGCACAGCAGCCATGAAGCCCGAAGTGGCGTTGTTAGATAATGACGATCTGGAAACCATCGAGGGTGACCTCGACTGGCATTTCGTCACACTCGGCGAGCAGCAAAACTTCGGTATCAAGACTGCCGGTATGTGAACCCATTAATATTAGATTTATTCTAGCTGTCTCGCTTGCAACTTACAAGCTTATTACCTCTTATTTATTACTGTAGAATTGTATAAGACTGTGGTGCTTTTTTCAGGTCTCGAAGACAAAGCCTCCGCCTGCGACATGCTTGTCTGCTATGCGCGCGAGCTAAAGGAAGCATTCTCAGAATACGCCGAAGACGTGGTCAAGCTAATGGTGCCAATGCTTAAGTTCTACTTCCACGACAACGTGCGCACGGCGGCGGCCGAGTCGCTACCGTACCTGTTGGAGTGCGCGCGCATCCGCGGTCCACAGTACATTCAGGGCATGTGGGCCTATATGCTGCCTGAGCTACTGAAGGCTATAGATTCCGAACCTGAGCAAGATGTCCAAGTTGAGCTGCTTAACAGTTTGGCTAAGGTGAGTTTTTATTGCCAATAAAAAATTAAATCTATTACTTTTCATCCCATCATTTAGGCTCGGGCGGCGTACTTTGAATCCCTCGCTACGTTCAGGATTCTACTATATCCTCACTTCGCTCTGGATTCAAAAAAGCGCCGTAAAAATATTATTTGGCTCCCTTATGATACAATCTACGATTTTTGTTTATCCTGTATTTTCCAGCCTAGTAATTAGTCATAATCCGCTATGCTGTGCAATATTTAGCTTTAGTTTTTTTTTCATAATTTGTTTATTATAAGTTTGTATCTGATTGTAACAGTGCATCGAGCTCCTCGGCGCTGGCTGCCTACCTGACGAGATGATGGCTGAGGTGCTGCGCATTCTCAACAAGCTGCTCACCGAGCATTTTGAGCGCGCCACCGAGCGCCGTCAAAAGCGCGCCGACGAAGATTATGACGAGGTAATTAGAATACCTTTAACTATTATTATTGTTATTAATAATAGTTGACTATTATTAATAAATTATAATATTATTAATTATTAATAATATTATAATTAGTCTGAGCTGTTATTCTTCAAACAACTGATCAGATTTTCATGAAAAATGGCTAAGACACAAAAAAAAAACTAAACGAAAATCGGTTCAACTGTTTGGGAGCTACGTTACCACAGACAGACAGATACCTACACAGATATACACTAACAGACATGTTAAACTTAACACCCCTCTTTTTGCATTGGGGGTTAAAAATACGTAACAGATCGACATTCGCTAGAAATTATTTCAATTTCTTGTTTCAGGTGGTAGAGGAACAGTTAGCTGATGAAGACAATGAAGATGTATACGGCCTCTCACGAGTAGCTGACGTACTCCATGCCCTTATGTCTGCTTACCGTGAGGCCTTCTATCCACACTTGGACACACTGCTACCACATCTTGTTCAGTTGCTTGTACCCGGCCGCCCTTACGCTGACCGACAATGGGCCATTTGCATCTTTGACGACGTTATTGAATTTGGAGGTGGGTAAAATACAGATACCTGAATCTAATAATTTTGACTGTAATGTTTGAAGTTTATTTTTTATTATTTTCTTTTTCACGAAATTGACTTTTTGCTTAGTGATTTTTCAAATACAAACACAAATATTTAGATATTGCATAATGGTAAACAGTGGATATTTTCTTATGTTTTAATTGATCATCATTAGGACCGGCATGTGTGAAATACCAAGACATATTCCTGGAGCCGATGCTGAGCGGGCTGTCTTCGGGCGAGGCGGAGGTGCGACAAGCGGCGTCGTATGGCTGCGGCGTGCTGGCGCAATTCGGCGGCGAGCAGTTCGCGCCCGCGTGCGCCCGAGCTCTACCGCTCCTTGCTGCGCTTATCGCCGAGCCAGACTCCCGCTCCGTCGAGAATGTCAACGCCACAGAGAACGCCATCTCAGCTGTCACTAAGATCATCAAATATAATCACTCTCAAATTAATAGGGATGAAATTATTAGGCATTGGTGAGTACATTACACATCTTTATACTTAACTAGCTTCTGCACGCGGCGTCGCCCGCGAAGTACCTACATAAAATATAGCCTATGTTCATCCTGAAAGTTCATTCTACACATTGGTGAAAGAATTTTTCAAATCGGTTCAGTAGTTTCGGAGCCTATTCATTTCAAACAAACAAACAAACAAACAATCAAAGTTTTCCTCTTTATAATATTAGTATAGATAAAGTTATAACCATGTGCCCAAAAATGAGCCTCACATATTTTTTTGTTGTTTTATTTATTGCGTTCACTTCGTCTCTAAAGTGATGTTAAATCTAATTTATCTGCAATACCAATACAGTTGACGGTTTTTAAGTATAAATCTATAAAATGCTTATTTTCCAGGCTGACATGGCTGCCAGTCACAGAAGACCCCGAAGAAGCACCCCATGTATATTCCCTGCTTTGCGAACTGGTAGCAAGTGGGCACTCTGCTCTATCCACGCCAGACGCGCCGCAGCGAGTGATCGCCGTGATCGCAGAAGCCTTTCTGCGAGACGCTGTGCCCGATGACAACCCCGCCTACACTCAGATGGTCGCTCTCGTGCGACAGATACAGGTGAACAACTTACTTAATCCCTTAACTAAATACAGGTGTAACAAAGTTATTGTCCTTATAATAACATATTATTTATTATTTTTTAGACCAATGCTGAGCTGTTCAACTCTTGTGTGATGCATCTTAGCAACGAACACAAGGAAGCTCTGCAAATCGCCTTATCCACATAGCTGGCAACACTAGCCCGCTTGTATTTATTCTTCGCGCCCGCCACTCGTCATACGTCACCCAGTGCTGTTCCATTGTCAGTAACACACCATTAGCTCTTATGTTGATTGCTTCTAGCCCATGATTTTACTAATGTGTATGATATAATGTAACATGACATTACTAAAACGTAATTCAGATCTTTGATTAGAAAGATTATCTATTGAAAAAAGATGAGTAAGCATATTGACTGAGACAAAATCATATAAATGTAATACATAATAATATGTATTTATATAACTTTTTGAAGTTTCTTTTCCTTGAAAGGATTCATCTTAGATCTCATTCTTGAATATCTGTTGGGCTAACTAAAATTTGCTGTGATATATTTTATAATAATTTAAAAGTTAATCCATGCTTGAGTTATGATAATAACTTCTCTGTTAGTTTGATATCTACTTTATCCTTGATGATAATTTTATAAATGAAATGCAATGTGGGTGGCCCAATAATTGATTTTGTGGGTATGAGATATGGATCTTTACTACAACTTTATATTTTATGAATTATTATTTGAAAAAAAGTACCTTCATAATAAAATAATAACTAAAAAGCAGCTAAAATTTAAAATTCAGTAAATTGTTTCATTGGGCTATCTGCATTCATAACTTTAGTAGCCACTTGCGTTATTCATAACTTTAGTAGCCACTAGCCGCGTGTTCTACGACGCGCCTGGCGCCCGAACGTCATGTTCATCTTTGTCATGCATGCATGGCGAGGTGTAATGAATAAAATCCGCCGGCCGGCGCCAGCGCGGGCGTGGTGCGTATGAACGTGCCCGGCTACTCTGGGGATCTTGGTGGCTGTTTCACACGTAGTGGACGAGACTTCAACGAGTTTGTAAAAAATAATTTTATTCATTAAAACATTATTATGTATACATTTCTTTGTTTATCTGAAATAAAAGTTATTTGACATAAAACTAAGTTTTTATGTTAGTTGTAGACTTTTTTCAATAAAGTATCAAATAATAGGTAGGTACCGATTTAGTACCTTGGTTCAAAATATTTATGGCATACAAATTGAAATACGAAAGGTGATTCGCCATGCGCAATCTTGACGACCTACCTACCTACTAACACTAACGTAATTTTATATTCATAGCTTCTCGGAACTCAGTAGGTCTACCATGCATGACTTTCTTCATAATCTAAACTCGCTAGTTAAAAAAATGTATGAAAACTTGTACAGCGCCTCTAGCGGATAGTTGGGTAAGTTAACTATCCTACGTCACAGCGTCACAGGAATTATCCCTACACCCACCGGTGGGTGAAGCCAGTGGGTGCACGGGTCGCAGGCCCTACAGCGACTTCATTTTGCTTAAAATTTGGTATCGCTATCATGAGCAAGGACGTTCTAGCAGTAGATAAAATGCCTGATCATGAGTAACAATTTTGACAGATGTCTTCTTCTTCTTCTTCTTTTAGATATGGCGTCTGTGGTTTAGTTTTCCACAATTTTGCCAATGTCGATGTCAGCAAGATTTAATTATGTAAATAGGCAAATTGAAAGATGTTCGGTTTCTCTGAGGGAGACTCATTAATTTTGCACCAAGTTGATTGTTTTCATTGTACAACACAGATTATGACTGTTTAGAAGAGACATCACTAGGTACTTACCTGCAATATAACATATTAATAGATTAGTAGAAGTAGGTAACAGAATAGGTAAGTAAGTATTAATCTATAATTTTATTTTATTAATATTAATAAATTTACATAATTGGGATATAAATGGAGTAAACACAAGAGATAGAAGATGTTTAGAGGAAAAGGGTCGAGGAATTTCAGGAGGAGAAACATCATAGAGAGAGAACCGCAACCCAGAACAGGAGAAATGGAGGTGATCAACATTACCTTCATCTAAACCACATTCACATAAGGAATGATCTCTTACCCTTATTTTTGCAAGAAAAACTGGAGTACACACATGTCCTAAGACGACAGATGGTAGAAGTGGTAAGTTTGTCAGCTTTACGGTATTTAAAGAACCATGGCCTAGAAGGTATCTCAGGTTGGATTTCGCCAAATTGTTTGCCTTTAAGTGTCTTGGACTTAGTCCACATACGAGACCAAGAGGTGGTTAAATGAGAACTCGGCACTGTGCAGAGGTCATGCGAATATATTTTAAGGTATTCATGGGAACCCAATTGCACAGCCATTCTAGCGCAGGAATCGACTGTTTCATTGCCGGGTATGCCAGAATGTCCAGGGATCCAAGCTAAAATAATATTAATACCTTGTTCATGACATCTATACAAAGCTTCACGAATTTTAAGGATGATAGGGAATCTGGATTTGGATCTAAAATGGTTGGAGAGTATAGATTGGAGGGAACTTTTGGAGTCGGAAAATACTATGGAATTATTAAGGTTATGAGATTCAACAAAAAGTATACTTTCCAATAAGGCAATAGATTCTCCTGTACCTAAAGCAGATGCTATAGAGGGGCATTTAAAATTTAGGACAATTTTGGTGGAGGGGATCCAAACAGCAGCACCAACAGGATTGGAACTATCTAATTTGGATGCGTCCGTGTATATGCTGTGCCAGTTACGATATTTGTTAGCCATTTGATTTTTGAAAGTAGTAAGGGCAAAAGGAGATGCTTTATCTACCTATGCCAAAATCAAGGATGATGTTAGGTTTGTATACTAAGGCTGCATATGGGGTAGAAAACAAGGGGTTTATGGAATTTTGGACGACAGGGAATGGAAGATGGGAAAATTTAATATAACTACGAACTATGCATGGAATTTTGTCTTGATCGACAAGAGGTTTAACTAAGTCAAACAAAACTTTTAATTTTGGTAGGAGTGGGTGGTGGGAATTTTGTATGAGTTTAAAGAAGAAACGGTCTGAAAGATATTTCCTCCTGAGAGAAAGTGGAGGATCAACGCATTCCACCTGCATGGCGTTTATAGGGGAAGACTTCATAGCTCCGATAATAATTGGCTATTTGACAATAGTAACGATAACATATTTAATATATTAGATACATTAGCTTATAGGTTCACAATACTCATACAATATGTGTTTTGCGTTAAAATAAATTGTAAATGTATCGTTTTTGAAAAATTCATTAGAGTTTTTTTGTCCGTGGATTACAAAAGCCGAAACGCGGGCGGCCATGCTTGACCATCGTGTGACGTCACATCTCTAAGTGTCACAGTAAAATGCATCTCAATGGTAAAATGTCGTGTGTTTTATCGTTGGCAGTTTGCTGAAAGGATTTACTCTAAAATATTTTAATTTGTGTTTGTGAGAAGTTCCACAAAATGGAGCCAGGCTATATAAAAGCTGATAGTGCAAATCAGCCAAAAATCGATTCATTTAAGGTTGCAAATTTATTTGCATGTAATCCTAACTTTTGCTCAGCTGAGTTTCAGAATGTGAGTTTCGGGCATTTAGGAACGTGTATAAACAATTTGTCAGGATATTTAATTGTAGTACCTACCTACCTACTTTTACACAAAGGCACGGCACAAGTTTTTTAGCTTGTCATTTTTATAAAATATTAGCTTTCGCTCGCGGCGTTGCCCGCGAAGTAGGTACCTACATTAAATATGTTCATCCTGAAAGTTCATTCTACAAATTGGTGAAAAAATTTTTGAAATCGATCTAGTATTTTCAGAGTCTATTCAATGCAAACAAACAAACAAACAAACAATCAAATCTTTCCTCCTTATAACATTAGTATAGATAGTATAGATAATCACACCTCTCGTCAAAAATGTGTTCAGATCGCGTAAGTTTAAAAGTACATATCTCGTCAAAAAGTCCATACAAACTTTGACACCGCTTTTTTCCCTTTGAGACGGTTTTTTTCGAAAACCCTTAAAATGCGTGTACCTACATTTCAACGGAGTTTCAAACAAAACACACCTCTCGTCAAAAAAACTTTGACACCCCATTTAACCCTTTTTGGAGGATTGTTTTGAAAAATCGATATATACCTACGTTTTAACCACCCCTTAAAAAGTTCCCATATAAACATTGAGCCCCCATTTTACCCCTTTTTAAAGGTTATATTGAAAAATCTTGAAACATGTGTACATTTGTTTTGTATTTACATTACACAAACAAAGTTTATTGAAAATCGCACAACGCGTTAAAAAGTTTCATACAAACGTTTTTAGCCCTTTTCATCCCTTTAAAAGTGGAATTTCCAAAAATCCAGTCTTAGTGGGTGCCTACATACCAAGACAAACATACCCTCTAAATTTCAAGTCTGTACGACCAGCAGTTGTATCTATTCAAATCAGTCAAGACTTATCCTTTTATCCGTCCGAGACCCGTGACGTCACAGTCAGAAATGTCTCGTGACCGGCTGTTTTCGCGCGAATTTCAAATCACTGGTGGAAAATATAAATTTTTTCTGTTATATAACGCTTTTTTTGAGGAAAAGATAATTGTAAGAGGTTTAAAATAAACTTACGTATATTTATAAGTATCTTTAAAAAAAAAAAAAAAAAAAAAAATATGATCACGACTGTAATCCCCGGGCTCGGTAGATATCTCCTCAGATCTTTGGTTACTTAAATCTTTTGAGGATATCTAAAGGGGGTAGTCAGAGGCAAGTCCAAATATGACATTTGGTACATGCCCACATTTTGCACAGTAGTTAGTATTCTGTACGTGACAGGTTGCAAGCCCATCGCCGCTTATAAGAATACTAACCTATGACGCACACCTTAATTATTGGTTCTAGGGTATGCCGGTTTCCTCACGATGTTTTCCTTCACCGTTTAAGAGCACTGGCATTGCGCACATAAATTTTTCGAATGGAAAAACTCATTGGTGCACGACCAGGTTTGAACCCACGACCTTCGGATCGTGAAGCCGGGGTGCTACCACTACACCACCAGCGCTCTTTCTTAAAACTTTTTTAAAACTGTCAAATAGCCAATTCTTAGGCATTTTGATTGGATCTTATCAAATTTATCGAGAGAAAGTTTGTTACAAGGGTCAAAAAGAAAGGATCCATAGTCCATGTGACTGCGAACTATGGCGTTGTACAGTAATTTTTGGCAATATGGGTGGGAACCCCACCAAACTCCAGATAATGACCGTAGGATGTTAATGTTTTTTTCACATTTCTGGGAAATGTAGTTAAAATGAGGGGAACCTGACATTCTTGAATCTAACTTAACACCCAAAAATTTGGCACAATTTACTTGCTGAATTGGTTGATCACCGATGAATAGATTGATAGGAGGGAGGGAACGTTTTCTAGAAAATACGACACAGGTACTTTTAGAAACAGATAGAGACAACCCATGGATTTTTAACCATTCGTCCAAGAGTCTAAGGGCTGTGTTTAAGTTGTTTTTTGTGTCTTCAACAGAGTTTGATTGAATGTATAGTGCCAGATCATCTGCATATTGTAAGACCTGGCAAAGAGGTAAAATAGGTTGTCCCAAATCATAAGTATAAAGGCTATAGAGTAAAGGGCTAAGTACCGATCCTTGTGGAAGACCCTTCAAAATGTTTCTGGGAGGCAAGAGGGAGCCCTGGGGTTTTGACTAGTATTTTCCTTTCTAAAAATAAGTTACAAACGAAACGGACGATCTTCGCGGGGATACTCAGCTGTTGAAGTTTATTCCTGAGTACCGGAAGCAGGACGTTGTCGTAAGCAGCGGTAATGTCAAGAAAAACAGCGGTTAGAAACTCTTTCCTTGCCAGTGATATTCGAATGTCGGTTGTGATCAAGCTTAGGCTGTCCAAAGTACTCATACATTTCCTAAATCCATACTGAGATCCTGCCAAAAGACTCTTACTCTCAAAAAACCATTCTAATCGAAACTTTATCATGTGTTCCATAATTTTGGATAGAACAGAGGACAATGCTATTGGTCTATAGCTATTTGGGTCGCTACAGTTTTTCCCTGGTTTGAGGAAAGGAATGACTATTTGAGTCTTCCACTCGTCTGGAACTAATCCATATTCAAAAAAAATAATAATGATATCTAGAAAGTAATGCTTAATTTTATCAGGTGCTTTAATAATAAGAGAGTAAGTAATGTTATCGGTTCCAGGAGACGTATCCTTTAAACCATCGAGTGCCTGTAAAAGTTCATTAAAAGAGAAGTCACAGTCTATGTTAGAAAGATAAGGCAGAGAAGAGGGAATACTTGGAAAGTAATCAAAATTTGGAACAAACTGCGGGGATAGTCTGTCACTAAATTGGGCTACCCAAGAGAATGGATCATTAGAAACGATATCAAGAACATTGGCCGAACCTCTATATCGACAAATTTGTTTCCAAACCCTCGATGGAGGAGCTCTAGGTGATAAGCCCTCACAGAATCTTTTCCAACCAAGTTTCTTTTTGAGAGAAAGGACTTTTCTGGTTTTTGCTGCTAAGCGTTTATATTCTATGAAGTTTTCGTTTGTCATAGAATCGTTATAAGCAAGTTCTGCATTTCTCCTATCTCTGACTGCAGAAGTGCAATCTGAATCCCACCATGGGGAAGAAATTTTAATTTTGGAACTAGCTTGTTTTTTGAGGGGGATATTTGCATTAGCGCTCATTGTAAGAGTTTCTATTAGTTTTGAATAAGCATAGAAAGCATTTTCTATGTTGACTATCTGTAAGGAAGGGAGACTATCTGCAGAATTATTTAATTGTGACGTATATGATGGCCAATCAGCTTTTGCGAGCCTGTATTTTAGACACGGGTTAAAGCTGTATTGTGGAGAAACGCGAGTTGGAATTGTTATAATTATTGGAAAGTGGTCACTACCATAGGTCACAGGTAATGTTTTCCAGGAAAGGAGAGAGGAAAGAGAAGGAGAGCAAACAGTTAAGTCTACAGCACTCTTAGGGTCTTGTGAAGGTAACACTCTACGAGTAATAGAGCCATCATTAATGACGCAAAGGTTGGCTTCGTCAAACATTTCTATAAGCATGTATGAAAACATATCACAATGACCAGAGCCCCATGAGGTATGATGGGCATTAAAATCACCTAGCAAGATAATAGGAGGGGGAACAAAAGAGATGATAAGAAGGATATCAGGAATAAGAATGGAATTAGGATGAGGAATATAAATAGATAGAAATGAGATGTCGAATACTCTAACGGCTACTATGTTTATTTCTAAGGAGTGCGATGGAAGGGATATTTGTGAAAAGGGCAGACTACGTCTGACAAACAGGGCACTGCCTGCATACCCGTCAGACCTGTCGTCCCGGAGACAGGCGAAACCTGGAATCCGGAAGTGGATTCCAGGTCTCAGCCATGACTCGGAGACGGCAATGACTGACGGGCAGAATTTAGATATTACGTAAAGAAGTTCAGGTTTGCGTGCGCGGAGACTTTTCACGTTCCACTGGACAATGGAGACTGGATCCATTGTGTTATTAAGAAATTGACCAAATTTGATAGGGCGGATGGTTGTTCCAGCTGCTGGGTCAGGTTGCTCTCGCATGACGTGTACAATGAACGGACCTTTATCTACTGTCGAGTATTCTTTGACACCGATTACCATAATAGCGTGGTGCCAAATTGTTCGAATCGAGGCTGAGGCCATATCTGTAGACGAGATTGATTTTTTATTACTCTGTTTGTCTACCCCATCCAATTCTATCCTACGCTTGGAACCCGCAGAGATTAGAGTTGGATCAGGCGGGTCTGGGTCTGGAGGGGGATCGGGCGGGGGGTCGTTGACGACCTCCATCTTGTCGACGCGGTTAAGTAAGTTAGTTAGTCAAGTGGTTTTTAATGTTAATACATAAAACTACACCTTACCAACAACACACAAACCACCAGTAACTAAACTAAAACGAATTAACTTGGGATTGATCAAAGATGTTACGTAAATACTCTAAAAACACAAAAGATCCTCGTCGGCACTCTTACAACTTCAAGTCCTCCGAATCAAACCGACAGATGTCTTATTAACGTACTATTACTACTGTAGTAACGTCAGCCGATCTAAACGTGACAACATGGTAGACGTACGGAAACTCCCGTCCGTTTACTTAATGTCACGTTCCGTTCCGCGCGCGCTGCCCGTCCAGTCCCGTCTCCCGTCAAAAAATGGTACAATCCTCAATCTCGGTACAATAGTCGTTTTTTTGTGTATTTATTTTTTCATACGGTATCTCAGAGTAAATAAAGATAGATAGAGGAAATCTAATAACTTGTCAAGTGTTATACTCCTTTGCATGTGTAGCGTTATTACACGGCTAAACTTGAAAGGCACTATAGATATCTCGTTTTAGCGTGTTGCCTCTGTATTTCTATCACTATCGCGCAATGTCATCCCTACTTGATAGGATTTCTGTGTTTGGGATCTTTGGTGTCCCAAACAAAGTCTTGTGCGGTGCATTTTTTAGAAATTCATGTATTATTTACTAGTTTCAATTAATTCAGGCAAATCAACTACACCAAATTAAGCTAGAGTACATTTTTGATGGTTTGTGCAGTGATTTCAAACAAAGGAACAGCAAAAAAAGGTAATAGGTATTCGTGAAATCATTTGTGTTCATTGGTGAGTTCAGTGTTTTGCTACTTTTTCATTAAAAATGAGGACTAAATACATCGTCTTCATAATATTTTTAATCGCTAATCATGTTGCTATGCCTGCAGCATGATAATTTTGTGTATAAGATAGTTTTTATTTGATTTCGTACTGAATTAGTTATGTTCGAATAGTGTTGTACCTAAGGTATCGATATTTTTTGTACAATAGCTTTTTGTACAACAAAATATGTGTTAAAATGTTCGTTGTTCGTGATGGGGGCATCTTTCATTGCGATTAATGTTGATGGATTGGTGTATTTAGTCAGTAATTTGTCAATTAAGTAGCAAAACTGAACTCACCAATTAGACTAATATCGTTTCAAGAATTATAATCCTTTTCTATTGTTCCAGGTTGGGGTGTAAAAGGCAGCGATTAGCAGGCTAGGACTTATATTTTTCTGTCTTATAATGGGTTCCGTACCATAAAAGAAAAAAAAACGGAAACCTTATAGGATCACCTTGTTGTCCGTCTGTCTGTCTGCTGTGAAGACCCTGATATTTATGTACCTACGTAGTAAAATTATCTTCGAGCAGGTGCATTGAAAAGAAATTTACGAACGTGCAAGATAAACACAAAAAAATACCCTTCTCAGCAACCGGTTAAAAATAAGTGTCGTCATCTAGGTATATCAGGTATAGGTACCAATTTTTATTTCAGACATACAACAAATTTTAAAATCTGGTTGTGTTTTAATTGGTATTTGTAAATAAATATAAGCATTTGAGAAATAATAGTTATTTTGAAATCACAGAAAGACACCTCAATTTTATTCATAATAATTATTGATAAATTTTATTACTTTTAATAATAAATGTAAATAGATTAAATGCAAGTAGGTAGATCTTTTATTTTAAAAGTAGCTTCCTCCTTAATGAAATCCTACTAGCTAATATTATATTAGAAAAGTTATTTTGTGAGGATGGATGAATCGCTATTTGTAACTTTAACAAGATAAATGTGTGGAGTGGAGTAGTGGTTATAAAGTTATATTATTGATATTCCAAGCTACGATCTACGTAGGTATCTACATCTTATCCAAGTTTCATCCAAATCGGTCCTAAGGTGTGATTTTACAAACATCAACATCTAAACATGTTGATGTTTGTACATAATGTATGTAGGTACATAATTATACAGATATCTTCTTAAAAACTTGCAGTCCATTTTAAAATAACTTACGTGGCCAAGGTAGGTGATTAAATTACTGAATATTGCCTGAATAATTTATAGGATTTCTATCTTTTCTATCCGTACAAAACTATTTTAATTTGCCAAAAGCATTCCTACGCTATTCAAAGTCAGTCCAATAAATGTTGCATATTATTATGATATGCAGCAGCCCACTAGCTAGCTATCAAGCCCGCTAATCATTGTAATTATCGACATCAAACTATCGATATGACCCCACACTCGCTTTTCACTTCAAACTCATGTACAGTGTACGTGCAAGAGTGTGTAAAATTGAACGTTCTCACAAATTTGTGATTATTTTTCTCTTTCTAACACAGTAAACACGCCATTTGCCAAACAAAGATGACTAAATGGTGAATTTTATACTTCCACCCTTGTACGGTATTGAACGCATCCAACGAAAAAGCTGGCTGGCTGTGTATCTGGCATCTGTCAACTGAACTGACTGACATGACACTGATGGAAATATGAACGAAATGTCAAAAGTAATTGCGTCATTCATCGAATCGGCAATTCTGTGAAATTTCGTAATTCAGATTTTTATTTTTATCTTTCAATTCAATTTTAGTTTCAAAACCTTCTTAGAAACTTACAATTATTATTTTGATTCTAGTTTTATCGCAATTTAATGTTTACCTTCTAGGTATTCATTTTGTATTTAGCTAAGCTTTTTAACTTTGGTAACAAGCGGTAGGTCCGCTTGTTGACTACACGTTTTCAATATCACTATTTGGAAGAAACTTAAAGTCTATTAGGAATAGGTGGCAGCTGGAACTATTCTGCCTGAATTATCATAACAGAGGGTACAAACTCTTCGGAAGGCTATGTGAAAATGTCCCGGAAGCGGACACGTGAAGAGGAAATGAGCGGTAAACTCCTAGAAGCCGGCGAGGGTCAGAACGGGAGCGACACGAGCTTTGCCAGCACCACTAGTCACGCAAATGATCCGGTAAGTGACTCATATAACTACGTGAAGCTGATGGAAATGCCTCCCCTGTTTTGTTAAATCTGTGCAGCAATCAGGAAATGTAGTTAGCAGTACCTAAAACAAATTTTATAGTTATTTCAATGGAAACATTACTTACCTATCCAATTTCAAATAAAACTAAGTACTAACATAAAACAAACTTACAAGATATAAATAATAGTTTGTAAAAGTTATAGTAGAAATACAGGGTTTCTAGTAAACATTCTAAAATCTGGCTTAGTTACTTAGATTTTTAAATAGACTTGTTAGGTTTGACCCATTTAAAACTTAGTACATTATTTATTAATACATAGGTACATATTTACTTAAAATTGCCCTGCTCATCATTTTTTAATTTATTATGAAGGAATACACACCATGGAAAACCAAAAAGTATTTACTTTTGGAACTCCCCAAAGCTTTGTTCACATGTTGTAATTATATAAAAAAATATTTTTTTTATACATTGAATTTCAGTATGTATGAGTATAATTTACAAAAAAGAAAGAAAATATTTGACAATAATACTTATCTGAATATGTGTTTTTGGATAAAAAAGCTTTAAGGTATACTTAATCAATGTTAAAATGTAACATGTTGACAGTGTATGTAATGGCAGCCTTTAGTAGTATCAATCCCATTCATTATTTCCGGGTTATAAAATTATAAAAGAACCCTATTCTGTGGTGTGCTAAGCATCTAACTGGATTAACAGGAGTTCAATGCTCCAGTAACCTCTTACATAGTTCATTGAAATTGAATAAGCCGTTATTCTTGTAAGGCTGCTTTCATGAATGTGGAATAACATTCCTCACCAATACAGGCTTCCACCATGACCTACTAATATTTATAGCCAGAACAAATGGCTACAGGCCCTATAAAACAATATAATGTTCAGTTTAAAAATGCTAGCAATTATTTCAGTTAGTCTTCAGACTCAGTCTTCATTACTTGGATTAAAAACTGTTATTGTCAAACTGTTTATTATTTATTTAATACATGGATGACTGAGTTTTGCTGAAACCCTCTGCATACTTAATTTCATAAAAGCATTGGGCCGTTTCCGAGATTCAGATTATATAATATGTATACAAGAATTGCTCGACTATAGGTATAAGATATAACATTGCCAGTATAGTTGAAATCCACCGGACAAGACTTGCTTGGAACCAGAAAGAGTTGCATAACAAAGAGGAATCCTATTACTGAACAGTGGATAGAAAAGAGACTGAATAATTGACAATAAAATGAATAAAAAAACATATCTTCAGCTCGCAACATAACCTTACACCCTGTAAATAAAAAGTTGCCTGTTATCTTACTCCAGTGCTGCAATTACGTACTTAATTCTTATTCTGATACTAACAAAACATTATTACTAACAGCTTCTAGTTACTAGGGGTGAATTGTATTATGGGAAGTTTATTGCCATTAAATTATTATATTATAGGTTTATTACCTTAGGTATAATTATTGTTAATAAGTATCAGAATTACGTAATCACAGCACTGTTGCTGATAGTAATTCATTGTAATTGATTGCAACAAGAGTTCGATAGAGCCACATAGATCACAGATAAAATATTCCAAATTTTATCAAAAACCATCCAGTCATTGTGGCGTGTTTGAGTAAAAAACATACGAACAACGTTTTTTATTATATTGCTAGAATAGGAATAGAAAAACAATACTAATTTATGTTTTGCTGCAAGTATAAAAACGAAAGTCGAATGATCAATTTGTCTGGGCTCATGGCCAACAATTCGTCGTGGCGTGATCAGTGACCATGCCACGCCGTGAATATAATCGCCGCGCTTCTCTGTCCACGGATCTATGCTCTCTAATATATCTCTTTACCTGTACTTAAAATTTACGTTTGAAATAGGTAAATCATGTACTTAATGAGTAATGTGACCTGTAAGAGATATCGATATACCGACTATGCATTGTTTTTACCTATTTAAGTTTAGGATTGGATGGTCATTTGTTGACTGAAAAAGCCCTAAATTATTTAGATATAATTAGTAGTTTTAAAAATCACGTTGATGTCTATTCTGATAACTAGTTGTACCTATCAAAACAGACATCAACGTGATATTCTGCGCATGAGTTGAACAGACAAATAGCGTGCCGATTCCTCGTAAAATGTGCCTTAGATTGCGTAACATTCTACATTCAGTCCGCATTTGGTACCTGCTTAGTGTCCACTTGAAGCAACCAATTAAAATATCCTTGGGACCATATAAATCGAATTGCCTAGTCTTACTTCTATGGATTTATGGTATAGTCTGTGACAACATAACTAAGTCAATAATATTATCAGATAAAATTCCCAATATATCTGGTACCTAGATACGATAAATGATATACTTAACCTAACTATTACACAATCAGTTCACCTTGAATCTAGTAACGTAAAAACGAGGCAGATATTCTGGCAGCGGCCTATCTATGTACCTATGTGATATATTATAGCAAAGGTATTTGTGATAACGACAACGTGCCAGTGTTGGCAGCATTACCTAGTTATTTTCTTAATTTTGGCGCCCTATTCCGGTTAGTGGGGCGGTCATTGCCTTCGTTGTTTAGCTATTTGCGGTAATGTAACACATTTTAACGACAACTCTGGCTAAACTGACAGCTTCTGTTGTAGCGGTACTTACTTACTTGTACATCCTCAAAGTGTAGAATCTGTAGAATCGTGTTTTATTATTTTGGATTTCGTCAACTGGCTCGAAGGACCAAGTTTTTAACGGGGAGATTGACGATTGACTTCAACATTTCTGGGAGAATTAGCTTTGATCTACAAACAAACGGCATTTGTTTATAATTCCAAGAACGAATGCCTCTTGCATTTTTACAGAAACGGCAACGGCATCTTTAATACTAAAATGGCGTCCAATGGCGTCTTTTCTTTTGCAAGGTCGAAATTATCCTCATAAGATCGGAAAATGTGATAAACTTAAACAAATTGGCTTAAAAAATAGTATTTTAAAATATTGACTAGTAAAATGAGTAGGTACCTACCCACGAATATCTGTGGTGTGGTCCTTACTAATATTTAGGCATCTAGCATAATATAACTATACCCGATGTGTTTAACAAAAAATCATAAAACAATGGCGTGGCAAAAAGATGGTATAATATTCGCAAGTAGGTACAGCGTAATTGCCTGCAGCGCAATGACTCGGAGCGTTTATTAAGTTGTCATTAATATGTTATCAAACACATTATAACGACATAATAAGCTTCCGTGAACTTGCGATTGCCTCGAAAGAACATTCGTCATTATCAAACTATAGGTGCAGTAATAATTTAATTACCATAATCCCTTGACAGATTCAATAAGCAAGAGCTTGCCCGCTAAATTAATTGCTTATTGATTTTGCTTATGAGTTCGCCTTCCACTTTTCCTGCACTGCCGTGCCTACTTTTGATTTGAGTTCTTCAAAGTTTCCGCTAAGGGCGCTACAGGTAATAATAATATAGGTATTACAATTTTGCATATTTAAATTATCCTTAAATCAAAAGTAACCTACCTACGTGCTAAATTCTTATATAATATTTTATTTACATTTTGTTATCATCGCGACGGTATCTAATCATCATAAAACCAGATAGGTACTAGGAGGTACCTATAAATTAAGTCGCCAAAGTAAACAAAAATATTTGAAACAATTTTCATTATAAAACTATATTTTGGCATAAAACATTGAATTATAGGTACCTACTGGGAAATAAATTATGTTGCTCATGAAAATATAAGGTTTCAAGTAGGTACCTACCTGCTTTGCTTACATCGTTTTTTTTCTGTCAGCTGCACAAGGCTTTTCAGGGTCATCAAAATAATAGAACAAAGTTTAGTAGTACCTGATGTGTGAATAAAATTTATTTGTGTATGTACCTATATTAAAGAAGCAATGACAACACAATTGTATGAACGTATAGCAACTAAATGTCATCCGTACAAATGGTTCATAAAGTCTGCCTTTTTGTGCCTACCGAAAATTCAGTTTCCAACCAAGGGACCTAGTTACCTAGCCACTATTAAAGTGAGTTATGTAAATGCTCATTTAATATTTTCCTTAGAGAATGTTAGGCAAATCACCGCCAGACTATCTTTCCGAGTTCGGCAAACTTCTTAGTGAAATTGACTTCGGCCTGACTCGTGGAGCGTCGCGTGTCTGCCGAGCCTCCACGTCGGCGTCGTCGTCGCGAGTCGCGCCACCGCCATCGACCGCCCCCCTGCGCCCCGGCGACGTCCCTCTCTGACACCCGACGCTGCATACATTCCTCACGCCCCATACGTATCGGCTCCAGTTAGTCACGTCCTTCCGACCGCGGTGCGAGTACGTCTTTTTTCTATTATAAAAAAATACAGCTCGATATTTTTCAAATTCATACAAACCGTGCCGGTAAAGTTAAGCACAAAGTATTGACTGATCAACCGACCGTTGGTGTGAACGATCTAGCTTTACGGGATGCAAAAATCTTTACAGAGTTAACACCTCTGATACAAATTCAAAGAAATAAAAGTCAAAATATAAACACCGTGAACAAGACCATAGTATGTCAGCGATAACGGTGACCACTACTCTAACAAATAAAGTTAGCAAAGTCGAAAACGGATTAAACGGCTACAGGAAAAATGGATACACGAAACAGGATTCGGCAGTAAGTACCTAGTGTGAAATATTATATCAGTAGAATTTATTTATCCGGTTTCTTACGATTTAAGTCAATAGTCTTAGCAAACAGCCTCAAGCCCGAGTGAAAGTGCTCACAGGCCTAGAAATATTTTGAGCCATACCATACATGAGGTGGAAAGTTGTTGGACCTACCTAACTAGGTTTGTTTACTTTGCAAGATTTTTATATAAGTCAATAAATATTCATAGTCGGTATACTCGTATACAAGTGTAACCGGAAGTAGTCCTAGGCACGTTGTCACACGCGGAAACGGAGTACAAGTAAAAGTAACTCAAACCATAATACATTGATTGAATCTCCAACGCGCTACGTCCTAAATCCTTCAGAATTAGGAAGGACTCTCATTTATGGGTCTACACTCTAGCAAAGATAATTCTGAAATTAACCCATTAAGATTTCGATTGAGAGTTTAATATTTTAACAATATAACATTCGCAAAAGTAGTCGCAAGGAGTTCCATTGTATTTTTTTTAGGTAGCACCTACATATACATATATAAGTTAAATAAAAATGTTATGCACATATTCTTATACTTTGTTATCTCAGATTATCATAATTACGTACCTAAATTATGTATTGTGTATAGAGATGGGCGCTTACCCGGTAAAAACCCGCAGTTCGGGTTTTTACCCATTTTTACCCATTTTTACCCACCCATTTCGAATTAATACCGGGTAAAAATTCAATGCTTCTTTTTCTTGAGGTTCAACTAATTATATATGCTTTAACTTGTTAGTTTTTATTCCTGTTTGTTTTTTGGGGCTAGATGGTGCTGTGTAAAAGTGTGTTTTTAGTGTTTCGATGTTCTCTGGTGTAAAATAATGTAATTATCAGTATAATTTGGTTGGATTATATTTATTTAAGTATTATATTTATTGATTTCGTTATGCTGTGCAATTATGGTTTTTTAGATTTTTTATAATGACATAGTGCGTATACTTATATATTTTTAATCTTTCTGAAATAAATAACAAAAGCCTTTAAGTATGTAAAAACATAAAAACGACAGATTACAATATAAAGGCTTTTGTTATTTTTAGAACATATAAATAATAAAAAAATATAAGTGTATAATGTACATAATTATGTCTTATAAAAAAATACTCGGCTCATTTTGAGGTACGGTGTAAGTTTACATGACTGAAAAGATAATTAATGTGCTATTTACACAATATACACTCGCGGGCTTTAAACTGGAATCGCTTCATCAAGACAATATTTTACAATTTCTGGCCATTGAACTAGGGATTGTGGTATATCATTTTTTTAGCTATCAAAATCTTTGTCGTAGGACGTGCCTACATAGTATTGACCGACGACGGTTCACATTCTGGTTATGTCCGAGAACACAGGACTCGACTCCATCGCTCCATATAATCAAGTGATCGCAAGCAAACTGAAGCCGGACTTGTAGGTGGGCTGGAGACAATTTAGTTCCCATGGCATTTTGGGGTCAAGTTCACTTTTTTGTGTTTTCGTCTGACTGTCCACTCGCTCACAGCTCTCCCTCTAACTTCTCTTAGCTGCTATTGGACGTCGACGCCGGTCAGGTGTCTTTTTCGGAGTGAAGTGGTGACAATAAATCGACCATCTCTTGGCGTATTGCCTAGCTATCGTCCAGGTTCTGGTCTCCGGACTAAGTTTCCGATCTCCCTGAATCTCTTGTGCACCTTGGAGACACCGGACTGGCTTGGGTGAAGCTGTCGAGCGATACTACGCTGAGACAACCCTTGCTGAATTAGGCTGACGATTGGAGCGGCTTCTGTGGTTGTGGTTTCCATTTTTCTTAAGTTCAACTGTTCCCAGTAAAGTAAAACATTGGACTGATGACCAATTTTCATAAAAGCTCACTATTTATAGGATTTCAGGACTTCCAAACAGTTGGTGATTTGTTTGAAAAACTGATATTTTTTTCTTTTTATGTTCCATGATACAAGGTGAATGCTTATTGGTTATGATATTCAAAGATTTTCCTCCTCCTTGCGTCGTGTTCCTCAATGCAGAGGGTCGTGACCTCCTTTCTGCATCACCTTCTCTATAATAATTATCCTCCATCTGTTTCTGTCTTCGGCGGTGTGTAGGGCGTTGGTTGTAAACCGAAATATCAAGCGCGGTTCGGATCTGGACTGCGTCCACGAGGCCTTTTCCCGTCTACTTTGCCGATCACAAAGAGCTTTTCTAGGTTGTCACCGTCTTTTCTTGCAATGTGACCGAAATATTCGAGAACTCTGCGCAGACACTCAGTGGACAGTCGCGAGGAGATATTGAGTTCTCGCAATATAGAGACGTTAGTCCAAAATGCTGTCCAAGGGATACGGAGCACCCTTCTCCAACACCACATCTCAAAAGCGTCAATGCGTTTGCGGTCTGCAGCTTTCGGAGTCCAAGTCTCAGTGCCATACGAAAAGATCGAGAAGACTAGAGTCCGTACAAGTCTAATAATAATAAATAATAATAATTGTCCACTGTTTCTAGGTCCAAATCGCCAGTGAGTTCTAACTTTCCAGATCTGTCTACCACCATGACTTTAGTTTTGGACCTGTTTATGCAAAGTCCCATCTCCTCGCTGATTCGCTCCATTCGGTTTAGAAGAGTAACCATCCCCGACTCTTTTGCTGCAAAAAGAGTAGTGTCATCAGCGTAGCGCAGGTTGGTGATTTTCACACCACCAACTGTGATACCTCCCTTTCAATTCTCGCAAGTCTGTCTCATTATGTACTCTCCATAGGCGTTAAACAGAATGGGCGATAAAATGCAAACTAGGCGTACACCTTGGTGAAATTTAAAGGGTTTAGAAGTTACTTTATCAACTCTTACGACTCCCTGTCTTAAGTCATAAAAGGTGCGAAGTAGAGCGATAAGATGCATTGGTACTCCAAGTTCTTGTAGGACCTTCCATAAGCCCATAACCCCAGTTGACACAGTCGAAAGCTTTGCTGTAGTCGGCGAAACACATTATCACTGGCGTATCAAACTCGAATGCCTTCTCAACGATCTGCCTGACATTGAGAATCTGCTCCCTAGTGCCCTTGCCCCTCACGAAACCGGCTTGCTCCTGAAGGATTTGCCAATCCAGGTAGTAGCGGATGCGATTGTTAGGAATATGGAGCAAGATTTTGCTGGCGTGTGAGATGAGGGTCAAGGTTCGATAATTACCGCAGCTCTTAGTTGACCCTTTCTTGTGCAGCGGTAGAATTACGGATTCCGTCCAGACTCGCAGCCAATTACCGTTTTGCCAGATATGTGAGCAGATATTTTGTAGTGTCGACATACCCAAGTCACCCATAGCTTTAAGCACCTCTGCTGTTATTTGGTCGCTTCCTGACGCCTTCTTCTTCTTGAGAGACTGTAGAGCAGTAGCTATTTCGGAACGAAGAATCATGGGTTCCAGTTCTAGCTCCTTCCAGTTCGGGTCACTTCCGGGCGTTAAAAAGGGATCAGTATATAACTGCTCACAGTGGGCACGCCATCTCTCGGCAAGAATTTAACAGGTTAGCTGTCCGATGAGGCACATGTGCCTCATGGGTGATTGCACTGGTACGTCCATGAGGCATATGTGCCTCATGGCCAATGATGTAGATAATGCAATCGATCTATCGATAATTTTTTTAATAATTATATTATTTGTAGCATTAGTAAATTATACTACAACCAAATTCTACCAATCAATTTATTATTGAACTTAAACAAAAAATAAATTTCACTTAAAAATTAACATTAACCTTATTCAAACACAAAATTATTCTTTCACCGATGTTACTATTATTGTGAGACCCTTTGAACTAGGGTTGCCAACAAAAATTTGGAAACTAGCCTATTATCATCAAAACCGAAATGGCGATTGTAGACCTGCGATTATATTCCCTCATGTATGTTTTTCTTTAAAACATAGCATACAATATGAAATGTTACATATTGTACACTCAGTTGATACCATTTTAGATATTTTTCAGATGTCTAAAGTGTTACGAACATAAACGTACATTTTATCATTAAACGTAAATAATTAATTTCTTATCATACTCATCTAACATTAGCAATTATCGATATAATTAATTTCAATCACTAGGACACATAAAGTATCATAAAATACTTGAAGAGAATGACGTAACTTAATACGAAACTTCATGAGCGTTAGCTGTCATTATTTACTACGAGGACGTGTACAAAGAAGATCGAAACTTGCTTCGGGACAGCTAACCTGTTAATAGCTAATAAAATATTCTTTCAAATGACATACCACAATCCCTAGTTCATTGGACAGAAATTGTACAAAATTTGTCTTGATGAAGCGATTCCAATTTAAAGCCCGCGAGTGTATGTTTTCTAAATGATTATTGTGTTGGTTTTATTTGATAAAAACTTCTTTTTAACTCATGGTTTAGGTTTTCCTATATAATATTAAGGCTTCCCTACTTACTACGTATTTTTAAAAGTAATTAGGTTTTTTTATTTTCATTGAAAAATGTACGTTGAATTTTTACCCGGCATAAATAAAAAATACCCGGTATAAATGGGTATTTTTTAATTTATACCTATTTTACCCTTTCCTTCCTATTTAACCCACCCGAATTTTTACCCACCCGCCCATCTCTAATTGTGTATGATAATTTGGAAGCTACAAGAGCTAAATTAAATAAAGTAGCAGTCGAACCGACCGAACTAAAGAATTTGAACCGGCTTGACCTAAGCAACGAGTTCCTTCGAACGAACACTTAAATTAGATAACTTGAACAAATTATGCTCGATTTGTGTACGATTTGGAGGTCAACAGGATCCTTTTGCATCTGACGAACGTCTTCAAAATTAGCATAGACTGATAATACATGCATTTAGTTTCCAATATAAATAGTTGCTTCACTTTTGTGTCTGATCATTGTCAATGAATTCAGTGACATCATGAAAGTTAACTAGGTATTTTTCAGCCTTGTGCCCGGCTAGGCTCAGCTCAATGCAAGGTACTGCTCACACATCTCGCAATAAACTTCATTCAATTGCTCTTATCTGTCTTATGTTGTCTTTATATTTAACTCATGACTGTGTTTGTGATTTGTCTATTGCCTACATTACGATATTATTGCAAATTCTATAGTCATCGTATTAGATTTATTCATTTGAAGTTATTTTTTTTATCAACGTAGAACCTACGTGGATCGTATAATCCAGAAGTAGTTAGTCGGTTAAAAATGCGTGGGCACAATAACTGAGCTACAAATAATACAAGCACCTAACAATAATGCTTACCTAAGCTGGTGATTCATTTTCAACTTTGATGGGCGTTGCCTCAATATTTGTACCATAAGTTTGCTAAATATTTCTTGAAAAAATTAGAAAAAAGTTAAAAATCAAGACGTATAAATAGGCTGCGAACGGCTAAACGTATCTTCCTAACTTACCAAGTCAATGGCACGAGACGAGATAGCATCACACTGTAAGAAAAAAAGCTGGTTTCAATCACGGCTATTATGGGCATTCCATGGAAATGTAATTGAACGATCTTAAATATTTTGTTCACTTGTACCTACCTACAATATTAAATCTATAAAGTAGATACTTACGTGAAATTGATTAGCTGTTCTTTAAAAAAACGAGCTGTAGAGAACTAGGTAGAGATATCAATGAATATATGAATACGAAATTGTATTATTTGAAATTATTGTTCACACACACATCGAACTTTGGGACCGTTTTTCAACAACCAAATACAAGAAAAAAACTATCCTAACCTAAACATCTTGTTTACCAACATTGCGTTTGTGAGAAGTATCCAAATAAATTCTGAGTAAACAGCCCCAACTGTATAACTGCCAAAAATACATAAATACGAATTCATTTAAAACGTTCAAAAAGAAAATTTCGATAAGCTGCAAGTGGTACTAAATTTACCTAAATTTAACTGCCATCGTGTTGACCACTTTGTACATTAATTATATTTATGCGCTTTCTTAATTTACTTTATAATCCTAAATGTTTTCATCTGATTTACTAATACATCATCACCATTCTCCTGCCCTTATCCCACGCTTAGTGGGGTGTCGGCAAAACATGTTTTTTTTCCTCCACTCACTCTTATCATTCGTCAACTCTGAGTCTACTCCTCTTACATTCATATCATCTTCCAGACAACCAAACCCCTTTTTCTTTGGCCTCTACTTGTATGATTTACTTATACGTCATTTATAATAGGAAATACGTATAACCCAGAACGGAATCAAGTTCTCTTAATATTAAACCAGTAACCAGGTTGATTGATTTGTTTGATAAAGGTCTCATTGAGACATATGGGCTATCAGGTAACCTTAAAAATATTTAATTGCTATAGTATTTATAACTCCATCTATATTAATGGGAGCAACGAGCAGAAACCTAATATTGCTTATTGCAGACATGCTTATTATTTTGTCGAACAAAAACTAATCAAAAGAATAAGTACTATATTGGATGAATTTCCATACATACGCATATTACGCATTTTTTTGACTTCATGCATAATAGTACTTACTATGTATGTATGTACCTACTATGTACATAAAAATGTAGGCAAGTATAAAATAATTGCTTTTAAAAAAAAACCCTCTCATACTTGCTTGACATTTTGATTTCAGTCTACATGCCTACTTGCCGATTTTATTGACTGACGCACATAGCACTAAAATACCAATTACCATTAACGTCATTAAAGCTTAAATTTGAATACCCTACAAAATAAGAAGCTAACATTTAAAACTCGTATGTTATTTGTACATAACTCATTGTTTTATTTGTTAAATTACTTCTACCTGCGGTTTTGCACGCACCTACATAAAAATATGCAAAACCTGTACATAGTCTACATTCATTACCATTCAAATCCTCTTAACCATTGCTGCGTCATTGATCAACTCTGAAACTTAAAAACAAACTTAAAAACATCCAAACTATGTAAGTACCTAAAAGTAGTAGGAAGTTAGCTTCTCAGGCTTTTAACTGATTACCGTTTGGCTATTTACTCTTAAAGCGCAACCATACTACGTTTCCTGGTGATTGGTATAACTGTGATTAATATTTGAATATAAATGGCTCTTGTCTGATTTTAGCAGAAACGTTTGCATACCTGCCGAATGACTTCAGTAATATGCTGATAAAACCGACCCGTTGACTGTTTCACTTACTTATTTTAAACCTTGAAAAACTGGTGTTGACAATAATGTATACAACAAATATGGGAGGAAAAGAGGAAATATTGTTGCATTAAGGATGTCAGTATTCGCTCCGAATAACTGGAATTATTAAAGTTATAAATAATTAAATACAATAATTGGCCATTCGCTAAGTTAAATTACAATGAAATATTATGTAAGCCTTATAAATCCCTTACATTGTAAGGGATTTGTTGTATTATTTTAATGGTAAATTATCCTACGAAATAAGTAACGGACAGGTAAATTGTAAACTTAATTTATGATACCTACTGTAATAATTTTGCCAATACCATAAGCGCGAGGCTTATCAATTAAGTATCATTTGAGTTTAATCAGCAAAATTAATTAGTAAGGAGCCTTCGTTTTTTTTGAGTGCCTAATTAGTATCTAACCTAAAATATAGTTCATTAATTTGTCAAGAATGTGGGCAAGCCATTTTCATCTTTAAGTTTTAGGCGGTCAAAGACGGCGATCTTCTCGTCTCGAGTGTTGGCCACTCGCTCATACCAATAGATAAGTACGTAAAAATTAAGTACGGTATGGTTTAACCCACCAGGTACTTATTTTTTTGTAATTTTGGATTAAATTTAGAGAAAAATACCTACAATATGAACAAGGTAAAGTAATCTTAAAAATAATCCCGGGTAATTGGAAAACAAGGGTAAAACAGAAAGTGCTTCTTTTTATGGGATTTATTGAAATTTGGACAGGACAAGGTCTGTCGTGTCAGCTAGAATACTTAATAATGTAGCTGTAGTGTATTATCACCGCGATGAGGCAATGGTCGCCGACGTCACATCGCGCCACTTCATTATCGGCGCCAGCACTGCTTGTGTTGAACCTTGACATCGCTCCACATCACGATCCGGTTCCACAGCTAAATATTCCGTTTTAAATTCCGTCTAACCATTGGTCTCGAATCCTCATCCAACTTTTGCAAGAACGTGTTTCGCTATTTGAAGTTCGGCTGCAGACAATTTGGACATCGCCATACTTTGTCTCTTTGAATGTAAAATTTCGGATAACCTTTACGTGTAGGTATATCTACAAACGGACCGGCAAATTAGGTTGCTAAGCAATAAAATAATATATTTTTTAATTGATAACATACCTAATTATAATATTATATTGTACGAAGTCAAACCAGACTCTTTAGTAGATGATGGTTGCCTAATAGGGTTGTCTAGTGTCTAGTATAAAATTAGCATAATTATAAAAACAGAACAGAACCTAAGCGAACACAATTCTTCAGTTCAATTAAGGCTGCCGTCTGCGAGCGTGGGAACTTCTGACACAACACCTACATTGATAATTTCTACTCACACAAATGCATCGCTCAGTATTGAATACACACCCTGGAAACGAATAAATCTACTTTTGATGTTTCGAACAAGTTACGCGTCCATTACGCGTTCGTCTTTGTGGGATGTTTATAAATGTCATAGAAAATACGCAATGTATTAGTAGCATCGTGAAGCGCGTGAGCCGCGGCGAGTTACCGGCGCGCGGTCAGTTCGTCACGGCGGCGGCAAAGGGTTGGGTCAGAGTGTATGCTTTTTGATTTCATTTTAAACTATGTATTTCTTTTTATGGAAAAATTCAAGATAATTGTCAAGCTAATGTTCTGTGTGTTATGAGAAATGTGGAATTTATAGATGAAAAAACTATTATTAAAATCAAATAATATTTAGTACAAACATGGAATAAAATATGTACAGATTAAAACTAATTAAACTTTTTTACTCCGAAAGATTGAAAATAAATAATATTGATTTAGTTATTTAAAACATAAAATTTCGTAAAACCATTTTCAATCGCAATATAAGCGTGACTTATTAAATATTTATATATATATTTTTATAATATTTTCAATATTTTCAGCTAATAATGAATTACCCTATAATATTAGTACTAGTGTACTTCGCCCTGAACTGAGATCTTGCGCGCGATTTCCACAATCCTCATTGTGTATTTACGCCCTGAAGTTTTTGGATACACTTTATGTACTAG
Organism: Cosmorhoe ocellata; assembly: GCA_963675405.1. Lineage (NCBI taxonomy): Eukaryota > Metazoa > Arthropoda > Insecta > Lepidoptera > Geometridae > Cosmorhoe > Cosmorhoe ocellata. The sequence goes on along the minus strand of OY776246.1, from coordinate 8,783,940 downwards.
GCATATGTGCATATTTGCCATACTGCATAGGTGCCATGCTTACGAGTACGTAACCTAATCACAAACAAATATTTTATTATCCTACTTAAGTAGGTACTTATGCCCGTGCTAAGAAAATCTTGTTTTTTTTTCATAATATTTAAAAACTATCCATCCTGGAATAAAAATTAAAACCATTTTGTAATGTACAAGTATACAGTAAGTTAAGTTTTAGCTTCCTGAGGGGAAAACTACCTTCCCACTAATAATTATCTAACAAAGAAAAGAAAAGGTTGAGTATAAAGATATCCTACTAATATTATAAACGCGAAAGTTTGTAAGAATGTATGGATGGACGGATGGATGGATGGATGTTTGTATGTATGTATGTTTGTTACTCTTTCACGCTAAAACGGCTGAACAGATCTGAATGAAATTTGGCACAGATATAGATTATGGCCTGGAATAACACATAGGCTACATTTTATCTCGAAAAAATGTACGGTTCCCGTGGGATAGCGATGTTTTTGTTTTTCGCGGTAGAAGCTGTGAGCTATTATGGCGTGCGCTGCAAAAACCATTGCAGTTACACGTATATAATGTTGAATGGAAATGTTTATCTTAAATAGTTCTACAAAAAAGTCCGCGACAGCATATATCTATCTTTTATGTATAAGCCATTATCGTCAAAATAGTGAACCATAAATACAATAAAATCTTATAATTTATTTCTAATGCACATTTTGGCAGTAACAAATTGATCCTAATCAAAATAAATACTTTTTATCGCATCTGGTATTTCAAGTAGATAAACTTTGTCTTTTACACTACATCATTTGGACAAATACGTATTAAAATATTTATGACGATAAACAACCGAGTGCGCGATATTATTAAGCGGTCCGGCGGCGCGGGTGAGTGAGTCGCCTGCGGGCGGGATGGGGGAAGATGTCGGCTGTCGCTCATCGCTGAGTACGCGACCCGAATGCGGGCAGACGTGGGGCAAACGTCGACGGTTGTTAGATATGTAGGTAGGTACACTCAGCTAGAGCTACCTACGTTAGCTAGGTAGTATGTACGTACTGTACTGGTCATATACTTAGGCTTAGTAGGTAGGTAAATTTAAAAAAAAATCTGCCTTTCGTTTCCTAAGATTGTGGTAAAATGGTAATCTCCTGAAAGTGAAACTTTAATAGCTAGACAGTGACTTTACAAGTACCTACCTACCAACCTACCTATAGAATAACGTACCTATTGTGTAGTTTAGTGTGTCAGATAGGTTGGTAGGTACCTACTTTTAGTCAGGTAGGTACTTACTTTATTTTACAAGTTCTATAGTATTCTATTGAGCAAGTGTACCTACCTACCTAGGTACACATACTCAGTAAGTATCTACCATTGAGCTACTTACTTATTGGTGGATACGTGCTAATAATTTGAACTGTTCAATGTCCGTCTTAGTTAGGTTGCTATGTAAATCCTACTAATATTATTAAAAGCGAAAGTTTGTATGAATGTATGTGTGGATGTATGTTTGTTACTCTTTCACGCTGAAACGGCTGAACGGATCTGTATGAAATTGGCAAAGATATGGATTATAGTCTGGAATAGCACATAGGCTATTTTTTATCCCGGAAAAATATAAGGTTCCCGCGGGATAGATTTATTTTTGTTTTTCAAGGTATCACGCGGGCGAAGCCGCGGGCGGAAGCTAGTTATGTATATATTGCAAATTACTCCCTACCTTTACCATGTACCTATTTACAATAAATTAAAAAAAATGTAACTTGCGGCTAATATAAATTAAAGAATCACTACATAGTATAAAACAAAGTCGCTTTCCCTGTCCCTATATCCCTATGTATGCCTACAAATCAGTAGTCACAAATTAGTATCCGACACTCGCGACCCACCCGTTGCCTAGTCCAAACAAACAAAAGAGCTCGGCGTGGAACTACAAACGGACGTGCGATCACCTTGGAGACTGAGACGGTACTGAATATTTTTGACGCGCCTATTCTATTATAAAGCGTATTTTGGCAGGCGCTTGCTCCATACTAAAATGTATGGCGGCGGGGAACAATTTCTGCTCACAAAATTAACAATGTTTAGGCTCAGATTAATACTTTTTGGTTTGAATTAGTAGAAAAAACTCCTGGTGACTGTGTTGTTTAACATTTTGTCTCACGATTTGTCCAAAAATATTACAAAAATAACAACGACAATTTCGTAAAAACTCATAATAGAAAAGGTCGATTTCGATGTTTTTAATCAATGTTGACGATTTTTTTTCTCAAAAATTAAGAATTATTTTAGAATAATCACGCGGTGTTAGTGTAGACTCATCTATTGAGAATTCTTATTATTAGTTTGTGTCCTTCTATGAAGTGATTTCTTATGGAAATTTCTAAAACCGTAAGTGCTTGTTCGCGCGTTTCTTAGGGACTCCGCTCTTAATGAAAAAACGTAATTTCATAACATTCGCCCGATCGCCCAGTTATGTATGTTCGTTTGTACTTAATGCAATTTTCGTGCAGGTTTGTAGGTGGACGTTGATCCCAAAACATTCAAATTTCGCAATAACTTAATTCTCTACTCCTGATCAGCGTTCCAACGTTGTCTCTCTGGGACAATGGCCTATTCTCGAGAACGAGTGTTTGGAAAAAATAAAAGATTCAAGTATCAAGTAATTTTACATAGGGTGCTTATGCTTACTGCCTAGTGATATTATTGAAAACAAACGAAATAAAATGAAAACCAAATCGGACTCCCTTCTCGTACGCTATCGTCTTGTCTACACCATCTGAACAAACATTAGCAATGTTCTTTTAAATTAAGTGATAGGTTTGGCTAAGCGCGTGCGGCTTCATAAGACAATAAAGATGACTAGGAGGTATAGAAACTGCCTTACAAAATGTACCATTTGAAAGTTAAATAACCTGAAAGATCTAGATCCCATGCTAGTCCTCGGTCTAATGATATCTTACCAGTGTTGTTTCTTGTTGCAGTCACTGCGGGTGGCAGCACCCTTCAGCACCGACCCCATGGCGATAGTGGAGCGAGAACGATGCCACTACGGGCGGATTCCTCGCGCGCAAGCCCTGGCCGGCACCGGAGGCCGAAGGGTACGAGTGTACTCGGACGGCATCTACGACATGTTCCACCAAGGACACGCGCGGCAACTACAGCAAGCCAAGACTGTATTCCCCAACGTTTACCTTATTGTAGGAGGTGAGTGAATCTATCTTTAGAATCTTTTTCAGGTCACTGCACCTTGAGTATTTACGTAACACGTAGGGTGGAAAACGATGGTCATAAAATTGGTTGTATTTTACTACGTAGCAAACACGTAGTAAAATACAACCAATGGCAAGACGAGTCAGTAATAAAGTTGAAAAGTATACTTTAAAATTTAGCTTCCGTATGCGGATTTGCACATGCATTTTTGTAGAAACTTTGACCCCTGGTTCATATCTTGGGATTTATGTGATTAAGAGTAACCACATCCCAGCCCCAGTGATTACTACGTAAAAGTGTAGTTAATCTAAACTATAATAATATAATAATAATATTATAAAGAGGAAAACTTTGATTGTTTGTTTGTTTGTTTGTTTGAAATGAATAGGCTCCGAAACTACTGAACCGATTTGAAAAATTCTTTCACTGTTGGGAAGCTACACTATCAGCGGGTGACATAGGCTATATTATATTTTCAAAAAAATTAGGGATCCTTACTAAAACTTCAATAATGTAAGCCAAGGTGTAAAAAAATTACCTAAAATATTCTTTATATCGCGTGCGCTGCGAAAACTATTGACGATAGAATAAAATAATGTACTACGACTTTGTAGAACACTTCATTATTTACAAAAAGTGTCGCGATAGCATATGTGCCACAATAAGAGTTCTTTTATTTTAAAATTTTAATTGAAAGGCTACTCTTAGAAAAATGCTCTTTATTTGTATCTTAGTATTAATCCTTATCAAAATAAATCACATCATATTCTAGACTGCTTCAATACCTTTATATAGTTTTTTGAATTACTCAATTCGGACATTCCATTCAAAAGATACCATTAAATTAAAAATGTAAGCAATAGAAAAAAGTTGCGTGAGAGCCGCGCTAGCTTATGCACTGTAGGCGTCACTGGGTGTACAGGATGTGTACAGGATGGAGTCAATGTGAAAAAATAAATAAAAAATATAAACAAAAAAATACATTATAATAGATAAAAACTTCATTAAAATAATAATACTAAAACTTTCTATACTTACAATTTTCTTTTTTAGTAACCTGACGCAGGGTATGGTTAGACGTATGTGTATTATAAATATTGAATTTTGAATTTTTTGTTAAATTTGAGAGCACTGGTGGTGTAGTGGTAGCACCCCTGCCTCACGATCTGAAGGTCATGGGTTCAAACCTGGTCATGCACCAATGTGTTTTTCTATTCGAACAATTTATGTGCGCAATGCCTGTGTTCTTAAACGGTGAAGGAAAACAGCGTGAAGAAACCGGCATACCCTAGAACCAAAAGTTCGAAGGTGTGTATCATAGGTTAGTATTCTTATAAGCGGCGATGGGCTTGCATCCTGTCATGTACGAGTACCTACTCAAAGATCAAAGTAACTAGAAATCTGGGAGATATCTACCGAGCCTGGGAATTACAGTCGTGACCATTTATAGGTATATATAAATACCCGTGCGAAGCCGGGGCGGACTACTAGTTCAATATAAAAAGCTTTCGCCAGTTAATTCTGTCTTTCAATGCGTCTGTGGTGGGTGACTCGTCGAATGATGCATTTTCCTAAAACTCACCGGTGATATTGCAAACAGACAACTGTCATACAATAACAGACTTGATGATATCATCGGAGATACGAGTACAAGATTTATAAGTTCTGAGGTATTAAGAGGCCCACCCAGCCACGCATTACTTTATGTACCGTTTTATGCCGAACTCCCTCACTTTAGGAAGCGTACCTACGTAGCACAATAAGCAATTAGAAGTATCATTTGATTAGTGTCTGCCGATTGTATCATTTGTAAGAGGTACTAGAACTTTGAATCATAATGTAGTGTTAATGGTTGATGCTAGATAGACACGAAGTTAGAAACGAACGTTTTATTTAGATTTTCATTATTTTTGATATGTCTACCGTCTAGATTGGCTCCATACCTCGATGAGTTCAGTAAGTTATCTGATATTTACAATTTCATGGCGCATCACGTGGCACATGTTGTTTGTTCATATACATTCTGCTATAATTTTAACAATATCTCTACTTTCTACTTAATTTATTATGCACAAATTTAAATACAACTGTTTCGGTCCAAACGTATGCTTACATAACCAGTAATTAAAAACTAAAGAACCATTGTATTATTAGTAGATTGTCATGGTTAGTATACCAAGGTTAGTTTATTATAAGTATCAGTACTTATTTAGTAGGTACAGTGAACATACAAATAAACGGTACCTACACTAATGAATGGATAGAGCTGGTGGGAATGGGAATTCCCTGCACATTACAATTAATATCACGTGCGAACTGCGTGCATAATCAAGAATTGCGCAACTGCCAAAAGTTTTATTTCAATTTTGTAATATATGTAATATTAAGAATACTAACGGATTACGTACGATATAGAGTGAAGACAAATAAATTGTTGTGCCGATCTCACCTAGTGCGATACGTAACGTAAGTGTAGGGAGAGTGTAGTGTAGTGTGTGACTGTGTTTGATATTTATCCAGTAGATATATATCTAACTCACAGAAGTCACAGAAGTAGAGAGAACGGGGAAGACTAAAGGAATGTAGAAGACGGCTGGTGCGTCTGAACCGAAATAATGTATAAATAACAACATTAAAATACTGTTTTTACTAATGTTAGTAAATATTTACATTGGCTTATGTCCAGTAGTGGAGGGTTGATGAAGTTGATTTTAATAAACACTTAGGCATGCCAGAAGAGAATTGATAACAATACTTTTAAGTCATTCATTGACGCTATTTACGAATACAGGCGTATTCTGTGAATAAATTTTTGTATCAATCAACGTCTCTTATCACGTACCGTCATCCGGCGAGTTGTATGCCATGGATATGGTTCGCGCTTACTATGATAAACAAAGTTTCTGAAATTCTTAATTACGATTTATTAGTCCGTCATTAATACTAGACGAGACAGTAGTAGCAGTCAATAGACACATCCTTCCTTAACTAATCAGCAATCACGCAACAGTCAGACTATCAATCTAATCATGATCCGGCTCGAATGACCACCGAACTATAGATAAATTGAAATTGAAAGGCCGATCTAATTCATCAAAATCAATTTCAAGTTGAATCATCGTAAGCGTTAGCTGTTAGTCATTTACGACGCAAATGTCCTTTTAATTTATGTCTCAAGCTTGAACGGACCATGATAACGAACTGCGATTCTATTGGACGATGTTCCTCGTACGATCGATTCAAGAATCCAATCCAACACGTGTTGTATTGTTAATTTGATAATTCGTGATAGGCAAAAACAAATTATTGTTATCGCTTTGTTTATTTGTGGATTAGGTACTGTGATATATGAAATGTGAATGTTATCTTTTATAATCCATTTTTATCTAAGCCGGCTCAAACAGCGTCCTGTTTCAGCGATAAAACAAACCTTTTTTTCGGGTATGGGTGTTGAGTACCAATACCAAGGCACTTGTAGTTTCGGTTATATAATAAAACAAGTATAAATCCACGCGACTTATCGACTAGAAATGTTTATCTATATCTATATAAGAGCTTAATCTGACTGACTGACTGACTGACTGACTGACTGACTGACTGACTGACTGACTGACTGACTGACTGACTGACTGACTGACTGACTGACTGACTGACTGACTGACTGATTTATCATCGCCCAGCCGAAACCGCTGAAGCTAGAAAGCTGAAATTTGGAAGGTGGTTTCCTTTTATAACAAAACCACCCACTAAGGCGGGATTTTTGGAAATTCCACCTCTAAGGGGGTGAAAAACGGTGAAAACGTTAGTATGAAACTTTTTAACGCGTCGAACGATTTTCATGAAACTTTGTTTGTGCACTGTAAATGCAAAATGAATGGACACGTATTTCAGGATTTTTCAATATAAGCATTAAAAAGGGGTCAAATGTGGGGTAAATTTTTGTATGGGAACTTTATAACGGGTGGTGCGATTGGTCTGAAACTTTGTTTGTGTACTGATAATGCAAAATGAATGAATACGTATTTCAGGATTTTTCAATATAACCTTCGAAAAAGGGTCAAACGTGGGGTCAATGTTTGTATGGGAACTTTTAAACGGGTGGTGCGATTAGCCTGAAACTTTGTTTGTGCACTGTAAATGCAAAAAAATGGAACGTATTTCAGGATTTTTCAATATAACCTTCAAAAAGGGGTCAAATGAGGGTCAATGTTTGTATTGGAACTTTTTAACGGATGGTGCGATTGATCTGAAACTTTGTTTGTGTACTGTAAATGCAAAATGAATGGATACGTGTTCAAGGATTTTTCAATATAACCTAAATAAAGGGGTCAAATGTGGGGTCAATGTTGGGAACTTTTTAGCGGGTGGCGCAATTAGTCTGAAAGTTTGTTTGTGTACTGTAAATACAAAATCTATGGACACATGTTTCAGGATTTTTTAATATAACCTTCGAAATGGGGTCAAATGTAGGGTCAATGTTTGTATGGGAACTTTTTAACGGGTGGTGCGATTGGTCTGAAATTTTGTTGTGTACTTTCAGAATTTTGAAAAGGGGTTAAATGGGGTGTCAATGTTTGTATGGAAACTTTTTAACGGTTGTTGCGATTGGTCTAAAACTTTGTTTCGTGTTTGAGGAATTTTCAACTCTAAAAAGGGGGGTCAAAGTTTGTATGGGAATTTTTAACGGGTGGTGCGATTGGTCTGAAACTTTGTTTGTGTACTGTAAATACAAAATGAATGAACACATGTTTCAGGATTTTTCAATATAACCTTCAAAAAATGGTTAAAAGGGGGGTTAATGTTTCTATGGGTACTTTTTATAGGGTGGTGCGATTGGTCAGAATTTAGGTTTGAATACTTAAATGCAAAATAAATGGGAACGTATTTCTGGATATTTTAAAAGAACCCTCTAAAAAGGGTAACATGGGGTGTCAAAGTTAGTATTATGTTTTTTTTTATGATTATGATTTGTTTGAAACTCAGTTTAGATACTTTAAGTGAACGAAGTCGCGGGCGGGACAGCTAGTCCTATACATTTCTGCTCTTCTTGCGTCATCGGCAGAAAAATGTGAATTTGTACAGCCCGGACTACGCATGATGGTTGTATAGATACACTTTGCAATCGAAGTGACTAATGATGCCATTGTTATCATTCTAGTATGCAGCGACAACCTAACACACAGCCGTAAAGGACGCACAGTTATGACGGAGGAGGAGAGATATGAAGCTGTCCGCCATTGCAGATATGTGGATGAGGTAACACACACACCCTCACAGACCCCTGTTTTATTATGCAAATTTAGAACCCTAAATATTTTGATTTGCATACTTCGCATACGGTAATGCAGAACCAAATATAAATACTGGAACTAAGGCAGCAGCTAACTTCGAATTACAATTGAATGCATTAACTTGACAGATAAATGGCAAGAGTTACGCAAAAGTAATTTTATTTCAAAGAGTTACTAATTTGATGTCTCAGAAAAGTGATATTATAAACCGGAAATTACTGTAGCTATCTATTTAAAAACTAGCTGTTAAATTGACTGGCCTCAGCTCAGTTGGTATGGTAGTAACTCTGCCTTCTGCGCTGTAGGTTGTGGGTTCGATGCTGGTTCCCATAGTACAAGCTTTGCTTAGTTTGAGGCTAGAGGGTGTTGTGGGTAATGTCCAGCAATATTTATTTTATATATAAATGCGAAAGTTCATATGTCAATCGAAAAAACTTTTCTGGTTAATAATAAAGATAGTTATAACCTATTTTCTAGGTAGTATGTGATGCGCCCTGGGAATATGATGAGGCATTCCTCGAAAAGCACAAGATAGACTTCGTAGCGCATGACGACATCCCCTACACCACTGAGGACTGCGAGGATACATACGCCATGATCAAGGCCAAAGACATGTTCGTGGCGACGGAGAGGACAGAAGGTAAGGTACCATCATCTTCCTGCCCTTTTCCCACGTTATGTGGGGTCGGCACAACATGTGATCTTCTTCCATTTCCCTCTATTATTCGTCATCTCAGTACTCACTCCTTTCCTACCCATGTCATCTTTCACACAGTCCATCCATCTTTTCTTTGGCCTACCTATCCATACACAGAAGGTAAGGTACCATAATCTCTAAACCGCTAGGATTCCAGGGGCTTAGGGCGTTTCGTTTTCTTCCATTATATTTATATGCAACGCCTCAAGCGGACACTAACTGTTTTTACCCGACTCCGGAGGAGGATGAATTATGTGTTTAAGATGTATGTATACATACATACAGTATTATGTTAGTTCATTTGGCTATTGCTGCAGCCCAAACGGCTAGACGGATTTTGACAAATCAGGTGTCGTTGGATTTGTCTCGATTACGACAGTGACATAGGCTATACAAAATGTCAAGCTGTAAGAACATATTTTCAGATACTTACATTCAGTCAGGTTTCTTATTTTTTGCAATAAATACTAGTTATTTCTAACTAGCTTCCGCCCGCGACTTCGTTCGCGTGGTACTTTGTTAAATTATAGCCTTTGTGGTATTCTGATGTGTAAGCTATATTATTGTAAAGTTTCATCATTATCCATTCAGTAGTTTTTGCTTGAAAGAGTAATAAACATACATCCATACGTATACATTCTTACAAATAGTCCTTTATAGATTCGGCGTTCCACATTATATTCCCGATTTCACTTATTTCTTTTAGTTGTTAATAAAACTTGTGTTTCGTATTGCAGGTGTGTCGACGTCAGATATTGTCGCGCGGATAGTTCGCGACTACGACATCTATGTGAGACGGAATCTCGCCCGCGGCTACTCCGCCAAAGAGCTCAATGTTTCCTTCCTCAACGAGAAGAAATTCCGATTGCAGAACAAAATGGACGAGCTCAAAGATAAAGGAAAAAAGGTATATTTTTCTCACTCTCATTCAGGGGCCTTGTAAACAGTTTTTCAAGCCAAGCCAGTGCTGGCTGCCAACGCTGCTGGCGAGAATAGAGCGCCCGTCTATTTTTCAAGCCAGTTTCATAATTTTATCCCGAGTGTTCTCAGCCACGTTACATGAAAATCTGTTCAGTCGTTTGAAGATCATCAGCTCTTTTCTAATTGATGAGAGGATCTGACTAACTTCCTTATGTCCGATCGATTCGAAATTTGGTACCGTGTTACTTCAATGATATTGAAAGAACATGGCAACCATGTTAGGGTACCTAAAGGCCGGGGTCAAGCCATGTCGGGGGGTTTAAAAATTTTTAATTTTGTATTATTTAACTTCAAACGTGTACCCGTAAAAAAATCAACAGGGGCCAAGCCAACGCTGGCTCGTCTGCAGGACTGGACGCCAGTACTGGCTTCGTATAACTCTTCCATATTTAATTTCTCTGTTCCCCGCAGGTTATGACAAACATCGGTGAGAAGCGAGTGGACATACTGACCAAATGGGAGGAGAAGTCTCGCGAGCTGATCGACGCGTTCCTCCTGCTGTTCGGGCCGGACGGGCGGCTCTCGTCCATATGGAACGAGTCCAAGGGGCGGCTCATGCAGGCCCTCAGCCAGCCGCCCTCCCCCCACTCCTCCTCGCCGCCCAGCGAGAACGGAGACGATGACTCCTCGTCTAATAGGTATGTGTGTATAGGTCATCCAACGGATCTAGGCATTCGTGAAGTTAGCCACAGGTGCGAGTTTGCGCTTGTACAGTTCCTTCCCCCCCTCCTCATACCTCCAATTGTTCCCGAAAAACGTTACTGCGCAGCTCTTGCGGCTAACTTCAAGAATGCCTAGATTCGTTGAGTCAACTATAACAGTTCTACGTCTATTCAAACTGGACTATTTGATTATCCTACTTATAATTTTAAAAGGAATACTAACTACTGCTGTGCAAAATGTGGGCATGAACCAACTGTCATGTTTAGACGTGTCTCTGACTACCCTCTTCAGATGTCCTCAAAGATCTGAGGAAGATAGTTACCGAGCCCGGTGATTACAGTCGTGACATATTTTTTTTTCCGTGTTGATCTGCAATCAGTCTCGCGACTATAAGCGGATGTGTTGTAAAGCTGTTGTGGTTCGTGGCTCGTGCTCCACTTCTGGGGCGCGACTCCTTAGGCATTGTCTAGCTAGATTCTTTTATCCAGCGTTTGGATGTCTTGTCTTAAATATTTATTAATTTTTATTTTTTTATAATCGTGAAAGTTTGTGAGGACGTATGGATGTTTGTTACTCACTGAAACGGCTGAACGGATCTGGATAAAACTTTGAATACGCGTAGTTTATGACCGGGAACTACACTTTTGCTAGGCTATCCGGCTAGATACCTACCACCCGAGCGGAGACGCGCACTAAAGCTAGTGTAATGATTTTTACGATTTTTTTTCTTTGCATCTATTTTAAAAGAATATTTTATACGGCATCAGGTGGAACTTTATCTCGCTTACAAACTGTGGTGCGTCGGGATAGATGTCGGGGGGTTTTTAAAATTTTTAATTTTGTATTATTAATAATCAGTTGGTAAACTTAATATTATTTTTTGTGTGTATTTTATAATGAGAGTATAATAATAAGAATGTAATGTAAGTGTGGTCGTGTTTGTTGCAGAGGCTCGCCGTCCCCGCCGCCGCCCAAGTCGCGGCGCTTTGAGCCCCTAGCGCTGTGGGAGCCGCATGCAGGTAACTGGGTAATTAAACTAACCTTGCGTACTAACATGTTTCCACTGTTATTTTTGCAGTAAAACACTACAATGAAATTATTTGCTTGCATGCTCTATTATAGATTGTACACAAAAGCATGCAATTAAAAAGTAGTTGATAGGAATGTGCATGCGGATCTAACTAATAGATAGGGCACATGCAGCATGAATCGTTTCTAATACTGATAAAATGAAACAGATAAGATTGTTTTTTTATTATTTTGTATGGATCCAAGTTAGGTATATTTTATAGTAGGTTATGTAGTGAAGTGTGACTTTGAATTTCCCTACAATGGTGGATTCGCCCTAGTAACAGTCTAGTAACATAAAATAAAAATAAAATAAATATGATCACGACTGTAATCCCCGGGCTCGGGAGATATCTCCTCAGATCTTTAGATACTTAGATCTTTGAGGATATCTAAAGGGGGTAGTCAGAAGCAAGGCCAAACATGACATTTGGTACATGCCCACATTTTGCACAGTAGTTAGTATTCCGTACGTGACAGGTTGCAAGCCCATCGCCGCTTATAAGAATACTAACCTATGACACATACCTTCGAATTTTTGGTTCTAGGGTATGCCGGTTTCCTCACGATGTTTTCCTTCACCGTTTAAGAGCACTGGCATTGCGCACATAAATTTTTCGAATGGAAAAACTCATTGGTGCACGACCGGGTTTGAACCCACGACCTACGGATCGTGAGGCAGGGGTGTTACCACTACACCACCAGCGCTCTAGTAACAGATCACACTAAAACATCATTGTACCAACCAATTAAACTATTTTGTTATTACAAATCCTACTTGCATGTTACGATGTTATATTATGCAGTGGTCTAGTTTGCACCTGCACAATTTATTAGTTATTATGAATGACCAATGTAGACTCTGCTATTGTACAATCCTACCTAAATATTTTATATAATATACAAAGTCGGTCTAAGTAGGTACAGTATAAATAATTCTTCAACTATGTATTTGCTAAATTAAGCAGTGAATTATAGACACGCAAAATGGTTGGGCCCATTTTGCGTGTCTATAAATCACTTCTTGATTACGCGGCGTAATTGCGGAAACCGGTCCGGTCACCAAGCACCAAAAATTTAGATAAATAATTCAATAAAAGCCAACTACGATGTTAACAGTCACTTTTGTTACAGATGCATCGAGCTCTGAACGTATGGGGTCGTCGGAAAAGACGCTACAGCGCCAGCTAACTGACGATAACTCCGAAAGCGAGGACGAGGATTACCAGGACACCAGCCAGTACCTATAGGGCTTGTGGATATCAGCAGACCAAGCGCGCCGGCCCGGCGTACCCGCGAGCTCGTCCCGCATCTGTAATGGAGCCAGCGGGCCGGTGCGGACAGAGTGCGACAAGTGAACACGACAATTAAAGTTCGCTTCTCAAGTGCCGTGGTCTAGCCGAGTGGAACATTGAATTTTATACGCACGTCCGACGCCGGAACATCGAAGGAGAATACTCCCTAACATTCGAAACATCTCCATTGATGTGATAAATTATAGGTAGCTTGTAAAAAATCATGAAATTTTTATGTATGAATGCTGGCTGAGTACAATTGCGTGAATGTATTTATCCTATTAGTTTTAATTATATTTATTTACGTTTTTAAGTTAATTTTATTTGATTCTCGTAATAAAATTAGCAGGATACCTGCAGTTTGTTAGCACCAATATCAACATGTAAGATATTAGGTGCAGTTTTAAACTGTTGCATAGATATTATTTATATAATACTTTTTGACAGTCGATTAAAAGGTGCTTATTTCAGTATTGAGTTTTAATTTCGTTAATATTATCTATCCTTTATATTATAATAATCCCTTTGCAATTAAAAGTGTTAGCAAGTAAAATATGTACCTAATTACAATTTAAGGTACGAGTTGGTAGCGGGCGACGTGAGGCAGCGGCGGACGTGTCGCGGCGACACTAGGTACTTACTGGTTTCTATGTATTTCTATGAAATTCCCTCCGTAGTTAGCGACGTATTTAAGAGAAATTCATAAAAACATTCAAACAAATTCAGCAGTGTCGCCGCGACACGTCCTCCGCTGCCGCCTTATGTCGCCTGCTGCCAACTCGTACCCTAATTCTGGGGATAGTGCATAAACTAGTTTGGTTCTATGGTAATATTCTGCCCTGAGTAAAAAGAATTTTAAAACAGACAGCCAGGATGGTTTACAATACATACATTTTACATAGTGAAGTACAACAAGAAATTTATAAAATTGTTTTTTATTTATTACAAATAGCATAATGTAACTAACACTCAGGAAGTGGAGTTGACTAAACCTAAAGTTTTTACACAATAATATTAATCAAAGGAAGCTAGAAAGTAAGAAAGAAAGGAAGAAAGAAACCTAGAAACAGAGATAGAGCAATAGATTAGAAATTATTTTAGTAAAATGCCTCACTTATCACAGGTTTCACTAGTATTGTACAGTTTCTTTAATTGTTCTTAATGTAGCTCGTTCTTATTCATATTATGGTGCATCCACACATGCCGAGCGGCACGGCCGGCGGCCTGACTGCCGGCACGTGCATCTTGGCAGCCTGAAAGCCGGCGGCATGTGTGGATGCGCCATTATGTTTAAAATCTCAAAGTTCTGTCTTACGTTTCTTAACAACTTCACCTTTCATGTTCTGGAGTTTTTCATTTAAACATGAGTCATCTGTGCCTTTCAGGGCATTCTTGGTGCAGAGGTGGATCATCAGATCTGCATCCTCTTGATGATTCCAGTACCAATCCTCAATAGCCTCTTCATTTTCTTCAAGAAGACTTTCACATTGAGTTTTCATATTGGTAATTTCTGCAGACGGTTTGTCCCACAATTCCAATGGAATGCCGAGGTCTACTTTTACTCCTTTGTCCACAAGTCCATGAAGAGTTCGGAAGGTTTCACTCATACCTTTAGCAAACCTCGTACTGTCTGTGCGTTCTTTGTGTATATTATATTCTAAGATCTTTTCACAAACACCTTCTAAAGATTCTATCAATCTCAGTTCGGATTTCTCATACTTTGTCCTTTTCTTTGGTTGCACGTCGTCCAAGGAGTATCCAATTTCGATGACATCGTGAATTTTGCCGGTCTCCTCGAGCCTACCCTGAAGCTCAGTAGCAAGTACTTTACAGACTTCGCATCTATTTGCATATTTCACTCCAACATCTTCTTCGGTCTTGACTTCAACATCACTGTTGCAGAAAACATTCAACGTGATGAGAAGTATAACGAACACAACGCGAAACATAATGATTCGTTCCAACGGAGCTTTTTTTTACAATACAACTTCAACAATCAATGTGATCCAGACGGACGGAATGCGGTCCAAATACACGACACGACGAGCCAGTTCAGAACCAGGCCAACTATAAAATAGAAGGAAGGAACCGAGATTAGGTACCAAAAGAGAAAAAGCGGTAGATTCGGCTGCTTGCTTTGCTTTGCCTCAGCCAACTAGGAAAGAATAAATAAATAATTTGTCCGTGCCATGTACCGTGAATTTATCTCGCTCGTGCGTGCGTGAGGTGCGTGAGGTAGGTATATTTTTTTTTGCACAATGCGGCCAACGACTCAGTTACGAGAAGTTGTAAGAAAAAAATACAAACATTTTTGACAGTTATTTTACAGAAAAAATAACTTATAAAAAAAACATAATAAGTATTAAGTAATTTACAAACAAAAACACTTTCGAGTTTTATTTATTTTGCCATTTTACTATTTCAATTTGTAAGTAATTTACAACTTAACAGAACAGGCGTCATGTTACTGCGCTGTCTTTGTCTATGTAGTGTCATAGTGTGATAAATAGGTTTAGGGTTGCCAGATATACGATTCAAACCATACGACTTTTCGCTGTTTTGTTTTTTCCATGTACGATCCTAGATAAGATGGAAATTGTGCTTAGATCATACGACTTTTTCACATTGTTCATAAAAACTAGAAATTATTCAATCCTGCTCCCTATTTCGATTTCCTTCAGTCAGATTTATTTCATTGTTTAGTTAAATACTAAGTATATCGATTTTAAAATTGGACTATTTTTTTGGAGTGGCTTACCTCTAGAGGTAACTTCTTTTGTGTACCAGCTGAATGTTTTATCTTTTATCGACGTCTGGCAACACTGGGTAGAAAAAGAAAAAAAGTCCAAGATATTTAGGCTGCTGGGCTGCTGATAAGAAGGCACAAACACCTCACAGTCAGCTGCAGTGCAGTCAGCCTTAGGCAAGCAGTACGTAGTGATTATATTCTCTTTGCTCACAGTGACTGTATTAGCCTTAGTGTTTTCTCTGTGTTAACATCCTCTTGGAGCTAAGTTAGTACAAACTACAGAAATAACGATTTAGTTATAACAACCGCACCCGTTGACAAGTACGATTAAATACCTTACCTACTGAATTTCATCCATGTGTCTCCAGCAACTCACTGATTACAGGGCATCTACAAAATAATGCTTCAGCACCATGGAGTATGATAACGATGAAAACACCTGGCGTCGGTCGAGTACGCCGAAGCCTGACCCTACCTCCTGCCGCCAGCAGATTTCTAGAAGGTCTACATCCCTGGCTGTGGTAGTACTAGGACTTGCGGTGCTCAGCTGTCTACTTGGCTACTGTGTGCTCAGTGAAACTCTGCCTTACGAGTCCAAGACCTTGAGATTTGTTATTATTGTAAGTTAAGCTCCAATTCTGCTAGGTGTCCCTAAAAAAATTAACAAGGATCATACAAAAAAGTGCTAGGGCCCAGTGAGTTTCTTATCAGTTCTTCTCGGACTGGGGATAGGACTGGAATTGGCGCCTAGACTCGCCTAGTATGCAAGACGTTTAAAAATGATCCCAGTGATTTCAATGAAATAATTATGTTTGACTATTGACATGTTATTATAATTAATTATTGTTTCCTTGATCTTTTAGCTGTTTCGTCATGGAGCTAGAACCCCAGTGGAATCCTATAACAGTGACCCTTACAAGAACTACCAGTGGCCTGATGGACTGGGAAGCCTTACTAATGTGAGATAACTCATCAATTCAATTACTGAATAACATAAACTATGCAAGACAATAGGTGCTAAAACTATTACTTATTAGACAATTTAAATTCAAACAATTCTAGGACAACAATGCAATAAACTAACATTGTTAGCATGTTATCACCTTTGTCTTACATTAGATTTATCATATGATCATTTAACTATTTTAATTGTTTGACTACAATTTGTGAAAGATGACATGGGTAAGAAAGGAGTGAGTACTGTCATGACGAATGATAGAGGGAAATGGAAGAATATCACATGTTGTGCTGACCCTACATAACGTGGGAAAAAGGCAGGAAGATGATGATGAATTGTTTGACTACCTACTTGTTACTCAAATACAAGTTCTCGCTATGAACTAATAACAAAACATTTGAACATTTCAGGCAGGAAAGCTACAACTTTACGAATTGGGAAAAAAGTATCGCAGCTACTATGCAAACTTCATTCCAGAGGATTATTGTGATAAGGACATCTATGTGCGAAGCAGTGACAAGTCACGCTGTATGATGAGTGCGGGCACTTTCCTGGCAGGATTGTACCCACCTACGGAACGTCAGATGTGGCATCCAGAAATACTCTGGCAGCCCATACCCATACATTCTCTTCCTACTGACTTAGACAATGTGAGTATTGTGTGAGCTTCTATATCTGAGTATACTTGTGACTCATCATTACTCTAAATCAACTCCCAAGTCCCAAAGCAGCATTCATCACAAAGAAATAGCAGCTTGCAAATAAAATACTGAATTTTATCTCCATTTTTACTTTATTTTCAATACACAACCAGTAGTTCAATGTACAACCAGGTAAGGTCTGTGACAGGAGCCTCTGAGACGCACTTTAATCCCACGATAATATAAATAACTTGTAAAAACTATAAGCATAAAAATTCCAAGTGACTTTTACCCAATAATGAACATCTAAGAATGGCACTGATGTTTTATTCTAGATAGTTGCAGCAACGAAACCCTGCAAGGTCCATAAGCAAATGTATCAAGAGCTGTTAGCAGAGACAAGTGCTGATCCAAAATACAGTGAACTGTTTGACTATCTGAGCAAACACACCAATCAAAGCATACGCAGTGTATTACCTGTAGACTTCCTATATAGCACACTACTGTCCGAGCAAGATGCTGGCTTAAAGCTGCCAGAGTGGACAAAGAATGTGTTTCCTCACAAGATGAGAGAGCCATTCATGAAGAGTTTAGCATTGCTGAATTATAACGAAACACTGCAGAGATTCAGAGTGGGTATGTCATTAATTGTCATTTCTCATTATCTCTGGCCACTAGTGCAGTGATGGACAAGTTTTATAGTTATAGTTTCCTGCTGTTGTTATGGCACATCGAACTTATAAATACATATTTTTAAAAATGTGGTATAATTGATTGTTTGTTTGTTTGCATTGAATAGGCTCCGAAACTACTAGACCAATTTGAAAAATTCCTTCACCAATGTGTAGAATGAACTTTCAGGATGGACATAGGCTATATAATTATGCGGGTACTTCGCGGGCGGCGCCGCGGTCGGAAGCTAGTAATAAATAAAAAACAAATGAAATATATTTTTATAGGTCCTCTCCTCGGCGAAATAAAACAAACCCTTGAGGAGACAGTGAGCCACTCAAACGTGGACCGCTCGCTTCTCGTGTACTCTGGACATGACGTCACCCTGGTGGCGCTGTGGAGAGCCCTTGGATATACAGAGCTGTTAGAACCCGAGTACGGCGCTAGTATAGTCCTAGAGTTGCACGAAGATGTGGAACACGACGACTTGTTTATTAAAGTAAGTGCAATATAGGGCCGCCTATCTTTACCTCACCACTTGGCGTGAAGCTGGTTGAAATAAACTTTATAATAAAGGTAAGTTAATTCTTTCTTATGTTTACAGACATTTTACCGAAACAACACTAAAATAGAAGTGCCAATAGAGCTCAAGTTGCCATTCTGTGAGGAAGCCTGCCCCTACAGTAAGTTCGTGAAGCACATTAGTAAACTGATACCTGACGATTGGGAGGCAGAGTGCCAAAACGTATGAGATGCATTGCCAAAATGAAGCCTTTTAACTCGATTGCTGAAATCCTGATAGGCTATTTAAAATAAGAAACAAAATTTTCAAAATATTTTTTAAGCCGCAATGTTTTTAATATTTTGATAAATCAAGTGATTGGTTACAAAAAGTTGACATCACCCTTAACGTAAAGTACACATAACATTTGGTATTGTGAGGTGTTCACAACTCTATACAAGTCACCTCTCACTCAGAAACCCTAGCATGTGTACTAATAGACAGTTAGCGTTTTTATGTACCTACAGAAGAGAAGACAAAGTAGCATTTGTGCTCATGCTAGAGGGCGGGTAGGCACTTCATAGAAATCATGGATCAGAATAAAGTGGTCCTATAATTTGGATATAGGTTACCAAAGTATGCCAACAAATAGCCAAACCATCTTACTGGAATTATTCGGGAGATGTTAAGTCTAACCAGTGCAGCGTTAGAAAATATTAGTACTTATCCTTCTTAACTGTATTATCGAAGTGGTTGGCATGCACCACGATACGCCATCATTATCTGGCAGCAAAAATGTGTTCACACAACGATGCATGGCGAAACAATTGCGATGGACGTGGAAGTACCTAATCACAGCCGCGGCTTTTTACCTATTTCTATACAGCATACAATAATTACTGAAATAAATACGAAAATGTAGGTATAATATAGGCACCTACCGGAAAAAACAGACATCGCCATTGCCATTGCGTGCCACTGTCGGTGGCAATTATAACATTCCCAAATCTTAACTAATTTAAAACTTCTAAGATTAAGTTTAGGATATTGTAACATTATTTTGTGGGTAGGTACCATTGAAATTAATGTTTATATCTGACATTATAATTGCGATTACCAAGAGCCCAAGTTCATAACTTGGAAGTGTAGCAGGTTATCATTTCAAATGCTCATAGGTAACTTACCTACTAGTGATCTGATATTAATTAAAAAGGATTAGCTATAAAATTTAATAACGTGTCATTTCGATGTTCGTGATAAATGTGGCTTCAATAAATTTAGCTAATTGTAATATTATTAGTCCTAAGTACTTAGGTAGATATTTGGATGTTCAAGTTTTAACTAGGCATTTTAAATGTTAGAAATTGGTGTTGGAAACTCTGTTGTTAGGCAAATACTGTTGAGGCTTGGCATGTATTTATTTAATGTTCAATGTTATTGGTGAAAAAGAAAGTGAAGAAAGTAAGAACTAGTGACACGCGATAAGAAAAAGAAAGAAAATGGGAGTAAAAAGAAGAGGAGGTGCCCATTTGAAAAATATGAGATTGTTAGAGCATTAAGTTATTTGGTACAGAAATCGCTTTGAAGATGGCTTTTGTGATAAACTTATTCAAAGGTAAATCTTTTCTTACAGGAAATTCTATACTGTAACTATTTTTAATGTCTTTTAGTAGAATTTTCTATCTATTTCTAAGTCTGGGTCATACCCAAATTTACTATACTGTCATTCTACTATGTATTAAATGTTAGAATAGATTTCTACGTTGTTGTTTTGTATTGTGGTTATTGGTAAAAACAGTTTATCCAGTTATTAAATAAGTGTTATGACTAAAATATTTGTTGTTTACTTTGATCAACATATTATTTGATCTACCATTGCCCACAGGCTCCAAAGTAGGTACCTATCTACGTGTATGGTATGTGGAACATCAGGTACCTACCTAGGTAGGTACCTATAAGCTCTTCCATAATAGCACAAATAATAGCCACGCCATCGATCTCTCTTCTGATAAAAATAAATGTGGCTTTCTGTGCTTTAAAACCAAACCAGTAACACGATGACATTCGCACCATGGCTAGAAATAATAGACGAAATAAGAAAGGGGGCAAGCGGCGAATAGACAATTTAAGTTTTTAAGAAATAAACTTTTGCAAATACGTACGATCACGATGACGTCACAGCGTCACGGGTTGTAGATAGGTAATAAATAACAAGATAAAAATAAAATAACGTTTCTGTTCATTGTAAATATAATGATTATTGATACCTACCTACTTAATTTTTATAATATAAATGGTTTGTTCTAGGTATACAAAACCAAAAAAAATGTTATTCTTAAAAGTAAAGAATAATGGAAGGCACATGGCGGAATGTAATTTTCCAACTCTTTTTTACTGATTATAATCTATGTAATAATACGTCATACACAAACACAATTTAGCATAAATAGAATTATGTACGAAGTATAGTACCTACTATGATTAAAATGGACGGCACAACAAAGAATAAAAAATACTACCTTGTAGAATATTCTCTTCTTAATGGTTAAATTATGTAAGTTTTCTAGAATAATATACCTAAGTGTATTAATTAAAAGCGTTCGGTGGTTTGGTACATAACATAACAAAACAATTATTCTGCAGCAGCGGTCGGCAACACACGGCCCGCGGCCGTCTTGCTGGCGGCCCGTGGATGTGTTTTTTATATAAGTTAAATATCAAGATAAATGCATGAACGAACCACGATCGACCGTATAGTGTGGACCCAGACTTAAAACGCGCTTCGCTCTGCCCGCGAACGAACAAATGAGCGAAGCGCGAGTTCATTACAATTTTTGGCAGCACTTATAATTTTTGCGAACAAACTGTTTTCAATTGTCAATTATAGAAAAAATAAATATGCTTCTTGTCTCGGAGATGGGCATTTGAGAGCCATATTTTATTTTGAGCTTCTAGGGTTAATATTACAAGTGCGGCTCGGCCCGCCTTTAGTTTATTTTGCCACCTTGCGGCCCTTGACTGCCAAAAGGTTGCCGACCCCTGTTCTACAGTATTGCTGTAGTTGTGAATGAAAATGACTATCAGTCTTCTTTAACTTTCTTTCTACTTTACATTCTCATTAAATATTACTCAAAAAGGAATAGGTATAATTTTATAAAAATGCTTAATTTAATCATTACATATAAAAATGTACTTGGTCTTTGTGTACTTTAACCTACTTAAGAAGCTTGGAGAATGGGCTATGTGTCATTGCTATTGGAGAGTTTAATAAGCCCAATCTCCTTTGTGCAAGTTAGAGGCCAAAGGTAGCTTACATTATTATTTAAAGCACATGTAATTTATACAATATTGTTGACTCATGCTATTAATTTCCACAGCAAGTTAAGACATGCCTCTCCCTATACGCCCTAAGGGCCGTGAGTAGAGCTATGATAGCCCACAACGCAACAGCCAGATATGACGCAATAATTGCAAACTGTAATGCTAATCCAGTGTTAATGAAATCGCCGCGGCGACTGTTCGGAGCGTCTTTCTGCAGGTAGTCCATAAAGTCGTAGATAGCCTGGCATGCGAGACGGAAGTGAATGGCAGTGGCATGGTCTCCTGTGGCTCGGAGCTCCTGCAAGATTATTAAGAACAATATGAATGACAGGATTGTAAAGTGGTCAATTTATGATCCAAGCTTCTGAGTTATCATATAATAATGCAACTCCAAAGTTTGTTAGACAGACATCTATTGGGTACTGTCAGGATGAGTTGATCTCTAGTGACTTAGATCTTTAAAGATGTCTGAGAGGTGCAGTTGAAGCATTATAATTTAGTTTAAGTCAACATATTTGCACAAGCCCAACACTTTTTGAAACCTGTATCTCATGTTTGCATAGGTTAAAGTGATTAAATATACCATACCCTGACTAAATATCCACGATACTGCGTGCAAGTTTTGATGAAGCCATCAGTAATGATAGCGGCATGTACTAGATTGTAGATGCAGAAGATGGCTGCTATGCAGCACGTGGGTATCCAGCAGTAAATGACTCCATCATTCTGTTTGGACATACGGGTTCTAGTTGTGACCACTATAGATTCTCCTTCACTGAAAAGAACAATTTTTATATTTAGCCTATATGCTTTCCCCTGATGCCTGAGATTTTCCCCTCTTTTTTCCACCTCACTTGGTCTTGTATCATGTCCTGCTAGTATTTTTCCAGGTCATTATGGCAGTCTTAATGCCTGTGCCTTTTTACCTCCATGGATCTATTTGTAGTAAATTATTATTATTTTTATAATACCTATCAGTTGGCAAGCCATGAAGAATAAGAAATAAAAAATCATAAAGATCTACTCACATTTCTTCCATAGCTGTTGACTTCTCATCCTCATATTTTCCAACATTATTAATGCAAACTCTGTACATATGAAACAGGGCCATTATAATAGCATACACTAGAATTGGCAACGGCGCAAATACCGAATACAGGCATGTTGAATTGTGCCCTCCGTTGAAGTACTGGAATGTACTGACTCCGTAGAATATACATCCGCAGTTAGTGTTTTCGAAGTAGCCCCCAGGACACACATCTAGGGTAGCTTTCCAGTGGTTGTATGGAATCCCGATGCATATTACTGAGACCCCTAGCAGCAAAGATATCATTCCATAGCACCAGCAAAGCTGCCTCTCAGTGTAGTATTGATTCATCTTTCTTCAGGTGTATTTTGTGCTATAAATAACAAAAATATATTTTTTATGATTCACCGAAATTCAACAAACAAGAAACTTTTACCTTACCTATTTATCTACCTTGTATTGTATGTAATACTACACTTACAGTCACAAATGCCGTAATAAACTTGGTAAGTAGGTTCTGCTGACTTGTTCTAATAGTTATCAATGAAAACAATTGTTTTTAGCAGGGCTCTTAGTCATAAGATGGATATCAGCAATCTACCTTTGGTCTAATACAGAATAACGCGAAACCATTGATAAAAAGATAAGAAATTACGAAATCAGTTCCTAAAAAGTAAGATCTAAAGTCAAACAAAACAAAACTTTTTTTTTGTACCAAATCCATTCATTCTTATTCTTCTTCAATTATGGCATCTGTCTCTTAGAGAACAATTTTGCCAGTGTCAAGTGTATTTATTTATAAGTATTGTCAGCGTCACAGAGTCATAGTCAAGTAGTCGAGTCAATTTTAAACAAAAGATGGCTGTTTTGTTGAAAATTTGTGGGATTTCCTCCGCCATCGGAGCAAATACACCGCAGAAAATCCGTCCATTCATTCTTCTTCTTCAATTATGGCATCTGATGGCATCTGTCTCTTAGAGAACAATCATCAGTATTCAAACTTTGAGATTCAAACGGGATTTTCTGCGGTGTATTTGCCTGACAACTACGTCGCTCTGGTTTTTATATGTTTTCTCGTGTTATTTTTAGTTTTATTGCGTAATTTTGGTGGTTATTTTGCCAATAAAGCCCGGGTTCTTGACGCGAGTGTAAAGTATGTGAATTAGAGTGAATAGTTCTCTTCAAATTCCATCGGAGGAAATCCCGAAAATTTTCAACAAAACAGCCATCTTTTGTTTAAAATTGACTTGACTACTTGACTATGACTCTGTGACGTTGATAAAACTTATAAGTATATAAATACACTTGACACTGGCAAAATTGTTCTCTAAGAGACAGATGCCATAATAGAAGAAGAAGAAGAAGAGATTCAAACGATTCAAACAAATCAGTCAGTGTTACCGCCTGACCACAGACTTTAAAAGAATGATTTAGCAGGATTTAGCTGAGGATTTAGCTCGATTAGGCACCACACTATTTAAAATTAAACTGGCACTCAATGACATGTCAGTGCCATGACTGGACTGACCTGGACTGACTTGACTTGACAGTTGACACCGCATTCTTCAAATAGTAAACAAATAACTTTGTGATTGTCGATCGAACTTTACCAGTATTTAATTTAGTACAAAATGAAATTGAACAGCGATATAAAAATCTGCGGGAGCAACCTTTTACTAGTACCTTATCGAAAACATCATGTGCCAAAGTAAAGACTTTCTCTAATTTTATCGTAATTTGAAATATTGAAATAAGTATGGTAGGTACAAGTAAGTAATAATATATTTATGTGCTATTTTTTATTTAGGTACCACGCGTGGGAAACCACGGGCAGAATCTATCATTACTTAGAAACACACGTGTTTTCTAATACAGGTATCATCAATGGATGAAGTCTGAAGAACTTCAAAAGCTTACAGCATCAGAACCTTTGACACTGCAAGAAGAGTATGAAATGCAGAAGTCGTGGCAAGAAGATGAAGACAGTGAGATACAAACTTATGATTATATTGACTTTATTTTATCCGAGATTAGTTTTACATAGTTGGTACTATTTGTTATCTGTTAGCACTATTGAAAGTCCCCATAAAATTGCAAAATGTTATTTTCATGAAAATCATATAGTATTCATCATATTATTTTAACTATAAGATTTTTTAGTGCACCTCTAGAATAACTAAGTAACTAGATAGATCATCATCATCATCAGCCTATAGCAGTCCACTGCTGGACATAGGCCTCCCCTAATGAGCGCCATTGCGCCCTGTCTTCAGCTCGACGCATCCAGCCTCCGCCAGCAGCCTTTCGCAGATCGTCACTCCACCTAGCCGGAGGGCGTCCTAAACTACGTTTGCCGAGCCGCGGTCTCCACTCGAGAACTCGTTTACCCCAATGGTTATCGGTTCTTCGACAGATATGGCCAGCCCACTGCCACTTCAGCTTGCTAATTCTCTGAGCTATGTCGACAACCTTAGTTCTGTGTCGGATAGTCTCATTACGGATTCTATCCTTCAGAGAAACTCCGAGCATAGCTCGTTCCATAGCTCGCTGAGCGACTTTAAACTGGTGGACTAGCCGTACCGTGAGTGTCCACGTTTCGGCTAGATAGATATAATTATACATTATTGAAAAATGTTGAATGGTGAAGTACCTATGTCACAACCATTTGTAACTATTATTGTTACAGAATGCACTTTCATTTTGCTGGATAAGAATCAATATGAGAAAAATAAAGACGAAATTGGTAAGTACAAATGTCAGTAGTTAAATTAAAATTCTGCTATTCAAAGTAATTTTAGTGGAGTATAGAATGCAATTCAAAACAATCTTTATGATCTCCAAGATTTTCTTATCTAAATAACTTACCTACTTAGACACTAATTTAATTATTTTCAGAATCCATGATAGGAGACACAAATATATTTGTCATAGACAAAGAATCTGCAATAGGCGAAATTGAAATAATGATAGCCGAGGAATCGGCCAGGGGCAAGAAATTAGGATGGGAAGCTGTTATACTCATGCTACTGTATGGAATCAAATACATAAATATAAATATTTTTGAAGCTAAAATATCCCTTACAAACAATATCAGCCTAGCAATGTTCAAAAAACTAGGATTTGAAGAGAAATCTCGAAGTGAAGTGTTTCAAGAAATTACTTTGGAAAAACATGTTGCTGATGATTGGTTTCACTGGTTAGAAAACCATTGTCAATGGAAAATACAGAGCCATTAATAAATGTTGTAAACAATAATTATAGGGTTATTCTACATATTTAAGTAAATAAAGCCTTTTTAATCATCTACTTTTTATTTTCAGTGAGTAGGTAGGTACGTTTTAGTTTTTGTTCTCAGAATATTTCAAAGAAATAGGTCCCAAATTAATGTTCGTCACTGTAGGTACCCATTTTTTGTTTCCATACCTTAATTGCCCAGTAGCGTATGGCGTATGTAGGATGCCTAAATTAATGTCTATACCTACCTACGTACGTGCTTAAAGTAGAACCAGAATTCAGAATTTTCAGAATTAGTAGGTTCTTATCTTAGATTACCATAATAATACCCGCTCGCATAAGCACGCGGCGTACGCGCAGCGCAGACGGCGGCATACCGAGGCTAGTCACCAGTTGAGGAAGATACCGTTGTTTTTTACTCCCACCCACTACGTGTTTACCGTGCGGGCTGTGCCGCTTTAAATACTATATTCAGTTCGGTTCACTCACACCCTCGCTTGAGTGCCTGTGCTAGTTTATTTATTCCTACTGGCGGTCAATGTTTTTCGTTGGAGAATAATAATATACAAAACAAAATGCCGTTATTCAGTGGCCGGTGTTACAGCACCGCCAAAATGGTCGGTAGGACTGCAATCATCACAGGATGCAACACAGGGATTGGGAAGGAAACCGCGCTAGATTTCTACAAAAGAGGTAAGTAAGTTGTGTCTTGTTTTATCAGCGAACCCCATTATCTACTTTTGTTATTTTAGCTAAGGTTCTATCTAAAATAAAAACAAATTATATGAACGGACGGATGCTCTACCTACATTGTATCTACGTACCTACATAAAATGTAGTACGGTACCTACTGGTACCAGGTTAAATATGTAGGTACTTAACTTATTTTATAAAAGGTAGCTGAGATCAACTTAGTGAGAGGTATTAATGAGACTTATCGTGTCACTAATTTCCATGAATCAGCGTGATACTAAACTAAAAAGGATTAAAGATTCCATCCGCGTCAAAGTAACGGTAGCTTTAATTATTAACCGGTTTCATCTGATCAATATTTAATGGTTTATTCAATAATTATTAGGTTCCTATCTACTGTTTACAGGTGCAAAAGTTATCATGGCATGCCGCAACCTAGAAAAAGCTGAAGAGGCCAAAGTTGACATAGAGAAAGCATGCCAAGACGTTCCCGAAACGGGTCAAATCGTTCTGGCCAAATGCGATCTATCCTCAATGAAATCCGTCAGAGAGTTTGCTCAAAATATTCTTGACAATGAACCACAGGTAGAGTCCTGTCGAACCTAACTTTGTTTTGCTTAACCACATAGGTACTACCTAGGTACTCGTAACCACTAACTTATTTTTGGTCCTTCGAGAAAGGCGGTTGAAATTGTTCTAACACTCGGGGTTTTAATCATGTCTTAATCAGCGACTGATATATTGATGATGATATTATTAATTTACCTACCTACCTACAATATGTATAGGTACTTTACTTACCAATATTATATTGTTTTACTGTTCCTTCTATTACCTATATGAAAACTATCTTGATACGCAAGTAGAGGAAGGCTGAAGAAAAATTGGTTTCAATTTGTGAAAGATAATATGAATGTTATAGGAGTAGACTCAGAGTTGACGAATAATAGGAGTGAGTGGAAAAAGAAAACTAGTGCAGACCCCATTCAGCGTGGGATAAGGGCAGAGAATGATTTTATATACTCGTGCCTCCTACAGGTCAATATCCTGGTCAACAATGCTGGAGTAATGATGTGTCCCTTGACGCGAACAGAGGATGGTTTCGAGATGCAGTTCGGAACAAACCACTTGGGACATTTCCTTTTGACCATGC
The DNA here is from genome assembly GCA_963675405.1 of Cosmorhoe ocellata. Lineage (NCBI taxonomy): Eukaryota > Metazoa > Arthropoda > Insecta > Lepidoptera > Geometridae > Cosmorhoe > Cosmorhoe ocellata. The sequence continues at coordinate 8,755,779 of OY776246.1, read as the reverse complement.
TTCTCCTCCCGAGGATCAAAGAAAGTACACCCGCAAGAATCGTGACAGTGTCTTCTAGAGCGCATACGAGTAAGTTAGCACCTTTTTCTAAAGTACTTACCTACCTATCAACCTAGAATCAGAATAGGTACGATGTGACTGGCCTTTCAGCTCAGTTGGTTGGTAGGTACTAGCTCTACCTTCTGCTCTGTAGGTTGTGGGTTCGATCCGGACAAATATTTTTATGATGAACACAGATGTTTGTTCTGTATCTGGGTGTTATTGTGTATTTTATGTAAAAAAAGAGTACCTATAAAATTAATCTATCAGCTATCTGGTTCCCATTAGTACAAGCTTTGCTTAGTTTGGGGCTGGATGGCGTTATGTGAAATGTCCACCAATATTTATTTATTTTATCTATTACTGCTGAGTAAAATGTGTGTATGGAGTATTTGGTAATCAAATACCTAATATACCTACTAACCCACTACGTATTTATTTGCTTGCAGAGAGCATCATGCACTTTGACGACTTGAATTACAAGAACATCTCGTATAAGGCGGGTGACGCGTACTGCCAGAGCAAGTTCGCTAATGTGCTGTTTTCCAGGGAACTATCCCAAAAGTTAAAGGTAGATAGGTACTTACTTAATTTACGTATGATTTTAGCAGTGATTATTCTGCTTATGGTTTGAGCTCTTCTTGGACGATTATCTGCAACGGTTTTCATAATTTTTCTAAATATTTGTCATTGTTCGCAACAAACAATTTTGGTTATCTCGTAAGATATTAGTTAATTTTAAATGTAGGTACCTACATTTAAAATTAACTAATATCTTACTACTCTACGTGAAATAATTTAATATCAACCAATTTTTTATTGCTGTATCTTCATGCTATCTCTAGCTCTAAAATCAAGGTTCAAGTTTTTAAAATTACGGTGAAATATCAAATTGAAGAGAATCACACTTACCGAACTATAGTAGGTACCTACCTACCTACTTATACCCTATAAAAATAGATAAACTGTTGACGCTAATAGGTAAGTCCCGGTATAGAGATGATAGTGATAGAGATAAGCTATCATCATAGCCATATCATAATACTTAATATGATTTGCATTTCAGGAGAACAACATTGAAGGTATTAACACCTACAGTCTCCACCCAGGTGTCATCAAGACCGAGTTAGGCCGCCACATGGACCAAACTCTATTCAGAGGAGCGCGCTCCCTGATTGGGTTCGTGATCGGACCCTTTATGAAGACTCCGGTTCTAGGAGCTCAGACTACCATTTATTGTTCGGTTGACGAGAAATGTGCAAATGAAACTGGACTGTATTACAGGTACGTTAAGATATACAGTTCTTCCAACGGATCTAGGCATTCGTGAAGCTAGCCACAGGCGAGTTTGCGCATGTACGTACAGTCCCACCGCCCGTCGTCATACCTCCAATTGCTCCCGAAACACGATACTGCGCTGCGCTCTGCGCTAACTTCACGAATGCTTCGACTCGTTGGACCAACTGTACCTACACTTAGCCGCCGAATGATGACGCATTAAATACCTGCAACTCATGCATACATTGACAAAAAAAATAAACTAACATCTTTACAGCGACTGCGCGGTGACTTCACCGTCAGCAAAATCACTGAACGACGAATACGCCAAGAAGCTTTGGACTGCATCATGCGAGCTCGTAGGCCTCGACCATGACCCGTTCACATCAGCCGATCCCGGAGTCAAGGCGTAGATTCCATTTTTTTGACCTATTAATGGAACTTCTCACACATAATTATTTAATAACTTTTTTGTAAATAAAATCGTTAGACTAATGTTCAAATTCTTTTATGTTTTTTTTTATCACTTAACGTATTTTTTGTTGGTAGGCTGGTAGGTACTTTCTAATATTTAGTATGACTTTACTGAGGATTTTACCTAACACACGTCGCGTCATTCATTAGTCTACACGGGTATAGAAACTACGAGTATATTATGACTTGGACAAAATAATCGGATCACCGCCATTAAATTTTCTTACCTACCTAGTCACGTAAAACAAAAGAAACACCACCATTTTCTCACTCAGCACTCATTAAGAGGTAAACCAGTGTACAAGTTGGACGAAGTAGGTATTTACCTTACTATAAACAAAATACCAAATTAGTTTGGATTTATAAACTTAGTTGGTTTGTAGTTATAGTCCCTTAAAATATGGACTTCATTAGCGGTTGGTGTACCACAAAGAAGAGATTGGACAACGTGACAGCCATAGTCACGGGAGGCAATACAGGAATTGGAAAACAAACAGTAATGGATTTTTATAGGAGAGGTAAGTTGACTATCTAAAATAATTATCATCCATGTTAGTAATTTCTAATTATTTACCTACTTTAGAGTATTAAGATGTATATACCACTGTTACAAGTACCCAGGTACATCTTTTGCCATAGTAGGTCTGCGTAATTTACGCATGATCCATGATGCCAAATTACTTTATCAACGCTTCTCAGCTAAACTTGCTAATGTCACGTTTCAAATTCTGTTTTCTCGAGAGTTTTCTCTAAGCGGGGTATGAACTTCGACACTTGAATTTTGTTATTTTATTCCATAACGTTGCATAGGTACAGGTAGGTATATTTTTAAAAGTTCTTAAATATCTCATTCTTTTGAAGGTGACTGTAGGTTGTCAGGTACCTATGACCTAACTCCTAAGGAGGAAACACTTAAATGTATTATTACGTACCTACAATACCTATAATAATTAATGCTTAGTCATTTAATTCTAAAACACGATTTGGAAAAAATAATGTAAAAAATTGAGCATCTCAGGTAGGTTATTATAATTATAAGTACCTACCTGGGTGACCGAGCTTTGTTCGTTTTTTTTGGTAAACGACGTTTTATAAAAATGAAATCTAGCTAGATCGATTTATCGCCCTCGAAACCCCTTGCATACTAAATTTCACGAAAATCGTTGGAGCCGTTTCCGAGATTCAGATTTTACATCTTTTATACCTTTAAACGAGCAATTCTTCCAACGATTTTCTTGAAATTTTGTATGCAGGCAGGGGGTTTCGAGGGCGATAAATCGATCTAGCTAGGTTTCATTTTCCAAAAAACAAGGTTTACCAAAGAAAAAACCGAGCAAAGCTCTAACTACTTAATTATTTCAGGCGCACGTGTAATCATGGGATGTCGAGACATGAACAAGGCAGCAGCCGCCAAACGAGAAATCGAAGAGACAACAACTCACGAAGACACCGGATTTTTGATCATTGAATATATTGATCTGTGTAGTTTGACGTCTGTCCGGAAGTTTGCAGAAACAATGCTGGCTAATGAAAGGGTTAATATTCTAGTAAACAATGCTGGAGTCATGTGTTGCGTTGAAAGTAGGACCGAGGATGGCTTTGAGACGCACATGGGGACGAACCACTTTGGGCATGCTCTGTTGACGTTACTTTTACTGCCAAAGTTGATCAGGAGTGGTCCTTCGAGGATCATCTTTGTATCTTCGGACATTCATTATTGTAAGGGTTATTTATTTGTCTATTTCTAGTTTCTGCTTCTGTTTATTTGTCCCCAAGAACACAATACACCTTAGGCAGGCACTTTTAAAGAGATTTTTAGTGTGAATTAATCCGAATTTGCATGTACTCTCGTACCTACCTAATAGGTAAACTCGTCAATTTTATACCTGACCGGCAGAATGGTTATTTATGCTTTTCAAGCGTTTTATGCACGCTCGTTGGTTAGATAAAGGTACCTAAGTAGGTATAACGTATTACCTACTATTTCTAATACAAAGTAGTTAGAGATGATTCAGTCTAAAAATGCACGCCCCTCTACTTGTATTTGTACCGCATGTAGAGATAAATACATTGGAAATACATTGGATGGAGGGGCGTGCATTTTTAGACTGATCTACCTCTACCTACTTACGCTTAAAATACGAGTACCTACCTAAGTATTTGTTAACTCTTTACAGAATAGGTATGATGGTTTTTCAGTTCATAAAATGGATTTCGATGATTTAAACTACAAAAAAGTTCCGCACGATCCTCTGGAAGCCTACTCTAAAAGCAAAATTGCCAATATCATGTTTTCGAGAGCTTTAGCACTGCAGCTTAAGGTTAGTAAAAACACGTTTGAACTCTTCAGTACATCCGTAAGTAGATACCTATATATACATATACTTACCTGCCTTTCAGTCGGTAAAAGGGGCGAAAGAGTCGCCTAAATCCTAATATTGAGAGAAGAAAAATCTAGATTGACTCGAAAGGAAAAAATAAGACTATATAAAGGTCTTTTTTATCATTGGATGATAACGCAAACGACCTACAGGCGGCCTCGCTTCAACACTCAAATATTTTCCAGAAACACAACGTTAAGAACACGACGACCTACAGTGTACACCCTGGCATTGTGTACACCGGCATCGCCCAACACTTAAAAGAGACCTCGTGGTCGTGGGTCACTTATTTCTTTCACAGTCCTTTACTGAGGTGGATGTGGAAGACGCCGAGATGTGGCGCGCAAACCACTGTCTACTGCGCTGTGGATGAGAAGTGCGCAAAAGAATCTGGACTTTATTACAGGTGATATTTTGTGTTAGATGACAATGATTCAAAAAGGTATCTATTAAGAAACTTTTTTGACATCTTGTATATCTAAAATATGGTTGTAATATAGCTATTATTTCGGTAAATTAACCAGTTTTATGATAAATCTTGGTAAGTTCTTAAGCTAACATGATGAGATTTTACCGCAAACTATTTGTTACAGTGACTGTACCCCAGTACCTCCTTCTACGTACTGCCAGAGAGATGACGACGTGATGAGGCTTTGGGATCTCACCATTAACTTATTAAAACTGCAAGATCCCTTCAATAGTTCAAGTTAAGACAGTAAAGACACGACAGTCACCTAGGACCTTGATAGATACCTACTAATAAATGGATGCATGTTCGGTACGATTTGTTTTTATCGTCTTTCGGCCGCTTCCACAAGTCCTATTATTAGGACAATTATACTTAATTATTCACTTATTTTATTAGGAATGCTTCAAATGTTATTAGCTAGTAGGTTGTGGTAAGTAGTGGAAGTAAAAACTCAGTTACAGCTAAGTATATGCCACTAACTCAATTAATAACACGCAATGAAGGTACCTTAGCTAATTTACTGTATAGGTAGATATTAGTTGTGTCGCAGACCGCGCTACAAACCGGCGCGTGGCGACAGGCTTCATTTTAAAATTATCTAGAACCTGGTTATAAACGAGACAAACGATCACAATTCTCAAAACAATACGTGATACTACTTGTACTGACCAAGACTCGCATTGAGGTCGAGGCACTTAATTATTTGTTCATCGTATAAGTATATGTGATACGAGTGTGTAGAACCGAACGTAATAGTTATTAATGCTCGATGAATGAACGTTTTGTCAGTCAACTCACGCACGTAAGAAGTACCAGCCGCTATTTTATCAGCGGCAACTTTATAGTTACAAAATTCGAACATTTCGTGCCATAATAAAGCCAAGGAGATCAGGTGAGCACCTACCTTAGTACCTACGTTACGCAATATTTTATACATAATCGTTTTGGCCGTGCTCATTCCATCAGTTAATTTCCAAAAATAACTTGTTAAGTTCCTGCTTATTTTTAAGTGACGTATCAACTCACAAAGTTTAAGTTACATAAACTTAAGTAAGATAGCTTTAGTTGGGGATCAAATAAGTACATAGTAGAAAATTTTGTTATTGTATTTTGGAAATGGAACTAAACGCGTGTTTGCAGTTGCCAAGATTTATTGCAGAACTAAGCTATGGATTATCTGAGCGGTTGGTGCAGGAGTCAGAAGCGGCTGGAGGGCTGCACTGCTATAGTGACGGGCTGTAACACTGGCATCGGCAAGGAAACGGCATTAGACTTTTATTCAAGAGGTAACTTGCAACTTTATATCTTATCCTACTAACATTATAAACGCGAAAGTTTGTAAGAATGTATGGATGGATGTATGTTTGTTACTCTTTCACTCTAAAACGGCTGAACGGATCTGGATGAAATTTGGCACAAATATAGATTATGGTCTGGAATAACACATAGGCTACATTTTATCCCGAAAAAATGTACGGTTCCTGCGGGAAAGATTTGTTTTTATTTTTCAAGTTACCACGCGGGCGAAACCGTGGGCGGAAGCTAGTTATAAATAAACATAAGTACCTACCAAAATAATAATCAATAATCATTTCAGGGGCTCGAGTGGTAATGGCCTGTAGGAATCTAGAGAAAGCCGAGGCAGCCAAAGAAGATATACTGCGGATAACCAAGTCAGATAAAGCCGGCAGTTTAATCATCGAACAGCTAGACTTGTGCAGTTTAAACTCAGTCAGAGAGTTTGTCAAAAGAGTTTTGGAAAAAGAGAACACAATACAAATACTAGTTAACAATGCAGGGGTTATGATGTGTCCTGAAGGGAGAACCGAGGATGGCTTTGAAACGCATATGGGATCTAACCATTTTGGACATGCTTTGTTAACGTTTCTATTGATTCCAACGATGGTCAGAAGTTCACCTTCAAGGATTGTTAACGTATCGTCTTATTTACACGCACGTGAGGTCATACTTTGTTTATAATTTTATTGCACTACACAATGTAGATAAATTACTTATTTTACACGTACTTACACCTAAAAACATTAAATTGTAAGTAATGTATGTACTTAGTTTTCGACACGAACATCCAAGTTGCAGACTTTCACTACGAGTGTAATGTTAACTCGGTTTCGCCAATAATTAATTTTTACTTTTCAGGTTTTGAACTTCCTCTAGACGACGTTAACTTTGAGAAATCTCCATATGATGCGTTTGCTGCGTATTGCAGAAGCAAATGCGCAAATGTCTTGTTCTCTAAGGGTCTTTCAAGAAAGTTAAAGGTAAGTAGGTACCTAACCTACGTAGTAACTAAGTTTATAAAAATAAACTCACGTATAATAGTTGGCTCAACGAATCTAGGCATTCGTGAAGTTAGCCGCAAGAGCTGCGCATTATCGTTTTTCGGGAGCAATTGGAGGTATGAGGAGGGGGGAAAGGAACTGTACATGCGCAAACTCGCACCTTTGGCTAACTTCACGAATGCCTAGATCCGTTGGATGAACCATACACAATATAACCTCCATGTATAAACAGTACCAGCTTATTACAGATAGGTATTTTGACGACCTCAGTGGCGCAGCGGGCGAGAGTCCGCCTGCGACGCAAGAGGTTGCGGGTTCGATTCCCGCCGCGGAACAAATTTGTGTACGATCTGAAGAATTTTTTTCCGTTGTTCTGGATGTTTTCTATGTATAATAAAAAAAATAGATATATCTATCTATGTACATATAATGTATTAAATATATAAGTTATATTGTACCCATAACACAAGCTTTGAGTAGCTTACTTTGGGCTAGATGATGCTGTGTGGATTGTCCAGCATTATTTATTTATTTATTTGTTTGTTCTAGGAGCGAAACATAGGTGTAACCACATACAGTTTACACCCGGGAGTGATTCGTACAGATATAAGCCGGCATTTCGATAAGACGGTCTGGTACGGCGCTTCCTGGGCCTTCAACAATATTATGGGCTGGTTTTTGAAATCACCAAAGTGTGGCGCACAGACGTCAATCTATTGTGCAGTTGACGAAGCTTGTGCAGACGAAACTGGGCTGTATTACAGGTAAGGAAAGACCTTGTTTACCTAATTTACATAGCTAGTACCTGGGTGACCGAGCTTTGCTCGTTTTTTTGGTAAACGACGTTTTCTAAAAATGAAACCTAGCTAGATTGATTTATCGCTCCTGAAACCCCCTGCATACTAAATTTCATGAAAATCGCTGGAGCCGTTTCCGAGATTCAGATTATCTATCTATCTATATCTATATAAGAGCTTAACCTGACTGACTGACTGACTGACTGACTGACTGACTGACTGACTGACTGACTGATTTATCATCGCCCAGCCGAAACCGCTGAAGCTAGAAAGCTGAAATTTGGAAGGTGGGTTCCTTTTATAACAAAACCACCCACTAAGACGGGATTTTTGGAAACTCCACCTCTAAGGGGGTGAAAAAGGGTGAAAACGTTAGTATGAAACTTTTTAACGCGTGGAGCGATTTTCATGAAACTTTGTTTGTGCACTGTAAATGCAAAACTAATGGACACGTGTTTCAGGATTTTTCAATATAACCATCAAAAAGGGGTCAAATGTGGGGTCAATTTTTGTATAGGAACTTTTTAACGGGTAATGCGATTAGCCTGAAACTTTGTTTGTGTACTGTAAATGCAAAATAAATGAAGACGTGTTTCAGGATTTTTCAATATAACCTTCAAAAAGGGGTCAAATGTGGGGTCAATGTTTGTATGGGAACTTTTTAACGGGTGGTGCGATTGGCTTGAAACTTTGTTTGTGTACTGTAAATGCAAAATGAATGGACACGTGTTTCAGGATTTTTCAAAATAACCTTCAAAAAAGGGTCAAATGAGGGGTCAATGTTGGTATGTGAACTTTTTAACGGGTGGTGCGATTGGTCTGAAACTTTGTTTATGTACTGTAAAAACAAAATGAACGGACACGTGTTTCAGGATATTTCAATATAACCTTCAAAAAGGGGTCAAATATGGGGTCAATGTTTGTATGGGATCTTTTTAACCTGGTGCGATTGGTCGGAAACTTTGTTTCATGTTTCAAGATTTTTCAATAAAACCTTAAAAAAGGGGGTCAAATGGGGTGGTCAATGTTTGTATGGGAACTTTTCAACGGGTGGTGCGATTGGTCTGAAACTTAATTTGGTGTTAAAGGATTTTTCAATATACCTAACTCTTAAAAAGGGGGTCAATGTTTGTATGGGATTTTTTTAACGGGTGGTGCGATTGGCCTGAAACTTTGTTTTCTGTTTCAGGATTTTTCAATATAACTCTAAAAGAGGGTTCAATGTTTGTATGGGGTTTTTTTTGACGGGTGGTGCGATTGGTCTGAAACTTTGTTTACTGTAAATACAAAATGAATGAACAAGTGTTTCAGGATTTTTCAATATGACCTTTAAAAAGGGGTCAAATGTGGGGTCAATGTTTTTATGGCTACTTACTTTATAAAAGGGTGGTGTGATTGGTCTTAGTTTTGGTTTGGATACTTTAAATGCAAAATAAATGGAAACGTATTCCTGGATATTTCAAAATAGCCCTCTAATATGGGTAAAATTGGGTGTCAAAGTTATTTATGGGATTTTTTTATTAGTGTAATTTGTTTGAAACTCAGTTTAGATACCTACTCTAAGTGAACGAAGTCGCGGGCGGGACAGCTAGTATATATATATACATATATACAAGAATTGCTCGTTTAAAGGTATAAGATTTACGTTGGCTTTGCGACTGTCAGGATGTAACATTAGTTTAAAGCCAACCAACTGATTGGTTTTGCTATGACTTTTACTCAGACTGAAGACATAAGGTGCGTATGACGTGTGATTATAAGAAGCCCTTGCAATGCAAAGCGAGCCGAATCTCATTAAGTAGGTACATAATTGTGGCTAAAATTGATGGATCCTGAAGTTGCTTTAGCCACTTTGCCGCAATAAGGCCCTTTATAGAGTGATCGAGAATTAATCACTGATCGAATTAATTAAACATTATCACGAGTAGAATTGATTATTTGGATTGGTAGAGATTTCTTCAGATCTCTAGTTACTAAGATGTTTTTATATCTTATTCTTTTTCTTCCTGCCCTTTTCCCACGCTAAGTGGGGTCGGCACAACATGTTTTCTTTTTATATCTAATGAGGAGTAATCAGAGGCACGTCTAATTATAAAAGTACATTCGCCACATGCCCTAGTTTTGCAAAGTTGTATTAAAAGAGCATTTTTACGTTTCAGTGATTGTGCAGTGCGCCAGCCATCAAAACAGTGCCAAGACGAGGATCAAGCAGACCAGTTCTGGAAGCTGACCGTCGAATTGCTGAACTGTGATCCCTTCGAAAAGGATATTCCATCAAAACTTTAACTTTAACTTGTTTATTTGGCGGTATCACTTTAATTAGTTGTTATCATGTTTTAAATGATGTGTGTATTGGTACAAGTACCTCCTAGACCGTCTAGGATCTAGACGATTAATTCTGGGTTGTTCTTATTGATTTAACCATGTTATTGATACGATTGTTAAGGTGGCATTTTTAATTTGTACAGTGGACCTAAAATTATCTGATGATTGAACAAAGTTTTCTTGGTGAAAATGAACAAAAACATATTTATATCAAATGATAAGTGTCTAAAACAAAATTTATTTAGCTCCTGTGATAAGTGTAATAATACGCTATCTGAGTAAGCATATCTAAGTCGATTCTGTATGGCATTCTTAAACCAGTAGTTCTCACAGATAGCTTTAATCTCATACTCACTTCAAATATCACGAAAGATACTTATTGCCCTAATATAATAATACTATAGCAAGCTCACGCGAAATTATGTCTTATGAACTGCAATCAAACTTTACAAAGTCAAAGGTTTCGCTCGAATACAGTAGTTTTCTATTATAACAGTACGTCTACCATGAGTTGTCACATTAAGATAGGTTGACGTTACTACAGTAGTAATAGTACGTTACTATGACATCTGTCAAAATTGTTAGTCATGGTACTAAATTCTAAGCAAATGAATGAAGCGCAAACTACAGTCGCTGTAGTACCTGTGACGTAGGATAGTTAGCTACATGACGTTTTAGTACCCAACTATCCGCTAGAGGCGCTGTACAAGTTTTCATACATTTTTTTACTACAGTCGCTAGCGAGTGTAGATTGTGAAAACTCATGGTAGACCCACTGAGAAGTGCATAATAGTCTGCACTATCTCAGTACCTACCAACCTCAGGAGTTTCGGTAGTCATAGGCGCGGTGCTCGTTTCTACCGTTTTCGGTGTAGTAGTGCCGATCGGCTTGGCGGTCTTTATCGCTGGATCGCTGGCCAGCTTCTCGCAGAAGAACATGGCCGGCACTGCGCAGTCCCACATGGCGAGCAACCCGGTGCGTCGGATGCCGCCGCAGCGCAGGTCCGCCTGGGACATGTTGCTGTTCTTGGTACAGCTCTGCTGCGTCCAATCCTTGTACTGCAGTTCCTCAACGCGTTCATCTGCGGAATTATTATTTAAGTACAGTTCTTCCAACGGATCTAGGCATTCGTGAAATTCGCCACAGGTGCGAGTTTGCGCATGCACAGTCCCACAGTCCCTCCAATTATTATTTATACCTCCAATTGCTCCCGAAAAACGATACTGCGCAGCTCTTTCGGCTAACTTCACGAATGCCTCGACTCGTTGGGCCAACTGTATACCTATCGGTTGGTCCAGCTTATACGGGATCAGACATAATATATTGCGGGCAGTAGGCTTTTTTGATAACATGTGTAGGTATCTAATCGAAAGGGAAGGATTATTATACTTCAAGACCAAGTGTTTGTACGAATATTGACTTTCAACCAAATCGTATAATTAAATTTCACCTACCTACCATTATTCACTCTTACAGGACAAAACTTTAAAATAATAATATTGAATGGCGGTCACGTATTCCCGTATTTAGACAGTGATAAATTGCTTAGTGATTAACTGCTTTTTATTTTATTTTATTTTATAAATTGCTTAGATTAGTCATAATTATAAACAGAATGTTCACATTAGGCTCGCTCAAATATTTGTGATTATTTTTCGTACTCTGTAAACTGTCTCGGACTGGGGATAGGACTGGAATTGGCACCTAGACTCACTTAGTATATAAGACGTTTCAAAATGATCCCTGTGATTTTATTGAAATAAATATATTTGACTATTGACTATACTGTACCCTGTAAAAAAACTGGTACTCACCATGCACAGTCCTATAATGATGCCGCGTGAACAGATCATTGAATCCCAAATAAGCAAAATCATTTTCAGGAATCCGTTTCGGCTCGGCCGTCTTGAATAAAGCCTTGATGTGATCTGCTTCTGTTTGGTTGTTTATGATGGCGAGGTGACCGCCCGCCGACAGGCAGGTGCTGTACGCCTGGTACCAGTTCTGTGGCTCCATATGCATGAAGTAACATGTTCCGTTAAAGCCCAATCGCCAGTCTGGAGAAGCAAGTTATAAACAATTCATCTTCCCGTGTATTCCCGTTGTCCCCGTACGCCCTATCCCCTTCGTTGATTCTGGGACGGGGACAACGGGAAGTCAAAATTTCACGTGTCATTGTCCCCTTCCTGCCCTTATCCCACTAGGTGGGGTCGGCATAACAGGTTCTCTTCCTCCACTCGCCCCTATCATCCGTCATCTCAGTTATCAACAATTATCAACGCCAAATCATTATGCTTACGGAAAATGTAAGGAAATGGACGAAGATGAATCCCAAATGTTCGGTAGCAGCCTTTTTTCACCGTCACGTCACTTACTTTTACAAATAGCCCTAAAGTAAAAGTTTGCTACATTCTCATAATTATCTCTCTGTCCTTGTTACACTTTATGTGGGATCGCTTTATGTCCTTTTCTTCCACTATCCTCTATCTATCGGCCATCATTCCTTTCTTAACTATATCACACAATCCATCCATATTTTCTTTGGTCTCCTTTACGCCCTATATCCAAACACATAATCATCATCATCATCATCTTCCTGCTCTTTTCCCACGTTATGTGGAGTCGGCACAGCATATTGTAATCTTCTTCCATTTCCCTCAATCATTCGTAATCTTGCAAACACAAAATGTCAGTCAGAAATAATTATATTTATTATAGAAAGTCACCGGATTCCAAACCATTCCTAACTCATACAAGTAAAAGTACCTGGGTAACCGAGCAATCTCGGTTTTTTTTAAGACGTTTTCTAAAAATGAAACCTAGCTAGATTTATTTATCGCCCCCGAAACCCCGTAGTACTAAATTTCATGAAAATTATTGTAGCAGTTTCAGATTATAGTTGCAGCGAGATTCAGATTATACCTATATACAGGGTAATTAAAATATATACATATAAAAATTGCTCGTTTAAAGGCATAAAATGATGTAGGTAAATACCCGGATTAAAAGAGTTGCACTCTTCCCAGAAATGAATATCTTCTCTGGAGACCTTGCACATAAAGGGCAGTGGCTCGTCGCACGGATGCACAAAGAGACGGCCAGTGCGCCGCATGCCCACGCACCGCCCGCCCTTGGGCTTCGGCTGCTGGCGTTCCCACAGCAAGTTGAGAATCGACACCAGCATTTCACCACCTGGCCAACATTATCATGTCAAGATTTTGGAAAAAGTTATTTTGCATAAACCGATTGTTAGATCGCTTAATACTACTTTTTATACCTAGATGGCGGAGCTAAATTCCTAGATCGCGCTATTGTTGCGTTTTGGAGAATCTTTACAAGTTATGTCATTTTTGTTGCTCTTCTCTCCTGTTAAAAGCATTCAACTACTTGAACCTAAACTGTGGTTTCATTGGGTAGAGCTTGAATTGGTGCACCCCTAAGATCTGGTACTGGTTCGTTCACCGATATACCATCAGTTATCTACATTTATAAAATAAAGTCGTGTTAGTTACACTATTTATAACTCAAGAACGGCTGAACAGATTTGGCTGAAAATTGTTAGAGAGGTTAGAACCAGGAGACAGACATAGGACTTTTTATCCCGTTCGTTTTTCTTTTGAAAATTAAACAAAATTTTTATTATATCTACGAAGTTCGCCGGGACAGCTAGTTATTGATAACATTGATTGTTTGTACCTGCCTACTCAATCCGTTAGGAATAACAAGCTATGCCGTGATTGCTTTATTATCAACAACCAGTAGGTACTCTGAAACGGTAAAGGAAAACATCGTGAGGAAACCGGAATGTCATCATCATTTTCCTTTGTCTATGTGGGGTCGGTACAATATGATATTTACTTTCGCTTAAAAAGTTAGAAAACATTGTGTCAAGTGCACGAAAGGAGCCCCACAGGCCCGTAAGGCTTAGGTACTATTAATCCTTTGATCACACCGGTTCCAAAGAACTAATAATACGATAAGAAGACCAATAAAAAAAATATCCTACACTGAAATAAATACTCACCTCGAAGAGTAACGAAGGATCTTTCGGAATACAAATCGTGTATCCCTACAAATATGCCTTCGAAGCGAGGCAGTATGGTGGTCATCAAGAGCGGCACCGCGTCCGCCTCGTCCAGCGAGTCTGGCACCAGGAGTTCCGCGCCCTCGGATTGGCAGCGCATGCGCGCCTCCGCCCACGTGGTGGCCGATCGGTGCAGTTTGTAGAATGAGTCGAAGGTTTTCTCGTATTTGTAGTCGAGGCGGAACTTCGGCCGTCCCGAAGCTGGTGATAGATTGGAACAACACACAATCAAATAATTAAAATTATAAGCAGTGAATTGGGTGAGCCTAATGTACCTAAAGTTCTAAGAGATATAGAACAAGTGGAGACTTCCTTACGACTAAATTTTTTTTCCGGGTTTAAGAACATCACATAAAGACATTCAATTTTAATTTTATTAATACAGAAATGGCATTTTGTTTCCTATTCTTCAATATTTTTTTTAAGAAACATAGAAATAATTAATTCGATAGTTTTTTTACTGTATTAATTTTAGTTAAGTACACTCATTTAATATTTCGAAGCCGGAATATGACTGGAAAAAAATCTTTATAGAAAGTCTCCACTTTTGTCACTGTTCTTTGAAGTGTAGGTATATTAGCCCGATTCCGATCACTGGTTATAAGACACATAATACAACTTAACTTACTACTTACCAATGATTAGTAAACAGTGCAATATAATTGCACTAACTCTGAGGAATACGGACATTTCATAATATTTTCAGACTTCTTGACTCCATTATACAACTTATCAATTATCATTCACATTTCCTTTCACGCTTTATCAACATCCGCGTATTATTAGCACGACTAGAAAATTGAATTCAATCCACAAACGAACAAAGTCTACTGTCCACTGAAGCACCTCCCGGTACGCGTCAGATACAAAGCAACCCCGTGGAGAAATATAATCCCAATTATTTTTTGACTGATCATCATCTTAATAAGTTTACAGTCTTCTCGTTTACCGTTAACATCCCAACTGCTACTCTTTTACCAAGTAGGTTTAACCGCGTAGGTATGAGATGTCAATTTTTCAGTAACGCAGAGTGCTTCAATGGACAGTAGTCTGAAACAATAAAAAACATTTATGCAATTCCTTATTTATTCTCTCATTTTATTGCTCAGGTACCAGCTATTTCATAAACAAAGTTAACACACAGGACTTTTTTAATTAAACTAATTATTTGGAATTGTAAAAGCTGTCCCGTTGATAATTTTACTTAAAAAATATATAGAACTTCAAGGTAAAATAATTTGAAATTTTACTTGAAAACGAAATTACAACGTACTTACATGCATTTAAATGAAATATTTAAATTTAAGGTACTTAACAAAATGTGTTTAAAAATGGTTAAGTATCTCTTAGATTTACTTACATGATTTTGATAAAAATTATTTGACATGACAATATGAATACAACCTACATTACCTACTTACATAAAACAATGTTTCACACACGCAGTAGGGTTTTCATAGCACATAATGTAATTAGGCATGAATAATTTAAACTACTTAATATAATCATATTATCCTGAGTACAGGAACCTTAGTGATCTGTTGATTCGGCACTGGATTATATTTTGTAAATATTACCAATTATATAAACATATTCATGTGTATTATAGTTATTAATACCTACCTAGATAATTAGCTACTTTGTTTTTGAATTGCAATTATTAAACTACTTATTTTCTATAACAATAATATAACACGAAAGGGTGATTTATAATCATAAAAATATGTTTTGTGTATCGACAATATGTACATTAACTCTTTAAATGCTTTAAAATAATAAAACACTTGCCTACTTAAAAATATGTTTATCATTTATAACAAAAAACAATAACTGCTGAGTACATTGCTATGAAACTGATTCAAATTGCAGGGTTTCTAGCTTAAAGTACGGTTTGAGACGGTTGTTTCCACAGAACTCTGAATAAGGCAATATTGCCTCATTTTAGATTTCTGTGGTTGTTTCATGTTTAATACCTACGAAAATATGTATTTAAGCCTCTTAGGTATATGAAATTGCCTAAGTACCTAACTCGTAAACTTATAATAGTGGTGTCCTATTAGATGCGATTGGAGTTTAGTACAATTTTTGCTGCAATAATACTCAACAACAAAATATAAAACACAAAATAAATAATTAATTTAATGAACACTGATTAAAGCAATTATAGCTTGACTAGGCATACAAAAGTTTTCTACATACTTCATAAGATGCGTTTATAACGCCCCAACTTAAAAACGCTCGCGATATATTCAATCCAGCACCATGATAGAAATTAGCAAATTTAAAGCCCCTCTTACGTAAAATATATTTGAATTCATAAGCAACTGTTCTATGAGGAGAGCCCAGCTCACACTGCATGGCAATCTTTATAACATTCAAAGGGTAAAATAATGTGCTTAGTAATGCACCAATACTCGCTCCCGCTAAGAAGTTCTGCATACTCTGATACAGTAGCTTTTCTTGTGCCGGTAACCGTTGCCGGACTTCGTCTCGAATGATGAAAAACATAGCATTTGATGGGCCATTTCTGAGTAAGATTGGTGTAAGTCCTCTATAAAACTCTTTAATACCATAGTGTTTCGCGATGTGCTTGGCGGCGTCCAATGTATTTTTAAATTTATTATGGAACTTTGGGTGTATTAGTAATGTTTGTATCCGCTCGAAAGGCATTAACGTCGCTTCAAAACACCCCGCAACTACGCCGGCGCAGGTTTTGGCGACGTATGGGTCAACTTTGTGTCGCAGGAGTGGCCGTAAGCACTCGTCGTATATGCCGAACATGAGGGACATTGAGAACGTGCGTTGCATCAAAGGAGGTAGCATACCACGGTACAAGAATCCCAAACCTTCTTTCTGCAGCTGGTTTAACGCGAACGTGGCTTCCACTCCATGCATCATCTTGAAATAATAAAAATTCCATAATGTGTCTGATTCTTTGATTCCTTAGGAAGGGTGGCCCTTCACAATCCAATAATTTTGTGGTGTGTGGTGAACAATGAGAAGATCAAAATACAATATGCATCCGACTCTATTCTGGTGTAGTAATACTCTTTTTGTTTAACTGAGCAAGAACATAGTTCAATGGGCTCATGTTTCCTAGAATAATGGTACCTGAGTGAGAAATAGTTGTTATTTCAACATGCTGCTGCTGTACCATCATTGATATCTATAACAAAACCTTTGTAGATGTTTTGATAATATGGCCTAACCACTATTTGATAAAACTAATATTTATTACTTATATGAAAATTTATATTAATTGTCAAGTACCATTTGTTTTCATAAACTTGCTTAACATAATTTCATTTTAATATATTGGTCTACCAATACTCAATAATTTATAAATTTTGTAAATTGTGTAAGTACATAACTCATTACATAAAATGTTTTTTTTTATCACTGCTGAATGAACCATACCAAAGTACCTAGCTGACAGTTTATGGTGGGATATTCTGAGACATGCAAAAGCCTTTTATAAAATTACTGTGATGTTATGATCTAGTAACAGCTCTTTTATGAGTATATTGGTAAAAAGATGAGTGTGGCAAACCTTCACAAATTACCTGTCTAAATATGAGCTTGTTCAGGGGATAGCTGATTAATATATTGCAAAAAGCTGACCCTCCCCCGCACACAAACTCCTTCCAATGGAAGTGGAAGCCTGTAGCTGGCACTGACAAACTGCCATCATTCAGGCACGCCTGGTCCATTAGCTGCTGTTCCGACATGTCACGCTTTTTGCAATCACATGACATCACTTAGTTTTCCATAATTTTAATGATACCTGAAACAAAATGTGTCTTGGAGCAAAAACTTATCTTGTTATTGATTGATATTTTGGCAAAGGTGGTGGTAGAAATATGAGACTGGTATAGCAATCGGTTGAAACACTACCATACATATACCTAATACCAGTCTACACAGTGAAGTGATAGCAATGTTTATTTGCTTTCACTGCTCTTAATAAAGTTTACCCATGACCCAATAACTTCTTACGAAAAAAAACAGAGAAACATGCAAAAACATAATTATAGAATTGGTTTTTTATTATACTGGCTTGCTTACCTTAAAATCAAGACACTGAATTATGTAAATTATTACGCACGAATAAATAGAAACAAACATATTTTCTTAAAACCATGGGTTAGTTGTATATTCATTATAATAATGAATGCACTCTACAAAGAGGCAAAGGGTAAAAGTTTAAGATTATTGTATAATTAATGTGTTATCCAACAAATTACCTAAGACTAAGAAGCCTGGCTTTTTTTATCGTAAATAAATCACAACAAAATCGAAAGTGGTTAGAAAGAAGTAAGATACTGGAAGGAAAGAATGGGATGAAGGGAGGGAGTGGAGAACCCGACCAAGACCAACCATCCATCAGTGAAATAACCAAATGTGACTTGACAATGACTGACAGTAGCAGAAGCATTTTATTTGAAGTTGACATTTTATAATATTTACTGGCTTTTTCTTTTACGAATTTGTAATTGGTTTGGGCTTGTTTCCCAAGTTCTTGACGCGAGTGAATTATGCTTTACTTAGCCGAAATCACATGAATTTTGAACAAAACAGCTATCTTTTGTTTATAATTGACTTGACAGTTTTGTTAACGACTTTGTGGCATTGACAAAATACTAATTTTAACATTTGACACTGACAAAATTGATCTCACAAATGAGATAGATGCCAATAAACAAAGAAGAGGAAGATGAAAAAGACACGCTTCTTGCATCTTGCTTGGCCTTGTCTTGTCTTGTGTTTGTTTACGTATAAAAATAAATATCGATCGTATCTTACATTGAAAAGGGAATACATACAACAATTTCTAAGTCTTATTGCAATTTATTATAATGGCAGCAGTCCTGAAAAAAAGAGCTTTAGCTGAATACAACAAGTCGTTTCAGGCAAGTCATTTCTCGATGTTTAAATTTTGCCTCTTAAATAAATGAATAATAAACACTTCTTACACGATTATATGTATTACAGGATATTCCACCATCAAAAAAGCTGCATTTAGCCAAGAAGCCGCTTATCGGCACCTCAGCGGCCGCGTTTGTTGGTTTACTGGAGAAATGCAAGTCGAGTGATGAAGCCTTACAATTGCTATTACGCATCTCTGACTGTCTTCAGTTTCAAGAGTCTGACGTCGAGGAGGCTATCAAAAAACTCTCCGAGCATTTTCAGTCGCAGGAGGAATCAGTTGTAAGGGTGAAGATACTGTGGCTTTTCTGTGATATTGGATTGGAATGCCCAGGAGCTAATCTGAATAATTTGATTGATGAAACTATACATCTAATAAAAAATGAAACTTCTCATAAGGTATGGCACAGTTGACTTATTTACAGAATAATTATTAATATCTACAGAATCCTCCATTCAAACTTAACTCACTATTATTTCAACCCGGTGTCCTGTATTATGCATAGTATTAGGTACTTTATTACGAAGTACTTCATATGTGATAGCATTGACTTCAAATCTATGCTCCCCTTATCTTTTGCCAGCCTCCTTGCTTTTGTGTATCACTTCCATCAAATATTATACTCGTAATTACATAATTAACTTTTATTTGTTTGCTTGCATCACAACAAAATTTGATAACATTTATTTTCATAAAATTTTACAAAAATACCTTTATAATTATTTGGCTCTATTGACAAGCTGATTTGCTGACAAGCTCTATTCATTCCAGGTGATTGCCCAAGGAATAGCCACTCTTCTAAAGCTCGGCAACAAACTAAACGAAGACAAAATCCTCATGATGAGATTAGTTAGTGTAGCTAAGGATAACCTCAGAGACACAAGCCATCAGGTCAAGTGTCGATGTCTTCAGCTCATCAGCCACCTGTACCCCATATACCCTGACGTAGACCGGACATTGGATATGGTGGCAGAGGCAGATGCCATTGTTAAACTTCTTGGTGACTACTCAAATGCAGAAGTAAGTAAAAAGGGGCTCAAAGATGTTTGTATCTATTGGTTTACTCTTATACTGCATGTATAGTAGTGGTAGTCTTAGTATTAGGGTTAAGAAATAATATGACTGTAATTATCAAGCTTGGTAGATATCTCAGATGTGTTGTTACTTAAAGCTTTTGAGGATATGCCAGTTTCCTCATGTTGCTTTCCTTCACCATATCAAGCACTGGCATTGTGCAGAAATTTTTAAAATAAAAAGGTTTTGTTTCACAACCAGATTTGTAATCACAACCTTTGTCTCACATGGCACTACAAGTGCTCATTTTTAATTTATTGTCATAGGATGCAAGAGTGCGCTGTGAAGCATTCCAGGCTCTCCTCACTCTTCATGAGAGGGGACAAACTTTGGGTGCTAATCTGTATGACCCTGTGTGTGTGGCCCTCTCCGATGACTATGAGATTGTCAGGGAGGTGGCACTCAAACTTGTATGGGTACTTGGAAATAAGTATCCAGAAAAGTGAGTATTTTCAAAAGTTATTATTAGTAGTAGTACCTATTTAGTTATAGTTATATTAACTTTGAGCAAAAAAAAGTGTTACATGTCCAAAGGCTATTATATAGGCATAATTATATTTTGTTCTGTGTCTGGGTGCTACGAGTATTATGTATTCTATGTATGTATTTATAAAAAATAGTTTTAATCTATCAGCTATCCAGTTCCTATAGGAGGATATAATAGGAGTTATGCTTATTTTGGGTCCAGATGGTTGTGAAATATCCACCAATATTTATTTATTTTTTAAGGGCATTTTAGACATGTAATTTTTTTTAGCTCTGTAACTCTTCAAGACGGCGAGACCACAATCCGTCTAGTAGACGACGCATTTATCCGCATCTGTGCAGCCGTCAACGATCTGTGTATGCAAGTGCGCGCGTTAGCCTGCACACTACTGGGAGAGACGCGGGCTGTCTCAGACCGGTTCTTGCTGCAGACGTTGGATAAACAACTTATGAGCAATATGAAGGTAACTGATGCAATTCTAAGGGCTCTAGCATTTACATCCTAGCTTCAGAGGACACGTCATGTTGTCTAGAACTTTGTACTTGGCTTTTGTATCTCGAATAATGGAATAGAGCGCTGGTGGTGTAGTGGTAGCACCCCTGCCTCACGATCCGAAGATCGTGGGTTCAAACCTGGTTGTGCACCAATGAGTTTTTCCATTCGAAAAATTTATGTGCGCAATGCCAGTGCTCTTAAACGGTGGAGGAAAACATCGTGAGGAAACCGGCATACCCTAGAACCAAAACTCGAAGGTGTGTGTCATAGGTTAGTATTCTTATAAGCGGCGATGGGCTTGCAACCTGTCACGTCATCATCATCATCATCATCATCAGCCTATAGCAGTCCACTGCTGGACATAGGCCTCCCCTAATGAGCGCCATTGCGCCCTGTCTTCAGCTCGAATATTCTAATATTCAAATTCTCATATCTGTCACGTACAGAATACTAACTACTGTGCAAAATGTGGGCATGTACCAAATATCATGTTTGGACGTGCCTCTGACTACCCTCTTTAGATATCCTTAAATATCTAAGTAACTAAAGATCTGAGGAAGATATCTACCGAGATTACAGTCGTGATCATATTTTTTTTATTTTATTTTGTTTTGTCTGTCGACATAATGTGACACTAGGGAGGAGGGTCCCACAAATGTGACCAGCTGTGTAATTTATGGATGACGCCTAATATTAAAATTGTGTTCTTGCATAGAAAAAGCGGACGGCTCACGAGCGCGGCGCGGAGTTGGTCCGCAGCGGCGCGTGGGCGAGCGGGCGGCGCTGGGCGGATGACGCGCCCGGCCAGCTCGTGGAGCAGCACACGGTGCAGCTGCTGCCGGGCGGGGCCGCCGGCGCCTTCGTGCATGGCCTCGAGGATGAGCTCTGTGGTATATAGTTCTTCCAACGGATCTAGGCATTCGTGAAGTTAGCCACAGAGCGCTGCGTTTATCGGGAGCAATTGGAGATAATGGAGAGGGGCGGTGGGACTGTACGTACATGAGCAAACTAGCACCTACTAGAATGCCTCGACTCGTTAGGCCAACTGTATAGGTCATCCAACGGATCTAGGTATTCGTGAAGTTAGCCACAGGTGCTAGTTTGCGCATGTACAGTCCCATCGCCCCTCTCCATACCTCCAATTGCTCCCGATAAACGCAGCGCTCTGTGGCTAACTTCACGAATGCCTCGACTTGTTAGGCCAACTGTATAGGTCATCCAATGGATCTAGGTATTCGTGAAGTTAGCCACAAGTGCTAGTTTGCGCATGTATAGTCCCACCGCCCCTCTCCATACCTCCAATTGCTCCCGAAAAAGATACTGCGCAGCGCTCTTCGGCTAACTTCACGAATGCCTCGACTCGTTGGGCCAACTGTACACTCTTATATCCAGTGACCGGACAATATATGGAAGTATTACTTGAGCAAAAAAATTACCCTACAAAAATAGAGCCCTGGCAGGCGTGGCTTGTCAATTGTGCCAAAGAATTACGTAAAAAAAATTATAAAAGCTTATTACACTTTACACGGCAATTTAACCGCATACGTCGAGGGAATAAAGTCATAAATAATAAATAAAACATGCTGTGACTCCACTTAGCGTGGGATAAGGACAAGAGAATGATGATGACGCCGAGGGAATAAAGTCGACAAATCATATTTTGGCAAATCCACGAAGGAGTTTCGATTTGTGAAATTTCGTGTCATTGTTCGCTGATATATTTCCCTTGAAGAAATGTTTCCATATTTTTTTATTTACTGCATAATATATTGTTTTGCTTATATGAGTATGCCAAGCGGTCTTATCAAACAATTTGGTGTAACAGAGGTTCGTACGGCGGCCGTGGATGCAGTTTGCCAGCTCTCGATAGAGAACCCTAACTTCGCTACCACGTCACTGGACTTTCTCGTCGATATGTTCAACGATGAGATAGAAGACGTGAGACTGAGAGCCATTGACAGTCTCACGAAGATATCTCACCATATTATACTGAGGGAGGATCAGCTCGAAACTATTTTGTCAGCATTGGAGGTAAGAAAATGGCATTAACATTTGATCTTCATTTTATTTAAAATTTAATCTAAAATGCAAGAAATTTGCATTTAGGTTAAATATTAATTAAAATTCGACGACCTCAGCGGCGCAGCGGGCAAGAGTCCGCCTGCGACGCAAGAGGTTGCGGGTTCGATTCCCGCCTCGGAACAAATTTGTGTACGATCTGCAGAAATTTGTTCCGTTGGTCTGGGTGTGTATGTATAATAAAAAATATCTATCTATGTACCTATATCATGTATTAAATATATCAGTTATCTAGTACCCATAACACAAGCTTTGAGTAGCTTACTTTGGGGCTAGATGATGCTGTGTGGATTGTCCAGCATTATTTATTTATTTATTTATGCCGTTCTTAGTCTCACGTTCAGCGTAAGTTTAATGATTATTCGCTAGTCATAGCTGATGCGAATCAAACTCCAAACCAAAAAACTTGTGCTATTTCTATAATAAATACTAACGTTGGTAATATAGACCATATTTCTTTATTATGTAATCATCCAAGTTCACAATTAAAACCAAAACTTTCTGATAAAAGGGAAAGAAAACTTGAGCTAATTACTAAGACCTTTTTAACCTCTGACGTCCCTCTGACGTCGACGCGATATCGCGCGAGACATAATAGATTTTCTATTGTGTCTGGAATCCTGGTATACCACAGGTTAAAACCTAATGGAATAGTTATAAATGAATAATTTCAGATCATATTTTTATAGAGATTCTTAGTCTTGTTGGTAGTTATCTGGTAGTTATAGAAACGAGGTCGAGGTTATGGCAGCACTCAGGAAAATTTTCAATTCTAATAAGACCGATGTAAAATTTGTGTTATTGTTCATTAACCTGTCAACGTATCGGTTTACAGGACTACTCAATGGACGTAAGAGAAGGTTTGCACAGGATGCTGGGCTCGTGCACTGTAGCTTCGAAGACTTGCCTTGAAATGTGCATTGACAAAATACTCGAGAACCTCAAGAGATATCCACAGGTACAGTACCTTTCGAAACATTCTTAGGAGAACGACGCAGCAGAGAGACAGATAACAATGTATTAACGTATCGCAAGATTCGCAAGTATATTGTATGCTGTCAATTTATGAGACTACTGGCCCGTGGTATCATTCCAGTGGGTAAAAATGTCATACAAACATAATATCTCTATTATACTTTTAGCTCCTTTTTCAAGAAATCCAGAAATTCTGTTAATGTACCTCTAGGATTTGCCACAAGATCATAATCTCTTATTGTGTAATTGTCCGCCTTTGTTGAAGTAAACTTCTAATGCGACTTCCAACAAAGTAGCGTTAAACGTTTGACGCTACCATGGAGGGGGTATGAAAGAGACAGAGCGAGAGTGAATGCGTGGCACTCGAACGCATGCGCGTAGTATAGCTGTTACAGGCCAGCGCGAGAGTTAGCAACGAGAAGTTTTACTTCTTCCGCGCGGAGGGACTCCTCGCACTATTTTTTTTTTGTTTATAAATTATTAACACACTGACGACCTCTGTGGCGCAGCAGGCGAGAGTCCGCCTGCGACGCAAGAGGTTGCGGGTTCGATTCCCGCCGCGGAACAAATTTGTTTACGTTCTGCAGAAATTTGTTCCGTTGGTCTGGGTGTTTTCTATGTATAATAAAAAATATATATCTATGTATGTAATGTATTAAATATATCAGTTATCTAGTACCCATAACACAAGCTTTGAGTAGCTTACTTTGGGGCTAGATGATGCTGTGTGGATTGTTCAGCATTATTTATTAATTTATAACAAGCAAAGTGTAAGTTAAAAGTGATGTTTCTGTGTTCCCAGGACAAACGGTCGACGTTCCGTTGCGTGCAGCGCCTGGGCAGCTCACACGCGACACTAGTGCTGCCGCTCACAACGCGCCTGTTAGCCGTGCATCCGTTCTTTGACATGCCGGAGCCCGATGTTGAAGATCCATCCTGTATCCTCTATCAAACTGAAGCTATATATATTATTACTAGCTTACTCTCGCGGCTTTGCTCGCGAGGTACCACATAAAATATCGCCTATGTTACTCAAGGATAACGTAGCATTCTAACGGTGAAAGATTTTTTGAAATCGGACCAGTTAGTTTTTGACCGGATAGTTTTTGAGTTTATTCATTACAAATAAAAATACAAAAATACAAAACTCTTCTTTATAATATTATATTATAGTTACTTTTATTCCGGAAAAATGTACGATTAGATTTGTTTGATTATATTGATTGATAGATTTGTTTTTGTATTTCAAGGTACCACGCGGGCGGAAGCTAGTATAAGCATAAATCTGTTCTTAATATTGTAGACTATTCCGTAACTACACCATTAATTATTGTCTTGCTTGACACACCTTCAATTTGCTGACTTATAGAGATAGAAAGGCATGTCTGGCTTTCGCCATTTGACTTCGGTTTAAAGACTTTATTCTCATAAGAACAAATTACAGATCACTTAAAATGAGAATTAGATTAATTGTATGCTGGTACATCACTTGATGTACCTACCTTAGTAAGTAAGTGGCGGAGCATGCAGACCTGTATCTGAAAAAGTGAAAATGTAATATTTCTTGACTCAGTTGAAACAGATATGTGTGTGTTGATCCTGGTTCTGAACGCGGCTCAGCACTGCACCACCATGCTGCCACTGTTCGAGGAACACACGGTCAAGCATTACACATACCTACGAGATGCCATGCCTCATTTAGTACCACATCTACCTATAGGTATGGTTATTTTTTTGGCTTATTACATAGTACCTGGATCACCGAGCTTTGCTTGGTTGTTTTTTTGGTAAACAGTGTTTTTTGGAAAATGAAATCTAGCTAGATTGATTTATGGCTCCCGAAAACCTCTGCATACTAAATTTCATAAAAATCGTTGGAGCCGTTTCCGAGATTCAGATTATTTATATCATATACATACAAGAATTGTTTAAAGATATAAGATTTTATGATGGAAGAGCCGATAGACCAAAAGACCCAGTGAGCGAGTGGTGATCACCTTTGTTCCATGTAGATTAAAAAAATAAGCACCACACAAGGTCCATATTCTTTATTTTTTTATTATTCAGGAGATTCAAAATACAAAAGTGAGAAAGCAGATACGGCGATAGACGATAGTGCCGTGCGGCGTTTCTTCGACACCGTACTCCAGCATATAGACAATAACACGTTGTCTATGCGCGTCCGACTCAAGATGCTGCAGTCGGCTGAAGAACAATTAAATAAGTACGTACAACCCGGGCGCAATAACTTGACACCTGGCTCGAAACTCGACCCCCTCCCGCTACCCCGCGCGAGGCCCCGCTCTCGTCCTTCAGTAGCGTTAGCAAAAAATAAATTAATATAACATTCTTTTTTGTTTTATTTCCGTAAGAAATTTATTGTTTTACCTACTTAATGTATAGGTACTAAGTATGAACTTAAATTAAAAAAAATACATTTCATTAACAATATTGAAAATTAATCCCAAAATAGACTCTAAATAGTTTATTACTGCTCCAATTCGTAATTAAGCAATAAATACTGCATTCGTTATTAGTATACAGATGTTTTATCTCAGTAGGTAATGAAATTATAAATCAGTAATACCCCGTAATACTTAGGTTTTTACATCGATGACTAATAATATTAGTGATCGATGGGTTTTTAGTTAGGTTAGGGTTTTTATTTCAAACCTCGCCATACGGTGAAATTCCAATGGAACTAAAATTATAATGGAAATAGTTATTTTAGTTAAAATATAATAAAGCCTGATAAGAAAAATACAAAACCTGCTCTGGGGACGCTACATGTATGCATATGTTTACGTTTCTTTTTTGCACTCAGTACTATAGACAAACGTCATTTGAGCCAGGTGTCAAGTTATTGCGCCCGGGTTATAGTTAGTAGCGTTATTTTTCTGTAAAGTCATATCTAACTCACAAGACTTGCATCAAAACAAAGCCAATACAGATTTCTGATGTTAGTTTTATTTGTCTGATGAACTGATGTTACTTCTCTTTCAAGATCCAGTTGAATTGCACATAAAAGCTCATCATCTTTCTGCCATTTTCCCACGTTATGTGGGTTCGACACAACATGTGATCT
This sequence comes from Cosmorhoe ocellata, assembly GCA_963675405.1. Taxonomy (NCBI): domain Eukaryota; kingdom Metazoa; phylum Arthropoda; class Insecta; order Lepidoptera; family Geometridae; genus Cosmorhoe; species Cosmorhoe ocellata. Next base: position 8,728,509 of record OY776246.1, on the reverse strand, counting down.
TATCTAGACACGCGGCAGCGTGTCAAGCCAAGTTCAAGCGAAGCGAACGGACGATGCGCGCCTAGTGTAATATTACAGGAACCATTTGGGTGATTTTTCACCCCCTCGTAACTCAAAAACTATTTCACATAAACAAGTCAAATTTGGCTCATCTATTGCCACTTGCGAGTAAAATATGTGCATTCTATTTTCCTCTGTCATTCGTCATCTCATTACTCACTCCTTCCTTGCCCATGTCATCTTTCACACAGTTTCATCCATATTTTCTTTGGCCTACCTCTACCTCTGTATCCATCCACATTCATACCCAACACTCTCCTTGTCACATGACATTCATCTCTTCTCATAACATGCCCACACCACGCTAACCTATCACTCCTCATCTTTGTCTTTTCATTCATCTTCATGAAAGGTAATACACAAAATCCTACTTTCATTGCTAACTGCGGCTTAATGTTTCTAAAACATAACTCTGTGAAACTGACCTATTATTTTTACGCCGGTATTACTTCGGAACAAAAAGTGACTCAATCACCGACGCCCATGTGTATCGCAGGTTGTCCGAGATGGAGGGGCTGGTGATGGGCGCGGCGCAGTTCACGGCGCTGTTCGCGCGCTGCGTGACCGCGCTGCACGCCGCGCTGGACTCGCCGAACGCGCCGCCGCCGCACGCGCTCACCACGCTCACCACATACTGCCTCAGGTAGCTATTTGACTGTTTATTACCTATTAGCTTCTATCTGCTTTTAGCATGGGTGTTACCTACTTAAAAAGGAAAGTAACTATGTCATTCAATGATTGATACAGGCGTGACTTTGCGGAAATCCATTACAAATACTGAAAAGGACGGAAATATCTAGTACTTTCTCGCTAAATTATTATCTAATCAGCTTATCAACACAAACTCAAATAGAAATTCGACACGTGTTTCGCTTCTCCACGAAGCATCCTTCCGCACTGGTGTTGCTCAAAAGAGAAGAATCTCTTCTCTTTCGCCGCTCGGTGGAACTGGATAATAGTTTAGCGAGAAAGTACTAGATATTTCCGTCCTTTTCAATAACTATGTCATTGTCTACTTAAATATATTGTAGGTACTACAATATTATGTCCAGCTGTAGTATCGTGATTGGACCATTAATAAACTTCTAACGTAAAAAAATATATCTTTGGTTTACAGGCTCCAACACCAGTTCAGTGGGGTAACAGAGCAAGAGAATGCATGCGTCTGGCAACTGGCTCTCAGGGTGTGCGCCGCGCGGTTGTTCAGCGCCAGCCACAACCCCCCAAGCTCGCCCGGGGGGTGCGGTGGGGTGGCCACCGCCGCGCTCTCTGCTGTAGCTGCACTTACGCATCACGCCGAACTACTGGACAGATTGCTGGCTTCTGCAGGTTCAGTTTGACCCAACACAGATATTAATGTGGTGACGGAAAACATTGTGAGGAAACTGGTATATTCAAGAAGAAAACTATGAAAAACATGTGCCACAAGAAGGTTGATGATAAAGCCACAGAATAAGATGAAACCACCAATGTAGAATGTTAATTATTTTTGAATATTAGCTTTCCATATTAACAGTCAAAAATAAAAAATACAAGTGAAAGAATTACTTCGATACGTCAATTAGTTTCCGATTTATAGAAGTAAACGTGCGGACTCGTACTCGATGCGTTGACGGTGTGACGTCATCGCACAACACAACTACTAAGCGGAGCGTTGTCAATTGACGTCACATGCGGTCACGTGACTGTTAGCGGGACTCTATATTTACCGAAGTTAAAATACCTGTAAAATCAAAATTAATAGGTAGTTTTGACTACAACAAAAACTAGTGTATTTGTATACATACAAGCTTTACTGTAACAAACTTTCAACCGATTTGGCATACCTAGTAACGTTCCTTCCTCTACTTGATCCAGCCACACTCATACCCATAACTCTTGGTGACATGGTTTTCATCCCTCATCACGTGTCCATACCATGCTATTAATTTTCAAAGTAAACTTATATTTCAGGAGTGGAACCGGACCCCTTTACGATTGCGGTGTTCCAACAGCTGTCAATGAACGTGGACAACAAGCCGGCTGCCCTGGCTCGGGCGTTGATGCCGTTGCTGCAGTCTGCTCCGCTACCTAGCATTCCCAGACCCAATCTCAAGGTACGCTGGTTTTATTATTATTATCGTTTTTTTTACATCATTTCAGCCAGGTATCTCACTTCTGAGTATAAGCCTCTTAAATCCGGTGTCTAAAAAAATTGCCGGTAAAAAAATGTCTTACGAATCCGGTGGTCTACTCTGTTTTCGTTTGAAAACAGAGTAGACCACCGGATTCGTAAGACATTACGACCATAGCTACCAGTCTATTTACCATACCGCGGTAATTATTTGGATAGGTATACCTAACTGTTAGTTGCTTAGAAGTCTTCAAATGCACGTTCTAATACTGTCTTACAAGTCACTTCGGCTGGCTATCATACTACCGGGTAGGTCCCATTTGTTCTATGGAACATGACGTAATAGGACAATTTGTGAAAATATTGTCCCTTTTTGTACTATAGAACTACATACTAGCTTTTGCTCCTGTTTTTATTTGTCTGTGAATGCACAGAACTACATGAGAATCGCTTTTCCCAAATTCCTCCATGATCTAATCATCAATGTCATTAAGATAAGTGGTAGCAAATCATTCTCGAGTGGCCAGTTTACATATCAACTTCAAGAAGTTTATACAAGTTTATGTATGTATATGTACTTATTTTGTTCTATGGAACAATTTGAGACAAAAAGTAAAAATGTTCTATAGTACAAGTAGGGACAATATTTTCTCAAATTGTTCTATTACGTCATGTTCCATAGAACAAATGGGACCTACCCATACTACCTGTTCAATTTATGCATAAAAATCATTTAGATCCGCATGTGCTGCGCGACGATAGTGGAGCCGGCGATGGACAACGACACGGTGGTGCGGTTCTGCGCCGGGCTGATGGCGAGCGTGCCGCTGGAGGCGGAGGTGCTGCGCGTGCGCGAGCGGAGCGCGCTGCGCGTGCGCGTGGCCTACCCGGACCGCCAGGCGCACGCCACGCCGCCGCCGCCCGACCATCTGCGCCCGCTGGACCATCATCATACCAGTGAGTGTACTCATTATCTATACTAATATTATAAAGAGGAAAACTTTGATTGTTTGTTTGTTTGTTTGAAATGAATAGGCTCCGAAACTACTGAACCGATTTGAAAAATTCTTTCACCAATGTGTAGAATGAACTTTCAGGATGAACATAGGCTATATTTTATGTAGGTACTTCGCGGGCGACGCCGCGTGCAGAAGCTAGTGTAATATAAGACTGAAAAAAAAGCTGCTTCACCTGTACCCAAAATTAATAATTTACTGAATCAAGTAGTAAGTTCTAAAACATCTATAAAAGACTAGCTGGCCCGCTCGCAATTTCGTTTGAGTTTTTTATTATTAAATGAATCTTATACCTTTAAACGAGCAATTCTTGTATCTATATATATATATAATCGGAATCTCGGAAATGGCTCCAGCGATTTACATGAAATTTAGTATGCAGGGAGTTTCGGGGGCGATAAATCGATCTAGCTAGGTTTCATTTTTAGAAAACGTCGTTTACCCCAAAAAAACGAGCAAAGCTCGGTCACCCAGGTACTTTCAATAAAATACGAAACACGTTTTCCATCAATTCTGTTAAAAAAGGTTTATGCAAAATTTGAAGCAGATCGGACCAAGGAATCACGATTTCCCATACAAACTTTGCACCCCTTTTTCACCCCTTAGAGGTAGAATTTCGGAAAATCCTTTCTTATCGGATGCCTACGTCATACAAAAACACACCTTCCAAGTTTCAGGTCTCTAGGATCAGCGGTTTAGGCTGTGCGTTGTTCCATCAGTCATTCAGGCAGGACAAAGCCTTTTATATGTATAAATTAAATGACCATGAATTTTAATTGTATAGTTTAAATCTTTTGTTTTTCAGATGACGACGGTACTCAGAATCTACGCCTCCTGACTAAAGTGCTGATCTCACACGGCGTGTGGACGGAGCCTTGCGGAGTCGATATCTCAATATGCCTGGCGGTGGACGAAGGAGGGCGCGAGCCCTCCGCCTTCGTAGAACTATGCAAACCAGTGCGCATCACAGTTGCACCTAAGCCTATAAAACGCGGCATTTAGCGTCCAGCCGGTTTTGAACCTTATTTCAAGCCATGGAAGACCAAAACTTGAAATGGACTACAATATACAATGTGGTACACTAATATGTGAAATTGTGTGATACATGAACAAGTTTCTGTGTAAACAGTTCAATGTTATACTTAGCTTTTTATTCATTCTGTAAATAAGCGCTGTTAGAAAGAAATGGAAATAGTCTCATCATCAGTGTAAATCTAAATTAAAAACATAAGTATTATGTATGTATGTATGTACTTAATGAATATGATAATAAAATATTCTATCTATCAATTTAACAGTGTCTACAAAATTGCACCTGAAAAAAATAAATTATATATCAGAAAGAAAACTTAAAATAAACATCACATTTCTTACAAAATATTCATAATACTAACATAATAAGATTCCTAATAGCATTTAATTTTCTTCTTCATTTGGCTGTTCTTTTTCAATAGATAGTAGTTCAGAGCGAGCGATACAGTGGTGTATCAGTTGTTTCACTCCAGGCATCCAGGCACCCACAGAACTGACATGGTCCACCATCAGTGCTTTGTGAATCTCGTCAGCTTTGGTCGGTAAATCATCACGAATAGCTGGAATGAAAATAAATATACATTCATGACAGCCAAGTTTGTACATGATTTTTTAAACATTATCTTTAAAAATAATAACCATAGGCTAAATCCTTCATTTGCTGCTGTATCCTTGCATTTAGTTTGCCGCTCAGCCACATGTCTTCCATAACTTCTATTCTTCTTTTGATGTCATTTGATTTAGATCCCAATGCACTGCTAGACTCCAAAAATTTTATTAATATTTCCTTGACTTCCTTCAATGAGTTTTGACTATCAACATCATCTTTTGGGCTAGTAATAGGTATTGCAGAAGATGGAGCAGTATGCGATATCGTTGGTAAGGGAGGTGCGCCTGGCATTGGTGGAAAGCTCACGGGGATCGGTGACTGTCCCGGTGGAGCGTTGGATAATGGAAAGGCCACACGTTTGTTTAGAAAGTTTCTAGGCCTGTTCGGCGTTGTTTGTTGCGTGCCGTAAGAAAGCTTCGGCGGGTCGTTCCAACCAGGGTCATAGGCTGAAACATATTGATAGCAGTTTTTATAATTTTCTAAATGATAAGAATTAATTTTAGGTATGTATCATAAAACCTAGCAATAATAAAAGATTAGACAAGCATTCGACATACCTTGGGTTTTTGGTTGGTTACTATTGTTCATCTTTGCGTAAATTGTTACAAATAAACAAATAATACAGATATAAATAATAACTACGTTTTATTACAAACTGCCTACGAAACGAACGGAACGAAGAACGAACGAACAATCATGAAATCACAATTTTTCGGTCAGCACGATTATTATTGATAACTTTTGATAAGCTGACAGTGATACAATATGAAAAATGACAATGACATTTCCATCAACCGTCTTGCGTTTGTTATCTTTTTCTGTATCATTTTGCTCGTTGGTTTGTGGTAGGAACTCAGTGAATCGAGAATATATTAAATGATGTGGCTAAGCAAAGAATTTAACTGTTTTTCAGTATTAGTATCAATATCATGTTATATATCTATATGTTTACCATCCGTACAAGGTAAGAAAATACTATAAAACCGTCGCACCACACCGCGCGTCGCATTGTACTTTACCTACTGTACCTAACAATTACGTGGCCTTTTGGTCAGGGGTGGATAAGGGCGATAATGTGGAATGATGAATGAAGTGCCAGCAGGTGGACTACCTGGTAGTTGACGATATCATTTTCCAGGTTCAAGAGCCGAGTTCGTGACATGCGGCACTATATTGAAGCTGATGAATACGGAGCTACGTTTGAGGCTACACTCCCATGATGTGAAGTACGGCTCCGGGTCTGGCCAGCAGTCGGTGACGGGAGTGGATCTTTCTGACGACCACAACAGTCATTGGCTCGTGCGGGCGGCGCAGGCAGAAACATGCAAGCGAGGGTAAAACAAATTCATTTATACAATCTATGTAATACTTGCTTACTTATTGGCCACACAATGATATAAAAAAAAGATAGATTGTACTGTTACTTATCAATATGTTTGTAAATTTTAGGCAGCCAATCAAATGTGGCACCAACATCCGCCTCCATCATATTTCTACAAAGAAGAACCTCCACTCTCATCACTTCTCATCACCACTGTCAGGAAATCAAGAAGTGTCATGTTATGGTGATGAGGATGGTGAAGGAGACAGCGGAGACAACTGGACTGTAGTCTGCAACAATGACTACTGGAGGAGGGACTCCCCAGTGAGGTTCCAACATATTGATACAGGATCGTGAGTAGTATAACTGTTTATATTGATTACAGCAGGGTGGTAGGATAGATCTAATTAAGCTAGTAAATAAAGGTTTTAAAAAAATGGTGGTCAGATCCACTCTTAGATAATATGTGATAATATCCCATATACACTAAATAGCTTTAGATACGATTTGGTTGAGTTGGGTTTATGGTAACATGTAAAGCTACCTAAAAAACTAAGGCTTCAAATACCACAAAAACTCAGACCCAGTCTGCTGTTCTTTTTGCATCTGTTAAAACAGATTCCCTTATTCATACCTGCTATTGTAACCTGTTTCAGATTCCTGGCTGGCTCAGGTCGCACATTTGGCCGGCCCATCAGCGGCCAAGGTGAAATTGTGGGAGTAAGCTCACAGTATGCATCTTACACTGAATGGATAGCCAAAGAGGGACTCTTTGTCCACCCTAGCGACTTGTTACCGCACCAACACGCAATACACACAGAACTATAGTGACAAAACTGTTGGTGTATCAAAGTGAATTCAGTGATTTTGTAAGTTATTTTCCCACTGAGGATTGCTACAGTTGAGGACTGATGATAACCTAGGACTTATTACTGATGCACCTACTTCAATGTTAAATGGAGCATTATATGCACAATTTTAGTTGTGTAACTCAAAATACTATACTACATTTAGTTCTTTCTATAAAACTACTACATAATGAAAACTAGTTTTTCACCTTATTTATTATCTTTGTGTGATAATTTGTTGAAATAAAAAGAGTGAACACAATAAAGTAAAATACCAAAATTTGTTTTCTTAAATTTTATTGTCAAATATTACAAATATGTTAATAATACAACCCTCATAGGAAACTATATGTTGGGAGTGGGTAGTGCTTCACAGCATCATCAACAATAATTTGAATACTGATTATTTCTATCATAAAAACGAATCTGTTATACAATGAAAGTACTGTATTTTATTGTGAACAGAAATTATCCTTCTGGATGCTAATGAAACACTCAATTTAAAGAAATAAACCTAAACATTTAGAAATATCTGTGCACCCCTAGCTTGTCAGTCATGGTGCATTGCTTGTTACATGCTATATTGGTCAAGATAATTTTATCAACTAAGGCCCTTTCACACACCTTCCAATTATGTTGTGGTTATGCTTCTAGCCACTTGTAATCAGGTGGGAAGGGTGCCAGACTTAGCTAGACATGAACCAAGAAGATACCAATCAACTATTAATCCTATCCAAAATCTATACTGACTTGTGCTTACCAAGCTCAGGCATAAAAAACCGCTAATTTATTTGTCTTCATCAAATTGGCTAATTTCACTAACCCTGAACGACATGGGTCAAAAAAATGAGATGAAGGTTCAAAGACCAAGCCATTTATTTGTCTACATCAAATTGGCTAATTTTGCTTACCCTGAACGACATGGGTCAAGATAAATGTAATGAAGGTTCAAAAACCAAGCCTACCAATATTTTAGTGTAGAAAATTAGTACCGTTGCAGGACATGAAAAAGTAAGACTACATAGAAAAATATACAGTGCTGAAATTGATTACTTTTGTTAGAATAAACATTATCATAACAAAAAACGTATAAAACTACAAATCACACAATAGTTTTCATTGCGCATACCTAGTATTGGCCTATCTCGCCACCAAAATCTCGTTAATTCATTTTAAATATCTGAGTTTACCAAGTGCTGAACAACTATCATATTACGATGCATTGCAAGACAGCTGTTTTTTATTAATCTATCAAACCTGAGGTCACTGACCAATCAGAGGTTAGCAGAACTTATTTGACAGCACACTGTTGAGTTTCTCTAGCGCATATGTGAGGTTCGTAAACAGTTTCTTGTCACAGCCATGCTCCTCTATGGTGCTGAACCGGAATGTCCTGAAGTTCTTTTCCACATCAATGTATGTGACCGCTTGCATAAGCGGGCAGAGGATTATTTTGGTGTGGTCTTGGAAGTTTATCTGCAGAAAAAAACCCAGTTTACAGTTCCAACAATTGTGCGCCTGTACGCAATATGTTAAGAAAACAAACAAATAGTCCAGTTATCTGTAAATATATTAATTTCCAGGATACAGGTGACTACCGAGTTTAATTATCCTTATAACATACATATACCTACAGTAATTCATTAAACTGCAGCGCCCTCAGCGGAAACAAACGGCAGTCCAGGTAAATGTATTGAAGGAAACTCAACAAAATAAAGTTTATTAAATTACCAAAATCCATACTAAGTATCAATTACCTGTAGAGTTCCATTAGTCAGATACATAATGACAGCCAGCGTGGTCCTGAACCACTGGTGCAAATGCGGCAGTCGAGACAACCCATCGCTCTCTCTCACTGGTACAGAGGCGCCTGTAACACAAACACTCGACGTCAGTTTAATGGTACCTACTATAAAAGAGATTGACGAAACAGGTGCATAAGGCGAGTGTGAATGGGACAGTTGGAAGGGGGAAGACCTCGGCGTACGTACCTCGATCAAATTGGGGACGTTTTAGAGAAAGGCCAAGTCAAGAGTACCCTAAACCGACGCGCATGTATGAAGAATGTAATGAGAGTGAATGAAGCAAAAGAGGTGTGTCAGGATCGTAGCAAGTGCAGATCCGTGATCTCTGCCTACCCCCTCGGTAAACAGGCGTGATTTTATGTATGTATGTATGTGCTATAAAAGATTTTTTAAATACATTCAACAAGAGATGGACGAGAACATTACTGTTATCTTAAGATCTAACAGACTAAAACTTGACTAGACTTGGCTTAAATATTCTATGACGCAAACATTTAAGTGACATAAGAACCATCACTTTAAAGTAGGAAACAAACAAGGAAACAAGGATACAAAATTTAATTAAGTATTATGAACTCACCAGCTTTCATAAGATGCTCTGTCATATATCGCCTGAAGTAGGTGAGGAGTTTCATCTTCTTATCCAGGTCTTGAGGGTATTCACGCATGCTCATGTACTGCTCTTGGCCTTGTCGATTTATGTAGTGGACATTCCTGGAACCATAGGAGCTATGTTAAATATTGTTGCGGAGTTAGTTTGATGAATTTTAGTCATAATAAACCAGTGGCATAAAATTACCTTATTTATTTACTTATCACGGTGGATATTTATCAGGTAAATATTTCATTGTACATTCCAAGACTAACGGAAGCGCAAACGAACTTACTAAATACTGCGTTGTAGACATCTCTATTTATATATCGACACTTACACTCCATTGGCGAGCATGATGAGCTTAGTTGTGTCGTTGAACATAACACCAACACTCTCGTCACAGAGCTGGTATCCGAAGCCGTATTTGTCAGAGTAGTCCACCCATTTGCCGATCCAGACGAGAGGCTGTGCGGCCGGGTCGCCGAGTTCGTCGGTCAGGCATTCCGGACGACACTTCAGCTGAAAAAAAAAGTATTTCTAAACTCACGACGAAACTGTGTGGTTGTTGACTAGAACAAGAAGAAGACTTGGCAGTTTTCGTGTTTTTTAAACAGTAAGGTCAAAGTTGACATGTTTCTTTTGAGCATTCCCTACCTTGCTGTTGAGTAGAGATGTAAGCTGATCGCGCAGAGCGATGAGGTTCTTGCGGTGCGACGTTGGCTCGACTGAGCGTGGCTCGGCAGGGATACCCTCTCGTTTCACTGGTGAGTCGATAGCCATCACCATATCTATAGACAGAAACTCTATACTCAATACTTGCTGGCTAGAGGGTAAAGAACATTAAAAAAAACATTGGTTAAACAAAATTATGTTCAAGTGCCGAAACCAGGGATCGAACCAGGGACCTTTAGATCTTCAGTCTAACGCTCTCCCAACTGAGCTATTTCGGCTGTATGAGTTGGGTTGAAATTGTAGGTTGTCTGGTAATCGTTTCGTTTTCATCGCTCACGCGAGCGACAGTGTTCATTACTGCAAATTGTTACTACTTGCATGAAATATGTATAATGTTGCTCTAAAGATCCATTTATACAGAGCTGTGTTAAAAATACATTATTTACCTATTTGTCTCTATTTTCCTGTAGGTACCTTTTTGTACAGCTCCTACCCTTTACATCTTAGTGCAAGGATAATTTAATGCACTAATTCTCTAGGACCCTCATTGAATAATTTTTTTTTTGGGCGGACGTCAGCGTCGGTCATTGTAACGTCTACCACTTTATTTAATTTCATCTATATCTATATAAGAGCTTAACCTGACTGACTGACTGACTGACTGACTGATTGATCATCGCCGAGCCGAAACCGCTGAAGATAGAAAGCTGAAATTTGGAAGATGACTTCCTTTTATAACAAAACCACCCACTAAGGCGGGATTTTTGTAAATTCCACCTCTAAGGGGTTGAAAAAGGGTGAAAACGTTAGTATGAAACTTTTTAACGCGTGGAGCGATTTCCATGAAACTTTGTTTGTGCACTCTAAATATAAAATGAATGAACAGGTGTTTCAGCAAATTCAATATAATTTTCAAAAAAGGGGTCAAATGTGGGGTCAATGTTTGTATAGGAACTTTTTAACGGGTAGTGCGATTGGTCTGAAATTTTGTTTGTGTACTTTAAATGCAACATAAATGAATAAGTGTTTCAGGATTTTTCAATATAACCTTCAAAAAGGGGTAAAATGGGGTGTCAAAGTTAGTATGGGAACTTTTTAACGGGTAGTGCGATTGGTATGAAACTTTGTTTGTGTACTGTACATGCAAAATAAATGGACACCTGTTTTAGGATTTTTCAATATAATCTTCAAAAAGGGGTCAAATGTGGGGACAATATTTGTATGGGAACTTTTTAACGGGTGGTGCGATTGGTTTGAAACTTTGTTTGTGTAAGTAGTGTAAATGCAAAATAAATAGACACGTATTTCAGGATTTTTCAATCTAACATTCAAAAAGGGGTCAAATGTGGTGTCAATATTTGTATGGGAACTTTTTAACGGGTGGTGCGCTTTGTTTCGTGTTTCAGGATTTTTCAATATAACCTGCAAAAAAGGGTCAAATGAGGGGTCAAGGTTTGTATGGGCACTTTTTAACGGGTGGTGCGATTGGTTTGAAACTTTTTTTGTGTACTGTAAATGCAAAATAAATGGACACGTGTTTCAGGATTTTTCAATATAACTCTAAAAAAGGGGTCAAATGGGAAGTCAATGTTTTTGTATGGGAACTTATTAACGGGTGGTGCGATTGGTCTGAAACTTTGTTTGTGTACTGTACATGCAAAATAAATGGACACCTGTTTTAGGATTTTTCAATATAATCTTCAAAAAGGGGTCAAATGTGGGGACAATATTTGTATGGGAACTTTTTAACGGGTGGTGCGATTGGTTTGAAACTTTGTTTGTGTAAGTACTGTAAATGCAAAATAAATAGACACGTATTTCAGGATTTTTCAATCTAACATTCAAAAAGGGTTCAAATGTGGTGTCAATATTTGTATGGAAACTTTTTAACGGGTGGTGCGCTTTGTTTCGTGTTTCAGGATTTTTCAATATAACCTGCAAAAAAGGGTCAAATGAGGGGTCAAGGTTTGTATGGGCACTTTTTAACGGGTGGTGCGATTGGTTTGAAACTTTTTTTGTGTACTGTAAATGCAAAATAAATGGACACGTGTTTCAGGATTTTTCAATATAACTCTAAAAAAGGGGTCAAATGGGAAGTCAATGTTTTTGTATGGGAACTTATTAACGGGTGGTGCGATTGGTCTGAAACTTTGTTTGTGTTCTGTAAATGCAAAACGAATGGACACGTGTTTCAGGATTTTTCAATATAACCTTCAAAAAGGGGTAAAATGGGGTGTCAAAGAAGTATGGGATTTTTACGAGTTGTGTGATGTGTTTAAAACTCAGTTTAGATATTATTATTTAGACAATTTAGATATTTATGTGAACGAAGTCGCGGGCGGGACAGCTAGTTGTTTTATAAATGAGGAAAATGAAATCGTAAACACTGATTCCAAGTAGAGCAACATTTTAGCATATGAAACTATATAATGATTACTTAATGCCGTTTTCCAGAAACATCGGCAAGTTTTCCTTACGGCATGTGGCATTTACGTAATCAATAGACATAGACACGTCGATGTTATCATTCGTTTCGGTTGTTGTTGTTTACTTGAAAACAAAATATTTAGTGATGCGGCGTGCGTATTACTTTACTATAATATGTTTATATGCTTAAAATTTTAGTGACGTAAATAATTATTACCGTAACGTCACAATTTTCAGGAAAATTTCAACACCATATCGACACACTTTTCATATCAGTTATTTCCCACGGTTTATTATGTAGGTATTCAGGCTACTGGGCTTAGAAAGATATCGGTAGTTATATCTATAGGTACTTATATTATAATGAAAGGAAAGTTTTGTATATTTGTAACGAATAAACTCAAAAACTACTGGTCCGATTTCAAAAATTCTTTCACTGTTAGAATGCTACATTATCCTGACTAACTTAAGCTGTATTTTATATAGGTTCCTCGCGAGCAAAGCCGCGAGAGGAAACTAGTATTATATATATTGATTCTGATAACTAGTAGGAACAAACTTACCATTGGAGTTGACCTCTTTGAGCGCACGGCGATGCAGAGACAAGCCCTCCAGTTGGTCAGTCCTGGGCGCGGTGGTGAGGCAAGACAGCGGCAGGGCGGCCGGCATGATGCCTATCGCGAAGAACTCGTGCTGCAGCAACTTGTCCACCGACGGCCGGCGCGCGGGGTTGGACTGCAGTTGCAGTACGATCATCGACGCCGCCGGCTTACGGAGCGATGACGGGATCCTGAAAGTAACGATTGATGTGCTTATTCATAGGTTCACACAGAATTTTACAGAGAATACGAATTTGAACTTTCTAAAATTTTTGCCTAAATCATATCTGAACATCTGATAATGATTAAATTATTTTTCTATTATCTGGATTTGAAGAGCTTGAAGAACATATTATAGGTTTTTGTAATATTTTATAAAATTGATTTTTGAACTAAGTAGGTACTTAATATTAACTATTTGCACTATTTAGCAATTGAACCATGTAGAGATAGATCAGTCTAAAAATGCACGCCTCTCCAATGTATTTCCAATGTACATATTTACCTCTACATTCGGTACAAGCACAAGTGGAGGGGCGTGCATTGTTAGACTGAATCATCTCTACCTACCTATTTATTCATTGTTTGTAATGGCCTTCAGTGAGCTGAAATGTTTCTTGATGTACATATTATGGAGGAACTAAGGTAATATAAGGAAGTTTCCGGTTCTTCTTACAGTGTCGCATCTAGAGACAGACTGAGATGACTTGGCGCGACGCATTAAACGGTTGATGTGACGAAGGATCTGCGTAAGACGATTTGTAGGGCAAACTGTGACGCCCAGAAAGTGGTTGGGAAACTGTTACGGTTTTTGCCGATCAACTAGCTAGATGAAAAAAACCATGTTAATTAATCAATGACTCTATGAAAAAGGCATATAATTCGTCAAAGCTTGCGGCATGAAATTACGGAATAAACGGACATACCGGTGAAACCATTGAAATTAATTACGTCACAAATTCACAATGAATTTACACAAAAGCTTTGATCAATGTGTGAACACTAACATTTAAGTAGGTATGTAAGGTACCAGTCCGTCACCAACACATAACAAAATACCTTCGAACATCGGAAAAGCACACGTTCTACATGACATATTATCATTAATCATTCATTCATAATCAGTAGGTACAAATATTTCATATTGGTATTTCAAATTTTATAGCCACTTTCAGTAATTAATTATCTACCTAGTAATTAGTGTTCAGCTAAACCGAAATGAATAGTTGTAGTACACGCGTCGTCATTTTCTGGTTTAAGATACATAAGTACCTACCTACTTAATTTCTCAAAAACAGCAAATTCACATAAGTACCCCTTAGTTAGCTCTACATTAAGCAAATGTAAAGCTAACTCTTACTCTATGACTAAGCAAAACTTTAAATTGATTAACTAACAAAAGTGGGTAGGTAGCTATGTCACTAAAAAGAAAAAAAAAATGTGATGAAGAATGTGTCTGTGCGTGAACAATAGATACGGTCGCTCGTCTATGATGCGGAGCGAGCCCAACTGGAAGTGGCATGCGAAAAAAGTGCAATTAAAAAATGTTCTCTTTGACTGATTGAAGTGTTTACTTACATGTACCTATTTTTGTAAAAAGTTGACATCGATTTGGCTTTTTTAATATCTTTTACTTACTCATGTCTTAGAATATCTACCATGTTTTGTATACTAGGCCTATTTACCTGTTGTAGGATTGTAATACTGAGTTTTGATGTCAGCTGAAAATAAGTACCTACCTACTTAATTGTTTTAATTTAAATTTTGCAACGATAGTAACTAACGCATATTCTATTAACCTAATTTTTCATTCTTATTAAAATACCTAATGCCTGAGTAATCAATCGTCAATCGAGATGACTTTGCAAATAGTGAAAATTGCTGTTAAGTAGACGTAACATTGACCTAGATAACTGTATTAAAATAATTTAAGCCGTGTGCATTTCCGATGGCCGGGGTACCTCCGTGTTATCCACCTGTATTGCAGTTTCAGTGTGTTATCGTCAGCGAGGGCGCGCGCATATCTCCCACCCACTGTATTCCACGGGCCCCCCAAACATACGCGCATGGCTAGTCTTACACCCTCACTAATGTACAACAAAATACACATTATTACACATTATAAAATACTAGCTTCCACCCACGGCTTCGCCCGCGTGGTACCTTGAAAAACAAAAACAAATCTATCACGCGGGAACCTTAAATTTTTCCGGCATAAAATGTAGCCTATGTGTTATTCCAGACCATAATCTATAGCTGTGCCAAATTTCATTCAGATCCGTTCAGCCGTTTTAGCGTGAAAGAATAACAAACATACATACAAACATACATACAAACATACATCCATCCATCCATACATTCTTTAAAACTTTCGCGTTTATAATTATTTAAATTATAAAAAATTAAAACATTAGTAGGATCTCTTAGGGCCAAGGGTACTGAAAACTCAATAATATGACTCACTGGCTTAGGTACTAATGGTTTCAAATAATATAAAGTTTGTCCTACCTGTATTCACACTGCTTGATCCTCTTGTAGGTATCTTTGAGTGTGGAGGTCTCAAAGGGTGGTTTTCCCACAAGAAGTGTGTACATAATGCATCCCAAACTCCAGATATCCACTTCAAAGGAATGCCCCTTCTTTGTCAGTATCTCTGGCGCAATGTAGTTTGGTGTGCCACATAGTGTTTGCTTCCTCTCTCCTAAGTAGGTAATTACACTCATTAGATGTTGTGCTTAACTTTTGTAACAGAGTTCCTAAGGCACCTGTTATTATTGTGCTGGTATAGCTATTCAAAGATTAAGTAATGGTTATGAAATGGTAAGAAAGGTTGGTGAATAAAAATAACTTACAGACACATCAACTTCCAGTACTTTTTGAAATTTTTTATTTTTGCTGACCTCACTAAACATGGGATTTGGGATACCAGCAGAATGATGATAATTATATTTTTTTTCTGATGGAATTATGGACTGATGTTATAGAATAAAATCATTAACTGTTTACCTTCATACTCAATCCTGGCAGCCAGCCCAAAGTCTCCTATCTTCACACAAAGTTCATCATCAAGAAACAGGTTTCCTAACTTCAAGTCTCGGTGAATAATACGCTTGCTGTGGAGATACTGGACCCCAAGTAATATTTGGTGCATGTAAAACCTTGTTTCTGGCTCTGTGATCGCTTTTCTACGTTTGTGTAGTTCCATCATTGACTAGGGAGAAAAATATATATTTTTTACACATAAAAATAGAAAAGTTAGCGTTCTCAGTTAAGTATGTCACACTAAACAAAATGATAATCTAATGTTTCTGGAATCTGGACAGATTACTACTACTAATTCATGTCACCAGTTTTTTCAAATCAATATGGTGAAAGGTTAATTATTTGTGCCACAGGAACATGATGCTTTTTTGCACCATCACTAATTTGTAGGTTCAAAGGTTGTAAAGAAAATATAGCAAACATTGATGAATGGCCATGTTCTATATATTCTGGTTCAAGGGCAAGTAAACTAATAAAATGATACCTACTACAAAACTTATTATGATAAAATTTTTCCTCAAATGACTTTAATAGAAATACCTATTTGAATTTGCATTTTTATAGACCATTTGAGAGTTAATAAAAAAAATGTAGCCTTAAAAATTGTGAAAAATGTTTTACTTATTTTACTGGATTAGACATCTTTGTTTGGAAATGGAATTTCTAAAAGGTTTATAGGTACTTACCCTTCGTTTGCACAGTTCAAGTATGATGTATATATTCATGGAGTCCTCGAAGAAGCTGTGAAAGTTGACAATATGCTTGTGAAGCAGCGATCGGTGGATGGAGATCTCTTGAGCCATCTTCTCTTTCTGACTGGACTTCACCATTAGTTTTTTGGAGACTATTTTGCCAGCATAAATCTGGTTGTTTGATATGGCTTGTATCTCGTAGCATTTTGCAAAGCCACCCTTAAATTATAACAATAGTAATATAGTTAAAGTTTTGCTGCCATGTCATTAGCACTCTCAAGTCCATAGTAATAAACGCGTGAAGAACATTTTGAATACGTTAACAGGTGGTCTAAAAAAATAGCACCTGCTTTACCAATTTTTAGGTCAAGGAATTTGAATGTAACTGCTTGTTTTGAACAAAATAATCTGTTGTCTAGGAATGTAAAGAAATTTGGAGATATTTTCAGTGATTATCTACTGTAATGAACTCTGACTACGAGGGCATTACACTTTCGCGTAACGGTCATAAAATTAACAATTTATTTTACGACATTTCTGGCAATGTTAAGAACTTTATACATATCATGTGATTAACTACATACATTAGTATGTTTGATGCAAACCTAGAGTTAGAAGAACAATACAGAAAAGCTTGTACATACCTTTCCAAAGAATCGTAACCTCTGGTAGGTGTTGTTTGTTTGAGGATCGTGTATAATCTCCGGAATTTCTTTCTTTTCGTCTTCTTTGATCGACGTCATTTTAAACTATCTTAAAAATAATAAACTAAAGTCAAATAAATGTAACAATTAAAAAAGATTCAGTACAATCGATTGTTGACAAATTTATAACTCCACAAAAGAGATTTCAAACGGCCATACGTTTGATTTAAACTTTGAAGTCTGTTTGCATTTGAACGGTTTTTGATGCGCCAATCACAAGCCAGTAAAATCTTCCAATGCTGCCATGTCAAAGTTTAAAATTTTACCATAGATTGTTATAAAAAAATTATACTGCAGTTGGTGGGTCTACACTCGCTCGACCGACAGGCTTGCTGACGAAATCCTAAATATTATAAACGCGAAAGTTTGTAAGAATGTATGGATGGATGGATGTATGTTTGTTACTCTTTCAAGCTAAAACGGCTAAACAGATCTGAATGAAATTTGGCACAGATATAGATTATGATCTGGAATAACATACACATAGGCTACATTTTATCCCGAAAAATGAACGGTTCTCGTGGGATAGCGATGTTTTTGTTTTTCTAGGTATCACGCGGGCGAAGCCGCGGGCGGAAGCTAGTTGTATTATATTCCTACTAAATTATTATAAACGCGAAAGTTTGTAAGAATGTGTGGATCGTAGACAGTGTCTACGGTGTGGATGTATGGATGTCAGAATGTAAGGATGTCAGGATGTAATCTTCGACCGAAAGATCTCTCAATCGAAAGATCAATCTTCGATCTTGTTTGATTGAGAACGTGTTGTGGAAGTTTCTTTCAGTTCATTCACTGGCGGGAAAATTTAAACTAACTCGAGGTTGAAAAAATTATGTTGATAACAAAACAACTGAACGATGAATAATAATTATCCGTCCGTATGAAGTATCTGTTCTTCTCATGCTTCAAAGTAAGTACCTACTCGGTAATTGATGACGTGCACCTACCTGCGTAGCTTCGGGACTAGTAGATAGGTTTCTCCACAAGGACCTAACCCAATATCTACCTAACCTACCGCAAAA
This sequence comes from Cosmorhoe ocellata, assembly GCA_963675405.1. Lineage (NCBI taxonomy): Eukaryota > Metazoa > Arthropoda > Insecta > Lepidoptera > Geometridae > Cosmorhoe > Cosmorhoe ocellata. The sequence continues at coordinate 8,709,951 of OY776246.1, read as the reverse complement.
GGTTTTCCTGTGGTTTTGCTATGACTATGACTTACAGAAAAATTAAAATGGTCCTGCTAATAGGTCGCCCTAAAAAGTTAGATATGACTCAAGATCTACCTACATTAGTAAGTACCTAGTTAGTACGTACGACATAGCAGGGGAACACCAATAAACTAAGTACCTGTAGCTGTCTACATAGGTCGGCGTAATAGGTACGTCTAGCTAGAGTAGGTATTTCATGAAAGCCTGCACACAGTCTAGCTTGGTTAGTAGGTAGGTTGGTAGATACCTATCAATGCACAATAGTAGAGTAAATACGTAGTAGTTAGGTTTATTAGTAGGTATGTCTATATATTACACCTACTTATTTATGCTATATAAAATAAATAGGTATTTAATGATAAGCGTTTTTCCACAGTATCTACCTACCTCCCTACGTGAGTAAACATCATGGTGTAGTGAGACGACGAAAAGTCATCCATTCAATAATCCCTAAAATGTTGTAGTACCTTACCTAGGGTTAGTGTCGGTATGACGTACCAAGTAAACAAAGCAATGAGTTTTGTTCAGTGTAGGCAAAAATGCTTAGGAAGCCAATAATGTGACGGTACCTATCTACTTGCATGACGTATCTTGTGGTTCCTGTTGGTACCTTTAGCTGTAGGTTGTACACAATAATATTGATAATATTAACTTAATAACTATATAAGCATTTGCAATTGCAAAAGGATATCAAACGTAGCCGAGGAACGGTCGCGAGCGTTTCCCATAACAGTTTTACTGTGGGGAAAAAAATAGCTCAATAAAATGGAGTCATTCAAAAGTATCGTGGTCATAATCAGTGTTTTTCTGATGATCAGTGTTAGTGGAGGTCCAGCGCGGCGATGGTTAACCACCGATGAATGTAAGTACTTAGCTGCCTACTAACCTATATAAAAATAGTTATAAAACATAGTCAAAAAACTGCCTGATGCACTACTAACTGACCTGATAGTTACCTACCTATCTACATGCTCTACCATCTCAAAACTTCACTGTCCCCTCCTTCACAACTGTTTCTGGATCTTCGGCATCCAAATCATTTCCAATTATTGTTTTCTTACGACGAAACTGAAACTGAAACCGATGTAATCTTTCAGCAGTTTCTGTCTTGGTTTCCTATGTAACTTAGCTCATACGACAGTGAGCTAAGTTATATCCCAGGTTATATATCGGATATCCCGCGATAAACTGCTCTGATTGGCCAGAAGGCTCCTTTGGAGAACAAGTTGGCCGAGGTCAGGAAATGTTTGGCCGTCGTCTAGGATACTGCTGGTAAAATTAGATCAAGGTCTCCGATACCTGATTACGTGTCCTGAATTCCGAAATGTTCCGTGAGCTATTTTCGTTGTTATTTGGTTTCTTCTACCTATTATGGTACTATGGCCATCATTTTATCTTCACTTCAATAAGGTAGTAGAGATGATTCAATCTAAAAATGCAGCCCCCTCATCTTGTACTTGTACCGTAGGTATGTAGAGGAAATACAAATGATTGGCGTGCATTTTTAGACTGATCTACCTCTACCTATAATAGATAAAAACAAACATCATTAAACATAATTAGGGTTGAGTAGGTAGGTACCTAGATATTTCATAATGAAACCTACTCAAACCTTGGCAGTACAAAGTAATCAATTACATTGGTAGGTAAATTAAGTAAGTGCATTTATTCATTAATTAAGTATTCAATTAGGGAGGTGTATTTACGCATTCGAATCAATAAATCTTTCCCGCAGTGGATAACCATATAAGCCCTGCAGACCTTCGAGATTTTCTGCAAATGTTTGACATCCAGTCTACCACCACTCTTCGCTCCAACCTGGACTCGGATACCGCTGATATTGAGCCTGTGAGTATGTTTTCGTCAGCTGGTACTGTCACGATTGGAGAGTTACTCATTATCACGTCTCTCAATATTGCATTGAGTTGTTTATGTTGGGACACAATTTCGCAAAAATTCAGTTGCTAAAATTCGAGGTAACACAAACGAGAACCGACTTCTTTTGTCTCACGTTCTTTTGTTCGCATTAGACATGCTTTATAATAACTTAGTTATATAATTTTGTCTGACTCTATGTACCTACTTTTTAGGACGATTTGCCGGAACTGCAGGTTCCAGAGCTGGTGGATTGCTTCGGCCTGGGTTCTGTTTCTCGATCCTTTATGAAATTCCTTAACATGAAGCCGGATGATTCCGAATCGATCAACACCCATTTCTACTTTTCATCGAGGAAAAACCCTAGGAGGATTCAGGTAAAGAAGAAAAAAAAGTTGTCTATAGAAGTTTTGCCAAATTTTTGGTACTTATTTGAATGTTTTGAAGTCAAGGATTTAAAGATAAAAGTTTTCGTAGGTTTACCCAGGAGAACAGTTTGGTCTGGATTGGGTCGACTTCAAGCCAACTAGAAAGACAGTTATGATTGTCCACGGATTCATGAGTCACAGCAACGCTTCTTGGGTTAGCGACATGACAAGGGCTTTCCTTGAATGGGTATGTTATCTTCTATCGTATACGTACTATAACTTAACGAGTCTCTCCTATTCTTTTTCTCTTCTTACTTTGCTTCTACTCTAGTAGAAAATCTATCGAGATCTAATAAGAGTGTATATCCAGGGTGACGTGAACGTGATTGCTGTAGACTGGAGTGGCGGTGGCAACACTTGGAAGTATTGGCGTGCGGTCGCAAACACTAGGAGGGTTGGATCTGATATTCACAAGTAAGTTTAACTCCTCTGCCTAAAATCATAAGGTCTTTATTAAAAAGACAGAAAATTAACGTATTCATGGTTTTCAGGTTCTTCCTTCAGCTGATCAGAGAGACTGACGCTAAAACAAAGGACTTTCATTTCGTCGGACACAGTCTCGGTGCTCACATCGCTTCGTTCGCTTCACACCTTCTTGGAGGAGTGTCTAGAATTACTGGTGAGGTTCTATTCTGATCTTCTTAGTCAGAATTCTTAGTTAGAAATCTCTTTAGTCTTTTAGATAGATGTGATACTATTTACAGTTTTGTTTTAGCTGTTTTCTTTACATCATCATGATCTTCCTGCTCTTTTCCCACGTTATGTGGGGACGGCATAACATGTGATCTTCTTCCATTTCCCTCTATCATTTGTCATCTCAGTACTCACTCCTTTCTTACCCATGATATCTTTCACACACACATTCATCTTACTTTACAAAAAAGGCAAATATGACCACGACTGTAATTTCCAGGTTTAATAGATTTGTTCTCAGATCTTTGAGGATATCTAAAGGGGGTAGTCAGGGACACAAACAGGTGGCAACTCTATCAATGAAGGAGTTTTAGTTTTCAATGTCTTTTCATAGGTTTGGACCCGGCTCAACCATGTTTCGCGACAGCCAGCGACGTAGAAAAACTAGACGCGTCAGATGCTGATTACGTCGACATCATTCACACTAACGGTCGAATGCTAAAGAAGATTGGCTTCGGGATGCCAGAACCCATGGGTAAATATAGCCTTTCCATTTACTTTATGAACAACTTGCGTAATTTATATCGCGCCGAAACTCGAATTATCATTTGTGTCTCTTTTCAAATCGTTTTTGTTATATACTATTTCATATTAAATCTAAATTATTACACTTTTCATTAACAGGACACGCTGACTTCTACCCTAACGGCGGGTTAAGGCAACCAGGTTGCATAACCAACAACAGTTCCATGTGGTCGCGAATGATTTCGTCTACAAGTAAGAGGATTTTCTATTTGCGACAGTTGATCTAAGCTATCTTCTTTGTTTTCTTTTTTAATAAGGATGGGTTTGTCTCTTTAGAGATCATTTTGGGGAGTTGTATTGACAGTTAATATTGTTTCAGAACTCCAGCAGGCAGTGTGCAGTCACGGCCGAGCCTATGTCCTCTTCACAGAATCACTGATAAACGGAAACTGCTCTTTTCAGGCCCACAAATGGGACTTATCGTACAAAGGGTATGTATTTAATGCTTAATCATGTTAACCACTAGTTATATTTATTCAAATTTGGTGAAATTGACCAACTTGATAAACTTGATCAATTTTATTTCAAAGATCGTTCACAATAGCGAAAAGAAGGCATAAAATCAACCAATAGAGTCGTAACCAAATTGTGCGAAAATGACTGTGATGTGATTTGACCTGATTCTATTGGTTAATTTTCAACATCTCACCATTCGGCTTTGGTGGCTACTTGTCTTTATGGTTTTACCCATCAATGTTCTGAATGTATATCTAAACCTCGGTCTGATTCTAACCGTTCTTTGGAACCAGTGTGGCGAAAGGATTAAAGTGCGCAACAGAGGCTACTTTCGAGTACCTTACCTTGTCAGGTTTGGGGTCTACGGCGTAGACCCCACGTAGCTACAGTTTCTAGTAGCTATCTTTGTAAATTATTAGTTTTAGCCCGAGTCTTCGCTTGCGTGGCACCTTGTTAAATTATAACCTATGTACTATTCCACACTATAACCTATCTCTGTGGCAAATTTCACCCAGATACGTTCAGCCGTTTCAGCGTGATCGAGTAACAAACATCGTTCCATCCAAACTTTCGCATTTATCCTTAACTAGCTTCCTCTCGCGGCTTTGCTCGTGAGGTACCTACATAAAATATAGCGTATGATACTCAGGGATAACGTAGCATTCTAACGGTGAAAGAGTTTTTGAAATCGGACCAGTAGTTTCTGAGTTTATTCGTTATAAATAAAAATATAAAAATAAAAAAAACTTGAGAGGTGTCAAGGGACACCCGGATGGAACGAAGTTCCTTTCGATTAATTTGTGAGAGAGAGAGAGACAGACAGAGAATCATGCGCACGCCGCACGGTATACAACTATAGCAAAAAGTGTCGTGACAACTTTTCGTGAGAATTTTTTCCGTCTAGCCCCCTTTCACAACGCGCGATAAGGAACTTCGTTCCAATAAAACTTTCCTCTTTATAACATTAGTATAGATTTAGATATAGATTTTTATAAGGATTCATGTTTTATTTTACTCTTTTATTTCAGAGTGAACACAAGTCTGAACGGAAGCTGCGATTTGCAACATTCGTGTGCCGAGATGGGCATCAGAGCGATCGGCGACTCCCCTTCTCGAAGGGCGAAGGGACAGTACATCCTACTCACTACTGATAAGGAACCTTATTGTGGTGAGTTCAATATCAACGTCAGCCTACCTATTTATATTCATGTATAGTCCGAAACAAGTTGTGAGAATTAATCTTATACCTGTAAATGAGCAATTCTTGTGTATATATATATATATATATATATATATATATATATATATTCTGAATCTCGGAAACGGTTCCAACGTTTTCATGAAATTTAGTATGCAGGGGGTTTTGGGGGCGATAAATCGATCTAGCCAGGTTTCATTTTCAAAAAAACACAATTTACCAAAAAAAAAACGCGTCTGAGACTGTCAAAAGTGTTTTCTTGTTTGATTCATTTCTAAAGCACCGTACTCACATTCGGTATTACTCGATACTTTTACTCCAAAACGAGTAGGTAAATATTAACGTGTGGACTGCAAAACTCACAGCTTGAAGGCTCCCATCTAGTAGTAATCCGCATCAAATGTAGGCTCGACATGATAGCTCGATCGAGCAAAACTGTATGTGAGTACGGAGCTTAAGACTTTCATGCCGCTACCACACGTTGCCTGTAGCTCGCCGAGCAACGTCCAACATGTGTAGCCAACATTGTTTGTAGAGGCTTGCGTAGGCTTGCCGAGGTTTTTACTGTACGCAAGCGTAAAGGTCCATATTCTTTGATTAGGACTAAAACAGTATGAATCAGTGAATTTTTCCATTGAATCGTGCTTCGAGCGTAGGTAGTGCGAGATAAAACATTGGATTCCTATTATTTCCGGTGAATCGCGCATTTATCACAAAGTTCATGAGTTGATTTGAATGCCATGTCAAGTTTAATGAGATAATATTGATACTTATTTTTAGTTTATTATAATTAGCGTTTTTTTGTGATAGCGGCGATGGGCTTACAACCTGTCACGTAAGAAATACATTATGCCGTAATAATAAGTATCGTTCTTGATTTAAAGTTAAGATACTGTACCTACTTATCTAATTTAGTTATTTTTTCAATTTTTGTACAAATAATAGTATGACAAGGAGGGCTTAATGCCAAAGGGCATTTCTACCAGTTAAACCAACCTGGTTATGAGACTTCTTTGTAAAGTTTTCAAGTTTTTCCAATTTCTACACTAATATTATAAAAAGGAAAGATTTGATTGTTTGTTTGTTTGCATTGAAGAATTGTTCCGAAGCTACTGGACTGATTTCAAAAATTATTTCACCAATGTGTAGAATGAATTGCTATATTTTATGTAGGTACTTTGCGGGCGACGTCGCGAGCGGAAGCTAGTATAAACGTATAATTTTTAAACAACTAGACCGATTTCAATTTTTTTTGTGTGCGTAGAATTGGGTCTCTAAATAATTTAGATTCACAACTGGACTCTGGATCCGGCAAGTGATTTTTTTTTATTTTTAACCAACGTTCGAGCAGACGTCTGTTGGGTCCGCTAGTATAGTATACATATAACTCGATTAGGTATACTTTCGATTTTTTTTTGTTCTGTGTTCATCTGCTATCAGTCATTAGACTATGAGCAGGTTTGTTGCAAGTGATTAGGCATTTAAGAGTACCGCTCCAGTGACCGTTATCTTTTCGTTTCTTGCTTCATGGTCCATCCAGTTCCAACTTTCGATATATAGCGATGTATAGTTTTCAAACTATCCCTTTGTCTGTATTATAGTATCGGCGAGTGAGCGTCAGCCGCCGGTAGCTGAGCTGCTACAAGACCTGCGACACTTCCAGCGCCAGATGTCTACTACAAGGACCCTGGACGGATACGCAGATCCTGACATGGTGGAAGAGCGATCCATCAAAACCACCACGGCTCGAAGCTGGTTCTCTAAGTGGTTCGGATAATTTTATATTTTTTAGTTTTAAGCTTAGGTATAATAAAATAGATTACAGATTTTTTAGTTTGGACTTTTTTATGCACTTAGTTAGGTATGCGAGTAGCTATTGTACAATATTCTATGCTTATTTTTATTAGTTATAGGTACACATAATTGTTTCTAATGCAATATTTTCTTGCCATACATTAAATACATAAATATCATTCTATTCAATTAATCAATTTAATTTAATTTCTCTAATAATGCATCTATATGTTTAGTTAGTGGTGTATGTAGATGAGCAGATATATAACTATCTAGATAAATATATTAACATATTGAAACTACAGAACATTTACTGATATACATACTCGAAGGTCTATAATAATATATTTATAATATTTTATATATAACGAAAATGTCTTATAATGGTACAATTTCTAATGTAGCTCATGATATGGTATTGTTTCGTATAGGTATTGGCAGCAGCACTTGGGAACTGGGACCGATATATTGATACTCTGCTTTGAATACTTTCTGATAGCTATTATTGAATCTATAGTTTTGATATTGAAACTGTTTGTATGGTACGAGTAGTATGAGAAATCAAAATTAACGGTTTTCAAGGAAGTTACAGCTTTATATTGAAAAATGGAGAAGCGTGCTCAAGTGCTATTGTTACCTGAATATAGAATGTAGTCTTTATAAGACATTTTTACCTCAATTAAATATTTCAATGTTAACTTTTAATGTCACATAAATATAATTTTGTTACAACGAACTGATTCACATGTATTTTATATCATAGTGTATATATTATACTTAGATATTTCTGTAAATAAAGTGTTCACTTATTCGTAAAAAATCAATAATATTAATATAATTCATTTAGATATTTCACGATCTTGTTTGCTACCAGTATTCTGATATGTAACCTTATTATTAGTATTAGACGGGTATTTATCGCGTTTAAATTACTTTATATTTTCCCGACGTTTCTAATACTAATAATAATGTGTTCAGATCGCGTAAGTTTAAAAGTACATAATGTAACCTATTAGCTATGTCGTGCAGATCTGATAGGTACCTACATGTTTTTAATATAAGTACCTAGGTGCTCAATTGTAATTTAAATAAATAATGCCATAATATAAGTGGAACTAATTATTCACCCGATAACCTTATACCAACTTATTAAAAAGCTTTTAAAGTTATTGCTATGAATAATATCTGTTTTTTTTAATTCATTACTTTGAAAACGTTTTTAGATAGGACAAGTCTAGAATTTCAAATAAGAAATCATTAGTGCTTATAATTGTGTAAGTAGGTAAAATATGAAAGTGCTTAAAAAACATACTAAATATTCAATTAGAGTTGGTAGAAAATTAAAAAAGAGATTTTTATATTTCGGCCGAAACAGCGGTCTTCACGGATTTAACCATTTGTTTGGAGAAAATGTTATTATGCTGGCAAGGTACGACTTTTGATTAATTAACCTAAGACTGGGACTATGTAGCTAAAGCTAAAAACTAGATTTTGGTCAAGAGCAAGGATTTAGGTTTATAATTTTAGAACGTAATGGACAATACAGTAGGTATAGTTGGCTCAACGAACCTAGGCATTCGTGAAGTTAGCCGCAAGAGCTGCGCAGTATCGTTTTTCGGGAGAAATTGGAGGTAAGAGGAGGAGGGGAAGGAACTGTACATGCGCAAACTCGCACCTGTGGCTAACTTCACGAATGCCCAGATCCGTTGGATGCCATATTATATCCTAGGACATTTGAAAGGTGCTTAAAACACATCGGTCTGATAAAATCGGCGATCGAGTTGTGAAATTGCAATACCGAAATAATGTGTTTTTTAAAACTTTGTAGAATCTTTTGGCTGATCGTGCTTGTGCTATCCAGCGTTTGTCTCTACCTCCTGATAGTGCCACTGATAAAGGCAGATGGACGAATCTACTTTGCACCCGACACCAGATACTTGGAATGGATAACTTCCTTCCCCGCTGTCACTGTCTGCGAGCAAACGAACATCAAATTCTCACAGAAGAAATTTATTGAACTATATCGTAATATTTATTTTCACTTTATCATCATCGTTTTCACATAATACTAACCTAGACATCTACACTAATATTATAAATCTAGACTAATATTATAAAGAGGAAAACTTTGATTGTTTGTTTGTTTGTTTGAAATGAATAGGCTCCGAAACTACTGAACCGATTTGAAAAATTCTTTCACTGTTGGGAAGCTAAATTATCAGCGGGTGACATAGGCTATATTATATTTTCAAAAAAATTAGGGATCCTTACCAAAACTTCGATAATGTAACCCAAGGTGTAAAAAAATTATCTAAAATATTCTTTACATCGCGTGCGCTGCGAAAACTATTGACGATAGAATAAAATGATGTACTACGACTTTGTAGAACACATCATTATTTACAAAAAGTGTCGCGATAGCATATTTATGTCCAACTATTATAGTTATGCCACAATAAGAGTTCTTTTATTTTAACATTTTAATTGAAGGCTACTCTTAGAAAAACGCTCTTTATTTGTATCTTAGTATTAATCCTTATCAAAATAAATCACATCATGTTCTAGACTGCTTCAATACCTTTATACAGCTTTTTGAATTACTCAATTCGGGCATTCCATGCGAAAGATACCACGAAATTAAAAATGTAAGTATTAGAATAAAGTTGCATGAGAGCCTCACCCTGCTCTCGGCTAGCTTTATGCAATGTAGGGGTCACTGGGTGTACGCCGTACGGGAGGGGAGTCAAAGTGAAAAAATAGCAAAAAAAAATAATATGATCACGACTGTAATCCCCGGGCTCGGTAGATATCTTCCTCAGATCTTTAGTTACTAAGTAACTATTATATCTTTGAGGATATCTAAAGAGGGCAATCAGAGGTACTTCCAAACATGACATTTGGTACATGCCCACATGTTGCACAGTAGTTAGTATTCCGTACGTGACAGGTTGCAAGCCCATCGCCGCTTATAAGAATACACACCTTCGAATTTTTGATTCTAGGGTATGCCGGTTTCCTCACGATGTTTTCCTTCACCGTTTAAGAGCACTGGCATTGCGCACATACATTTTTCGAATGGAAAAACTCATTGGTGCACAACCAGGTTTGAACCCACGATTTCGGATCGTGAGGCCGGGGTGCTACCACTGCATCACCAGCGCTCTTCTAAAAAAAGTTCACTAAAATAATAAAAGTAAAACTTTCTATATAAATTCTTTCTTTAAAGAAGAGTATCATGGTTATGTGTGTATTATAATTTTGAATTTTGTTTTTTTTTTAAATTTGAGAGCTCTGGTGGTGTAGTGGTAGCACCCTTGCCTCACGGTCCGAAGGTCGTGGGTTCAAACCTGGTCGTGTACCAAAGAATTTTTCCATTTGAGAAAATTATGTGCGCAATGCCTGTGTTCTTAAACGGTGAAGGAAAACATCGTGAAGAAACCGGCATACCCTGGAACCAAAAATTCGAAGGTTTGTTTTATATGTTAGTATTCTTATAAGCGGCGATATCGAGTCAAATATCATGTTTGGACGTGCCTCTGAGTGTGAGTACCCTCTTTAAATATCCTCAAAGATCTAAGAAACTAGAGATCTGAGGAGATATCTACCGAGCCTGGGGATTACAGTCGTGACCATGTATGTATATATAAATACCCGTGCGAAGCCGAGGCGGACTGCTAGTAGTTATATGTATATTTAATTAAACTACCGCATGAAAGATTATTATGAAAGTTCAGAAATAAACATGGTCCTAGTATCGGCCCCTGAGGTACTCTTTTCCGTGAATGAATTTTCTAACATAAATTCTATGGTAGGCAAAGTGGCACTGGCTATGAATTTCGTATCAAAAGCATCTCTTAGGTTTTTTCAAATGTTTTTGCTGACTACTTTTTAATTTATAGCGAAGCTACTAAGCCCTTTACCGTACGCCCACCAGCGGTATCTGACAGAACTACTGTATGGCCGTGGCACTTGCTCCCGTGCTCTGTGTTCCCCATGTGGAGAGTTTATACCTTGCGATGTTCCCTGGCGAAATGTAATGGAAAATGTTGGTATTTATACCTAAAAAAATACTCACGCATGCATTCATTTTGCTCGTATGTTGTTTTGCCTCGCAACGTCATAAATTTTCCAAGTTGCTGATTCAATATTTAGTTTAACTAGATTGATGATACTGATCTTCCGTCATTTTATTTATTCATCAATTTTCAATTCAGCATGTTCATTAGTATTGCGTATGTATTGTTTGAGTAGGTATACTAATGATAAGTCATAATCACTATAATCAGCTGTTAGAGAAGTCATTAGTCAACATTTTCTAACCACTTTCACTGAGTATCACTTCTCTAGAAGGAGGTTTATGTACCCATATTAATTTTTAACGAATCACTTCTATAAACACTCTCAGGTTCACAAGAAATGCGAGGAATTATTATCCAATTGCGCTTACAACGGAGTTGAGTTCCCATGCTGTGAGACCTTTCTTCCAGCTGACTCTGAACACGGACCTTGCTTCACTTTCAACGCATTACAGAACATGTACGTGCAACTGAACTGAATTTAACGAAAATGTGCCATCATTGCTTGATAAGATAAAACTGTTTTGTAACAGATTATCGATAAGATCAACTTGGTTGAGCGATGGTTACTTAGAGTAAATTGAGGTTTTAATTTGCTAAACCTTACATTATGTTTATTCTATACTAGCTTCCGCCCACGACTTCGCCCGCGTGATACCTTGAAAAACTAAAACATTGCTATCCCACGGGAACCGTACATTTTTTCGGGATAAAATGTAGCCTTTGTGTTATTCCAGACCATAATGCCAAATTTAATTCAGATCCGTTCAGCCGTTTTAGCGTGAAAGAGTAACAAACATACATCCAGACATCCAAACAAACTTTCGCGTTTATAATATTAGTAGGAAGTAGGATACCTACAACAGTTACAAAGTACCTATACTGCTTAACGGTAGAGTTCCATCTGCTCTATACTCTCTATACTCTACCGTTAAGCAGTATACTAGGCTAGAATGATGTTAGATGATCCATGACATCTAATATTACAGGGAATATACAAAGAAACCGTTGTATGATGTGAATAGAACAACTGGATCCGGAGTACTGACATTCCGAATCCTATCTGACGCTGATGTGAGTTCCACTGGTAGAGTACAACAACAATAAAAAAAATTACAAATAAAAGAAAGTGAAAACGCATCAGGTGATGATGATAAATCATAAACGAATTTATTTTAGGTTTCTCTCCACAGTAACGAAGAATTAGTAACTAAAGATATGAGTGAAAAAACCAAATTTGCCCTTCATTTACTGAACGCAAATACTTTTGAGGTATTATTTTCTGTCGTCGAAATAAAAAACGATCCCGCTTTATTCAATGAAGACATAGTTCATCGAAAATGCAGATTTATCAATGAAATACCTGACGATAAGATTCATACATATTCGGTAAGTAGGTACAGGATTTACATCCTACTTATTACTACGAGTATAACAAATACGGACCTCTGACTGTTGAGGCGCACTTTAATCCTTTCACCACTCTGGTTCAAAACAACTAGTGACACAATAAGAAGAAGACTATATCAATGAGGATTACAACCTCACTCACAAGGTTGTATATACCTACTCGTTATGTTTGTTTACATTATTAGTTATGTTTCACGCCATAACCACTGAACGGATTGGTAAGAGGCAAGCATGTAGTTAATGTAATAATGCCTGGAATAAAATTATACTTAGTCAACTTTTTCAGAGTCAATGTTTCTGAATTAAGTGTTACTTGGGGTATAACGCGTGTGTAACTACGGGCGGAATATAGTTTTTTTTTATATAATATTTTTTTTTTTTTTTTTTTTTAATATTTTTTTTTTTTTTTAATATCTTTTTGGAATGGGAACCAGCAAATCTAAGCATTCATTTTCAAAAGCACCGTTTCAGTTATGTTTCCTTTCAGGTATATTCACATGGCGCATGTAGTTTGGCTGTAAATACTAAACATTTATTAGAGCACTGTGGCTGTGTATCACCATTGCGAGACTTTTCGTGTAAGTTATACACTCTCTTACTGTTATGTTACTCTTGAGAATATTGTAAAGCTCCTTATAACCGTATTTTGTATGAAAACAATCGTAACCTAAAAAGTACCTTTGCTACTAAGTCATCAGAAAAGCAGGATACACCATACTAAAATGAGCTTTAGTGCAATAAAGAACAGGGTACCAACTTCCGTATAGTTTTTAATTTGTTTTTTATGCCATGTAATATGCCCTTATAAGCTTTACAAAAATGTTTCTTATGTACTTATTTTTTCGCTTGAAAAATAAGTATTAGCTCAGTGTAAAAAATAATCTAGTTTATTATTTTGCAGATAAGTCTTATTATTGCAATTACACAGGAATGGTTTGTCTGACTGAGCATGAAGGTGAGTCTTAACTCATTTTACGATACTACTAAGTGTAAGTAAGTACCTTTAAATTACCATACTATATTAAAGTATGGCATTCCAGTAACAAAGAAAAAACTCGGTCTAGATCTAGATGACGATGAGAAAGAAGAATGCTTGCCTTCGTGTGTGGAAAGTGAACTTTATATCAAGCACTATTCAAAGTAAGTTCATCAACTTTCTCATCAATAGTACCTATCGATCTTGTTCTAATCATAAGTACCATCATCTACGACCCGTAATCTATACCTATAATAATAAAACAGTAGAGTCGGTGTGTCTGTACATTGAAGAAAAGTATTAAACAAGAAAGAGGTCAACTCTTTCTTGTTTAATAATTTTCTTCAATGTAATGTAATAATTTTCTTCAAATTCTTTTTTAATACTTTTCTTCAATGTAAGTAGTAAAGAGTAATAGAAGACAATTCAGCGATTTTGAATTTGATATTTTTTTCTGTATGTCTGCTTATAATTATGTTTGTTCGCGCACATCTGAAACTACTGAAATTATTCCCATGTAGTTTTCACAGATAAGCCAAGCACAGTTGCGAGCAAAATAAAGACTACGTTTGATAAAAATCTGATATCGGAAAAAAAATATCGTCATACGAGTCGCTGGCAACAGCTAATTTTGAATATGGCTATTGGAGAATCTCGTTTTCTCTTTTCCGCTGCCCAGAGTCGTCAGCCTTACATCATCCTAATCAAACTTTAACTTAAATGAAGTTCTTTCTTCCGTTCTCAAATTGATGCCTGTCTTTTGATGCTATTTTTATTTTTAGGTCGTTTATTCCAGAATACACGGATGCAGGCATTAGAGTAAAAATAGAGATGGCATCGTTACCAACCTTACGCTATCAAAGGAACTTACTGAGAACTAACTTAGATTTTGTTGGTAAGTTTATACTGTTTTACATCCTACTAATATTATAAACGCGAAAGTTTGTGAGGATGTCTGGATGTCTGGATGTTTGTAACTCTTTCACGCTAAAACGGCTGAACGGATTTGAATGAAATTTGGCACAGATATAGATTATGGTCTGGCCCCTATTCAATAAACATTACAAGTCAACAAATTTGTAAAAAAGTGACAATATTGTCGAATTTTATGACAAGTAAAACCTATAAATATGTAAAATTGTAAGAACATTTTACAATTTTGTAAAATTTCCTCCAGTAAATCGTAATTATTTATTAAACAGAAACTTGTAGAATTGTGACCGCTTACAATTAATTGTATTTTACAATTTGTAATGTTTATTGAATAGGGGCCTGGTATAACTCATAGGCTACATTTTATCCCGAAATAATGTACGGTTCCCGTGGTATAGCGATATTTTTGTTTTTCAAGGTACCACGCGGGCGAAGCCGTGGGCGGAAGCTAGTCTGAAATAAAATTATGTGTCTCTGTTATACATAACTGTATCAAATAATTTGAATGCTTTTTGTAAAAGTTCTTACAAGTTATATCCTATCACTTTAAAGGTGACTTAATGCGCGTGGGTAGTTTTTAAAGCATCATAAATTTCAATGTAAAGCGAATTTATTACTTATTTCAGTTTCGGTTGGTGGGGTGGCTGGATTGTTCTTTGGTGCTTCTGTTCTTAGTGTTATCGAAATATTTTACTTAGCATTACGAAAAATAAAATCTTAAATATAACTTCCTACGAGGGTGGATTTGACTAACTTCTGGCATAACTTTTTTAAAGTAATATCATATATCAAATGCAAGTAACATGTCAGTTTTGATATCTATGATTTATTCTGGGGATTGGGCTTATTATTATTATGCTTGGTCAAATTTGCCCTTAGTGTACCTACTCGTAATTAGTTAGTTAATAAATTATGCATTAAGTGCATTGATATTCAAAGATAATAAGAGAATACCGTTTTTGTTGCTTATGTATTTTGTTTGGTTCATAGAAAGTATTTTAAAATTGTGAGTAATTTAAAAATTATTATAAAAACCATTTTGCTTAATTTTATGTTCTTGGTGTTGTCACTATAATAATACGAGTATTAAGCTATAAGTATACAAGTATAATATAATATTATATTATTTGAAATGTATTTTATTATGTGTTACTGTGTTACTGCAATCTAAATAGGGAAGTTTGAACAATGACTGGCTTTTGTCTGGCTATGCCTTTTCATGTTATCCTACTAGGTAATAAATGGCAAATTATATTCCCTTATATAAAGTAGGTAAGTAGGTAACTACCAATCGATAAAACAATAAAATTACCTAGATTTGGCATCAAAATCGCATAAACTTCGTCCAAGCATCCAACTAATATTTACCTACACAAGTATTTACGAAACAAATATGATAACGACTGTACTCTCTAGGCTTGGTAGATATCTCCTCGATCTCTATTTACTTAGATCTTTGAAAATATCTAAAGGGTAGTCAGAGGCACGTCCAAACATGATATTTGGCACATGTTCACATTTTACACAGCAGCTAGTATTCCGTATCTAATAGAAGAATATAAAATCAGATATAATCGTTATAGCAACGATAGCTTGTTTTGTCAATACCAAGAGAAGTTCTTTGCGATCGTTATACATGGGACCTTAACATTTTTATCTAAAAAGAACATAGCATTTTGAAAAATGGGTAATACAGAAAGTAATGTAACAAGTGGAGTGAAGAAACAAGCGGGAACTTCGACACAGAAGCTTTATAAGCTCGTGGATATTAAAGGCAAGTGTTTTTATAATTAAATGTACTTATAGCTAAAGTATTTTGCAATGAACATCACAGTGTTCATTAATAAGGCAAATGATTAATAGTTTCCCGTATAGGTACCTACTGAATTTCATGGTTTGCATTATATGCCAAGGATATACGATGATGTTTAGTCATTGTATAAATCATCAGAAATTCGCAACAGTTTCGAAAATAAAGATTGAAAGGTAGATATTACCGCTTAGCTAGCGTACTTTTAACCGAATTTAAAATAGGAGCCAGCTATTATGTTTTATAAATCTTAGTAGGTAGGTACCTTTATAAAACAAAGTCGGGTTTGTTCGAACACTTATGACTCTTAACAGCTGGAAATATTTTTATGGTTTTTGATTTGTTGTATTCGTCTCCGCCCCAAATACCAGAATAACTGTTAAAACTTCTTAAAATGAATTAAATGCGGAAGAAGTCACGAGCAACCACAATTCAGTAATAAATATGTTATTCCAGTAAACGCATAAAGTTATTTTAGTCTCTACAGGTACCTATTGCTGAAAGATCTATTCTAAAAATCTTTAAAAAATTACACCTAGATGTCCGAAAGGGCGTTTTGTTAATTTGGTAATCACAATCAAAGTTCTTATTAAACAGGAGGAGGTCTTCTAGTAGACATGATGAAGCGAGCCCTTCAGAACAAACAATACGCTGAGATAGACCACGCTATAAAGACGAAAGTAGAACCATTTCTCTATAACAAAGGAAAAGGTCGATACATACCTGTATCCCATATGGTGTTGCTGAGGAATAAGGAGAGATCACGTCTTAAGTTGGTAAGTTATCTCAAAATATTAGCGCCAGTGTTTCCACTGAGGATTTTGGTTTTGCCCTAAGGTCTTTGGAAATTATTCCCTTGTTAAGAAAAAATAAATAAATATAAATATGATCACGACTGTAATCCCCAGGCTCAGGAGATATCTCCTCAGATCTCTAGTTATTTAGATCTTTTGAGGATATCTAAAGAGGGTAGTCAGAGGCACGTCCAAACATGACATTTGGTACATGCCCACATTTTGCACAGTAGTTAGTATTCCGTACGTGACAGGTTGCAAGCCCATCGCCGCTTATAAGAATACTAACCTATGACACATACCTTCGAATTTTTGGTTCTAGGGTATGCCGGTTTCCTCACGATGTTTTCCTTCACCGTTTAAGAGCACTGGCATTGCGCACATAAATTTTTCGAATGGAAAAACTCATTGGTGCACGACCAGGTTTGAACCCACGACCTTCGGATCGTGAGGCAGGGGTGCTACCACTACACCACCAGCGCTCTTGAGGCAGGGGTGCTACCACTACACCACCAGCGCTCTAAGTTAAGAAAAATTAACAAAACAAATTCGAAGACTCAGAAGAAGAAGCATTAATTTTGCAGGCTTTCGCTGACTTTTCTCCTTTATCTTGAGATAAAGAAGGTTACTAGCTCACTATTATCACTCGTGTCTTCCATCACTTAATAGGTAGAGCTATTGAGCATAGAATAAAAAGGTTTACCACCTCAAATAATCTTTACCCTAAAATTCCATAAATCCCTGTCGTAATAAAAATAGCCCTCAGTCTTACATGAACTAAGTAGTTTCGCCCTAAAAAAGGGCGAAATCCTTAAAAGTGGAAATACTGATTAGCGCATAGTGAATCCTCATTATGGCAATTAATAAATTAGAGTATGAACTTTTTATAATCATCTGGAAACGCTCGATTTATATCTTCCAAGCTACCTCCACTTAGAGGAATGGAAAACCCAGATGAAGAGTTTGATGTAGACGTAGACTGGCCTCATGTCACTCAAGAAGAATATGACGCGAACCCTTCCGGATATCGAGAGCTGTGTTGGGATTTGAAGGTAACTTTATTTTTTGTAGGTGCTTATTTTCTTTGATTCTTTGAAAATGAGTAGTAGGTATGCTACTATAAAGAGCTTTTCTAAATACCCCAGACAAATGTAATAACCATTTTCATGGTCAATGTCTGCAATAGGTTATAATAAAAAAAATAAACTCAGCAATGCCTATTTAAGATCACTAAAGGTCAAGTAGCAACCTAGGTAAATCCCAAGAGAAAAAAATAAACAAACAAATATAAGCAGCTTAGTTGAAAATGGTCCCAAATATCGTATAATTTTCCTTGCCATCGTAAAGTTACGCCTGCAAAATTAAAATGTTTACACCCAAAGAGAAAAACGGTTATGTAGATAGTCCTAAAGGAATAGACTTTATTGCAATATACACAGTGAAAATGCCATCATACTTGTTGTTAAGAGAATAGCACATAGTAATCATGGCGTTTACTGAGTTAAGTGTGCATTGGAATGAAAATGTATGTCGCAGAATAAAATTTAATCAAATTAAAATTTAATAAATATTAAGCTGTTTTACAATTTATTTATTATGTTTTACGGTAAATGCACACAAATTTTATTTATTTATAATACACACTAAATTTTTTCTTTCGAACAAATTTTACCACAGTAATTTGGCATCCGATTGAGCCTTAGTAGGCTACATACTACATAGGTAATATACAACTGTTACAATATTTTCAGGAGCGTGGTGCCGTAGGTGAGACTACCCTACATCTCTGTCTGCTCAATGCGACATCACTTCTCGCAAACCTTGCTAAGAGGCTGCTCCGATTCTACCCTAAAATGATCAACGATATCTACACGAGTGATGAATATTACGGTAACAGATTGATAAAACCCTCGACTTGTTCAAAGCCGCGTGTACTTATACCGTTTATCCCAATGTTTGCATCATTCAACGACCTTATCAATTACGTGACTTCAATTTTCACATTCGAATTACCATCTTTGGCTGTTTGAAGCCATGGAGAATCGGTGCACCATTTATTGCAGACTTGAACAATGAGAATAAACAATTTCTTGTTGAATTATTAATAGCAACTTATTAATTCGTTCTGAAATCAGCTATTTTTGGGCAAGACTTATTGATAGCTATCATAATGCAAGTCCATTCATAAAATAAACTGGTATTTAGCCTTGTAACAACATTCTTAATCTGAGTCATAAAGTGCAATGTTTCTAATGAACAATGGCTGGTTTTTATAACTAGTAAAGCAGGAAGGTAATAACCCTGATAGATGTGATAACTGTATAACTGTATGTAATATATAGCCACACCAGCACGGGAAAAACCCAGTCAAGATTTTTAAATTAAGTGCTTACCATATAAAATATTTGTTAGATTGCGCATGCCTATGTTTTGCCATTGCTTAGTACATTAAGATCTAGATACTTTTATGTATCTGGTTAGGCATATTTTTCTTATTCCTTATCCTTCCCTTATAGAGGTTGGTAAGGAACCCCAATAAAATTTATATCTATAAAGAAATAAAGAAAAGCGAGGCTAGGAAAGAGAAGCCGGTAATGGCAATAAACAAGCAAAATATGTGCTTCGCCAATTTTCAAACTGGAAACGCCTTGAACGTTGCTGTCTTTAGGTATTTACTGAAAATATTGTACTTTTTCAAAATATCAAAAAGTTTGAGCTTATTCAAGTCTTATTTATATAAGGTTGGGGTTGAGTCCCAGATCATAAAGCTGATTTATCTATTAAACCACTGCGGCAAACCCTTCGGTAAAACTAATTTGATAAAACGCCTGATAAGCGCCGACTGAAAAGTAAATTGACAGTGATTTACTAGGTATTTCCCCTGTAATTTACAACACGAGAGGCTTTTATGTTTATTAATAAAGCACTCGATGTTATTATAAACCTATTTTATTTTCTGAGCTATTCAGAAAGATAATTCGATGGTAGTTCGTTGATTAGCTCTGGTTAGTTCGATGACGAAATTGAGAGGGTTCCTTGGATTCTATTTCATTTTCTTGAGACGACATAGCGTTTTAATTGGGATTTTCGTTTTAGGTGAAAGCGTACTTCATATTACAATAGTGAACGAAGATCCAACTATGGTGAAGTTTTTATTGGACGCTGGTGCTGATTACCACGAGCGGTGTTATGGCAACTTCATGTGTCCTGAAGACCAGAAGGCATCTAGATCAGACTCCCTTGACCATGAGTGGGTTAATGTGCAGCCCGAAACAAATTATAATGGGTAGGTGCTTTCCCCATTTACAATTTGTATAATGTCGTAAGAAAACAAACAAAAAATTCATCAAATCTACAAAAACTAGTCACACAGGTTGGCGTTTTTATTTGGGTTTCAGATACGTTTACTGGGGAGAATACCCACTGAGCTTTGCAGCATGCCTTGGACAGGAGGAGTGTTACAGACTTATCTTGGCTCGTGGGGCGAATCCTGATAAACAGGACACAAATGGAAATACTGTTCTACACATGTTGGTTATATATGAGAAAATGGTTTGTAGTAAATTTCGAAGATTTTATCTTAGGTATAATGGCAACTATGGGGATTAATAATTTGGATACACTGTGTTCTTTCAGAGTACATTCGATATGGCTTACGAAGTTGGCGCAGGACTTAATATCCGAAACGTCCTGAATCTTACACCCCTCACTTTAGCTGCCAAACTGGCTCGAACGGAGATGTTTTTCCATATTCTGAATATAGAACGAGAGATATACTGGCAGATAGGAGCCACGACCTGTGCAGCTTATCCTTTAGGGCAGGTTGACACGATTGATACGGAAACTGGGTTTATATGCAAGGATTCAGCTTTGAATTTGGTGGTTTTTGGGGTAAGATATTCTTCTTAATTTTCTACTCGTAATCTGACTGGAATATTGTGTTAAAAGTCTTGTGCCTGTACCAATAATTATTTATTTGTTTTTAGGAAAAAGAAGAGCATTTAGTGCTTCTTGAAGGAATGTTAATAGACCTTCTCAAAATTAAGTGGAACACTTTTGTAAAATTTCGTTTCTATCGCCAGTTCCTTCTTTTTTTCTGCTACTTCCTCGTGTCTCTCGTGTGTTTCACTCTTAGACCTGGTCCGCCAGAGCGAGGGCTTAATGCCACTGCGATAAACTCTACAACTGGGCCTATCGTTAATGATACTGAATTGGTTGTTGATACTGGTAAGACATACTAGACATAAGACTAAGTATATAACAGGTCATTCGGAAATTGAAAAAAGTATTGATTTTTAGATAATGTATTTTATTTTCAGAAAACTGTACAATGCCATTGAATGGAATAGATTTTGACTCTGGAGCCGTAGAAGTGATCAATGCTACTAAACCAGATGGTCCACAATGCGCACGTTTCAAAAGTCACCCTAAAGATAAGGATAAAAGTCAGCAATTATTTCATTGAAGATAGACATCGCGTATAACATTTACTGTTCTGTGACTTTGTTTCAGCTACAGAAATCCCTATAAATGACATGGAAGGTTGGTGGGAGGATCTCACTGAAGAATGCAGGCTGATGAACTTCGACTCATTGCAAGCTAAAGTTAGACCGCAATAGTTTTAACTTATTAACATGTCAACAGATTCTTATTTTCTTAACCCACCGTTAGTAGGTATAGGAAATCCTGTTCATAAAATAATAATATTTTTAGGTTAGGATTTCGGCAGAACTGATGCTATGGTTTGGAGCATTGGCATATATTTGTTCTGCTCTACGGGAGGCCAGGTTTCTTGGCATCAAAATGTTTATTGAAAACCTAAGCACCGTTCCATCAAGGTATGAAGACTAATATCCTTTCAATATGTACTGCCATTGATTTTATATTTCTTCTGCAACTTGTTGGAGTTTTGAATACAAGAACACAAATTATCTTTTAGTTTTTTTACAGAGTGATGTTTTTGTTCTCCTGTCTTCTAATGCTGGCCCTTCCGACCTTACGATTGTGGTGTGCTGAAGAGGAGGAAGATCACCTTGCTGTTATAATAATGTTGACTACTGCACCGTACTTCTTATTCTTTTGCAGGTAAGTATGAGGTTATAATATGTTTTTTTCGGACTTTTAAAATCAAATAAATATGGTATTTCAGAGGATTTAAAACGGTTGGCCCTTTCGTGGTGATGATCTACCGTATGGTAATGGGTGACTTGCTTCGATTTGTTGCCATTTATTTGGTTTTTGTCATGGGTTTTTCACAGGGTAAGTATTCTGTTACATCGCTTCCTTTAACTAGTCACTTGGAGCTACTGATTTTTGTTCAAATTACCTACATAAATGCTTATTGCAATTTTTAACTCTATTTTCAGCGTATTACGTGATATTTCTATCATTTGATAATCCCAACACTCCCGAGGGCGTGGATGATTCGGTATCCAATCCTATGCCCTCTCCGATGGAGAGCATCATGGCTATGTTTCTGATGTCTCTCACTTCATTCTCCGACTACTATGGTGCTTTTGACATGACGGACCATGAGATTGAAGCGAAGGTAAATAGACAAAGCGCGTGTGACAAAGTTAAACTTTTATCTTTTAAATATTTTTTAATTGTCTATCAATGCAAATTTTGTTATTTAATCCAATATTTAGAAGTTATATCTAATTACTACATATATACTCAGTCTCTACAGTCAATAGAAATGTAGAGTAAATAAACACTAAACTCTACCTACCATTAGATAGCCGATAGGTAAGTATCAAGGTATACTCGTATAACCAATAATCAGGAAAACGTCAACAAGCAGCAAGGTCTATTTTCACCATATATTGCTCATTGTCGCCTACAAACCCTAATTATCGTCTAATTTTTAACATTATTTGAGGTCGAGGACACAGGTCACACGCACACGTTACATTACAAATATTTCGTAACGGTAGATACGCCCTACGACATTTTTGTAATAACATAGGTAAGTAAGCATATGCGTATGCGTTGCAGGTGATGAAATGCAAATACTTCTGTTTTGGCACAAACTTGACGATGATAATTGTTTTAATTGGAGATTTTTAAACTACCGATTAGGTACTTGCTGTTTACAAGCCTGCAACATAATCAGATGAAAAAATGTAGGCTTGCCTGGTCGACTACATTAGGTCCGCTCTAAAAAAGGCAATGAAGATAAATAAAAACACCACACTAAACTATTTATCAACAGGAATCAAATCAGCACATTTGAACACTCGCACCTTGCACCGCTAAGGTCGACTAGTTCCAACATTCGTTATAGGGACGAATTAGAGAGGGCCTATCTTCTGGTTTTATGGTGCAATAAATTGTAGTCTAAGGCGCAAAACTCACCAGACTAAAGCTAAGTAAAAAACAGCCATATTGGAATTATTCAAATTACGCTGAAATAAGCTGAATGAAAATGATGCTGTACGATATGTACCTATACGGTGTAGTAATAAAGCAATTAATAATAGGAGAAAGTTTTTACTGTTCTATGAACGGTAGTGACAATGTTGACTGAATTGCTTGGGATGCAAAGTTCATAGTGAAAACTCAATGAGATGGTGTTTGGTGTGTCTGCCAAACTGGCAAGACCACAAAAGCGACAAATCATTATGAATAGAATAATCTTGTCTGGCGCCGGACACTTTTATTAATGCAAGTAGGTACATTTACGCTTTGTCCGATTTTTTTATTAAACTTCATGTGGACCAAAAAAGCGAAGGTAAATTGTACAGTAATTTAGTATGTAATTCATTTGGATATAGCTCAAAGGATAGGTTCTTATCGAAGTTTGAGGTCATCATTATAAAAATTAGGATGTTGACGCCTACAAAAAGTAACCAGGCAATAAACTTAGTCTATTGCCTTCAAATACGTGACTTTTATTTTATTTCAGCTACTGTTCGTAATCTACATGATAATTGTAGCCATCCTCCTAGTCAACATGTTAATTGCTATGATGGGTAACACGTACCAGAAGATAGCTGAAACGAGAAACGAATGGCAAAGGCAGTGGGCCAGAATAGTGCTGGTTGTGGAAAGAGGTGTGCCACCAGCTCAACGATTGAAGAATTTGTTGACGTACAGTCAGCCAATGGCAAATGGAAAGAGGGCTTTAGTGCTAAGAATCAACCAGAAGGTAAGTTATATGTGATGTGCTAGAGTTAAGGACAGCACAAGGTTATATGTAGGTCCTTTAGAAATAAGACTTCCGTAGCACATGGCGCAGTTTTGCAGATGATCGATGAAGTTCTATTGCCAGTATAATACTTTAGCTTTATAACCTTTACTTTTTTCAGGATGAGGATAAAGAAGAAATGAAAGAAATTCTGGAAATGAAGAGGACTCATGAAAAGATTGTCGCAAAAAGGAAGCTAAGAGAAGAACAACTGAAACATGGAAAAGAATTACTACCACAAGCGCTCTCAAAAGACTATCCAATTAAAAAATAATCTACTACACATAGACTACAGCCAAAATATTAACACAGAACTTGAGAGATGATGATTAATGCAATATTCAATGTTACAACCTTACTACTGATCGGTTTGATCAATGAATGATAGTAATGCAAATTACATTGAACTTAACTTGTTTTATTAGCGAAATTGACACCTCTTATAGCTTTCCGTTTTGGTTGCATCCTATTAAACACTGTATAGGCATTCGTCTTGCATAATGAATCATGTGTGACCAAAGATGCATTACGCAAAATTAAATATAAAAAATGCGTGAGGTTTGTATTCAAATTCTGACCTTTGTCACTAAGTTAGTGACACTAACATCATGAAAAATAGGTGGGACATAACACATCCTTGAATGTCATGTGGGACAGACAAAACTATTATCTAACTAATGTGTATTGTAGTTTCGCCTGTATAAAACTAAGGTGTAAATTGTGACGGGCGGAGCTGCTTTCCATTCTTACCTCATTGTTTGCACCTTCAACCTCTATCTGGGCTCAGTTCACGCTTAGCCAAATATTCTTCGTAATAGGTACCTATTTATTTAATACAATATTTGCCCCACCAACTTAGTTAGTCATTCCAGCAACCGCACATTAATTATCTACATTGCACAACCGTTTCGCAACTTGGCCATTGACAAATCTGCTAAGCTCTAAAACCAATAATTGTATTGAACTTTAGGTACCCAACTGCTAAATTTTTGAAGGTCGTTGTTGGTGACACGTGTGGTGAACCGCTAGGCGAAGATATTTTGTAAAGATTGGTTAATAGACCCAATTTGACTCAACCCATAAGCATACGAGAAAGCAAACTTAAAAACAGACGCCGCCGGCCACTAGAGTCTACTTGATTGAGTAAAGTGTTTGTAAACATTATTATAGACACAATGACATGCAAAGCCAATATTTGATTTGGATTAAGGATTAGAAATGTATTATCCAAACTTTTTTACTAAGACCAATTTATGATGTGCATATTTTGAACTAAAATGGAAGAAGATCACAATGTTGTGCCGACCCCACATAACGTGGGAAAAGGGCAGGAAGATGATGATGATGATAATATTTTGAACTAAAAAATATTTAAATAAGGCAAAAAAGTCTCTAACAAGGATATACATTTATTTTAGGGCCTTGTAGGGAACAAGGAATTTCTGAAATGCGGTAGCCCTGTTACTATTATCCTGTTTAACTTCACAGAATAACACATTCCATTAAAATCTTACTTTTATATGTACCAAGTTATAAAATAAAAACTAATTTATTTATTACCTGATCGCTCTTTTATTTTGGACTTGATCAGATTTTGTAATGAAGATTTTTTATAAAGTTTGATTTCAAGTAAAATAACCACATGGGTAAACAAATAAGTCTCTTGTAGGAAAGCGGTCAAGTCGCACCCATAGTTTAAAAACTATCTACATAGTTAACTGAACGTAGGTAACTGCTAAGCAAATAAATTGTAATGCAACTGTAAATTATTACATTTGCTCCTGAAACGTTTACATACTCGTATCTACACACACACCTACATCACACACGAGTAAACAATGCCGTATACGTAATAGGCACATTGTGTCCGAAGCTCTGAGTTCCGTCGGTGGACTAAGCAAAGTGGTGGACAGTATATAACCAAATAGAACCCCAGCAGACTTCACACACTGCCAACCGCACGATCGCAGTCATGAGGACCACGGTAAGTGAACAAATGACAAAAGTGAAAATGTTTACACATAATAGAGCCGACTCAAATAGCCATTATTGTAATGAAGTGTGCCAAAGTTTATTTGGATAAAGTGTTAAAGAAAGTGATGTGTTTGTCTTCAGATCGTAATACTGTCGCTGGTTGCGAGCATAGTCGCCGAGGCCCCTTACCATCTGCCGAGGCCGTCTGCACCATTCAACTTCCCACCAGCACCACCACCTGCGCACCATCATCACCACCATCACCACGCGCCACCACCACCTCCGCCTGTGCAATATCAGCAGCCGCAACAGATATTCCAGCCTGCGCCTCAACAATATGCACAGAACGGTGGATACCAATACCAGCAGCCTAACATTCAGCCCACATTCATCCAACCTGCACCTCGGCCTCAATATCAGATCCCTCAACCAGTCCAGCCTCAACCTGTGTACCAGCCCCAGCCTATCTACCAACAGCCGGCTCCTCAGCCTATTTACCAACAGCCAGCACCGCAGCCAATCTACCAACAACCAGCACCTCAGCCAATTTCCCAGCCTCAGCCACAGTACTATCAACCTCCTAGCACATCTTATGGTGTCCCACAACTCCGCCCTCAACCTCAGCCACAGCCGCTCCCTACATACATAGCTCCTCAACCTCAGCCCCGTCCTCAAATACAACCTCAACAAGTGTACCAGCCTGTGCAACAGTTCTCTCAACAGCAAGGCTACAACTACCAGCAACCACAGATCCAATTTTCAGCTCAGCCCCAATACACCCAGCTTCAGTCACAAGCATTGACCAGAAATCCAGTAACGACATCCCTTTCAAGTTATCAAGCCGATTCAAACCAGTACAGCGGTGCGCAAGCCCAAGGTGAAGCTCTCGACTCAGTAGTCGTGAATCAAGTTCAGAACATCATAAAAGAAAGCGAACACACCTCCGCCCGTGATAGTGGATATCTCTCACTTGTTTCTGGTGTTTCTCTAGAAAACGCTCAACCGAGTATAGAGATCTCTTCCTTCACTCATACCGCTCCACTGAATATTGGTGGAAGCCTAAGACAGTCGTCGTCATCAGTGTCAGGCCCATCTGCCGATTACGGCGTGCCCTCAATTACACAAAGTGAACAACAGTCCAGTGGTGGCAGTCTAAGCTTTTTACCTCAATCCAAGCCTGCTACCGCATACGGCGCTCCTAACAAGAAATGATTAGGTACCCAAATGTACGTTATAAGTACCTTTAACCATCTATTTTTTGTACGTTTGTAAATATTACTTTAGTTTTGTTATAAAATAAACGGCAAGTTTTGTACGTTACCTGCGCTACGTTATTTATTAACCCAAAAGATTATCACATAACATCACAAAACTAACACTCAGTAAAGTTATCACTTACACAATTTGTCGGCACAGGCGACTTTCATAAACAATGGATATCCGA
Organism: Cosmorhoe ocellata; assembly: GCA_963675405.1. Taxonomy (NCBI): domain Eukaryota; kingdom Metazoa; phylum Arthropoda; class Insecta; order Lepidoptera; family Geometridae; genus Cosmorhoe; species Cosmorhoe ocellata. The sequence goes on along the minus strand of OY776246.1, from coordinate 8,682,352 downwards.
GCTCGGAGCCTGTCTCCTGTAAACAAAATTAGTCTATAATATTAAAAAGTATATTTTTTATAAATGTTTATTCACACGCCACAATTATCAAATTTTTTTATGCAAATACTATATGACGAACCAATGTTTCTAGCTACTTTCCAATATCCTTCTTTGTGACGGTGAGCTAAATAATATTAGGTAAATAGGCAACTCAATTGATTAACTAACAAATAATAAAACTTACGAAATGTATAGAGTGATCCGAGGTTTGAATGCTGTCATTGGCAAATGTGATCGGAGACGGAGTGCGTGCAGGGTTTTCCACTTTGAATTCTTCATCGATTTCACAGGAACAAATTTTGCCCATGTTTGATGCACTTTGTGTTTTTGAAACTCCTGCAGTAAGTTCCTTGAAAATAATAATTGTATGGTGTAAAGTGCCTTTGAATATTACGATTTAAGACTGGTAATGTTAGTCCGACTGGACCGTCACCATAAACATACATACGTAAAATCACGCCTGTTTCCCGACGGGGTAGGCAGAGATTACGGTTCTACTTACTTACTAGTACTAGATACTTGCTACGATCCTGACAAACCAGCATCTTTTGCTTCATTCACTCTCATTACATTCTTCATACATGCGCGTCGGTTTATGGTACTCTTGACATGGCATTTCTTTAGGTATGTATGTATTAAAGCGTAAAACTAAGAAATGCTTCGAAGTATTCATTAGATCTTGCAGAAGTATCTCACAATAAGCTAGCTACATTTAGAAAAAAGAAACAGTAATGCCAAAACATTATATAAATTGTATTTAGGTACATAACTTACCACTTGATGTACTGGACATTGGCATTGCAATTCAATATTTGGAACCTGTTCTTTACGACATTGGCAGAACTTTTCAGGTTTAACAGTAGGCGTTTTTGCTTGAAACTGTTGTGTGGTCGAAATAGAAGTTTTTGAGATATCGTTGATCGGCATGAATTTACTATTAGGCTAAAATAAAATTTGGTTAGTATGTTAGAATTAAGAATAACTCAACATTGTGTAATGAACCTACTGATATTAAAAAAAAAAAAACTACAGTTACACGAATTTATAGCGCGTCAGAAGCTAGTTATTAATCGCATTACTCGCGCTACATGTATGCGTTACAAAAAGACGCAAGTTGAAGATGAAAGTGCTAAAATAAGTAAGTGTGGACACATTTTTAGGAGTACCTACCCATTGGAAAGTAATGACGATAGCGCGTCAATGGCTGAGCTTTACTATTGTCAAGTCAGAGAACCTTATGAAATAGCGTTAAAATACCTGACATGTTTTTCTTGGAGTAATTTCATTATCATTAGTGGTAACTCTGTCGGCATCAGTGTCATATTGCGATTGCGCATTTATTTTTGCAACTTTTACCGAAGAACACTGACATGAAAAATCGTTATTCTGAGATTTATTTTCAAGATCATCATCTTTATTTAGTTTATCAGCGTTATGTTCAGATTTATATCCATCGGCTGTTACTAATGTGTAACTTTGAGATTTGATTATAGATCTCGTTGGCATTTCATTTGATATCACTGTAGTATTCGACCTATTGAAAAAAATATTCTCTTCAGTTTGTAAAGGTTTTGCCAAAAATTATCTGCTGCGTTTAGCGCGATAGATGGTTCCAGGCCTATTCACACGAGATCACGCCCAATTCATCTACCGTCGTAACAACATTCGGAATTAGCTTATTTTAACTATTCATATTAATATTCATATTTATTTATTCACTGTAAGTAAGTAACTTACGGTTGGCAAGATGCAGATGTAGGCCGCGTCATGTCCTTCGGTTGGAGAATGAATTGAAAGCTATGGGTGGGTCTGAAAGTTATCATGAAAGTTATTTGAAATGCCTTCAATTTATTATTTATCGCGTTCAAAATTACCTTCTATTTTCCCGACGTTTCGACAGGTTTACTCTGGTCACGGGTAGACTCTGGTCAAGGGTAGAACCTACCCTACCTAGTGTCTACCTGTGACCACGACAGCGTGCAAACCTGTCGAAACGTAGGGAAAATAAAAGGTAATTTTGAACGCGATAAATACCCGTCTAATAATAATAATGTGTTCAGATCGCGTAAGTTTAAAAGTACATATTGCCTTCAATTTCTTCTTTGAAATTGTATTCTTTTACAAATAATCATACTTTTGAATTGTATCACCAGCTTCCTTGCTTGAGCAACGTTTCCTCCGCCACGGACTAAAAAAACAACAGTAAATATTCGCCGATTTATTGCATAACATTCAGTACATAAGTAGAAGCGAATGGACAAAGAAATACATATTTAAGGTTTCATCTCAATGAGTACAACACAACAGTGCTATCCTAATGGGTCGTGCATTGTGCCGAAATGTTTTGTGTTGGAAAGCCTAGTGTCATTAGTGTTACTGGAATCTAGGTGATGAAATAAATTGATAATTACCTTTTAACTCGAAACCTCTTAGAACGTGGTTCACAGCATGTGCTAAAAACAAAAATATATATATATTACTACCTACCAAAAGCTCAAAGCTGCCACGGACCAGTGTTACTTTTAAGTGGTTAGATGTTTTGATGAAAGATATGATCGAAGGATAGATATGGAAATTATTAACATACGTAAGAGGCTTACGTTCCAGCGTCATAAGCATCTCAGTAACAAATTCAGATAGTAGCTAGGCATTGCAGTTATCAGTTTTAGGTAGATTTTACCGTGTGAACCTTGTTAAGTTTGTCTAGATTACTGTCATATTAAAAGTTTCTGACTTGTTAGGAATCATGTCTGCTTCAATTATAGAAGTCCGTTTCATTTTGAGGCGGTAAACGCTGTCCAATTGGCTATCTCGGAGAAACTCGTCGTATTTGGAGTCCAGCCAGCTCGCGAATCCACTCATCTCAGCCTTTTTGGAAGGCATGCTTTCATTCGGCAGATGTTCCTGTAATTTTATTAGAACGTACCTACTACGGATCTCGTACGGTTCAACCATGTAGATAGTAGTTTGTTTGTATGATCTATATTTTTCCAAATAGCATAGGTTCTTACGTGTGCGAAAAAAATAAAAAAAGCATTAAAAGATTATTATAAGTAGAATTTATTCTCAACAAAGCCCTTCTGCAGGTAGTACCTAGTAGTTAATTAGGTGTTTTGAACAACGTTGTGTAAAAAAATGGATGCAATAGATAAAAATAAAATGCTTCTAACATTTTTTAAGCACCTACCTGTGTGTACCATTGAAAAGCTTTGACAAAACAGCTCCTGTTGTCTTTTCTATTTTCTCTGCTTCGTTGATTTTTTGATGGTGGAGGCTAAAACCATGCCATAGCTACTTACCAAACTCAATGGTATTTGATAAAAACAACAAATTTAAATCTACAAAATAGCTTTCTAAGCTGTCTGTTTCTAAGTCTTTTTCAGTCTTTGTCTTAGACACAAATCTTTTCAATAAAACTCATGTACAATATCTACTTACCAATTTCGCGTAATAAATAAGAGGTTGGCCCATGGTCGGATAGAAAGGATTCATCCCATAACTATTCTGGTACCCACAGACGTCAGCCCCACAAGTGCAGTATTCATCACACTCACTAGATGCCGTAGAATACATTCCGATTTTTGTTGTTTGGCTTCTTTGATTTGTCAGGAAAATTATAATTTAAAAAATCACACAAACACTGTAATTTATTGATACTATCAAAATTATGTCTGCGACCTGCGTTGATACGTCAGTCGTAAAAAAGTTAAATGCGCAGTTTAATACATAATATACAAAAGGTTAGGGAATATTGTTACAAAAGAGGTTTTTTACAAATGAAAAATCTACTAGGCTGGCTGGGGTGAAAATAACTTAGGTGTGTATTATAGTTTATAGGACCTCGATGATTTTATGTAATTCGTATCGAACCAACGTATTTATGTACCTACTGTTGGTAAAGGAATATTATACATACATATTTATTCGCTCGTACAATGATGACTTCGAGAAATAACAACTGGCTGGCATTGGGCCTTATTTTTGTCAACAAACTATTGTTTGTAGCGTGCTCAACTTACTACTACAATCAGGTTACAGCAAAAAGTAAGTTTCTATTGTTTTGTCCGTTGTATCTGCGAGCTCCGTGCAATGTCTTCGGCTCAGCCTTCAACGGGTCCCACGACACCGATGGAACCATGCTTCACTCAGCGGATAGCCACGATTCCTGATTTTTCGTTTCTTGACCCATGCCTTTAAATCTTTTCAGATTTCTATTGCAACTCCTCGATTAAAGAACAGCAAGAAATGTCTGACGGAGATTGCAAAGCTTGTATTGGTACTGGGCAGTCATTGATACGGCAAGTGAGAAACACAAAAGATATCTTATCTAGTTTGAGAAGACATGGTCACGCCACGAGATATACGGAAGAGGGTTATTATTTTATTAGAATCCTAAACAGATCTCTATACGAGTACAAGCGAGATATTATGTTATCTATCTTTTTTATTTTGCTTTTTACCCTTATACATACATACATACATACTCGTCACGCCTGTTTCCTGACGGGGTAGGCAGAGACCACGGATCTCCACTTGCTACGATCCTGACATACTTCTTTTGCTTCATTCACTCTCATTACATTCTTCATACATGCGCGTCGGTTTAGGGTACTCTGGACCTGGCCTTTCTCTAAGACGTCCCCAATTTTACCCTAATAAATGTGTTTTATAAATGTAGCTAAAATTGTAGATCCTTTGGAAGAGATTGAAGCTATTATTGGTCGAGTTTTATACGGAGAAGATCCAGATGAAGGTAATAAAAGTTCAAAGTGTTTAACTATTATTCTATTTTCCATTATAAATGAAACTGTACACTGATGTAATCTGCTGTTGTAGTAACTTTTCAGCGGGAGTGAATCAAAATCAGAGTAAAAGCAAAGTGGTCTATTGTATATAATTTGTAGGTACCTAATGTTTCCTTAATTCCAGACTTAGAGGATTTAGAAAAGTCATACACAGCATATACAGATACAGAGCAAGACACGCAGGCACATTATCCATCAGGACAAGTGATGCGGTGAATATCATAATAATCTCAGCAGCGATCAGTTTTGAATGCTCTGTAGTAAACGTTAGGGGCATAAAGTAACGCGCTAGGACTGGTTTCCTTTATCCTGTAGTTGTTCAACGGAGTAGAACTGTATTGATTATCAAAAAGTGATTGTTTTAGTCATTATAAGTTCTCGGTAAGCTCTTCATACTACTCCTATTTTATTTTTGAACATACTAGAATACACAATCGTAGGTATCAAACTTTTACCCACATACGAACCTACTGACCACAATCATACCCAGGCCCTGAACAAACATTTATTACAGAATGCGAACATTTCTGTGGAAACTAGTATTCAACACGCAGCTCTCGCATCATTTTTCGCTCCAAAGTATATATCCTAAATAACTAGATACATTTCAACAGAGCGGAGTTATTTGAGCAAAAATCTGGCGTCCACCTTCCCTTAGCGCAGTTCATGCATCGTGATCACTGTCTCCTCAAAGTCACCAAAGACTACATGCAGACAGCCGTTAACGCCTTCTCGATTTTTCTAGAAGGCACTGTTGAAGATGTACTCCAGCTGCCGCCTTCATATGTACTGCAGTCAGTAAGTTTTCCGGTGATGAATTTTATAGATATACATAATTGAAGTTGCTGAAAAAACAGTTGTAGGTACTAAGAGAATATATCTTTGGAAAATTAAACATGGCTGTGCTTGTCTCATTCAATCGTATTTCAGGCGCGCACAATAGCAATGATGAATATAGCCCGTGAGAAGCTAGTTGCCACCTGGGCGGTCATAAAAGGTGACCATAGAGAAGACGAGATCTCGTATCAGACCCTCGAGATGTACCGGCCTCTTTTTAAGTACATCAACGGACGAGAGATAGCCAAGCTTAATCTAGGCGATGACAGGATTTTGTCTTATATTGGAACTCACGCTGATCTGGATAGGCATCAGGTAGATACCTACATAATTACATTAGAAAAACTAATTGTGTTCGTTTTTGAATTTGTATTAGTGTTGCATCAGATTCTAAACTTATGGGAGTCAGAATAAAACAAAATAAGAATAATGGTTTGCTGGATAGTGCAAACAGGGTCACTAACTGGTAACCAACCCCTTTGCATGTCTTGTAAAGAGGGGTTATAAAGAGGTAAAAGCTGTCTGTCTGTACCTTATAATTTTATACACCCCTGTATTGGAAATTTTCGAAAGCGTGTAGGCAGTCTTTGTTTTGCTAAACAAATTCCTATAATTGTTCCAGGTCGGCGTTGTGGCCAGCAAATACATTAAACTAAACAAACGGTGGTCTGATGTCAAATATCTGAATCTTATGAGTAATCTCTTATGCGGAGTGCCCATGCTTTACATGAGGACGCTTAATGAAAATACATACCTTCAGCTTTCGCACCAGGTAAAAAAGCCCCGGAATTTATGTTTTGTTGATGAGTAATGTTCGTTGTTATCTCCGCCAATTGTTAATGCCGATTCGAAGCATAGATTTGAGGCATATACAATACATGACGTATTAAGGTCAATTTTGAACCCATAGACTAGCTATACATGCTGCGTGATTGAAATGTTTAATTTTTTACAGATATTTTACCACATAAGGTCCTGTGATCCATTACAACGAAGATTTTTCTTGCATATAATGACAAAAACTCAGGTTCGTTTTAAATGAATTCCATTTTGTCTTGAATTTTCATAATTATATTCCTTACATGAATAATGTAGATAAGGCACACTCTGAAGCACGGAAGCATCTGATGATGACAAAGCTACTCCGGTCACCCATTCAAGTTCAGACTCTGCAATCAGAACGTTGCTAAGGATGTTCTGTTAGGAACAATATGTAGCGTAACGTAGCGTAATAGTAATTAAAACTGTTTAATCATTAATAAAAATAGAAGAGTACCTAATGTGCTGTAAACAATTTTCTGAATCCCATCCGAATCCAATATAATCTAGATAATTTAAACTTTGGCTTCTTGTTATTCAAGAATCACATTGCTCAATTATTTTTATCAGGTGTTGGGTAGGTCGAACAGTTGGACAGCAAGCGACGTGGCGCGACTAGGCCTGTTACTGACTGAAGTGGATGCCCCAGAGCTCAGTGCTATCAACCCTAAAGCAATGAGTGGAATTACAGCTCAAGTCAGTGTTGTTTAACTAGATCATCCATACACCATTTAGGACAAATTTCAATTAAGTTTTTTTAGAATTGCTAAAAGATCGATAGGAACTCACATATAGTTTTGTAACCTACGTTTTATTATTATTTAGCAAGTCATAAAACGTAGGCTAGGTCGTTTAATACGAGCTTTTGCTTCAGGTAATGTTGGAGATGCCTCCGCAGAGCTTAAAGTATCTTACAGACACCCAGTTGAAGTACATCGCTCTCAAGCCATTAAATATACTGGCTAAAAAGCTGCACGGGTATGAAGATGAACAGCTAATACTGAATGCTGGATCGAAAGCTGAATTTTGGATTCATACAATACTAGCCTTGCAACTAAGTTGCCAGTTTTACCTTTCAGTTTGATAGGGGATAGTGCGTTATCTGCGCTAATGGTAAGTATCCTTTAGTGCAACTCACAAAAACTTATTAATAAAGATTAACAATGTTATAGTTTGTATTCTTTTAGTAATTTAAGTGGTGGCATGTGTAATGAATAGTGCCCGTCGTTTTGAAGCTTTAGTTCAAACTGAAAAGGAAATAAATTGGTATTTAAAATCGTCGTTTTTCCTAACATAAATGAAAAGGATCTCAGTGTCAATAAAATGTTCAAACCTTTCATTTAAAAGACCTATGCAAAGAAAGCCGTCATCCATAAACAAATATACAAGTTAAAAATCAATCGTACTTTACATTGTAGAGTAGGTAAGGTACCCAAAATCTGTGAGTTGATAGACCGACATGGCAAAATGAAATTTTGCCATGTCGACTTACACTACTTTGCATCGACTCACACTACTTTGCATAAGTAGTTACATACTTTTAGAATTTCAGAATCCTAACAGGAGGAAAATTCTTACCAGCACGTCACACCATTCAGTTTGTGTTAACTTATTTGCAGATTTATGTAAAATTCCTGTTGATTCTTTCTTTAGCACCATAAATTCTGATTTTTCCAACTCCAAGGGACTTGGCATTTTAGGATGTTCTTCTTCTTTACCACTCGTTGGTTCTTTTAGAATTAACACTTCTGGAAATGTTACTTGATCTTCCTTAATAGCGACTGATTTCCGCTTAGTCGCTGTCATCTCATTTTTTTCGTGGAACAGATTACCGTCAACTTTTATTTCTGTAGAATTATTTCGTGATGTGATTTCTGAATAGCTTACTTTTTCTGCTCTTTCTTTGTGTAACGACAGACATGATATTGTTTTCTTTGCAGGATAATTATCGCTTGGGTTATGGTGTTGGTTATGAGTTACGGAGTTCGATCTTTCATTTTCTTTACAATCACATCTGTAAACGTAAAAATGTTAATTAGGCACCTACATAGCATAATTTACTATTTGTTTGTTCGCGAATACCATAACTTATATTAAATGTTTAAAAAAGATAAAAGTACATTGTTTACTTTTTTACTCTCAAAGATAGATACAATTTATAAATTTTCGATCATTACCTTTTAGTATCTTCATCTAATTTTAATAATGGCAAAAAAACCATGAAGTTACAGCTGCCATCACTGAGAGGAAATATGTTACTTTTCGAATTGTCAGTGCCATTTTTATGGCAAGAACATTGAACAATTATAACATTGTGATTTTCCCCATTGGAACTCATATCGTTTGCAATGGTTTTGTGTAACAAGACTTGGTCAGGATGTAACTGTTTATATTCTTCAATATTTACTTGAGACCCTTTTTCTCGGTTTAGAATCAAAGACCCTTTTTTAAATGCAGTATTTGAAGTGACTTTTGCTTCGTTACGTCCGTTCCAGATTTCTATGTTTAATTTCAAATTAACTATTCCTTCTTTATTAATCGCAACAACTTCATGTTCTGGTTTGCTTACTTTTGAAATGACAGGTGAATTTAACCCATGTTCAATCAACGGTGGACTGGTCGTATCGTTTTTAGTTATAATTATTGTTGCCGGTTCACTGGTATGTTCATTTCCCATTTTGTCATTAGGGCTTCCAAAAGATTGACCATTTTCACCAAAAATCTCATGAATTGCACCCTGTCTGTTAATAATGTCGAAGAGAGGGGTGTCTGGGTTTATTGCTACTGAAATCTTATGGTCTTTATTAGGATTTTTATAAATACTTGACACTGTAACAACTTCGTTTTCTTGTACAACGTTTTGTGCCGCGCTAATCTTGGTCATAGAATTCTTACTATTGTTTAGTTTTAAGGATGACGAAGACTTTGTCTCATTTACTATTTCTTCAACTTTAGTTAGAACAGTTTCAACTAAGGAATCCCTCTGCTTCTGCACTGGCTTATTATTGTGTATTTTACTTTTAGATGAAGCTTTAATGTTATTTGTATCTGATGTATCTGATAGTCGACCGCTCGTTGTCTCTGGATTGATTTTGACATTATCCCTCATTTTAATTGACGGTTTTCTCGTTTTTGGTGGAGAGGGTAGCGGAATGTTTTTCTTCACTATTGGTGAACGTTGTATTGATGGTCTGCTTGGTCTGCCTGATTGTTTTGCTGGATTTATGTTCATATTATTATTTAGGCGCTTAGCGACTTCTGGTGTTACTATTACACTTGGTTGATTGTCTACCATGCTCGGGACTATCTGTTATTGTGATAATAAAGTAATAACATTTGGATTACGACTTATATCATTTTCATTTAACATACATACATTTCGGTAAAAATATGAAAGTAATCACCATACTAACAGTTTTGAGAGTAACACTGCCGTCCCTTGTTTCCCTAGTTTTGATTGTGTCATAAGATTTTGTGTCGGAATTAGATTTATCATTTAGGTTTTGGAGTTCCCCTGCAAGAATATTGTTGTTTTATACTAAAAATGTTTTTTAACTTAAGTATGTTAAGTATTTGAAACAAACCTGGCTTGACTGTATTAATATTGGTGGATCTTCTATCCTGACCTTTTTCCCATGATCTACAAATGACAAACATTGATTTAATGACCTGATGCAACGATGATGAGCAAAAAATATTTGTAGATAATGGTTGAATCCAGTATCGCTAATACATAGCATTAGGAAACGAACCGCGTAGCCTTGATAAGATACTTCTCATAGCCTGCATCAATGAAGTTGTCTGGTGGTTCGACGGCCACGTAAGCCGTGTTATGGCTGAGCTCCAACGGCGTTTCAATTTTCTGACCATCCATCGTATACAGGTTGACCATACTGTGCCTTAAAAATAAAAATAATTCACCCTACCCCCATCGATAATATTGAATCATGGACTGGACAAATTTGTCTCAAACAAAAACAAAAAATTAAAAAAATATTTTCTAAAATTATAATAAAATGCATTGCAGCGGATTTCACTCGTATAGATTGATCCGACTAAGCGTAACCTAACATAAAAGAAAGAAGTGTTTGAGGTAGATCCAGCGTCAAAAAACGATACTTACAGCGAACCATACTGTGCTTTAGCCAAAAAGTTTAGCGTAGCTTTCCACCAGTCTAGCTGGTCAGAAACAAGGTGATACTTCCTCGGTGGAGAAAACTCCTGGCCGTTGGAGAAGAGGAATATATCTATGGCCTTCCAATCATTTTCGTCGTCCGGTTCTCTTGCCTTAGACATTGCGTGCTATTTTCACCTGATATTCTCAAAAATAATAAGTTCATTCAGTACGGTATCTTGATTTTCAGCACTGTCTGTCTGATGCAAACATACCATTTATGTTAAATAAATTTCTTCATCACTGATATGTTATTGTGATTCAACTTGAATTTTGGAAGATAAGGTTCATTCAAAGTTGCTGGTTAGTTTTATGATTACATTTGTTGAATTCTTCGATGTATTACTTTGTTATACATGGATTGAATAATATATACCTACTCGTAGAAAAGAGGTAGTCTATTTTACAAATAATGAATTTTACAAAAGCGCGTTTTTTTCGCACTATTTTGACATTTTGTTGAACAACCAACGCTAAAGCACTAGTGATTCTTCTTCATTTATTGTGGCATGTCTATTTAGTTTGTCAGATACTAGTGGTTAAATTCTCTTGTATTATTGGTTTTATAATAGTAAAATTATTCACTTCACTTCTCTATTATGGCCTTACATCAATGGCAAAGAGAATATAATCACTACGTTTTATCAATGGTTTAGTACAGAACTGACAACAACATTTTATCAAAGACATTTTATTTACTGACGTTGCATTTTATACGAACTGACAGTTGATCATTTTTATTGTCATCAAACTATACCTACTAGGCTATAAATCCGCCAAAGAGTAAAAACGAGCCAATTTGAGAATTTCCGAAAACGTTAGATACTTTTGTTGTGTAATAATATGAAATCGTTTAGGTAAGTGAAAATAAGTTTAGTTTGTTAAATATAGAGACGTAGAGATTAACACGGCATTATCATCGTCCAAGCATTTTCTCACATTATGTGGGGTCGCATTGAGGCATTTGAGGTCAGCACAACATGATCTTCCATTTTCCTTTGTCATTCGTGATGCCGGTAAATACATATTCTATCTAAATAGTTAGATCTGATCACGGCACTAATTTATTTGATTACAAAATTAAACGATAAAGAAAGACGCCCAATTTTTTTTTGTAGTATTTCTATACATGAAAAGAGACGACACTTACGAACATAATATCAGCAGTTTTATTTTGTACAATTTGGTACGGTGAGTGGTGCAACACGGCACCAACAAAGATAGCTCATTGACATTCAAGATTTCACTTTTCTCTCACCATATCAGTAGAGTAGGTACCTAGTATTTCGATTTCTAAGCTTTTGTATCTTCTCCTTATTCAGCGACACTTGTGGTTTAACTAGATAGGATGACATGTTATTTTACAACCTTTCTATTTATAATAATCTGCTCCATAACAATAGAGTTAACTGGTTGACTCATGAATAATATACCAATGTTCATTCAAACGCACAGATTCGATAAAAAAATTCACTAGCTAACTCGGCGTTGCAGATGATTTGAAAGTTCATGCGTTTGAAATCTTTGATGCCATAATATATACCTAGTGTTCAAATCAACTGGCTAATAACCTATGCACAATTAGTTAATAACAAATTAACACAAAAAGTTAGTTCGCTCAACGAATCTAGGCATTCGTGAAGTTAGCCGCAAGAGCTGCGCAGTATCGTTTTTCGGGAGCAATTGGAGGTATGAGGAGGGGGGGAAGGAACTGTACATGCGCAAACTCGCACCTGTGGCTAACTTCACGAATGCCTAGATCCGTTGGATGATACTTCATGTATTCTGATCATGAGAAGAAGATACGTCGGTATCTACTTGCTGCCGTTTCGGAGAATGATTAAAAAAAATAAAAAAGTAGGGGAGTAAGGGGAGCGTAAATAAAGTACGGCGCGCGGCGCGTGCTATTTGTGTCGGTGCCGACGCGCGTGCGCTCCCGTCATAGAGTTCGTCATCCTCACAGTTATAGATAAGACACTGAGCCGAGCTGAGGTTATGATATGAATGACGCATCGTAGACGCAAATTATTTAATTTATTATCGCAGAAAAGGTTATCTAGTCTAAAGATTGGAAGTCTGAATGAAAAGGAAACTGTATGACGTTTGGAATGGATACTGGCACAACATGAAAAAGAGTGAAATACAGTAAAAACTATGAGTGAAACAGAATAAGTTGATAGCTAAAATAACACTAGGTATATCATAGTTACATATCTACAGGGGCCTTATCACAATCTCTACAAACCATCATGTTTTAGCAAACGTCATAGATTCAAGTTTGAAATAACACTACTTCCATACAATTTTTATAGGTCATGTACGAAATATTAAAGTTTTATTATTTTGATATTGCTCGAAGAGTTTGTGTTAAGACCCCAGGAACCGTTCACAAGTGTTTTTTTATCAGCAGATATTTTGATGAATCTTAAAATTCACACAAAAAATATTCCTTAAAATCTTACCTTACCTTGAAAAAGTAATAGTTAATATAACAATAATAATGATAAACGTAAGCTCCTACTTATAAGTTTGTAATTTATTTGTATTTATAATCTTTGCCTGCAGTTCCGTCTTTGTCATCACTGTGCAGCTCGCCGCCCAAATGTGCATCCCGCCCGCCCGGCAAACACCGCTTCGTGTATCTAAATACTCTTGTACAGTCTATTGATTTAAAATATTATGTACCTACCTACCATCTTAAGTATGTACTTAGCTATATAATATGATGTGTTTTGAATATGTTATAATAATAAAAATAACATAATTCTGTGGGTATGAAGGAAGAGAAACATTTCAAATCGAAAGAAATTACAGAGATTTAAAAAATCTGGATGTATGACGTAAAATAACACTTAAAAAATCTTGATACTGACAAAATGTATCTTTATTAAGACAAGCCATAAATTAAGATTTAGGAAAAGAAGAAAAATAACCATAGGTAAACTATGTGCCACACAACATTAACCTACAAAAAAAATAGACTGGTGATTAGATAAATATCCTCTTTGATAGTTAGGTACTAATGTTCCTAAAAAAGGGCCAGAATTGGCCTATATATTTTTCATACCTTTTGTCTGCCCCAAAGAGAACAAAATCACAACCCACTCAAAAGCAGAATACATGATTATTTTGAAATTTAATAACAACATGAACAGAATAATCGATAAGTAATGGATTAAAGTGAGGTATCACTATCAGGTTGTTGTTTATCAGGATCATATAGTTACATATATAGGCGGAGGACGTGGGTCGTCGGGAGTGAAGGGCCTAGCCAGGAGGGCGGAGGCGCGGTGCGTGGCGGAGGTGGGGGGCGGCGCGGGAGGGGCCCGGCGCGCCGCAGTCCGCGCCAGGCGCCGTCGCCGGCTCGTTGTCTGTCGCCGCACCTATCTTCCCGCGCCGCCCGCCGCATCCGATCGTAGCCTTTGTTTGTTGTCGGACGCGCACCACTACAGCTGTTCAGTGTATTTGAAAATACTCCATGACCAAACCAGTGTCACCCTAGTGATCCCCAGTGCCTTTGTGATAAGTGAGTGCGGTGCATGGAGCACTAGAGCCTCGGCAAAAGGGTGCGATTCATCCCCGGAGCCCGTGGGCTCGCGCGGCTCGGCCATGGCGGCCACGGCCCGCCGCGAGATCGACACCGGCGAAGAGGATATCGCTGCCATCGCGAAGCAGATCTCCGACCATGCTGAGGCGATCTACCAGACTTGGAAGGCACGCGGTCTCGCACCCACGGAGATCCTGTCGTGCAGGCCTACTCCCGGTATCAAATTAACTGAGAGTCTGCGGACTAAGCCGAAACCGGAGCCCAAACCTGAGATAAAGCAGCGGCCTGAGTTGCGGCATCACCGCATCGAGGTGACGCGGGAGCCGCGGCCCGAAGCGCGCAGGGACCAGAGGCTCGAGCAGCGCCGGGAGCGTCAGGAGCCTGACGGAGAGACGATGGATGCAAGTCTGCCACCGGACCTGGTACCGGAGCGCAACGGGACAGGAATCGCAGGCGCAGGAGCGCGGCGCGCCGACCCTGCCGCGATGCGGCTAGAGGTCGCACGTGAAGAAGAGCGTCTCCTGCGTGCCTTGCGCACCGGTGGCGTGGTGGCCGAGCGCTCTATGGAGCGGCCTGACGTGGTACCGCCGATATCGCTTGTTGACTATGCAAAGAGCCGATATCAGGACAGATTGGATACAGGCGCTAGCAGGAAACCTGGGGCTGGCCCGAGTGGTGAGCGCAGAGCTTCCCTTGGATCACACGTGACAGAAGCACGCTCAAAGTTCGAAGCGCGAGCACGTCGGGCATCTAGCGCCGGCGCTGCGGTCAGCGCTGGCGGCGAGGCCACGACCGCAGCGGGCGCCGCGCCAGTGAGACCGTTTCTCACCCGCGGCTCCGTGGCAGAGCGAGTGCTCATGTTTGAGAAGTGCCCCAGTGAAGCTACACTGGAACTAGCCAAAAGAAAATCTCCAGCTGCTACGACTTGGCGAGGACCGCATGATGTCATCAATAGAGCACAGGTTAGTTTCTCAATTGGTCTTTTCCCTTCCGCTGTTGTGTAAATTAGCGTTAGTATCTAGATCCTGTCTGAATGCTAGCTAAACAACGCGAGCTTCGCAAACAACAATTTATTTTCTGTACTGTTTGTCACGTCGAGTCGCGGACAGCCGCTAGCAGCCGAGTGTTTGTAGATTGCGGAGGCGATGATGTGTGCATTTAAGTGGTGTAGATAGATTATGCTGTTATTATTCTGTTCAAACGCAGTGACATCAGCCCGTGGTTTCACTAACTTACCTAAGTACCTAATTCCATGGCTGACATTATGCCTATGCCTTGACTATGTAGGCACGCCGAAAGAAAATAGTTGTCTGTAATGTTTGCATCTTCATCTGTGTTGTAGTACCTACGGATTTAATTAAAAACCAAATAACCGAAATTGACATAGTGAACATAATTTCCTGATTATAAATATTTTATGATTTGTTTTGTGAAGGCGAACAATGCATGATTAGCGTCAGAGTAAATGCCCAAGTATTGAATTTTGTTTAATTCCAATAATCAACTAAGTTTTCTATCGTATAACAATAATAATATTATGCTCTCAAACCATGTACTTATTTATTGCGACTTTCCTTCTTTACTTAATAGGTATTCTGAATTTATCCTCAACTGATTCGCATTCAACATGAGTAGAACCGTCTAACTTGTTCGATTTGGCCGATCATTCGAATCGAAATGAGTCCATTGAACCAGTGTGGCTATTCAATCATCCCGCAGTGCACCGTATTTAGATCACCTACACTATGTCTACACGGCTCTATGTAGAGTACTGTGGAGCACTGTCCACTGCATTTTTGACAGCGTGCCAATTTGTGGCCGGCCGATATTGTAGTCTCATGTACCGACAATATAAATCGCGCATGGCTTGATTGTGCGCTGAGTTTCTGAAAGCATTGTCTCTTTTGTCATCAACGGCCTATGTTCGTCCCTGAGGCAGATTCAACTTTTATATGCACGATATCTTTATACCTAGATGTTTTATTGAAAATTATTCATCTTTTAAGTTGCCGAAACGTTGTTAATACGATTAATTATCCTGACTGCTCTAGAAGTAGATTGAATGAAAACTTTGCTATAAAGATCGATTAATTCAACAATATTGATCAATTTAGTCTTATCTCATGGCATTGAGAACGATCCATGCGTGGTGGTTCAATAAGTACCTATCTAATTGTCCATTGTCAATCTTCCTTCATCCTTGACTTTGTTAGTTAGCAATAATAAAATTGTAAGGTCTTGCAACTTCACAGATCAATGCATTCGCTCGTCTCTGGGATTACGTGTTTTGTTTTGCTCAAGAGCCATCTGTTTCACTGGTATTTTGATGACTACGTTGACCTATAAAGTTACAAGGCGCGTTTATTCATCGAGTGAACGTGCTACATGCAGTTACAAAACGCACCACAGCTATGTTGAGTCTGGGCTCAATTTGAATTTACAACATAGGTAGGTATTGGGTACATATCTACAAAAAGTTAAGTGAAAGAACTAACAAATCCTCTGTGTGTTTCAAAAACTTTTATGAAAAAGGCTTCTATTTGCATAGCTAAAAACGTAAATCAGGTCGCCACCAATTTTGACATAATCTACGAACACTAGTAAATTGTAACTAGGTACTTACACGTTTCACATACTGTTATGTTTACGCCCGCGGAATCACAAACAGTGATAGCAGGATACGATTTCGAGTTATTCGTGTCACGAAGCAAGGTGCACTAAGCTGCGTGTAAACATTTTGTTCAAACCGACACAATTGTAACTTAATGATTTTTCTACCACATAGCTCATCACGTGAGCCATTTTGAGCTATTCCAGTTGCATCAAACGAAAAGAGATTATTCACCTCGTCACGTATCTACTACGGACACAAAAAATGGTATTCCAAATTTAAACTCGACGGCGGGAATGGCTTGGCTGACGCCCAGCGGAGACCGATCAACGTCGACCGACATCCGACTGCAGGCAAGAGACGCCTAGGAAATTTTAATGGAAAACTAGATTTCCAATAGTAATGATTTGTCTACTAATTTCTTACTTATTAATATTATATTTCATACCCCAACATAATATTACGAAATATTTTAACGATTTGTTATAAAATTCATTTATGTTTTCAAAGGAGAAATTTCCAAAGAAATAAAGATGACGGGGTGAAATAAGGTGTCAATTATTTACCGTATCTACACACAATTTGTATTTTTGGCTACGGAAGCTGATTTATCTACTGTGTAATTGGCGGGAAGTGACCGGCAAATCGAACGGAAGTGATTGTTCGAACATGTCGCTCTCGTGCGCGATTTGCACGAAGCAATCAACACATTTGGGACGTCTTACGCAAGTGTTGCAACGCAACGAGACCCAAATGTCATGAATCCAGAACAAGACCATTTTATCGTGCACGAGCATACAGTTGCATTTGTGTAGAAAGCAGGTTTTTATCTGCCTGTGCGAGGCTGCTCTATGCAATAATATGTATGTATGTAGGTACCTACCTGGTATTATTGTATGAACTTTAATATGGATAAGTTTATTTTTTTCGTACACACATATCATGACACTAGACACAGTTTTATACTTAAATAAAAATAAAAGTGAAATCATTCACAAAATCGTTGCGGCAGCCGTGGTTCAAAGAATTGATACAGCTAAATAACTGATAACCTTCTCCTTTTTTTTAAAGTCAGTTACTACGTAACCTAAGTTAAAATAATAAAAATTGTCGTAGAAACTATACTTACCTACCTGGTTTCCGAAACCCACTATCGCTGTAGTAGTAAGTACAGGAATCTGCTTTCTATGTACATAAAATAAGTTCAATCTCGTAAATAGTGAGCTCTGACATTTACAATACACGGGTTAAAAATAATAAAAACAACAAAGTTGACCTTATTCATTAATTTCCAAGAAAGAACTTGACTCGAACAAGTATTTTTTTGCAATAACCGACCTTTGTTAAACTTTTATTAATATTTTCCAAATTGGATCATAATATTGCTGAGATTATTTCTTCACTTATTTGCTTTTGGGTTATAAAATTATTTAAGTAAATAAGGAATATTTCAGTGTGCACATAGGTATCGGGTGCCGAACGAATCTGTGCTGTGCACGTAGAGCCTCTATGATGCCACTTTCATTTAGTGTTCATTTCCTTTCACACTACCTACTGTACTATCCGGTGCGATGGATCTTAAACTATTTGAACAAAATCTTCAAATAGTATAAAAAAAGCAGTAGCTAAGGTTCAAAAAAATAGAATTTTATCAATTCGAGATAACAGTCACAGAACAAATTAAAATTATACTCGGCTGCAAACAATGCCACTTATTTGAGAAATCAACGGATTTGATAAGGCGACATGAAGTTTGTCTAGTTCTTGGTAAATAGAGGTAAGTTAGTACAGGTGTGTCTAGCACTGTTTTGGTATTCAATCGCTATGATGTCCATCACTTTCAAATATTGACCAATGATTTCAATGACACTGACCCGAAGCACAGCTTAAAATTATTTTAATCGACAGCACACAATTCTCACTATGAGCTAGCTAGACTCTTTAACCTGAGCATCTCTTGGATAAAGGGAAAAGAGGCCTTGCGTTGGGACGATTATAATAGAATACTAATCAAAAATAACAATAGTATGTATGACATTTTCAGCGGTTTTTGTGAGTGTAAGAAACAAAACAAAATTCGCTTTCAGTAACTGGTGCTAGCTCCTCAGGATCCAAGGTCGTTGGTCGCATGTTCTCACGCGATCCTAGGGGGTCTAGCGGAAACTTAACAACTCCTCAAATTAGCCACAATATTCCTAACAAATAGAAAACCATCTAAAGAATTGTTAATGGCATCGTCAGTTTAAGAAAATTATGGGCTGTTAGTAAACATAGTGTGGTTTAGTGCCTGAACAGGTCAATAAATCGTTTCAACTCTTGGCTTAGCAAGGTATAAATGGCTCATTCCCAAAGCACTCCTTTCTTTTGTTCAAAAAAGATAAGAATCTCATACATTAGTTCCCAATATAATCCAAAGAATTATTAGGTATTCAAAAAAGGTAAAATAAAAATAGTGCGTTTAAGTTTCAAGACTACTCCACAGGATTTTTCATCAATTCCCAAACTACTCCATTCCTAATATCAAAACATAAAATAATCAAAATAATGTTTCATTCCACTCCATGAGATGAAGAAGTGCAGTCTGCCACCAGTATTTCTGTGACAAAATTATGCTGGAAATAAATAGTAGGTAGCCTATCTATAAGTAACGCCTATAGCCACGCGATTGTTGATAATCGCCCGCAGAACACTAAGCAAATGATCACCGTTAAATGTTTCTAAGTAAAAATCGAACTCGGAACTGTATGATTCTAGCCCGCCATTCGACCAACGCGTCACAGGGTCTGGTTCAATCAGTTATTCGCTAACTTACTCTATGTAACTCGTAAATTGTAAATACTTAGAGCAAGTTGGAACCCTACTAAAACTGTCTGAAATTACCTAATCCTAATCAGAAGTTTTTGAGAAGGGTCAGAGATTCAAATTAAGATTCAAGGACTGATGAATTTAGCACTCGACATTTTTTTTGTTACTTAGTTATATTTTGCATAGAAAAAGTTTGACCTTACCAGAAATGTACAGTGTTTCCAAAAGGATTTAGCATAGTGGGTTTGTATTAAAATCTAATTATCTACTTAAACTTTCTTTCTAAAGAATTTCTTTTAAATTGCAATTTACTACGGTATTCGGTAATGTTTATAATATTTGAATTGTTTTTTAAGTTTAATATTTGAAACGTTTACAAAATGTGTGGGCTTTGGTAAATACGTTAAAAATTGCCCGCCTGATGGGACAAACCCGACTATAGGAATTTTAAATACTCTCTTGTTGTTATTACACAATGACTTATATGGATAAGACACTTTACATTATTCTTACATATTATCTTTGACCCAATTAACATATGTATATTGTAAAATTATCGTTTATTAACCTAATAATAAGGCTGTTGACTGATTGGAGTTTTGTAAAACCCAAGAAGTTGCTTATCATGCATGAACTTACAAGTGACTTAGTGTGAACGCCCACCAGAATATCAATGCAGTATTATTAGAATATACATTAGTTCCGCTATTTCCTATTGGTAGTTGCAACAGCATAAATTGCTCAGCTTGATTCGTTCAAATTTTACTAATAAAACTCAACTCTACAATTATGTAGAGCCTACAAGCTTACATTCTACGACGGAATAATCTAAATATATAAAACTCTTACGATACTGACTGGCCTAAACCAAATATCTTAGAAAGTTAAAATTCAACATCTAAGGGGTGAAGCGGAAGGTTGAAGTTTGTGTAAGAAAAATAATTACGTGAGCGATGTTACGAGAGCTTCTACTAGTTACATATAGATAAAAAAATTAATACGTTCCTAGGCTTCGGTTTTCTTACAAATATAACATTAAGATAAATGATTGATTCAAGCGTGACTTTGCGGAAATCTATTATAAATACTGAAAAGGAACGAAATATCTAGTTCTTTCCCGCTAAACTACTATCTAATGAGCTTAACACAACACAAACTCAAATAGAAATGACACGTGTTTCGCTTAAGCATCCTCAGGACCATTGACTCGCTCCGCACTGGTGTTGCTTCACCGTAACTTTCAGTAAATATAACATTTACAATGTGTTTTAGGTGTATCCACAACTTGTTTTGTTCATAAACTTATGACACCAGCGCCGATTATACTGATACTACCAACTATTCTATTATCCATGTTATCAGCGGAAGCGGCTACTAAGGTAGGTGGTTGCTAAAACAGGTATCTACATTATTAAGTTTTGTCAAGTTAAATTGATAGGCCCGAGGCTGATTTCGCTTTCACTTTCGCACGTCAGCCCGAGACCTTATGATTACATAATTTTATTAGCCTCTTAAGCCCCTTAAGGTTACTGGTTTTTCTAAAATGCGGTGTTCATAACGATTGTTTTTATAGCCAACAACAAAAGTCAGCTACTTTTAAGGTCAGTCAACAACAAAAGTCAATTAATACTTGAAAACCCACAAATTTCTATACACGTTAAACCTCAAAAGTAACCCATCAGCAAGCTACAAAACATGCTGAACATTGTAATAAACACTTTATTGATGTTTGGCATGTTTTGTGGTTTATGCTGATCAACTACTTTTAAGGTTTAAGGCTTATAAGAATTATGGAGGCTTTAAAGTGTTCATTGCATTTTGATGGTGACTGTACTACAGCTACGTACGTTTTTTCAAGTATTCTATATAGCAAAAATAAGTTTAGGTACTTATAAATAGTATATAAGTAGTTTATCAAAATGGCCTCAGGCCTGGAAGCCTCTTTTAAGTTAATCAAATCTATAATCTGGAATCGGATAGAAGCTGTTTTTGATGAAGGTTTCAGATATCGGACCGATACTAGTGTTTAATATTTTATTTTCAGTGAGTCCAGTCTCTTGAGTTTAAACAGAGACAAATATAAAGTTGGCGGTTTTTGTCAAAAGAACAAAAATACTCGTAAGCATGTAGTTAACTCCGCAAATGACTTTGCAGGACTTTGATTACTACAAGCCGATTAATTGGCACACCTTGTCATGATGACATGTCTGTTTGAACAACCGAAAGATCTACCGAGCAACAGTGTTTTGTGAATAAGTGATTCGATTTCGTTAGCACTGTGCTAATATTGAGCTAAATAAGTTACCATACGTTTGATGCTATAGTGATGAGGGAAGTATGATAGTTGCGTGTCCAAGTCATGTCAAAACTTTTTAAAAGAAAATAGAAAAGCACATAAGTGTTGTTTTTTAAAAATAATCCGTCATCTATCAATGCTCGGTCGTATTACGTTAATTATTTCTACGAATTTGAATAAACTGCTGGGAAAAGTATACATTTTATTCAATAAACTTCGCAACTCTGGTTTATTCGTTCGATTTGAAATGCCGTAATGGTATGAAAAGAAATGGGTATTATCGTACTTAGGTACCTATACATACTTAGTTTTTTTGACTTATTTTAACTTAGTTTTAATACAAAAGTTAATACGCACTAAAGAAACACTGAGTTACATCTTACCAAAACTTGGCGGAAAGATATTTCAAGTTATAGAAGCGACAAGAGTTCTATGCTTTATCGGTCTTGAGAGTAATTTTGTTCATGGCGCAGTAAATACGAAACGAGTCTCCTCTCCGTCCTGCGACGAAGTAGTCAAGGCCGGCAAACAAGGTGATCGCAAATATGCATAATAATGATTTATAGCATTCCATTAGCTAAAAACTACATCATTTTTATATAAATCATGCAGAATAAAATGCGTAAGTATATGTTTCTCGTAAGTGCATTGTCAATTATTTATTCTTTTGCAACTTAGCAAATTGAAACCTGTTGTGCATGATAGAATTAGGTGTTTCAAGTGGATTTCTGTACACCAATGTAATCCTACATCGAATATTAAAAATTCCGAACCAATACGACGAAAATGAGGTTCAATTTGCTTTTTCAATAAGAAATTTTAATAATAAAGAGACGGTAAATTTTTTTCATAGAATTAGGTAGGTACTAGGCGGGTTTTATATTGACAGTAGCTATGTTTATATACATTACGTGCATAGTTTATCTACGTCGTATAGCAAATTTTACATTTACCATGAACTTGCCATGCCACTCTGGCGACACAAAACTACGAGATAGCGACAGAAGAGTATTTACTCGTTCACATGATAAGAAACAGCAATCATAGTGAGGGTATAAAAACTCCTCTCAGCGTAGAGAAGACTGATTTGAAATTATAATGTATTTTTGCTCCACAGTTCAAACATATGTTTTTACGGTTGATTAAACCAGGGCTTTTTAAGATAGCGATGAAAACTAGCGATAACGGCAGGTATTTTAATATGTTCGTCAAATAAGTTAGTGTCATTTAACACTTATATTAACGGAAAAAAAATACTTTTGTGATACTTTCGATATAGAAATAAAACATTGACATTGACTACGTCGCACAGATGTTGATTAATTAATTAGGCATTAAATTACATTTTTTTACTTAAAACATTATATCATCATCATCTATATTCTGAGGCAGGCATTGCTGGGTATAGGCCTTTTAGATGTGTCTATGAAAACATTTATGATGAAAATCTAATGCCATAAATTTTTTGGTTACATTACGGTCGCCGTTTTTGAAGAAACCCTGACTTTACTTGGCAACATAACTAATAATTTGTTGCAGTTGCGTAGCACTTACTTTCGTTTTGTATCAAAGATCATATCGTATCGAAAGTATGAGATGTGATTACTTGTGATGTTGGTCAATTCAGTGTGTGAATGACCGCGGAGTTTTATGGCTTAGAGAAGTACGTTGCAACAGTTAAAAGTTGTTGTGTGTAGTTAAGTTATCCGTTGGAATGTAAGGAGATTCGTCGTTAATTATTTTCATATTTATAGAAACTTCACTAATTGTAATCATTATTCACCAATTGAAATACTGTTTATTTTAAATTAGACATTCTAAAAACGTTTATAATTCAAGGGTTTGAATCGAAGCTAAGCGGGAAAAATGGTATATATTTTTACACATAAATACACTCTTCATTTGACAAATCACGCAGATTACAGAGTAAATACTTATGTAATTAGTTACTCAGTGATATTGGCTTTATTTCAAAGGGAATTGAAGTTACTTGTTGGTGAAGATCATAATAAAATAAAAGACTGAAAATAAGTAAGTAGTTTCGATATTCACAGACTACCTATCGGAAAATTGCGTTTAAAATAAAGATAAATAAGTAATCTTGTAAAAATTATTGTATTTATACGTTAACGCAGTGTTTCTACATGGAATGGAACATGAATTATTTATGACAACGTTTCTCTTCAGTTTTTACCTTCATAAAATAAAATACTCCACGGCATTACCTGGCCAAGGCACGATGGTAATTCAGTTTCCACGCAGACTATCAATAAATACAGCTGTCCAAACAATTTCTTTGACAGTTAGTACTCGTACTGAGACGAGGGTTTCGTTGCTTCAGTTTCAATGAAAATAGGGAAGTTCTGTAAAGTGTGCACATGGGAGATGTTCAGTGGAGGTCCAAGAGGGAATGGGTTTTGCTGACTAATCAAAACTTGGAATACTGATAAATAGAAACCAGAAATACCTGTGGCATTTCTGGCGTGTGGTACTACGCGTTTTTACTAATTTTGGCACTTGCATATACTGTGAAGATGTGGGTAAGTAAAAACTATAGAAAACCTTATAAGTACATAAAGAATAACCAAGATATACCATACAAGAACAATAACCTACGAGTATATAAAGAACTTCATTTTATACTTTCGAGGTTGCGTTCATTGAGTTTTTGCTTTCTGTCTTTCGTTGTGCGGACATTTGTAATTTCTGGATACCATTTAATAGTTCATCCAACGGATCTAGGTATTCGTGAAGTTAGCCACAGGTGCGAGTTTGCGCATGTACAGTTCCTTCCCCCCTCATACCTCCAATTGCTCCCGAAAAACGATACTGCGCAGATCTTGCGGCTAACTTCACGAATGCCTAGATTCGTTGAGCTAACTATACTTATTTTAAGTTGCAGTAAATCTGATGTGTCGGCAGTTCGAGGGCAATAAAGTACAAGCAGCAACAAAATTGTGCCCTATTATCATCGTACGTTCATTCATGCAACAACAACATGAATGGAAGCGTTTTGAAATCGTCATTGGTCAACAACCCGCCTTGACAATACGGCCAGACTTTATGCCATTATAATACATGCTAAATTCGAATGCATATTTTTTCTTTGTAGACTGCTTTCCATATAAGTCGATATGTAGAGCGTGCGAAAATATGCCGCTTTGTAACAATGCTATGTATGGCAGAGATAACGACACCTCCTAGTATTTTTTATGGAAAGTGTTGCAGGCCTAGTTACATAAAATTTTAAAGATACACTTCAGAAGATAATAATTATCTCTGCCATTTAATTTCTACTTATTTTATACATTTCTTTGTTCAGTCACAGTGATAAATTACTGCCGAGCTGTATTTTTTATTTACCTAACTAATACACCGATATTATAACATATAACAACCGAAACTTACTTATTATACCTACAAATATATGTATGAATATAACAAATTTAAGTATTGCTCTATCGTTCAAAGTAAACTTTACTTTTACTCGTATAACTTTTGGTAGGTAATCGAACATGAAATTGTAAAACCACTAGGTAAATCTGATCACCCACATGGACCGAATACCAAGTAACACGATTTATTTTCTCGTCAAAGCTGTTTCAGCAAAATAAATGTTGGGAATTATTAGGAACCCATCTCGCGTAGGCCGGAGAAACCACAGAATACAAATAAAAAAACATTCTCTCGTAGTAACAATGGCAGTCAACTGTAGCTTCGGCATCGATAAAAATATACTTTTCAGTATCGCTTCACGTGGTATAGGTAGAATTATAGCTTTATTTTCACAAGGTCAGACTTTCAAATGGTCAGATTTTCAAATAGTCGCTCTTTCTAATCGTCACCCTTTCAAATCGTCAGAGTACAGTCAATATAGAGCTGTGATGGCAACTTACGCAATTCAAAAATAGCGTTGTATGACTTCACTACGATTTCTGTTTTAAATGATTCCCATACACAAGTAATGAAGGAACCAGCTGTCAATGAAAGCAATACCTACACAAAATATTCTTATATGCATACTAATGACTTGTAAATGTATCCATACAAATGAATAAAACAGTTATTATTTACAGTCAGATCAAAAATTACAGTTTTCCATTTTTAGTAATTTTATTGAGTTTGAACATTGAAGCGATTTTAGGTTTTGCTATCCGGCCAATTCATCGGACTATTAAACAGTGCATCTCTACAGATCACAAACCTCATTCTGGTAAACTCTTGGCAACCATATTACAAAAATATTGAGATGGAATAGATTTGAGTCCAGAGCTTTTACTGCAAATAAATTGTAACGATATTGCTTTGCTGTGACCTTACATCGTATTTGTAATTTTTTTGCCATTCTTATATTTTTTTCGTTTTTGGTAGACACTTGCCCTCATAACTTTAGTTTTATGCTCTACTACATAACCATAGGTACTATTCGTAAAGCTGTTAGTAAATCGTACTAAGTTATTTTCCGACAGTATGTTGGTATGGATTTATTTGTCGATTTCAGTTTTCTAGAGATTTTAATCTTCTTCCACTCACTCCTATCATTCGTCAACTCTGAATCAACTCCTCTTACATTCAAATCATCTTTCACACAATCAAACCACTTCTTCTTCGGCCTTCCTCTACTTGCGCACCCATAGGTACTCATAGCTCTTTTAGTGACATGGTTTTCATTCCTCCTCATCACGTGTCCATACCATGCTAATCTAGCACTCCTCATCGTTTCAGTAACAGGTCTTTATATATACAAAATTATTCTTGTCCTAAAACTCTCTGGCCTCAAATAAATGTAAAGAACAAAAGCCCTAGCGCTCCCATAGCTAAATGCAAAGTGAGAGTTCATTCAGTATGCGTGGCGTGCCGCGAGTGCCCGTCGTGGGACCACATTCAACTCATGGAAATTTTCTTCCTGTTGCATCCGGCATTGGAAGCTTGTGGAAATGAAATAAGTAGATCGTAAACTAGAACTTAAGAAAATACCTGATCAGCTCATTATACTCCGTGCCATTTAATTAACGTGTCCTATGAGAAATAGATAAGGCTTTTTATCTATATCTATATAAGAGCTTAACCTGACTGACTGACTGACTGACTGACTGATTTATCATCGCCCAGCCGAAACCGCTGAAGCTAGAAAGCTGAAATTTGGAAGGGGGCTTCCTTTTATAACAAAACCACACTAAGGCGGGATTTTTGGAAATTGAACCTCTAACGGCTCGTACACAAAACTGCGAATCGGTGCGACGCGATTTCTCGTGCGTGACAAAAGATAGGGCTGGATCGCAGATTTTTGCGATGCGACCGTCGCATCGCAGTTTTGTGTACAAGCCCTAAGGGGGAGAAAAAGGGTGAAAACGTTAGTATGAAACTTTTAAACGCGTGGAGCGATTTTCATGAAACTTTGTTTGTGCACTGTAAATGCAAAATGAATGGACACATGTTTCAGGATTTTTCAATATAACCATCAAAAAGGGGTCAAATGTGGGGTCAATGTTTGTATGGGAACTTTTTCACGGGTGGTGCGATTGGTCTGAAACTTGGTTTCGTGTTTCAGGATTTTTCAATATAACCTTCAAAAAGGGGTCAAATGGGGGGTCAAGGTTTGTAGGGCACTTTTTAACGGGTGGTGCGATTGGTCTGAAACTTTGTTTTGCGTTTCAGGATTTTTCAATGTAACTCTATAAAAAGGGTTCAAAGCGGGGGTCAATGTTTGTATGGGAACTTTTTAACGGGTGGTGCAATTAGTTTGAAACTTCGGTTGTGTACTGGTAAAATGAATCGACACGTGTTTCACGATTTTTCATTATAACCTTCAAAAAGTTGTCAAAGGGGGGGTAAATGTTTGTACGGGAAATTTTTAACGGGTGGTGCGATTGGTCTGAAACTTTGTTTCGCGTTTCAGGATTTTTCAATATAACTCTAAAAAAAGGGGTCAAATGGGACGTCAATGTTTGTAAGTGAACTTTTTAACAGGTGGTGAATTGGTCTGAAACTTTGTTTGTGTACTGTAAATGCAAAACGAATGGACAAGTGTTTCAAGATTTTCAATATAACCTTCAGAAAGGGGTAAAATGGGGGTGTCAAAGTTAGTATGGGATTTTTATGAGTTGTGTGATGTGTTTGAAACTCAGTTTAGATACTTTAATTAAGTGAACGAAGTCGCGGGTGGGACAGCTAGTTACTAGATAAAGAAATACCAATAACATGGACAATTTAGACAAATGCGTTAATAAAGCAGCAATAGAAACGTGTAGGTATTTATATAGCAAAGGCTTGACCACTACACCATTAGTGCTCTTACCGTCTGTCATAACTTGAGCTAAGCCATTATTGTAGAGGCAGTAATCACGAATGTATCCGTAACGCAAGGGGCAGTAGGTTCAAACTGATCATAGCGTTTGACCATGAGCCCACGCTGCTCATTCATGCATGATATTTACCTGCATAACTCGTATGGTGCTCGCACGTAGCTTATTTGAGAGATTTATCATAATTCCTAGAGTGGAGTGATGTTTTTTAGCTGGAATTACGAACCTCTTTGGTATTTGAAATGGAAATTTTAATGTTGCCTTCTGATTAAAATCCTTACCTACATGAGTTTTTCTAAGGGTCATAATATTGTACGTAAAACAAGCGCATTATACGAATTCTCATACTTTATCATATCAATGTTTGTATGTAAGTTATAGGTAAACTATTAATGTGCCGCACTCAAGAGTCGTACTATAAATGGGATGAAAGTAACAATGAGAATAATCAGACTGACGGCTAATTACTAATTGTATGATTTGAGACGGCTTCAAATTCTACTGCAGGAGAATTGCTTTGGGTATAAAACCAGTGTTTCCATTACAGTCATAATTTGTATACCTACCCACAGTGAATCGTATTGTTCGTGACTGTTGTATGTAATAACAAATTCATAGGTAGGTAAACTGGATCTGACTCCACGCGTCAGTTGCAATTGACCGTGACCATCACGCATCAGGGATGCCCGCTCATGCATCGATAATCATGTTTCTATTGCGTCCCAATAATTACAACAACCAACGAACGCGTAGCGCACTCACTTTTACCACAGATTATAGAACTTGTAGAACCTGTGGCTTCGCGGTGAACATCAATTTCTTAGCCAATCATCAAAACAGAATTGATATTACTGCAGAGGTTGCTATTTACGAGTACAAAGAAAACAAAAAGTGAAAGGTCACATTGAAGTTGACGAGAGGTCGTCAGACTCATTGTCTCAAAGCCTCTGTTTAAAGGATTCGACACGACAGCCTATGTCAATGTTTCCATGTTTCCATACTTCGACCGAAAAATGAAGGCAATCGATTACATATGGGCAAAGAACGAAGGATTTATTCACTTAAGGTTAAAGACGCGAGAAATAAGAGGAGTTTTTTCGCGTTAATAAATTTGATTGCTGGCGCCAAGGTGACAAAATATAGAAACAATTTCATTTAAAAATTAAATCTGTAAGCGAGAGATATGGGGGTGGCGTGGGCTCGAGGCTGTTTGCACAACTGCAGCCTTACTATAGCAGACACGACGACACAGACTGAATAATAAGTCTTCTGAGTAACTTGTCAGTTAGTAGTCCGTGGTGATGCAGTAAAACGCACCAAAGCCAGATTTGTCAAAAATAAAGCCACACTTATAATCACAAATTGTTTGTCTTTGACTTCAGCTATGGTTCAAAGTTTTGTTAGCTAACAATAGTAACAAGACAGCGTCTCAAGAAAAACCTATGCAAAATATTTGAGCAGGTGGGAATTTAACCAGCTCCTTTTGAACAACATCCACCTATATTTGTATTCTTCAAACGTTTAATATGTTTGCCAAGTTTATATACACACACGCTAAGCTATTTTCACATTTAAAAGGTTTCATTTAAAAATCTACCGACAAAATGTGGTGCTACTCGTATTTTATTTTGGCAACTTGACAAGTGACCAGCCACATACATGGTCAAATAGGCAACATATTAGTTAGTTACATATACCAGTAGTTCTGTTTAGGTCAAAGTAGCCAGTGGCGAGAATTGTTTATCTTTCATCTGCCAACTTGTTGTGAGAAGTAGGTTCCTGCATCAGATTTTTGCCCGAATATGGTGATTGCACATTGCGATGTTTCTGTCTTTGTCGATTGATTCTTTGTTTGTTCGATCAATTAATTTATTGTGATTTGTATTGTGACTTACCCGATGGTCTTGATACATTTCCGCAGATCAAAACGGAGCGTAGAATGAAAATAGAAACCGATATTTCGAAATAATTTAACACAGTAAGTTTTACGATACGACATGAGAAGTTCATTTCTAATTGAATTATCTATATGTTAAGAATAAGGTTTGAAGACTCTACTTAGCATAATTAAAAGTTAAAATTAAATTTAAATTTACTTTTTGAAGAATTGAACTAAATTTGTATTGAACAGAGAATTGAACTAAACGATCTAAGTACCCTATCTTAAAACCGAAGCGCCTTGTCGATGCGGTGCGTGACTAGAATACACAGAACCATTTCTTGTGCTCAGATAATTTTATAGACAACTAGGTCCCAAGGCAGATTGTTTTTTAGACATCGGATTTATACTTATATCAATCTACTCAAGCAAAAAACAAACACCGTTAAACAATAGTAATTTTGATTTGAATGTAAGTAATGACTCGTCATTTTTCTTGTGTCAACCTTTCCGCCTTACTCACATAAAGTAAGTAGGTAGGTTTTGCATAAAAATAAAGGCTCATACAAGCAATCGGGAAGTGAGCGAAATGACAAAAAACGTCTCCTTGAGCATATTTAATAAATCTGTCATTCATTTGTGAGATCCAATAAAAGATTTTCTTTAACCAAACCTGTTTCCGCTTGTTTAATAAAATATCAAAGCTTCATCAAGAATATATCGAACTTAGTAGGCAGACACTTTAACTCTTTCACAACACCGGTTCGAATGAACTAGCTGATAGCATGATAAGAAGAAATTATAGTTCAACAAAAACAAGTTACGACAAGCTTCAAACAAAGTGTACCTAGGTACAGGTCATCCGACGGATCTAGGCATTCGTAAAATTAGCCACAGGTGCGAGTTTGCGCATGTTTAGTTCCTTCCCCCCCTCATACCTCCAATTGCTCCCGAAAAGTGATACTGCGCAGCTCTTGCGGCTAACTTTACGAATGCCTAGATTCGTTGAGCGAACTATACTAGTCGCGTTTTCGAAGCGTAGAAGCGAAGCGTAAAGCAAAATAATAATATTTGTTTAAACTTGGGCTAGCTCAAACATTTGACATTCAAAACGGCTGCCGGGAGTGTCACAAAAGGGTGGATAGGCGAAATATATTATTATCGTACACATAGTAGGTACGGAACAAAACAATTTATAGCGAAAGTATGTTTAATAACTAGCTTTGTTAAAATGGTTCAATAAATTCAATAAAGTACACTTCACACTTCAATGATGTTTTGAACAACGCTCTGTAATTTATTCCAAGTCGTCAGTCGAGCATTAGGATATGAAAGTGAAATTAACTTTGTGTGTTGCTTATGGTCGGAACAGAGCCAGATCACGAAAAGTCTAATGTCATGATTATTTAGGAATTGACTTTCATTTTTATTAACTGTATCGAAATAGGTAAGTTTAGGTAGGTATTTAATGATAATAATAAATCTAATAAACCATAAGTAAATAATATTCATTATTATTAAGAGTCTATAGTGTCCCACTACAGGTCAAGGGCCTCCCTTCTTTCTTTCCAATCATCATGGGTTCGGGCTACTACTGTGGACCTCAGTAGGGATCAATTTCGTCACTCCACCTACGCCTTGGACTTACGTTTCCCGTTCAGTTTAGGTAAATAGTATAAAATTATAAGCCATCTTGTTTCGTTTTTCCACTCCGAAGTACAGATGTATTTCTGATGTCTGACGCTGTCTGAGAATCAGAAATTGCTTCACCAAAATTTAATTTAATTTAGGTGAGGCAATTGAAAGAAACCAATAACCATAGTTTCCATTCCGCAGATCAAAGGCAACAATACCAACACAAACCTAGTTATAGCCAATGAACATAAATTCGTTGAGTAAAAGGGCCGGTCAGTCAGCCGCGATACGGGCCCTAATGAAGATTTATGTCCCACTGTCTCTAAGCACTGCGGCCCATAAGGCCCTTTATCTATGAGTATCTCAGTTGAGCAGCTTTGGAGTAAAGATCAAAAACTAACTCATAAAATATTTCCTAACTATAAAGTTAAAAATAATGTTTGGAGTAGTTGTGACATGTTCTTACCTATTGTGTATTATTACTATACAGCATTTTCATACTCTTCTATTAATATTTTTTTGTACTTTAGATTTGAGGATTAAAGGTATATATGTACATAAAAATAAAAGCAGATCTAATTTTTCCTTATTAGTCGATTCAAAATAATAATAAATAATAATAAATTTATTTATTTGCATAAAAGGTTTACATAATAAATCATTGAATCCATAGGCTCCCGAACTAGTTAACAACTGTGTTTCGGGTGCCAGTGGCTTCTCCCATCTAGATTATCATAATTATTTATGCATACTATTTTATATAGGTTTTAACTAATCTGATATTTAATTTAAGAGAAAAAAAATATATATTTAATAAGTGCTTATTAAATAAATAAATAAATAAATATGGTCTTTACTATTGTGTGAGGGTGTGTGTGTATGAGCGTGTATGTATAGGTGTGGTACACATATAATCATTTAAAGGTACTCAACATGCTTTCAATGCCTTCATAATCAATTCCGTTAAGCCAGGTAATTAGAGGTTTCTTAATTTCGTTATTGTTTAATTTTTTAGCCTTATATATTTTATTGAAATTGTTATATAGGCGTGGGATAACGGCATTATACTGCTTCTGCGCAAAATGGCTTTTTACATAAGGAATCGGGCATCTGTCTATTCGTTTTGTACATTCTGGAAGCGTGGGTACTACTTTTTTATGGTATCGCCGTATCCCTTCATAAATAAATAGTTTTCTAACACTTAGGACGTTAGCTTTCTCATATACCGCTGTAGTGGGATGTCTGTAAGGCGGGTATAGGAGCACTTTTAGAACAGCGCGCTGTGCCCGTTCCACATTTAGGAGATGGGTTTTGGCTGCACTACCCCAAGCGCAAACACAATCTATATCTATATAAGAGCTTAACCTGACTGACTGACTGACTGACTGACTGACTGACTGACTGATTTATCATCGCCCAGCCGAAACCACTGAAGCTAGAAAGCTGAAATTTGAAAGGTGGCTTTCTTTTATAACAAAACCACCCACTAAGGCGGGATTTTTGGAAATTCCACCTCTAAGGGGGTGAAAAAGGGTGAAAACGTTAGTATGAAACTTTTTAACGCGTGTAGTGATTTTCATGAAACTTTGTGTGTGCACTGTAAATGCAAAATGAATGGACACGTGTTTCAGGATTTTTCAATATAACCATCAAAAAGGGGTCAAATGTGAGGTCAATTTTTGTATGGGAACTTTTAAACGGGTGGTGCGATTGGCCTGAAACTTTGTTTGTGTACTGTAAATGCAAAATAAATGAACACGTATTTCAGGATTTTTCAATATAACCTTTAAAAAGGGGTCAAATGTGGGGTCAATGTTTGTATGGGAACTTTTTAACGGGTGGTGCGATTGCCTTGAAACTTTGTTTGTGTACTCTAAATGCAAAATGAATGGACACGTGTTTCAGGATTTTTTAAATAACCTTCAAAAAGGGGTCAAATGTGTGGTCAATGTTTGTATGTGAACTTTTGAACGGGTGGTGCGATTGGTCTGAAACTTTGTTTGTGTACTGTAAATACAAAATGAATGGACACGTGTTTCAGGATATTTCAATATAACCTTGAAAAAGGGGTCAAATGTGGGGTCAATGTTTGTATGGGATTTTTTTAACCTGGTGCGATTGGTCTGAAACTTTGTTTATTGTTTCAGGATTTTTCAATATAACTCTAAAAAATGGGGTCAAATGGGGGGGTCAATGTTTGTATGGGAATTTTTAACGGGTGGTGCGATTGGCCTGAAACTTTGTTTCCTGTTTCAGGATTTTTCAATATAACTCTAAAAAAGGGGTCAATGTTTGTATGGGATTTTTTTAACGGGTGGTGCGATTGGTCTGAAACTTTGTGTACTGTAAATACAAAATGAATGGATACGTGTTTCAGGATTTTTCAATATAACCTTCAAAAAGGGGTCAAATGTTGGGTCAATGTTTCAATGGGTACTTTTTAAAGGGTGGTGCGATTGATCTTAATTTTGGTTTGGATACTTTAAATGCAAAATAAATGGAAACTTATTCCTGGATATTTCAAAATAACCCTCTAAAAAGGGTAAAATTGGGTGTAAAAGTTATTATGGGATTTTTTTATGATTTGTTTGAAACTCAGTTTAGTCAATAGTCAATAGTCAATAGTCAATAATCTTTATTCAGTAATATCACAAGGATCATTTTGAATCGTCTTACATACTAGGTGAGTCTAGGTGCCAATTCCAGTCCTATCCCCAGTACGAGAAGAACTGGCAAGAAACTCGCTGGGCCCTAGCGCTTTTTTTGTATTATGAACCTTGTTAACATTGTTAGGGACACCTAACAGAGTTGGAGCTGATTCGTCCCAAGCTTTTTTGTCATCTAAGTACTCTGATATTCTATAATAAGCTTTACGAGACAGGTTTTGTTTAATTACATTTTTACATTTTAGTTAGATACCTACTTTAAGTGAACGAAGTCGCGGGCGGGACAGCTAGTACCTTATAAGACATTCACACAGCGCCCTATATGTCTGCAAAACTAACTCCTCATCTGCAACTTCCCTAAGATTTTTAAAAACGTATATGAGTTTTCTAGTCCTGGAGGCCAATGATGTTATGTGCAGTGTCCAGTTAAGTTTGTCGTCGATAATTACCCCCAGATACCTAATGGAGTCAACCCTTGCCAAAACCGCGCAGTTACATTGCATAGATCTTTGTTTAATACGATTACAGGGGTACGCATGTATTTTTAAGTTGATATTAGGTCCAGGATTGTCTACTTGAGTTTTACTGAAGCACAAATACTTGGTCTTACTGGTGTTGAGTGACAGTAGGCTATTCTCAAGCCAGGTTGTTACAATTGAAAGACAATTTTCGGCTAATTCTTTCACTTTTTGCCATGTCTTATCATGAAGGAGCAGCACAGTGTCATCTGCAAACATTAGAAGGTCTAAGCCAGGCAAGGTAATGTTACATAGATCATTTATGTAAATGATAAAAAGTAATGGACCCAATGTACTACCTTGTGGCACTCCGTATGTGCACACCGCGCTCTCACTTTCATAGCTCTCCACTCTTACACTTTGCGTCCTTCCAGTTAGATAGTCAATAAAATAGATTAAAGTTCCTTCTATTACGAGTATACATTTATATTAGACTTGGCTTCAGTAGGTACATAGTATACAAAACTTCATACTTTTATTATGGGTTAAGGTCACTATCAATAATACTAATACGAGTACCTAGTTTTGTTTTATTTTTAAAAAACATCAAAGACTTAATTTACAGATCTATCTTAATATACAAACTATTTATAAAATACATGTGAATAGTAGAGTTATCTAAGGATCATTACAAACGATCGATAGCTAAACTGATCCAGATCACTGTCAAAGGGAAGCGTCTCCAAGACGATTTCGGCATACCACGTTCAATGGCAATGGCGATACGTTGAGCCAAATATGAGCCAGATCTTTTGGTCCCACATAGCTTCAACCAGAAACCCTGATTATACTAATAGTTATTTTAGCTATAGCCTACGAAAGCTGTCTGAACTTACCAAGTAACGGTAACCAAAATCAATTACAAGGAAGCGAATCAGGCCTACTACTCGTAAAAGTTTTCTGTAAGTAATGATCGTCCATAAAGTTCAACAAGGCAATTGGTTCAATTGTTACTGCGCGGGACAGACCGACAGATCGCGCCGATTCTATTCATAGCGATCTAAGTACTGTGCCATTTCTCACGGCACTTACGATCACCATCAAAAGCGGTTTCGTTTTCTAGATTGTTTAATTGTTCTTTTTTTGTACGAAAGCGTGTGGTTTATTGTAGGAAATGCTAAGGCGATTGCTGTACGGTATTGAATGAGGTGAGGCGCGAGAGGTGTGGGTTTGGTTTCCGCTGCGGGACGAATGATTTCATTGTTTGCAGTGTTTGCTCTGGGTGTGAGTGTTGTGGACAGACGCATTCAAAGGTTTTCCTTTTCTTCTCCAATTTCAATTATTATTGGTTTATTCAAAGCAAAATAAAGTGGTAGAAATTAACTAGAATTCAATTTATGTTCATCGCAGTAGGTATACCTACTACTGACCCGAAGAAGGTGGGCTCAGTTGTATCTAAATGTCAGTAGCAGCGATCCAACTATTATTGAATATTCAGAACGTTTTAATTGGCTCTTCTGATCTATTTGATTTTAAAACCCCTGTATTTCTCTCACCATCTCTCTCTGTGGTTAGTGCTTCATAGCTTATCAAAAAGAATCTGTCAATTTATGATTTTATATATTTTTCCGGTATTGTAGGTAGGTATGCTAAGTTTGTCATAGAGGCCTGGAGCGGCAATTATGTAAGATACATCTAAGTTATAAATGTACTTTATTAAATAACAACAATGTCATCTGCAGTTGGTTCGTTTAATAACCGTTGCTCATTGTTTGATTCATACAAAAGATAGAGGGTTAACTACATAAAACTGTATATTTGAATGGCGACGATTTGTCTAGAAGTTTTCGAGCCGTAGCCGTATTAGTTAAATGGGGTTGAAGATAAACATACCATGAGACTAAAGAACTCAAATCACGAGAAGTGAAGCAAAAATTCGGAAATTCTTTTTGTGAAAAAATAAAGAAACATTGAACGCTTGCTATGTGAGCGTAATCGTAAGCGTATTTATATTGGATAATTGAGGAAGTAATCGGTGTTTTATGGGATAATAGTGGACACATAGTGGTTACATTGTAGGGGGAGTCGCGTGAAACGTAAGTATCGCACCGGAGTAAGGTTGTGCTTTTATGTTAGGTACTTAAGTTTCATGATTTAAATTTAACATCTAGTTAATTAAGTATTATAGGTACAATGTAAATCAACATACTTTTAAGATCAACTACCTAAAAACAAATTCGGTTGAAATTTTGAATAAGTTGTTCTTTAATCTCTCTAGATACGGGCGGCATAGGTAAAATTTGGAGCTTGTACCTATTTCAATTTTCAAATCAAAGTGACGTCAGTCCAAATAGAGCACTGGTGGTCTAGTGGTAGTGGCTCTATCTTCCAATCATGAGTCCGAATCCGGTTGTACACCGATGGATTTTTCTGTTCGAAAAATGTATGTGCGCTATACCAGTATGTATTCTCCAACGGTGAAGGAAACTGTCGTGAGATAACCAAATGCACGAAAGAAGCCTCTGAGACGCTTTTTAATCCTTTCACCACACTGGTTTGAAAAAAAGTAGCTCTTTCACGATAAGAAGAAAAAGTCCAAGTTAAAAAATAATCAAGTAACAGCCTTAAAATAAGGTGCGTCCGCACCGAAGCACAGCCTCTGGTAGTAAGTCCTCAGTAATGGCAGGCGCCCGCGCCGCTTCTCAAATGATGTAACGTCGCGCGTCGCGGCGCACAAGGTCGCGCATGCGCCCACCAGACCGGTTCTTTGTATAGCTGTTTTTGCGTCACCGAATCATTTCATGAGATTATCTATTTAAATTGGTTCGATGACAGACGGCGACATTCAACTTGTATAGCTGGAGCATCATACGAATAAAACTCAACAACACAGATTTCATTTTGTTCTACATTTAATAAGTTAAAACAGACAAGTATGATCGAGACATGAGGATTCCTTAATCATCAGAGCCCTTTCCTTTTCAAGTTTGAAACCCATTCTAATATTATACCTAAACTTCCCAATGCCACCTACCTATTACAAGGGTAAAAAGGTTTTCAATTTTAGACATTTTATTTGTTTGTAACTTTTAGGAAACGTAGCAAATTTTTTATGATTATTTTCTTTTAAAAAATAATCATTCGTTGCCACAACAATTTCAATTTCAATAGTTAGAATCTATTTTTAAGGTATTTTATGCTTTTGTCTATCCAAACGTTATTTGAAAATACACAGGGTTGGTTTTGATCATAAATTATGTGAGACAAACCCATGTAACTATTACATATCACTGGACAGACCGCAAACATGAAGACAAGACGCAAAAATGCGAGTGTGTAAACACAACTTCTAGAATGCTCTACATAACTAGAGCAAGACATAATGTGCTCGAATGTGAATGTAGCTTACGACATGTTATATGGACTTTAGAAACCTTACAACTAACATGCTACTAGACTCAATTTAAGAGGATTTGGAATTAAGAGCGGCTTAAGAATTTGAACTCTGTTTACGACTAGTTTGCCATGGACTAAATGAAAATTAAAACCGTAAGCATAGTAAGTACCTAGTACTTACCTCTTATCTAGCTTCTTCAGTAAAATTATAGTTTTACACTAGCAGTTAAATAACTTTTTTGTACAATTTAGAAACTATAGTAATGTAATGAGAGAAAGAACAAATTCGCTATAAAAATCCATAAAATTTAAGTTTTACACCGGGTATGATCCGGTTGTAGTGGGCTAGCAATATCTAAGAAAACTATCACGAAATCCTGATAGGTTAAAATTTATCAGCTTAGCTAGAACACTTAGTTTACGTAAAAAATATGTTATCTAAACTATATAGCTAACACATTATTACATAACATATTTTTTATGTAGGTAGATACTTCAGTATAACTTAAGGTGTATTAACACTGCAGCGGCAGTGTGGCAGAACCATGCCGTGTTATTTTGTATGCTAGAATTTTTGAATTAATTGAAAATATTAGGTAGGTACGTTAAGATGCCATGGTGCCGGTGCGTCGCATCGGTAAAACCACTGACTGCACTCGGTAAACCTTACATACGTCATAAAAACCATAGGTTTGGTTGTAACTTTATGTGATCTACGACCTCGACTTTCTCTGTAGCTATGTGCTGTGCAGGTAGGTACTGGCTTTCCATTTAACTTACCATACCGTTCTTTACTGAACTTGAAAACATCTCATCACATGAATCTTATGTAAAACTCCAAGCTAAAGAAAGGATTGTTGTTAAAAATGTTAACGCTAGTGACTAGTAACAAGTTGACCACGTGACAGAACGAATTCTTAGCCCGAATGTCCTCTGCGCATCTTTGTCACGTCATCACGTGGTTCGCCAGCGGCCAACCTGTTTGTCGCATAGTCAAAATTAGTTTGATTCAAAAATTCCCAACGAATAACAATGTAACTCCTTTGGGTATAACTCGTTGGGAACAAATCAAATCATCAATTTCTAATCATTACCTATGTTTCTAATCAAATCTACTACTTATTAACATAACGAGTGTATATGAATATGGAAATGACCGCTTTTTATTTATTTGAGGGCATATACAAATAATAAGAAAAATAATATATACAGTTAAATGTGACATAAATTAATGCGTACCTATTACTAATTTATAGAACACCACAGCGTGCGCTAATAAATATTTTAGAAAACAAATGCTTAAACATTTTATGTAAAGAAGAACGGATAAACCACTAAAAACTCAGTAGTTTGTGGTTCAATCACTAGTTAATAAACCAGCCACAAAAGCCGCAACATGGTCTCTTCAGACGGGCCACAACCACAACATAATTCAACAAAAATGTCTCAACCACACTTACCTACTTGTCGCTGCTACAACGCAGCTTCAGCGATACTATTCGCTCCAGCAACTGCTCAAAGGAATTTTTGTTGTTGTGTTGTTTTGCACGTTTTGAACAGACCCTTAGATTTCTTAGTCATAGTTCGATGACGTTGCACCTATTATTAAAGAAGACGTCATTTGTAGTGAGTGCAGCACCGAACTAAAAGTAAAGAAGGGCCATGACCTTGAAAAACGTGGCAAAAATATGATTACACGCACTCACACATCGATATTCTAACTTTCACTATAGCCCACCGTAACATGATCTCTGGCTTACCGTGTACTGAGTACAGCGGCGGGTCAAGATTCACTAGTTATGGTCGCGCGTCACAAGAGCATACATGTTGTCTCTTTTACTCCCAAGACATTCGTTCTCTTTCAATCAAAATGGCACGATATTGTTTGAATGGGATAAAATAATCACGAAAAAACGAATTATGTTAAAAAATCAAGTAATTACCTATGAACCATTAGCTTTGTTGGTGTTCCTTGAGTTATTGGTACACTTTTTGAATGCACAGGATGGCATTTTATGACTTTTTTCATAGAAATTCTTCCGATGTAGTAAGTACCGTCCGCATCTGCGAGTCGACTGATTCGAATGGTGTGAGCTCACTCCGTTCAATGTGAACGCAATTTAGAGGGAACCGAGTATTGTAAGGCCCTTCTATACTTTTAGTTCGGTGGAGTGCAGCATTATTTTAACAAATGAAAAACCAAATATTTAATTGCTTATTTAATCATAAAAACACATGTAACAATAATTAAATAAATGACTACTTTACTAAATACTAGTTAAATTAAAATAAATTATCTTTTTAAACGAAAAATCTTATTTATCATGTCCTCAGACGATCTAAAAAAAGATAAAACTGTGCAATTTGTGTCTGTATTGGTGAAGAAGTTGTTTGGTCAGAGTCAGATTTGTCTTGTGCTGCGGTAGTGTATTGATCGATTAATATATTTTCGTCAAACGATTCTTCAAGTATTGGGTCATCACTTAACTCATCTATTAATGTTTTATTAGGAGTATTGTGGCATGAGGACTCTTTTTCGAGACTTGAGTTAAAGTCTGTAGTAAAATGATTAGCCTCAGTGTCAGAGTCATAATCAGTTTCAGACGTATTTAACAGTTTCGCATAACATGATAAATCCAACTTGTTTATATCATTATCAGAATTATGCGTTACTATTTCATTTCCAGTTTCATTAAACATACCGGTTTTAGATTCAGTAGATTCCGTAACTGTAACTTCTGAAGATTCATTTAATAAGCCAATGTCATTAGGTATAAGACTTAGTTCTGTAAATGCGTCAAACTCATAAAACGTATCATTAATATCAGGATGAATCTGCATGTCAGTGTTGTTTAAAATATCGGACATTATATCAATACCACCTTTCTCTAAATCAGTTATATAATCAATGGACATTGAAACTTTATCAGAACCATCGAGCGTTGTCGAGCAAGTGTCTTCATATTCATTGCAAGCTGTTACATTAAATGATTCGTCTGATATGTTTTGTCCACTAGACGTGTCATCAAAGTTTGAAAACTCAGGAGCTAATGTGTTTAAAACAAGACCTAATGTAAGCTCATTTGGTTGATTGATGGAATTAATTTCACTACACTCTTCCAACGAATCGAAGTCTGGTATGGCAGAAGATTTATTATTAGTTGGCAATTTATCAGTTAATACAGCTTCGGCAATGTGTTCACAGTATGACTCATTATTTAATAAAATTGTGTTAACATCTGACAGTGGTGGATCTTCTTCTGGTGATGAGGTATAGTCGGAAAAGTCTGGCATTTCATCACCTACTAACAAATTGTCGACATCGGAAACATTTGGTAATGCTACTTTAACCTGTGATTCTGTTGTAGAATTTGAAACATAACTCATTATCAAGTCTGTTAGTAAATTGTTGCTTAAGAAATGGTCAGGTGAATAGTCAAATGGTTTTTCGACGCTAGTTAGCAATAACTTGCCTGTTACTAAGTCTGTTAGATTACTAGTTGAATAAAAATCATCAGGTTCACTAATGGAGTAGCATTGATTTTCTCTATCCTCAATGATTGTGCAAATATTTTCAAAGGAATTATTATTACTTTGAAGAACATGTTCTTCATGTAAAATATTTATTGGACTCGATTCACTTTCATTTTGTATTGAATGAAGAGTTTGATCAGTTAAGGGCATGTAAGTCGAATCAAACGATATTGGAAATAATTCACTTTCTTCATTTAAAGAGGAAATTACGTTGTTAAATGAGTAGATTGATGGAAATTCAGTGGAAGTACTTTCGGTTTCATGAGTACTTGTATCGTTATTTCTATAATCATTTACTATTTCACTCAATTCATTACTTGAAATCTGATTCAACCCAAACTTGGAGTCATGTATCATGTTATCGTTTGAACTATTTGATTTAGGAGTATCAATTAATTCGTTGATGCCGCTCAGCTCAGAAATACCTTCAATAGAGTCATCAAGAACCATTTCATAGTCAATAGGTTCAAGAATTACTTCGATTGGAACCTCAAAAAGACCGTTATTATCTAAGAACTCAGATATGATAGATTCGGAATTGTCTCCTGTTGTTTGGCTTGTAACCGTATTTTTAGCTAGATCAGGCTCAGCAGTAAAGTTTTCATACAACACAAATGAACTGTTAGACGAAAAACCATTAAATATATTACTAGAATTTACAGATGTAGGATTTTTAACAAGATTGTTATGTTCTGAAAATTCAGTATTTTTTTCACTGGAGTTAGTTCTAAGACTTGCAAGAATTGTGTCATTATTGACAACAAACTCGGAGATGATTCCAGTAGTTTCAAATTCATATTTTTCAGGAAACTTGTCATTATTTTTCGATGAATTTTTGAAAATTATATCAGTAAAGTCACTGCTAGGTT
The DNA here is from genome assembly GCA_963675405.1 of Cosmorhoe ocellata. Lineage (NCBI taxonomy): Eukaryota > Metazoa > Arthropoda > Insecta > Lepidoptera > Geometridae > Cosmorhoe > Cosmorhoe ocellata. The sequence continues at coordinate 8,639,674 of OY776246.1, read as the reverse complement.
TTTCCGATATCAGGTTATTAGAAAGAGATTGATTTAACACCTCAGAGTCAAAAGGTATTTCCTCAACTGCAGACGGATTAAATTTCTGTACGTCTTCGATAGGTTTATTTATAATAGTTGAATTAAAAATCACTTTCTTGGAAGGATAAGGAATAAACTCATTCCAATTGTTTGCATTTGTTTCGCTTTTGTAGACAACTTCATTTGACTCTTCAATACGCGAGTTCCAGATCGTAAGCAGCCGAATGATTTCGACCAAATCTTTAACAAGTGCGTGTGAACTCGATGGTTTCGATATTATTTCACGTAGGTTTTCAGCCAGTGCCCGAGCTACGATTTGCTGCGGATCTTTTTCAATAAAAGAGTAATTAGAGGACTTAAGGGTAACTTCAAGAGTGTCATTAGATGTTAACACAATATTTTCTGGTTCTAGAATTATACCACCTGAGTTTTCAATCACAAATGGCTCAAAAGTAATTTCACTTGAGTTATCACAGATTACTTGCAAAGGATTTATAAATGTCAAGTGATCAACATGTGTGTCATACTCACTTGAACAGTTTTGAGATAGCTGAGGCTCATAAATTTCTTGACTGTTAAGTAGTGGTAACTGAATCATGTCTTCACTCAGAAGGTTGACAGTTTGTGCAGTCTCAGATATATTTTTATTTAAAGGATTGTCAGTTAATGCTAGCTTATAGGTGCGTTCATTATAGATCTGTTCTTCTGTTAAAAGGATATTTAAAATACTTTCTCTTAAAGATGTTACGCTGAGATTTTCAGTGGAGAGAACATTAAGGATACGTCGTCTAATTAAGTCATCTATAAATGAGACTGAATAGTTGGAATTTGAACCTTCTTTACTTGGAAGAGTATTTATAAATGCGTGAGGTCTATACGAAGAGTTACTTTCTTCTGTAGGTTTAGTGGTTATGTTATCAAACAGAAGCTCAAGTTTAGTCGAACTATTGTCAAATGTGTCATATGAATTTGAATCATTGCCGATGGTGTCAATAAGAATTATTTTATACGAGGCATCACCGTTGTTTTCAACTGACTTATTGTTGGTTGAATCTTTTTCTTTGGAAAAATCAATAGTAAGATTATCAGCAAAATAACTAGCTGATGGGTGTCCTTGACCTCTTGATAGGTCGTTGTCAAAATTATCATTTTGTTCTTTAAGAGCTGGGCTAGAAATAGTGCTAGTTTCTGGCGGTGAATGGACGTCAGTGTGTTCATGAATATATTTTTTTAACAATTTGTCAGTGATATAATTTTCTAACTCAGTCTTTCTCAGAATAATATAATTTGATAAGTCTAAGTTTTGAATAATTGAAATTTCTTCAAATGTTGAATTCATGGCATTCGTTGTAGAGTTTTCACTAGGTATTATGCTATCTGATGCAAAAATATTTGTCGTATTATTTTTGTGGCTCGATACTTTTGGAAGTTGTCTTGATCCAGAATGTACGGATTCTGAGATAGCCTTTCTTGAAGAGTTAGGACGACTTTTTGATTTTAGCTGCGTATGGGAGTTTGCTTTCTTCTTTGTTGGTTCAGGTGTGATTGACTTGCTAGAACGGTTCATCTTTTCTTCCAGTGGTGCATTTTGGGTCATTCTATTATTTACATTTTTGTCCATCAAAGGTTCCATTTCATTTTTAGTAATTTCATTATTTGATTTCATATCTTTTTTGACGATGACAATGTCATCTTTAGTTGTTAACATTACTTTATTTTCCTTAAGTTTTAATGGCTGTAAAAATGTTTCGACAGGTTTATTTATTATATTTTGATTTTGATTATTAAAATCATCTTTCTTGAAATATGCGTCTTCTTCATTATAAGGTGGGTTCCAATAACTTGGTGCCCATATGTCAGATGCTGTCAGTGGGTATTGCACTTCAGGAAATATTTCCATTGCAGTAAAATAAGAAGAGTGTTCTTGATGGTCATGTTCTCTACTTTGTCTTTTTTCAGTTTGTTTGTTTTTTCGTTTCCTTCTTTTTTCTTTTCGAAGGTTGTTCAGTAAAGTTGAATCATTCAACACATCTATAGTAGATGTTTTGCTTGTTTCTGTATTTGGTAAATAATTTGGAACCTTCGAGATCGTATCGGGTAAATAATCAACTTTTGGCAAAGTTTTTTGATTGTTTCCCGTTGTATATTTTGATAAAAAAATACTTTTGTCATATTTTCGTTTATTTATGTACTTATCAAAGGGATTTTCTTTAGTTTGTAGTACGCATATACTACATACTGTCTGAAAATAAATATTCTATTATCATAACATAAAGCATAATAACGTAAAAATTACTGCTGGTATTAGTTCTTTCTTACCTTATAAAACACGACAGCTATGAAAACTAAAGTCACCTTTTCCCGAAGTCCCATTTCAACTATTACTAATTTTAAACTTGATCATAAAGTCATATTTATTAGCTGCGATACGAATATTACAATACATCAAACCGACAACGTGACGATTTAATCATTATGCTTTATCAATGATCACTTGATTCAAAGAAATTCGATAACATTCTTTTTTTCTAAATAACTTTTAAAATTTCAAATTGTAATAATGTTTTATTTATTTACAGGTAAAAATCACACTGCGGGTGCTTTGTATAAGAGCAGGTAAGTATGATTGTTTAACGTGTAAAAATATACTCGTAAATATTTAAATAATGAATTTAATCGTAATTTAAAATATATTTACAATGTTACACAACAATTTTATTCTAAAACGAAACGGCTTTTTGGACTGTGAATTCATGGCGCATGGTGTTTTTTATTTTGGTGTCTAATTTTTTCATAACCACACTGGATCTTATAACACACATAATTTCTATTCTTTGTTGGTAATAATATAAAATCTGGTTCTATATCAGCATTCGCTTATTCAACATAGTCTCTCATTAGTTAATCTACCTCCACATTCCGCAATGAATACTGTGGGTTTATGAAACAGAACCCATGCCATCAGTTTCTGAAAGTTGAGTTATGATCTCTTTACTGTAAATTTCTTCACTTTCCCAAGATTGGTAAAAATCCTCTGTAATTACTTCTGTTTCTTCACTTTCATTTGCTGGAGGTATAACATTAGAATTTCCCTCATTTTCTTCAAATATTTCCTCCAAATCACTTGTATTATCGTTCGATTCTATTTCTTCCACAGTAATATCTTCTACAATTAGTACATCTTGGGAAACTTCTTGTGCTACTTCATCTGTTTTCTCAACATATACTTGAGATTCGTTTTCCTTTGAAACAACTACGGTTTCTTCTATAGTGGTTTCCTCTTTTGGGGTCGGATCTATATTTTCTTGAAGACAATTTCCAAAAAACAGATTCATATTTATTGATTTTTTTTCTTCAAATGCTTTTTTGTTCTTGTCCATAAGATCTTTGTATGATGACTTGACATCATCGGGAAAAGGTCCAAGCATGGGATTGCATTCACCTGTGTTATAAAAAAACGGTCTGGATGCCTCCATAATATTTGTCGGATATGCTACGTCTGGAAAGTATTGTTCCAGCATATAATTTTTGCCGATCGGTTGATCAAAATTGAAATTTTGGGTAGCTGCTGCTTTATACCGAGCTGGAGTAAGTAATTCTGAACATTTTTTGTTGGAAAATATACTTTTAGTTTGCCTGTTGATCTGATGATTGGCTTTGAAGCCGAACGAATTCTGAAAAAAATACATACTTATGTGAAAGTTTCGGAAGTCAAAGTGGATCAAGGTTTTTAGATAATAATTGTAAAACTTACTTCGAATACTAAAAATAATATCATGAAATAGTGTGGAATCATTTTCTATTTGAGTAGTATGCTCTGCTTTGTTTTATATATTGTAAAAACGAACTATGGCCTAAACACGTTTTTATATGCATTCATATTGCTTATTTTGATGTTATATCGTCTATTTATTACACTTGTTGCAAGTTTTTAAATTATTTGTTCATAACATATTCCTATAGAGGTAGCGTAATCATTTTAGCCCTTATCTAATCAATAATTTTGTCATCAAATGTAATGATAATAATCAGCAACTACCTAATAAGTATGATTATTACATAAGTCCACATTCGCTTTATTAGTTACAGTTTGAAAATAGTGTTCTACAGTATTTATAACGTTTGTATTTGTGCAATTTTAAAGTTTTTAATCTCTTTCATAGAACCTAAGATCAAGGCACTAAACAAATGATATTATTTATAACAAACGAGCTTATTTCAATATTTTCAGTATTCAAATAAACAGTACGACCTACTAAATAGCCTACAATGTGGTTAAGAAAATAGTATGTGCGTGTGGTGATTCTAAAGTGACAAGTTAATTGATTGTTCGAATGATAACATTAACGTGTTGCACGGTCAGGATTATGTTTTTCTAACTAGTCTAAATATTGATATCGGTTAACTATTCAATCTAAAATGATCTGTAACAAATCTAGTAATAAATACTAACCAAGCAAGTTACGTTACGAAAATTAAACAAAGTTCTCATTCGCAATTTATAATTTTTCGATTCAATAAGAGTCATGTTCCTTTAACTTCGATCAATGAGCTACAAATTAGCAGCCGCAGCCGCATCCACCGCCGCATCCACCGCCGCATCCACCGCCGTAACCGCCGCATCCACCGTAGCCGCCGTAACCGCCGAATCCACCACCGCCTCTGCCGAGCAGCGCGATGAACAGCAATGGCAGGATGTCTCGCCCGAACCCGTCATCATTGTCAGTGGTGATAATGGGCGGGTACCCGCCGTACCCGGGGTACCCACCGTAGCCACCACCTACGTACTGGCACTGCATCCAGTGACACTGAAAGTATAAGGTCAAAATACGTTTTGAAACATTCTAAAACAACATTCAACTATGTTTTAGTAAAAAAAATGAGGTTAATGCAAGGTTAGTGTTCAGGGTGCTGTCACTAAAGTGGAGTGGAAAGAGGAAATGCATATTGCATAATCGTGTCTAAATAAGACATTGTCAAACGGTTGTAGTGTTAGTCGACATCATTCTAATTTGTAGAGCAGGAGCGTTCCTACTGTCTATTCAAACCAAGCTGTAAGTTTATTATGGGTTCCGAACAAGGCCATAAAAATGTTTTTACTTTCGGTTCACATCACTTTATATCTCCGATTTAATATTTTCGAGGGTCAAAGACGTTTGTTATGTCGCTTATAAATCAAAGCCAGTATTATTGAAAAAAATTATAAATCGATTTACTTGTTTCAGGGTGGATTTGACTAACTTCTGAGTTCTAGTATTCTCAGAATAATATAATTCCAAATGCAAGTAAAGTCAGTTTACTCTTCACTAACTACGATTTATTCTGAGGATAGTTCTTTATACTAGTTTGTTCGAACCCGCCCTAAGTAGGTACTATTTTTTTGGTTAACTAATGATCTATGTAAAACTTTCCAGTAAATTCTTTCAATATCATCATTAAAATGTCAATAGTAAATCAATTTATACCTAAATATTTTTTATTACTAAACTTACGTTCAGTAGGAGTAGCGCGGCTACGAGCACAGTGGATTTGATGGATGTCATTTTGATACTTCCTGTTTCCAGCCGTATTTACTATTTATATAGTTCATTTCGATACTTCAGCTCATTGTCTATGTTGCTCAATACTGACATCCTCAGAATAAACACGTACCTAGTTTAAGATTAGCCATGAATTTCAAGGCAACAGAAGCAGGTGTTTTCATTATCTAAGCAATTATTGAATTGGAATTCTATCAGAATTGTTACCTTTTTAGAGTCAAGTGAAGGAGTGGCAGTGCGTTTGAAATGAATAAATGGAAGACGGGTTGTAGTGGTGGAAACAATGATGCATAATCGTAGTAATTAGAAATAACGCATGTGCTGGTAGTATATGCAAGTTGACATTCAAAGAGAGCAAAACGCTTCTAGGTGGTTTTCCACACTCACTGGCTCACTGTCATTTTGTCCATCTAGAGCTAGGGGACTGGCTAATGGACTTATCGGTAAATAATATAAGAGTACTTATATATTTAGTGAAAGTACAGGTGCGAATGGTCTCAAATCATTAGCCTCTGATATCAGCCATAGCATAATGACTTTAGATAATGTCATACATTCTGTAGGTTGAGCAAATCACTCGCCTATTCTGTGAAATACTATAAGGATTAATCGGCCGGACTCGTCCACCTTTAGGTCACCTCTAGACTTCTAGGTTTCTTAAAGTCAGTTATCGAAGACATGCGTCAAAAAGAGCATTGTTGGTTAAAGTTTCACTTAGTTCGTGCGTACCATGCGACAGCTGCGAACCCGCACTCAATTCGACAGAATTACCTACTACAAAATTAAGCTGATTTGTCTGATAGTTTGTTTGCTGCATATTTTTTTGTGTCTAAAAGAGTAAACACTCTTTTGCTAAAACACTATAGTCGTTTCTTTTTGGGCTTTTGGGCTTGTACACAAAACTGCGAAGCGAACATCGCATCGCAAAAATCTGCGATCTAGCCCTATCTTTTGTCACAAGAAATCAAATCGCGTCGCACCGATTCGCAGTTTTGTGTACAAGCCCTTAGGTATTTCTAGCCCCCAAACGATAGCTGTTAGAGATTTCATGAGTAAACTATTTATTGCATAAAGAAATCTAAAAATGGATTCTATGCTTCTGATGTCTGAAAAAAATATTACAATCATTTGAAAATTACTTTTTTTTTATTATCCACACTGTTTTCAGATACTTATTATAAAACTAGATCATTATTTCTAATTAAGTTATTTTCTTCTTCTATTGGTCCGCTGGCGGTGTTAAGATCGGTTTAAGTAATCTACAACCAGCTGGGTGGCTGTGTCTATGATACGTATAAGTTGCCATTGATAGTAGATATAAAGAAATCCCCTTCATCACCTCTAATCAATGCATTTTTCTTTCATTATTTGTCATAATTACAAGTTTATTAAACCCACACCGCAAGTCTAGCATGGGGCCTGAACTGAGATTGGTACGGTGAGGTAATCTGACCTCACAGTACCAATCTAAGTTCAGCTTTGGATGATAGGATAATTAAATGATGATGATATCTTTTTCTTATCAAGGCACTATAGCTTTTTCCAACCAGTGTGGCGAAGAGATGGGCAAACACCAGACTGCATTATTTGTAAGCAATAACTATTCAGCTCTATAAAATAAACTAGGTATACCTCAAAACATTATGCGATGCTTGTCACACATGAATTGTAAAATTACTCATTTACTAGATCCGTTGTTTCGTAACGGGTTATGTTATCACCCAATTCACCCATCATTTAAATGTCCTCCTTCTACCTAATTAATTTACTTGTATTCTTGTAATCAGGTAAGAATTTAATATTGTGAACGACGTCATGCTAAAACAAAATTCCATGAATAATTTGTCAACAAAATTTATTTTTCAATTCATGATCAATTATTAGTATTACAATCACCTGATTTGACGATCAAGTTAATTTCCGGTGTCCTTTGGTCATTCGCTTGGTAACAGCCACAACCGCAGTCGTAGTCATTGCTATTATCGTAGGAGTTGCAGCCGCAAGGTAGGTAAGGAAAGGGGTATGGAATGTAGTTGCAACCGCAACCGCAGCCATTAAAGCCGTTGTAACCTCCGCAGTTTCCGCACCCACCACTGCATCCACAGCTGTTTCCGTATCCGCCATAATTTCCTCCGCAACCTCCTCCGCAACCACCTCCGCAGCCGCAACCACCTCCGTAACCACCTCCGCAACCGTAACTGCCCCCACAACCACCTCCGCAACCGCCTCCGCAACCGCCTCCGCAGCCACCTCCGCAGCCACCTCCGCAGCCACCTCCGCAGCCACCTCCGCAGCCACCTCCGCAACCACCTCCGCAACCATTTCCATATCCCCCGCCGTAACCGCCACCGAATCCCCCATAACCACCATAACCGCCCCATCTTCTACTCATCAGCAGAATAAGCCAATATAGCCAATGATGGCTGCTATCACCATCGTCATCGTCGTAAATTATTGGAGGCATTCCTCCAAACGGAGCCGGGAATCCACCGAACCCAGGTCCACCAAATCCAGGGCCTCCGAAGCCACCAACATCAGGGTAGCCTCCATAGTTGGGTACGATGGGCGCACTCTGCACGCAACTTTCTTGAATGAGTGGCTTGATCACGGCTGGGATCACGAACTGTGTGACAGGTTGGACATTTGGCACTGCGCATGTTTGAGACACGCATTGGCCGAGAACGGTGCAGCTCTGGAAAAAGAAAAATTGTTAGGGAAATTTTGTATGGCATAACAAACATACCTCATCGAATCGGCCTAAATTTGCTTGTTTTTTTATTCTTTGCTTTCAAATCTATGGTTTCATTCATATTTTTTATTACTTGTGTACTCATAAATTTATTTTAGTGATCGAATCTCCAAATTTACCTCTAAAATAAGCTGCACACCTATAACAAATAGTAACTTCCGGGAAACCATATTGGGCGGTCGGCTATTGACCGAATTTTATTTACGGCAGCCTTTTTATACACTTTAGATTTCAAAACTAAATTGGTTACTGGGTAACGAAATGGCGTAATTTTGCATTTGACAACAATATGAGCACGTTCCATCTATTGTTTTAATAAGATAAGGTAAAAATTCCAAAGTAACGTTTGGCAATAACTTATAATCTAGGTATAATAAGGACATATCCTAGGCATTTAAGCATTATGCTGCAATAGTTTTCCGCGTGGAAAATATGGCAAACCAGCATGTCTGGTCATTCTTTTCCAAATCCACTTTATGAGCTCACAGAGTCTTTAAATAGTGGATAGAATTTTGTGGTCACCTTATTAGCTAATCATACGTGCCTAGAAAACCAATGACCAATATGAAATAAAAACACATGTTTTTGATTAGTTTTTATTAAACAAATAGCTTATGTTTCAAGTATGTGAACTATATCGTAAAGCAGGTTTTTTTAATTTGTTATCACAGGACAGTTGACCGGTATCGGTATGGGATAGGGTATAGGAATTGTGTTGCAGCCTCCTCCGCAACCCCCACCACAGCCCCCACAACAACCCCCACCAAAACCTCCACCAAATCCCCCTCCACAGCCACCACAGCCTCGGCCCCCGAATCCTCCATCAGCCAGCAGAATCAACAAGAGAGGCCATATAGAATTCATGCCATCATCATCATTGGATCGGATTATGATTGGCTGTTGTCCGCCATATCCATTCGGGCCGTATGCGTACTGAGCATGGACTATTGCCTGCAAAAATAATTTTAATTTGGGTATGTTTTATAGGTTCGGTTAGCTGACTTACTGACATTCAACTCAAATCTTAACTGTATGTACTACTCGTAGAATACTGAAAATTTGGGTGCACTAAAAAAGGACCTCCTAAAATTCTACCTCTGAGGGAGACGGGATTACAATTATCGATATAAAAATAATATTACGCGTACAAAGTGACAGGGAAATTTTAATAAAGTAATTTCTCAATTACTTTATTAAAATCTTTTTAAATTATGTAATGTATGTTAAAAAATATCAGAACATTTTAAAAACATTACAAATTTATTTAAAAAGTTATGTTTCTTACATGATAACTGCTTATCAGCAGCAAACTAAGCCACATCAACTTTGGTGCCATGTCACAAAATTCAAGGTGTCCATATCACATTTTACTTTTATACCAAAATCTTGCAATTATTTGTTGTTAGGACATCTTATTGCTTTTATCTAATACTGGATCAGTTTACATAATTTTTGCTAGGTACCTAGCTAGGTATTGTCACGTCTGATTTAGAAATAAACTTAGGAAATTTTGTAAAGATATATAAGTACTCGTAGTTTATCATTGTTTTTGTAAGTTTTTTTTTAAAGTACAATAAATGCAACGGAGTCCTTTTCATTTTAAAGTCATCTTTACGTTTAAAAGTTACGAATATTTGCATGAAAGATTAAAAAAAATCATCGAAGCCATTTTATAATAGTTTATTCACAATAAATTAAATTATGCAAGTGCTATTTATTTATTAGTAACTATTTCATGATGAGTCATGATTCAATGACTCATCGTCGATGATTATTAGAATATGGAACCAAGCGCCAGCAGCGGCAGAACTCCTCCAAACCCTCCTCGTCTGTTTCCATAATATATTCTACGATTGCCCCCGTAACAGCCTCCACAGCTTCCACATCCCCCACAGCTGCCACCGCTGCCACAACCGCCGCAGCCGTAAGGTGCAGCTAGTGCTACCTACAACATAAAAAAAACATTAAATGCCTCTATAATATGCACATTAAGAAGACCAGGGACCTCACCACAAAGTCTTACAAACCATCATGTTTCAGAACACACATCAAGTCAGCCACATTTCGAGCTTGAAGTACTACTTGACTACTTCAATACAAATTTTATAGGTCGTGGTACGGAATATCAATGTTATATTACTTAAATACTGTTCGACCTACCTATAGCATGAGCACTGTAGACAGCGTTTTGATATTAATTAGCGATTTGGTAAAATGTCACCTTTGCCGTCCTTACTTTACTATCACGTTACTTTGTCTTCTCACCTTCAGCGCCTCTAGCGGAAACTTTGAAGTACTATAATCGACAGTTCAGCAGTGCTGGTAAATGTATGGAACGAAATTAAATTAAACACAATTTCGTAAACAAACTCGTAGTCTCGTAAAGAAAAATGATCAATAAGTTGCTCATGCTAGAGGCACTAACTTTTTATTGTTTATTAAATAGCCACCAGATACCACAAATACAATAAGTTGAATCAGTGTCCCCATTCTAGTAACAATAATAAAACAATGCCGAGTAAGTCTCTAGCCTGGCTTTTCGGACCTCCATGAATTTTTAGAGATTTTCATATAAACTCCTTTCTTGGAGTTTGAAATTACATTTCACACCTTAATTTTTTTAGTAAGTTTGTATAAATGTTACTCAAGCTAGCAGAACCAGACAGACCATCTTTCACATTTTTCATGGGAGCTATAATGGTATAATGGTGAAGACTTATTATAAGTACACGTAACTAAGGTTAGTAATGTAGATAAATATTGGTTAGCACATAAAACAAAATAAATATTGATAGACTTACACCAACGAGGACGATCAAAGCGAGGAACAAAATCAAACTTTTGGAAGCCATGTTGAAATATTGAGTTATCCAGATGAACTATAATGCTGAAGCACAAAATTCGAGTTTTATACATTTAACTATCGTCAACGCTTTGTCTTATTTCCTTTGTTCACTCATCATCGACAGCAGATAACGATTATGATGCAGACTTCTAGTGTACCTAATAATAAATTAAATAGAGAATGATGACGTATACTTATCGTTGAATTTAATTAAAGTAGGTACTCGTAACAATGTAAACTTTTCTGAGTAATTTAAACCTAAGTGCTTACTGCAGCGTTCAAAATAAGGTACCTACCAAAGTAAATATTGAATTTAGTTTCAAAAATGTGTACTTACTATTTATTTATAGCATATAGATACCTACCTACTTAATTTTATTGAGATAGATTATGAGTTTTACCAAATATTTGAAGTCGTGTGAAATAAAAACGCAAATTCATTTTTGGATTGTTTATTTTTAACTTAATAACCTATGATCTACTACATCCATAAATATTAAGCTATCCTTGTCTCTTGCATGAGTTCAGTCATCGTCGTATTCATATTCGTCATCTTCATCTTCATCTTCTTCTGAAGGTTCTTCACTGATGTCGCTGATAACGTTCGTTTTGTATTGTTTTGGTGATAGAACAACTTCATTCTTCGACGTCTCAATCTTTTTTACCAAACTTTTATTTAAATCAAGATCCTTAGCGAAGTTTTCAGGCAAACCTTGCTGGCTGTAATTTATTTGATTTGAATAACCGCCATTTATTGTCGGTTCACCATTATTGTAAGGACATCCACAATGTGGGCATCCACATCCTTTATCGGTTAGTAAATTCAGTATCAATGGAAGCAGTGCTTTCATACCCCCTGATTTCTCCTGCTTCGAGTTCATAATCATTGGAAGAATCGATGCTAAATCAGGGTTTGCGGAAGGAGATTGTAGTTGGGACATCAATAACGTCATAGGGTTTCCTGTCGCAATATTTGGCTGCACAGTTTGTGGACCTTTTTGCTGGTTGCTAGAACGTGAAGATGGTTGCACGGGTTGCAAAGTGTAAACCATTGGCTGGCTTTGACCTGTAGTTTGCTGAGAGTTTACAGTAAATACAATAGGTTGACTCTGACCACTGCTAGTTTGAGAACTTTGTGTAGTTGGCACTTGTTGACTTGTCATGCCATTCGCCGGCTGATTCTGCACATAATAACTTGAGCCTACTTGAGACGCCATTTGGCTTTGACCATTTGTCATGAACTGAACGGGAACTGCACTCTGTTGATTTTCAGGGGCTATATTTTGAGGTGAAACGGGCACAAACTGAAATGTAAACGAGGGTTTTGGAGAATCGGGGACCTGATTGGTACATTGAGGAGTTTGTTGATTATTTGAAGCAGGACTCTGCTGACTTTGTAGCTGAGATGGTACTTGATCATAAGTTTGCGTATAGCCAAAGGACTGGGATGGGTTTGCTTGTGGCTTCTGCGACGAAAACCGTAAGTTTTGTAGTGCAGAAAATATATCAGAAAGGGGACTCTGTTGTTTCACTTGAGACATAGCTCCAGGCTGTTGAAAATTCTGCGGCTGCTGAGAAACGATAGATAGCTGCATATTTGGAGACTGCTGCCAATTTGTCTGTTGGCCTGGTTGAACTGGATTGAAATTTACTCCAGCAGTGTTACATGTGGCTCTAGGTGGTGACAGTGCATTATTTACTACATTGTTGCTTACTCCTTGCTGGGCGTAGGTGTTCTGAAAGTAAACGAAACAAAATTCATTTAATGATTGACAACTATAAAGATCATTTGGATGATAAAACAAATCAGATTTTATTATACCTGTAGCAATAACAGCAAAACTACTATCCCATTAGATATGGCTACGGTCATGATGAAAATTCGAACAATTGCCAAGGCACGCTTCTTATATACAAAGTATTATCTTATCCCAAGTTATGACATAATCAATTTCTTCGTATGGCAGAAAAAACTTTATCTCGTGTTTTGGTTATCTGGTCACGTTTAATGGAAAAGGCTGATGAATAATGATTATGTTTCGGGTTCTATATCTCTTTATTGATATTATGTTATATTGTAAATGTTAAGAAACACTTTTCGACGCATAAAGTAGTTGAATTTGAGTGGCTTGAGCTATCGAATGAAAAGCTCTCAAAAGAATTGACGCCACAATGATGTACCATCAGGTTAGTCTAGAGTTGATAAATCGTTAGCATGGATAAATTAAGAATTATTTGTATTGGTTGTAGGTACTTAGGTATTCTTAACTGCCACTGGCTGGTGGCCCGCGTTCTTTAGTGGTCACCAGAGATCTTACCATAAGCTCTTCAAGTATTTCGTAGTCGTACCATTAGGTCGATTCTGTAAAATTCAAACATCAACTCGCATCTCACATTGCTATTCACTCTCACTTCGCTGAAGACGCTTTTTATTTGACACTTTGAATCGGGTTCAAGTGCGTGCGAAGCGAGCGTCGAAGTGACTTGGGAATTACCATTTATAGAATGCCACTTCTTACGTCATCCTATACTTTATCTGTCAAAATCTCCCCGTCAATTTAGTTCAACTCGCTGACACGCTCGCAAGAGTGGCGCTAGTGTAAATTCGAATTATCAACCGAGTTTTTAGAATGCCAATCAAGAAACTCACAGTGGATTCAGATTCGAAGTTTAAAATGAGGTCTTACAGAATCACACGGCATGACCTATAAAAAATGTATTGAAGTAGTGGTACTTCAAGCTTGAAATGTGACGTTTTTGAAACATAATAGTTTGTAAGAACTTATTGTAAGGCTTCTGATCTTTAATTGACTAAAAAAACTAGTATACGATCGGATGCCCGCCGCTTCGCCCGCGTGGATGTCGGTTATCGCGACTTAAAAACTTGACAAATTATATAATAAAACCTTCTTCGAGAACCACTCAATCCATTGGAGAAAACAGCATGAAAATCGGTACAGTAGTTTTTGAGTTTATCGCAAACAGATAGACAGACGCGCGCGGCGGAGGACTTTGTTGAACATTTGTAGTGATTTTTTTTTATGTACGGCTATTACGGCTATACCTACGCATAACTTTTGAAGTGAATCGACATCGCATTCATTCGAGTCGTTTGGAACGTTATGAACAAGCAAAACGAATCATCTCGTCTCGGTATAGATAAATTAATATGATGCGTATCTAGTCAATACCGTGTCAGTGATCCCTGCTACTATCAAGTCGCGGGCAGCGGCGACGCGCCGTCGCGGCGAACCTCTACCTCTACGAAACCCTCTTTCCATCTCGAAGACGACTTGTGGTCATACACGTCTCCTGAAAAAATTAGACACGTTCACATAGATGGTTGCGAACTGTATTTGAGTTTAGCTGTACTACGCATTTGTTACAGAGACGACAGCTTGTACCCACAGAATTCTTGGATCGTCCAAACGATCCTCAACACACTGCCCACTACTCATTGTGTCAAACTTGTTTTACATGCTAAAAAAACTATTTTGTTTTCACATTCACCTAATGGTCTTATAACCTTTATGATGTTTATTAATAAATCGCGTTTAGCAATGAGATATTATAACAGAGATTTCAACGTTTTCTATGATACTCGTAGTTTAGAGACTTTTTAGTAGGTAATATTAATATTTATAATTTAATGTTTAAATAATATATAATAGCCGATACACAGCTATCTTACTAATCTACAAGTAATGGAATTAAACGCCGGTATAATTATTTTTAAATGGCTTTTATCTCTTGCACTAAACGTTGTAAGAATTTTAGAAAGGTATAATTAAAATAAATGTTTATTTAAGGATATTTAATCAATCGTTTATTATAAAAACACAGTGACTATAACTAATTAAAATAAATACCTAGTTAAAATTATAATATATTAAAATTTTCGGTAAAATCACGTCACTAGGAGGATAAGTTAGGGGTGGTCAACGTGATCTTCTACCACGACCACCACCACTATTGCTAGAACCACTGCTGCTGCTGCTACTGCTAGCCTTAGGATCACTCTTCGTTTTGGATGAACTCATCGTTTCGTCCACATTCTGAGTGATAACATTCACAGTTTGTCCATCACCACCTTTTGACACTTCATTGTCATCATTTTCTTTGTACCGGTTGCGTCTGGTTGTAATTACAGCATTGTTGGTAGGAAACGGTATGGGGTATGGTACTGGGACTGTCCTGGCGTTGTTGCAGCCGCAATTTCCACAGCCGCAATTTCCACCTCTCCTAGAAGCCAGAAGTAGGATGGCTAGTAGGAAGCCAAAGTCGTCATCGTTTCTGCCATCAGAGTAAGATATGGGTCCACCTCCGTAATATCCTGGCAGGAAACTCTGAGCTGAGACTTCGCCATCCTGAAAAATAGATTAAGATGTGTAAGTACTTGCACAATTATGACTTGTAATTATTTTCCCCATTGATTGTACCTTCAAGACTAGAATCAAAACACAACTAATTTTACACTTACTTTGATAATAAACAAAAAAACTACTCCGATTATAAAGAATATCAGAGGTAATTTCATTTCTCCTAGATAGTTTATTTTATATGTGCATTTGAATGCGCGTGAGTCAGTGTGAGTAATCAGATTGATAATAAAAAGAATTGTATTTTCTTAGACAGCTATATAAAGCTTTGTATGCTGAATGAAAATACCTTATCTTGTTATTGTGAAATAGTAAACGCTATCTAGATATTACTTACGATCAATACAGCTGGTGTTGCAAACGATAAGCTATCGTACGATGATTTTATAGGCTTTATTAAATAACGAAATCTCATACATTAATAATGTGTCGGGTTTAATGCCAACCTTTGTCTATAGAACAATTGCAAAATCAACTTGGGTTGACTGGCAGAAAATGACCCCTCGACATTAAACCCTCATTTTGTCACAATTATTTTTGTAAATTTTGTTTATAAATGCAATATAATAAAGTTTTATGTCAATATAAGAAAAAAAAAACGGACTAAAAATAGCATGGGATCGAATAAATCAAAATTGGCCGTATTTATCTTATGAAGGTATTATGGAATTACATCATAATGTTTCATGCTTTCCACTATGTATTTGAACCGTATCACTTTTTTTTTATCTTACACGTAATGACGCACTCCCTATTGGTTTCATGTCACAGCGGATTTTTTTGAGGTATTCTGTAGCGATGTAGTCCTCCTTAGACGAGACAGTATAGTCAACAAAATATATTGATTTAGGATAGGCTACGTGTGCTATACAGATAGTGCATACTGTTAGTACAGTATGTTGTTTTTTTGTTTTTTTTTAAATGTAGTATGAATAAAATGACTATAAACAAAATGGTACCGTTTTGTCGTAACTAAATCTAGTATTACGTGGGTAAATAACAATACATGTTTTCCACACTAATAATTTATTTAATTTCACGAGTAACCTTCTTAAGATATTTACAATAAATACTAAAGCTTACCAAATAAATAACATAATCATTACACCGCGCCAACGTTTTATAGACATTAGCGGTAAAGCGATAGTCATCTCATCACATCTGCCCTCAATTACAGAAGCGCGAGAACTACTTGTTTACTATAACCGGGTTGTTAGTCGGTATTGGAATAGGATATGGAATTGGCACAGGACCCGAATCACATGAACAGCTACCTCCATATCCACCAAAACTGCCATCGCGTGCGAACAACGCCACCAAAACCAAAGGCAGCCAAGAACGGGACGTAGACCTTCTACCTTCTATTATCATAGGAGGCATAGGATACGGCAAGTCAAACAAGTTCGTTTCCTGGGTTGTTGTAGGAGTATCTGGTACTGGTGAAGCATTGATGATGGTTATCGTAGGAGCTGGAATAATCGGAGGTGGGATGCTTATTTGCAAGTTGATAGGTACTGGAACGGTATCAGAAACATCTGGCTGACGGAAGTTTGAGCTATCACATAATATACTGGCTTCATTTACGGGGGGCAATGTACCTTTCCAAAATGGTGTCGTCACAGGAAGAAAGTCAAATGAATTCACCATCTGCGGCTGTATGTTTCCTAAACCATTTGGAGCATTTGTCTGAGGTATAAACAGTGGAGGCAAAAAATTTATTGGTGCTGAATCAGATGTTGAACAGCTAAGGCCTGAACTTAGTGGTGGTCTGGAGGTAAACGAAGATTGCAATGGAAATAGTGGAACGTTTTGATTAGGTAATTCTGTTAAAACATTTGCTGATCCAATGGGAATAAGTGGCTCCTGTTGAATCAGCGCTGGATTAGCACATACAGGACCTTGATTTGGTATGTTCCCTAGAGGGCTTACGGGATTTGAATCACATGATGATGGCAAAGTATTAGTTACTGAACATTGGAGAGGTGTCATTGCTGGAAAGATTGTTGGTCTTGGGAATCTAAATGGTGAGAATGGTAGAGAATTTCCGAGTGTTGAACCAATCGAAGAGGGGCTTTGTAAACCAGCAATACTTGGTTGAGTTGCAGGTAAAACATCACACTGAGGGCCAAATACTTGACTTTGTGGGAAATTTATTACTTGGGAAGCTGGCGATATTGCTGATGGACATTGTGTGGGCTCCATAGAAAACACATCGACGATAGCTTCTTGATTATTCTGAGGTTTTAATGGAGTAAAAGGTGGGAACATTGGCGATAAACCTTGAGGCATTAGTGGACATAAAGCATTTCCTTGGGGTGGCAATACTTCTATACAAGGCGCTGGCAAGCCAGGATTTACTGTAGGCACTAATGGTGTAAAATGATTTCTTAGAGTTGAAGCGCTATTGGAAAATGGCGAAGATTCCACTTGTTGGTATGATATGCCTTGTGGTTGGCCTGGCCATATGTCAATACCTGAGTTTAACGTTGGTAATGGAGCTGGTATTGAATTCATTGAACATGAACCTGGCAGCACACCTTGAGCAAATGGCGACAGTTGACCTTGTGGAAGTATATCTAAAACAGGTGACCCAGAATTTAGAGGCACACATGGGGAAATCTGTGGTCCAATTGAACATTGATTCTGGGGAAATATAGGCTGAGAAAAAGGCAACTTGCCTGGAATATTATATGCTTGTCCTCCAAGTACATCAGCACATAATGAACTTTGTACAGCTGCATTTAATGGTCCTAAACTAGCACAAGGGCTTTGTGAAATTGGTACAACATTGGCTTGCTGGTTAAGTGGGTCTTGCGTGCATAAACGATCTTGGAATGACGATCTCTGACATTCCAGTATAGGTGCAGCCGGTCCTCCTGGTACAAATCCGTTTTGCGGATACAAGAACAAACTATTCGTTTGCAATTGTGAGTTTACAAGCCCAGGATTGCAATCAAGCAGTGGCTCTCCCTGAAGAGGTTGTGGCAGCAATGGACAGCTAGGTCCCACATTCTGACTCGAAATACGGCAAATCTGAAACAATGAGCATGATTGCATAAAAAGCGAGATTGCTGCGTGACGTAATATACGAATATAGTTAACTTACATTAAGAGCTAGAATCAGGAAGACGGAAGAAGTCCGTCTCCATAGAGTCGCCATTATGAACAATTAACTACAGAGTATTAATTAACTTAATATATCTGGTTTTACATCGTGTTACATACTAATTTTATCGGAATGTAGAAATCTATTACATAATTAATTATATTATAATCGCTAGAGTTATGAAAGTTATGCAATAATATCGCGAAAGACACCTGTTTGTTTTACTACAGAAAATTTGTATCGGATAAACTTAGTGAACTTGAATGAAATAATATATTACTACTGTTAGCCTTTGTAGGTTGTGATTAAGGCGATCACCAAGGTAATTTATTATTATAAGTTTAATTCAGAGTTAAGCCGTAGTGGTTCTTAATTGTAATCATTTCACGAAAATAACGCAATACCACGTTAGGTGCAATAAATCTGTTTTATTACTTGTCAGCTAATGAAAATAGGTTTTTTTTTATCTCAGGTGAGAAATAACACTGAGCGTATGATATTTAAGTACTTACCTGACGTTGGTATGTTTTATCATATTATTCATAGTGGTGAGAAAATTCAAACACCAGTCGTAGGTGTCTGATATTACAATATTCTAGCTAGGTAGACTACATTTATTCAAGTTTCACCTTTTACGAAACTTTGCAGATAAAACGAACGTGATTTTCACATAATATTGTCGATTTATTGAGTAGCAACGCCCAGTTTTCCGAAAAAGCAACACGTATCAGTAAACATGAATGGAGTATTGCCAAAAATGAATTTTATTATCAAAAAAAACAATCACCGTAGGTGGTTTTTGAAACTCAATGAGCAGTTTGGATTCTGTTAAATATATGCCTATGTATGGCACTGAATGGCGTATATAATCGTAAATCAATAGGTAGCAGCTGTAGTATTGATACCACGCAAGACGCGCCGGTTGGCTATTCTTACTAACCCGTATTGATGTAAGTAATTAAATTTTGGTCATCAGCCAGGCCAAATCTAAATATATGTAAGTTACTTTTTCATGCTCGTCATGGTGACATTTAAAACGTAACACTATTTTAAGGGCCACCTTTTGTGATTGTAACGGAAATGGGTTTCCGAGGGAAGGACTGTTTGCCTCTTATGCCATAGAGTAAATATACTAGACGAGACACGAGCTAAAGGTGAGAACGATAAGAGAAACAAGCGTCGGGTATCGTTGACGGTTTGATGTAGGTAAGATAATGATCTGCATAATTTGTTTCCCAACAATGCGTTTCTGAAAATTTGAATGTTAACTGGAATCTGAATATTACCCCAGATATTAAGTACTAAACCAAACCAACTAATGATTTGTTTAAACAGAATTGGGTAATTTTAATTGTGTTGGAAACGGGATTATAAGACCATAAATACCAGTACCTAAGGATAGCTGAGTAGAAATAATAAATTTTCTGTGCGCCTATCCCTACCGGTAGAAATAGATCTACACAAGCGTGCACTTATCCCTACCAGTAGGGATAGCTTGGTAGGGATAAGTGTATCAGCCGAAAACGTTTGCCGTTCTAAATAAACAAATTTAAAAATCTCCAGGAAAACATTTAATAATACATCTTTCATTTAAATTATGAGGCTATAAATATACAAGAGGCAAAGTTTAACCAGGAGGTCAACCGCGGTTTTAACCATTTCACACCTATCCAGTGACGGATTCAAGGGAGACGGGGGCGGCCTAAGACATTTTATCCTTTCGTTTTACAAACCCAAAGTGCTCATTTCAGTCTAAAGAAGGTTTCAAAAAAGGAATAACATTATCTGTATCTAAATTTTTGGACTTACACCACAGACGCAATGACTTAAATTGGATGTATTCAACGGTAACCTCTTCCGATGCATTCAACGGTAACCTCTTCTTATATTAAAAACTGTCACAAAATATATCGGTACTTCATCTTTATTTCGCACCTTATTTATTTATTCTGGGAAAGTAGAGAAGTCAAACGACGTTCTGGGGCTTCCGGTGCGACGGGCGGCTTGTGACGGGAATGATTAGCGCGGAACTGAAACGTGAGACGTATTATAGCAGGATAAACTAGTTTTGTACTGTTGACTGCGGTTGTGGAGCTGAAACGTCACCGGCTCTCATGAGTGAGACTACTGAAAATTGAGGCTTTGTTCAAATAAAATATTAATATAACAATTTATTCATCGTCAAAAAGAAGCACTAATTGTACACTTTGCATGTATTTGTCTAAACCAAACAGTATTTTTTGAAATATTTGAGACACAAACTTTGTGAACTTTGTAGGTACATTTCCACCTCTCTTTCCGGGGGTATTGTTTTGAAATAATTCAGTTCTATATCTAATTACTCTATAACCCTACTGAATTACCTAAATCAAGGTTATCATGTCACTTGCAGGTCAAGTGTTATTTCATATTTATCATCGTGAGTCGTTCCCCCTGAGTCTACAGACAGGTTAATTTAACTCCAGCCCTGTCGTCAATTCATAATGAGTCATTACGCCACATCACCCTGCTGTCCTGAGGCTGAGCTAGACAGATTAAACGGCAATTAACCAGGGGGCTTAGTACGGGTTAGTACCCAAAACTCTGGCAAGTAACCATTCATGAGGAGGAAAGTCGAAGTAAAATTTGCTTAACTAGCGACTTAATTCGGCTATTTGATATTAGGTATGATACTGACGTGGTTTTATACTCATCATAATTATAATTATATATTAATATTCTAAATAATGCCATCGATCTCGTGTACTTCCGGCTTTACACTGCTAATAGAGGCCTATATACTTTAGTACTAAATGCTACCTGACAAATAAATAAACTCTCTTCATAGACTCGAGTCTATGAAGAGTTTATTATTTATTTTACGAGCAAACCATGAAGGTAGTGTAGTTATGATCATAACTACGCTACCTTCCTGGTTTCCTCGTAGATTCCGCCTCTTTACTAAGTGGCGAGACGGAAGTGGCCAGTATCATCATGTCAACAAAGTTAATCCGAGTCTTGCTTATCGTCTAGTTATGAAACGAGGACGTTGAACTCGAGTCTCTAGTCGCAGAGCAGCTAAACATAGAATAAACTTAAATATCCAAATATAGTGATTCAACATCGTATTGATTCAAGCTGGTACTGGGTAGTTACTAAGATAAGTGATATTGTTACGATGAAAATACTTTTGATCAGTCGGATTTTTACCCGTCTACGAAGCAAAGAAGGAGGATAATATGCTTGGAATGTATGTAACTATGTATGTGGATTCCTTTGGCTGTCACTGTAGCCCAAAAGGCTGGACTGATTTTGACAAATGAGGTGTCGTTGCATTAGTCTGGATCATAAGAGTGACATAGGCTATATAAAATATCAAAAAATTTAATATGGCAGCTTTTATTTTTAGATACCTTCAATCGGATTTTTTACAATAAATACTAGTTAGTGGTCATGGCTTATTTATGTTACTTAGCGGGCTGAAACTAGAACAATTTCTAATGATAAGACTTACGCAAGCGCGGGCATTCACCGATTTGAATATACCTACATATGTACATAGATAAAATAGTGTAAGTTTAAAAAATGTTTACTGATAATAATAAAATAAGTTTATTTTGCTATCACATTTTACAAAACTACACAAAGCAGGTAATAAGGGCTTATTTTAATAAAGAAAGCTCGCTAGGTCCTCCACCGTTTATGCACCTGTAATGCTCTTTCCAAAGCATTGAAATCTCAGTAAATAGTTCCGGAACTAATACGCATATAAGCCGAGACTATCACCTGCTGAATTCAATTCGCGGTGTGTGGGCGAAAGGTCGCCTACTATTAGTTGAACAAAGCATAGATGGTATAAAGGACACAATTGCTATGCATATGCAATCGTGAGGTAGGTGGTCTCCGTTAGCTCTACGTGCGATGAAAATTATTCAACTTAAATAATAAAAATTTGAATTGTTAAATATTTCAAACTTACTTCAAAGTAAATTTACTTTTTTAATTTACTTATATCTAGGTTTTATAAGCGTATGTGAAACTAGTAACTTCATTTTAAGCATGCTAGTTAAACCTACCTCATGTCTACCTATTATTGCATGAAAGGAACCTCTGTCTGATGCGTACTTTATTCTTTCATCACACTTGTTGAGAAAAATAGTGACACGTTAGGAAAAGAAAAATGACCACCTATAAAGTATTATTGTATATTCAATGACGCTGATATATGTAGTTGAATTTTTTTGAAAAATACGCTTATTTTTAGGTAAAGAAAGGTAACAAGATTATTAACTAAATGTAAAGATAACTTTATATAATTGTATATTCACTGAAAAACGACTTTAACCGTGTTATGTGAAGGTTGAAAATCGCACGTTTGACACTATTGCAGCACTGGGGAGTGCCCTTGACCATCCTGATGTAGCTCCTACACGCCAGAGCAGCCTTCAAGTTAAACATAAGGTTAAACATTAAATTTCATAAGAGCAGCGTCGTCACCGCGCTCTTAATAATATACCTCCTTTATATTAGTTGGTGGGAAGTTTTTGCATGCCGTTTTATTATTATTATTGAATAGAGAGTAGATAGGTACCTACATGTAGAGAAAAAATGCTCATTTTCGAAGTCTCTTGATAGGCCATTATTATTTCGACATACTATTATCTTACTAGAAAAGGAGTCATTGAAGGGAAAAGACATGAAGTGCGTACCTACAGTGTACATATTCAAATACATTCATCATACTACAATCTAGATTTGTGACATGCTCACTACTCGTAGTAATTGTTTTTTTCAGTACACATTTTCCAGGCATTGACATCGATTGATATCTAGCAAAATGATGCAAGATCTATTTTTGCAAAATAAATTGCAATGGAGTTTATTTATTATATTAACTGATATCATTTTCACAAAAATGACTATTCATCACTTAGTTTAAGTCGCGTAATTGGTAGGTATTGAGCAAAATTAATAATCGTCTCGACTAAACGTATGCAGACAAGATAAGATTCAGTCTAAGAACAACCGGCGTAAATCCCCATGATAAAATAGCGTACAACAAGATCATTTCAAATGCTAGTTAATAAACTCAGCTCATCCCTAACAATGACCAACCAAAACTCACCGTAGACTAGACAGACACACAGCTAGACTCCCATCGAAAACCCATAGATTTTCCCAGACAACTGCATCCAAGATGGCGCGGTCGATCAATGGTAACTATGGCAACGCGTCGGAATTCAGCTGGCTGAAAGTACCTGAAACACGCTGAAACCAAAACACACCAAAGATTCACGGGCTGTAACATTTTGCAAGTGCGAAAGAGATGTGTTGACAGAGAGACAAGGACGCTTGAGGATAGTACCCAATTCCATAGCAGAAAGTTTGCTTTGATGAAGAGATAGCCGAATTCATCCCGAGTTTATTTCTATAATTTAATACCCACGCTACGCTTGTTGTGCAAAGGGCAAAAATTTTATCTTGAATTCGTCTGCCTCCAATTTATCAAGGATCACGTAAAGCTTGTAAAGTGAGCGTGAAATTAATAAAATTAATAAGCTGGGATTAATAGAAATAATCCCAGTTTGTAGAATGCGAAATTACAAAAGTTTTTTAAATAATGAATTGTTTTTCTAGGATCGTGAAGTCGGACCTATTTTTATAGAGATTTTAACTTTTTCACTACCAAAAACACTTATTCCAATAAAATAGTTTGCAAAAAGTTTTTCAGTATGTTTATACCTACTAAACTAATAATTGGATTCGTTCAGGCGGGATCGTGCATCCGTTTTAATCCCTGAGAGACTCAAACTTATGTTGTGAATAATTAATATACGATTATCTAAAAAGAAACCTATAACCAGATTACTTATCAAGATAAAACAATAGGGGCGAATTAGACATAGGTTTCCAAAATATGTATAACTGCGATATATAGATATATAGATTTACAATTTGTAAGATAAATGACAAAACCTTGGGCGAGTATAAGATATACTAATTTGTTTTACGTGGCACTGCATTGCGTCTTCATGCGACATAAGAATGAATGACTCCATTCCTGTAACTTTATTAGAAACCTTTGACCCAGATCACAGCAATACGAGCTGTATCTATAGTTGCAGGATATTATAACGGCCCGTACCAAATTTCTGAGGTGTAACGTCACCAATGTAAAGTTAGACGCGTTCAAGTTTAATCTAAGAGGTGAGCCGTTGTAAAAAAATCTATAAACGATTCGCCCAGGTTGTGTCACGAGGTGGGTAACAACTAACAGAATAAGGTATGATGGAAAAGCTCACGGGTTGTATGTAGCAGACACTTTTTAGGTCATGATTTCTGAGCTTCATCATCCTTCATTCGCTTTTTTATTAAAGCAGTTTCCAAATGAGTAGGTACTATCTTCTCTTTTATCTAGCTCACACATTTCTACACATTTCATTTTCTTCTACGAAGTGTTGATGGTCAATTTTAATTGGTTATTAATTTTAATTGGCTGAAATACGGTATTTTGATATTCGAATAGCCCTTTTGGTGAATTGAAAATCCTTATCGCCGTTATATTACAGCTGTCGTAATGGCGGCCACCATTTTTATAAAACCACGGCCTGGGAGGGTAATTGTGTCTCTCGTTAAATTGTTAGGACACTTGGCTAGGTTTCATTTCGGCCGTAAACCTATGAAGAAAGACTTTATTACCCACTAGTGTTTACACGTGGTTTCGCCTTTAATTAACAAAAGGTGTAGTTTAACGGAATCTACAAAGGTGTGTTTAATCAAATTAAACGATTAAAGGTGAACGAGTACAGGGCTGACCTGATCGGACGATTTTAGTTACACGAGTTCGTCGGCAGGGATCTGGCAGCTGACGAATGCGTTCGCGAATGTCACCGCCAATTTAGCCATGTGCACGTTTACCGCAAAGGTGTGTTAATAGAGCAAATTGTATTTGCGGCCAGTTCTGATAAAGGAGTATTTAATGCCTCAGTTTTAAAGTGGCATAAAAACTTTTTAAAGTTTCACTATTTTTTTTTACCAATATTGATAAAGGATTTAAGTGCTCCTCAGAGACTCGGAGACTTATCTTCACTTCTTCATTTTCACCTATAAAAGATATAGCTACTTAAAGTTCTTGGAAGTTTCCAATGTAGGTATGTAATAAATAATGACTGGCTAATTTTCATCTGTATTCCATGAAAGAAGCTATGTATCATACGCAAATACCAATTAACAGTGGCCCAAAATGAACAATTAACGCTTATTCGGGCGTTAGGCTCTTGAACTCTGTATCACCTTGTCAGCGGTGAATGTATAAATATATTTTACCTATACTTTCATGTTTTCATAGCCAACAAATGATTGAGTGTTCCTACCTATTAATCAAAACTGATAGTGCAGTGGTTGAAACAGCTTTACACTTTTCCTGCTTTGCCTGCTGTTTCAGAGAAGCCATCAAACCTTTCCAACTTCAGCTAATCACGTTGTTTTGGAAACACACCATAGTATGGACAGCATATCATCGTCCCAACCCAAACATAACTTTCCGTCTACCATCTTGTAGGCAGCCATTCCCGTCTCCCGATTTGGCGTGGTCGAGTGTTCGTACATGCGCGTGCGACTATTTATACCACGTGGTCTCCCTCTCCCCTTCCTTCCCACATCCATCCAGAGTAAATATAGCCCGAGGGAATCCATTGCGATTGTTTCATAGCTGCTACTGATCATGATACGGTACTGGCAAGCTATCTGTTAGAATTGGTTCTCAGTGTAAAATAAACTTTACGGCTAAGGCTTTACATTTAATATTGCTCAGATGTTAACAATCACTTTCGGACGAAACTACACTCCTAAATCTTATAGCTTTGCTAGCGTCTGATTCACAATTGTTAATTTTCATACGATTTTCCGTTCATACTGACTGTCTGCTGTTTTAGTGCGGGGGCGAACGAAGTGAAGCTTTTGTAAAAGAGTACTGTTATATTATTAAACTGTGGTGCCTGGTACAATATTGATGTTCCCATTTTGTAAGTCAGGTGACTGAAGTGTAGAGTTGGTTCGCCACTCGATTAAAAATTGATTTCAGTATTTTGATATTGAAGTGTTACGCATAAGTATTTTGGATTCTGTATAACCATTGATTATGTTGTTGGATCCAACAAAGATACTTAAATACGTAGATAGGTATGTACTTTGTTTATTTCGTGACAAATGATATGCCTAAACTTGTCGTATCTCAAACTCAATGATAATGTGCATATTCATGTTTACCCAGTTATTCTTTTCATGCTTACATCAGTTTACCCTGTCAATTTTAACAAATAGTTAACCAAATTGTTTACAAAAGCTCGGATACCAGTTTAAGGTTCTTTCTCTTTTACTATACCTAATATCTCATTCTGCAAAGATTCAGAACACATACATACCACCATACGTGCTCACCATTATACCAGGTTTCCATCGTTATACCACATTTTGTTTATATAATTCCAAAGATATCGCAGTCTAGCGATATATTATAACGAGATTATTTTGGTTACTAATATAATAATATCAAAATGTTTACATTATTCCCTCCAGACAGTCTAATCTGATAACCATCTGGCTACCACTATAAAGTTTGCATCTTTGCCAATTATTAGTTACGCATGCAAAGTAACCGGATCCGTATCCGTATTATATTTGAAAAGGATTCATAGAAGCTATCATTTGGTAGCTTTGTTGATAGTTTGTAATAACTTATACACCGTGAAATTTTAATGGTTGTTTTCCCGCAGTAAAATGGTTACCTACGCGAAGGCGGCCGGGGCGCGTGCGATTTGAATAGTACCTACAAGTTACGTCTAATGTTACTATTGTTCCTCACGTTTTTGAATTGATGAATATTTTTTAAATAATTTTAAAACAAAAACATCTTATTTTTTTTACTTTTACTCTATGTTTCGAAAGTACTCCTTATGGCAAGTAGTTCTGCCGCAAGAAAACAACCAATAAAATTTCACGGTGTATATACTTTGGTATCTAGCGATGGTTGCTTCTCAGTTCTTTGTGCAGCATATATATGGAAATTAAGATGCATTTCTATCTACCGCTCAAACGAGAAAAGGAATTACAGACTTTAAAAAAAAATCACAACTCAATCTTATCTGTGAGAAGCAAAGCAGGTCGCCCATTTAACAAGCTATTATAAGTTCGATGATGTAAATTCCGTATCCGCACTATTTATCTAAATAACAGCAGATTCTAGCTAGACCATCTCTAAATTTCTCATTACAATAATACAACCAACCGTGTGAGTGACGGTTGCCGTTTACTGAAATTAGTATGAGGTGTTATCATAGATAACGCAGTTGTTGCGTAAAATCACTTTTTTAAAGCTACACTATTTTTTGTATACTTAATAGAAAAAATATTGGCTCAAAAAATTTAAATAATTTGTGCACAAGAACAAGCAGAGCGCAGTCACAAAAAAGGTTGTATCCGCTCACATTCGTAGGTCTAAGCAAAATTTTTCCAAAAACATTTTCTGTAATCGCCCTGTAATTTTCGGTTTTGTGCTGAATTTAATAACACCGTTGTGGTTTCATAGAAAAAATGCGAAACGGAACTATGTAAGTGGTGTTTTGAATAATACGATTTAAAATTATACGGTCATTTATGGCAAGTGGTAGGTATTTAGTTTTTGTGTTTTTTCTTGTCCAGTTTATTTTCGTAGTTGATTTGAGTGTATCCTGTATTTTCAGTGACCTGACTAGGAATTTCTCACAACTTCTTCAGCTTTTTGGCAGTGTTATCGTATGACTATGCCAATTTTCGCACCTTCTTGGTTCATAGAGACTTTCCGGACAGTAGCAGGGCAGTGAACCTGTAATTATGAACTGTAATGGAAACATTGAGGTTTTAAAAATACTGCGGGCAGTGACGTGGTCGTGTTTGTAGGCCAAGGAGATTCCCGAAGCGATATGCTGCTGTGCCAATTTGTCTAACTTTTTATGTGTGTGCTCTGCTGTGATCGGAATGCCATTACTAACGCCGAAGACACTCTCAATCATTGTGTGAAAATTATCAAACTACAGTCCCGGTTCAATTATCTAAATGACGCAACGAATACTTAAAATATGAAGCGCGAGCGGCATACAGACTTTACTTTGAACATATCATTGTCATTGTTGGTACAAAAACCGTGTACATAAAGTATGAATGGTTCGTCAAATCTAATCCCTTTTATCACACTTACATCTTGAATGTTAGGGTAGTCAAAAACTTTTTGAGAAAACTAAGTTTCAGCGATTTTCAGCGAGCGCCTACTGACATCCCCTCAAGAATAATAAACAGCGAAGTGCGACCGACATTCATCTTGAGCAGGAATTGTTGTCGTCAGTCACTCTGACGGCCAGATGTGAAACGTGATACGCTATTTTGCTTTTGTACGATTTATTTTCTTTATTCTGCTAAACTTATTTATGACATCCAATGGAGTTGTCGTGTATTTAAATCGAATCAGACCCTAAAATAAAGCCTCTTACAAAAGCATTGGCGAAATATCATATCATAAGAATATTTAGGTTAGTCATGTGTCAAGTGGATGGAAGGAGCATCTGAGCTGCACAATGATTCGAAAGAACTACTAAAAGAAATGCTTCATGAGTATAAGTTCACCTGAAACCGGAAATTACCGGAAACCTTAATTGGTTTTACTCACTCATACCTTTATCAGTAATCGATATACGTGCCTTTAGTAGGTACCTAATGTAATGTGTCTTGACCGTTTTTCAACACAGTCTGGTTCACTCAAATATTTGATGAACACTCCATCTTTCCACTTTATATAAAGTAAAAAAAAATAAATAAAACCATTGTTCAACCCATTTAAATTTCCAAAGGCTCTAGAGCGGGTCAATAAGCGTGATCTCGCCCCTCGCTGACCTAGTAAAATGCACCCTTCCCTGATTGGAATTTATTGAAAGCTAAAGCAAATCGTATTAGCAATTATTTATCAGTCATTTTTTGTTATATCTATACGAAAAAACAGTTTTGTTATTTAAAATGTTGATACTTGGACAATATTTGTTGCTCTAGCTAGAAGCTAATGACCAAAAAAGTAATTTACAAACGTTGATAAATTGGTTTTATTCGTCAACTGTACTTTACTCCATGTAGGTGGTATAGGTGTAGGTACCTTTTACGAGTATAATGTGGGGCGTAACCAAAAATATTTGTGATATGGGGCAAAAGCACACTTTTTGGAATGTGGGGCGAACATGGAACAAATTATAAAAAGTTTAAGTTTCCATAAAAGTTTCAATTCTTTTCTTTTTGTTCGCAGAACTATGCAGCATCAACCCCACCAAAGCCTTCATCGGCACCTCCGCACACGACGCTTCAGCGGTCAGTCCGGAGTGCGGCCAACACTGGTGCACCAGCGAGGGTCATACCCAGGTTCCACTTCCCCAAGGGCAGGCCTCCGCCCGCCCATCAGCAGGACCATGCTGTGCATAAAGTGCAATCTGCCTTCGCTACCTTCCCCAACAGTCAGGTAAGACTCTCCTTACAAAGAAAAGGGGGTGTTCTGTAGGCACAACCTTACACTAACTTTATCAAAATCGTACAGTAAAAAGCACCAAACCGCAAAATTTCATTTGTAACCTTGAAACTATG
This sequence comes from Cosmorhoe ocellata, assembly GCA_963675405.1. Lineage (NCBI taxonomy): Eukaryota > Metazoa > Arthropoda > Insecta > Lepidoptera > Geometridae > Cosmorhoe > Cosmorhoe ocellata. The sequence continues at coordinate 8,609,400 of OY776246.1, read as the reverse complement.
CTCGCCAAATTCTAGTAATTTCAAGGTTTTCATAGTTTGAGCTAGCTCTGCGGTTTAATACACAATTTCATAAGGTCGAAATTGAAATTTTGTAAGCGGGTGCAATATGCGTAATGTGTTCTCGAGGCTTTCACAAAATGGATTATGCTTTAGATACTTAATGTACCGCTCAGTATAATACACGGTAGATGTTATTACTCGTATAGGTATAGGTACTTACTGGTATGTTCCAAAATAATATACTTAGCTTGAGTTTATCGGCATTTGAAATTACCCACTTTAGGTCGGTACCTATTGGAGCCTGAACATGAATTTTAGTAGAAGAATAACAAAATCTTTTCCAAAGGAATAAATCTCGAACGTATAAAATAAAATCAAACAAACATATTTTTGTTTCCGAACAAAAACAATAAAACATACAGTCCAACCAATACCAGACGTCCGCTACGACGTCCTTGACAATTATTGGGCATCCATCACCGGATGGAATCCCAGATATTCCAATAAGGCTTTGGAAAAACAACCTTTGCTACGATAGTAACTACTGCGTTTTATGTATTTTGCGTCTCGGCTGGCGTCATCCAAATTAGGTGATTCGTGTCGAACCGGGCAATGGAATATATATTATATGCAAGCAAAAGATAGGTAGGTAAGACGTAGGTAGTCAAAACTGACTACCTCATATTATTTCGATGGATTACTTTAAACGCAAATGTTCCAACTAAGCTTGTTTATAAAATGTTAATATTGGATTAGTCCGTGAGTGAGCAAAATGTAAATAAATCTACCTAGTAGTCGATACAGGACAAAGTAATCTAATTTTTTTGATCTAAGTAAGTGTTTATTGCAAAATTATAAAGGCAACAACAAAATTGGCGAGTCAGTTTATTTTACAATCTAATGAGACCTAGAAGTATTTGCTCGGCAATCTGTTTAGATAAACTATTTTATTTTAAAAACAACAACGATGCTAAAATAACTCTGATTTAATATTTTTTCTCCGAAAGGAACCGTTGATATCCTTGACCTATTGAGATCAATTTGAATCTTTGTATCTCTATCTTTTTGTATAAACTACAGCATCCATAATTTGTACCGATATTTGAGCCGGAGCTGGGTATATAAGTGCAGTAGTTGGCATTCGTCCAGAACGTCCAGAAACTTGCGTAGCAACTCGATATCGGTTTGGACCAACCAGAACAACCTACGTGACGATATGAACGTATTGAAGCACGTGGCTGTAAGACAAATTACTTAGGCTATATTAACTGCTTGGTCAGCTTGGCCTAGCAGGTTGACAATATTTTGTTTAGTTAATTTCATTAAACTCGATAAATCTAAGTCAATGTACTTACCTTTTGTCTGCTCTGAATGCACACCTACTTGTCTAGCTGTGCGCACATGAGTTTATGCACTCAGTACAGAACAATATTTTATTAATTCAATTTTCATGTGTGGTCAAATAAAGTAAAATAAAAAACAAAATAAAACGTAGGTATTACTGCACTATTCAATATGATACGCATGTTTGCATAAAATTAATATTCTTAAAAGCGCACAAGGTAAAGGTTTACCACGTATGGTGCAGCATCATACATAAGTTGCAATGCGACGCGATGCGACATCGTAAATTCTTTCTAGAGCACCCCTACGAGACTACCACTCTAAAAGTTCAAAGCTACACACATACACGGTAAACTCTTAAGTTTACTGTGTCAAACAAACCGAGAGAAGTTTCCTCATGTAATCGAAAGAACCCACAACCTCGATCATGTTCCTGTTGTCTGGAAGAGTTCGTTCGGGTCATCCACCTACTGATTTACTTACAATGTTTTGGTGTTGGAGAGTGCTCTGTGAGAGTGGCGCAACAGGCACTTAATTTTCCGAAATTATAACACTTGAGATACTGCACCAGCGCACCATATCACAACACACTGTATCGCTAACGCCGTTTGGGCTTCCATCTACAACATAAATAGGTACATTACGTGATTTGATCATGTTCTAGATTTGTCCTGCCTTACGAGAGAAAGTAGAGAAAATAAAGATGCTATCATTATTCTCGACACAGAATTAGTATTCTGAACTAGGAAGTCCAATTAGATGCAGACTGCTCCGAAGTTCTAGATTAGCAGATAAGCCATAACTAAACTTATTGCATGTTCCACTTACTCTTCGCCGTACCATTTTCTTTTTTATGCTATACCACATTTTTGACATTGTGAGTATCGAATAAATTTTCATCACTCTACTACATAATATAACTGCTTCTCGATTTAGCTCACAAATATAATTCCTTCAACTGACTCAACAACTCACAAAAAACCAAAGGTTATTTAAAGTTAAACAGATTAGATGATGTAGTTTTTAGTGTATCTTCTTTATGTCCAACTTGTTGATTGTAATGTCGCATGTCGAGGACGTGGGACTGTTCCCACGGATGTTGTACCTTTGCAGAATAGAGCAGGTTGTTTTGTTGTAGTAACAATGTAAATCATGTCCTCGGAAGTGACTGAATTGTTCCGTGTTCAGTTGTACAATGAAGGAAGAGAAGATTTTATATTGTGATTGCAATTATTGGACTTGATTACATATAATGCTCATAGAGCTGCAATTGAAAATTGAAACACAGAGACCCCCAGACAGTAAGATGCTTAGCAGTTTTGTAGAGCTTGTTGATGTTGATAAGATTTTTTTCATATCAATACAGTTATCTTTTCAAAACAATATTTATATTTCTTTCTTTTAATTTTTTTTTGTCGATTTGAACACGACACAGTATTGGAAACGTTAATCAGAATGGATATTCAGGTATTTTCTTATAGAAAAACTTCTTATGCTATTTTCAAGTGTCACTTTTTAACACTTACCATAGGAAATAGAGAAATAATGCCAAGACAGTCGTCTCCGTAAGGTGCTCTAAATCCATTTGGTTTTGTTCCAAGATATTTTCATTCACGCTGTGCCAATGTTTTTGTTTCCGCCAGTTAATTTCTTGACATTCTTTCACTGTTATTCTGTAAAATATTGAAATTTTGAAGGCTAATTCTAATGGATTGGCCAGTCACTTAATTTAAATTTCGCATAGATTTTTTTAAGTGAAGCGTTGCACTGTCTAATATAAATGCACATTCAGCTTAGTTTTAAATATACCTACTGTTGAACAGCATTTTGTAAATACTTTGAACTTGGCCTCAACAATAAATAGTTTGTTCATCTTTTTTTCCACCTACTTCACTGACTATTATAGTAGGTAATTTTTATTTCCTGTCTGTGAATTCATCAATGAAGCATGTAAAATCACACCTACCGTCCTACATAAAATGCCAAACAAGCTAATCGTGTTACATCATTGTTTCTCAATACGGCATGAAGGCGCGGGTGGTCGCCGTCAAAGGGTCACTTGCTAAAGTCGCTCGCTACACTGCCTGCCGGTGCCGAGCCCACTTGCCCGAAGGCCTGCAGCCATTTGCGACCCGCTCCCATTCAGAGAATTTGGGTCAATCGCGACCCGTTAGGGTTGCCAAATTAATGATACATCACCAGACATGATACAGTGAGTGGCACTATGGAATGCTTTAAGGGAAAACTTCGGTAACCAGAACTGGGATGCGTGAACATCAAGGGAAACCTAACAAATGTTTTTAGTAGATACCTAAGACCTGTTTTCAGGAAAATGTGCTTAATCCGTTTCATTTTCGCATGGATATTAGAGAACTTTAATAACTAAATAATAAAATCTTTACATAATTAAAATGAAATTGTAGTTCTAACAAAAAGCCGGACCAATTGGCAGCCCTGTCTGTTGCAAAATGTTATACTTAAAAGTAAACACTGAATACTTTTCCGATGCTTTTCTTCAGCTTTTGTGAAACCATTTTGTGAGGTTTTAATATTTTCATTTATGGTTTGGATATTGAAGGCTTTTCAAGAAAATCTGCTGATTACGCATTCATAGCTGTTTCCAGCTTATAAATGTAACTAGCATATAATAAAATTTGTATTCTTCGAAGGCTGAAAACTATTGCTAGCCATAACTATGGTATTCTTTGTAAGCCTTCTTACGAGTACAATGAATTTATATGAAAGTATGTACTATGTTATTTCATAATATTATGATCTAATGTACACACCATACCCTATCGAAATCGTAGGTTAGTAGAGCTACTCAGAATTATCTAGGTAGATACAATATGATACTTACAGGCATGAATTTCGTAATCTATTTGAATTCTAGGCCAGTTCCTACTCGAGGATAAGTGCCACGCCATTACTTCCAGTTCCAGTAGATGGTAATATGCAGATAAATCTCGCAAGACAGCTCAGACATTGCCTATAACTAAGTACCTACTAACAAAGGTATGGTCTTATTAAACCTACAAGTATTATGTGTTTACTTATTTGTTTAAATATGTTCCAGTTTATCATTCTGTCTGGATGGGCAGTTTTTGTTTCGAATTTTGCTTGGCTGCTTACAATTCATAATATATTTTAATTCAATTCGCCCACGTGGATGTCGGTTATCGCGACTTAAAAACGTGACATACATATTATCTACTAAAACCTTCCTCGACAACCACTCTATCCATTGGTGAAAACAGTATGAAAATTGGTGCAGTAGGTAGTTTATCGCGAACAAATAGACATACAGACTTGACGGAGGTCTTTGTTTTTAATATGTAGTGATATGTATGTAGCCCTTTATTATGTATGTTATTGACCTCCGACAAATAAAAATATTTACCCAAATTAGAATCTTTTTTTTTCTCAAATTTGGTATAATCATAACGCTTTATCTTGATTTTACAAGATTAATCACTTGGCGAATAGCGCTTTGCAGAAACAATTCACGCTACCCAATAATTTTGCATGATTTCTCAAACCTTGTTATGGTAAGGTATACATAGTTTTAATAAGTACACAATAAAAGCCAACATAATTATCCCCGCGGGAACTGACCCTACGCCTCAAAGTTTGCGATTCCGCTATCGATGCTAAACAACTTTAGGACTTTTACATACTTTCACAACTTTGGAAAGAAGAAAACAAACAATATCAAAATATGACCCGGCTAAGGTTGTTTCTGTTTGTAATTTCAAAATAACAATTTTTACAAAATGAAAGTAAGTATTACAAAAAAAAACAATTTTTAAAGTTATCCAATAAGTTAAAGTACCTAACCAATAATCTAAGAACAAATTTAAAACGAACTAGAAACCGCGCGTGACTCCGCTCACGTGGTATCACTACTAACCTAACCGGATTAATAGTAGCCTATGTGTTATTCGAGGTCATAAACTACAAGTATTCCAAAATTCATCCAAATCTGTTTAGCCGTTTCAGCATGAAAGAGTAACAAACATCCATACGTCCATTAGCATCCTTATAAAATTCCACGTTTATGCTACGGAAATATACGGCTTTTTAATGAATTAACTTATTAATTAACCGCGGATAAAACCGCGGTTATGCAGTTTTGGCTAGTAGTAAGTAAAATTATAATAAGTACATCAATGTTTAACTAATCTAGAGGAAGTGACAACACACCGCCACCGAGCCGAAGCTTGGCATGCGGAGACCGTAGGACATCGCGCTTTGTCAAGCTAGAGTCGTCCATCGCCTATAAATACCCGTCAAGTCTGACCTACTTCTCGGTCGTTGACTCAGCCCGATTTTATGGGGTACGAATTAAGGTGTTCCCATGCCGAGAGCCCTTCTAACCTCTACCCTTCTAACGGTGTCTTTTTAATACCTGGGAACGGTTCTTTACTCTTCAGGATAAAGATAAGCAGTAGTTTTTCTGTTTTCAGTTGTCAAGAGCAAAGTTATCGACTGTAGTACTTATTTGGTTTGTGGATTTATTTGTAAACCTATTTTCAGTATTCAAGCAGAGTTGGTCTTATCAAAAAATATAACACGAGAACTATGAATTATAGCTTTTTTCTTCTTTTATCATACTTAGGTAGGCATCGGCATTGTATTTTCGAAGATTTTTCGACTGTCATTCCATTCCACCGAACCGGGACAAAAGACTACATATTTTGTTCTCATAAGCACGAAATATTCCATTATGTTTAATGGAACATTATTATGCGAGAATTATTAGGTTGATGAACTTTTGAACAAAGTATAAAATACCTTAGTATTTTATCAATCTTATTATTTATATTATTAGGTATATTGTTAGTATTTTGCAAACTCGCGGGCTAAACTTATTTAGCCGGCGATAGGATAGGAACTTATATTTTAAGCAGAATGTTAAACGAGTGTTTGGCCTAACCTGTCGGATAACCATAAATTTGGTTCGAACAAAATGCATTTTTTTTAACAAAAATCCTTCTTATGTGAGTGGTTAATCTCGTTCACTTTCTAATTTATAAGCGCGAGGTAATTACTAGTAGTTCGCCCCGAACTGAGATCTCGCGGGTGATGTCCACAATCCTTATATTTTGTATTCATGCCCTAAAGTTTTTGGATACGCTTTATGTACTATGCCACGTAACCTAATCACAAACAAATATTTGATTATCTAACAAAGAAAAGCAAATGTTGAGTATAAAGATAATTTATGTATCTATATTACAAATTACTCCCTACCCATACTATTTACAGTGAAATAATAAAAATGAAACTGAAGCTAATAGAAATTAAAGAGTTTAGAGTTTAGAGTTAAGAGTAGAGAGTTCAGAGTCCAGGACTGTCTAGCAGGAGCATCTAGGATAGCTGTTGCTTCAAGGTCTCACGCCACTGGACCACAGAATATGAGCGGAGTGGATTTTATCTGTCTCCAGAAGAACCTCGGGGTAGATAATTTCACTCGCGAGAGTCCCTTAAGATTATGTATGACTCTGTTGGTCGCGCTGGTAGAAACTAACTAGTGGTTCGTTCCTCAAGCTTTCCAAGCTTCGTCCTCAGGGCCTCACCAGGCTTTGTTCAAGATATTGGTTCCAGGATTAGTTATGCTTTATAGTATTACAGTAGGTATCTGAAATTTAACGGGGTTAGCACTGGACTGGTCAAGGTTTTAAAATATTATCCAGGACTTGAGTTGTGAGCGATTCCTCGTAGGATGGTTTCTTCACTCAGATCTTGAGATCAGACCAGCGTCCGATTTTTTATATGTTTATCTTCCATTTTTTCCATCGATGTAAATATTATACTTTTTCTGCTCATTCCTTCAAATATGTCATTTTTTCATTTGCTTTTTAGTTCGAGATAACAGCAAAAAGGTTTTATTATAATAAGTTTTTATTTATAAATAGAAATAAATAGTAATACTACACCAATTTAGCTCATATGCTTCCCAGTAAATTTGATTAGCAGTATCTCTAAACCCTAAAAGTTTCATGCAGATTGGATGTACGGTTCTTAAGTTATGCTCTAACAAACATATTATATGCATACATACAACGCCAAATCGCATAGCTGCCACTGAGATCTTCGCTCGCTTCGCTCGCTCGATCAATTAGGTGTAGGTACTTACTGTACACCTAAACTTAAGTTAACCTATTTTTATTTTATCTGTGCTTTCAGTAGGTATATTCGGCAGATATTTTACTTCCGTTTGTTTTCTAAAAATATATCAGTGTCAAACTATTTGATTCACCTACTTTATTCAAATAGGTGATTAACTTAAATGTTATTAAGGATGATCGCGCAAGTGAGCCTAACCGGGCCATGCAACGCTGTACAAACAAAAGTCACTGTTTACTGGACATGGCACGTGCATCTCGCCCCATATTTCCTAATAGCGGAAGCCTCGGCCATGGTGAAGACGTGCGTGACCACAATCTACATACGAGCTACAGCAATACACACAACTTTCATTTATGGTGGCAAAAAGACCTACAATCGCATAAAACTCTTAAATTAGCCAGTGTGGAATGATTGGTGACACGAAATGGAAGATTTTAGAGACTGGAACCTTTATGGTTTAACCACGAATGTCCTTTTAGCGCTGCACCAAATTTCCTTGGTCTGATGTCTTTTTACTATGTTGAGACTGAGACTTATTTGTCCTCGCACAACGTAATTATAGGTCCTACCTTCTCGATTTTCTTTCATTCTTATACATAGCAGAGTTATAAGAACTAAAATTTATGGACAATGAATTTGATAAATAATATTCAAAACTTCAGGACTAAGCTATAAAAGGCTCTACCAAAAAGAAAGTACTCATTATTTTATATGTGTATTCATCTGAACATCAAGTTTTCTTCGAATAATATTTCAATTTGCATATAAAAACTAGAGTTAGCCTCTAGTTTTTATATTATTATATAACTAGAGATATTTTATAACTAGAGTATAAAAACTAATTATGTTGTTTCAAACATTCTATATAAATGGAGTAGGTACTATTCAATAAATGGATAATGAACGTGGGCTTGATCCTTTGTAGAATTTAGATTCGAACGCCTTTGAAAAGGTTTCTCTGAATGTCACTACGTTCAAATGGTTTTCGTTTTAGAAATAAATATTGTAATAATTTAGCTTTGCAAAGCTGTCTAGCTAGGTGATACAACTTGTAAGTATACAATGTGTATACGTCAATCGTTAATTAATTTTAATGAAAATAAAATATACATATTTTTATTTTACTTATTAGTATTTAATTTATTGTTTTTTAGCCATCTCAATATACACATTACCTTAATATAAATTACATATTAAATAGTTGAACTATGTAAGGACAGTTATAGTTCAGTACTGTTTGGTGAAGATTGCAGTGCTAGGAAAAAAAAGACTAATGTTAAATATAACACACACAATAGATAAAATAATAGTATTTGGACATCATACTAACACATAATGCGCATTATATAGATGATGTTGTAGACGAGTACTTAGATGGTCCTTCTAACTACTCACACTAAAAGAAAAGTAGGTACTTTGTGCTTTTCTTTTTGTGGGTACGTTATTTATAGGTTGCAAAGTTATTTGTTTATTTGTTACAGGTCCCACGAGAGAGTTTCAAGCACATTGTAAAAGCATGCGAGTGTCCTCTGTACTGGAAAATGCCTCTCTTCCTCGCGACGCAGCAAAGCCTACACGTACCAGTCGACGGACACAAATTTATAGATTTTTGGAGAGAGTGAGTTATTTTTTTTATTTTAATGGCGGCCGAGGAGAATTTTACAAACGGGCCAAAGAGCAGCAAGCTGGGTAGACGATAAAATTAAGGGATTTTGAGAGCATTGTAGGAAATATGTATGTTGATGACACAATAATAAGAAGTAATAACGCCATATATTGCTTCCAATCAGATTGACATCGCTCTTAGGTAACTCCAATTTTTAAGCAAGATGAGTATCTAGTACCTACTATTCTGCTAAACTATTATCTGATGAGCTAGACACATTATTGAGGGGTTAATCAAAGGCGCATCCAAATAGTAGGCACTTGAATAGACTTAATTACTGTCGTTATTGGTATTTGTATTTATTAAGTGACAGGTTACAAGCCCAACGTAATGTGCCAAGAACTGTTGGCTAGTCGTAAAGCAAACAGAGGATCTTAAATCAACCTGGCAAAGATAGCAGTCGCAATGAAATACTGCATTTCCTAGAATTGTTAGATTATTCTGAACTGCATTGACCTTGACATCATTTAATTTCGTATGCGGTATTTGTACAGCGACTCCATTGTCACTTGCCAGTTTTTGATGTTTTCCCCGATGTTATTTTAGCTCTTTTTTTTCAGTGAACGACTAGTTTTTTCATACTTCATTTCTAAAAACAAATGTTGATATTTGAAGTTTTATTCTGAACAAATTAATTTTACTTGTTTGTTTTCATACGGTCTGATGGTACGTGCGTGTTTGTTTATTTAGAACACTATAAAACATTTTAATGGTAAATATTTCTGTGCCGTTTGGAACTAACAAATTGTCCTACATTGTTTACGCATTAAACCATTACATTGATGTATTTTTTTTTTATTTACAATCGTATAGTTAGTATACTTACCTCGATGGTCAAATATCTCAGTGGAATAGTTTCTAGAATTGAAAAGTCAAACCAGACTGTCCAACATTAGCAAGGATTGGGCTTTCTAAGAATGTCCAGAGTAATGTTGTTGAATAGTTGACGACCTCAGTGGCGCAGCGGGCGAGAGTCCGCCTGCGACGCAAGAGGTTGCGGGTTCGATTCCCGCCTCGGAACAAATTTGTGTATGATCTGCAGAAATTTGTTCCGTTGGTCTGGGTGTTTTCTATGTATAATAAAAAATATCTATATATGTATAATAATATAATGTATTAAATATATCAGTTATCTAGTACCCATAACACAAGCTTTGAGTAGCTTACTTTGGGGCTAGATGATGCTGTGTGGATTGTTCAGCATTATTAAAAATTTATAATAAAATATATAATAAAATTCCAGTAAAACTTAAAGACGAGGAGAAAGATAACGTATTTGAAGGAAAATTAAAAGAGATGCTACTAAAGAACTGTTACTATAATTTACAAGATTTTTTCAGCGACCCTTTGAAATCTCCAGGTTCTAATTTAAATTGAATTGAATTTATATATTATTACGTACGTATCATTTAAGAGTTTGTATATCTATTTGAAATCATTTATAATTATAATTAAAGCTATAAAAATCGGTCCGCCTCTACTCCAAACTGTTGCTGTACCCTTAATAGGGTTCATATGTTCCTAAACTAACACCCAACCATGTAACATATGACTGCAATAAATAAACAAATACGAATACAAATACAAATATTTATTTATAGTTTCAAATCGCTAGTAGTAGGTAGTAATCGTTTGGGTTTGGTTGAGTACGTGAAAATATTTGCAAACGACGTGTTTCACTTTATGCTAGTAAATCATTTCTTCCAGAGTGACGTCACAGTGCCACGACCAAGCTTCCCGTTTCGTGTACGTCCTTACCCGGGGGAAGAGCAATACCCTCGCGCCGGAAGACTTTGTACCTTTAGTCCAGGATGTGGTGGATACGCATCCTGGGCTCTCCTTCTTGAAGGAAGCCACTGAATTCCATTCGAGATATGTGCATACTGTAAGTATCTATTAGCCGTAAGACAGATCGTTTTTAAACGTATAAATATAATTACATAGCATTCTTCCAAATTATGCTTAGCTTAGCTTATATTTCGAGTCACAGTTCAATTCGGATTAAAATACACTTGTTTATTTTAAAAGACATAGTTAGTAGTTTTACTTAATTTTTAAACGATAAAGAAAGTACTTATATCATTTTACTTGAAAAAGTACACTGAAATATTTAATACCTATATACCTACTTAGGTTCAAAGTATTTTTACTTAGCTACCATCCACGAAGCACCTAGCGTGATACAGAGCCTTGAAACTTGTTCAAAGCGTAGTTTCAAAGTTATAAAGCCGCGCCATACATCGTCTTGATTGAAACTTACGTCTTATATTTACCAAAGTAAGTGCAAAGGAATGGCAAATGACAATAGACCCTGGGGAAATTCGCCGATATGGAACAAGCTTGTTTTTATTTTCTTGCTAGTCTGGAAATAGATGTAAACAAAGTGTGAGCTGCTTACTGTTCATATTCGTACAGTGAGAGCCGTTAGAGCGTTCATAACATAATATGAAATTGAATGAGCTTATAAAAAGGAAAATGGAAATAATAATGGTTTTTTAACTGTTCAAGAGCTGCAAAAGTTTTATTGAAACTCTTTTCAGCTGTTTTTTAGCGTTCATGAGAGTATTACTTATTGCTTGTGGTTTTGTTAGACTGGAGAGCTGGGATTACTTTCATTAATTGGAGTTTCAATGCCAAACCTTCTATGGCCTCTATTTGCGTCTCACAAAGCATACTAGTGACTGTCCCAGAAACGTCTGGAAGTGTGATAGAAAGGGATAGAGGCCTTGACTGAATTGAATATTGAATGGTGTTAACCTATAAGTTATTAGTTCAATGAAAACATCCTGAGGAAACCGGCGGCATGTCGTAAAACCTCAAAAGTTCTAATACATGTGTCAAATACTTGAGAATAGTCTCCGAGGCGCACTTTACTTCACCACACTGTTTTGGAAGAAAACAGTGTGGTAAATATAAAAATATAAAAATAAAATAAAAACGACTGTTATCCCAGGCTCGGTAGATATCTTCCTCAGATTTTTAGTATTCCGTACGTGATAGGTTGCAAGCCCATCGCCGCTTATAAGAATACTAACCTATGACACACACCTTTGAATTTTTTGGTTCTAGGGTATGCCGGTTTCCTCACGATGTTTTCCTTCACCGTTTAAGAGCACTGTCATTGGACACATAAATTGTTCGAATGGAAAAATTCATTGTTGCACGACCTGGTTTGAACCCACGACCTTCGGATCGTGAGGCAGGGGTGCTACCATTTCAACACCAGCGCATAAAATATAAGAACCTATTTTTATTTGTCCTAGATAAAGTAAGTACCTGTAGAAAATGTGAGCTTGTAAGAGAGAATGAAATTCGTTTTCTTTGTCTTCTATAAAAGCTTCCATTACAGGTGATCGCTAGGATATTTTACTGCGTCAACCGGTCGTGGTCCGGCAGGATATCGATGCCGGAGCTCAGGCGGTCGAACCTCCTTCAAGTCATCCAGCTGCTGGAGGATGAAGAAGATATCAACCAAGTTACACAATTCTTTAGGTGAGACCTAAAAATTCCTAATATTAAAGTGTCTATAGGTTCCGATAGCCTAGCTGGTCCTGAAATAAAAAACATGACAGATGAAGAACAACTTTACAGAAATACTATTTAGTGGCTTTTACAGAGAGTTTAAGGATAGATTAATTAGGGATAGTTCTCAGCCCGTGTTACAATCGTAGAAAACATCTCTACTCTACTACATTTATTCGTCAATAACATACATCCAAAAGATAGACGGCACTTTTGAAACAGCATTGAACCAAGGAGCATGGAAGATGAAGACAAATTTGTAGATTGTTTTTTTTTGGTTCCAGCTACGAGCATTTCTACGTAATATACTGCAAATTCTGGGAGCTGGACAGGGACCACGACTTGTTCATAGACAGGCATGACCTCGCGAGGCACAATGATCACGGTAACTAATATTTTAAAATGTAATTGAGATACAAAAGCAATTCATAAGCCATTTAAATTATGTGACATTGCAGATAAAGAATACACTATACTGCGACCTGAAAGCCCTTACCACCATTCTACAATTTACAGAGGCCTGGAAAATAAATAGGTACTTCCCCTCCAAGAGAACAGACCATTTATCGGCTCTGATGTCCTTTCCTCTCGTACTCCTCATGCGCTAAGAGAGAAAGAGACGTAGTCAAATATTAGCCTATACTCGTAGTGTGGATACCGTCCAAAATAACACGTGCCATCTATTTATAAAGCATTTATCGATTCCAGCTCTCTCAAGCCGAATGATCGAGCGGGTGCTATCAGGATGTGTCACAAGAGGGAACCAGAACCGGCTGACCCCCGACGGAGAACCACGCATGTCTTACACAGAGTTCGTATGGTTCCTCTTGGCTGAGGAAGATAAAACTCATCCAACTGCCATAGAATACTGGTTCAGGTAAATAATCTAAAAGAAAATCCCGAGGCATACTCGAATATTTTTTTATAGAAAAGCTGTCGACTGTTTTTACACACTGATTAATGCAGCCAAAATATTTTGTCTATATTCCTCAGTGAATTGTAATAGTTACTAATATTCCTAAATCTAATTTAGACTGCTTTTACGACTCGTTTACTAAATTAACCAGCTTTCTCCATAATGGTGTCCACCAAGTCTTGTTGGCGAACTTTGTTGTGATCGCATGCACGGCGGCAATAGAAAACTTTCATACCACTTCATACTGCCATGTCACGTAATATGAGCATTAGAAATTCTATATCTGATAGTTCGCTAACGTGCTGGTATTGCAGTGTACTGAACTAGAATGCATTGACTCTTGGAAGTTCGTGACACTTTGATTCATAGGTACTCAACGACCTGAATTTGAATACCGAGACAAATGTACATATTATCTACAATATGCGACGTTTAGACTGTGGTTGAAAAACAATGTTAAAAAGGAACAAACATGGTGTCGTGTCAGTCCTCCGAAATCCAAATCAGATAGGACCTAATTTTAATTAATATTCTTCTATTTTGGGGATGTAAATATAACCGAACATTCAACAAACAACAAGCTGGTCAAATAATATACTAAGTTACGAAAAGTTAGAATGTTAACACTTCAAAAAGTATGTACCTATGTACCTTTTTCGAGAAACAATGTGTTTATCGCTTTAGTTAATCATAATAATAATTCGCTCCTGCCTGACCCAATATGCAATTCATGCGTACTTTTAAGTCTACGAGGGTCTACGCGTGTGCTACGATGCTACGTTTTTTTCGCTACGAAATTGATTTATGCATTTTTATAAATAATTTATTAATAATACTTTTTACTGCACCTACATTCCTTTCGTGTATATTATTTCAGATGTATGGACGTGGATGGCGACGGGTATATCTCGATGTATGAGTTGGAGTACTTCTACGAGGAACAGATGCAGAGGATGGAGGCGATTGGGATAGAGACGCTGCCGTTTAGCGACTGCTTATGTCAGGTGAGTTTTATCCGTACTCAGAGTACGTTTGGCGAAAATTGGTGCGGCTGTTTGTAAGATCATCAGCTCTGAATATTTAGAGCTACTAACGACACTGTTCACAGCCAAATAACTAGAGTCGCTACTTGTATAAATGATACTACTATCCTATTTGTATAAATGCGAAAGTTCGGATAGATGGATGCATGGGCGTTTGTTACTCAATAGCTCTGAAATAGCTGAACGGACCTGGGCGAAGCTTGGAATAGGCGTAGTTTGTGACCTGTAATAACATAGGCTACTTTTTATCCGGATAGGTACCACGCGATCGGAGCCGCGTGCAATGCTTGTATTTTAAATATGAGAGAATCTGTTCTTCAAAAGGCACCTATCATTAATTTGTGGTGGAAATCTATTAACTCTATAGGCAAAGATGCTCTCTCAAAGCTAAAAAGTTTTTATAGATAAGGTAATAAGACTAGAATTAGTTTTGAATACGAAATCGTTTATCATGTCTTCAGATGCTAGATATGGTGCATCCCGCGGAACAAGGCAAGATCACCCTGACAGACTTGAAGCGATGCAAGTTAACGCCGATCTTCTACGACACCTTCTTCAACTTGGAGAAGTACCTGGACCACGAGCAGCGGGATCCGTTCGCGACGCAGCGCGACTCTGATTGTGAGGTGGGTGTACCAACGTCAAGAATAGGTACTCATCCAACAGTCACATACACATCCTGCTTCAAATCATTGTTCAAATATCTCCACCAGCGAGATAAGCATTTTTTTAGACACCAAAGCTACACACACACCCTAAAATACAAACATCCTCGCTATACAAACATACGTTCGCTGTCTGCACTGCAACACCAACCCATGTCGTGACTTATTACATTATATTAAATCATTTAATCTCTAGATATAGTTTCGCTCGGCAATCTTTAGGTACTTACCTACTTGTATGTAGAAAACAGGCTAGTGACACGTCGACGCGGTCCAATAAAATACTGAGCGATGCTCAACTGACATTTGCTGATTCCTTTTTCGACACATTTCAAACTGCAAAGTTTCACCTAGAGAGTGATCAATAGATCTAAGCTCATACCATAGTCAAGTGTTGATTGTAGCCTGTCTCATCCTACTGCTGGGCATCCGCCTCTCGTCGATCGAATGTAACAGACAATTTTCTCGACCCATCTAACCGGCAGATGACTTACCTCCCTTCTCGGGACAATCTATATTATAATGTAACCGTTCTCCGAGTCTTGCTGTTGTACCTACCAAAAATACAGTATTTTTAGTCCATTGTGTGATTATTATTTCAGATGTCAGAATGGGACCGGTTCGCTGCTGAGGAATACGAACTTCTGGTCGCCGAAGAAGGTGGCAGCGATGCTCAGGATCAAATGTAAGCGTGCATGTCACTTTCAATATTTACCTTACAGGGTCATGTCAACATAACTGCTTGGCTTTAAAGGGATATTCAGTGTCACTGAGTATATAAGTTTACATATAGGAATCATATAACGCGGGCATGGGCTTGTAGGTACCTAATGTAAGATGTAACATTTTTTTATCGATAGCTACTATGCAGTTATATTGTCATATGGTATCGATCGGGTTGTGTGCGGTTAAGTAGTTGTCCATTGAGTCAGTAGAGACAGTAAGTTATCAACTAAAAAAAAAAACTCAAATATTTTGTCATGAAATAACTAGTATCATATTATGTATGTAGGTAGTTACATAAACTTACATCATTGAATATATTTTGTTTAAACAATAACATGTTGTTTCTTATCACACGACAGGCAGTTATATAAAGTGATGAGAGAATCCGAGAAAAAGAAAGCAATGGCTCGATTCTATGAGTTGTGCCGTTCAAATGGATTTAACGGATTCAGATTATACAAATAAATCTATCATTTGATGCGGTAAAGTAAAAATAGAAGAATTAAAAGCACTAGTGATAGAAACTACATTGAGCATCTTGATGCATTTTGAGAAGCACACTTATTAAAAAATCTAAGACTACCCGCATCTAAACCTTCTGGAATCTAACATTGTTCTACAGTAATATGTTCTGAATGCAAATACACACACCTGGTGAAGAGATCATAACTATCAATTTATCCTTATATACAGATAACTATCATTCATATTTATTTGCTCTACCTTTCTCCTTCACCTTATCTATGTATATTTCTATTTAACCTATATTGTATATATTTATTTTATGTAGATTAATATATTGTGTTATCACCGGTAGTAGTACCTATATTTGTAATTTCTTTCATCAGGGAGGAAGACAGATCTGGCTATGCTAGGGTAAGAAAGTGTTGGTGATATTTGCAGTGTCGTATGTACCTACCTACTGTCATTTGTTGCACTGACCATGCTCGACCATCGGCTCTTGAGCTCCAAAAACTGCTTTAAAACCGAGCTTGGGTGATTTTGTGAGACCACGTTTCAATGGTCATGCATTTTGTATTTATGCTTACACCTACGACATTTCGCACCGAAGGGATAACAAATTGTAACTTCGAAAGATCTCACCAAATGTCTGCTATCGAATGTGCTTGAAAACTTTGTCTGCCTTACTGATGAATATGTTATCTAACGCCCATGTACATATGTATGTATTCCTTTCTACCACATGACATATTCGTATAAGAGACAAACATTTTTATGCTTTTGTTTTCATAAAACTTCATCGGCATTCGCATGAGCGACACTAACAATAAACATTCACTTGCATTCAGTACATTTCTGTCTGAACACCGTGCGTACAATGTCAACTACCACGGCTTTCAAACCTGATGCTTATCGCTTTACGTTCCAGCTCGTACGATGAGACGGATGAAGACTGTCTCTCCCCCAACATGGATGAAATCACCAGCACCGAAGTTGTCGAAGATTCTAGCGTCGAAGAATCTACCCTTAGCGAGGGCATGCCCCTCCCTGGCCGCTTAAGAGAACCTCTCAACAACCCTGTCCGAACCGCACCTTGCAACCCCGGCTACGTGAACCTTAGCTCGATTTACTCCATCGGTTCAGATAGACTGAGCTACCAAAGCCCTCAAAACAACAGCCTAGAAAAGAAACAGGAGAAACCGATACCTCCAGAGAAACCTGTCAGTCTGATGATGGTTAATGGAAAAATGGACAATCGATATGCGGGATTCGGAAACAACAGCTTCCTATATTCCCAACTGCTGGGAACGAGCGGAGCTCGATCGAAGGACCCTCCATCATACACAGCTGCGACCGCAGCCCTATTCGAAAAAGCTGCAGAAAAGAACATGTCTCCCACGAAACCGAGGTCACCAGTCACTAGTCCCGTCAACGGTATGAACAAAATATCGGATAACTACGAGAGAGCGGTCGCGGAACGCCTCAGCCCGCAACGAGAGACTGCGAGACTGAACAGAAGCAGCTTGTTCAGCAAAGTGAACACAGGGGTAGTCAGTGGGAAGGTGAAGAAGGCTCGCCAGGATGATGAAGATGATGATTACGCGCGCGATAGTGACGAGTGTTCTATATAGGTGACGTGATGTTGCCGCGTGCAGTGACGTTATAATCCTGCGCGTGAGTGACCAGTGATCCACAGATATTGCGACGGTCGCGAATTTCGGTCTACCCGCATCCCGCAGTGAACGCCAAAGATTACGGAAGTGCTATTCGTAAGACGTTTGTAGTTTTTGAACTGTTATTTTAAACAGAGAACATATTTTTGCAGCGTATCGTATAGTCGTAGAGCAGTAGAGGTAGGTACCTAGTGTAGAGTGTTGTGTCGTAGCACTGAAGGAATTACCTAACGATGAACTTTTTATAGACTTTGGTTAAGGTCTTATAGGCTAGTTTGGCATTTTGATCTAGTATTTACTATTTAAAACAGTTTAATAATTATTTTAACATCTCAAATCAATTAACCATATCAAACAAATTGTGTGTTTTGTTTGTTTTGCATGTTTATTATTAATATTTATAAACTGTAGAATCTATGATTCGTTATTTACGACGAGCTCCTCATTATCCGTCATCAACACTTCATATCATCGTTCCATCCAACACAGATGATTATTTTGGATGGGTAGGTACTAATGAGTATTATAGGCTCGACCATTTACAAGCATTCGTCCATTGATCGTAAGCTTTATTTTTCTTAATTAGCATGAAAAATCAGTACCTACATATAATAAACACGCACAGATCGATCTAGAAAATAGTGTACCTAATTAAGTACTTACCTACCTACCTAAAATATTTTTGATAAGAATTAATATTAGATCTTACGTCATTTTCAATTTAGGTGTGGATAGAAATAACGATGGCTAAGATGGAAAAATCTCAAAACTAATAGAAACGAACTAACTAATCTAATGAATCATAATTATGTAATACCTATTTAATTTAATTAATTAGAAAAGGACCGAAAAGCATTTAAAGTTGAACAAGGATCTGAAGTGTTTTTTTTACTTTAGTAGGGACTTGTAGGTACTTTAAAACACATTGGACTGCTATGTTCGTTAGAAAAAAGCCATTCGACTAAAAATGGTAGGTACATAACATAAAAACTTACACATTATGTACATAATTTAACTTGAATAAGTATAAATATAGTTTTGTTTTGCGTGTCGTGAATTATTCATAATCTTTCTCATATGCCAGTAGAAAAAGTATTTGTAAAATATTGGGTACATAGGTATCACAAAACTTGAAACCTTAATAAGTTGAAAATATTTAAGAAATTTTACTTAAATACTTACCTACTTATTCTTAGGACTAGAAAAATTTTGAATTGTGTAATATATTGCCTAGGAATGGAAAATCAGGAATGAGCTGTAAGTGATGCTTTAATCTGTTATGTAGACTTAGCTTTATTTAGTCTACAGGTGCTGGTTTAACTAACCGATGACGGTCTAATTATCTAATACCATAGCAAAATTTACGTATACCTACCTACATCTATTTTGAATGGTAGGTGTAATGTTATCGATATAGACAAACCTAGGTAGGTACAAATTTTCAACAGCCATAGAATCGGTGTTCCGATTTTACAAAGCTCAGATTTTATAGAAGCTTAGATGTATGAATTCCATTTTGTCTGTACTAAGTACCTACCTACAGTCAACATCAAAATTAGTAGGTAAACTACCCTAAGCTTCTAAAAGGTGTGTACCTAGGTATATAATAATAAGGACCTAGGTATATATAGGTTTTATAATAATTGAAAGTTTTAATATATTATGTTAAATATTTCATAGCTTTTTGATTATTCAAAAAATTAAGTACAATTTCTGATGTTGGCTGTATGTACCTACTTGTTTTGTTATCCTTGTTACAATTATGTAGTTATGTTAGTTATAGGTATTGCATGCCGTTCTAATGTTAAATGTTTTAAAATGTTGGTTTTTAAATGAAATTATGTCGTGTGAATGGCGTAATTATGTCTAGTAGGTAATTATGTCTTTAATGACGTGCTTCTCTTATTGAGCGTCGAGTAGGTCGTCGAAACGCAAGGTTCTCAAGTAAAAGCGATTTTTTATACCATATTCAAAGATTTAAATCGTGGATATGCCCGCACGCCAAAAACTGTGGCACTGTTTTTACTTGTGTGTGTTAACAAAATGCCGATGCAAACACACTAATGATTAGTAAAAAATGAACCAAACAGTTATTTCACCAATTATTGTGCAATTATATTGCACGATCTTTCGTAAAAAAATATACTTATTCCTTTTGTACCCTGAAATTGAAAATATTTGGTGTGCCAAATGAGCGAGCTATCTCATTTCATGTGGCAACAAAACGGCGCGGTCTCAGTACCGTACGGGTATATCTACGATTTAAATCTTTGAGCATATTACATAGTGTTATAAGTTTCACTACTAATAGTGGCCTATGATACGATTGCATGATGCATGATCCTTTAGCTTTTAAACTAGTCATTTCCTTAACTAACTAAATATCTTCTATCAATACTAATTAGTACTTACCAAGTCTAAACCAAAACGATTGTTCACTTTTACAAATTTTATTAATGTTATGGGCGAGGGTAATCAGCTTGTGTTGCTGACTGTACCTTACCTAGGTACGCTATAATGTAGATAGGCCTATGTACCTAAATACTTAGGCTATGAAGTGATTTCCCTAAGTGCAATTACTTTTGCACGAGTCACTAAAACTATAAAGATAGGTAATATGATTTAAATTCTTCTCTATCTTGTTCCATTTTCACTAAAACTGTAGGTAGGTAATAAAAATTTCATCGCAGTCAGTTCAAGTCATAGATTAGGTACATTGATGTGTAGGTAGCAGGAATGTTTTAATAAAATTAGTACCTACCTAACCAATTAAAACAGTAGTACCTAGGTAGTTGGCACCTACCCACAAGCGTTTTTAGTAAAAACTAAAAGCTTAGGTTAAGGACCTACCTTAACCTAAGCTTTTAGTTTTTACTAAAAACGCTGTTTTTACCTTTTATTGTCATACTGGTGTTTTACCTAACAACCGTACATAAGTAGGTGTACCTACCATAATAATTGTAGGTAAATACGTTTTATGATCTGAAATCAATAAATATCTTAAGTATCTACTTATTGTATTTTTTCAGACATTTAGGTATCTGTGTGGTGGCGTATAAATGTGTGTTAACAAAATTGTGGTAAAAACCAATTTTCAGTTTAGTCTTTAATAAGTAGGTATGTAATTAAAGTACATTATTATATTGATTTGCATATTTTATTTCAGTACAATTACTACTTCCATTGTAGGTACTTATGTAGGTACCTCCAAAGATTTAAATCTTTG
Organism: Cosmorhoe ocellata; assembly: GCA_963675405.1. Classification (NCBI taxonomy): domain Eukaryota; kingdom Metazoa; phylum Arthropoda; class Insecta; order Lepidoptera; family Geometridae; genus Cosmorhoe; species Cosmorhoe ocellata. Next base: position 8,588,025 of record OY776246.1, on the reverse strand, counting down.
GGTACCTCCATCTAACTTAGCTACATTTTATGTAGGACGGTAGAGGTAGTATTCCACCTAGGTAGGTACTTAAGTAATAAATCTAGGCCCTAGAACTTTCTTTATAATAAATAAGAGGTACGTTCTTTTAAAAGAACCTACCATGGTGTTTTATTTTTACTATCTACCATTTCTTGTTCCACAAACTTTTGAATGCGTTGATTCAACAATACAAAAAGCCCGCTATCGTTCCGGCCGCAGAACCGGATGTTTTCGTTGTGAGGCAACCTCGCTTTGAAAGCTACTATTATATGAGTATTCTGTTTAAACTATTTTAAATAAGACATTGCTAAGTATTTGATTTATTTAATTATAAATTAATATAGGCAGGTGGGTCCTCCTAGAAAGTGTGAGTTGTGTTCAGTTGGACTTAATTATTTTTTTAAAGTAAGGTACGACTTCGTACCCGTGTAGTAAAAATTAGGTTCAATAATATGGCTACCCTAGGTTCTAATAAAAAAAGCAGGCAACACTAAAAACAAGTGACTGAATTATTGTTATTGAGAAAAACATTTGACTTCCTTCCGCCCGCCGGCCGTCAGTTCAGTTCACTTTGTTCGTCTGTTGGTTTTTGCTGTCTGGCTGGTTGGATCATTAGCGTCGTACGGTCATACTATCGTCTCACTGGTATCTAAGCTGCTTAATTAAACTGAATACAAAATGTCGTACTTCTCTTCGAACCGCAATGGAAGAGGAATGCATTTTGAAAGGGACTGCGACGGATTTGTCCAAGTGTACACCGACGGTGCGTGCTCAGGAAACGGCAGAGATGGAGCACGCGCTGGTATTGGAGTTTATTGGGGACATGGCCACCCTCTCAACACTAGCATGCCGGTGTCCGGCCGGCACACCAACAACAGCGCGGAAATACAGGCGGCCACACACGCCATGAGGCAAGCACTTGAGCACGGGATCACTCATCTCATGATCAACACGGACTCTCAATTTCTGATCAAGTCTGTGACTCAATGGATGCCAGGTAATATCCATTTCTCAGTAGGTACATAAAATTCCTTAACCATAAGTTTTATATATCTTTTCCTATTTTTCTGGTTAATTTTGAGGGTAGGCAAAATATTTTTTGCATGGATTTTTTTTTCAAACAATCTGCCTACATTCTTTTTAAATGTATTTTCACATCTACAACAATATTCTGTTTGTGTTAGTTGTTACCTTATATACATATTAACAAACCTTCCCATGACACATGAGTCTTATCACAACACCTACCCACAGAAATCTGAGTCCGCATTATAATTTAGTACCTTCTGAGACTACCACTATTTCCAAGTATCTTGTTCAGCATTTCTATAGACTACTTATGTAGGTAGGCACAAACATGTTTGTGTGGGATTTGTGTACCTACCTATCATGCACGAAACATTCCAATGCTGTTGGTTCTAATCAGTATGCAATTACATAGCTAGCTAATAATAATTTGATATTCTTGATTATTGTTCTAATTTTAATAAAAACATATGCAAGTATATTATTATATTATTGAAGTACCTGCTTATGTTATAAATAATTTGATTAAATTATTTTATTTAATCAATGTAATCATCATCATCATTCTTATACCACGCTAAATGGGGTCGGCGCAACATGTTTTCTTCCACTCCCTCTTATCATTCGTCAACTTGAGTCTACTCCTCTTACATTCATATCATCTTTTACACAATCAAACCACACTTTCTTTGGCCTTCCTAAGCGGTAAAAAAACACAAGTCAGTGACTTATTGAGAAACCAGCATACCTTGAAACATAATTTTAGATTCTTAAGTCCTCTACACCATAGAAATTCTATGATCCTGCTCTAAAATTCATAATGCAGCACTTCTATATCTATTGACAGGTTGGAAGCGAGCTGGATGGAGATTGCCATCTGGTGGGCCTGTGAAGAACGAGTATGAGTTCAAAGAACTAGATAGTGTACAGAAGAACTTGCAAGTAAGATGGGCGTATGTGGAAGCCCACATGGGCCACGAGGGTAATGTAAAAGCCGACCAACTCGCCAGGGCTGGAGCATCGGGCTATAACTAAGGAATAGAGGCTCTGCCATGGCACTTGTGATATCACAAGGTGTTATGAACACATTTTTCTTTTTATAGTATTTAGTAAGATTCATTTTGAATAAGCCTTATTCTAAATGTAAGCTTTTTTTTTCTTCTAAACCAACTTTGTTTTGTTTTTTATTTTGAAAATGTTTCAACAAGTTGAACTTTGTGAGACAATCATTTATATTAGATTTATATTTTAAATATAAGCTTACCTAAGTATGTTCGAACATTTAGAATTGTTTTGTTTTTTTATTACTATTTTGTGTAAAACCATTAGGTTTTATTTTGATATACTTTGTTTTCATTTTAAGCACTAAGAACTTATTTTGTTAATCATCATTGCATTTATTCAGTTAGACCTATACCAAGGTAGGTAAGTATGAGTAGTACCTACTTGTATTTAGGTACCTGTAAGTACATGGTACCTACACAATTGGAAGTAGTTTTAAGTATTGGTATTTGACATGAAACTCTACTTAGTTTAAATAAAGCTTTTTTTTCCTTACCTAGTTCTATTGTTATTTGCACCTATTCCTATGGGATTAGAAGATAGATAGGTAGGTAGTATCTGTTACTACTAGCAGTAAACAGCTGAGTTAAACTGTGAATTGTTAAAGTTAAACCATAAAGACTGCTAGAGATAGATAGATAGATAGATCACTGTAACCAATACCGAAATAATTCGAAAGCAGAAACCGTTTCTGGGTAGGTGACATCAAACTATCACTGTCAAGTGATGGATAGGTGCTATGTATTTGTGACATTGACAATACTATTGAAAACTTGACACTGGTTTGATCTCAAAAGAAATTAGAGTGAATAGTTCTCTTCAAATCCATCGGAGGAAATCCCGAAAATTTTCAACAAAACAGCCATCTTTTGTTTAAAATTGACTTGACAACTTGACTATGACTCTGTGACGTTGACAATACTTATAAATAAATACACTTGACACTGGCAAAATTATTCTCTAAGAGACAGATGCCATAATTGAAGAAGAAGAAGAAGATCTCAAAAGAGACAGATGTCATACCAAGAAGATGCCGGTTGCCGTGTTGTTGAGTGTAGCGAAAAAAATCAAATGTATCAAAATGTTTGCGTTCTGCAAAATTTTATAAAAATAATAAATACGTTGGTTATCTCATCAAAAATGCCATTCTACGCCGTGGCTAAAGGTCGTGCCATTGGCATATACCAGAGCTGGGCTGAATGTGAAGCTCAGGTCAAAGGATTTTCTGGTGCTAAGTACAAAAAGTTTGATTCAGAGTCCGGCGCTCAAGACTTTATATCAACCGCGGGAGGCTCGAGTGTCGCTCCTAAATCCAAACGAAATCATAACTACGCGAAGAATGCAGCCGCAACAAACAATAATCAAAAAAGAAAATTTTCAACTACACATTCAACCCAACAAACTAACGATAATTCCAGCGGATCCAACAATGAAAGAAAGTCACAGGCGTGGCAGAAACTGGCAGAAAGCGATGATGATTCCCAATCTGATGACGACTTGAACACAGTGTTAATAAAACAGATGGATGACATTGAGAAACGATTGAAAACATTTGAGAGAGGTGTAGATAGAATTGAAAAGAAGACTGTTAAGGGATCAGATCGAAAAGCTATAATGATCGAATCTCCTCAACCAAAGAAGGCTAAAAAAACAAAAAATCAATTTGAAGAGGACAGCAATGGCTATGTTCAAGTGTACACTGATGGAGCATGTTCAGCAAATGGAAGAACTGGAGCGCGAGCTGGTATTGGAGTATTCTGGGGAGATGAGCACTCTCTCAATATTAGTGAGCCAGTTTCCGGTCGAGCCACCAACAACTGTGGTGAAATCCAGGCTGCTATTCGAGCTATAAAACAGGCAGTTGCTAATGGGGTGAAGAATCTTGCAATTAACACAGACTCACAATTTCTTATTAATTCTGTAACCAAATGGATGCCAGGTAAATATCAATCGCTTGTAATGTTCATCATAGACTATGCATATTTCAAGTTTCATCTAGATCCATTCAGCTGTTTCAGTGTGAAAGAGTAACACATCTATGCATCTATCCATCCATACATCCACACAAACTTTTACATTTATAATATTAGTAGGATCAAACTTTAACCTCTCATGTGTTTAAGCACTGATCCTGGTTACTACTGTTGTCTGCTTAGACACGGATCAGCGTCAAATGACGCCTGTTGGTTTTTACTGAATATTAAACTGTATAACTATGTTTTAGGGCTTCTTTTTATTTTGGCACATGTTACTAAACGAATGAACAATATACAATGATTTCTCAATAAATCCATTCGATAAAATCACTTCTAGACAGATTTAAAGTTTCGATTTGAAAAAAAAAAACTGGGGGTCGCTACTTTCACTGCTTAAAACACATCAGAGGTTAAATAAAAGAGGTACAGCTCTAGCAAGTTGTAGTTAAAATAATTTATTCTTATTTAACCTTTCTGTGATGTTCCAGGTTGGAAAAGAAAAGGATGGAAACTTGCATCTGGTGAACCGGTGAAAAACGAAATAGATTTCAAAGAGTTAGATAGCCTCAAGCATTTGCTTAATATAAAATGGAATTATGTGGAGGCACACAAAGGGATTTATGGCAATGAAATGGCTGATCAACTTGCCAAGGCAGGAGCGGAGATGTATAAAAAGAAATGAATAGTGACAAGAAGTTTCAAAGAATAATGAGAATTCTCCAAGTTATTAACTAGTAGACATTCTCCAAGTTGTAAGCCAGTAGAGTTGCTGCGCTCATTAGGGGAGGCCTATGTCCAGCAGTGGACTGCTATAGGCTGATGATGATGATGAGAGTTGCTGTGTTTCTATCAAAATGTATACCATTTTTTGATTTCAATGCTTTTATAATCAAAAAAATCTGCTATGCTATTTTAGTAGATCTATGAGTATATTACCGATGATATAGTGATACTAAAAGATGCACCCTTAACTGAGTTGGTGTTACAAATAAATTAAATATTTTAATTGTAAAAAGCTTTCTTTTTGATAATTTATAATACTTTTTATATAATTTAAGAGAATCAATAAAGTACACATGAATAAAAACAATGTAAATAATGAGTGAATCATTTGACTTGTTAGTGCATATGAAAAACTGCAAAATCCCCAAACGCGCTCGGGACGGCGGCACCATACGCCGTGAAGCGAAACCTAGTTCAAGTTTTTGTTTCCACCGTAGCATAGGTAAGTATGTGAAAAATAATAATAATAAATAGGACCAGTCAAAGAATATTGTGACAAATTGAGAACCTCCTTTTTTAAGTTGGACCAAAAATACAACAATTAATAGTTCCAAATTTTTATTGAATTTTTTTGTACCTTACGTACTTATGCTATCTTAAGCTCTAAAAGTAATAATAAAAATATTTACATTTTACCTATCAATAAAAGTAATTACACTATTTGACTATGTTGTCCACATCAAAATTTCTAGGTAGAAAAATTTAAGATAAAATTGTTCAATTAAATCTATTCATTTAGTTCATAAAAGAACCGCATTTACAACATTTAAAACATACCTAGGTACTTAGTTTTCGATGATCTAGTAAAAGATCCATTATCAGTGTGCTAATAACTTATGGTATGAAACATGCAGTTATGCAATAAAAATATTTTAAACTAGGTTGTAGCCATCTAGTTGTGAAATGGGACAACATATTATTATATTGAGTACTTATGATATACTCACATAAATGACAACGTTTTACGTTATGCTGTATTTTTCAACACTCAAGAGCTGCTAATACGCATTACACGCCTACAGATCGTGTTTTGTATGGGGTAGGTAATGTTTATCATCACACGCGCATAGCTGATTGATATGGTGTGATATCAGTGATACTTAGATAATGTAACTTTTTGAGGCAGATGTATTATTATGCCTAATGTATTTAACTTTAGTACAATCACATCGCATTAAGAATATTTACAGTACATTGGAGCGAAATTTTACATACACAATTGATTAATTTAATTATTTAGCTTCATAATCTGCTTATACACAGATAGCGTAAAACTAATGAGTTCTATTCAACATAACAACTAAATGCACTATGTATTTCAAGTATCTTAAATTATTAACAGTCTTAACTTCTACATTCTTAAATGAATTTATACAAAATATATTTGTATGGTGAGTCTGACGGCATGCGTGTAACATCAGTGCTTATTGAGCATAATTTTACAATTTAGAATTTATTTTTAAATACCTACTAAATCGTAAGTTTGAGAATTCGCCCATCAGTGATAAAACTAAAACACTGGTAAATATAAATATAAATACTGGACTACACCTGCATATATATAAATAATAACAGGTTTAAAACATAAAAAATACACAAGTTTACAGTATTTTATGGCATTTAATTTGCCCAACTGTTTGGTGGAGAATTCATTTTTGATAAAATCCATTGCTGATCCACAGAAGAATTTGAATATAATTGTCATTGACATTGTTCTCAAGAATAAATTGTAGCAGTAATAAGAAGTGAAATGTATGAAGATTATTTCTATTAAATACCCAAGTTATAATGCCACATTGACCTATTTGCTTTCAAATACAGTGAGAATGTGGTCAGTTATCTTATTTATGAGACGCCTTAATTTACAATCTATGATCAAAGAACCATATTATAAATAACAGAAACATAATTATGATAATACTTTAAAAAATATGATTATTATAATGTCGAGAATTGACTGCTAAATGCTAAATGTAGTAATGTTGCAATAGGCAGGGATACAGGCTTTTATAATACATACCTTTTTTATACAAAGTTATATACTAGGCTTTATTATTAGTTTGCCGACCTTGTAGCCATGCTTAGATGCTCCAAGTTCTGGTTCGATTTTCGTAGCGCTAAATTGATGTAGTTTAAACGATATGCAAATGTCTGTTTTCAGATGTTGCAGTATTATTGTACTCGTATTTAATGCTTGAGGCAGAATGTAGGATCATGTAGAATCTACATTGTCCATCATACATGTAGGATCATTCTAGAAGCTACGAATATTGCATTACAAAGTTTCACTACACAGGTACAACTTATTTTCGATGTTTAATCAATTTTGTCAATTCACAATCATGTTAGATCCAGTTCGAAATTCGTATACGATGGGACCATTTACTTTTATGCTTATATTTTGCGGTCCTATATTCAGTTAATTATGTTATAATGAAGTGCTTCTGCAACTCTCAACTTGTGGTAATACGAGATCAAATTGGTGTATTCACAATTTTATGTTGAGAACATTTTAAATCAGTTTTAGACGTTTTACAAAGGTTTCGTCTGGTCATAGCTCCTAGGCATAGTTTGGCCATATTGTTGTCATGCGAGATCAAATTGGTGAATCCACAATATTTGTTGAGAACATTTTAAATCAGTTTTAGACGTTTTACAACGGTTTCGTCTGGCCATAGCTCCTAGGCATAGTTCCATAGCTACGAGTCTTATTACACACGTTTAGAAAAGTTCACAGTCCGCCAGCTTAATCTATAATCACTGTAGGCGGCTGGGCGCGGGCCTTAGTTGGCCTGGCCGCATCTCAGGAGAAGTACTGAACGTGCGTCCGCCGCGCCGCCGCTGACCCGGGGGTGATCACCGAGGTGGTGTTACCCGACGATCCCACAATGAGGTAACCACCCGATGTGACAGTCTTTTTCGCGGCGCCGCCGTCATCGTTTGTCTGAAAATGTTTGAAGTGTAAATTAATAATGATACTCGAAAACGTTTGGCACTAGAAGAACTTGCAAAAACTTCTTCCTGCCCTTTTTCCACGCTAATTGGGGTCGGCACAATATGTTTTCGTTCTCCATTTCCCTCTATCATCCGATATCTCAGTACTCACTTGAGCATTGTAAGAAATCTTATACCTTTAAACGAGGAATTCTTGTATATATATATATATATATAATTAGAATCTCGGAAACGGCTCCAGCGATTTTCATGAAATTTAGTATGCAGAGGGTTTCGGGGGCGATAAATTGATCTAGCTAGGTTTCATTTTTAGAAAACGTCGTTTACCAATAAAAAAAACCGAGCAAAGCTCGGTCACCCAGGTACTAAGTAATAATACTCAATAAGAACTTGCAAAAACAAAAATAAATAAAATATAAATTGTTATAAACTTAGTGGAGAACACTGAAAAGTGCTGTAGATAGATGGTAAAGACTACCAAAATTATGGAATCCTATACTATACCCAGATGATTATGTATATATGAGAGGATTAGCTGTCCCGCCCGCGACTTCGTTCACTTAAAGTAGGTATCTAACTAAACTGAGTTTCAAACAAATCACACTAATAAAAAAATCCCATAATAACTTTGACACCCAATTTTACCCTTTTTAGAGGGCTGTTTTGAAATATCCAGGAATACGTTTCTATTTATTTTGCATTTAAAGTATCCAAACCAAAATTAAGACCAATCGCACCACCCTTTAAAAAGTACTCATAAAAACATTGACCCCACATTTGACCCCTTTTTGAAGTTTATATTGAAAAATCCTGAAACACGTGTCCATTTATTTTGTATTTACAGTAAGTACACAAAGTTTCAGACTAATCGCACCACCCTTTAAAAAAATCCCATACAAACATTGACCCCTTTTTTAGAGTTATATTGAAAAATTCTGAAACAGGAAACAAAGTTTAAGGCCAATCGCACCACACGTTAAAAAAATTTCATATAAACATTGACTCCCCCATTTGACCCCCTTTTTTAAAGTTGTATTGAAAAATCCTAAAACACGAAATTAAGTTTCAGACCAATCGCACCACCCGTTGAAAAGTTCCCATACAAACATTGACCCCCCATTTGACCCCTTTTTTTAAAGGTTTTATTGAAAAATCCTGAAACACGAAACAAAGTTTCAGACCAATCGCACCAGGTTAAAAAGATCCCATACAAACATTGACCCCACATTTGACCCCTTTTTCAAGGTTATATCGAAATATCCTGAAACACGTGTCCGTTCAATTTGTATTTGCAGTACACAAACAAAGTTTCAGACCATTCGCACCACCCGTTAAAAAGTTCACATACAAACATTGACCCCACATTTGACCCCTTTTTGAAGTTTATTTTGAAAAATCCTGAAACACGTGTCCATTCATTTTGCATTTACAGTACACAAGCAAAGTTTCAGACCAATCGCACCACCCGTTAGAAAAATTCCATACTAACATTGACCCCCCTTTGACCCCTCTTTGAAGGTTATATTGAAAAATCCTGAAACACGTGTTCATTTATTTTACATTTACAGTACACAAACAAAGTTTCAGGCCAATCGCACCACCCGTTAAAAAGTTCCCATACAAAAATAGACCCCACATTTGACCCCTTTTTGATGGTTATATTGAAAAATCCTGAAACACGTGTCCATTCATTTTGCATTTACAGAGCACAAACAAAGTTTCATGAAAATCACTCCACGCGTTAAAAAGTTTCATACTAACGTTTTCACCCTTTTTCACCCCCTTAGAGGTGGAATTTCCAAAAATCCCGTCTTAGTGGGTGCTTTTGTTATAAAAGGAAACCACCTTCCAAATTTCAGCTTTCTAGCTTCAGCGGTTTCGGCTGGGCGATGATAAATCAGTCAGTCAGTCAGTCAGTCAGTCAGTCAGTCAGGTTAAGCTCTTATATAGATATAGATTGTTAAGGTAGTAATATTGTATTAGTAAAGTTTCCGTCGTATATGGTAAGACATAGCACGCAATGGCTTGATGGTTTCAGATTAGTGGGATGTAACGGTACCTATTTCGGAACATCATTTCCAAGATAGAGCCTATACTACTGATCTATTTATTTCCTACCATTTCTTGTTTTATTTATGGACCTACCTTTGTCGCAAGATTATTGTCAATATCCTGTTATTATAATTTCATTACAGACTATTATTTTTGCCAGTCGTGTCTATTCCATACAATATTACGGCTCAACTCCAGTTAAATTGTAATCCCATCAAAAACATAAATGTGAAATGATAGCCAAGTTCAATAAGTATGCTTTAGTCGTTGACTTCAGCGACAAAAGAAGTGAGATCTAAACGGGTGCCAAGTACAATGGTCAGTCCTGAAACTTATTTATAACAATATGAAATATGTTTAACAACTTTAAAATATCATTTCATCTTATAACTTAGGATATTATATTGAAGCCTAAGGTCTAACTTGGCTAATATCAATAGATGAGCCAAATTTGACATGTTTACGTGAAATAGTTTTGGAGTTATGAGGGGGTGAAAACTGGCTCCAAATGGTTCGTGTTATATTACACACGGTGCGCGGTTCGCCAGCTTGAACTTGGCTTGACACGCTACCGTGTGTCTAGATTTTGAATCCTCAGTTTAATTGACAATAAATTTTGATGAATTTGTATGCAATGGAACAGATTGACAAATCTGTTCCTACGCTTTTGACTATCTTTCGTATCCGTAACAAATAAACCTGAAATGTCTTTTATTCAGTCACGCCAAATTTTTGCTTTACTCAATAAAATGACATTTTTTCAAAAATATTAACATGTTCCGACTCACGACCTAACGAAGGTTTTACCCAGAATTTGTCTTACATCAGGAAGATATTAAAAGTAAAATGATAATCGAATAACAGCTAACAAATAATTATAAAATATGCTATTAGGATTATGTACAATATTGAAACGTGCATAGTGGAAAAGACAAATATTTGGGGTTTATAAGTTGGTTTATTGGGAATCTATATTACTTGTTTCTGATTGATGAGTAGCGGTGTTAACTGCGTGCTCGCCTGCGCCGATGCCTTGTACGTGCCGACGCATTTCAACGTCTGATTGCCGCTCGGATCCTCGATCATGCTTACTGCAATTTTTCAATCAAATATTTATGACCAAATATACGTTGAGGTATGAATTTAATCTATTTAAACTAGCAGGTCCGCCTGAAGGTAAGTTTAAATCTCTGCCAAATTACAACTACAATACCACGAAAGGTATGGTGAAGCTAGTTACCCTGAGACAAAGATGAAGTCTCACGTCCAGAACGCCATAGGTACTCTAGGTACGAAATGTTCGTAAGTTCATTCACTATATTCCGGCAAACTGCTTGACAGCAAAATATGTATGCAAATAAAATAAAAAACGAAAATACGTTGTTTGTTATAATATCAAAATAATTGTCAAAAGTTGAACGTAAGAAATAATGACCAAGGCAGAAGCGCACGCGTGTTTTAGTAATACAGATAACCCTTAAATGGGACTAAAGTAGGTAAATACTACTCTTATCAGCATCAATGGACGCCATTAAAGCGAGAAAGTCGTAAAGAGAGATGACGGCAATTTCAGCGAAAAGCAGTAAATGCAACTAACGTTGAGGGAAAAGCAGATTTGACATCATCTCTCAATATGGAATTTATCTCGACTTATGTGAGCATAACGTCCAGGTTTTACATAAGAGATGGCTGGTGATGGCGAAATTTACTTGTAAATGTTTTTCAACCAGACAATGAATGTGTTGCAAGGAAAGCTGAAGCCTTACAACCAAGCTTCCTAATGGATCTATGTATGGTATGTTCCTTTGGCAGTCGCTAGATCCCAAACGACTAGACAAGAGGTGTCGTTGCATTCGTAAAAACCCTACTATTATAAATGCGAGTGTTTGTAAGAATGTATGGATGTATGGATGTGTGGATGTATGGAAGTATGTTTGTTATTCTTTCACGCTGAAGCAGTTGAATGGATCTGGATGAAATTTGGCACAGAGATAGATTATAGTCTGGAATAGCACATAGGCTTTTTATCCCGGAAAAATGTACGGTTCCCGTGGGAAAGATTTGTTTTTGCTTTTCAAGGTACCACGCGGGCGAAGCCGTGGGCGGAAGCTACTCTAACAAATTTTCAATTACTTTCAGTAGAATGTTTTAGATTTTTGAAATAAATACTAGTTTCATTGTATTTTTATAAGTGCTTCCTCCACCGCAATGATTTTTGACACATATACGCTTGTAGATCAGTGAATGATACCAACCTATTATGGATGTTTTCTGAGTGCCGGTCGGATCGGTGAATACTCTCATCGGCGCCGGCTTACCGCCGATCGTGGTGAGGCACGGCGTCTGCGATGGCACGCTTTTCTGTAACGCCAGTTCACGGAATACGGTAAAAATTTTTATTCATCAGATTCCTCATAAAATATACTTTGTAAATGGTTCGAGTCCAAAACAGTTTATTCATTAATTTGATTAAACCAAGGAACAGTGCATTCAGCAGTTCCCAAATCTTAACACAACATTTTTCGTCCAATTACTCGCATAACAGCTCTTGAGCGAAAGCCAATATATTAAGTAGTTTTAAGGTTTTAGTTAATTTCAAACAACTCACTGGGGGGTTATCGCCCTGTTGTAGTCTCGATTCCGGCGCGTCTTTCTGTAACAAAACAAACAAGTCAATAACTTTGAAAGAAATACAATTAAAGATTTTTTCAAGTTAGGAGTATCATATAAATGTGGACACTATTTCAACCCCTTACAGCCCTTTCTCAAGCTCTAAGTCTAAACTATCTCTGTACCAAATTTAATTTAAATCGGTTCAGTAGTTTAGGCGTGATTGCGTAACACACAGAAAGAGTTACTTTCGAATTCGTAATACGAGTACAAGTAAGGATTACGGTGATATTCATAGACAAAGTAAAGTTTAATAACAATAATCTGGTAAACGAGTCCAATGATAAAAGGGCTGGTGTGCTAACTTCGGACAGAGTGCGGTCAGCGACTTACAACTAATTTGTTAAAAAAAACGAATTTGTTGTTGGTGAATGAATTTTCTCTATACATAAAATTACGTTCTATAAAATGAACAAAGACAACCTGCCGACGAGAAGTAAAGTTGAAATGTTGGGATGATGTGAAGCAATGTAACGTAACAACACAATATTATTGGCGAGTTTAATAATACCTAATTAAATTATAAAAAAATATGCATAATGCATATTGGCCTTACCTGTCGACGCTGCTCGTCTCGCTGTTTTGCGTTATTTATTATCATTTGTAGCTTGTAAAAAAATACAATACATAAACAATTTGTTACATTATTTCTTTCGTCTTATCTTCAACTTCATTTAAGAGTTTGACTCTTGTCGGCATAATTTCCTTACAACACTAAATATTAATAAGACAAGCGCTTTCTTTTCTTCAGCGGTAAGGGTTATGGAGAGAAAACAGATTGTATGATATCTTCAACTTAATTTAAGAGTTTGACTCTTGTCGGCATAATTTCCTTACAACACTAAATATTAATAAGATGAGCGTTTTCTTTTCTTCAGCGGTAAGGGTTATGGAGAGAAAACAGATTGTATGAAATAGATGGAGAAAGGTTATCGTGCCTTTATAATCTTATTTACCTTTTCTCTTTGTGTGTGGTGAACATGGACGCTATCCTCGCGCTGCTGCATGAAAACAATTAATAGGTGCTGTGCTTAGCAACAATTTAACAATATTGTAGTGGTCCTACAATTGGAGTTTCGACTTAATGGAAGTGACAGCATTATTACAACATTTTGACATGACTTAAAGAAATTTTCTTCTGGTACCTTCGACTGTCAACTTCATCGCTCTAGTTTTCTATTTTGGTGGTTATTTTTCCAATAAAATCAGAGTTCTACGCGAATGTAAAATGTGAATTAACGTGAATGTTTCTAAATCCTGGCAGAATTGATCTCATAAGAGACAGAGACCATAAACATAAAAGAAATTGACTATTCTAAACGTCAATTCGTGAATCTAATTACGTAGAGCTGGTACGAAAAGCCAAATAGGAGCCAGATCTGGGATAAAACGGATATTCAGATGGTGTATTACTAATAATAGTGTATTTACCAGCAGTGCCCGAGCGCGTTGCTCAACTGCCTCTATAATACTTTGCTTCAATGGTGATGGCAACGAAAGCTGCATGTAATAAAATAAGTATTGTGAAGTTACTTTTTTTTTAAATCGTAGTCAGTTGTTGTTTTGTACTAGGTAAGCTTTAACAAAGTAATACGTTCAGAAACACACTATTGCCATCTAGCGGGATAAATGGCGATAATGTAGACTATATTTTGATTTTTCTAATGTCTACTGTCTGTATTTAAAATTATTTACCTGTTCTCTATTTGTTGATGTTTGCTGCATGTAAGAAATATCAAAACAGGTGTGTAAGTATTTCCAGAAACACATTATTTAAGTAAGGTATCTTATGTTTACTTAAAATATTTTATCGTTACATATTTTAGGTATACATAGCTGTCAAGTCAGTAGACAACTTTGAAGAGACGTGCGAAAATGGCTATGAAATTACACCAGACTGAAATTAGTTTCAAAGTTTCAACCCTTATCTCACGACAAGTGTAATAGCAATATGATTCGCCACACGACCGACAGAGACATAAAAACCTTCGCAAAAATGCAGCAAGTGTTACCATCGGTAACTTACCAGGTAATAACAGTTATTACCTGATCTCGAAAGCGGTCGCAAACTTCTATTATTGCTTTTTTCAGTGGTGGCTGCATGTAATACACAAAGTGATATTGATTATCGTTTACATCCATTGTCTGTACGTAATATTACCTACCTGATCACGTAAGCGTTGTTCTTCGAGTTCTACAGTTGTTTGAGTAGTCGAAGTTTGCTGCATGTAAATAAATTAAAATACCATTAGATTTATGTACCATATTATTGGAACGAAGTTCCTTATCGCGCATTGCGAACGGGGGGCTAGACGGAAAAAACTAAGACCAAAAGTTGTAACGACACTTTTTGCTATAGTTGTAAGCCGTGCGGCGTGCGCGTGTTTCTCTGTCTGTCTCTCTCTCTCTCTCTATCATAGAAAGCAAGGAAAGGAACTTCGTTGCATCCGGGTGTCCCTTGACACCTCTCAAGTTTTTTTATTTCTTATTTTTCCACCTTTCGTTACTCAGTTTCGAGACAAAACTGGGGGTCAACCAAGGAGGCGTATCCCGCAGATGCAGAGAGTTCGTCATGAATATTATAAAAAAACTCCCTAAATCTCGCGACTCTTTTCATATTGTTGCATTTTTTTTATAAGAATACTAGCTGACCCGGCGAACTTCGCACCGCCTTAGCGTAGCATGATGCACTACTTTATTTTGTATAGCTGACCTATCTTAGGTATGAGTACCTATTCAATTTGAACTGGAATCTATAATATCCTCCATTTAAAAACGAAAATCCAACTGAAAATAAAAAGCTCTCATACATTTTCTGTATAACCATGTATACCAAATTATAGTATTGTGTAGTCACCAAAAGTTACTAAAAATCAATATGAAGCTGTGAACTTTCCGTGATTAACAAACACTTATTAGCAAACAAAAATCTTCGTAGTCTTTAAAACAAAACAAACTTTATCAAAAACTTTATAAACTTATTGTTGGCGCGGTTATGGGTGTGATGTCACAGATTAGTGATGGTTAACTCGTGTACCTAACCCGAGTGTACTCGAGTTGGACGTAACTCGAATCTACTCGAGTTGAATTCTCTCTAACTCGAGCTTGAAAAAAAATTCAAGCATATAATTTAACTAAGGAAAAAATATTCTTTGTGATACTAATTATCTTATTTTCTTGAAAATATTGTGATTACTGATTATAAAAATAGTTTAATTGATAGTAAATTATTTTAAATACTTATTACTTATCTAATACTTATTTTATTTGTAATAAAAATTATTTTTTAAATACTTAAATAAATGATTGGATTTCACTCGAGTTAAATCGAGTAATATTTTTTCCGAGTTGGCACATCACTATCACAGATTACCACAGATTTTTTTTATAAAGCCAATGTACTACCACAGATTACTAAATAGGTTATGCGAAGTTTGTCTAATGCGTTCTGAAATCAAACTCATATACTCAGACCACACTTAGGTGCGCCTACCTATATTTTACCTTAGTAACGTCATAAAATCGGAACATTTAATAATATTTATCTATACATAACTATTCCGTGGCGAGTTATTTTCAAAAATTAATTAGAATTTAATTAAGTAACCACGTTTCCGAACCAACAATGCTCTTTCAATATGTGAATGACCTTGACATTCGTTACGCGCGTTATTTTAAATATGCAAAATTAAATGTATATTTTTCAATATTTCTGAGAGATTTTCTTAATATTTTTTTCCGTAAGAACCTTCTCCTAATAATAACAAATACAACAAAAAAAGAATTAGTGAAATCGGTCCAGCCATTCACGCATGATGCCGTGACCAAGGAAAACGGGTTTCATTTGTATATAGATAGATTTTTTGGTGTAATAATGTTTTTGTACCTGATCCCGAGAACGCACTTCCGGCTTTTTGTAGTGTGGTTGCTGCATGTAAACGAAAAAGTACACTTGAAATAACGACTTCTTTTAATTATTTTGTAATAAAACCAATAGAGTGACGTTTTTAGAATAACTACAATCCGATATGATTGTTTTAAATAGAAGTTCATGGTAAATACATATCTAGGCTATATTTTACCACTATAGTGGCACTATGAATGCGGCCCACCGCTTGGTGAGTGATTACAGCTTGCATCTTTGCGACACACCAGAGGTATCAAGCAGTAGCGACTTTTGTATTGTTGACACAACTTGTAAGTTGTAATAACTACGCCTTGAAACTGTATTTTAAAAATATATCGGATTTTTGTCACAATTAACTTACAATCTTGAACTGATATGTTCCTACTTTAAGACTAGAGGCTATCGAAACTAGATAATCTAGGTCTAAAAGATTAAACCACAATTATGCTCGTATGCTCTCAGTACTTTGCTCATGAATACTCGATTCAATAACAAGCGCGTTTTCAAGCTTTAGGCTCGGTTTCCACCAAAGCAGAGAGGAGAGGAGATGTGACGAGATGTGTTGCAAAGCTGGTAGGTAATTTCCACCAAAGCGGAGAGGAGAAGTGAAGCGGAGAGAGATGATTGATTGGAGATGTGAGCAAGCCGAGTGTGAGTGAGCCGCCCGACTAGACACTTCTCCGCTCTGCAGCGCCGCTTGCTCGCTCGCCGCTCATAATTCTATAGAAAAATGAGACACCTCCCCTCTTCTCTCCGCTTGATCCATTTCCACCGAAGCTAAGGAGAAGAGATGTGGAAATAGCGAAATCTGATTGGTTTATTAAAACACACCTCTCGTCTGCTGTCCTCTCTGCTTCGATGGAAACCGGGCCTTAGTAACACTGAGTTGTTTTGGATATGAGCGCGACACTGAAGCATACGATAATGTGTAGCTTGACCTTTACCCGCCTCACCCCGTCCTGGCCAATGAGGTGGGTCGTAATGACAGTCCTGCCGACGCCACTGTCGCTCGGAACATTACTCCGGGTCTGTTGATCCTGTTGATTCTGTTGCAATAATTGCCGCTGCGTGTAAAGTAAGTTTATAATGGAGAATGTTAATAAGTATGCCAAATCGGTTGAAAATTTGTTCACTAGTTTTTGCTGTAGTCAAAAATACCTATTAGTTTTGATTTTACAGGCATTTCAACTTCGATAAATATCGAGTCCCGCTAACAGTCACGTGACCGCCTGACGTCAATTTTCTACGCTCCGCTTAGTTGTGTTGTGTTATGCGATGACGTCACACAGTCACACGCAACGTACAAGTCCGCATCGCACGTTTACTTCTATAAATCGGAAACTAATTGATGTGTCGAAGTAATTCTTTCACTTGTATTTTTTATTTTTGACCGAGAATATGGAGAGCTAATATTCAAAATTAGTTAACATTCTTTATTATAGTAAACTAGTAGAATTTCTCGCGGCTATGTTTGCGTACTGTTTCATACAACTCCAACCTCCGCTGCTCTCCTTAGAGGTTGAATTTCGGGAATTCTTTTTTTAGTACGTCATTTGCTTGCACCCGAAATCCCCTGCATACTAATCTAAGGAATATCCACTAAATTTCATTATAATCGTTGGAATCGTTTTTAAACGAGAATTGCTCGTTTAAAGGTATTCGATCAAAGATTTAAATCGTGGATATGCCCGTACGGTACTGAGACCGCGCTGTTTTGTTGCCACATGAAATGAAATATTTGAAATGAAATATGCTCGCTCATTTGGTACACCAAATATTTTCTATATCAGGGTACAAAAGGAATAAGTATATTTTTTTACGAAAAATCGTGCAATAAATGGTGAAATAACTGTTTGGTTCATTTTTTACTAATCATTAGTGTGCGTGCATCGGCATTTTATTAACACACACAAGTAAAAACAGTGCCACAGTTTTTGGCGTCCGGGCATATCTACGATTTAAATCTTTGTATTCGATAAACTAGTAGAACTCCCCGCAGCTTTGTTCGCGTAATGTTTCTTACAACTCCAACTTCCCAGTGCACCCTTTAGAGGTGAATTTTTGGAATTCCTTTAGTGTACGTATTTTTAGTATTCTTTTTGTATTGGATAGTTCATTAATCGAGGAAGGCATTTACCACATCACGCTGCGACCAATAGGAGCGAAGCATCAATAAAAAATTTTGTAAAAACGGGAAAAATATATCACTTAAAACCCGCAGACAAAGTTGCGCGCTGGTCAGCTATCCTACTAATATTATAAACGCGAAAGTTTGTAAGAATGTATGGATGGATGGATGGATGTCAGGATGTCATGGATGTATGTTTGTACTCTTTCACGCTGAAACGGGTGAACGGATCTGGATGAAATTTGGCACAGATATAGATTATAGCCTGGAAGAACACATAGGCCACATTTTATTCCGGAAAAATGTACGGTTCCCGTGGGATAGATTTGTTTTTGTTTTTAAAGGTACCACGCGAGCGAAGCCATGGGCGGAAGCTAGTTATCCTTTAAAAAAAAATCGTTTATTGCATTTTTGTACATAACATTTTTATATAGCCCTACTTACCAAACTAAGTTAAAAAAACTTGTGTCTTGGCAATTAGTGCCTCTCCTTAAAAAAAAGCAGATTTATGTACTATAATACTCTTAGATTCAAAATTATTAATTATTAATTATTGATATTGTTGATATTGATTTATTAATTAATTAATTAAAACACGCAAGAAGAAACTACTAAATTTAAATGAACTAATACAACCTACTTTAAAATGATTTCAAAGATTGTGATTGGGTTCATAATCAGATATAAATTTAACCTTTCGTGTTCTACTACTTAAACAATCAATCCATTATACATGCTTAAGATCTTAATACACTAAAAATACCTACTTTCACTTAATACACTTCATTCATATATTAATAGTTGCAGTTAGTAGGTTGGAGAGGTAAACTCGAAAGAATAAATTACAAATGTACTTACGAAGGATTTCTCTTGCGTGCATTGGCTGTAGTGCGCGTCCCAGTGCGCGCGCTGACAGGTGTAGTCGCAGTACGACGTGTTCCAACAACAGTAGAAGTGGGCTTCTTGGTAGCAGTTTGTGCACCTGAAACCAACCGAGTTTTCTATCTATACTATAATCTAATGTTATAAAGAGGAAAGATTTGATTGTCACCCAGTGTCACGTCGTAACATGCGCGCATCTCCATACATAACCACGGACTTTGATAAGAGTGACGAAACAGTCACGGCGACAAAAGTAACTCGTGCGCGCTATCACTTAGTTGTCAAAATCTGTCCAGCCGTTTGGGCTACAGCGACCAAGGGAACTCGCATAATATACAAACATACATACATACATACCTACACCCCAAACATATTTCCCTCCTTTGCTTCGCATTCCGGTAAAAAACTATATACGGTGGGTCTATCTAAAGGCGCGTTTAAACGCGCAAACACGCGAGCCGAGCCTGGCACCTCTCGTGCGTGATTCAGCGCGCCACGCGCCGTTTAAACAACTACGCTCGGCGCGGCTCGGCAAAGTTCGCACGATCCATCACTTGTCGGTTATTTCGACACGGATCAAAGGCGCGCGCGCCATCTAGGCTCGGCTCGTGTTAATACGCGCCGTCTAAACAGATGGTACAGAGCGGACAGCGCGGCTCAACAGCACGATGCCGCATCGCCACGGACGGCTCGGCTCGCGTAGGATCGTGCTAACCCGCGCCGTTTAAACGAGCAGGCTTGATTTCTTATTTAGCCGAGCCGCACCTCCACGGACGGCTCGGCTCGTGCTACCCCGCGCCGTTTAAACGCACCTTAAGGGGCTGGAAGTGCTCTATTATTGGCTGATGCGAACACATACCACTGCTTGCTTTTGGTGAGTTTGACAGCTGCGTCGAGCTCCACCTGAGCCGCCCGTCGCGTCTCGCTGATTATCCTCGTTTTCTCCTTCTCGAACGATTGCCGCATCTCCGATAGGGTGAGTTCTGAAAACATTATAAAAAAAATATATAGTCTGCCCGCGACCACGAACGCTGTAATGTGTTCGAAACGTCGGGAATAAAAACAAAATAGGTACGTGATAAATACCCGTTATTCAATTATAATTATGTCATCAAATCACGGAAGTTTAAAAAGTTTAATTATAAAAATACTAGTATTTTTGCAAAAATAAAAAAACCCAACTCAAAGTTTAAGTTTTCTTCTTTAGTATTTAGTATCTGTTTAGACGGCATCTAAATATTATGTAAATGAAACTGTAAGGTAAGGCTTATTGCAAAAAATAAAAAACACGACTAAACGTAACTGAAAATAGATTTTACAGATGCTATATTAGGTTTTTTTACATTTTGTACAGCCTATGTCGCTCTTGTGATCCAGACGAATCCATCGACACCTATTTTTATCAAAATCCGTCCAGCCCTTTGGGTTACGCTATAGCCAAAAGAACTCACATACACACACCCTAAACACATTACCCTCCTTCTTCGCAGTCGGGTAAAAAAATATATGCGTCGACTTGAAATAGGGTCGTTTTTCGACTTGATAAAGTCAATAGAAATCGCTTTATATTGTTCCAATCACACAACCAGTACGTCTACCATGAGTTGTCACATTTAGATAGGCTGACGTTACTACAGTAGTAATAGTACGTTACTATGACATCTGTCAAAATTGTTACTCATGGTACCAAATTTTAGGCAAATTAATGAGCGCAAACTACAGTCGTTGTAGTACGCTGTGACGTAGGATAGTTAGCTACGTGAGGTTTTAGTACCCAACTATCCGCTAGAGGCGCTGTACCAAGTTTTCATACATTTTTTTAACTACAGTCGCTAGCGAGTGTAGATTGTGTAAACTCATGGTAGACTTACAGCATACTTCTATAAACTTGGCTAACGTTTACCGTGGTTATGTTTCAGTTCATCTATATTCTGCTGGTGCCGCCACCGCGCTTGTTCCAGCTGTATCTTCAGAGCTGCGACTTGTGCTAGAGGCTCGTCAAGTTTCTCTATCGAATCTTCTAGAAGGGTCCGGAAGAAATCTGTCAGCTGAAATAATAACGTCAAAATATGTATGTAACAAAGATGAACGGATCTAGTTAAGAGTGCAAAGCGAAATGGGTCTAGATATAAAGGGCATACACGTGTTTTGGCAAATTTTCTTTTCAGATATCACCTCAATCTTACTTATAATAATGACAATGAACAGCAAATTCGGGAAAGACTGACAGATACACATGATGAATAGGGATGAGCATCGCGAAACTATACTTTAATAATGCTATTACGGCAGTTTAGGTATATGGAAGGAAACGAAACGAAAAAAAGTATCGTAATGAAAACTCGTACTATTAGTTCCAAAAAAAAAACAAACAAACATGATCACGATTGTAATCGCCAAGCTTGGTGGATATCTCCTCAGAACTCTAGTTACTTAGATCTTAATACTTAATACTCCCTTGAGTTCCTCGTTTTTCTATGAAATCCTATACAGGGCTAACACTCTAGTCTGGTAGTCTAGTAGTCTGGCAACCCTGACTACTTCCGAAAACTTCAGGGGGTTAAAGTACCCATCAATATAAACAACTATTCTAAGAAACCAACACTGCAAGCGCAAAAAAACTGGTTTTGGTTTCTTAGAAAAAGTTGTACCTATACATATATTGATGGTTACTTCAACCCCATGAAGTTTTCGGAAGTAGTCTGGTAACACCCTGTATATAAAACAATAATTACCTTGACAGCATTCTGGTTGAGTTTAGCAGTGAGTGGCCCGGCAGTGGAGGGGGGAGGCAGGCTACCGATCGGCGTATTTACATCAAACGGACTCATTAGCGGCCGCTGTAGCAGCCGGGGCATCTGCAAACACAACGTAACATCCACAACATTAGTCTTTTCATCATTTCATTTGTTCTTTCGAACTAGTATGGTAAAGGGATTAAAATGCACTTTAGAGACTCCTTTCACTACGCAACGTATGTATGTGTTCAATTGCACAATTGATAATATAAGAATCAATGGCTAGTCCAAATTTCATGTTTGGACGTGTCTCTGACTGCCCTCTTTAGATATCCTCAAAGATCTAAGTAGCTAAAGATCTGAGGAGATATCTATACCGAGCCAGGGGATTACAGTATGTGACAGGTTGCAAGTCCATCGCCGCTTATAAGAATATTACCCTATAAAAACTATAAAGATTACTAAACACACCTTCGAATTTTTGATTCTAGGGTATGTCGGTTTCTTCACGATGTTTTGCTTCACCGTTTAAGAGCACTGGCATTGCGCACATAATTTTTTCGAATGGATAATCTCACGACCAGATTTGAACCCACAACCTTCAGATCGTGAGGCAGGGGCGCTACCACTACACCACCAGTGCTCTTTTCTCAAAAGAACCAGTGACACAAAAAGAAGAATTACATATTATTTTGTAAGATCTCTATAATAACCAAAGTTTGAAAGATGGAATGAAGATTGGTATACCTCTGTTGGAGTTCCAATGTCATTGACGGCCGGCGATGAGAGGGTAGTCAACTGGTTCCGGTTCTGTACGGGCGTCAAGGGAAGTACCGTCGAGTTGGGAGTCGAAGCCGACGAGCTGATGGGAACTAGCGTGGTGCCCGGCCGCTCGGTGATGCCATTCACCATTGGTGGTGATGATGCGTTCTGGAGTATAGACTTTTGAAGATATAAATATAAGTTTGGCTACTAGACTATTGTGATTTCCACAAGACTAAACTTAGACAAGCTTTTCCTTTGTTTAGTTTGTATTATTATATCGTTCTACGCTGAGGGTTTGTAAAATAAATATATTTTTACTAAAAATGCATGTTCATGGATGTTAAATCCCACGCAATATGCGAGATAACTGTGGAACAATGCCAAAATAAAGTTGAAAGGGCAAAAAGAAACCGCCCAACGTGGGGCTCGAACCCACGACCCTGAGATTAAGAGTCTCATGCTCTACCGACTGAGCTAGCCGGGCTTGTGATACCCTTAACGAAATTACAAATCACTAGACTAGTTTTTTTTTGCTATCAGTATAAAAACAGAATCCAAGTATCCCAGTTGTATTAGCCAGTGGTATCTATTAAATAGAATACTTACATCGACACCGCCAACTGACATAACTGGCTGCAAACTGAACATCCATTGCCCATTCACTGACGTCATCAAAGGCACTGTATGCACTGTGGTCGGCCCGACAGTCGGCACCTGGTTGATGCTGGACACTTGCGCCAACGACACAGGATTAGCGTTGGTGACAGTTGACGTTGAAGGGTTCAGAGGCGGTGGACTTGAAAGCGTCGAGGTGATAGGACGGAGTGGTGTAGTCACAGTGTTTACCAAGCTTTGATCTGAAAGAATAAGTTGATGCTGTATAACTGCGACCTTGACAAGCGATTTTAGAGTATCGTACTGTTCACATAAGGAAATAATTCCCTTACGCAAATATACGCGTCAACTTAAGAACCTGTTTGGTTTAGCCGTTCAAAAACTAGTCGATTACATATTTGTTTTGGTGATGACAGTATACAAAATTTACTTACTCGAAATAACAGACACGGTCGGCCTAGGCCCCGCAGTAACACTCGCCGGCATATTGATGCTATGCTGAGTAGTTCCCGGTTTCACTGTCTTCATTGGTGGTTGGGTCATCGGCGGCTGGATCGGTATATAAACCATAGAGTTCTTCCCGTTCAACTCTGACGTCCCTTCGGAGCGTTTTGGTTGCGGGAATGTTTTCTTCGCACGCGGACGTGGCTCAGTTACTTTTGCAACAGGCTTTTTCATCACTACAGATGGAGTTATAACCACTTTGTTTATTCTAACATCCCGTAAACTCTGGGTTTGGTTGACCGGTTGTAGTTTGCACGCGTTCATGAGATCCATTTTCTCTATTTGCCTGTTTTCGTCAGCCTCTTCCAAGTCTATTGGCTCGGCTTTGACTTCTACTTGCACGTCTTCGTTTACGTCCGGTGACGTCATTCGCGCGAACGCTTTCACACCGACTCGGCCGACGAACGGTTCAACGGTCGTCTCGTTCCGTAGCTTTTGTAGTTTAGATACAGCTTCTTTCATATTCACAACGTTGCTCGAGCTTGTCGGTGTGAATATACTAGAATTTGGATTAGCATCGATGGTTATTTCTATAGATTTACCTGTTGTTTTTTTTGTGTTGGCAGATGTTGTTTTAGTATTTGTCGTGTTGTTTTTTTCGGCTGTGGATAGGCTCACGACACTACTGATAGTGGGAAGCCCTGAACTTTTATTCTCCCGCGCTAAAACAGCAAGACTTAGATCTTCGTCTGACTTTTTATTTGTTTCCTTTTCATTTTTAACGGATTTAGAACTATCTATATCTTTCCTTAGTAAAGATCTATTAGAGTCATCTTTCTTTTTAGCGGGTTTTTCTTTGGTGTTGGACGCATCGGTGCCACTATCGGATTTTTTATTATTCTCGGATTTATTATCTGTATTTTTATCAGTCTTCTCATGCTTTGGAGTGAAGGTAAGTGATTTGTTATTTCTAGAATTTCTACGGGAACTTCGCGGCTTTACTTCTTTTTGTTCGGTCATTATAAATTTATCCGCTTTTGTTATTTTAAATCTTTTGGAGGAAGATGTATTCAAAGACTTTTCCTCCTCCACCGGTGTGCCAGGAGTCATTGGAGTGGGCGTGCTAGGTGTAGATTTAATAACTTTAGCTGTCGTAAATATTTTAGGAGTTTGTTTATTCGCCCTCGGTAAAGCGACTAACTTAATAGGAGTTACCCTAAGAGCTTCCGGTTCTTTCAACGAAACTGGTTTATCCGTTTTTTCTTCCTGTACTTTTTCTGTATCTTTTGTTTCTTTAGCTTTTTTAGTTATTTCTATTACTTCTGCTTCTGACTTTTTGTCATTTTCACTATTTTCTTTGCTTGGACCCGGTGTTGAATTTTTCTCTTTTGGTTCTTCTTCGACTTTCTTCTTCTTCTGTACTGTGCTTTCTACGACTGGCAACAATTCGGGGATAGTGGAGCGACGTCGCTTTCGAGTCGGCGTAGCAGATTCCGTCGTTTCGGATACATCAACATCCATTTTTGATCTGTAAAATAATGAATGTAAGTAGAAAAAATATCAGAACTACTAGCTGACCCTGCAGACTTCGTACTTATTTAGAAAACGTTTGTATGGGAAATAGAAAAGGGCTATTTTTAGGGTTTTCCCGGCAGTTATTCGAATTTTCTTACCTTTTAAACCTTCCCTAGACCTCCACGAACATTTCAAGACCAAGATAAGATAAATCCGTTTAGCCGTTCTCGAGTTTTAGCGAGACTAACGAATAGCAATTCATTTTTATATACATTATATAGATTAAACTAAAATGCTGTCCTAAAACTACAGTTACGGACACCTCATTTACACATTAACGGAGGCCTGTAAGAGGCTCATGGACACTTAGTTTAGACATTGATTGGGGCTTTTAGGCGTTTTATTAATTTCGACTCTAGAGTTGACCACTCGTACGACCTTACTTATCTATTTTTAATCTGGGCTTATACTATTCCACGGAGATACCTACTTCTCACTTGTACTGGTTTGTGGTTCTTGGTTCTCTTTAGGATCTTCTTTCAATGCATCTTCGTCGTCGCCGGTTATTGGCATAGTGGACGATTTCGTTGAAGAGTCGTCACACTCGCCAAAGTCGCTGTAACAGTATTAACCATATTCATACGAGTTTCTTGCCTGTTCTTCTCGTACTTGGGTTAGGTTGAAATGGGCACATAGATTCACCTAGCATGTAAGACGTTTCAAAGTGATCCTTGTGATTTTAATGAATAAATATTTTTTCAATTTCAATCAAGAAGAAGAAAAATGGCAAACAAAAGTCCTAAGGCCCTCTGTAGTGTACTAAATCTTGCTATGTGGATGTTGTATGTTACAAGCAAACCTACTATAAACACCTGATGGTAGTGATTACAGCAACCAATACGCTAGCAATACCAGAGATATCAGACGCGTTTTGCCAACACTTGACATAGCTAAATTGTCTCAATCACACAGTAATTTAACTTACTCCAGAGAACTTCATAATATAAACACAGTAAACGGTGAAGAAAAATATGGCGCGGAACCCGGTATGAGATTGCAACTTGTGACAAATATAATGTTAAGGTGTCTATCTCTGACTACCTTTCTTAAGATATCCTCAAAGATCTATGTCTGCCAAGCCTGGGGATTACAGTCATGATTTATGTAAGAATCTAAAAGACATGTTTTATCATACTTACCCATCGTTGAAAAAACTTTTAGAACTCTTGGAAGTAGATCTCCTCTTATCTTTAGCCACGGGCGACGCCTTCTTGTCGTTCGCAATCTTTATCTCTCCATCGAACGAAGGTATCTACAAACAAACAGTCAAATAGATTTTATACTTTATTATCTTATATATATACCTTTAAACGAGCAATTCTTGTATATATATATATATATATATATCTATACATATATATATATATAATTGGAATCTCGGAAACGGCTGCAGCGATTTTCATGAAATTTAGTATGCAGAGGGTTTCGGGGGTGATAAATCGATCTAGCTAGGTTTAATTTTTAGAAAATGTCGTTTACCCCAAAAACGAGCAAAGCTCGGTCACCCAGGTACTTAGTATTAAACGGGTATTTATCGCGTTTTATTTACCTATTCTTCCCGACATTATGACAGGTTTACACACTGTCGTGGTCATCCCGTGACTATCAATAATAATGTGTTTAGATCGCGTAAATTTAAAAATATAGATTTTATCCTTAGATTATAAGACACACTGGTTGTAGTTTTGTTTGTATTGTATATGTATATGTTTGTTATACTCGTATATAGGAAGTATGTTTATGTTTTGAACTAGTAAATATATTGTAAAAAATCGTCTACTGACATAATAACTATACTAGTGGGACTCCCGCGACTTTGTTTGGTCCTCCCGTTGCATCTCATAAAGGTTTATAAATAAATAAATAAATTCCGTATCACCCGCGGTCACCCACCTACGCACATAGGTACCACGCAGAACGTTGCTAATTTCGTTGATCTATCTCGAAAAACTAAGCTTTTAACAGGAAAACAGATTGAAGGAGACAACGACACGTGAAATTTTGACTTCCCGTTGTCCCCGTCCCCCGAATCCACATTACGGGGACAACGGGAAAGAATTTTTTTCTCGTCCCGCTGTCTCCGTGTAGGGGATAGGGCGTTCGGGGACAACGGGAATACACGGAACTACCAGGTTAGCAGCAACTCGAGCGCATAAACCGAATGTTCGTATGGTTGTCACTTACCATCATTTTGAGTTGCTCTGTCATTTGAGTATGATCAAAAGTTGTTTTGAAAGGCGCGTATACAAAGCTTCCGTATTTTCTGCAAATGTTGCGGATGTGAACTTCGGCTTCCTGAAATTAATGAAAAATTGATGTATTGGTAAATATTACAATGTCATTAACATACATACTTTTACATTTACTACTTATTTGGTAAAAGCTATAGTTCCAAAACGGTTATACGTTGCAGTTTCTAAAAGTAATTTTACTTAACTATTGCGGTCTCTTTCATTTTAATGTACTAAACAACTCCCACTATTTTAGTTTAGTCATACAACAGCTGAACAGGGGCCTTACCACAAGCTCTTCGGGGAATATCAAAATAATATAACTTTGATATTTCGTACCAAACAAAAATTGTATTGAAGTAGTGTTACTTCAAGCTTGAAAAGTGACGTTTCTGAAACATGATGATTGGTAAGACCTTGCGGTAAGGCACCTGGCTATTGGTAGGATAATTTACGTTTACAATGTGACTTTAGTTAACTGTAAAGGTACGAGTTGGCAGCGGACGACATGAGGCAACAGCGGACGACGTGTCGCAGCGACACTACTGGTTTCTACGTATTTCTATGAAATGCGTCGCTAGCTTCGTGTCGCTAACTACGGAGGGAATTTCATAGAAATACATAGAAACCAATAGTGTCACTGCGACACGTCGTCCGCTGCTGCCTCATGTCGTCCGCTGCCAACTCGTACCTTAACTAACCTTTGCTTTCGTGCCAAACCAAACATAATTTTAATTTTGAGCTCACCTGCCTACACTGTATCAATTCCTGCTTCTTATTCTTAGTTGTATTCGGGTCTTTCTCAGAGTAGAGGTAGCAGTCTCTGACAGGTACCCAAGACTTGTCGTGTTGCCCGAAGAACCGCACATCCACCATACCGTTGTTTACCGCCACGGCTTTCGCTGGCCAGTATGGAAACCCTAAAGAAAACGTTACAAATATGATGCAACGAGCACTATATACCTCATTCAAAGGTTTTATAAACCTCTAAGGCATCGTCCTAATTGTTAATGATCGTACGATCAAATCCACCGCTAAGAGCACTGGCATTGCACACATAATTTTTGAATTGAAAAACTCATTGGTCACCTCACCACCAGTGCTAATTTGGACATCTGTTTGTGCCTAGCTTGCCAGATTTTTATGAAATTTGGAATAAATATAGCATGTGATCAGTAGTGCGATTACGGAACTCTGATACAATCAACACTTGTCAAATGTCAATCAAATTGATTGAATAAACACTCTTAGGTAATACCAAATTACTTGATTACAATGAAAACGTATTGACATTGATTGTAAGCAAAGATCCATAATCGCCTTACTGGAATAGCGTATTTATAGACAAATTATTATGGTACTACCCGCGCGAATTCGCTGATAGAAGCAATGACTAAGATACCTTTCAATTTAGCCCAGAGGATCATATGCGGCGTTGAGCAGACTTCGGTGAAGTATGTGAGGTTCCTGGAATGCGCGCCCGCGTAGCATTCCGGGCAGGTTTCTATCTCCACCATCTCAGCGCGACAGGTCCTAACTAGGGCGCGAGCGGCGGCCGTCAGCTTCGATTGCGCTGTGAAGTAGTACGGTACGACAGTTAGAGAGAGTCCACACCAAACGCATGGTCAAGCCGCTGACTATGACCAGAGACACGGTAATCACCCTATACATTTTACTGATCATACCGATCAATGTATGGAGAGGCCGTTGCCATGACAACTGCTGCGTGGTATGGACCCCGAGACGGCTAGAGCACAAATACATGGAGAAACGCGTACGTACGATTATTCCAGTACTGTAACGTTTTATGAATTTCCATAAAAATTACGAACGTGACCGACGTACGCACCGACAGTCATCCTATGCTCATGCTATACCAATAAATAACTTAATAATTAAGAAAGTCTTTTGTTTAGTGTCTATAATATAGACTCTTCACCAACAGATTTTATCTACGAAACTATCATTCGCAGAAGCGGATCAATGTTGTGCATCAATGTTATTAATGTTCAAGAAAAAATACAAAACAATAGTTAATCTAATCTTGTTTACGAAACTACAGATTAGCAGCTTTTGAATTGTTGGACGATTGAAGAATTGTTTTTGTGATGTCAATGATAGCCGTACAGTTTTGATGTTGAAAGAAATTGACCACTTAAAATTACATCTGCTGATCACTACGCTATAAAGTGCGAAGAAATATTATGAAGATGATGTAGTTGTAGATAGATGGTTAATAAAAAGGAAATATTAGATACATCCTGTATTAGACAGGATATGTATAGGCGACCAAGAAATTGGTTTACCACTTTTGATGACATCTCCCAGTAACATAATTATTCGCTAAGGATTACTATGACAGATTCTGACGTAGCAGTTATTAATCTGTCAAGCGAAAATAGCCCTTGATGTTTTGTACGTGCAAATGATATTCAGCCTTAGAGTGGTAAACCAATCTTCTTGGTCGCCTATCCATTATGATTTTGCAGACAATTATTTGAAATAAAGCTGCATTGTGAGTAACAAGAGAGCTAGCAAAGTAACATTAGAACATCGCTATTAAGAAAACATCAATTTGGTAATGATCGCGTGATGTATCAGTTAGAAAATGTCATTCCCATATTTTGCTCTTTTGTAGGTAGCGTTCAAAATGTCATTTAGTCTAGCCCTTTTCTGGATATAGAAGCCGTGAAGCCGACTTGAATAGTGAATATAGTTAGTCGTAATTTGAGTGAATTGAGTGTTATTTTGAATGGATATATTGTTATTATGAGTGGTAAGGAAGGACTAATCTAGAAGAATAGTGAATGAATGAGTTACCAGTGCGCCAGCGAAATGATTGATCAATAATAATAAAGAGTAACGTACTAAAGGTCTGCTCACATGCGTTGAATAGAATACTGTTGTGGAGTATCCATTGCGCGTCGGCTATGAACGCTTCTGTGCTCCCGTAGTGGCCGTCGGCAATGTTCTGCCTCATTTGCGATAGGTCCATGGGGTGGACGACTATTTTATCATAGTCGGGGAATTCCGTACGGTCTACGGGATGTAGGAACGGCTCCACCTGAAAACATTAGTTTAAACATATTTCTGTAGTCTATTATTCTACTAATTATAAACGCGAAAGTTTGTAAGAATGTATGGATGTGTGGATGTATGGATGTTACTCTTTCACGCTGAAATGGCTGAACGGATCTGGATGAAATTTGGCACAGATAAAGATTATAGTCTGGAATAGCACATAGACTACTTTTTATTGTGGAAAAATGTACGGTTCCCGTGGGATAGATTCACACGGGCGAAGCCGTAGGCAGAAGAAGCTAGTACAATAATAAAATTGCTAAGATCTAAAATTTTTTTTTTACATTGAGGAATACAATGAGAAAAAACAGATTTTCTGTTTATCTGTACACGCATTCCGAAAAAACTACTTTAGCAATTTTGATAGGACTTACCTAACAAAATAAAACATAATTGGATTCAGGTTTCATTACTCCTTACTTGTTTATTGATTACTAACTAACTTCCGCCTGCGGCTTCGCCCGCGAGATACCTCCATAAAATATAACCTATGTTCATCCTGGTTCATTCCTAACCATTTCAAGTTCCTAATCATTGGTGAAAGAATTTCAGAAATCGGATGAGTGATTTCGGAGATTACCTCCTGCATACAAACAAATAAACATACCTCTTTATTAGTGTAGGTAGACTAACAAAAAATTGCAAAGAAACTCGTAATTTTTCTTCGAAACTGATCTCTATCATATAAATTATTTTCAACAGGTTTATTATTTTATACATATTCAAAATTATTAAGAAGAATTATTTCCCCGAAAAACTGGAAACAATGTAATACATGCTAATAGTCTATTTTTACTAAACCCGAATTCGAGATGTCTAGTTCATAATAAGGATTGTGATTTGGCATAATAACACGATGAACTAACAAATAAAATAATTATGTAAGTACATTGAAATGTCTCTCAACTAAAATTATGTCGTAACATTATTGAGCCACTAATAACACCCTTCCAACAACTATGACGGTAAAAATATCTATGCTCGTTTCCCCTGCGATGCAAAACAAATCACCTTATGTAGAAACATGGCACGTGTTGGATTAAATGAATATTCCATCAAATGTTTAGGTAAGTAAAGGTGGAAAGGAAAAACGTTGTTTCAACACATTTTAAAGTTACATAATATCTTTACAAAACAAAGTTACTTTCGTAATATTTCAATATGGGGTTCAGGAAAGGGAGAAACCTTTTTATTCTTTACTACATATTATAAAACAAAGCCCTCCACTGCGTTTGTCTGTCTGTTCGCGATAAACTCAAGAACTACTGCACCAATTTTCATGCTGTTATTACAATTGGAAAGAGTGGTTCTCGAGAAAGGTTTTATTATATAATTTGTCAAATTTCTAAATCGCGATAACCGATATCCACGCGGGCAAAGCCGCGGGCATCAGCTAGTTTTAATAATATACCTAATTGTTTTATGTTCCTTACAATTTTTAATAAGAAATATTATATGACAACCGTCGCTGAGGAGTTGACATAATCATAGTGTATTACGTTTTGTGGTATTGTAAAATGGGTAATGCGAGTGCTATTTCTTTGTATGTTAAGTAAGTTACCTAAGGTTGATAATATCACGATAAAGGATCTTTGAACCGGAAAATCGACGTAACCAGTCTTGTCCCTAAGCCCAAAGTTTAGTGACAAGATTTTTATCAAGCTCAGAAAAAGTTAATAAGTTCATCATCGAATTGGAGTCGTACTCGTAGTAACACATCAAATAAATGCATTTACAGGTGAGACTGGCTTGGCTTAGCAATTTGTTCATTAGCTGCTAACTCATTCAAATCAACCGCTTACTCGCAGAAGCGAAACGTAATGCACAACGCACACATACACCAGTTATTAATAGCAAAGAGAGAGATGGCGAGTGACGCCTCTATCCGACTGCTTATTGATCGGAATTTGTGGGAGGGAGAGAGCAACGCGCTCGCTCGTTAGGGGCCGGCAGCCATGTAGATAATACAACGTAGATGTGGCAAGGTCATTTACCAAGCCGCGCCCGGTCATAGAGCATGCGATATCTATGGGCTATAGCATTCTGCACGTAGGTATGGCGGTTGGTGCGCGGTGAAAGTTGCGCTTAGCCGTGGGTTCGGCTTGGCATGATACTATTGTATTATGCCAATATTTGCACAGCCAACATGAATATCAATTCATACTGGTATTTCCCGCATGGAAATATGAATTTTCTTATGAAATCTCTTGCATATAGTTTTAAACTTTGCTGTTCATGTTTTTTTATCTTTGAGCAGACATTATCACACGAAATTATGTACGAAAAATTCCATGATCAGACAGAATAATATAATAAGGCCATGCAGATAAGATTCCGATTGCTTTTACATTAAGAACTAGATGATTCCGGGTGGATTATTAAGGGTTACAGATATGTATTGCAATCAAAGCATAGGTATTTTTCCTACGTGATTGGTGGAATGGTTGCGTACAATCGTACATTACAAAAATGTTCATCAAAGATGCACCAAAATGTATCTTAGCTAACTTCTTAGCAGGAACAAGAACACTGTTTTTGCATTAATCATATTATCTGTTATAGCATTCAAAGTTCAAACCAAAACAAAAATGGTATACATCAAGGAAAGCAAAGTAATGAGGTGATTACATTTTTGTTAAACAAAATAATGATACATTACCCCATTCAATGCTTCCATCCTTTCCAGCCCGTATTTCAGCAAGTCACAAAGCATTCCTAGTGATATCTTCTTCATTGCTGGCGATCTGAAAGGAACAGTGTATCCTTAACAAAACATATTTTTTATTTACTTAGACTATATTTTTAATGAATAAGTTTACACTTCCCTATGTGAAATCAGTAGATAACTGTCTACAGTTGACTAATAAACAAAAGTTGTGAACAATTAAGATTAATATAATTTAAGATTAGGTACATAAAATAAAACACAAAAACATCAATTTTACCAGTGCAAGGATAAATGTTATCTTCTGATAAAACCTAGTCCAGAATGGATGTAAAAGCAAAATTACCTTGTCTCTGAACTCTCAGCATAGAGAATTTGTAAGCAATCTGGGCAAACCCAATTCTTCTCTTGAGACACCTTCCGTTCCACAACAGTCATACATTTAGAGTGGTAGGACCGTACACACACTGTGCAGTACATTGGAGGGTGGATTGGTTGCTTTTCATTCGGCTCAGCTTCCAGCTGCCAATGGCACCTCCAGCAGAAAGGATCAGAACGGAGCTTGCCTGACATTTTTCTTTCACCAACCTGGCACAAAATCATATTTTTTTTGTTAATGTTTGTAATGATAATAGATGCTGACAGAAAATGTCAAACAATTGGCAGCCATCTTATGCTCAGACTATTTAAATTATAACAAAAGAAATTTATTTGATTATTAATACAAAAAGTTTTACAGTTTCAGTCTTCTGGGGTAAAAATACATAAAAATTTCAAACAAATTGGGAGTCTATTTGTGTTTACACAATTGAAATTATTACAAAAGAAAGTAATTAGATTGTATACAAAAGTTACAGTTGAAAGTGTTCAGGGGTAATAAAAATACTTACAGTTTCTTCAACCTTTTTCTTTTTAGGGGAACTTTCTGTAGAATTGGTAGGTTTTATTTGAGATTCAGATTTCTGTTTACCATCTTCTGGTTCACTATCAGATTGAGTCTCATCAGAGTCTTTCATAACTTTAGAGGTTACAGCATTTAAGAACTGCTTGCATTTAGTTACAAAATCAGGATTTTGTGATCGCATTGACCTCTTTAATAGAGGCTTATCGTACTCACTAGCTTGTGAGTCCCTTCTGTCGTCTTGAATTATTTCAGTTTCAACAGATGCATTCAGACTGGCATCTAAGTTGGTTCTGGACTTCCTAGTTTTACTGGTAAGCTGTGTGCACTCACTTATTATCTTAGATTCCTTTGCAGAGTTTATGAGAGATTTCAATTCTCGACTGATGCTCTTATTGTGTTCCTTCTCAGAGGCAGTGGAGGATAGCTGCGAGTCATTTGATACTTCTGCATCTATAAGATCCAGTGGAACATCAGTACAAGATAGTATGCTTTGAGGCTCTGATGATAACTCTTCATTTTGACTTGGTTTAGAACAAGGAGTGTCTCCATTGTTATTAGTGGTTTCTGAGGTAGGTTTGTCTTTACTTGTAGATGGCTTAGTTGAATCCTGCAACTTAAACTCTTTGATTGTTGTGCCATGCAACTTGAACTCTTTAATAGTAGTATCATGCAATCTAAATTCCTTGTTTGGTTGTTTTCTTACCAACTTGATGGGAGGAGATTTGATAATAGGTGACCTGTGGATAACTTGAACAGGTTTATTTAGATCTTCACCTTTCTTCACAGGGCTTTTCTCAACTGCTTTTTCATTAGCAGGGGATTTGAGATCAATGGATGATACTTGAACCTTTATAGCTTCAGGGCTTGCTACAGTACTTATTTCTTTGACAGGAGACTTTTTAACAATTAGATATGGCTGCTTTGAGCTCTGGTCAGCTGCAGTGCTAGGAATATGGTCTTCATCTGATTGGTTTTTTATTGAACAGTCTTTATCCTTTTTTTTAGATGTTAAAGAATCTATTTTGGTTGATGAATCAGCAGATTCAGCCTCAAGCTCAATGGGAGATACTTGTACTATGTTTTTCAACTGTATGCTAGTCACCCTTGGAGAGGATTCAGTCTTCGTAAGCGACTTTTGAATTGGTTTTGAAACTTCATTACTTTTATTGGGTGACTTGAGAGAAATAGTCTGGGATTGTGGCTCCTTAATTGGAGACTTTTCATCAGCTGTAGTTCCACTTGAAACTTTATTGCCTATCTCTATTGGGGCATCATTTTCCATATTTGATGTGGCTTCTCCTTCATCAACCTTTTCCACAGTAATGGTCATCTCGACTTGGCCATTGGATCCTGTCACCTCCTGGGTGTCCATAACATCATCTGTGGTCGAGGACACGTCCGTCTCCATGTGAACATCAGAGCTCTCCTCCATCACCTGTGAGAAAATAATTCTGGTATTTATAGCCTGACCTATAGTGATGTAAGAAAATGTGGTCTCTGACGGTCAGTGAGTAAAGTTATCAACTAACAATAGATATCTAAACATTAAAAACCGGTCATTACCCCAAGCTCAACTCTGGCAAACACCTAGAACATTTTAACTAGGTAGGTACCTACTTTCAAGTAGGTACATCCTGAGTACATCATACAAAATACAAACGGACTCACCACACGTTTTATTTTTCGCACACTAAAACACGTCACCAGAATACTTTATAATGGTTCCAATATAAACTCAGCAATACTTTTGTAACTTTTGGATTTAAAAAGTGATTGTTTTGTGACAAGAAAATAAAATAAGTGAATTCAAAATTTCACACATCGCCATCGCCATCACATCACAAGCGATCAAACTTCACTTCAAAAGTAAAATTGACGACAGATGGCGTTTTTTCTTTTGGAGGACGAGTGAGCGAGAGTTCTAGCCTTCTCTTTTGTTCGTTTATTGATCGACCATAGTGCCCAACTCAAACGTCATTCTATCTTTGTCGGATAAAAGAATTTGAGGTTGCGTTTTCTCTTTCTTCCTTCCAATCCCAACAAACTGTCAACTGGTTAGTTGCACGAACATAGCAACAAGCTTGTATGTAAGATTTTTTTATTCTAGTTTGTTGGTGCTGCGCAGAGTGCGCAGCCTCGGCCATCGGCCAGTGTGGTTCGGAAACCATAATTGGTCTATGTCTTGTTATTAAAACTCCCAAAAAAAAGTTTGTATTAAACTAAATTAATTATCTACCTACATAATTTGAAGTCTTTTGAGGCTTTCTTCTTATATTTTGTTTTATTTAACTGTCAATGTCGATGTCATTATTGTCATTATTGTCAGTTACTGTCAAAAATTTGTAACGTCACGTCAGTTCATTTCATTCATTTTGACAGACGACTCAAAAGAAATAATTTGTTTTTAATTTTGAATTTATTTCTTTATTTTATGTACAACAGTATGCATGTTCCTTCATATAATTACCTATTTGTTCTTGTAGTTGTGTGTGGCTGAGTGAGAAGCTAATTTGATTTACGGAGGTGCACCTGAACTATGGAATTTATAGAGCTTATCTTAATAAATAAATTAGACGGAGTAATTTTGAAATATCCACATCAAGATAATGTAGATGGGACTGTGTGTATCACAGGACATCACCTAATTTTGAGTTCTCGAAAAGAGGGAGTACACGAGCTATGGGTTAGTAATAACCTCATTTCCTGTGGGTTATCACAATCTATAAACTGCCATTGAGATAACCCTGCAATCACACCCACTATATCTTCTTATATTATTTAATTATGAATTTAATAAATAATAAAAGTTGCATGTTCTTTCAGCTGCTGCACAAAAACATTGATAGCATAGAAAAAAAAGAAAACAAACCAAGCAGTGGTGTCACTCAAGGAGGCTCATTATTCCTCAAATGCAAAGATCTCCGGATATTTCAGCTCGAAATTGCTAATTCAATTGAACTAAATTTAATTACACAAACACTAGAAAACTTATCAGGTTTACAGGATCCTGGACTGTTCTATCCATTTTTTTATAGGCATATGCACCCTATTGTGGAAGATGGTTATGGACTTTATAGGTAAATACTAAAAGCTTCATCCACATCTCTTTTGACATCATTTTATTACTACTACAGCAACTCCATTATTTCTTTCACATATGTTTTTCATACTTACAAACTTTATCACCCTGCTGCACACTTTATAGATTGAGTTTTGAGACTTTTTTTCTTAGTATAGCTTTAGATTCTGAAAGAAACCTGACCTTCAAGATTCAGCTCACTGTGACTTGTAGTTCAGGTTTTTGTTAATATGTTGTTCAGTAGGTCTACCATGAGTATTCACAATCTACACTCGCTAGCGACTGTAGTTCAAAAATTGTATGAAAACTTGTACAGCGCCTCTAGCGGATAGTTGGGTACTAAAACGGCACATAGTTAACTATTCTACGTCACAGTGTTCTACAGCGACTAGTTTGCGCTTCTTAATTTGCTTAGAATTTGGTACCATGAGTAACAATTTTGACAGATGTCTTAATAACATACTATTACTACTGTAGTAATGTCAGCCGATCTAAATGTGACGACTCATGGTAGACGTACAGTCAGTAAAGAGTTATGTTATTATTTTTATTAAATAACAGGTAAGTATTATTTACATAAAACAAATTTTGTCCAATTTTATAATGATAATTATGATGTTAACCATGTTTAAAATCTTACTTTCTGTAGTCTTATTTATGAAAAAACCCCACCTCTTTTGTTCAAGAGGAGTCTTAAAGTGGAAATAAACATTTGAAAGCTAATCACAAAGTTAAATATTGTTGAGTACTGAGTGTTATTGTTTTTATTACATTCACTTGATTATTTGTTCCAGCATAGAGGGTGAATACACTAAAGTACTAGCTACTGAAGAATGGCGTGTGTCCAGGGTGAACCAAACCTTTAATATCTGCTCCGGCTATGGCAAAGCGGTGGTGGTGCCTAAATGTATTGATGATGATACCCTTGCTGCTGCGGCTACTTTCAGACAGGGTGGTCGGTTCCCTGTGCTGACTTATAGGCATACTAATGGGGTAAATAATTCTACCAAACACTAAGTAGACTTATTAGCAAATGACTGTTTTGTTACATACCACATGCACCTGTTATCAGCTTAGTTATAGATGGTAATAGCAGACTTAATATACATCTATACTAATTTTATAAAGAGGAAAACTTTGATTGTTTGTTTGTTTGAAATGAATAGGCTCCGAAACTACTGAACCGATATGAAAAATTCTTTCACCAATGTGTAGAATGAACTTTCAGGATGAACATAGGCTATATTTTATGTAGGTACTTCGCGGGCGACGCCGCGTGCAGAAGCTAGTTTTATATATAATTGCAATTAATGCAAATAAAAAAAATGCCTCAAGTCAAATAAGTCAAGACCATTATTATTAGTATTACTAACGGGTAGACTCTACCCGTGACCACGACAGCGTGCAAAGCTGTCGAAACGTCGGGAAAATAAATAGTTAATTAGAACGCGATAAATACCCGTTTAATACGAATAATAATGTGTTCAGAACGCGTAAGTTTAACAGTATATAAGTCAAAACCACAACTATATGCATACAAAAATTTCGCAGGCAGTGCTGATGCGCGCGGGACAGCCTTTGTTTGGACCGAAGCACCGTCGATGTAGACCTGATGAAGCTATATTGAATGCTGTGGTAGCAGTTGGCACTAAAGGGGTCATCTACGATCTAAGAAGTTCTAACTCTATATCACAACAGCAAAATAAGGGTAGGTGTTGCAGAAACATACTTGACCTTCAATGTGCTTGCCATTACTGATTAAAACAATGCACAGTCTAAAGCGTATAAGCCCTAAATAGCTGAAATTTAGAGGGTAGGTTCCTTTTTGTGTCTAGTGGTACCCTATGCAAAGAATTCAATTTCAGTCTTTTTGGGGTGCAGGGAGAGGTTGAGAAAAAAATCGACCATGAACTCAAATTCACTCAAATAAGAGCTGATCAAAAACAAAACAAGTGTTATGAAGTTATACAAAATATTCAATTTTAATCTCACTGCTGATATTGTTTTTCTTTTTTTAAAATGTCTTTACAGAAAACCCACCTTTGGTGGAAACCCAAAGCGTAGGTTATAGATTTTTACGCAGGCTTTTATGCAATTGCATGATTGCAGGTGGAGGGACCGAGTCAAATTCGAACTACTCCCAATGGAAGATATATAGTAGGTCAATGGACGAGGTGGACAATCAACAACAGTTACTGGATAGCTATTCTAAGCTTATTGAAGGTGTGTTTATTTAAATCTGTATCTTCTAAATTCTAAACTATGGTTACCCACACACAGTAATAAGATTATGTACTGATGCTCCCAATTGTTCTATAGTGTCACTAGTTTTTTTAAAACCAGGGTGATCAGAGGCCGTACCATAAGCTCTTACAACCCATCATGATTCAGAAACGTCACATTTCAAGCATGAAGTAACATTACTTCAAAAACAAAAAAAAATATTCAGGCTTCTGAGCCTAGGTCAGGTAGATATCTCCTTAGACCTCTAGTAACTTAGGTCTTTCAGGATATCTAAAGAGGATATTTAGAGGCACGTCCGTACATGACATTTGGCACATTCCACATTTTGTGCAGTACACTACTTCAATACAAATACCTGGATGACCAAGCATTGCTTGGTTTTTTTTCTATAGTCCCCGAAACTACCTGCATACTAAAATCATGAAAATCGTTGGAGCCGTTTCCGAGATTCAAATTATATTATATACAAGAATTGCTTCTTTAAATGTTTTAGATTTTAATAGGTTCTGGTATGAAATATCGAAGTTATATTACTTTGATATTGCCCGAAAAGCTTGTGGTAGGTTATAGATTCATGAACACGTGCAATCCCACGATCTTAGGATTGAAAATGGCTATACAACACTATCAGTACTGCAAATCGAGTATGTCTAAAATAACTACGACCGTATTCCAGCGTGCAACGACCGTGAAATTTCCAGTGACAAATGGATATCAAGACTGGAGTCGTGCGGCTGGCCTGAGAATGTTAGAAATTCACTGCACACTGCCTGCATAGTTGCACAACACATCCATCAGGTAAGCAACCGCAATCTTTACTCTATACTAATAATATTATAAAGAGGACAGTTTTGTATTTTTGTTTGTAACGAATCAAAATCAAAATATATTTATTTTCAATAAAATCCCAGGGATCATTTTGAAACGTCTTACATAATGGGTGAGTCTAAGTGCCAATTCCAGTCCTATCCCCAGTCCGAGAAGAACTGACAAGAAACTCGCTGGGCCCTAGCGCTTTTTTTGTATGATCCTTGTTAATTTTGTAAGAAATACCTAGCAGAGTTGGAACTGATTCGTCCCAAGCTTTTTTATCATCTAAGTACTCTGATATTTTATAATAAGCTTATTAATTAACTACTGGTCCGATTTAAAAAGTTCTTTTACCATTAGAATGCTACATTATCCCTGAGTAACATAGGCTATATTTTATGTAGGTACCTCGCAAGCAAAGCCGCGAGTGGAAGCTAGTATTATCTGAACCCGTTAGATTAATTAAATACTTTTTTTTTCGTAAATACATACATAGAATACATAATAACACCCAATAATGGAGGAGTTAAATTTCAGAAAGCTGAACCGGTTCTTCTGCACGGTACTCGAGGGGAAGACGCGACGCTCCTCGTTTGTTCCCTCGTCCAGATTATACTCAACCCGGATTGCAGAACCATTCGAGGGTAAGCTTCTATCATCTATCTAACTATAAACTTAATAAAATTATATGTGAACGTCTGGATGGATGGATTTATGGGTCTTTGTTACTCAATCATGCTGAAAGCGTTGAATAAATCTGGATGAAATTTGCCTGTTTATATTTTAACTTCTTTGTCTAACATCTTGGCGTCAAAGCAAAGATAAAGTAACATTGCTTTTTCTTTGTTTCTGTAGAGTTAAATGTTGTCTACACGCTCAAACGGTGAAATCAGTAACTAACAGTACTTTAGCACAATAAAAAGTGGTTTACTAGTTGATAATTTATTAACAAGTAAAAATAGTAAAAGGCGGGGAAAGATTTGAGTCTTTTATAAATTTAAGGGAAAATAGACCTTATCTTACTTTTTTTTCTCTTATTTTAAGCATGTGCTTAAAATAAGAGAAAAAAAAGTAAGATAAGGTGCTTTCTCTGTCAACAAAGTTATATAAGTTTGTTTTTTCTTTTAGTCATCCATTAACACTGAAACAATTTCGTCTTAAATGAATTTTGATATCAATGAAAACTTTATGAATGGCCCACAGGTATATGTATATTCTTTTCATGTGTTTATATTAATGTTTTATATTTTGTTCTACTAGCTGCTAGTAACTAGCAGTACCTACCTAAGTTTTCCTAAGATTTGAAAATAAATAAATCTTTCTACTTATTGCAAAGGATAACGATCCCGGATTGCATAAGAACACCATTTTATGTGGATAATTGTTTATTTCCAGTCTTCAAGCACTCATTGAGCGGGAATGGCTGCAGGCGGGTCATCCATTCGGCACGCGTCACCGCTGTGGCCCGTATTCCTCGCAGCAGCGAGCCGCGCCCACCTTCCTTCTGTTCCTGGACTGCGTCAGGCAATTTCTGGAGCAGTTCCCGTGCAGCTTCCAGTACCGCCAGGCGTTCCTGGTCGTGCTTTTCGAACATTCGTATGCTAGTCAATTTGGTGAGATATTTTGATATATAAAACCTTATTAGTTCAACGTCATAAAGCAGCTCGCTTTGCTCACCTGTTCAAATACATATGGAATGTTGATTAAAGCCTTTAACGTACATTTGAGCAATTTTATTTTAATCCCTATACTATATTATAAAGAGGAAAGTTTTGTATTTTTGTTTGTATGATAAACTCAAAAACTACTGGTCCGCTTTTAAAAATTCTTTAACCTTTAGAATGCTATATTTCCAAATTATTATTTTCCAAAAAAATTAAAGATACTTTTCTACCCGTGTGAAGCCAAGGCGGGTCGCCGGTGAGAAATCAAAAAGTTATGACTTTCCTAGCTCTTAACTCACCGAGGAAGAAACAGTTTCTTAATATACTAGGAGGCTCGCTTGGCTCGCTGTGACCTTTAATAAAGAGTTTTAATGATTTCAGGTACCTTTATCTGCGACAGTGAACAAGAGCGCGAATCGCGAGGCGTGTACACACAGACCACTAGTCTCTGGTCGTGGGTGAACCAACCGGATGAGCTCAGTGCGTATATCAACCCGCTGTACGAACCCACGCCGACTGTTATATGGCCCTCCGTCGCACCCATGAGCTACGTCATATGGGAAGGTGAGACAGCTAATGAGCTATTCGACCGTTTTTCTAATTTTAGCTCCAATCGAAACTTACATAGGCTATAATAACTTATATGGGTTGAATTTTCTGAATAATTTTCTTGGTGCTTCTCTGTTCTCTAAAATATATTGTAATTCCAATGTGACATAATGCTGAGTGGCCACCATATTTTTTTGTCATCCTATCCTACTAATAATATTATAAATGCGACAGTTTGGATGTATGGATGTTTGTTAATCACATGGATCTAGATGAAATTTGGCACAGAGATAGATAGTCTGGAATAGCACATCTACGAGTATACTAAAGTTATAAAGAGGAAAGTTTTGTATATTTGTTTGTAATGAATAAACTCAAAAACTACTGGTTCGATTTCAAAAATTATTTTACCATTAGAATGCTACATTATCCCTGAGTAACATAGGCTATATTTATTACTAGAAAAAAATTAGGGATCCCTACTAAAACTTCAATAATGTAACCCAAGCTAGTAGGTTATAATTTTAACAAGGTACCACGCGGGTGAAGCCGCAGGCGGTAGCTAACTAGCTACCGCCTGCGGCTACAAAAAATTTACTTGGTTATTAATAACTATTAATAACCAAGTAAATTTTTTGTCGTTGTATGACACGGTATTTATTACCCACTCTTATTTTTTTTAAAGTTGCACCATATCGATGCCCGTCTCTATGACTGACATCTAGTAACTACAATCAGTCTATTTTATAATATTCCAGAGCTCTACCTCCGCTGGCTGATCAAGCAGGACACAGAAGAACGCGAAGAGCAGTACAGAACAATACGAGAGAGAGAACAACAGTTCCGCTCTCAGGCGCAGCAGCTAAGGCGAGAGTTGTATGACGT
The DNA here is from genome assembly GCA_963675405.1 of Cosmorhoe ocellata. NCBI lineage: Eukaryota > Metazoa > Arthropoda > Insecta > Lepidoptera > Geometridae > Cosmorhoe > Cosmorhoe ocellata. Next base: position 8,544,314 of record OY776246.1, on the reverse strand, counting down.
AGCCAGCCAATACTACGGCCCGCCGAAAACTGAGCCAGAACACTAGCAACAAGCCCGCTTAGTCATTCACCAACTAAGTTGCACAAGGGGCCATCCATAAATTATATCATACTTTAAGGGGAGGGGGATTCGACGAAGTGTGACATTTGTGACAAGGTGGGGGGGGGGCTGAATTTCGTGACGTCACATTTCAATATAATCTAAGTGTTAAAACACGAACTTCAAACTACTACTTTAAGATTACCTCAAAAACATTACAACTATATCTGTGTAAATAAAGATACTAATTGTTTTGTCTTTCGACATATGTGACGTCACACGGACGTCGGACGGGGGGAGGGGAAAAAAATCATGAAATTCGTGTGACGTAATTTATAGATGACCACGAACACTAAGCGCGGTCAGCGCGCGTAGCGTACCTGACTTAAAAATTCATAACACCACGTTCACACCATGGTAAGCACGAATTCTACATGTTTTTAAACAGTTTTTATTTTTACATCTATAACAAGTTGTGAGAATAAATTTACACAAAACTTGCAGAAAACCTGTCAAAGACTGTCAAAAATGTGTTCTTGCGTAAAACAATAATGTTTAGGACTCTTTTTACACGTTTTGTTTATAGTGTGTATTAAACTAATGTTTGTGGATGTAAACGAGAGGTAACAAACCAACTACGTTCGAAGCGCTCATCATTTTTATAAGTTTCTGAACGCTTCCGTGCTTCGAAGAGCACGTTAATTTATCTGTTTGGGGCAGTGAACGCATATAAACATAGAAGCATTTCTTCAAGGGAAATATCCGCGAAACATAACACCAAATTTCACACAACTCTTTCGTGGATTTGCCAAAAATAATTAATGTTGACTTTATTCCCTCGACGTTTGTGTTCAAATTGCCGTATAACATGTAATAAGCTTCTGTAAATTTTTGATATAATTCTTTGGCAAAATTGCCAAACCACGCCCACCGAGGCTCTACTTCTGTGGGGTCAATTTTAGCTCAAGGAATACTTCTATGTTTATATGCGTTCACTAGCCTGGGGTATAAAAAGCTGAGTGCTACGGTATTAAAGCCCGGATTTTCTGCAAGACTCCTTAAAGTCATGAGCGTGCCTTCTTTTTCATCATGTTACATTCGTAAAGTCATAACATAAAAGCACTATGACAACTTATGTAATTAAGATCGTAAGACTAATCTTGCTTGAGTTGAGCTTAAACGATAATGGCTTGAGCAAAGCAATTGATCAATCGCAACTTGATAATAACAAATATACTATTATAAACATATTACATAATTACCTTTTAAAAAAGGTGCAGTTTTGTTGTGCCTTCAAAGGAGAAAATTTCATTATTTTTAAATGACAAATGCTTGAATCTCAATTTACACTTGACCTTCGTTTTGGAATACAGGGCTTAGTTTGGGTTTTGATAGTTTATGTTACTTTCTTTTCGTGCCCTTCCACACATCTTCTATCGTCATCTAGCACTGCCGTAAGTTACCGCTAGGGGCGCTGCAGGTAAAAATATGGAAGGAAACGAAACAAAGTTTCGTAAGCCCGTAGGTACTAAGCCTTCAGACTATAAAGACAAATGAAAACAGACCTCTGTCTCTCTTTTCACCGTGGATATCTTACTATAGGTACCACTAAAACATGGCATATATCACTCTACAATAATTTAGCTATTGATGCAAACAAACAAACATGATCACGACTATAATTTCCTGGTTTCGTTAATATTGCGTACCTCTAGTCTAACAGCATCACAAATGGCAAAATTGGCTTGTTTATTTACAATTATATTTATTATTATAGCCAGATGTCCTTTGTTGTATCCTAGTGCTGGAATGTTTTTCTAGAATACAACATCGTTGCAACATGTTGCATATTCGAAAAAAAGTGAATTAAGACATTTAATTTTGTCTCATGAACAGTCAAGAATGTTAAATGTTTTCGGGCAAATAATGTGTAAGGTTAAAACACTTACAGGATGCTAAAATATATTATTACAGACATTTAATTTTGTCTCACAAACAAACAGTCAAAAATCTTAAAGTTTTCGGGCAAATAATATGTAAGGTCTAAACATTTACAGGATGCTAAATATATTATTAAATTTAAAGTATTTTAGAGCGTTAATATTTTGTTCTATTTCATTAATTTTTTTCATTTTAATTTACGTTAATGGCTATAGTGAATTTGTGAAGCCGTTGTTGTTATAAATGGGAATTACTACATAAATGTAATTATTCAATAAGGTTCCTTGCAGTGATTAGCGTTTCAGCCACTCGGGGCTTAGCCAAAAATTTGCTGCCCCCAAATTTTTAGACCGGAAAAAAACTTTTGCCGGGATAAAAATAATGTGTTAATCCAGGGTATAATGTTCATTCATACAAAATTCACATATATTATTCTATCTGACCTAGCAACGAATGAGAAACTCGGAAAGAACCGAAAAATGCCTTCATTATAAGTTATTGATATGAATATTTATTTAAATAGTATTTTAAAGTTCCTGTTATGTAAGTAACTTATAAATGTGCTATTTATACATTCCGGGTTAATTTTTGTCAACAATTTTATGAATTTATGTAAATAATGCAGGTACTTACCTATTTTAATTTGTATAAATAATTTTAAGACAAAATAATCATCATAATGATTTAGATCTAAGCTGAATTTATTTTATTTTATTTATACATGTTGGCCTAAGGATCTACTTATTCCTCTAAACAATTTTGAATATTAGTTTTAAAGAAAGGTGCAAATATTTATTACCTACTTACTAACTACTTAAATACTTATGAACAGTATAGCAGCTAAAATATACCTACTTGTTTAAATAATAAATTGGTCAAGTGCAAAGGTCACAAAGAAAAGAAAATTCTAATGACAAAGGCAAGCCTTATGCATTCAACACCATCTAGTAAAGAAGAACATAATATAGAATGGGGCTCTCATATATTTTTACCGGACTGCGAAGCGAAACAGGAGGATAATGTATGTATGCATGAGAGTTCCTTTGGCTGTTGCTGGGGCCCAAACGGCTGTACAGATTTTTACAAATGAAGTGTCATTAGATTCGTATATTACCAGAAAAAAGCAGTGAACGCATATAAACATAGAAGCATTTCTTCAAGGGAAATATCCGCGAAATATGATACCAAATTCCACACATCGAAACTCGTTCAAAAATTAATTAATGTTTACTTTATTCCCTCAACGTTTGGGTTAAAATTTCCGTGTAACGTGTAGTAAGCTTTTGTAAATTTTTCATGTAATTATTTGGCAAAATTGACAAGTCACGCCCACCATGGCCCTATTCGACGACCTCAGTGGCGCAGCGGGCGAGAGTCCGCCTGCGACGCAAGAGGTTGCGGGTGCGATTCCCGCCGCGGAACAAGTTTGTGTACGATCTGCAGAAATTTGTTCCGTTGGTCTGGGTGTTTTCTATGTATAATAAAAAATTATCTATCTATGTATATAATGTATTAAATATATCAGTTATCTAGTGCCCATAACACAAGCTTTGAGTAGCTTACTTTGGGGCTAGATGATGCTGTGTGGATTGTCCAGCATTATTTATTTATTTATATATTTCTCTAGGGTAATTTTTTAGCTCAAGAATACTTCATGTGTATATGCATTCACAGGACGCAGGCTATACAAAATGTGAAAAAAAACCTAATATGGCGGCTGTATGTAGCTATTTTCGCTTACTTTCAGTTGGCTTTCTTAATTTTTGCAATATACCTTCTTTTTTTTAATAACGGATAAATAACAGCCTGATAATCGCGAAAACATGCGTACCATTATGTAAATAATAAGTTAAGTATTTACTTATTTTAAAATATGCACTTTTTATAAAGGCTAATGAATTATTGTTGTTACTGTTGTGTGCTTTGTACTTTGGCAGTGTACCAATTGTTGTTCATACCCGTTTTTGCAGTTCATTCGTACGTATTGTGCTATTGCTCGATGTCTTTATTATTACTGCTCTGAAAATGTACCATAGTAAGTTCATTTCTATCGACAGAAAAATTATGTGATCACAGTAAACATAACAAAACGTATATATTTGTCAATTCAGAAGTTGAATTTGTTAGTCAATTAAATATTGCACAGCATCTCAGTATATTATTTTATCTTCTAAAGTCTTTGTAAAAAATCCCATAAATGTTGTCAGTCCGCTTACAACGATCTTATAATAATCTATACTAATATTATAAAGCTGGAGAGTTTGTTTGTTTTGTTGAACGCGCTAATCTCAGGAAAAAAATGTACTTACGGTTCGCGTGGAATAGATTTGTTTTTATTTTTCAATGTATCACGGGCGAAGCCGTGGGCGGAAGCTTTGAGTACCTTGAGGTCTAAACTCATGGTAAAACTGATGTTCGAACCTCTGTAGTAAATCAAAGCAAAACTGTAGCACGCTGCTGTAGTGAGCGCCGAGTTGTACCGAGTCTGGGTTGAGCTGTAATGATGCGGTTGCATCGTACAGTCGTTCACCCCGGTATGGCGTATCACCATGGTTTGTCGAAATGTTTGCCAAGTTTCATCCAAAATACGTTTAGCGTGATAGAACCAAAGACAAATTTTCACGTTCATAATTTAGAAGGATACCTTTTTCATACTCCGACATTTTTTTTCTAACCTATTGTGTCCCACTGCTAGGCAAAGGCCTCCCTCAAATTCCTCCAGTCGTCGTCCCAAATACTTTGAAATAGGAAATGATTGTATTATTTAGGTAGGTAATATGATTTATTTTAAGCGTTTATCTAAAGCGCGCTAAAACTTGGAACATTTAATTTCCAGTCGGTTAAGCGGCTTCGTTCGACTAGCGGAGCAAAGTTCAAAGTTCTTGCCATATCTGGCGCATCTACACGGGTGTATCGTGCTACGTCGCTTTCTCCGGTTTCACAATGCACAACTGTTATTATTCTGTGCGGACAATACCACAAAATACTCGTAATATCTCTGTTCGGTTGTACCTTAACGTGGCCTCGAAATACTTGTTCAACTGAGGGCTATAGAGCCGGCTTGGCCTATTGATCTACCCGCGAGAAACTAACGATAGCAGATTTGCACGGGAACCGTACATTTTTTCGGGATAAAAGGTAGCCTAAGTCAAGCTCTACTCTATCTTTGTACCAAATTTCATCAAAATCGGTTTAGTAGTTAAGGCGTGATTGCGAAACACACACAGAGTTACTTTCGAATTTATAATATCAGTGAGGATGTTACTCAGGGTTAACGTAGCATTCTAATAGTAAAAGGATTTTTGAAATCGGACCATTAGTTTTTGAGTTTATTCGTTAAAAACCAAAATACAAAACTTTCCTCTTTATAATTTTTTTAGGTGTAAACATAAAACAAAGTTGGGTTTGTTCAAACACCTTATAACTCTAGAACGGCTGAACCAATTTTCATGGTTTTTAAATCGTTGTATTTGTTTCCGTCCCGAATAGCAGAATAACTATTAAAAACATTGGAAAATTGTCAAAAAATTAAATAAAAGAAAGACTTTTTCCCTTGATTTTCTCAAAGGTACAAAATGTTCATGGGTTCCGCAATAACTGATATTCGGATAAATCGGACGAAGTCGCGGGTAACAACTATTATTAGTATATGTAGTTAGAGTGTACCTAGGTAGTTAGATTAGGTGCTTTCCACTCGTGTCGTGTCACTCTGAAATTCAGTCAGTCAGACTTGTAGATATGGTTATGGATTACGTAAATTACATAAGTAGGTACCATTTGGCAGTTCGCTCACAAATTCGTTTTATATGTAGGTATAAACAAATAAAATTTCCATGTTTCTTAGTCCTACGTTTGCTACCTACCTAAAGTAGATACAGTTAACAGTTGGGCAGGTATTTAGCTGTTTTTATCTTTGTAAAATTTCTCATTGTTTTCACAACACATTTTATAATGGAATTGAAATAATAAATAACCCGACATTGTACAAAACAATAGCTGGTTGGTAATTATGGCGTACGCAAAATGCATGAACTATTTTGTTTATCAGAGTGTAAAGCTTTTGTTCCTGGGGAAAACAAGAAGTCATCGACTGCTGTTAATCGGTCTTTCAATTTAACGGTGAGTTGCGATCGAGCTTGTAAAACACTAGCTAGCAGGAAATACTGAATTCGACTAAACTATTACTTCGAACTTCTATCGAACTATAATCTTGTCAATATTTATCTGATACCTATCTTTAAATAAGCAACTCTTGTATAATATATAATTTGAATCTCGGAAATTGCTCCAATTTAGTACCTATGCATGGGGTTTCGGGGGCGATAAGTCTACTAGCTAGATTTCATTTTTATAAAACGTCGTTTACCAAAATAAAAGCCGAGCAAAGCTCCATCATCCAGGTACTTTGTTTTTAAATTATGTTCTTTCGAACCATAGATGATTAATGTTTATATTATAATGGACCTCAGACCTTCTTAAAGGACCTTCTTGGTATTCGAATTATTTTTAGGTTCCACGACATGCGCCGGTTTCCTCACAATTTTTTCTCCACAGTTTAAAAGAGCTGGTTATACGCACATTTTTTTTTTCGAAAACAAAAATCAATCATTAAAGTGCATGAAGATATCGAACTTTATTAGGATCGGAAGACGGGCCGCTACCACAAGGCCAATAGTGTTCTATGCTTAGTATAGTAATTGAACTGTAAACATACATTATGTAGGTAAGTACTTCTATCGAGGTCGTGGTCGGCCACGCAAGCGTTGGCGGGATGATCTCGACACCTTTGAGTAGGTACAGATGGTGGGAGGCTTCAAAGGATAGGGATGGTTGGCGTGATTTGGGGGTAACCTTTGCCAAGCAGTGGGACGATACAGGTTAATAAAAATAAAAGTAGGTAAGTAGGTAATTAAGTACTTTTATTTACTTACATCCCTATTTAAGTAGGTAGATACTATATGGTTATTAAAACTGTGTTTTGTCGACTGATTTTGTTTCTATAGGTACCTAGGTAGGTTTATACTGTAGGTTTTAAAGTTAGTTTGGTCTGTTCTTTGCTTTGCTCCGCGCACGCCCCACTTAGCAGCTTTCGCGTCGTGGTACGCCTTAGGCCACGGGTTCCTGATAAACCAATCTCAACCTGAACTTAAACGAGCTCTAATAGAACTCTTGGAACGGGAAATAGGTAGATAATAAAAAAGCGGTTAGAAGTTCCCAACTGCAAAAGAAGATCCCACTTCTGATTGTTGAAGTTAATATTCAGAAGTGGGATCTGGTTACCATTGATTCAGTAATTTATGTGATGCAATTTGTCACCAGAGTTAATTCCGAATCGATTACTCAATACTAAGAAACGGTAAAATTCGTCATTAAACTAGATTTTATTTTCATAAAACAGTAGGTACCTACCTACCTACAGATTTTATTTTCACTGATAGGAGGCATTCAGGTGAAGCTGTTTGAGCGCTGCTGTGAGCTACCTAATTAATTTATAACAAATTTTCGGAAAGGTTAACCCACTCACTGCGACCGACCACCAAGGAGGCGTCTCGTGTTGCACTCGGCGAATATTCCACGAAAAGGTATCGTCAGGAATTTTTCCAGGTGTCAAGAGTTTTTCGGTAAAGACGTGACAGACGTGAAGAAAGTGTTAACATCTTTTGCAACTGCGGAAGTGTGAGGTAGGTATCGGTTCGGTAGGTAACTAAGCATAGATAACCTTGAAAAGTATTTTTAACGTTGTAAAATTTAACTCTGCCTGATCTCTAGGTTGTTTAACTTGCTATTCCAAAAATAGCTTTATTCGGCACACGTAGGTAGATAGGTACATAACTTGAAAAAACCTGTGTAATCTGTAGGTACTTTACTCAAATTTTTAACCGACCATAAATAATTTTATATCCATCAAAATGAGGCTCGCGTGACAGCAGAGCCGTCTTGTGGCGTGGCCAAGGAAATTTGAGCTCATCAGTGTCGTTCGATTCACAGTGTGGCTTAAGTAATGTAGCAAATAAGGGAAGGTCGTTGTCCCATCCCGGGCGAGATGCATCATATCCACAAAAGAAATAAGTAGTAGGTAGGTAAGGTAAGTAATATTAGAGTTGCTCGTCCACGATTGTCATTAGCAGCGACACAAAGCCCGTCGGTCGGACTCATTCCACGCTCCTACTATTTGTCAGAGGCAAAAAGTGCCTTGTCCACAATAAACGGGACCGGCTTTAGAGCGCATGTAATTCGTCATGTTCTGGTCGGCCGCGTCGATCGTTTCAGAACGCATCCATAATTTGACGTTTCCCGCCAGGCGGCCACGAATGGAGCGCGGGAAAAATGACATTCATTTTGATTTCTCATAATTTTAGTGTGATGACCAGTGATCCTGTTATAGTTACGTATATAGTAATATTTTATCTATGGTGATGACAGTCAAAGTCCCCATTTGGATGCGAGTTTGACGAATAAATAATTACACGTATTACCTAGATACCTATTGCAGTAGGTATATCTGCAATTTGTTTAACCCACCAATTTTTTTTATTAGAGCCTTTCGGCGGCGCAGCGCTCCTAGTTGGTAACCATAGCAGGGAAGGAGTTTAAAGATCGCTAGTAATACACGTACCTATCTGTAGTGCGATTACGGAACTCGGATACAATCAACACCTGTCAAAACTCGATCAAATTGATTGAATAACACTCTTATGTCATACCAAATCACTTGATTACAATAAAAACGTATTGACATTGATTGTAAGCAAAGATCCATAATCGCCCCACAGTTCTTAGTTGTCCTACATTCCTACGTAGCGTTACTACGTTTAATGTTTTAATTAAATATTTGGTATTTATCATCCACAATTTCACAAGTTGATTGTCCAATGCGCAGGAATAGATTAGGTACTTACCTAAGTACTTAATAAAATAAAAATTGTCAATGGAAATGAACCAGTGTTTAATAAGGTTTATGGTCGCTTCTGGTGACAATCAACACTTTTCCATCATAAAAAACCACGGTTCTATTATTATGAGCTCTGTATATAAATAGGTAAGTAAGTACCTATACATAATATACCTACGTATTATTATAATATACCAAGTATTCCCAAGGAGGTTTGACGTCAGGCAGGCGGCCGGTCGTAAAACACCTAGCCAAAACTCGTACAACATGGATCACGGAAAGGAAGAAGATCACATGTTGTACCGACCCCACATAACGTGGGATAAGGGCAGGAAAAATGAATGAATGATATTATAATATACCAATATACTTACCTACCAACTTACCTAGGTACCTACCTATTCTGCTGATGCATGCCCTCGGGCTCGGCTCATCCCCGCCATCAATAACAAGACTCGGGTTCAATAACTCTAGTTTAATGCTTTAAGAAATACCAAATGGATTGCGTAGTGATATTTTTTGTTTTTCTACAAATACTTATTTACCTACTAAGTATTTCAACGACTTCTAACTTTTTTGGAGCGAGTGCCGTCAGAGTTTGAACGAATAGGTATACTTACTAACAAATAAGTTCAGGATTTATTTCAGCCTAAGTTTAGGTAAGTTTACGCGAAGGACCACTTTGGTGCCTAGAGACTAATTTTACCTACCTACGTACCTAGTAAATACCAAAGTGAGTTAACTAACTATCTATTGGTAAGTAGGCTGTGCAAAATATCGTTTTCGCAAGTGCCATAAGTTTAATAATTTACTAATTAAAGTTTTATTCCACAAATGGCACTGAATGATCATGGCAATGATCGAAGGTACCTAATAGTGTTGCTATTGTTTTTAGGACGTGAAAATCAAATCGTTATTCGATTATAATAATCTGTTGAGAGTTGAAGTACCTAGAGAGTTACAATGGTAAATTTTTTCTTTAAAAAAAAATGAGAATTTGATTTTCCATTCTACCCATACAGGGTGTCCCAAAAAGTAGTGTCAAGCGAAAGTCCAGAGATAGAACACCCCTTGGGGTACCCGAATCACCCCCATGTATGTTCCGCGATTTTCTATAGTTTTCGAGTTATTAATTTTTTTCCGAATTTTTGAAAATTTACGACTTGAACAACTTAAAACATTCTTACAAAAAAAGTAGAAAACTTTCTTGAGATTTTTTTTTTGCTACTGAATTGTTATGAGTTGTTCTTTTATGCATAAAATAATCAGCTACGTGACTTTGATGAAAACTATGAAAATGTTGGTGTGAAGTCAAATAATTACATTCGGTGAATTATGACTAAAATTTTCAACTTCAAATTAAAAATCTTAACAGGTGATTTCATGGTTCCTAAATAAGTCTAAAGAATTCTCCAGATTCTCAGCTTTCATAATCATTAAAAAAAAGTAGTACTTAATAGGCTACTTTGGCTAAAATCGGCCTTCAAAGACGGTGAGGTGGAAAATTCTTAAAATTAGCTACCTGATTAAAAAATAGATTTTGGCCATTTTATCATTCCTAAGCTTAATTAGTTTGTTAACTAACCAAAAAGGACTGCAGGAAAGTAAGATTTCATTAATATTTGAAGGTTTTATTTATTTAGTTTAGCTTAATTTATGAAATAAAACAACAAGTAAAATTTATTAATTTTTTACAAAAAGTTTTCAAAATGTCAACCTTCTAGGTCGATACAAATCCTACATCGTCTTAAAAAGGTTTCCTTAAATCGTATGAAAGCTATTTTAAGTTCCTTAATTTTTTCTTCGGCCTGTCTCAATTTTGTTCTTAATTCGGCCATATTGCTGATTTCTTTGGCATAAACTAATTCTTTGTAGTCGTTTTTGGTTAGTTAACAAACAAATTAAGCTTAGGAATGATAAAATGGCCAAAATCTATTTTTTAATCAGGTAGCTAATTTTAAGAATTTTCCACCTCACCGTCTTTGAAGGCCGATTTTAGCCAAAGTAGCCTATTAAGTACTACTTTTTTTTAATGATTATGAAAGCTGAGAGTCTGGAGAATTCTTTAGACTTATTTAGGAACCATGAAGTCACTTTTTAAGATTTTTAATTTGAAGTTGAAAATTTTAGTCATAATTCACCGAATGTAATTATTTGACTTTACACCAACATTTTCATAGTTTTCATCAAAGTCACGTAGCAGATTATTTTATGCATAAAAGAACAACTCATAATAATTTAGTAGCAAAAAAAAAATCTCAAGAAAGTTTTCTACTTTTTTTGTAAGAATGTTTTAAGTTGTTCAAGTCGTAAATTTTTAAAAATTCGGAAAAAAATTAATAACTCGAAAACTATAGAAAATCGCGGAACATACATGGGGGTGATTCGGGTACCCCAAGGGGTGTTCTATCTCTGGACTTTCGCTTGACACTACTTTTTGGGACACCCTGTATAGTATCAGTAGGTACTTCTCTATCACCGTTATCCCCAACGGGGCTACAGTTTCGTGTGAATCTAGAGCTATAGGGGTAAGGTAATAAACACTCCATTTACTCCATTAGGGTTGATAACACATTTCCAATCTACCCGCAGATTCGCCACGTGCCGCCGCCAATGCGGGTGTCGCGTGCGAGCTCTTGTTTTGATTGGTGTTTTATAGGATTTATAAAAAACTAGCAACACGCCCCGGTTTCACATGGATAGCAAAAGTATCTCTATTTTTTTAAATAGAATAGGTATATAGCTTTTGTCACCCGGGGGTGGTGTAGCTTCCCAACAGTGAAAGAATTTTTGAAATCGGTTCAGTAGTTTCGGCGCCTATTCAATGCAAAAAAAAATCTTCAATCTTTCCTCTTTATAATATTAGTAGACTAGCTTCCGCCCGCGGCTTCACCCGCGTGGTACCTTGAAAAATGAAAACAAAAATCCCACAGGAACCGTAGATTTTTCCGACATAAAAAGTAGCCTATGTGGTATTCCAGACTATCTCTATATGAAATTTCATCCAGATCCGTTTCAGCGTGAAAGAGTAACAAACATCCATACGTACAAACTTTCACGTTTATAATATTTGTAGGACAAACATGAATACCCAGTTTTGGTAGGCATCTCAGATGTTAGATCAAACTTCGATCTTTGAAGATCCTATTAATATTTTAAACGCGAAAGTTTATAAGAATGTGTGGATGTATGGATGTCAGGATGTTAAGATGTCAGGATGTCTGGATGTAGGTATGTTTGTTACTCTTACCGGCTGAAACGGCTGAACGGATCTGAATGAAATTTGGCACACATATAGATTATAGTCTGGAAGAGCACATATGCTACTTTTTATGCCGGAAAAATGTAGGTACGGTTTCCGCGGGATAGATTTTTTTTTTCAAGGTACCACGCGGGCAAAGCCGCGGGCAGAAGCTAGTAAGTTCTAAAGGGGTTCCTTATTTCCCTTTTATATATTTTTACTTTTGTAGGTATCTACTTAGTGTATTGACGACCTCTGTGGCGCAGCGGGCGAGAGTCCACCTGCGATGCAAGAGGTTGCGGGTTCGATTCCCGCCTCAGAACAAATTTGTGTATGACCTGCAAAAATTTGTTCTGTTGGTCTGGGTGTTTTCTATGTATAATAAAAAATCTATGTATATAATGTATTAAATATATCAGTTATCTAGTACCCATAACACAAGCTTTGAGTAGCTTACTTTGGGGCTAGATGATGCTGTGTGGATTGTCCAGCATTATTTATTTATTTTATTTATTATTTGTATCTACCAGGTTTTGTATCAAGTTTAAACCTGAGCTAAATTTGAAAATAATCTAAGTATGAATCATGGCCTCACAACCGAGAATAATCAAAGTTAAGTACACTATCTAAGTAGGCGATTGGTACTTACAGATAATTACCTACCTACTTCACTACGGAAAAGTCACGACCTTTCCATAGAGGTGATACCGTGATAGAGCATCAAATCGACACAAATCGAATATGCAAAGCTTTGCAGTAATTTTATAATCCTGCGCTGATAATAATAATAGAGCGTTGGTGGTGTAGTGGTGGCACCAATGAGTTTTTCCATTCGAAAAATTTTATGTGCGCAATGCCAGTGCTTTTAAACGGTGGTTATACAAATATTCGAAGGAATGTGTCATAAGTTAGTATTCTTATAAGCGGCGACGGGCTTGCAACCTGTCACGTACGGAGTACTAACATTATTGTGCAAATATTGTGCAAAATGTGGGTATGTACCAAATCTCATGTTTGGACTTGCCTCTGACTACCCTCTGTAGAGCCGATAACATGTGTTTTTACCCGATTGCAAAGAAGAAGGATAAGACAAACGTGTTGGGGTCTACCTACATAAGAGGCTATCAAAAATATGGAATATAGCGACTTTAAGAAGCTACTAGCGGGGAGTTTCACAATAGTGCTAGCTTTTTATAAAATCGAATGAATATACCTAGATAGGTTAGTTTTAAAATTCAAAAGCCATAGCACCGGTTCCGCGACCCATGCAATGCCCCGTTCCACTCCGTTGAGGATAACAAACAGCCGTGTTTGCTTACGCGTACTTCCCAGGGTATGCGTCACCAGTTCACCACACCATGTTGCTTCATTATTTACAGATTAGCAGGAAAGGTTGAAGAACTTCAATAAATACTTAGGGTCAATTTAAGTTTACATACCTGTTTATATAATCTAGACACGCGGTAGCTAGGTAGGTAGTATGTTCAAGCTGACGAACTGGCGATACTTTTTACTCAACCGTTTCGTCATTGTTCTCACTTTCGTCATTGTTCACAACAAACAATTTTGTTTAGGTACCTATCTCGTAAAATATTAGCTCATTTTAAATGTAAGTACCTACTCTTCTTTTAGCTCTACCTTCATGCTATCAGCTTGAAAGATGAGCTCTAAAATCAAGGATAATTTTTGTAGTAAATTGAGTAGAAAGGTGTAGGTACATACATACATTCAGTAATCATACACTACTTTTCCACCAGCTATTTATTTCATACTAGCTTCCGCCCACGGCTTCGCCCGCGCGCGGATAGATTTGTTTTTAATTTTCATGGTGCCACGCGGCCGTGTGGCACCTTGAAAATCAAAAACAAATCTATCCCACGGGAACCGTACATTTTCCGAGATAAAATGTAGCCTATGTTATTCCAGACCATAATCTATCTCTGTGTCAAATTTCATCTAGATGCGTTCAGCCGTTACAGCGTGAAAGAGTAACAAATATACATCCAGACATCCACACATTCATACAAACTTTCGCGTTTATAATATTAGTAGGATTTCTTACGAACGAGGGTGGAGTGGACCATTTACTGCAGAACCTCGGCACAGCACGTGGAGTTGGCTACTTGACGGAATTAAAGTGGTTTTGTGTGAAATAATTACCTTCGATCTGCATTTTGTAGTGAGACTTTCACTATCAAAATTAGAAAAGATCGGCCAAAAAAGAGGTTAGTAATTCGGTATCTTGGTGAGTTTGGGACCTAGGTCCCTACTTACCTTCTCATATGTAGGTGAATAGAATACAAATTCAAATATTTATAAAATCACAGGTCGATACCAAACTATCATTTTGAAACGTGCGAGGTGAATTTAAGTGCCAATTCCAACCTAACCCCCACCTAAGTGCGAGAAGAACAGGCAAGAAACTCGTCTCTGTTCTGACTCTTTTTTAATGATAAAATAGTTTTAAATAAATCAGTCAAGGCAAGGTGGGTTAAGGACTTTGTTAAGAAAGTAATTCTACACCTTTTGGGCAGTCCTTAGGGCAATGCGTGGCTACAACTAAAATCGTCTTTTTATTATTCATGCATCGTCTCCTTTTATTTAACCGAACAATCAAATTCCTTTACGTCTAGCTCCATAATGATCAGATAAACCTGACTTCAATGTTGTTAAACCAGGGTTTTCTATAACGCGGCTACCGTCACATCACATGACGAACATAGGTCCAAAAAGCAATGACTGCGCTACGCTCACTAATTATTACTTTACTTATCTAATTGAAGTTGTTCGACATAAATAACCACGATATTACTAACATAAAAAAGGACAAGATATTGTGTAGGTAATTTATCATCACTAAAGAGGAGAAAAAGAAAGAATAGAGGAGAGCAAAGCAAGCTGCGATCACATACACACAACAGAATACGTGCTCCTAGTTTCGTGTTTTTAGTGAAATGTTTTATAAGTACCTACGTATTTTCAGTTGTCTTCAAATATTAAGGGGTTTACGCCCATCACATAACGACGCCGCTTTTGAAGGAAGTAGGTGGGTAATTATTATTTGCTCTGTGCTTCAACGAACATTTTTGCATGTTGCCAAGTAACTTTTAAAGCCAGTTTTTTAGACGTTACGGTCTACAGATAATAAAAAAAGACAAAACAGACAATAAGAAAAGACAAAAGCCGTAGCAGTTTTTAGACTTACTTGTTCTAACTCTATTGTTATGCATAGAACTTACCTAAATATGATGTTAGGCCTAAGAACTGAGATCTTATTGTCAGTAACCAGAACGAAAATTGCCCGATTGTCTATGCAAGTTAACTTAACTCAAAAATATGGAGCATCTATTAGACGTACTTTTAATCCTTTTGTGACAAGATAAAGAACGCATTGTATTACAGCACAATGATTTTATTGGTTTCATAGTAGGCACCTATCCACATAATTACCATACCTAATCATGTAGAGCTACGATATTTTTAGTTTCTTTCCAGATAGCGCCAGATAAATGGAGTTGTAAAGGGTTGAAGGGTCGGTGTAGAGTGGTCGGTAAATACAAGGTAACATAGAAGTTGGCAGGTTCTATCTGCACGTGGGGCACGGAGGGAACCGGTTCTCAAAAGCATCATTTCAAGCGTTTGGATTACGGGAACGAACCCCTTTGTATTCGTTAAGTTTACGTTTCGCTTGATTACAAAGTTATATATGCACGACGCTTTCTTTTGGTGTCTTTGCTACATTACCTACAGAGGAGTTGCACTTAACCACTTCAACCGCTTTATTGTTATTGGTCCTTCCTTGTGTATCGACATCTTCTTGAAATCATCATTTTTATTGAGATTCCCAGCGAGTAAAAACCAACTCTACCCCGTAGATATTCCGATGTATCTACTATCTTTTATAGAAGGAAGAGGATAAGGAAGGGAGGCCTTTTGCCCTGCAGTGGGACACTCATAGTAAAAACTTGAGAGGTGTCAAGGGACACCCGGCCGGATGGAACGAAGTTCCTGAGAAAGAGAGAGAGAGAGAGAGAGAGAGAGAGAAACACGCACACGCCGCACAGCAAGTAGATACAACTATAGCAAAAAGTGTCGTTACAACTTTTGGTCTTAATTTTTTCCGTCTAGCCCCCTTTCGCAACGAGCGATAAGGAACTTCGTTCCAATAAGAAATCTAATACCTAGTGGAGAATCTATGAGTACCTTACATAGGTAAGGAATCTGTCAAGTCACGCCCGCTGTCCGTCCGGCTCTGCGTGTAACAGCCGAAATCTAATCGAAAACTCCCGGAACCAATCATTTTCTAATTAATATTGGTAAGTTACAAAATACTGATTACCACGGATTCTTTAAGGTTTAAAGATATGCGGCTGTGTGGGTCGGTGTGCCGTAGGTAAAATAATAATTTTATAAGGTAATCCTCATTTTGACTGAATCCATTATTAGTTTAGGTAGGTATTTTAGGTTACTCTCGATTCATCTCGATCTCGGTTTATCTCTATTACAATTTTTGTAAGAAGGATCTTACAAAAAGCGCTAAGAACGAGACGAGTTTCTTGCCTGTTCTTCTCGTAGGTAGGTAGGTACTTGGGTTAGGTTGGATTTGGGACATAGATTCACCTAGCACGTTTCAAAGTGATCCTTGTGATTTTATTGAATAAATATATTTTGAATTAATGTCTATCAGCAACAGTGCTGTGAAGTGATTACTTAATTCTGATCCTCGCAAACAATAAACAAAAATGTAATAATCATCCTGTTAGCTAGTAACTAGAAGCTGTTAGTAATTATGTTTCGTTAGTATAAGAATAACGTACCTAACCGCAGCCCAGAGGTAACCTAATTATTTTTTGGCCAGGAGCTGTTATTTTCGCGCGAGTCTGATGCGAGGAGCACTGCACAGACACGTGACCCGGATCTTTGCAGCACTTTTTTGGCGCCCACGCTGACAAAACATGATACTAGCACAATAAACACTATCGCTAGCTGACACTAATGTCAATTTTGGAAGCGGGAACTATAATAGTCGGGTGCTTCTACCGCGACTGTATAACTTGGTTGCACGCAAATTCAAAACGCAAGTAAAGAAAGAAAGAAAGAAAGAAAAATAGGCACCTAGGTATAATGTTGGAAGAACTTTCAGAGTTTTTCAGAGTAGGTAACCCCTTAAAAAGATTATGTTCCTAACCGATTTTGCATGTGTAGCACCCATAAACATCTTCTGTGCTCTGTAGTAGCAATAAAATAGCGCAAATGCATATGAAATGTGATTGTGAACGCTATGTCGATTGCATACTTGTTGTTACTAGACTATAGGTATTTATCATACCTAGATATTTCTGGTGGATTGGTGTACCTAGGCCAGCAGGGGCCTTACCACGAAGTCTTCCTGAACGATTCCATTATAGAAACGACATTACTTCCATACAATTAGCATAGTTTATGGTACGAAATAACAATGTAATACTAATTCGGTAATGTATTATGTATTCGTGGCGAGGCTCGGTCTCGACCGAATCCTTAGCCATGCATGTAGGTTGGTAGGTATCTAGATACTCCTCTAGCTTTCGAATGGCGATAGAATCAGGGGCCTTAGCTCTTCGGGCAATATCAAAGTAATATAGCGTTGACATTTCGTAGGAGCCTGCCTATAAAAACTGTATTGTGTCAAATGTATTAAGTACTTGAAGCTTGAAACTTTGATGTTTCTGAAACAGCATGGTTTGTAAACGCTCGGGGTAAGGTCTCAATGCTGCCCGATGGAATGCCTAAATGTATTTAGCACAAAACTAAAAAAGTGTTCATTCGTTCACGAATGAGATGAGAATGCTTTGTATAGGTATTTTGATTGACCGGAATTTCCGTGCTGCGGTTGATGGAAAAACTAATACCTACAGCTGCATTATCAGTAAGTATTTTACAAGTGTACCTACAGTAACCATAGCATGGATACGGTTCGTATCGACCGCGCCCGCAGTCGCACGCTCCCCTTGCGTTTCATTATTTGATAATTTACTATGAGAAACTTATTTTATTTATGGTAATTGCACTTTAAGTTGTACCAGTAGCACAAATAATAATGTTAGACCTTACTATTTACAATAGGTATAAATATATAATATATAATACTATTATAACGAAAAGGATGTTGAAACATAGGCACCTACACGATCATATGATTCCAATCAGCCTCGATCGAGATCTAGAATAGGATTTCCTGTTTTAAACATTATCGAGATAAAATTAATATCCTCCGGATCCACATCAATTGTAGGCTGGATCTGTCACTTGCGGATGCCGAACTGTTAGTTGCCAATGTACATAACAGTTCGGCACCTGAGAGCACGTTTTAATACCAAGACGAAAACGTTATGAATGAAATTAAATGGAAACGTGTCTTTTTGCGCAATTTTACAGTTCAGAGATTACCTTAAAATTCTGCTTCTGCGCTGTTGGCTTTAATTTAGGTTTCCAGCCAGAATTAACATGCGAAGAACGTAGATATTTTGTTCTGTCTGTATGTTCTATCAGTTATCTGGTAAGTATCTATTAGAAGGTACAAGCATGACTTATTTTGAGCCTAGATGTCCATCAACAGTTATTATGGCTTTCCGTCCGTCACTATTTTTCTTTTCTATTATTTCTCATATTTTCAACTAAAAAACAATACAGTCTTGTCTATAGATTAAATGTTTTTTAATAGTTATCGCATTTATTCTTACGTGGTCAATCGGTCGATATTATAAGTTCCCACGTGTACCTACTGATAGATGACTTGTTCGCATAAGGAAATTACCTCAATCATCTCTATCGATAGGAGAAGGTGACGCGAAAGATGTTCTGAAATTGCTTTTTAAAGTTGTGCCGCACCTAGTTCTGCACCTGGTTTTTGCACGGAAATTGGACTTGAGGTTTTCCTGCGCTTAACATAATATCCTGTCAGTTAACAGTGGTCTAACTAAAGGTAGGAGGAACTTGCAGATAGTTTATTGATCTAAAAGTAAGTACCTACCTTTACCTCACTGTACAAAAAAAAAATACTTTCCTATGGATTTATAGTAAGTAGGTTTTCATGAAGTAAGCGCCTTTTCCAATGGTTGCATCTTCAAAAATTGTAATGAACCAATACTACCAACAAGAGTCAGAAAATAATATTTTAAAATGTTCCCAAACTTAAAAACGAATTTTTCAACAAAAGAAACCAGTTAAGTACTCAACCCGAGAAAAGACAATCCGGAGATTAGATTATTCAATGGAGCGTAATGCCTCAAAGTTCTTCGTGAAGACCTCTCGTCACGGCAAGAGGCTGATTCGTCAAGCCAAGGCTCTAGAGGGGTACACAGAGAGGGGGGTTAACCGTAGAGGGGGGAGGGTGAGTGAACGCAGCACTATTACGTGCCTCTGAACGTAATAACGAGAGTACAGATTCATAGTATAAATCGGCCGTAGCGTGTGTCCGGGCCTGGCTTCCAACGGCGAACCACTAGGTATTATATTGCAGGGTATTTTATCCTAGAACGTAATCTTTTGACTTTGTAAATAAGACGTAGGAGACTTTTTATTTTAACTACACATTGCAGTGCAATTATGTAGGGAACATTGTCCAACTGTTCGCCCAAATGGTGCAATTTGACGTCACATCACGAATCATGACAACACAAACCACACCCAAAGCAATTCCCGAAAAATACACTATCGCACATTTTATGTAGGTACCTTCGTGAGTATTGCCTATAAAAATATATAATAAAACCCTATACAACTGGTTTTCCCAAACTAAGCACTTTAACTGCCTCAAAATAATTTAATGTGGTGTAAAAATCGTCGTAGCAAGCCTTTGCGCTGAGTCATTTGGGTCTTTGAACCCTAGTCAGCCATCTTGCTTGTGCAGCCCTCGCAGCCTACCCCTACCTTGAAAACCTGCATTGTATAGTGAGGCTTTTTAAAACTGACGTAGACATAATGGTTTTACAAGACTATACTAGTTATTCTGTGCTATTAGTACTAAAAGGCACGATATTGTAAGTATGTCTTGTATTTGTAGGTGCAAGGGAGATGTAAGCTACCAAAACCTAATCTTTTTAAACGATTTAAAAATATTGAGATGAACATCAATATCAGAACGTAAGTTCACTTACCTATATAAGTAGATACATAAGAGAAAAAAAACAAGAGGGTAAATAAAAAATAAAAAACTTTCAGGCGGACAACTTTCCATACAAAAGACTTCAACGCGCTCCAAAGGCTAGACCTGTAGGATCTCTATATCCCGTGATATTTTGCACACCTTTATAAAAAGTCGTAGAAGTAATTATGAATTATGTTGGTTAAGTACCTACACTTATAGACCATTTTTTAAGTTCTGGGAAAATGGACGCGGTCCAAAGGTAGCGATACTTGACATTGCGTTATTTGACAGTATTTACGAGTACCTACTACACGCTTCACACCTTCCTTGGGTAGGTAGGTAAGGTAGCTGCTACAGGATTTCAATTGGTAAATCCAAAGTAAAAAGTTGACAGCATTTTGAGTCGCACCATATAGTTATTATTTGAATGTTTTTTGTACATAGATAAAAGTAGTTAGGTACTTAATCAATCATAGTACAAAATACTTCAACGCTCACGAGACAATAGGTTTTATGTAATATCTGACATATTTGTCGACGCGTGTCGTGTACCTACCTATATTTTTTATGTAGGTATGACCACACATAATTTTTAACAAAGTAGTCCGATTTTGATATTTCTTTTTCGTTTTTCAACCCCAGTCGTGGAGCTTTCAATGTGGTCGTTTTCTAAAGATGTTTTTCCTTACTAAGTTATTTGGGTTCTTATATCGTGTCACCAGTTCTTTTCGAACCAGTAATGTGGTGAAAGGGTCAAATTGCGCCTCAAAGGCCCCCTTCCGTGGACTATTAATTATTAAATAGGTCTCCTAACTTCAGTATGAATGATGAACAGCTAAAATATATTGTGTAGGTAAAGTAGGTATGAAATCTTCCATAGATACAAAATGTCGAGGCAGAAAATTGTCGACATTACCGCGCTGTATGTTGACCACTTTGCGGTTGTATTATTTTATGGTATTGTGAGCGCAATCATTGTAAATGAAACAATTCAACTTCCACCGTCCGACAGTGAATTGCGTCATTCGATCTTACAACCATTATATAAAGAGCATTTTGTACAATTTTGTAAGTAGTTATCTATAGCAAAACTAGGAGTTTTTATTTAGGGTCAACTTAAAAATAATTCAGTGACGGACTCAGTCCCGCTTTGCGAAAAATATTTAAGTTAACCAATGAGCATTTATTTATTAAAAAAAACACAGCTGAGAGTAATAAAAATAATTTCCAGCCGCCATATTGGATTTTTTGAATTTTATCTACCTTACACATACCTACATACACATCCAATACTATTTCACAGTCGAGTAAAAAACACATGTGCTTATGGGGTTTTTAATAGTTACATTTCAGCTTATAGATAAAATTAGTATAGGTTTCGTCCGCTATACAATAGCGATAGCAATGGTTGTACATTGGTCGTCTAGAGTTGCGTCGGATAGGCTTTATTTTTTCAACGATAATGAAAAAACCGTGTAATCACAATTTAAATGCTTTCTAACGACTGCTACGAAGACTTGTTAGATAGAAAGATAGATACCATTTATTTTACAATACAAAAAAGGTTGCTAACTTTCTTTAAACTTAGTTAAAGGTAGGTAGGTACTAACTACAACTAAGTACATAATGTAAATTATTTACCTCTATCTAATACTGACAAGGCAGGTACTTCAGACTAAACTCATATTCTTAAAACCTTGAGTAATTTTAATTTATGCATTTACTGCAAATTAAACATGTCACATAACAGGCATGCATGCGTGTGTGTTTATAACTTGAGTACCTACAAATCAAAACATTCATCATATAGGTACCTATACTGTTTTATACGTAGGAAGGTACCTACCTAAGCAAGTACGTATGTTACATTTTTTAGGCCTTACCTTGCGTTTTTTAGAGGACGCAATTTTATTTTTTTGATGTGTAGGAGGGGTCAGTGTAAAGCTAAAACCAAGTTTGTGGGGTCGCCACCATTGTCCCACGGCCGCCATCTTGAAAATAGGGGTTGAAATGGTTTTACGATATATCTCTTAAACTATTTATTTGATAAAAAAAATTTGTTAACATTTTTTGTTGAAAATTAAATTCTCTACAACTTTGGTCCAGTAACTTTTTGTCGTAGAACTATAAATAAAAAAGTTATAAGCGAAAATCTTCAGAAATTCGAGAAAAAAAAATATATTTTTCGATGTAACTTTTTTTTAATCATTTTACGAAAAAATGATATCTGACCATTTTTGTAGATCGTTTTTTGAGAAACAACTTTTATTCGCATAATTTTTTCATTAAGTCAATAGCTAAGGTTTTACAGCGCTCCGAAATGAGTACTATTTTTCAGTACTCTTAACTATACCTATATTATACGTGTGTACTAATAATATGTCATCACTTTTTTTTTTACTTTGCCTTTCTTATTTTTTTAATTATAAATTTTGCAATATTATTAATAATTAATGATTGACTCTTTTCCTCACCACCCACGAGATAGAGCCTAGAGGCGCGTTTTTTTTTACGTGGTATCCCCAATAGGCATAATCCACGGTGATTTTCTAAATTAGAACTACTCCGTCCTCAGTCGTTTCGATGGACCAGGCTGCGGCTCAGCATCTGATCGGCTTTCTGAATTAAATACCAGTGGGAGAACTGGCGAAGGAAGGGGTGTTAATGTTGGCGGTTCATCATCAAAGTCATTTTCATTTATTAATTCTGAGAGTTCCATTACGTTGCTGCAAGTCTCTCCAAAACAATGGAAGCACACTGCAGAACATTTCAGTCCTGCTTTTCGACATCCACACATTGCTCCACAGTTTCCTTTGCATTTGCAAAAGATCAATTTTAGAAGCTCAGGGGGTGCTGGAGGTTTAGAGTTCTGCACTGGCATCAATAATTTTCCACATTTTTTCCAGTCCCAGTCTTCAGGAATTTTATTTTAACAGAAATTTAAAAATCAATAATTGTTAAATTCTGTTATGGAGTGAAGAAGAGTCAATAATTAATTATTAATAGTATTGCAGAATTTATAATTAAAAAAATATAAAGACAAAGTAAAAAAAAAAAAAACTGATGACATATTATTAATACACACGTATAATATAGGTATAGTTAAGAGTACTGAAAAATAGTACTCATTTCGGAGCCTGGTCGTGCCCCAATGAGTTTTTCAATTTGAAAAATTTATGTGCACAATGCCAGTGCTCTTAAACGGTGAAGGAAAACATCGTGAGGAAACCGGCATACCCTAGAACCAAAAATTCGAAGGTATGTGTCATAGGTTAGTATTCTTATAAGCGGCGATGGGCTTGCAACCTGTCACGTACGGAATACTAACTACTGTGCAAAATGTGGGCATGTACCAAATGTCATATTTGGACGTGCCTCTGACTACCCTCTTTAGATATCCTCAAAGATCTAAGTAACTAAAGACCTGAGAAGGTATCTACCGAGCCCGGGGATTACAGTCGTGATCATATTTTTTTTTTTTTTTTTTTTGATAAAAAAAAGTTACATCGAAAAATATATTTTTTTTTCTCGAATTTCTGAAGATTTTCGCTTATAACTTTTTTATTTAAAGTTCTACGACAAAAAGTTACTGGACCAAAGTTGTAGAAAATTTAATTTGCAACAAAAAATGTTAACAAATTTTTTTTATCAAATAAATAGTTTAAGAGATATATCGTAAAACCATTTCAACCCCTATTTTCAAGATGGCGGCCGTGGGACAAGGGTGGCGACCCCACAAACTTGGTTTTAGCTTTACACTGACCCCCCCTACACATCAAAAAAATAAAATTGCGTCCTCTAAAAAACGCAACCCCATATGTAACTTTTCAATGGACTAATTGTGTTCTATGATTCATGACATGATGCTACAACGGGCCCGGGTGAGTACCTAGTTTACGTTACATCGGACATCGGGCACAGTCAGTTGTCTTCTTCTTCTTCTTCAATTATGGCATCTGTCTCTTAGAGAACAATTTTGCCAGTGTCAAGTGTATTTATTTTTAAGTATTGTCAACGTCACAGAGTCATAGTCAAGTTGTCAAGTCAATTTTAAACAAAAGATGGCTGTTTTGTTGAAAATTTTCGGGATTTCCTCCGATGGAATTTGAAGAGAACTATTCACTCTAATTCACATACTTTACACTCGCGTCAAGAACCCGGGCTTTATTGGCAAAATAACCACCAAAATTACGCAATAAAACTCAAAATAACACGAGCAAACATATAAAAACCAGAGCGACGTAGTTGTCAGGCAAATACACCGCAGAAAATCCCCAGTCAGTTGTCAAATGCCCGGCTGCCCGGTGACAGCACAGTGACCATCACATTCATGTCATGTCACGCTCTGTGACACAGCCGGCCCGGGGCCGGGAAACAATACCAATCGACATTTAAAAAATCGTAACGTGCAAGACAAATTGAAGGTGAGTGTACTACTTCAGCAATAGGTAAATTTGTTCAACAATGGAATTTTTTAAATATTATTCTTAGATCTTTGATAATGTAAAGCGGAAATGAGCCATTTCAGCGCCATCTCTAAAGCATTGTATTCTTCTGACTTTAGAGATCAATTTAATCGAGTGATTTTTAAAGTTGCATGGATCTTCTGGAGTTCTGAATCCGGTACTGGAGGGTGGATGCACCGTCTGGTCCCGCCACGGTGCAACGTGAATAATGTTTTACAAATTATCTTCAAGAAGTAAATAAGTACTATTATCAGCTGTGTTGATTTTTTAATTTCTCTTTAGACTTGGATCTCTAATCAAAAGTCAAAAAGACCTTCTCTTAATGACCTTTTCATTACATAGCAGTGACAAATAGCAAGTACCTACGACTGACGAAGGATAATAACAGCGTTCCCCATCGAGACAGTCGGTTCCCTGGAACAGCTAATGATCACATGTGTGGGAACATTAGCTTCCTTGTTCATCAACATTTTTTCTTTTAAGCCGCTCACTGAAAAACCGTCTTTGCACCTTTGAAATAAAGGAGCTGAGGACTGCAAAGAAAGCTGGTTGAAAGTATGTTGTGCGAGCAAAGATCTCTGGAGTGTTAGGATACCATCAAAGAAAATTGGTAGAAAGCGTGCAGTGGCACACTGCGTGTAGAGACCTATGTACCTAGTTCACGTCTTAATCAAAAGTTGTCTCCGCGATCTAGATTTGTAGTAGAAGTGAAATTGGTGAGATTGATATTGTGTTGCGCTCTAATTCCACGAAAACTGCTATAATTTGCGGTTTGTTATACTTTTCTTAGGAAAAGACCTCAGTGAAATATTACCTAAATTCTTACCTACCTAGAAAAAATATAGCTTAGCCTTTGGTACCAAAGTAGGTAAGTACTCAAATAAGTCAGCAAGAATATAAATTTATGTTCTCAACTTCTCAAAATCAAAGTATCAATGTTCATAGCTATCAGCAACATAATAAACGTGTTGAGTAACGACTGTATCCGTGGTTCGATGACCTGCGTAGTGGCCTTGCCCTTGACGGCCGGAATCGACAAATTCTCCATAGTGTGGTGGCACTGTTGTCCGTAGGTCTCCATCTAAATCATGTTTGTGGAAACTTTTGAAAAGTTTAGTTGAACCTGACATTTGGTATTATGCTTATAGGTATAGGTACATATAGGTCTACTGCAAACTAAGATTTTTGAGATACTTAGGTAGGTAGGTACTACGCTGGAGAATTTGAGAGCCTGCATCTTACCGAGGTTTTTCTACTTCATGAAGATTTAAAGCTTATGAAGACTCCTGCATCCACGCACATTACTGGTAAAAGTATGAAACTCACTGAAATCTAAACATACAAACCGGTATTTCCCAGCTGACCTAAAATTAGAGTAAGTATCTGGAAGTACCTTTAGTTACCGTCGCACTCCCACTGCCCACTTGTACTTAGCCGGCCGAAGCCAGATGTACTGCCCTATATCGAGTCGAGTTGATGCGATATTAGTTAGAATTTATTACCACAAGAGAATCAGTAGACTCTGTGTTGTGTACGCTTTTCATTTAAAACTTAGGAGTAGCTTATGGTCCTTTCCACTAGCTCTATCATCTCGTGTAGGTATCTAAGTTTAAGCATAAATAAGTAAAAATAAGTTACTTTTACTGTAGTGTAAGTACTTAGTACCTATATAATTTCGAGTTTAAGAGACTTGCCACGACTTGCTTCGAGCCTCACGCCATAAAGATACAGCGTCAACGCTAAGATCATTTTTCAGTACACTCTTTCAGTTTCAGTCAACCTACAAAAAAGTAGACTGCTTTTTCGTGTGCTGTAACGTGTCATCGTCTCGTCATCATGATTTCAGCCCGATATCACTATAGGTATTTTCAAATATAATATATTTTGCCCGTGACCTTTTCTTTGTCGTCTTTCCAAGCGCGTTGAGGGGCATTCATATTACTTATATCGTGCTTTAACTAATGTTTACTGAAACAGTGGCAACGATACATTACCATATGATTTATTGTTCTACAGACCCACAGGAGTAGGTAAGTATAAGTACCTATTAATAGTTCTTACTTAGAGCGGAGCCTTTCAACTGGCAACTTTACTGGCGATAAGTTAATCTGATCTTATTTTCTGGTCTGCACAGCCACAGTTTTGCAGACTCTATGTTCTACGTATGAGAGCACAAAATGGTACAATCACAGAAAATACGCCTGTCTTGTTCTTCCACGAATTCTAGGTTTTGGACGTATGTGACGTCGAGTTTATGAGGTTACGTGACTTCACTAGGCGAAGTCGACGCGGGCGCTGAGATGGTCATAATCATAAGTTACGTGGATTTCTAATCTAGGTACCTATTTTAGCTACGAGATGATAACTAACTAGTTATTCATATGATTATAAAACCAAAATAGCATCTTGCCAGTGTTTTCTCGGCTCATCAAATATTTTAATTTCTGCAAATAAAACAAATATTTTTTTAAATATTTTTAGGCGGTGGTCGCTCAGCGACAAAGCCTTTTGTTTTGTGTGGTGTTAAATAAAAAAAAATCTGCAATTTCTAATCTAGTTCACAATTAGAACATACCTACGGTAGGTTGACACATAGCTACAATTAGTTAGTATACCTACCTATACCTATATCAGGAGCACATGACGAATGTTTAATTGCAGTAGGGTAATGCTTTCACGCGTAAGTAGACCTCACAAATAATGGTTCAATCTTTGCCTGTTGTAGACCTGATTACTTATTTTATGAAAATCATGACACGATCGAATTGCTTTAACACGCACCAGTCGCATTGCTTCTTGCTTGATTACTGGAACAAGTTTTAGATACTGCTTCCAATGACAGTTTGCGAGACAGAAATGATTGAAAATTCTCTTCCAAGAAGCGTGAAATGGAAAAAGGCAGGAGCGTAACTTAGATTGTTATGAGGGGGCAGATGATTGAAAAGACTTTAGCAAATTAACTTTCAATCAGAGACTGTTATCTACCAATATTTCCTTGATAGTAACATAGAATAAGGAAAAGGTTCGAGTACCTATGCGTAGCTACGTGGCTTTAGGTACGTAACTTTCACAATGGTTATTAAAATATTCAAATCTACCAATAATTACTTATTATAAAATGAGTAGGTAGGTACGTAACTAAACTTACTTTCAAAGACTTTTAATCTTGTTTTTGTATGTAACTTCTTTAGTATCTTTAGGCATCCGCAGGAAGATTCCTGTGGATGCCATACGCAGTCAGACATTCAAGAGCCTTTATTTCATAACTCTAACGTTTCCACCAGCTCATAATGAAAGGGGAATGCCTATCTCTTGAGTGCGTGCCTGTGAAGAGGGTTGGATCGGCGCCGCTCGGCCGCCGGCGGCATTCCTGCCTACCGCAACCCTATGTTTAGGAGTCACTGCCTTCGGAGATACCTTTCCTCGTCTTGTATTTACCCGGCTGTTGCTGGACGTTTTATGTTACGAAGCCCTGGATATGTATCAATAAAATAATCACACAAAGTCATTCATATGATCGCACGCATGAAAATGTGTCTATCTCATTATGAGGTAGGTACTTAGGTAAGTTATTTTTGGCTGATCGCTTTAAAAAAAATGGGAAGATTTTTACTTGAAAGTCATCAACAAACTGTACTTAGTACCTAAGTACTTACCTATCTATACCAACACATAGTAGGCATAAATATTATACCTACCTACGCAATAAAATACTGGTTATGATACGCACACCCAGTCGTAAACTGGCTCAATCCAAAATTTTGGTGAATTGAGTTAAGTATGCAGAACGACTCAAAAAAGCGCGCTCTATCGCCTGGTAAATCAGAAACTGCCCGATTAAGGCTAGAAAAGGAGATACGTAATCTTTGGTCTCTTTCTTAATATCGAGTCCGGCGCCTATCGTCATTACGATAGTGACGTATTTAGTGTTACGTTGGAGTTTTACGCTGCGCAACTAGATAGAAAGTGGCATAAACCTCAATGCGTCATTATAGTACAAAACTCGGGGTAAATTTACTAAATTAATTTCTATCGTTTGTTTTGAGTCACTTTACAACTGTAAACTAAGGTATTTTTGTGACTTAAACCAAGTTCGGTCGGTTTCGTGCTGAATATTATATGTGTTTGATTGTGTTGCTGGGAATTAAAGAGACCTCTTTGTAGATACGTCAAAAGTTCATAGGTTTTTTAGTAGGTGATTACTACTAAAGTGACTCATTATTGGAAGTTTTTTTTTAGCATCGATTTACTTATAAATGTTTCAATATTTTTAAGGAAATTGTTATCCGTATCAGTAGTCCTCAGACAAAATAACCTGTAAAACTTTAAATTTTGTAAATTACTGTTTATTCATTAAAGTTATAGTGTGATTTACCAAAAGATGTCGATGATCGAAACACGTTTTCTTCATTTCCCAAAAAACATGAATTTTGGATTGAGCCAGTTTACGACTGGGGGTGCGATTACCTATGTACTAGGTGGGGTACCTAAGTTGCCATCATCAAGGTGTCCTAAATATCTCATCTAATTCTGCCGCCAAATGAAAATAAGTAGGTACCTACATAACGATGAAACGTTAATTACTGTGGTCTTCTTGGCATTACTCATCAAATTTGGCTCGTGGGACAAAACGCGTAGAAAGACCCCTGGTCCATAGGCTCTGTAGTGCGTGACGGTAATTACAGAAGCTATCGGTGTCTCGCTAGCCGAAACATTCCTAAGAAAGCGGCAACCGACCTTAGGTGGACCGCGCCCAACTATTTGAACGTCCTAATCAAATTCGCAGTCTTTTATGACGAATCACACTATAATAGATGCATGTAGACCAACCAGAGAGCCTAGGCAAAATAACATTCAAACACATACTCGTAGCGCACACATCGATAATATTACCTATGTCATTTTCACACATTTCAGAAGATATTTTTACTTTATCGATGTTCAAATGTTAATTCATCTGCGGTCCCTGGTATTGGGAATTCAAAACGAACCTTTGTAAACTTATAATACTTACCTACTATTATAATACGAGTAGGTAGGTATTTTGTTTTTGTTACCATACTGCGGACGTCTTATGACGATTGCCACTATCTCAGAAAAGTCTAGCTTAATTGTAATGGCGTGTTGTGCGCTTCCTGTGACCACTTCAATTTGTTCTTCTGTGGAATATTTAGTTTCATGTTTTATCATTACGACTTGAATATTCACATCATTTGAAGAAATAGGTTGTTATGGATTTAAGTAGCCATGAAATTGATACACTCGAAGTTTTGGAGAGTGATGTGTTATATTTTAGAGTAGGAACCATGAAGGTGGGTAGGGTAAATGGACTTTTTACAAGTGTGATTATTAACATCCTGAACATCGCGCGAACTCATTTTGTGGCAAACAAAAAAATATTATAGAAGCTGGTATTTTATATGGCCTGAGCAGAGGCACCCCGCGTGACGACGCAGGATGTCACCGAGACGGGTGACAAGTGCGGCCAGGTGTCCCGATTAGCATATTTATAATAAAGGGGTAACCCAAATACAAAGGCCATAGTATGACATAGTTTTTGTCGATGGAAATAATCAAGGTTTTACTGAACATTTTTCACAAGACATGCAATTAGCATTTCCGATGACAGTGCAGTGGTATCGTCATAGAAAATACCATAATGCCACCAATAAAATGTGGAATATATGAGCACGTCACATAATTAGAAAGGATGTGACGGCATGCATCAAGTCCCCTGGCCCCAAGCTGCCACCGTCACGCAGTGTGCCTCGCAAATTGTTGCTTACCCTGGCAGTTATGCAACATAAAATTGTCCACGACATTACGCTGCTATAGCAGGGTATATCCTGGGTTGGTATAATAGTTAGGTACAATTAGCTGACGGATACAGCGCGATTTCATCACTTTTCAACACTGGAAGCACCAGTTTCTCGCTGTCAAGCTTATCCGTCATCGTATTATGAGGCTGCTAGTGCCTAAACATCGAATGGATTGTGCCTACATTGAGCTTACGATCCCGCTATAACAGAACCTGTGACCTAAGAAAACCAGTCTTGGTCTATAGTTCATACGAGCTTACACAGGGTATCACATAAAGTACCTCCGTAAATATATAAACAGTGGTAATAAAATAAAAGTTAAATAAACACAGAACCGTAGCGGTACCAACTGTTTCCTGGGAGTTGCATTGTGAAATTGTGATGCGTTGCAATTGTTTCTTCATTGTGACTGCAACAATAGCTACTTGTAATGATACGGCAGTTTCACTTTTGAGGACTGTGCTCGAGTGGATTGTCCCACCACTTATCGTGTGCATTCGTCAAGACAGCATAACTAGTTTAGCAATTAGATATAGCTTGTACTGCGAGGCATTTGCATCTAAGGATTTTTGTGCTTCAAAGGGTCCATTATTTAAACTGTCGATCTCGGCTATATTGCTTACCATGGTACAGTTCGTGCTAATTCCATGACGCGGTCTTTCGGTTCATAGAGCTCTTCCGAGCTTTATAAGATAAGTGAATAGGTCATACTCTGTGTGTGACGCGTGTCAATAAAATCCAGCACTTCTTTAAGTAGGTTGCCTACGTCGAATAGGTACTATTGGGACCTAGTTATTAGGTATTCTGACTATTCGCCATTTAGCGAAATTACAGTTGCTGTGCCCTATCCGGGCTCATGTTGAAATTATACCTATTTATGCTAGGTACCATATGTGTATATCTTTATGACCATAATTATGTGTGTTACATGAATGCAATAAACATTATAAAAATTCTGAATCTTACTTTGCAAATTTTAATTTGGACGAAAGATTTTGTTTAGTTACTACTTACTCATCCTATTTAGAAGCCATTAATCTTATACATAGCTTTATACAAGCAATTCTTGTATACTTATATGTATATATTTATATAATCGGAATCTCGGAAACGGCTCCAAAGATTTTCATTAAATTTAGTATGCAGGGGGTTTCGGGGGCGATAAATCGATCTAGCTAGGTTTCATTTTCCAAAAAACACGATTTACAAAAAAAACCGAGTGAGCTCGGTCATCCAGGTACTTATTTATGTATACATAGTGTAGGTATGTGTACTTATCTAGGTACTCGTATTTCATTGTGTATAAACTGGTGCAGACGTCGAAGTCACCAGAATGTCGCAATACACGCTCAACTACTCATCAATTAATCCGATCAATTAGTTATCTAGTCCACTCTGATAGGTTTCATAGATTATCGTCATAGAACGCCCGCGGGTCGACACACGTACCTATATCCAGTTTTGAAACCAACATTGCCTAGTTGAGTTAGCTAGGCCAAAGTTTGAGGGTGAATTTCTGCATGAAGTTAAGCTAGGAATCCGGCCTCTGGTTATTTTTTGTACAGTAACTTAGTTAGTAGGGGGACAAATGAAAATTTTTAATCCCATCTGTCACCCGAAGGGGACAGAGCAGAGGGACAAGTGGGAATAAATCAGTATGAGCTAGTCTGAGCAGCGCGTTTAAATCTTTTGTATGGAAATGGCCGACACCGGAGCGGGGGCCAACAGGACCAGATAAAGTCGAAGTATTTTATAATATTATTCTTGATAAATCTATACTTAGGCAAATAGGTGGTGAGTAAATAGGCACCTACACTTGTAAGTAAATAACTAATAAATTATATGCTTATGACTAGTGATGCAACAGATATCTGTTTCCGTTTCCGCAACTGCGGAAGTTCCGCATGCTTTTTGACATCCGTTTCTGCTTCTGTTTCCGCATCTTTTTTAACGGAACTAGGAACGGAAGTTAACGATTGCGGGACGGTTGACGGCGCTGGTGCATGGGCGGCAAGGCGCACGTTTGACGGTGAAACGCCCTCGCGCGGACTTTCGTCACTTGTCGCAACTTGTTTGTTTACCTGCGTACTTTTTAGTTCACGTCGGTCGCGCCGCGATGTGAGTGTAAGCGAGTAAGATTTTCTGTTGTTGTTTGTTTTAGTAAGAGCTGGTCTTATAATATGCGACGAAAACCGAACAAATTGTTAGGCAAAAGCGTCCAAACGTCTTTTTAACTTACCTACCATACTTAATTATGAATATTAACTATTAGTTCGCCCCGAACCGAGATATTTCAGGCGCGATGCCAGCGATGCCACAATCCTCAATTTTGTATTCAAGTCCTGATGTTTTTGGACACTCTTTATGTACCTACATAGGTCCTATACAAAAAAATAATACTTATTTGATTATCCTACCTAGATAGGTAGGTACTAGGGCATGTAAACCGATTAACCGATTAACCGAAAAACCGATTAACCGACTGATTTTACGTCGGTTTTTAATCGGTTTTTTCTTGGAAAAAAACCCGGTTTTTCGAGTTTTTTTTAATGAGTAATATATGACAAATTCATTTAAAACTACGCCTTGCAGACTTTATTTGGAACGGTCATAATTGTCCACCTAATTACATACATACATACATACATAAAATCACGCCTGTTTCCCGACGGGGTAGGCAGAGATCACGGATCTCCACTTGCTACGATCCTCTTTTGCTTCATTCACTCTCACTACATTCTTCATACATGCGTCGGTTTAGGGTACTCTGGACCTGGCCTTTCTCTAAAACGTCCCCAATGTGCTCGAGGTACGTACGCCGAGGTCTTCCCCTTCCAACTGTCCTATTCACACTCGCCTTATTCACCTGTTTCGTCAATCTCCTTTCATCCATCCTTTCTACATGCCCAAACCATCTTAGCATACCCTTCTCAATTTTCATCACTACGTCTTCTTTCACTCCACAACATTCTTTTATCACACTATTCTTCACTCTATCATTCAAAGTTAAACCACACAATACTACTTAAAGCTCTCATTTCCACTGCATTTATTCTACTTTGATGCTTCTTCTGCCATACCCAACTTTCACTTCCATACATTAATGTCGGCACTAACACTCCACCATGCACAGCCAGTCGTGCCTTTTTAGAAACGATCCGACTGCTCATAAATCAGTGAAGTGCCCCATTCACACGATTTCCAGCATTCACTCTCCTTTCAATATCATCATCATGTTTCCCATCATTCTTAAACAGCGTACCCAAATATACCTACAAACTCTTTCTTTTGTTCCACTCTTTCTCCTCTGATCATTATTTCACATTCTGTAATGCATTCATCTCTTTCAAAAACTTTCTTCTTACTTACATTTATTTTCATTCCTTTCCTGTCAAATGCTACATGCATGCCTGTTACCATCTCCTGTAACTCCTCTGCCGACGACGCAAGTATTACCTGATCGTGAGCATAGAGAAAACATTTGACGAGTAACTCATTCATTCTTAATCCACAATCACTTTCTTTCATATCTTGTAGCCAACTGTCCATGAATAGATTAAAAAGCCATGGTGACGCTACATATCCCTGTCTAACACCCTTTTAGATGTTAAACCATTAATTATATGACCCATGTATCCTAACGCAAGCCCTAGAACCCTCATAGAGAGATTTCAGAACTCGCACCAGGTTGCTCTTTACCCCATACATCGACAGAGCCGACCACAGTTCATTCCTCATCACTCTGTCATAGGCCTTCTCCAGATCCACGAAAGCGCAATAGACCTTTAGACCTTTGCCAAAAATTTCTCGGCTGTGCATCGCAAGGATAGACTTGATCCGTACATCCCATACCCTTTCGAAATCCTGCTTGTGCATCCCATATCCTCATCAGTTTCTTTCATTCGATCAACACTTTCGCATACAGCTTACCGACGATGCTGAGTAGGCTAATGCCCCTGTAGTTTTCGCAGTCTTGCTGAATTATATTACAAGAAAATGTTTTAAAAATTTGTGTCAGAGGTTTATTAAAATTTTAATTTAATTTAACTTGTTATGGTTTCATTTGAGTAGGAGAGAAAGAGTTTTTAATACTGCCGTATAAAAGAGTGAATTACATTATCTAGATAAGACCTTATCATGTTGTTAAATTTTTTTACTTTATTCGAGTAAGAGTGAGTTAAACATAATTATATTAAAATATTTTAAAATTTATTTGGTGCTTGCTTATTACAATAATTACTTAGTTCATTTTTACTAAAATTTAAGGTTTTATTTTGTCCCGAGACACCTGTATTAAAAAACTGGAAAAATAACCGAATAACCGGTTTTTAACCGGTTATTGAAAAATAAAACTCGAAAACCCGGTTTTTTTAAACAACCCGGTTTTTACACGCCCTAGTAGGTACTTATATCCGTGCTATAAGATGTTACGGTTTTCTTAATTTTCAAAGATTTAAATCGTAAATTTCACTTTTTACGTTATATTTCATAAATTAAACATCCTAGTATAAAAATTATAACCATTTTGGAATGATCAAGTAAAGATCTTTCATTTGATACTACACTCAATTATTATATATCAGCCGTTAGTGTCTCCCTGCTGGGCAAAAAGTTCTTTTCGCTTTGGAACCCTGTGGGTACCTTTACAAACTTTTCACCGATTAAGCTCATATGCTTTCCAGCAAATCTACATAGTAGAATCTCTAGACCTTCCAAATTTCATGCAGATTGGATTAACGGTGCTTTAACAAACAGCCAAATCTAAAATTTCAAAAATAACTCAAATTTCAATGGCAATGTAGAGCACTTGCCGCTGAAATTTTAGTTTTTTTTCATATTATATACACTTCCGTTTCCGCATCCGTTTCCGTTTCCGCTTCCGCTAAAATTTACTTTTGACATCTGCTTCTGTTTCTGCTTCCGCTAAGACACTTCCGTTGCATCACTACTTATGACCATATTCCACATGTTAATCCAAGCATTGTAACTTTATTTTAATGGATTGGACACTTAGTTAGGTACCTACTGCTAATATTATTATAAGTAAGTAATAAAAAGTTATCAAGAGTTAATTTACCTATTGCCTTCCAATAAAATGCGTTGACAGCACAGAAGTAGGTTGCGTAAGCAGTGCGCACGCTATACCCCACTACCCCAGTTAAAACGAAAACCTAGGTAGGTAAGGTAATACGTCACGCACGTGTTTAGTAAAAATCACATAAAAAATAATCTCCAGTTTACTACTCCTAATCCTTATCACATATCAGCGACATATACAGTCTTTCTACCAAATGTTTAAGGTTCAAAATAGTGTACCACTATTACTCGGTATCTGGTACCCCATGCTTTACGTCTTGGAAACAAAGGTGCAAGTCGCACGGTGTAAAATCTAGTTGAACTGGTCTTGGAGGAGTGCTTTTTGTAGAAGCAATGCAACAAGTTATTGAAAAACTAATACTAGAGTACGGGGAAGGCTCGTTTTTGAATTTAGTTTTTTACTTATTTCTTTACCTTGTTGTACCTTATAAAATAAATAAACACTTACTTTTCTTACTCACCGATTCCATTCTAAACTGAGCGTAGTGATGATGCCGTATGCCATTTTCGACCATGGCGCCTAGACTCAATGTTAAAGGAAAAGCTTTGTTGCTGCTATAAGTGAATTATTCCCACTGTTCCCCGCTCTGTCCTCCTGAGGAGGCAGATGAGACTAAAAAGTTCTATTTATTCCCCGTTCCCAACTATTATTAATTGAAAAAGTTATATCTGTGTCCCCCTTCTTATTACAAAGGGAAGGGACATAATAGTGTCTAGATACCTACACCAAATTTTGGAGTCTCTAAGTATTTTACGATTGTCAAGTTTTTTATCAAGACTGAATTGTGTGTAGGTATTCCCAAATCTTATTTTTAGATAAACTAGTCGAAATCAAAATATATTTATTCAAATGAATCACTAGGATCACTTGGAAACGTCTCATATGCTAGGTGACTGTCACCCCAAGGGGACAAAAGGGTTAATACCTACACTGTTTTCAACCTAAATCAGAGTAAAGTCACAAGTAGCTCTATTGTGGAGTCAGGACTATGTTGGATGTTAATAAATTTTATAGAACACAAACTAAGCTCCAGCTGGGTATAACTAACGATCAAAAGCTTGTTAAAAGCCAACCAAGCTTCTTGAATAGCGGCTACGCATAAAGTTAACTAGGTACGTTTAATCACGGCTTAAACATACAAAATAGCACAGTATTATTAGCAAAGCTATCTGATGGCTTCATAACCACGACATAGTAACAAGCAATCTCGGCCGTTGTGCCTACCGCAATAAGCTAAGAGTTATATTCAGCAAGGTAATAAAGACTTGGTACTATAGAGTAGAAAGACAGAACTTGAGTATGAACGATGGCTGATTTTTTTTCAGTGAAAATCGGACCTTTTATATCAAACGTACTATCACGGTCCCTCTTAGTCTAAGAACTTTTTGGTATGAATGGGAAAGTGTTTTTTGGAATATTTATTAATCTTTGTAATGAATTATTGTTTACTTACCTAATTACTTGCTAAAATATCCCGACTTACATTTAGACAGAATTTTACTGCCTAATCTATAAAATATATCGTCGTTTTTATGTAGAGTAGGTATGTCTCTCAGGCACCTCTCATTCTGTTAGGTAAGTAGGTAGGAAGGTACCCAGCTGCTAAATAATCTACACAGCTAGTTTAAGATTATGAAGCAATCTGCAGGTGCCCCTCATACCCTTCATTGGACCATCTCTTGTAAATATCTCCACAGAGTCAGCTCTATACATTAATATTTATTTTCATAGATCAAATTGGGAACGTTTTAGAGAAAGGTCAGGTCAAGAGTACCCTAAACCGACGCGCATGTATGAAGAATGTAAAGAGAGTAAAGGAAGCAAAAGAGGTGGGATTGTAGCAAGTGGAGATCTGATCTCTGCCTACCCCGTCGGGAAACAGGCGTGATTTTATGTATGTATGTTCATAGATACATTTGCTTCCAATTCTGATCGAAAACTTCCATGGCTTCAATGACTTATGTTAAGTAAACACATAATGCAGGAACAGAAATCGAGTTGCAAAAAGAAAACAAGCCTGTATCGAAGTTGTAAGATGTATGTAAGCACGAAAAGAATTAAGTTTCTCTTGGTTCAATGTTTAATGTGTTTGTGGCGTTGATGCAGACGGCCGCAAGCCGAGCCCCGTAATGACAGCCGCCAAGCCATTAGATCTCATTACACCGCAGTCACGTATACGCAGAAATGGATTTGTCTTTGCAAAAATAAATTACAGATTGCAGTACGCCTCACAGAAAATTGGTTTCGAGTGAAGTGAAACAGGATCGAAGGCAGAGGCAGTCCGCTCGGCTGCCCTTGGCGGTTGGTCGTTGACTCGATGCTGCCTGGCCGAGGGATATTGAACATCGAGTGCTCAATCTACTATCTTGTTTATTTGCTGGCACTTATAGGTTGGTATTGGGTGAATGCGGGTTTACCAGGATTGTTTTTCAGAGCTAGGTATTGTGGTCACGTTCTTTTTGCCTTGCACGCTGCACAGTCATGTAAGGGTAGGTTAGTGGTGTGATAAGTGTGTTAAGACCAACTGGTCACGATTTTAGTAACTCGGTAGGTAGGTACTCGTAAAATAGATAGATAAGATTGAATCAGTGTTTTATAAATAGCGATATTCATGAAAATTAACATTTAACCATTTTAACATCGAACAGAATAAAAAACTTCAAAAATCTCTATACATTTTACAATCCAGGTTTTGAAATTTATTGAAAAAACAAAAGAGAACTTGCAGAGAACATAAAACATGATCACAAAATTCGACGTGAAATGTACCTATAAATACCTACCTACCTTATTGTTATGATATTCTACACGCACAAGCAAAAACTATTACATCATCGTTTTGATTCTAGCGAACGTAGGATGTTTTCATGTTTATTGAATCTGTACCTACTCGAGTCAAGACTTCTAGAAACAAATAAGTAATAGAAAGTCAAATTCAAATTCAAATTATTTATTGCATTCATGAGCCATATACAATACACACAGGTAGGTATTGTATACATCTAACATGGGCCCGGGTGGGGCACAGCCAGTCTTCTGATAGAATAGGTTTACAGAACAGAACAAAGTATTTCGGAGCTACGGACCTAAGTACCTATAAAGAAGCTAGGTAACAGAGTTGCGTCAATTTTGAACAAAACACGTGGGCAGTTACAAAGCCGTGGCTAATTACAGCATGAAACTCAAATGGCAGGTAAGTACCTAAAACCTACCAAATGACGAACGGACATGACGTATCATTTACATTGTATGTTTATAAATAGGCAAGTTACATTGATAGTGTGTAGTGTAAGGTACCTACCTACAGATTAACAAATAACATGGTTTATCATGAGTCTGAAAATATTATGATTTTTATCTGAAGTATAAACATTCTCTCTAGTAACAGCAGAAATGTAATTTTAAAATAAGTACCTATTATGTAGGTACCCCTGCCTACCACAGAAATCAGAATAACCAATAATAAGTGAACAGGATTTCTTCATGACTAACTTACCGGCCGCTTCACTGGAGGTAAATTGGAGATCCTCTAACGTTCGCATCGTTGTAAACTTACTATCACCCTGAAACATTGTCCACTTCAATAGTAAGTACTTTCATCATCATCATTGGCCTGTTGACATCTAATAAAGATCGATATAGCACTTTACTTAGGTACATAAAACACACATTTGAGTACCTAACTAATAATGGTACAATATTAAACTAGAATCTTACAATTACACTAGATAAAAAGTCGGATAGCATCTTAGCGAAACGTGCCGTAATAACTCAACATAAAACACCTACAAAATACATGATGCACCCCATAAACGTCAGACACCTCATAAAATTCACTCGCGTAAGTATCTACAACTACAAACTTTAAAACTTACTGTAGCGCACCCATACTAGCTATGTACGAGACTGTGGCAGTTGGAGCATTGACCTCGAGCATTTTTCACACATAAATCTTGCCCCGGTTAGGGTTACCAGATCAGAGGTACGGGGGAAAATCTAAACGCCACAGGCCGAAGCATGTGGGCTGGACCCACCGTGCTAAGTTGGTGCCGTTATGATTTTTATAAGAATTATAATTTGCTTTAGAACATCATTTATAAGCTGTCCAGGCAGCTTTCGGGTTGATTAGGCGCGACTACCAGGCTTCTGCAAGTTTTAATGATGTGCTTTTATACATGGCTGTTGTTTCTAGCCCGAACTATCCCTCCCGAGGCAAAGGACCGAAGTGTCGAGTGGAAGACTCGAATGTTTCAGTCCTTTCGGTCCAACGTAATTGGCTGCCTATCTATACCTACCTATCATATCGTTTTTTTTTATTTTATCAAGCACGGTAACCATGCAATATTTATGTAAGCATATTGAAGGCTTCTGAATATCTTTGAACTTTTAAGCAGATTTGTTGAGCGAGTTTAGTTAAAAAATACAGCTATTGACAACCCTAAGCCCGGTGAGTGTTGTTGAACAAATTACACGAAGTTACCCGACCGAGGGCCGTTATTACAACTAATTGGCGACAATCAACTCTGCTACTGCTTTGTAGCCTCGCAGTTCATGGCACAAATCTTTATTGAAATTGTATTTTATGTGAATGGATATTTCATTAGCAACCTGCTGGACCAACCTATGCATAGGTTGGTACAGCTGTAGCTATGTATTGTGTTCCAATAATTCACAAAAGCACAGACAGAAACTTTTAAAATCTGCAAAAAAGTACGAGTAACTACATAGAACATTTTCTTTACGTTGTTTCCGTACCTACTCATCTTCTTAATTTATTATTTTGTTTTATATTGCACTTCAGTCTTCGCTTCAAGCATAAGTACCTAATCAGTTAGTAGGCAACTTTGAATCCCTAACCCGATCCTAAGTTGGTATAACGTTTTGATTGCAAATCTTTCTTTGAATGGTATAAATTGAATCCATGATCCCATGACCTTCTATTCAATAAGAACGTTATTCCATTCCAAAGTCTTTATTGTTTGTTTCTATGGAAAGCATTAAGAACTGTAGTCGTTTGCAAGCTGAATCATCAGCTGCTTTTCACCCTTCGCCAGTTAAATGGCGGCAAGGGATCCATTCCACCCCATTGCAACATGATTGCAACCTGTTTATCGTTTTAGATCTTTGAATCTAACGTCTTTTCAACCGTCTTCAACGATATGTTTTTTTCATTTATTATTAGGTTAACCTAACAACTGTGGCAGTAAACTATTTTTTTTATTCTACAGAACTTTTCAACGATAAATAGTTTAAATATTACGATTGACGTTGTTAATATTCCGTTTATATTTAAAGTCAGTTTCTAGTTTGGGTAGGTAGGTACAGTAAAAGCTCCTTATTCGCGCTTCCTTCATTCGCGTTTTCACTATTTGGGATTAAAAAATTGCGGCCCCATTCTTTTATTCGCGGCTAAAAATGTCTTTATTCGCGGATCTAATAAGTGCATACATAATAATAAAAGGATTTCTATAGGTATCCAACCCAATATCCTTTGTAAATGCCTCAAATAGACTAATAAAAATTTAAAATAGATCTTATTATAACTTAGTATGTTGTTAAATGATATCGCCGAGGACTTTGCCTTCCTGGCCGCCTTCGCCGCGATCGATGTTTTTGAGAATGTAAACAAACAGAATGAAAGCAACCTTATACGTAACTCAATGTATGAAGTATATTTTTAAATGTTGCTGTTCGATTCTATGGTAAAAGCCGCTTTGCGTGTTTTATTGTTTCGTGTTTAACATTCGTTACAAAAATTATGATCGAGTAACACGTCTCTACAGCTTTTTTTCATAGGAACCTAGGAACGTATCCCCTATAATCCCATATAAATTACCATTCCGTATTCACGGTTTCAGTATTCGCGTAAATTTATGGAACGTAACCCGCTCGAATAAGGAGCTTTTACTGTATATAAATTGATAATAAATATAATCTCAATCTCAGAAACGGCTCCAACGATTTTCATTAATTTTAGTATGTAGAGGGTTTCGGGGGCGATAAATCGATCTAGCTAGGTTTCATTTTCCAAAAAACACGTTTTACCAGAAAAAAACCCGAGCAAAGCTCGGTCATCCAGGTACTTATATTTAAAGGTACGTACCGAATGTACAATCGGCACAATACTTTAATTGATAATATGTGATAAGTAGGTAGTAGGTACATTGAAAGTGTAGGTCCTTAAGTCCTTAATTTTGTAAGTAGGTAGGTACTTTAAGTAATTCGTTGTGTTATTTTGTATTTCTGGAAAACTGGACCGTAAAAAACTGTTATGTTCCAAGAAAGACAAAGAACTTTGAACCCAACAGTTTAATTAGCCTCCCGTCGTGATGTGTGCAGATTTATTAGAATTAAACACCATTTGCTTGGCAAATAACGTTGTGGTCGGCGTCGAGCTAAAGGAAATTTAAATGAAAAAGCTTAGGTACCTAGGTAATAACAGAGATCAATTAACATTTCAGATTGACTTGAATTTTCTTGAGTCTTGCTAAATGAGTGAGAAATCATCGAAATAAAAATATTATCAACATTTTTTTCAATATCCATAAGATTTCTCTTCTCTTGCCATACAAAGACAACTTGAAAAAAAAATCTTTTTGTATAAGATGCGCAAATATTTGTAAAAAGAAATGCAATTAAAATATCAACGTTCACAATAGCAAATAGCAATAGTTGGTAACATGAGAGAATCCCACGCGTTCGTAACGGCTTCTATTCCACATTCATGAATATTCCATCAGTCAGGAAACGCTTCCCCTCGCTCAACCCTTGTTCTAAAACAGGATATTTTATGAGTTCTGCTTTTAGCGCAGGCATTTTCAATATTATACGATGCTTTTTAACCTTTTCGATGTCGGGCTTGTTCTATGAGTTTAAAGTAGGTACATTTGGCTGGTACTATCTTGAATTCTGTAGTTAAATTAACTCTTCCCAAGTATATTGTTTATCTTTGTTCCGTACATTTCATTCTCATTATCTTTGTTCTTTATGTGATATTATGTTCTTTATGAATTGTCTTTAAATTTGTATTGTA
Source organism: Cosmorhoe ocellata (assembly GCA_963675405.1). Lineage (NCBI taxonomy): Eukaryota > Metazoa > Arthropoda > Insecta > Lepidoptera > Geometridae > Cosmorhoe > Cosmorhoe ocellata. Next base: position 8,501,657 of record OY776246.1, on the reverse strand, counting down.
TGTGAGTATTTCAAGACAGATGCTAAATTTTTGTCTGCTGTTGTATTACGGCGAGTCGTTACGAGACGCACTGACAGCTGGTTGCTTGCCTGAAATATAATTTAGTGTTGTGTATCAGCAGCCGATATATTTGCTGCAGTCTCCCACTCTGAAAATGAAACAGGAAGCAGTAAAACAGCGATGCGTCGACAAACGCTAGCAAAAAAGGTGCAAAAGCTCGTTGCGGCTTTGTGTCCGCTACAGTGTGTGAGCATGTGCAGTGCACTAATGCATTAAACAAAGGGAACTCCAGGTCGGTTCCCTCGACCCTCAGGGGTTCGCACGGCCTAACGCGGAAGCGTCATGTTTGCTCGACAAAAAACACCACAAGTCGTGAGCACGCGCATTGCGTACAATCTACACAATAATAACTTTAGACTTCGTTCATGGGAATAACAGATTGACGCATTGAAGTTTATCGCGCTTAGAACCGCGGCAGTTCTCAGGCGAGTCGCTATTTTTGTAGAACCCGTACAAATTATCAGTGTTTGACTATGGCTTGTCTCCTTTTGAGCATTTGCTATTTATGCCTCGTCATACGAGTAATACCTATTTGAGTAGCCTTTGGATGAATGACATCATTGAAGTTATTTAACAACTTCGAGGACGGTATCGGTCATTGTCAAGTCAAGGTTTTATTTTTATCTTATTTTTGCATGTAGGTAAATGGTATGTGGAGTGTTTAGGAATTAGGACAACCTTCCGTTTCCTCAAACGGCTCAAGAAAAACAGCATTCACTGACCGAGCCGTTCTAGCCATTATGAATTCGACCTTTCAAGTCTCAGCTTAATCACAGCTGATCGGTTTAATTATTATGACGTTGGCATGTGTAACTTCACGGTTATGCATTACGAGTATATCACATACCGCAAGCGCTTTATTGCACACAAAAAGCATCAAATTATCCGCTATCTGGTTAAAATTGTAAGAAACAACATAAAAAGCGTCGGTTGAAAAAACGGTGTTACTATTTAGTCGTGACTTAATTAATGTGACCATTTATTTGGTTGCCAAGCGCTGCAGAACGAACAAAATGGAGCTAGTTCCACGAACGTAGTTCTCACTTTTAACAAAACGTCCGCAGGCGAGCAGAACCTTACATAATTATGTTTTTTTTTGAGTTGGCCTTTATTCTTTCTACCTGGCGATTGTGGCGGGTACCTGCCCCACTATATTCAGTACCCGGAACTCTATTAAGCGACTCCACGAGGCATAAAAACATGTAGAACAGTCTGCCAGTTGATGGACAGACCGTAATTTACCCGGGCCGGCTTTTGTGAAATTGCTTTTGTCGGTTTTGAGAAAGCATCGATTTGGGGGACCATTCGGTTGAATGGTCTAGAAACTTTTGGATATTACAGTTGAAAGTGGCAGGCAGTGTCGAAGATTTTAACTTGAGTTGAAAGCTTTTGCTATAGAAGAAATACGATCGTCTGTACACAACCGCAAGATGACATTGGAGCCGCAATTTAAAAGATGAATGTTTATGAAATATCAGCGCTTGGATGGCGGTTTTCACATTACTGAGGTTTTATGCCTTAGCTCATTTTATTGAAGAATAAATTGACTTTCTATATTGGAGTGTTGTCCAAATCCGCTAGGCTGACACTATGTTGATACGTTGATTTAAGATGATACGCTGACTATGCTTAATGACCAGTGCCAAAAGTAGTTAAGTCACATTTTTCACGCTTAGCAACTGTATTTGTGTCAATTTTATATTTTTATTAACATTTAAAAGTCGTCGCGCTGATAACTTGTAAATTCAAGCTCTTAAATGTCTCTAACATAGCTACTTGTCTTGAAGTTTGATTAATGGCTTTAGAGTTTAAGTTATGCAAATTACAAAAGGAATGTAATGCATCATCGAATATTTCAACAAGAATTATAGACTTTGATCGTGGCGAGTATATGAATAGTTTGAGACAGGTATTGATCATTTAAATCAAAATTTTGCTATACCTACGTGCAATTAGGGTGTTATTAAATCGTGGACAATTTGTTAGTTTTTGCGTTCTGTATTACGAACACGCATAGTAAGTTTAAGTTATTATTTAGGTAGTTAGAACTCGAGTTTTCCTGTAACATAATTTGCATGTGAGGTCATAAAGATTCGTTTGGATATATTTTTAGACAACCAAGTTTATTGAATACGGTGTAGGTAGGCAAGTACTTACCTAAAGTTGTATGATATCCGGTGGTAAGCGCTCGTGACTTCATGGCAGTTAGTTACTCGCTACAACAGTAACCTTGACAAATACAGCCGACGTAGAATTGAGATTTGTTCCGAATTAGCATACGGACTGTGCGGTTTTCAATAGCGTCGTTGATCTTCATAAATGCTAAAATTGATTAGCAAACGTCGTCAGGCACAGCTCTGTTCTGTGTTAAGGTGAACCGGAGAAGGGGAGAGGGGACAGGGAAGGTTGTCGGCCCCGTGACGTCACCGCACTGACCACTCCGGGACCGCCACAATGGCCTTTCTCAGAAGGAGCAGATGCGCCTGCGCCGCTATCTGCCGCACCCCGCCCCGCGCCACACCTCACCCGCCCGTGTGCTTAGAAATAACGACTCACAAGTCACAAACCATAGAACCGCCGGCCTCGGAAACCTTGAACCATAAAAAAACTATTCAATACTTCGATGACGAATCAGGCAAAAACTTACTCTTGGAAACGCTAAGCGCGAAGTGTATCTAAACGACATTTGGGGCGTCAGTGGTTCGCCTCCGCCGCAGGTAGACGCCGACCGGGCCTGCAGCCTACCGCACCGTATCATTACGCTAATGACACCCGCGCGCCGCGCCGTAATCACCGGCTCACGAACGCCGCCGTAGAAACTCGCAACTTCCATGGATGAGTGTGGATCTAGTCATGATGAGTAAAACATGCACTAAACCTCCACTCATCGAAAGAAATTGACCTTCCGCCGCCGCCCCTTGGAACCGGAGCACTGCACGCACTGATGTCACGTCCTTACACCGGGTTCGCGACCACGTTGTGATTCAAACTTGTTATAGAATTTATGCGCGCGGTAGAAACGGAGAACACGACCGGCCGGTCCGCCCGCTCACTACGAAATAAACGGTCGAGATTTGAAATCTAGCGACGTAGACGCTGCGCGCGCGGCGCTTGGCGAGAGAGGGGATTAGCGCCGGCCAATGAGAGCGAAGCGCGCGCAAACGTAGCGCGGAGGGGAGACGCCCCGCGCGTCGCAGCGCTCAACTCCGCTCAACGATCTTATCTTTTCTTACGAACGTTATATTATTTCTTTCCTACTCGGGCGTCCGTTCAACCGACGACGCGACGGCGGAAGTGAAATGAACGCGAGCGTAAATGCACATGACGCTGTGCGAAGCGTTCGGTTATCGCACACCTCATGCTTTGCAAATGAGTTGTTATGAATGAGATTTGAATCAGATTTACAAAATAAGAAACTCGAGTTCAACAGAAATGTACTTAAGCTGCAGGTAATTGGTGTTACACAACCAACTCTAATGGTCCAACATCACGTTTATGATTGTAAAGCGTGAAATTGTATGAAAATCGTTTTATGATTTCGAGTAAGTACTTACCAACGTTTACCGCATTGGAAAAGGACAAAGACTTAGTTGAATTGATGCAAACAGTTTTATCATTAGGTAGGGCAACCCAAGTCTTATATATTTTTACTAGCTGTCCCGCCCGCGACTTCGTTCACGTAAAGTATCTAACTGAGCTTCAAACAAATCACACTAATAAAAAAAATCCATACATAACTTTAACACTAACACATTACCCTTTTTACTATTTTGAAATATCCAGAAATAAGTTTCCATTAATTTGGATTTAAAGTATCCAAACCAATATTCAGACCAATCGCACCACCCTTTAAAAAGTACCCATAGAAACATTGACCCCCTCATTTGACCCCCTTTAGAAGGTTATATTGAAAAATCCTGAAACATTATGTGCATTCATTTAGCATTTACAGAACACAAACAAATTTTCAGACCAATCGCACCACCCGTTAAAAATATCCAATACAAACATTGACCCCCTTTTTCAGAGTTATATTGAAAAATCATGAAACACGAAATAAAGTGTCAGACCAATCGCACCACCCGTTAAAAAGTTCCCACACAAACACTGACCCCCCATTTGACCCCTTTTTTAGGGTTTTATTGTAAAATCCTGAAACACGTCCGTTCATTTTGTATTAACAGTACACAAACAAAGTTTCAGACCAATCACATCACCCGTTAAAAAATTCCCATACAAACATTGACCCCACATTTGACCCCCTTTTGAAGGTTATTTTGAAAAATCCTGAAACACTTGTCCATTCATTTTGCATTTACAGTACACAAACAAAGTTTCAAGGCAATCGCACCACCCGTTAAAAAGTTCCCATACAAAAATTGACCCCACATTTGACCCCTTTTTGATAGTTATTTTGAAAAATCCTGAAACACGTGTCCATCCATTTTGCATTTACAGTGCACAAACAAAGTTTCAGGCCAATCGCACCACCCGTTAAAAAGTTCCCATACAAACATTGACCCCACATTTGACCCTTTTTTGAAGGTTATATTGAAAAATCCTAAAACACGTGTCCATTCATTTTGCATTAACAGTGCACAAACAAAGTTTCATGAAAATCGCTCCACGCGTCAAAAAGTTTCACACTAACGTTTTCACCCTTTTTCACCCTCTTAGAGGTGGAATTTCCAAAAATCCCGCCTTAGTGGGTGGTTTTGTTATAAAAGGAAGCCACCTTCCAAATTTCAGCTTTCTACCTTCAGCGGTTTCGGCTCGGCGATGATCAATCAGTCAGTCAGTCAGTCAGGTTAAGCTCTTATATAGATATAGATAGATAATTGGTAGAAAAAACAACCCTTGGAACAGATTTCAAAAATGGAATGGGATTGCTATATAAAAAAACTAAAGTTTAAAAAACTTTAAAAATATAATAATCACACAGACTTCAACTTATATCTAATCCGTGGTTAGAAGACAATAAGAACAAACACAAAGATAAGTCGTTCTCTTATTAGGCAGGTACTTATTTGTATTGAGTAGGTAAACACTCACGTTCTAAACACTTTTGAAAATGTACTAGGTACCATACCAAGTTACACTACCTTAGACAAAGGAATTGTAATTTATTGCTGTAGGTACTTCCATTTTTTTATTTAGCTGATTTTAAAATTATACGCGACTTATCAGATGTTACTATCTCATTAAAACACTGTTGTAAACACTGGAATTCCTTGAAATAAGGACGGTTAAGAACTGGGTGTTAGAAGTTAGATTAGAACTCATGGGTTGTTATTTGCCATGATGATGGTACAGCCAAGATCAGTTAGCTGCATCACTTCTGCGCCGCCGTCGAGCAAGCGATGCGCGGCGCCCGCCAGCTTTTCGCTTATGGAACACTTTTGTTTGTTAGTGAGATGACCAGCTGATACTACTATGGCGCTCAGTTGCTCAAGGAGTTGAGAGGCTGAATAAGCGTCCATGAGGAACCTGCAAACCAACATGTGCTATAGTGCATTATATACTTAGTACCTGGGTGACCGAGCTTTGCTCGTTTTTTTGGGGTAAACGACGTTTTCTAAAAATGAAACCTAGCTGGATCAATTTATCGCCCCTGAAACTCCCCTGCATATTAAATTTCATGAATATCGTTGGACCCGTTTCCAAGATTCAGATAAGGTATATATATGTATATACAAGAATTACTCGTTTAATGTTATAAGATATACACTATAATATTTCGTCTCCATTAATTTCCCAAGAGACGTAAGTAGACATTTTATTTACGTTTTACAATCGATACGCCTAAGTAGCAAAACGTCTAATGACAATGAGAATTCGACGATTTGCTCATTGGGACTCTTGCTACATAGACGTATTGGACGTTTTCCTACTTAGTCGTGTCAATCGTAAAGCATATTTACCACGGTAGGTTAGGCTATGGTATATAACAGTGTTATTTATCACTAGTGGAAGTCCCCGCGACTTTGTTCGTGTAACGTTTTTGATAAATATCGATAATTTTGGTTGTGTACTTCAACCAAGAAAGAAACTCTTTTAAGTTTCAGCTCTATCTTTAGGACTTTTGGTTTAAATGCGTTGATTATGTCAATATCGGTCATTAACATAAGTTTCAAATATGTATTTTTATAATAACTTCTAATAACTAAGATCTGCGATTCAAGGACCTTTGGAATATCCAAAGCTCCGTTGCCCTCCGTATCCCTGCCGACCGTTGCTAAGAAAAATAATAATTTGAAAAGACGCCACCCCACAACTTCAAGCCCTTATTCTTATTATTCAACAGTATTGAAGGGACGCACATTTGCAGGTGTCAATTTCTTTGTAAATTCGGCCGGGCGAGCTTAGTTATGCATTGTCCAAGGGTGGGTAAAGGGATTATTATTACGTGAGACTGCCAACTGACGTCACAAATATGCAACTAAAACCTCATTTGGGTATAACTATGTATATTATATCGATGATATACGTACGTTAAAGTTCTTATACAAGGTGTGTGTGCCAGTTGGAGTTATTTCAGGAACAATAGGTACCTAATAGTGTATAGAGATTAGAATTGGAGATGTGCAGTGCACGAAAGGGGCCTTTGAGGCACGCTTTATACCGTCTTTATAGTTACTTTCAACTTCAATCTTATATAACTACACTTGCGTGCAAAAAAATAGACCCACCCCACATAGTAAGTTTTTTCTTTTAGTAAATAACTAGCTTTCCCGACGAACTTTGTACCGCCTTGATAGTGACTTGTATTCTCTTTGACGTTTTATGTCACGTCACACGGGAACGCGGTTCAACGGGATAAAAAATAGGTATCCTATGTCCGGCTCCTGGTTCTAAGCTACCTCCCCACCAATTTTCAGCCAAATCGGTTCAGCCGTTCTTGAGTTATAAATAGTGTAACTAACACGACTTTCTTTTATATACATTTATTATTTATAGAAAATCGATTCTAATAGTAAGTTTCAGTTTTTTATTTTTCTTTTAAGTGACAATCTTTCCAGTCCCCGCGCACCGCTATCCTTGTAACTTGCTGTGAGCAAGAACTGGAGAGAAGAGTGACATGTCTGCCTATCGTATTTTACAGAGCAGTTGCAGTTTTTTGTCTCTGCAGTCTATAAAATTAAATAAATAAGGAAAACACTTACTTTTCAACAAATTCCTCCAGTTCACTGTAGTTCTTTACATTCAAATATTGATTGACCAGCACATCAGGAACTAACCCCGTCACCTTAACAAAATATACAAGTTTTAATAGCCTAGCTGTTATAAAATTATAACCTTTATTATTACAAAATAAATGATTGATTCTTTATTATTACACTGAATCCTACTAATATTATAAACGCGATAGTTTGTATGGATGTATGGATGTTTGTTACTCTTTCACGCTGAAACGGCTGAACGGATCTGGATGAAATTTTAACAACATTTTATCCCGGAAAAATGTACGGTTCCCGCGAGATGGATTTGTTTTTGTTTTTCAAAGTGCCACGCGGGCGAACCCGTGGGCGGAAGCTAGTTTGATAATATATTATGCTGTTGGTGTTGCTTTTAAAAATAAGTAAAGGTAAGCATGTTTTCATCAAAATATGTGAAGGAGTTCATAACATTTCGTTTCAAATAAGAAAAAAAAAATATTATGTACAGAGTCCAGATACTTACTTTCTGCAATTCTCAATCCTAGAAAAAATACTTAGGGCAGCTGTGCCTACTGCCTACCTCAATGAGCCCATCAGCAGTTATCTTTCCCAGTAGTCTTTGGCAGCATTGCAAGGCAGTGAGTGCACGACGTAGATCCCCCTCACATGTGTCTACAGCTTGGTGCAGGACATCCCCTTCTCCAACATCCACACCTTCAGCAACGCAAATCTCACGTAATCTGATAACAAGGTTTTAGTGATAAAAAATACATGTAACAATCACATATACTTCGCTCAACGAATCTAGGCATTCGTGAAGTTAGCCGCAAGAGCTGCGCAGTATCGTTTTCGGGAGCAATTGGAGGTATGAGGAGGGGGGAAGGAACTGTACATGCGCAAACTCGTACCTGTGGCTAATTTTACGAATGCTTAGATCCGTTGGATGACCTATACATTACTAAAAATTCCCATGTTGCAAGTGTCAGAAACTAAGTGCTTGGTTTTACAACATTTAGATTCAGATTTATATGTTTTGGAGAGAAAAACCATATTGTGGTATGGGCATGTTATGAGAGATGAATGTCATGAGAAGAATGTTAGGTATAAATGTATAGATTAATTAATGTCAGGATAAAGGGGTAGAGGTAAGCCTAAGAAAAAATGGTTGGACTGTGTGAAAGATGATATGAGTAAGAAAGGAGTGAGTACTGAGATGGCGGATGATAGAGAGAATTGGAAGAAAATGTGTTGTGCTGACCCCACATAGTGTGGAAAAAGGGCAGGAAGAAGAAGAAGGAGAGAAAAACCATAGTTTTGCAGTAGCAGAGCTAACCATCAACTACAACATAGACAATCAAAGTATGCATTTTTTATTGGCTGAGTTAGGTAGAATTCTCTAAGCTATTATTGTCTCACCTCTTGATAACATTGTCCCTTGAAAGTGGTTTGAATCTGAACTTGGAGCATCGACTTGTTATTGGTGGTATGATCCGAGACACATAGTTGCAAATGAGACAGAATCTTGTGGTGCGTGTCTCTCGCTCCATGGTGCGGCGCAAAGCTGCTTGGGCTGCTGTGGTCATTGAATCTGCTTCGTCCAGGATTACTAGCTTGTAAGGAGGACATGGTCTTCCACTACGAAAATAAACATGAAAATGAGGAATCAGTTTTGGAAATTTTTTTTAGGCCAGACAATAAGCTGGCAATCTATAGTAGATAGTAAGGAGGCAGGTAGGACCATACTTTTTTATGTAAAACCATTAATGCCTAGATTTGATTTAGATAAAAATTTACTTACTCAGGCCTTGTACTGCTGGCAGTAAGCTGTGCAAACGTCTTCACCTTATCTCTGATCACTTGGATGCCTCTCTCGTCTGAGGCGTTTAGTTCTAGCACTCGATCTCGAGTAATATCTCCAAATAACTGCCTCGCAGCAGCTAGAATGGCACTGGTCTTACCGGTGCCGGGCGGCCCGTAGAACAACAGATGAGGCAAGTCTCCGCCAGATAAACACTCCCTCAATACTTGCACTACTTCACCCTGATCTACTATATCATCAATAGTCTTCGGCCGACTAAAAGCAAACAATTTGTTTGTTAAATTTCCTAGAACCCACAGCACAAACTATGGTAGAATGCCTTGCGGGTTGCGGCTTACACTTACTATTTTTCCACCCATGGTGCTGGTGGTTTCTTCTTAGTTGACGGTTTTACACCGGATGCTGAAGGTTTATCAGCAGATATTTTACCAGTTTTCAAGAAAGCCTGCATAACTTTGAAAAATTAATGAAATTATCTATTATATAAAATCAAAAATAAAACGGAAAAAGCGCGCGCGATTTACACTAAAAAATCTTTTTCTTCTTCTTCTTGAATTATGGCATCTGTCTCATACCCCTTCAACAGATGTGCACAATGTGATAGCGGACACGAAAAGTCCGCGCCACAGACGAAGGGTTATAGAACAATTTTGCCAGTGTCAAGTGTATTTATTATAAGTATTGTCAACGTCACAGAGTCATAGTCTAGTTGCCAAGTCAAGACAAAAGATGGCTGTTTTGTTCAAAATTCTCGGGATTTCCTCCGATGAAATTTGAAGGAACTATTCACTTAAATTCACATATTTTACACTCGCGTCAAGAACCCGGGCTTTATTGGCAAAATAACCACCAAAATTACGCAATAAAAATCAAAATAACACGAGAAAAAATATAAAAACCAGAGCGACGTAGTTGTCAGTCAAATGCACATACAAAAATCATACAATTCTTTCTGACTTAACTGACACTGACTGTGACTGTGAGACAAATAACAACATTGACATTCATTGATACAACGCGTCATGGTATTATTGCTGCAGTCACTGTCAAAGGTTGATTTGTGTTCGAATTTTCTGCGATGTAGTCGACTATCGACTTTGTCGTCTTTAGTTTTTAAAATAATATATTCTCTCTCTCTCGTATTTTTTGTCGGTTGTTTTTCGATAAAACGACCCATAGAATCTAATTTGACTGACTCTGTGACGTACTGTAAAAAATATTATGAGCTGACAGTGACACTGGCAAAAATGAACTATAGGAGACAGATAACTTACATTAAAACTAAACAAAAACAAAGCAATAAAAAAACCTCTCGGCGCGGGCGCCGCACTGTTTGATTTTCCTTGACTGAATTTCTATAAAGAAAATTATCGAGAACCTACAATGAGCACTCGATCGCAGAATAAGTCAAAAAAGAAAGCAGAGTGCACAATCCAAATACCAAGTAAACGAGTAGAGAACTCTTGGATTTTGCTAGCAAAAGGTTTGTTTACACAAACTCTAACAGTGCATATTACAATAAATTTGTCGTCTTACAATGTACCTATGTATTATTATCTAAATAAATGTGACTACGATTTTTCCAACAGATTCTTTGCTTAACAACAGTATCTTCAGTATCATTAGTCTTCCACATCCAGCTCACGGAAAACTGGCTAAATATTGTTTGGATGATGTCCATAAAAAGGTGTTTGAAGTTATTACCTTCAATGAACCTCACCGATCGTGGTTCATTGGGGAAACTGTGAAATCAGATGGAAGTATTCAAATGATGACTCCAGTGAACCTTATATTTTTAGGTTAGTGCAGGTATGGGTGCAGGTACTTATCTATATTGTTGATGGTTAATTAACTTTTCCATTAATTAATTATTCCTTTCATCACACTGGTTGGAAAAAAAATATGACATGGTAATACGAAATACCTACTAGCCCTTTGTATAATATTTTATGCTATGCCATACCATTGGGGTATAGAAAAGACAGATTTTTCTTCACAAAAATTGATTAATGTTGACTTTATGGATTTAAATGTGTAACATGTAATAAGCATACATACATACATACATAAAATCACGCCTGTTCCCCGACGGGGTAGGCAGAGACCATGGATCTCCACTTGCTACGATCCTAACATACATTTTTTGCTTCATTCACTCTCATTACATTCTTCATACATGCGCGTCGGTTTATGGTACTCTGGACCTGGCCTTTCTCTAGTACGTCCCCAATTTGATCAAGGTACGTACGCCGAGGTCTTCCCCTTCCAACTGTCCCATTCACACATGTAATAAGCTTCTGTAATTTTAAAATAATTAAGCCTGTAAATTCTTTATATAATTCTTTGGCAAAACTGACAAGCATCTCCCACCAGGGCTCTGTTTTTGTGGGGTCATTTTTTATCTTAAGGAATACTTCCATGTATTGTCCGTTCACTGGTGGCAGGTATTTGTTTTTACAGTGTTACCAAGACTGAAAGAGCAGTGCAGTAATAGAGCAATACCTCTTGAAGATTTAATGTCAGAAAAAGGGTTTGACAAACTATTGCATTTTATTGATAATCTGGACCAAGTTGCAGATTTGAAGGTGATTTCACATTAATATAACTAACTAGCTTCCGCCGGCATGGTACCTTGAAAAACAAAAACAAATCTATCCACAGGATATTTTCCAGAATAAAAAGTAGCTTAAGTGTTATTCCAAACTATAATCTATACTTGTGCCAAATTTCATCCAGATCCGTTCAGCCGTTTCAGTGAGAAAGAGTAACAAACACATCCAGACATCCATACATTCTTACAAACTTTCGCGTTTATAATATTAGTAGGATACAATATTGTTTGTGATTTATACTACAACATTGTCTAAAAATTTGGTAAACAAAGAGAACATTATCTAAGAACATTATTTTCTGGAATAAAAAGTAGCTTAAGTGTTATTCCAAAGTATAATCTACATATATCTGTGCCAAATTTCATCCAGATCCGTTCAGCCGTTTCAGTGTGAAAGAGTAACAAACATACATCCAGACATCCATACATCCATACATTCTTACAAACTTTCGCGTTTATAATACAATATTGTCTGTGATTTATACTACAATATTGACTAAAAATTTGGTAAACAAACAGAACATTATCTAATAACATTATAATTTATAATGTTAATTGCTTGTTAATAAATGTTATTGTATTTTTTAGGGACCAGCAGATATGAAAGCCTATAAATATAATGAAGAAAAAACCTTGTCATGGCTTATGGAGAGAGTGAAGAGAGTAGCAAAGGTTCTCCAAGCTAAAAACATTCATGTCACTTCAGGTGCTGTTTCTGCGACCTTTATCACAAGCAACATTAACAATGGAACTATAGATGAAGGTAAAAAAACAAGCTCTTTTAATAAAATACGTAATTATCATAATTTAAAAATTAATAAGTTTGACATAAATTATATTATGTACTTTTAAACTTACGCGATCTGAACACATTATTATTTGGTATTTATCGCGTTAATATAAGGTAATTTAAACGCGATAAATACCCGTCTAATACTAGTAATAATAAATTATATTGATAACTCCCAGGGGCATTACCACAAGTTTTCAAGCAATATCAAAGTAATGTAACTTTGACATTTCGCACCATGACTACATATTTAGTATAAAACAAAGCCCTCCACCGGTCTGTCTGTTTGTTATAAACTCAAAAACTACTGAACCAATTTTCATGCTGCTATCACCAATGGATAGAGTAGTTCTCGAGGAAGGTTTTAGTATAAATTTGTCAAGTTTCTAAGTTGAGATAACAAACATCCACACAAGCAAAGATGCGGGCATCAGCTATTGACCTATAAAAAATGTAATAAAGCTGTGTTGTGAATTGAATGTGACGTTTCTGGAACATTATGGTCTGTAAGAGCTTGTGGTAAGCCCCCAAGGCCTTGCCAGAACTAGCTTTATCTTGTTTATAGAAGTAATATTAATATTTTTCTATTAATGTTTCAGAATTTTACCTAAAGTATGCTTTTGGCATCATATCGGAATATCTCCAAGAGGATTTGTTAAACAAGTTGGAGGAAAAGTTTAATTTCAAACCAGAATTAGTAGAGTCTGTTGGGAACAAACGGAAATCTGAGATAGATTTGAATGATAAAATTAAAAAAATAAAATCTAACACATCACTAGATGAAAATTGTATTATGGAATTGGAACACAAAACACCTGAAATAAAACAGTCTAAACCTCTTACTGCTAAAGAGAAGGCTAGACAAAAAGCAGCAAGTGGGACCAAAACTATTTCATCTTTTTTTACTAAAAAATAAGACTGATTTGCTTGTTTAGATATTGTAAGCATCAAGATGAGTATTAATAAATAGTTACCTGTACATGTATATATTGTTATTTTTTTGTTTGCAATATTATTGAGTCCAGTAAAATATTCACTCAAATACATATGTATCTTAAATTTAAATGTCATTGACAAGTTTGTGAGATAAATTAACTGCACATGAAAAGAGCCTATTATTATGCAAAGAGAGGAGTATACCCAGCAGTGGGTGAAGTCGGGCTGCGGATGATGATGATGATGAGAGCCTCTGAAGCGTAAGTACCTACTTTAATCCTTTCACCACACTGGTCTTTACCAGTTTAACTAGTGACATGAATCAGTTCAAATTCAAATTCAGTTCAGTTAATGATAAAAAGAATAACCATAGCTGTACAACCAAAATATTGAGTAGGTAGGTATATATCTACCACCATGATTTTTTTATAGTAGGTACAGTAGGTATAGTAGGTACGAGTGTAGGTATAGTAAATATCCCTACTCTATTTAAAAAAAATGCTAAATAAATGCCAATTCTCAGTATTATTTTGAATACTTTTATACTGCTACCTACAGTAATCTTGGTAGTATTTTTCATGAACCCTGAAGCTCCGTACTCATACGGTTTTGCTCGATCGAGCTATCATGTTCGAGCCTCAATTTGATGCGGATTACTACTAGATGCGAGCCTTCGAGCCGTGAGTTTTGCGATGCACACGTTAATTTTTACTCGTTTTAGAGTAAAACTATCGAGTAATAAGTAATAACGAATGTGAGTACGGACACTAATTCGCGGTATGGTTGTAAAAAATAATAGAATAAAAGGGAATTATGCCTTTTTCTTATTCGCCTAAAGACTTCTTGGCTATAGACACTGAGGAGTGGGCAACACTGGCTGGTCGCCATCCATAGATAATTCACCTTCGCCATTTCCAAACGTAGAGGAGTAGGTAGCCGCTCCGCTTGATTTACTCGTTCGGTTCGACGTTCGTTTCGTTGGGACTTTTGGTTGTCTTGTGGGATTACGGACATTTTTTATCAATTTTAGTGAATTTTGGACCACTCAGACTCAGTGTAGTGAAACACATGTGATTATTTTTATGTAATTGTGAGAAAAGACTGCTCTAAAGTGCTCAATAATAACAAATCGCGGCCAATGTCAGCAGGCGTGTCAGACCAGGTATTTCTCATTTTATGTCTCTCTTCCTTGTTTAGTATATTTATCTGTTAAAAATACGTTTATATACGTGTATTAATGTGGTTTTTATCTTGTTTCATGTGATTCGGGTGTATAGCGGATGAAAGGGCAAGGGAACCAAGGTATAGAGGAAATCTATGACGTAGCCAAGTGTTTTCTCTGAATAACAGTTTGTACCGGTCGGCTTCTCGGTCGCCGCTTATCTGTGACTACCACTATGATTAGTGCTACATAGTCTCTAACTTTCACTTCTCCATTCATTTCACATGTTTGAATATACAAACAGAATGTTTCATGTTGCCAGCAAGTCCTTTTTGAGCCTACGCTAATAGTGTGGGCGGTTGAAAGATCCAGCCTACTTATTTATAGAATAGATGTGACACCCACACATTAATCAATACCTACCCTCTCAGTAGGTACTCATAAGTACTCTAAATATGATACTAAAGATTGTCATTAAAAAATTTACATTTATAAATTATATAAGTACCACAACACTAGTTTCACCTGTTTCAGTGACAAATGCACCAAAAGATCAACATTTAGAGAGCGGAGGTGACGAGTTACAAGAAGTGTCATGGCGTCACCAGCAGCAACCTTCTTATGCCCCACCCAATACAACAGCGGCCGATCCCTACAGTGCAGCAGGTCCGTACATTGCTTTGGTTTTAGACGAGTTACAAACTTCTGCAGTGAATATAATACAATTTTTCCAATGCTGTATGTTTCTTAGCAAAAAAATTGTCTTTCTAAACAATTGTTTCCCAATTTGAGTTTCCTAAATTAAAGTCTTGCACAAACAATCTTATTTTCATTCAGGCTTATCATCAATTTAATAAAAAAACATTAAAATTTAAAAAAATCTAAATAATGTTTATTTTCTTTGTTTTGCTTTAATTTTCAATATTAAGTTTTTTGGTACTTTCAATTTGTAATAAGCCTAAATGTAATAATTAAGGGTATTCAAGCAATTGGGCCTAAGTCTGTAATTTATCTAGATACCATTTTAGTTAGAACATTTGCATGGAATTGAACAGGCATGGGGAAATAATTTATGTTGTTTCAAAAGCAGTATTCTTTCAGTTTTATATGTAAGCTAAATCCATGGCTCAAGAATTTATCTGAATCAACAAGTGTCTCATATTAACAATGAAGCAAGCAAATAGTTTGTTGATTGGCTGTTTCAAATCAAAAGATCAGATTACATTATGATGCATTCAGAGTGTTTTGCTGACTATTAAACTATGTAGGTACTCTTGTTGTCTTTGATTAAAAACATTTGAGGTTCAATAAAAAAATAAAAACTGAAAACATTTTTATCTGGTTATATATATTTTGTATGATATATATACATAATGTGCATTAATAAATATGCTTAAACTTCATTAGTTTATTTACCTATAATATAAATAGAGCAAATGAGATGTCTCATTTTGGGCTAAACATTGTATTATAAATGTGTTGCAGGCAGATTGTGATTTGTTCCAAGTACTAGAGTTTCTTCTACTAGTGCCAGTGTACAAAATCTTGTACAATCCAACTGTGACATATAAAAGAATTTGTCGAAAATTGTGTTTTAAAGCTTCAAATATGAATACAATATTTGCAGATAGTATGTAGCGCAGTGGTATCTTCTAGAAAACTAGCTATTCTATTACTCCTTAAAATGTACCATCTTTTGCATCTTGTTGGATCATTTTCTCTTGTTCTATCAGCCAATATTGGTATTATCAAGTACAATACCTAGCCCAAATCCTTAAGAAAAATGGGATATCTCCTTTGAGGAAATTATTTTCCGTCGTTTCAGGTTATTACAGTACTACACCACTTCCTTATCAAGCTTTTGGAGTCGGGGATGGGACATGGTCCACCAATGGAACAGACCCGATGCCTTTCCTCGGAGGATACAATCCTCACGATTCTTATGGAGTTGAGGGTAGATAGTACATTTAATTCAGTGACAAGAGAAAAGATGTTACATTTTATTCATGAATCATACATAACGGTGTGCATACCATTACTTATTACTAACTTAGTACATACATAATATGTATATGTGTATTAGTATTTGAACCTTTAATTCAAGATGTCATGTTGTTCTTCTATAACCATACAATTTTATGACTGCTCTGCTCAGTGTGAAGGAATATGGTCAATAGCAAATTTTGATAGAATGATCAATGATGGTTCTTCTTTGTCGGTGATTTCGTTTCTTATGGTGTTACAGGCCTTCTTACCTAAAGCGTTGCTTAGTAGTGGTCATACTTGCGTGAGGCAGCATGCAGCGCACTTTACTATGCACACATGTCACTTCATTATGTCATACATTTAAGAAATGTCTCTACAACTCTAATCCTATGCTATATTTTGATGAGTATTTTTCGTCTTTGCTAGTGATGTTTTTTTAGTAAATACTAATATTGTACAAGAAACTGTTCACATACAATAGAAAGATTTATTTGAGCACATTAAACTTGTGCTTCACTGTGATTATGCAGTTAAAAATGAACGAATTCAGTGAATTTTGCGTTTCCTCAACAACATACTTGTAACACCTCCTTTTCATCCCCTTGGGTTTTTATCGAGATAAAAAAAGTTCATCCAAGTCCGATTAACCATTACAGGGATTATATGTAGATGAAGACAATCTTGCATACATATTTTCGCTTTTGTAATTATTAGTAGGATATACTATCGCGGCTATGTTGCCACATCCTTTGTGCGTATGAAAGAGATGAGCAAGTGGTTACAATGTCGCACTCTCGTATGTACCGCATGCTGCATACGAGTATCACACACGACATGATTAGGTGAACACTACAATAGGTACTAAAGACGCACTTTGTTATCGATTCGAATGTGTTGTTTCCAGGAGTTTTTGGACCGACGACGACGCCGTTCTCTACCGCTGCGTTTGGGCAGCCGGCGTCATCTTTTAACTATTTCCACGGCAACGGCGACTACTCGACCTGGGGCCAGCTAGGGCGTGCCAAGCCCTACGATGAGTACTACAGGAGCGATGCGTACGTGCCGGATGTCAAGGGCGCGGAGGCTGGCGTGCAGGCGTTGTCGCTCGGCGACCACAAGGCGGAGAGGGAGCGCGCCGAGCTCAGGGACGCGTCCGCTTCGCAGCCCAAAAAGATGACGTGGGCCTCTATCGCTAGCCAGCCGGCTAAGCCGGCGCCTGCCTCGCAGACCACCGTGCTGAAGAAGAAGGGCCCCGGCATGCCACCGCCGCCCATCGTGCCCGGCAAGCACAACATGGACATCGGTGCGTGGGACGCCGGCGCCGCCAAGAGCGCGCCCGTCGCCAGCGCTCCGCCGCTGCCGCTGCAGCCGCCAGCGCCTGCCCCCCTGCCGCCGCCTGCGCCCGCGCCCGCCCCGCCGCCGCCGCAGCAGCACCACGCGCCGCCGGCGTGGACGCACGCGCCGCGCGTTCAGCCTCAACCCACGCCCGCTCCGCCGCCGCCGATGCCGTTGCCGCAGGTTCCGCCGCACCCGCTGCTCAACGAGCTGCACGTGAAGAACGAGTACAACCCCACGGACTTCGATTTGACCGCGCCGCTCGCTCGGTTCTTCGTGATCAAATCGTACTCCGAGGATGACATCCACCGCAGTATCAAGTACGAGATATGGTGCAGCACCGAGCACGGCAACAAGCGGCTCGACTCTGCGTTCCGCGAGCGCGAGCGCGAGGGCGGCTCGGTGTATCTGCTGTTCTCGGTGAATGGAAGCGGACACTTCTGCGGAATGGCGCGCATGATGAGCCCTGTCGATTACAACTCTAGCTCCGGGGTGTGGCTGCAAGACAAATGGAAGGGACAGTTCCGCGTGCGGTGGATCTACGTCAAGGACGTGCCGAACGTGCAGTTACGTCATATCAAATTAGAGAATAACGAGAACAAGCCGGTGACGAACTCCCGCGACACGCAGGAGGTGCCGCACCCCAAGGGGCTGCAGGTGCTTCGGATCATGCACTGCTACTGCCACACCACGTCCATATTCGACGACTTCACTCATTACGAACGTCGTCAGGAGGAGGAGGACTCGCGTAAGGTTCCGCTGCCGGAGCCGGTGCGCGAGGAGCCCGAGCAAGGCGGCCGCCACTACCGCAGCAACAACAACTATCGCGATCAGAGGGATTCGCGTGACAACCGCGACAATCGTGACAGTCGTGACAATCGCGATCATCGCGACTCTCGCGACCATCGCGACCAGCGTGACAACCGCGATCAGCGCGACAACCGCGATCAGCGCGACAACCGCGACCATCGCGACAATCGTGATCATCATCGCGACAATCGCGATCATCGCGACAACCGCGACCATCATCGCGACGATCGCGACTCGCGCGATAATCGCGATCACGGCTATCGTGATCGCGAATCCAACTTTAGACCCCATCATAATAAGGTTTGTTACTTATTAAAATATTTTAGAAACTTAGTCGTAATACTGAAATTTAATTGTTTCCTTGTTAATTTGCAGGATCGCGACGGTTCTCGTGGGCGAGGACGCGGACGTAATTAATGGTGATTTGTGCGAGAACAAAGCAAGGACTGGCTTCTCCCCATAGACAACTAGTAGTCGACTAATTGGTTCCGCACCGCAGCAGTACGTTTGTGGCGTACGAACTCTACGGAGGAATGGTATTCCTTCCATATCGTGACCTGTGCATGTTGCGTTTCAACCTGAACAATTAATGTAACAGGGAGTAAGATTGTTTTAAACAGTGCATAGATAAAAAAAAACTATCAACAAATTAAATGTGCTATTAATATTTCGTACTGAAAAACTTTTAACGAACATACGCCTAGTGAACAGAACATTAACTAAATACCGTCTGTCGTCGTGAGTGAAACGGCGACGAGTGGGATTGTGGACTTTGTTTCAAATTTGTGGACTAAAAATATAGTAATTTTTATATAACTAGGAAATTCTGTGGTGTGAGGAGTTGCTCCTTTTTAACTAGGGACATGTGATGTTAGTTATGAAATCAATGTACACTGACTGAGTGTAGTGATGGAATAATACTGCATCATTCGTGTCACGATAAAATGTTTATATCAGTGATGAATACTTTTTTATTACAGAATTGTAATCATATGAGGTGTGGACATTTTGTATACTTTTTTTAATATCAATTTATATTATGACTGTTATTGTGAGTTCTCTCGTGGCATTGACTTTTGTTTCACTTGGTCCCCTCCATTAATTTCATACTCTATTCCATCTGAAACTTTCATCATGTTGGGGTGAGTTAGTTCTAAATTATGACTAACGTAATGTACTTATGTGCATTATTAAAGAGATAAATGTTAGCTATTTCAAGTTTTTTTTCTGTGAATATTTTTTTGAATTAATATGAAAATTTACCCTACACATTATTGTACCCATTCAATTCATATCAATGTAATTTGGTGTTCAAGTCATTTTAAAGCCAAAACTTCTGAATTTTGGTAGATAGATAGGTATAATGGAATATTCATGATTGGTTTTTAACAGTGTATGTATTGTAACTTTAAGTGTAACATCATTGTGACGAGAGATATTTGACTCTGACAGAGAATGTTTTCATTTTATTCTTACCAGCGTTATATTTGTATGCATGTATTGTTATTGTATATCCCCACCTTAGTTTTAAAGTGCCTTCATCATTTTAAAATAAATCTATCATGAAATCAGTTCTTATTTTATGTCTCATAGTGAAATAGTGTTAGTGCCAGCCACATTTTTGGTATTTTTTTAGAATAGAGACAATACCAAGTAGAAGGCTTTAGTATGTTTTATAAACTTATGTTTACTTACTATTACTTACTTAATTTGCTCATAAAACAAAAAAAAGTGTGTCCCTTGATTTATAGATGTGTTCTTTTAAATATTGTTTAAATACTAGGTACATACATACAATTATATAAAACTTGATATTGAATTAAAAGCCTGTCATAGGAGCATTTAACAGTATTTTACAATATTTCAACAACCTTTCCATATCCAACCAAATGATACCTGTTAATCAACTCAAGAGTAGGTAGTAGAAACAATATCTAGGTACTTACGTAAGTACCTAATAATGGTAGGTACCTACCTATGTATGGAAGCAACGAGCTACAATGAAATTTATAGAATCAAATCTTAAACGTAACAAATAATATAACTTCACTCTACTAGTAGAGCCAAGCGGTAGCGGTAGTACCAAAGGGAAGTAGTGAATTTTGTCGACCTAATAGACCATGTTTTTTTTTATTTTGGTCGCTATACCTACCTACTTACGAGTTAGGTACTTCTACCATTCAACATAGACCTATTTCACAACACAACCAGGAGTATCGACAGTAGGCTTTAGAACTTATTCTATCGGTTCCGATACAAAAGAGATAAGATCGAGCGCACAGTTCAGAGATAACCTACTTAAGCTAGTTGGTTGTACCTGAGGTTGTACGAGTTGTCCCTACAACCCCTTCGCTTAGATCCACAAATAAACGAGAAACCTGGAACGATATTTTATGTACGACATGGGGCTGTGCCACGCGCGCCACAGGGTGCGAGCGGAGCGAAAATGGTAGAATGCCTTTACTGCTCGTTGCTAAACTTTTGACATAACTAGACTTACAGCGGCAGTCAGTGTCAGTTGTCTTACTGTTAGTTTTTGTTAGTTTTCTTTGCATTTGATTGTACCTATTTTTCTTGTGAAAATGGAAGGAAGTTCTGTTTTTCGCGAATTCCAACATCTTTCAGTGAACAAATTATGGAATAAAATACTTTTGTGTCACAAGAATTCGCCGGTGAATAATTACTATGTGTAATTAATGGTTGATAATGTTTGTTTTCATCCATTCGCCAAACAGATGTCAGAGTTGCGCGCGATAGCCGCTCTCTGGCGGACTTGTTCTGGGGCAAACGCGCTCGCAGCGCAGCGCAGTTTAACGCTCGGTACGGTCTCCGAAGGTAGTACACGTCCTTCCTCGTATTGTAGTTTAATTTCGATACGTAAGACGAAGTGGCCTAATGTTAGCGTGTAGCATTACGAAAATAATGATTGAACTCTATCAATAGATCGAAAATGCTTTCACTGTAATGAACTATGAGTTTGTTTACTTCGAAACAAGTAAATAAGGCATTGAACAGAATCGGCGTGAGTGTTTTTAATGCCTTGATATTTTAATAAAAATGAAACATGCAATCAGTCGAAATGCAAAAGAGTGTATCAGTGCAAGTAGATAGTGATTTTGCTCTGTTGCTGCCTAGCGGTGTGTACGAAATAAAAAAAATGGAGCCAAGATCAAGGCTTCGGAAAGTGATACTTTTCTGTTTGCTGCTGTCACTGTTCGGGATGGTTGCATTTGGATATTTCTGTCCTGATCAGGTGAGTTGTTATCCACTTGTACTTTATAATACTTTACCTCTCTGCAATAGAGATATCTTTGTAAGTTTTGGGGGTAAACTGTAGAACTACTAGATTCTAAAAATTCTTTCACTGATAGACTGGCCCCCCCTGTGTGCTGTAGGCCAACATACTTACTACACGAGCATGAAACTACAAAATCATTGCAGGCAGCTAGTTTATTACAATTAAAACATTTTACTATTATATCTTCAGGGTATTTAATCGAGTGTACAATCATAAATTATACTTCTAAATTGCTTCTTTACTAAGTGTAAAAACTATTTATTTAATAACTAGGTAAGTACCTATATACATATACATGTATGTACTGTGAATAATTTATCCTGTCTGGCTAACCACAACTTTTATAAGTAATACTAATTTATCTAAACCACAACCAATTAATTAACAATATTTATTAGATGGATGGACTGTGTGAAAGATAACATGGGTAGGAAAGGAGTGAGTACCAAGATGGCGAATGATAGAGGGAAATGGAAGAAGATCACATGTTGTGCCGACCCCAAATAACGTGGGAAGAGGGCAGGAAGATGATGATGATGATTTGAAAACCTTCCTTTTATTACATAACTATTTCAGTTAACCTACCTAAAACTGACGGGATACTATTTACTACACTAACTATTACTGGTGGATAATTATAATTGTTTCAATGATAGTTAAAGATATCCAAATTTTTTGAATACTAAAACATCCAAAAACTAACGAAAGTAAGTACTTACTTAAAAAATGTCCAAATAATAGGTAAGTATTTATTTATCAGTAAATTATACTTTGTTCAATCACATTAATATGTAGGTGTACCTTATTGTACCTTATGTATATTATTGTGTTTGTTTATGTCCAGTAATCATAATTAACACAATCATTGTATTATGTTATATAAGTTATCTTGAGTTGAGTTGGGACACAGTTCTTGATAATTTTTTTACACAGCTAAGGCAGCAAATAGGCGGTCCACATAATACTTAGGTGCCTACTTAGGACAAAGACTACACTATAGGGTAGTAAGCATACCTTTTTTATGTTAGTTAGTACACTTAGTACCTACCTAGGTACTTACTTTTCATTAGTTTGGCTCTGTAGGAGATGGCTTCATGAATAACTTTCCCAAAGCTCAGAACCAATTATATTCTGGTAACTATTATTAGCTAAAATAATAATTGTATTGAGAAATAGAGGGTTTCTCTGGGTTATGCCACAATATTATATGAACATTACAATTGTTCGGCGTAATGGCGCACTAACAACATGTAGCTTCTATTTTCATACCTAACATTGTTATGTTTCCAGACTCCTAATTTAAATGCCTAATGGTATGCTCTGGACCAGTAACCAGTTGATAATGGCGTTCTACTAATTGAAACAAAAAACTGATTATGACTGTAGGCCCAGGCTTTGTAGATATCTTTCACAGATCTCTGGTTACAATGTTTGAGGATATTATCTAAAGGAAGGTAGAGCCACGTCCAAATATTTTATTTGGCACTGCTCACATTATTCCGTACATGACAGGTTGCAAGAACATCGCCTCTTATAAGAATACTAACCTATGATACCCTACATACCTTCGAGCTTTTGGTTCTTGGATATGCCAGTTTTCTCACGATGTTTTCCTTCATCGTTTTGAGCACTGGCATTCGCACATAATTTTTTCATAAATAAAAAGCCTGTAAGATCGCGTTATCGAACCCACGATATTCAGAGGGCAATGCGTTACCACTACTCCACCAATGCTTTTAATTGATAAGTAGATACATATTCAATTAATGTTGCCTATTATTAGTTATTATACTATCATCGTTATCAGTAGGCTGCTTATTTTTGGCATTTCTCCTGTGTTTAATTTTGCAAGGTACCAATAAACTGGAAGCTTCAAGCCCGATTTGGTCTCAGTATTCCAGCTAAAGTCGAGACAAAGAATGAAATTGCATCGCACACGCCGCTTGCTGTGTCCATGGCCGAATACGGAGTGGACAGCTTACCTACCTATACCTATCACCTTGTGCCGGCTTCTGTATTAACTATTTCACAATCTGTGCCAAAAGCGACCGGGTCGCCTACTGTCTGAATTGATAATGGACAGGATAACACCTGGTCTGATACTCCTACACATTCAACTATTCAGCAGGTCGCTATCTTCGATCGCTTGTCGCAGACAGTTCTGTCGGATAGTTTACAGAGCTGGCAATAAAGTAATAACATCTGCTAACGGGAATATAACTCATTCTAGTTGGTTTATGTAGTTTGAAAGTAAATAATGTCGTATTTTATAAGTAGTCCCTGAATGATCCGTTTTTTTTTTGGTACTTATACGACCTTTTCTAAAAATGAAACCTAGCTACATCGAAAACACCTGCATACAAAACAATTTCATGAAAATCGTACTTATATACTCGTAATAGCTCGTTTAAAGGTAAGTATGGATTAGATTCTATGCTAGAAATATCGAAAGATGACGTTCCACTTCGTGACGTAGGTATACAATTCCTTTGATTGAAATATGAGATGTTGCTGGATTCCGAAGATATGAATAGTTATTCAATTGGTACTATAGTAATTACCATTTCAAAGGCAAGCCGTAAGTAAATGCCATAAAACTAAAAGAGCTATAAAGCATTAAGGAAGTTCAGCTATCATCGGCATCGAGTTTTGTATGACAATGCAGGTGACTTTACCGTTTCAATAAACATCTATGCAGGTTAGATATTTATACCCAACTTGCGCGCTTTTCGCTACTCTTGTGTTTGTTGAATTTATCACGTGTTTTATGCGATCCGCTAAGAAAACACGAAAATTGTTAGGCCTTAATGTAAAAATATTTTCATACGAGCTTTCAGTCTGGAACGTTTTAAAGTAAACATTTTTATATAATCAGCCTTAAAAGCCGTCAGTGTTGGTAGATATTCTACATTGTGATCAATTAGAGCAACCTGCGGTTTCACTAAGCAAGGTATGTCAACATAAATCACCGAAATATGAGACTTATGATGTAAGGGATTAGTAGTGTTGACATTTCAGGTGCCTCATTAATTTACTACACTTATTTAAACAGGAACTCTACGCATTGTGTTGTAGAGTTGCCAAAATGTTGTCTAACCCATTTTAAACCTTGATGTCGTGTGCGAAGGCTCAATATCAAAAAGCCTCAGAACATGGCTTTTAACTTCTGGCGCCGGATCATATTTCTGTGTGTAATCATACTCAATACCGAGACCGACGCATCAATGCTGAGTAATTCGATGCCAGAAATCTTTGAGTCGACACAGGATTTTTCTGATGAGATTTAAATCTAGTAAACATCGTAGAAGATAAACAGTTTCTTCCGAATAAATATCAGCGAAATAACGCAGCAGCTTTTTGTTTAAAGAGTCTCGTTAAATCTAAAAGCTTTTTGCGGCTACCTATAAAGTAAATAATGTTAGACTACCTAATGGACTTGGACACTTACCATTTGATGCCTTAAAAGAAAGAAAAGTGAAAAACTGTATCAGAGAACGAAGTGAGAAGAGTGCTGTTTCAACCGATGTTGTCAGACGCAGCCTCGAGCACGTAACAAATTGATTTAGTTTGAAATCGCTGACACAAGTCAATTGAGCGTCTCGTCTGGGGCTGATTGTAACTGTATATTAATGGGGTGTTCAGCCCTCTTCATTAGACGAACAACTAGCAGCGGAGGGTACGCGCCCTTATCTTGACGCCCTCTTAACCCGTGTCTGCGCGATGACGACGCGGCCCGAAGATATTTGAAACATTACCTTCAAGTTCCGTTATTGTGACCGAGGACATGAAAATGTGGGATAGAGAAGCAAACTGGAGTTAGGGTCTTGCAAAAAAGATTAAAGTACTTTTTCACGTTGGGAAAACGTCGGTCGTTTGCAATTAAAAATTTAGCCCCTCGACGAAATATTTTGTGTTAGTCAATCTCTGGTTTTTGATCATAAATCTCAAAAAGTAAGACTTAATTACCGATTTAAATACCGATAGCATAATAGGTATGCAGCTAAGTATGTAGTATATGCAATGCAAGGTTGCAAAGATGCAACGCAACCGACAGTGTTTATAAAAATATTTTACATTTACGCAACTTTATAAAAACTATGTAGGTAATTTTACAACATACTTCCATTATTATAAAGTTGGTTCATTTAATTATCTGAAATCTCTACCTTTTTCTTATAGACGAGCTTCATATTTCAAACGGGTTTTAGTTAGATTTTAAAAGTTTCATCTTGACGGAGGTTTAGAAATATCTTGTTCGTCTTTGCAGCGGGTTGATTTCGTTTAGATCGGGGTCGCGAGGGTTGGATGGAACTGAACTTTCAAGGGCGTTGATATCGCCGTCTCTCACCTCGAGCTGAAACAAATGATTTATTGCTTAATAAGTTGATCAAGCAAGCGAAGCAAGCAAATATTCTCATAAGCAAGTTGTCAGTGTTCTTTTTTTTTTTTTTGCAGATTTTATGTCTAACTAACTGTGGAACTAAAAAGAAATAAAAAAAACTATGCACCTATGTACTTAGTTATTTGATTTTTCAGCTCGACACAATTTTTTCAATAAGCAACACTCCTGTCTTCTAAAGACAGAGATAATATACCATTTAGTTCGTTAAATTGATACCGAGTGTATAATAGGCTTATTTATAAATTGCAACAAAGTTCCGATAGTAGGTAAAGATACCTACCTAAGAAAGTTGGACTTATCGCGGTTCGGTTCGGTTTAAATTGCTTTTTTGTTAAATCCGATAGTGAAGGCTTGACGGGGAATGATGAATGACCAAATTGCACAAGCAGCATAATTATGGTAACCATTACAAGTGGAGGTTACTTAGTTACAGTTCCATATGACTAGACCTTCCTGCTCATGATTGATTGATTGTATATCGTATTCGTTGAACAATCGTATTCTGATAGTACCTATAAGGAAGGCGTAACGTTCAATGTACTTACCTACTTTGTAAATAAGAAAAGTAATGTTACTAAAACAACACAATGTTTCCAGCGGTGCGTAAAATCGTTCCATAGTTCTAGATGACCTTGGAGTTTTCGGCACCAAGGTTTGGCATTAAGACCTTGCGTGCAAGGCATAAAATCGTCCATAATATTAAACACATATTTTAAAGCAAATCGCAAATATTAATTTGGGTTTACTCGCTCAGCAGAGCACATTTAACGTAAACCCTCCTTGTTACCTCCTTTTCAGCCTGCAACAAGTGATATTTGTGTGATTTTATGAAAATAAAAATAATATTATTAAAATTGAAACCTCCTTGTCGTCAGGTTTGCGCAGTGACAGCTAGAGAGAGAGTAGCGGAGTCCCTAGCTCTCTCGTACGCCGAAGCCCCCGGGCGCCCACTACCTGATGTCATCGTCCAACCAGGACTTTCCTACGACGAAGTTCTACATGACGACTTCAGATTCGACCTGAACGCGCATGACGTCATGGTTTTCCTGCATATACAGAAGACTGGTGGTACTTCGTTCGGGAAACACCTCGTTATGGATCTAGACCTTAAGGTTTGTTGATTGTTTGAACTTTACTATCAAAATACTGCTGATCTGCATTGCTTCTCTAGAGTATAGTAAAAAGTGGCTTATACGGGAGTTAGATCTGCCATTTTATGACCCTTCTGCATCGTAAAAATTGCAGAATTGCTGTTCATGGAACAAACGAGAGAACTTCCACGATATCTCTCTGATGTGAGCCATTTCGTGATTACGTCGTTAACTTAATTTGTTGCTTCTGCAAGAGTACATCTAATCCTTCCTATTACAACACCATTTTATAGAACACAATCAGAAAGATTTTGAAGACATAGTTTTTCACAGTTACCCATAGGCTCCTTTTTGGGATCTTTCCACTTATTATCGTGTTACGCCGTTCATTGTTTGAATTTTTAATTCATTCCTCTCGGGTCTCAACTCTACTAAACTAAACGTTTAAATGACTGCAACAATAACGTCATAAATAAAATAAATAAATCTTTCAGTCAAACAGAACGAAAAAATGTTACTAAAGTTAAAAATAAATTCCTTCGATTTGACTGCAAATAACCTATTCAAGATTCTATTTAATATTAAAAACGTGTAACGCAAAAGCTTTCATTCAGGCCAGACAAAAACTTGTTATATCGCAGCAAATAAAGCTAAATTTTAGACTAAAACCCACACGAGCAAAGCACGAATCTAGAAACTTGGATGTGGGTTCCGAACGCAAACCACCTTCGCTAAAAGGTCTACCCACGCAAGCTTAGGTTACCCTACCCATCTAGAATCGTTTGCTAATCACCGCGAAATACATTAATTTTCACCCACGGTATGTCAATATTTTGCATAATTTAGTAAGTAGTTTACCAAACAATTTAGGCATTACAACTATTTTAAATTAGAACCAACAGTTTTCAATACACGTGATCAAGAGTAGACGTGGGCGGTGGCTTTTCATTACGTTCTTTACTTCCTTATACGAGTAGGTACCCATAATACATGGAGGATAATTATATAAAAATATAGTTATAAAAACGCAATAAAAATGTACCCATACTACTATGTAACGAATAATCCGGAATGAATCGTTGCATTACTTCTATATTTTGATGTAATTTGTGTTTCAACAAATAATTTCTCACCACTTAAATTTTTATCTCATTGCCACGTGAGTATTTTCCCCTTGAAAACGTTATATTACCAACACAATCAGCAAAAAATATTCTTAACGTAAACAACTTCAAAGTGACACCTTTAAAAGCGTCTCTCGAAGTACCTCTACATAAAACCTCTCTTCTCAAGGCACCGAAATACTAACGATTCCGAATGCCTGACTTCCCGACATGACTATAACCTATGTGACGTGTGAACCCGGAATACTAAAGGGTGGCGCGTGTAGTGACGATGCAAAATCCCTCTCAAATGGAGCATCTATTCAAGAAAGCACGCATCATCCTCGCCCCGACTTCCGAAGTGATTCCGCTGAATCTTTTCTAACTAGATCCTTTCATCAAGTTACATAATTAAATTAGTGGTTGTAATATATGGTTATAACTATTTAATTAGGTTATGACGAAATGAAGGCAGAAAATAAATCATAGCTAAATTGATGTTGTATACATATAATCACAGTGGAACAGCTCTTGTGAATTAAAGGAAAAGGGTGCTGTATAACGTATAATACGTAACTTTCAGAAGGATACAAACTTAATTTGTTCGCAATCAACATAAATAAGCCGACGGATTGCGGCTCCATTTCATTACCGAATCCTCGCAAGGGTATCTCATACTTAGTTTGTAACATCTCCATCTCTAATAAGCCACGAGCGTGGGCTCAAACACTGCAGCATTTAATTAAAACTACTGTAAGCTTATAAACGGTTTTGTGAAACATACTCATTATTTTACCACACTAGCGCTGCGGTGGCTCGTCAAATATTTCAACCTCTTTGTGGATGAGCCGTTCAGTCTTAATTAAATGAAACTTCATCTATTCGCTTTTGTTGAGTTATGGCTTTGTAAAGTCTCCCGCTAGAGTAGGATGATGAATCTGTAAAATTTCCACCTCCAGCGTTCATTTATCTACTTTAAAATGTGACATCGTAAATTCAAATTTTTGCTAAAGAGTCTTGTAAGATGCCAATTCTTTAATAAAATTCAGGTAGGAAAGTGATATTTTCATTTGCATCTTTTGCATAAAAAGTAAGTGTATTAAAAACAATATTCTGAGATACTTTCATGCAGTCTGTGGCTAAGTTCACCCCGGTACAGTATCTCATTGGTATTCCATAGTAATAACAACGATTTGAATATAAATTGAGACAAGTAGCTTCATTCACGATAGCCTTTGGCCATAAAATTTATCATTTCCGCTCATATGTAATGGATTTTTCCATGGCATCTAAATGTTATACAGGGGTGCGAAATGTTTCTCCAATTGGACGAGGAATGGAGGGTTACGTTGTACGAATTATTTATGGGAGAGGTAAAATCATACTGGATAAAATATAGAGCTATATAATACACCAGCTATAAGCGATGTTGCCTTTTGGAGATGATTTTGCCGAATTTATTTCTGAGCGGGGTGTAACTATCGATTTGTTTGCTGAAAATTGAGATAGGAATAAACGCTTGTTAACATTATTCATGGACAGATTGAGTCTAAATAAGACTCTATTGGCATTTAATTCAATTACATTAAGGAGTCTCGCCGGACAATGTTTCTATTCAAAAATTCATAAAATTATGTGACTTCTGCATATTACTCGTAAGACTTATTTCAGATTTTAGCGACAAACAATATGGTCATGAAGAACACAAAAATTCGACGTGGTAGGTAATCCATCAATGTGTGTGGTCGGAATTGTAATCTTAATTGTCGGAAACCAACACCTCGAAAGATAAGAGATTACAATAAAACAATTATTCGGAGTAAAGACCATCTAAAACAGCAGAATTTGCTTGAATTCATTGAATGAAAACAGTTTGGGTTAAAGGGCACAGATAAAGCAAATGCGGTTGTTGAAGAACTCAGTTCGACTTGTGCTCACGTACGAAACTTTCAATAACCTCCTTTTATTCGGTTTCTTTGATGAATGCCCGACTTGAGATGCGTAAAAAGAACAAATAAAGTAGACTTAATACGTGAAAAGTTTGTGTAAGCTAATAAAAGAGAAACTTTGAACAAGGGGCGGATTTATGGATCGACATGAGTTATGATTTTATCAGAAATTCGACAATCTATTACTTTTAGTTTTACGTTATTTGACCAACTTTTATTCAGGGATTTTTTGATTTAATATATTGTTGTCGTTATTTCATAAAACTTTTTGTTTGAACCATCTCTATTTTTACGTCGTGGTTTGTAGTCATAGGCTTACGAGTAAATCAGAACGTGTGAATAGATAAGTTTATCTTGTTAATCTTATTATAATTACTAATATCAAAATGAAATTATTCAGCGCACGAGATTTTCCATCTCTTCAAGCTTTTAGGGTTCTTAGTCAGAGATGGAACACTTAAATTAAAAAGACCGTACATCCCACCCAATCAATCAGTCACTCCATTCATATACATACATATAAACCTAAAACTTATCTAATTAAACGTTCAGAACGATGAACCTCTAGCGGGAATATTAGCTCAACTCCAAAATACTGTTTTGTGTTAATAAATTAGTAACTTTAGTAATACAGCTAATTTGAAAAAACCTGTAAAAATCATAACTCTACTATTATCGGTTATACAACCAGTCAACATAAATGACTACGGAGCCTATAATATGCATGGCTCGACCCACTTTGCTGGTGTTTAGTCTAAAAAGGGGGTGTTCAGAAAATGATCTTTAGGTTGCATGCTGGCTGACTTACCGTTTTGGTCCAAAGTAGACGGAAATAGATTGAGATTCTGAGAGAGCGCTCGACTTAGAATACGCAATGTTTGTCTTGCAGGTCTCTGTTAGTTTTAAGGTTTAATAGTAGGCGATCCGACGTATCCCTCGTTTCAACCGCAGTGTAAATATTTTAACGTTCAGGCAGTTTGGGCAGCCGAGGCGAGGCGACCGGGACGGTCGCCTCGCCTCTAGTCTCTACAATATGGGATTTGTTTTTTGACGCTACAAAGTTTACATTGAATACGGGCGCTACAGAGTAAAATAGCAGTCGGCGGCGCCATATTGGGATAGTTTTTTGCCTTATACTCGTAGCACAAAGTAGAAAAAGACGAGTTTATGCAAACTCGGATTAACTATTTTGCATACGATGTCATAATGAAATTTTAAATTCCGACAAATGAGCCGTTTGTATTAGCCATGATGCTAAAAACGACCAGTTTGCAAATTCAACTGCAAATTCAGCCGGAATAACTGAATAAATAAATTGTAAGTATTTTATTACCTATGTGAAAAGATTTAATGTATCACGCAATCTAGTTTTAATTCCTTGAGTTATAAGATACAACCAACCAGGGTACAGAATATGTACGAGTATTACGACCTACCCTCCTTGGTCTTACCTACCCTGGTATATGTGAGCTCATTAGTTGGCTCTCTGTTCTTCGAGTATAAACAGTCTTATTAATAAAGAATATCTAAGGATTTATATATGTACCTACTTATCTATTTCTAAAGAAAAGGTACTTGTGTTGGCCACAAAGTATGTATCTCAGAGAAACAAATATCTATCTACTTTATTAAGTTAAAGTTTCCGTTCCGAGGACAAAATGTATTCCGGCGCGCGTTGACCAAACTTTAATTCTATGTGCATAGCACGTTGCTTGAATTTGTAGTGTAGTTGCCTGGTATCCACTGTACTACGAGAGCGAAGATTGCGACCACAAACGATGGGCTGGATATCCAATCCACCTAAGTGGACCGAAAAGGTGTGTAAAATCGATCGATAGTCGTGTCAAAATTCCGCGAAGTTGACGTCATGCTTTATTGACAAGATGCTCTTGGATTTGAAAGATCCCTTTTATGCACGTATTTTTAGATTCCGAACAGGCAGAGCTGCACTGACACTATCGCGCTCTGCGTCCGCACCTAAGACATTGGGCTACATTTCTACGAGTAATCATTATTATGCTTGGTCTGTCCCATTAATATGCAACAGTATGCGTTACCGGCTATGGTTGTCAAAAAAATTCCTAACTGAAGAAAACGTTTCTCATTAAAATTGTAAGTAGTGATGTTTATAGGCTAGTAATGCAAGATTTATAAATGTTTAACCAATAGGTTTATAAATATAATATTATTATATCTAAGCACTAAGCTTAGATAATTTTTATTTTTGATAATTTAAATAAAATTTTACATCATTCATTTTGTTTAGACTGATAATGAAGATTTGTAAAAAAGTTCACAATTTTTCCGTGTTACCTGGGATCCGGGAAACGAATAATCATGCTCCCCTGAAACAGGTATAAATCGTGTTTAGGTGGATTGTGTGCGATGGTCCAGCCGGCCGGGCGGATCGTCCGCACGCGATACCGATTCCACTGGTAATTTCCGCACACATTGCGATCCCTCTCAAAGAATTCACACCCAATGGAGGAAATGAAAATCCCTCTCGTTTAAATCGTGCCTCAACGATATCGAGTCTCTGCTTCGCTTTAAACGCTTCCACTAAATTGATACGCTATTACTCTTGCTCTATTTTGAAGTAACTTGCGGTAAAACCATCTAGAAACTACATTTTGACCGTTTTTTTACAGAGGCCGTGCAACTGTCAACGTGCGCGAAAACGGTGCCATTGTTTTCGACCTCACAGCAACGAGATATGGCTGTTTTCGAGATACTCCACCGGCTGGAAGTGAGTACCGCTTTTGTTCCACGTTCCACGACCGTCCAAACCCCCACATGGGACAAAAACTCGGCCGAGGTAATAGGTTTAGGTGGATTGCATTCAGTAACTGTTTTGTTAACATTTTTTGAGAATGAACGCTCAAGCTGTGTAAACTGTAACACGTGTCTCTCCCAAGGATGTCAAAGAGTTTGGGATTGCTATAAATTCATGTCAACGCTTTAACGAAGCTATTATGTGTCTCGTAATTTGAATATTAATAATTATCGAGTCTACGATGTCCACATAGTTTGATTACATCAGCAGCGGCGCCATCGTAAAGGTGTCCTTGGTCCCTCTATTTCGGGCATGCAAATGTGCCGAATGTAATAAATAATAGTTGTATTCACACCATGCAAATCACCTCTCCTGGCTATTGTTCGCCGCCCTTGGGGATTATACGGCCGTTTGCGAACACGGGCTGGACGTGGCAGGCATTGTTGATTGAAAAGGTATTTCGATTTGTCCATTGCCAGGCCGACCAACTGAGTACTAGCGCTGTATGTATTCTGTACTGCCGGTCATGCGTACCAGTTCTCGTTAACAATTCCAAATCGACCAATTTCCCTTATTTACTTGGGTAGAGAAGTTTCGGTAGCCCTGAAATAGTAATAACAGTAGATAAAAGTCAATCTATTCGATCCTAACATTATATTCTATTGGATATTATCATAGGAATGGTTCTGTTTGCGGGCATATACATACGATTCAGTGAGTGGAAAATAGCCTCTAGGGGTTGAAAGCCAAAAAATACGACGTATTACTTTTCTTTGATACGCAAAATAATGTGGTCTATAAACGAATAGTTTTGATACCTAATAAAATGTTGGCGACACCAGGACCTATTACAAAAGTGCTCGTAAACAATAATTGTAATATTACTACCGTTGACTATACGAATTGGGAGCCTCATTTATATGCTGTCTTCCTACCATCATCGTAAATTAGCTGACCATAACTTAATCGTAAGTATTCTACGTACCTTCCTGGTGGTCTTCCTATTCAATGGCGATCTATATTAAACAGGGCACAGGTTTTATTGTTAACTCGAAATATGTGGAACTATGAATGAATTTAAATTGCCTTTTTCACACCCACTGATGGCTGGAATTGTAGGCGCTGGGAATGTAGGTTAGCTGCTCGTATTAGGTACTTTTCTTTTGTTACATTTCTATGAATACAACTGTTTTGAATTAGAGCTTGATACCTACCAATGCTGTAGTAGCTGTTTGTTTCGTCGTTTTAAACGCATTTTTTTGTTATTCCTCTGAGATAATGTTCACAAATACTTATTATTTAAATCAAAGGAAGTCTGAAAGTGGCGCCGGTGACAGAAAAGATGAGGAGTAATAGGTTAGCGTGGTATGGACATGTTATGAGAAGAGATGAATGCGATGTGACAAGGAGAGTGTTAGGTATGAATGTAGATGGATACAGGGGTAGAAGTAGGCCAAAAAAAAGATGGATGGACTGTGTGAAAGATGACATGGGTAAGAAAGGAGTGAGTACTGAGATGACGAATGACAGAGGGAAATGGAAGAAGATCACATGTTGTGCCGACCCCACATAACGTGGGATAAGGGCAGGAAGATGATGATGATTGTTACTATCCTAATATCTTAAATGTTGTTTAAGTCCTTTTTTATCGTAAGTTTCCTTCACCGTTGAAAAAAAAATACTAGTAGCATTACGCTAATATTTTGTTTTTGTTGTTATTGGTGCCAATATATCAAAACTCTAAAGTATTTTCATGTCGTATATCATTTTGATGAGCTGATCAACTGACTTACTATGTAGCCACATTGTCGAGAATTGATTGCGAGAGCCACACAAAGGGTCATTTAGCGTACAAGATGGATACTTTGAATGAATGAGACGTGTAACGATCTATTGAAATACACAATCATGAATATTTTATTCAGATCTTCTTTAATGCAAAAAGTCTGCGTTACTCCAGGCAGACTGACTTACGCACGCACATCCTAAACCGGCAGCCCAACCTGGCAGTAAACATCTATACCTCTTTCTAAAAGGTCTTTTATTCTGAAACATAAAAAATTAGCGAAACTCGCAAAATTGCACGAATTTTAATATAATGGATAATGTTCCATAACGGAGATATATTTAGATCTCTGTTTAAGTCTACCATAATTTAGAGAATTAATCAAAATAACTAGATGCACGCGCGATTGAAGTAGAAGTAACTTAGTCAGCTTATACGAACAGTCCGTGGTAATAGAGTTCACAGGCCGAATTAGAAGGATCTATGGACTCCGTTCCATGGGGAAAACAGTCGTGAGTGGTATTCAAATTAATTCAAAGCTTGGTTAATGCGCTTGTGACAATGTCAAGAATGTCCGATAGAGTGTCGGAAGAAGCATTAATATCGGCAGTTGACTTGTTACCTATTAATTTAGGGACCCCCCAAGTAGCCCAAGTAAAGGGCTCTTGTTTGACAGCTCGGTACCTCTTTAAATTTAAGATTAACCTCATTATACGGTCTGTTTGTTCAAGAACGTGTTTTGGACAGATAACCCCCTGAGAAGGCTGTATCATTACCCGGTGGCGTAGATTACTTTATAGCATCATAGAGCTTACTAAGCGTTGCTGTGTATACGAAAATGTAGACCTACCGGTGAAAACTGAAATTTCTTGATATTTCAGTCTTCTCTATGCCTGTTTCCACTGAGTCAAAAATGTTATGTTAATTCTCAATCAGCACGATTACAAACACGGCTTTGGTTTCTCATGCTTCTGTTTACATCATTCCTTCAATGTGGTACCAAATTGGACAAGTTTATGCAGCAATGCTTTTGACTTTTATAGTTAGTACTAGCTTCCGCCCGCTGATATCTTGAAAAACAAAAAACAAATCTATCCCGCGGGAACCTTACATTTTGCGGGATAAAATGTAGCCTATGTGTTATTCCAGACCATAATCTATATCCTGTGCCAAATTTCATTCAGATCCGTTCAGCCGTTTTAGCGTGAAAGAGTAACAAACATCCAGACATCCAGACATCCAAACAAACTTTCGCGTTTATAAATTATTTGTAGGATTAGTAGGATAATAGTGGGCGTTATTTTTTCCTAATACAGGATAGTCGTCCGATAATATCTCACCTTGTTAGGATTGAAGGCCGTCGAGTCGTTCGACCTATTTGCCCTGATTGGTTGACTGAGTGCCCATGCGCATGGTATCATTATAATAAGCCAACTGCTGCACTATTTCCAGTTTATTGCCTTAAATACTATAATCATAGGTTACCGTAGTTAATTGCTTGTTTCTTTTATGAGTAAATTACGAGTAATGCATTGGTTTGCAATTCAACTATGAAGAATATACGAGTGTTTTTAATTCACAGACGATACTGTAGCATGCGATCATTTGTAGTTTTACAATTTGAAAGCTCTTGAATTACAAGTCCAATATTTGCGAGCTCATTTCGTTTAACAGGATAATTTCAAAATGTTGTTGTTAATAAAAATATTTCTAGTTAGTTTCTAAACATTAAGGTCATTTTTAATTATTGTAGCATTTGAGAAGCATTCCCAGTTCACCTCTACAGCTTCAGCGAGTACCTATTAAATTCTCACGTTACATTACCAAGCAGCCCTTAAAGTAGTCTGTAAACACCTGAAACGTAATGTTCAACGGAGGCTTATCTGCCTTCTATCAGCGAGAACTCCTGAATAACAAGTCCAATATTCGCGAACTCATTCCGCTAAATACCACCATCCCGAATAATCTTGCCACTGTCACAATTCCCGGTTTCAATTGCAATGAGGCGGCGTTAACGAGCCCGCCCTAGTGATGAGACGGACCGAGACTAAGATTGACAATCTTGATTTTATAACCCAAGTCTTGCTTCCTTCATAAAGATTTTATGATGAATATTGCGAAGTTTACGGTTGATGGGGCTGACGTGACGGTCGCGCCCGCAATGATGTTTTGAGTGTCTTTTTAGAAGGTACCTACTTGGAATAATTGGTTCTGTTTCATGAACTTAACTTTTCAGTATTGAAAGGAGCTTAGGTTGGCTTTGGCAGTGTTAGCCTGCCTGCCGGGCTAAACAAAACTTTGTATTCTGTTTTGTGAAGTGAATAACGTATTGTTAATAATATTCCATGGAATTGTGTAATAAATAATACACCTGATGAAACATGAAGACTAATGTTGGATACTTCAAAATTATATGTACACCCGTCTTGCCTACCCTAGAGGGAGGGAATAAAGTTCTTTCGAAACAAAAAAAGGCAAATTTATTTCGCCTGGCTTTTCTTCTGTCAAATAGCTCATCGCCAAAAAGGTCCATAAATTTTGCCCAACAAAGCCCATCACTATGCAGCTCGTGCTATCTGGTAGGCCAATCTATCACGTCCTACCGCGATAGTCGGTGCGCGGTTATCGCTCCATCGTAAATTAACTCAAATTATCTGTCGCCACTCACGAGCGTTGTCTGCTACACCCCCGATATGTCGGAAACAGTTGCCTCGTTTTCACAACGTGTGATAAATCTTTACACACAATGCATTATTGTGAAAATACTGCTCTATATGTACGCGTTTACGCAAAACTAACATCACAAATTTGGTTTTATTAATTTAATTTTATTATCCCCTCAAGTATTTATTATGGTTTTGAATAAAAAAAAGATCAAAGAATCGAATTAAAAAGGCAAACAGAAACGCCATTTACAGGAACATCCAGTAATAACAGTAAAAGGGGATGTCGGATCGGAATGTGTAATGTATTTCAATACAAAAGATTTAACTGGCCATAGAATTTGTTAAGCCTTTTTGGTTTAACTAATCTCTTAAATCTGCAGATAGCGAGCGCGAATAATGTTTGGCTGCATTGTCGCCCAATGGCTAAATACGAAATAAGAACAAAGGTTATGTGGCTATTTATACCGGTTATGGTTTCATAGAAGCTATCTTGACAGTCTTTTGTGCAAGTATAGTGATTGTGCATTAGAACTGGTTTTATTATTCATATAATGTTTATTCAGATTATCCAGATATGGTGAAAAGAAGCGTCTATATAGTGTTTAGTCCGAATCAGTCCGATACTTCATAGATATTTTCTCATAGAAGTAAACCCTTTATATGTTAGGTATACTATGAACGATCATAATAAATAATAAAATTATTTCACAACGTTCCGTTTATGATATCATGATCATAGAAATATCGGGTTTTCATGAATTAAATCGATATCTAGTTTGCGACTGAATGCCATCATTCATTGGTTGACCTTTCACATCCTCTGCCCACTGGAGCCAGCACACATCCGCTCTCTCAGCTTTATAAAAGGTCCGCTGTTTGAACAAATCCAAACTTTATTGCAACACAAGGGCTTATAAAAACTGTCTCACTGGGCTTGGACATTTCATCAAAGGACTTCATCGCTCAGCTTCTGAATTAAGCTTTCGACAAAACCGAGTTGTGTTTTCTTTATTATTTTTCTACATTATTTTATTCACCACTACGACTAGTAAGCCGTTACCCGTAAATTCGCACGCGTTGAATTATTTTTATCAGTACCTAAGTTATACATTAGGCATAATGAAAACTTTGACTTTCTAGCTTCAGCGGTTTCGGTTTTTCTTTTCTAGGTTAAGCTTTTTTATACTTGTAGTTACTTTAACTAAAAGTACCTGGTTGACCGAGCATTGCTCGGTTTTTTTTTTGGTAAATCTTGTTTTTTGGAAAATGAAACCTAGATCGATTTATCGCCCCCGAAACCCCCTGCATACTAAATTTCATGTAAATCGCTGGAGCCGTTTCCGAGATTCCAATTATATACATGTATATACATATATACAAGAATTGCTCGTTTCAAGGTATAAGATATAGATAAGCTTTATAAAACCAACATCAAATAGAATCCCGCAACACAATACATTAAATAATAATTGTGTCGTTAATATCAGATTTTTGGTGTCTTTAATTGCAAAACATTGCGGGTACATCGATGCGGATAGCTGGAAAACATGCATAGTTTAACAAATGTAGATGTAGCTATTGTTCCCCTGTAACAGGATTATGGAAATTGTGTCACGTTCGCATTTTGCATGTTCGCCGTG
The DNA here is from genome assembly GCA_963675405.1 of Cosmorhoe ocellata. Taxonomy (NCBI): domain Eukaryota; kingdom Metazoa; phylum Arthropoda; class Insecta; order Lepidoptera; family Geometridae; genus Cosmorhoe; species Cosmorhoe ocellata. The sequence continues at coordinate 8,462,283 of OY776246.1, read as the reverse complement.
CTTTTGCGAATTCTGTGATGCAGAACTACACGGGATATAGGCAGTTTAAATTCTTTTAAGTATGTTCTATCTGTGATTCCGGGAATTTCGTTGCTAAAATTTATATCCAATCATGGTTGTCTGTCACTATTCGTTTGACTATAAATTTATGTTCAGGCTAAACGTTTACTACAGCATAACAACTTTATAATAACCGCTCGTACTTTTTTACTCTTCTAAATATTTCCGTTACGTTTCATCGAGCACTATATTATTTGATGACGTAACATTCTACTTTAAGACATACTCAATTTATCCATATTTTTGATAGAAGTCAAGATCAAGTGATGATAGCATTAGTTTAGTGTGGATTGACTTCGTTATCTACACCATAGTGTCTGTACGTTAGCTACTCAAATGTTTGATAATGTTAATTTGATGTCAATCTTACCACAATTTTTGACCTGATGCCAAGTTTTGTGTAAAAATGGTTTCTAACATATTTTCAGTAGGTAGGTAAGGTTTACTGAGAGAGCATACCCAGTGAAGGCGTGGTATTGTTTTAAATTCTTGTAAAAATATTTTAATTCGTAAACTATCTATTCGGTACAGTTCCTTTTTATCCGGTTACCTACGCATACTAAAGTAAATACTTAACGTCAACTTTGAACTAATAGAATCTGATGCACGGTAGCGAGACTTTAAGGAGCTATCTTTATTGCTTCGCGCGATAAACAACTAGAACTATCATGAGAATTAATCGTTCCTTGACCCTACAGTAAATAGACAGTGCAGTAAATAGAAACATGTCACATGTCATAATTTACATAATAGGTAATCAAGAAATAAGTAAACAGGAGAAAATGTTAAGATTAATATTATATTCTTTAAAATCGAATTATTACCGATATTTTATTATATACTTACATATTATATGAATATCTTTCGGTTTCTGTTTATAAATTGGGTGAATTTGTGCCGCGATAAAGCCTAGAAGCGGGTCGACATGGTAATGAGCACGGTCATACGATTAACGTAACACTGATTACGATACGGTGTCATAGATTTATGGCACTACACCCCGGGTTACAACTCTAATAGCTGTAAAATGTAGATAAAAAAATATCACCACAACTTCCCAAAAAAAAAACATTATCACGACTATCCCCCGGCCTCGGTAGACACTTCACACAATTTATTAATTGATGCTCCAGACAACGTCTATAATTTTAAGGTACTTATGTTTAAAAGGAGTTTATAATTTTATCAATCTGATAATGTTTGTTTAGTGTTTATTAGAATACCGCTTATCATAAAGGAAACCACGCATACATAGGACACATAATATTATCGAGTTTTCCAAAAATATACCAAGAGTAAAAATTGGAAGGTATTTCCGCGTAACTTGTATGCTTTCGTATTTTTTCCTCCTGTGTTATCTTATCAGAAAGTAGGACAATTCCCATTATTCGCGCTCAAATTTATGAACGTTAATATTTAGCCTGCATTTTGGTTATAACTGCGACATTCACGTAATTGCAATTTGTATCATGGTTGCACCTCTGCTCTAATTATTATACCCGAGGCGCAAGGAACAATTATGTTGCGCTTACTATTGAGAAATTCTGCTGGCAATATAGTTTGTGAGATATTCACCTAAGTAATGTTGCATAAGAACATGGTGCACAAAGCTACGCCAATAATAGAAACTCATCATCTGGGTATTATAAAATTTTAGAATATTTTATAGAGGGTTTTTATAACGGAGAAGACGTGCTTTTGTACCGATAGACGCCCTCAACGTAGCTTTAGACAAAACCCTTCAAGTAGCAACCTTTTATATAAAGCAACGTGTGAACCTTTGATGCGATACGAACTCTTGAGTTCCGAAAAGGCTTTACAGATTCACATCATGAAAATTAAATTCTCATGCAAATGAAGCATTGCACGCTGTGAGGGCGTCATCTGAATTGTTCTAAATATTTTTATGGCCATCAAAGGGAACTAGAAATTCAGTTATTAAAACAAAAAAACACTTCGACATGAACTACCTGTTTACTATCATTCGCACATTTCTTAGCAAGGTGTACAAGATGTAAAGTCATACAGTCTCAGGCATTGTTTCTAAATCCCTGTTTTACGAGCGTTTCTAGACTAAACAATCTATGAATGATCGTTTATCACGTACTTATTGGAATTAATGAACAGAGAACCTATATGTTCTCGACTCGGCTTGGTTCTGACTGAAAATTATGCATGGGATTATCTCCTATTAATTCAACGGCGCTGCATGTGGATAAAGTCTGTCGTAATAATAAATTATGACTTTAAAACGAATCCACGGTCAGCTCCATCTGGTTCCGTGTGATTCGGTCCTGAGCTCGAACAAGGGCCGCGGTAACGAGGGTGTGACACTCGCAAACTTAATTTAGAATCTAATCTATTAACACGTTATCTACTCCAGCCTTAATAATGTTTATCGTAAACATACACTAGTTTAGATTAACCGTGTTAAGTTTAGACAGTCTTCTGAGAAATACGAGAAAGTTATTCGGAAACAAATTGATAAAATCAACGAGCCTTTTGATGTTAAAAGTTGATCTAATGAAGATTTATGCGTTATCCGTAGGTAACGCGTTAGCTCCCTCACGGACAAATTCAGCGTGAATAATTAAGTGAAATTAATGTTACTTACGAGGTTTGAACATCAACATGAAAGTTCCATATTGAAAGCGACAATTTTCTTACTGTTTCTTCTCTATTTCAGAAAGCAAATTTATGATATTAATTTTGTAGCAGGTATTATTTGGTGGTCGACACAAAAAAGGCTTATCCAAAGTACTCCATTCTTTTGTTCAAAAAAGATAAGAATCTCGAACATTAGTTCCCCATCTACTCCAAAGAATTATTATTAAAAAAAGGTAAAATAAAAATAGTGCGTTTAAGTTTTAAGACTACTCCATTCAAAACATCGAAACAAAATAATGTTTCATTCTACTCCATGAGATGAAGGAGTACAGTCTGTCACAGTATTTCTGTAACAAAATTAGGTACCTATGCTGGCAAAAGTTTTCTTCAAATTATTTAAGACGTTTACGTCTGCGGCAAATGGAATAAATTGTAAGTAGGTACTTCACTTCAACATCATTTAGGTACATACTTTTAACGCATTATTATTCAGAAAAAAACGGTAGCAAAAGAGATAAGTTTTGTTACACCCACGTGTGTTAATGTTACAAGCAATTACCAAATTACAAATTATTTATTTTATGAATATTCCTCGTGGCCAAACTATTTCGCCTAACTAGTTTGGCTACGAGGAATAACATTTCCTCATAGCCGAACTCGTGTCAAAATAAGAAAAGCAAGTACCTACAGTTATCTACAAAATGAAAATACCTCTGCAATACTTATGATGTCCTGGTACCTACTTCAAACATTATTTATCCATTTGTCATGAAGGATGAATTAAAAGCAAAGCCATTTTTGCAACATTATTTCGAAAACATGATTTGTCCTTAATGACGACAACGGATAAAATGTTTTGAAGTAAGTACCAGGACATCAAAAGTATCGCAGAAGTGTTTTGATTTAAGCAAGTAAAAAAAAAACTGTGCAACGTTTCTGATGTCCTGGTCTTTTAAAAAAATCTAAATCACAATTCACACATTGTGCATTTGTTGCTATTGCCAAAAAGATAGATACTATGTACGAAACAAAAAACAAATTAGGTGAAAAATAATAGAGAAGAAAAATATGTTTATTGTACTATTAAAATATGTATTTCTTAAGCTGACTGTACGTCAGTTACCTTGTGGAGTAAAATGCGAAATAAATCAGTATGCTAAAGACTAATATTAAATGTTTGGAGTAGTTTGAGAACGAATGTATGAGATAATAGTAGGGTGGAGTCGAATTAAACTAAAAAAAAACAATATTTTATTCGTGGAGTAGTTTGAGAATATTTCATGGAGTACTTTGAAACTAAAACGTGGAGTACTTTGGGAATAAGCCACAAAAAATACAGTCATTGCAATTACAATTAAATATGAGAGACTAAATTATGTTAATATCGTCAACTCTGTCCAGTAAGTGTATATATACTCTACAAATCTTCATTATCTTCCTAATTATATAAAAGTTTTAAATGAATATAAAAGACTTTTAAGAAAATGTTGCGGTGGCAATAACACTATTTTATAAATGTAACGATAATAATGTGTGCTGTGAGTCAAACATTTTTATCGCGTGGGAATTCTACATGTATAACAAAATGAGTATGCGTCGTGTTGTTATAAATTAATATACATTTTCCTTAACTTCCGTTTTATTCATTTTGACCGCAAATTATGTCATTTTTAAGTTTAAAAGTAAAATTAAGTAATATCGTATTCTACTCCGCTATATTGGTATAAAATATAAAGATCGAATTCATATTCATTGATATTATAATAAGGCCCCGCTTTGGCCTTTGATTTCATTTAGTTCCGCTATTATTCAGAACTCGCCGTTTGCCATTGGCTGTGCTCAGTGCACGCCGTACGGCAATAAATTAACGACAATTGCACTAATTGTGCAGCTAATGGTTTCGCTCACTGACGCATTGTCTAGCTCCTCTATCCAAGCATTAATTAACTCACTATCCGGAAATATTTGACGCGTGGGAATGGCATTTGCCGCCCCCATGGAGGTTTCTATAAAGCTAGAGCAATTGCGTGATGCCACGATTCTATTATTATTTATGTGTTGTACACTAGCTGACCCGCTCGTTGCTTCGTCTGCGCATTTCAAAAAACTCTCATCATAATAAAATATCAACTTACACGAATACACTAATATAATTTAATAATAATGATTGTAAGTATTCAAAATAGTACATAATTAAAAAATAGTCTGGTTCTTATACGTATTGTATTCATCATCATCACTATAATATATAATATTGTACTAATGTTCAATATTTGCAACCTTTTTCTTGTTCTAATTTCTTCGAAAGCTTCGAACATGATAATTTTCTAATGTAATAACACCTTTACCCTTACCCCGTGTTTGTGTACCATATCGGAACTAATTTTACCAACGGTATTTTCTTTATTGCGTTACGTGATATGAATGCACGGCCGTTTCCTTTCCGCAGGAAACCTTTCAGTTTTGTCTATAGGAAATAGCATCAAACAATATATTATTATGTTATTGGTGTCATAAGCACGCACTTCCACCTAGAAATAAATAACCGGTGCTTGTATTATATTGGTAAGAAAGCGTCGCAAAACGCATGTGACCTTTACTGAAATTGCTTTCAATGTATAGAGTTCGCGTGAGCTACGCCGCCAATCTATGACCGATATAAATCTACAAGCCTGCCGAGTTTGGAATAAATTGCAAACTATAAGGATCCCTCCCACTCGGCCGTCGTGGCTATCGCCAAGCCGGGCCACGCTTTTTAACGATTTGTCACAACTTCGAACGGTTCGTGGCGAGAATTTATCGTAATACTATTAAACAAAATAATATCTGTTAAAAAAGCCTTAAAATCTGGTTGAACTGGTAACACCCTTGCTTTTCGGTCCTAAGGTCACAGTTTTAAGAACGGTCGTATAGACCACTAAATTTTTCCTTTAGAAAATGTATGTCCGCAGTGCTACGAGTAGGTAGTGCTCTAAAACGATGAAACCCTTGCGTACATTTTGAACATAGAAAACGTATTTAAGAACGCTGAGCTAGGAACCAACCCTGAAAGAAATACAGCCTTCTAAACTTACTCAAGAATATATTGCACTTCAGGAATAGCGTTTGGTCAGGCAAGATATACTGAGAATTCGCCAAAGTTTCGTGATATATTATGTGGGGCCTGTAATCTCCAAAAGTTTACCTAAAAGATATCCATAAAGAATCTCTTTATCTGCATACATTGGAATAACATTGAAAGGAAATGACGTAAAATCGGTAATGTATCCCTAAAGAAATTGCAAATTTGAGCGAGTGGGTGAAGCGTATAGGATAAGCCATGGAACAGGACTATTTTATTTTATAGTCGCTATAAAAATAAGTGTCTCTAGTGTCGATTTAACATTATTGCTAGGCGATAGAAATTGAATGTCTCGTAAGCTCTCTAACCATTTAAGCTGAAGATTTTCATAAACCAAACTGCTAAGTGATAATTTAATACAAGCGTCGTTTCCAGTGAAATAAAAACATAAAAGTGCTGAAAAAATCTTACGGTTAGTATTCCAATAGCATCTTTGACTTTGTAACTTAATATCTTTCGGAAACATCTCCAACTTATATTCATAACTAGTGGTTACCCGCAACTTCGTCCGTAAAAATCCATCAGTATAACATATTAATTCTGAAATTATTAGTTGAAAAATTTCTGTAGAATGCAAATAGAGCAGTCGCTAACCCAAAACTGCGATGACCATACATATAAACTTTCAACCCCTATTCCAGCTCCTCCAAGATTATTTTTAGACATTATATTGAGACAAAAGATAATCTATCTGCAGCTTGCCAATTTAATTAGGTACGATCCGTTCAGCCGTTAGTCTTGAAACGGTAACAAACAAACAAACAAACAAACATACATGCAGAGTTATTTTCGCATTTATATTATGAGTATGCATTAAAGTCATGATGAAATAAGCTCGTTCAATCAATCATAGACTATTTCTGTAATAAAAATTACCCTCTAACATTAAATAAGTATACAAACTTAACCTCTTTTTTTACGATGTTAGTATAGGATGTCCTCGAAGAATGATGCTATGCATGCTTGATGTACGACTGGTGAACTCTCCGACTGCAGTTCATTGAAACATTCAATTACGACTTGTTGTTTTAATTTTGCTCTAACACATTTTGCATTGGCGCTGGAATTGTACTTTAAATTAAGCCACTTTTCATGTTCTTGATCCGTCCGCCACAGTACACTGATTTATAAACCACGTTTAGATTTATGTTCAAATCACATAATTACTTATCTTCAGGCTTTGCAAACGTTTCTGTCAGACATTCATTCTGGTCAATAGATTCATATGGCTCGTGACTTCGTTCACATTTCTGTAATGTATCAGACTTGCTTCTCCCAGAATCCCGTCCGCCGCCAGCGCCGCGCCGGTTCAATACACGCTTGGGAAATCCGATCACTTAATCAATTGGTCACGGTGTCGGTTTCGCGTGAACGTATTCTTGATAAAAACTGATTTACCTACAGTGGAAACGTTTGTGTTTTATCTGCCTAATTTTGATGACTTGTCACTGTTTACATTGTAAATCCATCGTCGACTAGTTAAGCTTTTCTGTTCCTCACTGGTATTCTTTGTTCGGTTTAATCGCTTCGACATCAGCTGGGTGAAACATACGGTTCCTTACCAAAAGTTTTATATCAGGGACGTGTTAAAAGACCGGCTGCAGTGATCTAATTGTTTTGGTTCGGACACGGCGCGGCGCGGCGGCGGGCGACGGCATATGTCCCAGACACGCGGTCTGACGGATAGGGCTGCCACCTGCCGTTTTCCTCCTAGCTGCCATGACAGGCCTGCAAGCATGAAGTCGTTAGTTTAATGCTTCGTGAAATGACGTCCCTAATTCGTGAAGGCGGCGCGCTCTCGTAGATGTGAATTTTGTAAAAGCAAAAATAATGGGCCCGACCGTGTTTTGCATGCGACTATTCGCGCTTTCAAATGGTAATAGGGAAGGTTGAATAGCGAATTTTGTTTCCTTTTGTGTCAATGGATTTTATCAAAAACCTGACAAGGCTTTTGATTTTTATTTTACCATTCCATAAAAGTAAAAATATCTAAAAATGAAAAACCAATAAAATTCTGTTTAGGTCCTTGAGCGGTTGCAGATTGATCTCAATCCGAGTGATGTTCTACCTTCTAAGTTAGCTAGACTTAAGTTAGCTTGTCATGACAACCCTATGCAATTTTGCCGTCGATATTATACTGTGTTTGTTTTTCTAGGGAACAGTTTAGGTCCTGATTGAAGTGCACGAACGGCCATTTCCCCTTCTTTATATTTGTAATGAACCCTTTTAGGGTGCCATTCGGAAAGCAGTTCGCATAACGGCTTTACTAAATCATCATTATTCTTTTTAATCGCCCGGAACTGTCGTGTGAATTATGTTTTGTGTTCATGAAAAATTCAGAGTGTGGCGGTCGGATAACGAATGGGGCGGCAGGCGTGAAGTCCCTAGGGCTGCGGCCTGGGTCCGTAAACCCGTAACGAGCGGTCCTGGAGCAGGAACTAATGTCTTCGCTTTACTCGCGTCATCAGGCAGCCTACTGTCTCGCTTACTCTTACTCACATGCTGACGATAGTGCCCATTTTCTATTACTTCAGCGAATTCAGCACAATGTATAAAATATATCTCTTTATTAGGAAGTTATTATTCATGCCCCAGGTTCTTGATATTTACGAGTAGCAACGAGATTGCTTTATTTTGTTTGTGTTAGAACTTAGAATGTTAGGTTACTCTGCTCATTGGGAGTTGATAAGCGGAAGTATAAGCTCAGTGCCGTAAGCTTATTCATATTGTAAACATCTCAAGCTTAGTGAAAAATACTCTGTAAAAAAAACAAAATTATCTTCGTTTACGGACTCTGCTGTATTTTTGCGAATCTAGTCGACTTTGAATACATAATTCCGAAGTAATGTTTCCGGTTCCTCCGAACGGAAAATGTCTTTGTTTGGGCGCGGATGCTTATTACGACAGGTCCGGGAAATTCGTTCCGGCATGAAAGCGCCGGACCGTACTTAAGTGGGGCCATTGTGCAGGTCGCAAGCTCGTCCACTACAATGCAAAGCACTTTTGTTTTATTACAGTTATGTATCAACATCGGTAGCACGCGTTTATTTAATGGGACTCCCTAATACGCAAGGATTATTGCGAATTGTCCGAAAAAGTTCGGCTGCTGTTGGCACTTTTGTCACATTACCGAGTCTGAAAAATACGCGCGCATTTTGTATAATATTCTTTAGCTCTTTTATAAAAAATATTTCAAGCAAAATTACACGTCAAGTACTGTAATTGAAGCTATTCGTTTGATGCTTAGAAGACTACAGTTATGGTAAAGAAAAAGAGTGCTTAAAAATGAAAGTTAAATGAAGTGTGTTAATAATGGCGTTTTTAAACGGACATTGATTTCTCTCTGAAACCGTAGCGAGAAAAGGTTTCTTTGAAGGGGAATTTCTAAAATTAAAGAACATTTTCTCATTCATTCATTTCTAAGCCTTCCTATTCTCGGGGCGAAAGATACCTACCGTTTTATCAAAGTCGTGAAAATTAATTTATTGGGTTCGAACATTAAGAACAGCAATCGATCAAAGTTGATTAATTGCTCGCTTATCATATCGATCCCGTTCGCGAGTTGGACGTTAGTAATCGAATGAATTACACGCTTGCCAGGTCTCGGTACGCGTCTGTTACACTGAATGGTATTATTGAGCTCATTGGTTCGTGTTTTACGGTGATAATACGGTGATCGATCAGGCGTGTCCCATTCAGGCAGAGCTACTACAATCACAATAATAGCTTGGCGTTGCGGCTTGGCTCCCGTTCGAGACACAGGAAGTCAAACTCTATAATACCTACATTGACATTCATTGTTCAGTGTAATGTGTTGTTCGCTTAATATATATTCGTGTACAAATAAAATGTAACAGCAAGCGTCATCATTATGATACATGCTTTTAATACAACTTAATATGACGAGGTCTGGATGATGCCCACTGAACTTACTAATACTAGTTTTGACCATACATGGCTGTATAGCCATTCGAGAAACCTTTCTACCGGATGTCAACGAATCCCATATTGCTTCATACATTAAACATTGCTTTAACTTCGTTATCTTTATAATTGCAACACGTAGAGGGATTTCCAACTGTAATAATGCAGTCAATCCGTTCGACTGAATTGACAATAATTGACAATTAACGCTTATTAAATAGTAAAGTTATGATATGATAATTGTATTCAGCCTCAACAAATATGCATATTTACTCACCTGTCTGTATAATTGTATGTTATTACAAATTTATATTGTTTCCACGTGTAGTTAAAAAAGGCGTAGTGGTAATAGTTATAGGTTTTGGATTAGAATGATTATGATTATGATCAGAATGATAATGGATTAGAAGCACTGGAGGTTCTGATTAATTAAATGCATCTGTTCTTGCCATGTGCGTAAATTTGATAATTGTACCCACTTAATTAATTAGATCTCTTAGATTAATTTTCATTTCTGTCTTTCATAAAAAGGCTATCGCTGGCTTATATCTCCTATGTTCAGTTGTCATGTAAACAAGTGATAAAAGTAATAGAGCTCTTTAAGTTCTTCCCTATTAGCATTCGTGCGAGGTATAATGACACGTCAGACCGGTCCCAGTTAAAAATTAAGTTCTTATGGGTAGCAGATGCGATCGGCACGCATCTGGGACCGCTCGGGTACGGCGACATTGCTTTCCCACGGGCTAATTGAAAAAACAGGTATTGCATAGATATCGCATCTCTATATTATAATAATCAATAAGCGCGGCAATATCGATTACTTACACCCACGTATGGGAAACCGAAATGTGTAACGTTTTTGGAGAACTAATTGGTGCATTGATACTGGCGTCGTTTGGTCTTGCATAATAGGATATTGTCGTGTGAGAGACTGTTATTACTGATTTAATTGGAAAAGAGATAAGATAGTGTTTATCGACCACTTCGGTAATTGTACTAATCTCCGTTTTGTAATAAATTACAGATTTGTAAGAGACAATTTATATTTAAAACGTTTATCTAAATCCATATCAGTGTAAACACAGTCCCTGCTTCGTTAGTTACATGCCTTGACGGAATTCTTTAGTAAATCTTCCCGGTAGCTATATTGAAATTCATTCATAACGATGAACAGATAACATTATTTATATCGTTGCCTAGTTGGTATTTAATAAGTTGCTGCGATTGCGAGTCGAAATTATTATGCATTCGTAAGATTTATGTCATCCGTTTCGGTTTACGAGCTTTATTCAATGCTTATGTTTCTATTCTGTCTCGCTATAAATAAATCTTAATAATTCCCAAGAATCGTAGCTCAAAGTATTTTGGAGGTTGTTTTGATTCCACTGAAGGAGCTGTTAATGTTTTCTCGTAGTCAAAATACTCAAATTCATCTTATGCTCATAGCATCCTGTAAATATTTTGACAGGCAACGATTACGTATTCTAGAGTTGTATTGCTAAATTTAGCCGTTACGTGTTTTAATAAGACGATCGCCTGGCGTGTTACTACTTCCTACGGCCCTGTCGTATGGTATGGGAGTTGGGAGTACAATGCGCGTTGGAATTAATAAATAATAAATAAATAAATAAATAATGCTGGACAATCCACACAGCATCATCTAGCCCCAAAGTAAGCTACTCAAAGCTTGTGTTATGGGTACTAGATAACTGATATATTTAATACATTATATACATAGATAGATATTTTTTTTATTATACATAGAAAACACCCAGACCAACGGAACAAATTTCTGCAGATCATACACAAATTTGTTCCGAGGCGGGAATCGAACCCGCAACCTCTTGCGTCGCAGCTGGACTCTCGCTCGCTGCGCCACAGAGGTCGTCAATTGGACATTAAATCCACAGGTCACGTCGAAGTGTATTCAGACACAGGGAGACATCACGCGTCTCGCTTCCGTCGCCAAGCGGTTACAACCATGTGCTGTGGGAGCGAGGATGGTGGAATTTATACATCATGCAAATGAATAGCCATAGTAAAATTGCCATATTTCATGTCGCTGTCTGCTCGATGGAATTTTTTAATATTTTGCTTAAATTATAATACTGAGCTACTATAAAGGCGCGGATTTGCAATCAGTAGTGAGTGGGGGCTTGAGCTGAGATGATCCCGTAATACGTCACAGATCGGTGGCAAGAAATAGCGCGATATCAAATTGCATTTCTCTAGCGACCCGATCCGATCGAGTGATCAGTATCTGGGATTTGAAGTACCATTTGTACCAATGATTTATATCCGCCACATCACAGAGGCTGTCGTTGTCTTGACAGCTAAATTGTATAGACAGATGGAGGGACAGATGTGTACCATCGATCGAATCAAATGAAAGAGCCCTCAACTATCAGACTGGATCTCTTTGTTTATCGTGTTATAACATCATTTCTCCTCTGCGCTCATTGTCACGCTCCAAGAGCACTGGTATTGATACACAAATGTATCGTAATTTGTCTTGGGGATTATACCTACCTATACGATTTTAACTTCAGGATGTAAACCAAGAACCGGAGTGCTTTACTGCTCCCTCGAGGGTATGGGGTTACGAGGCCGGTCCTTTGGAGGAGGATGTAATGTTTTACACGTTTGAAATAAACCGAAGCGCTGCTGATTACTCGCTTTGAAGTTGACAAAGCGTGCGTTTTTATCTGAAGACGCGCACGTGGCTAGGTGAAACGGAGTTGTTAAAACTAGTGATAAAGTCTACGCAGACTAGAAAATGACGCGTATGACTCTTTCTTCATACCAATGAATAAGCTTTTTATTATTCTCTTAAGCTTTTTATAAGACTTCATATTCGTTCATTGGAAAGAATTACATTTGTTAGGCAACAATAGTCGAGCTCCTTGTAGAAGATTAAAGATGATCTCGAGCAGTTGGCAGGAAGTAAATAATTTCCTCAATCTTACGAAGCGTAGTCACTTAGTAAACATGAAGTCGGGAGCCCTTTCGCGCGATTTGAGCAGCTATAGATTGAACAAGGCACGTGACGGACGCACAAAGGGATTCCGGAGACTAGACGACGAACAGCAATAATGAACCACGCCCGCGGCCTTTCCCTCCTATTGTCCGCTGACGTGGAGCTACGACTCTTTGATCTTAATTCTCAATCAAACCTTTTAATGAGCGTCCTCTGTAAAGTAAAAAGTCTTCGTTTTCTTACGATTAGGGAGCACCCTGATTTTTCCAACCCCATTTCACGATTTTAATAAGATTTTTTTAGTAAACAGTGTTTCTGATGCTTGCTTAACAAGCAGAAAATTAAAAATTTACAAACAACGCCTAGGGCCTAAAGATTTGTTCGTGAAGATATTTTTGCTCGTTCAAGTAATTAACTTCGAGGGTTTAAAATCAACTTAATGGGTTGGGCCAAACGGGAAGAATTCGTTATTTGCCGGTGTGAATAATTTGCTTTACGGATTTGGTGATAATATTCAGAGGCCAGGCGAACTCGAGACAAAGAGCTTTTGTTACATCTCGTGGGGGTCGTTTAATTGTACCAAATCTGTACTTACGGCGATGTTTTGAAGTTTATTTAAGAGTCAGGATCTCAACATTTACACGAAAGTTTTAATGCTAATATGAGTGATTACATGAACATTCGATTGTACTTTTCGTTAGCTACCCTGACTGGCTGCCTTGCGGGCGAGGCACGCACGCCGCGACTGATTACATTCGATCAAAATTCAACCCGCACATACAACGCGACATCCACATTTTTTTCCCATCTCTGCCATTCCGACAACTTAACACGTTGGATCGAGGATGTCGAAAAAAATTATAAGGGCCTTCTCGGTAGCCGCGACTCGATTGGTGCTCGCATATAAATGTTTCGTAATAGACAGAACTCTTACAAATTATCGCCTCTATGTTACACGTTTTGAATGCCTAACACATTACAATATTTATGTGTAGATACACAATTAGAAAAAAAGCAATGATAACATTGTTTATAGCTACAATAAAAATAAAGTGGCGTTCAAATGTTTCAGTGGAATGACGCTTTGCGTGAGCAACTATCATCACAATACATGCTTTAATTTTATTAGAGCCGTATCTGAATGTTGATCCATAGAGCATTAAAGTGTAAATGAAATCATTATAAAAAGGAAACCCGACCTTTGAGTTATGTAACAGTAGGCTACATAATTGTCCTATTGTGTAGAACAACTAGTCAGTCACGCGAGGCTTGCACTCTGCTCGGCTTCACATCACAATGCAAATGTGCGTAAACTGGAATATTCATGGCATGTCTACGCGTCTCTACGCTTTCTACGAACTGACAGGTAACTTGATACCAGAATATGTATTGGATTTGTATAATTGAATCAAGGTAAATGATAATGAGCAGATTTTCATTGGAGGTATTAACGCTCTGCTTAGCAAACTGCTGATATGATAGTCAGCTCTACATCGAACTCTGATTTGAACTGGTATTGGGTTAATTTAGTTATGTTATTAATTGGATATTTCAATACATTGAACGAAAATAAATATCTATAAATGTTTTTCCATTGAGGTGTGGTTTTGTGAATGTATATTTACGATGTTCGGGCGATTAGTTTGAGAGCAATAGACGAGTGGTGACGGCCGGAGCCAAAAATACACGTTCAGATATTTTTGTGCTCTTCCATCGACCGACAAGTAGGCGTAACGGATTAACTTCTGAGACAATGAAATTAACAATTTTATTTCGCGCAAGTAGTTTTAGTGGCTAGTAAAATAGTTTTCTACGCTTCACTGGAACGTAACGTAAAACGCTTAAATACATAAAAAAAACTTTATAACTCTATAAAATCTGTTGCACACGAGCACAAAGTTAAAACGAATTATTTTAATGATGCTGTCCTACCCTACCGCTCCTCGTTAACAGAATTCAATGTATTAACCGAGATACGTATATACACAGAAATGTAAATGTTTTATCCATTTATCGCTGATACAATCGTATTTGGCTGGGTGTTTGTTGAGGGCTGAAACTCGACAAAGGAGTTAACGCTTCGGCACCGGCGGGCAACTTGTCCGGATAATCCGGATCATTCCGGATAATACTGAAACGTTTCCGACTGATACTTCTTATCGGTGCTAGGAGAGCGATGCTTCCATTCTGTAAATAATATCCTACCACAATGCTGCTCATCGTTCTGTTTCATTGCCCTTTGCTGCCGTGGATTTTATTCAGCTGGCTTCACTTGAAAAGCATACTCTTACGTGCTTTACGTACCCATTAAATTATTTTCTGTGATTTAATTTGGTAGGTAATTGTGTTACATTTGTAAATATTTCATGTTTACACAGAAGATCATAACAGATTTTTACTTGCTCAAAATTGTGATGCATTAATTTAAATCTGTAAACTCTACTTACCTCTCCATAAAGAGTCTGCAATTACTGACTCTAAGTAGGTCATAATACAGTATACGTGAGGATTACCGCAACGAAGGTTTCATTAAAAGGGAAAGGGTCGGAGCGAAAAGAGACGTAATTTTGTTCTTATGATGAAACCGCGTTAATACGACTGAGGGTCCAGCGAAATCCCTCACGGGTATAAAATTTGTCTACAGTTACCTAAAGAATATGCATGTGAATGCTCTCGTTAATCTAATTATACAACAACATCCTAATCTTAATGTGTCTTGGGAACCTTAAATACAGAAGCTTCCAAAAATTTGTACTAAAAAAATAAACGAGTATTTAGCGCCAAAGTTAAGTGCTGTAGCCATCAATTGTTCAATCAAGCTTAAAATTTCCTTGTGCCGATGTTGGCTTTATGATTTTCTGATGAAGTAGTTGTTCACCAAACAGTACGTAAAGACAATAGACTTGTGTTTCTATATTTCATTTCTATAGATCCAGACTGCAATAATAGCTTTCAGCTCGATTCCACTCGGAGAATTCTGCACCATTGTTATACAAATACACAGGAGACATTGAAATCAATAGTTTCTGATGAATATTTGACAAGGACTGGGAGCCGACCTCTTTCATCACTTTGTGCGGTAGCCGCGGTTGGTAGCCGATTAATATTCAATCTAGAATACCTAACCTACCAACATTCAACATGTCTGAAGGTTTCTAAGTTTATATTACATTTTTTATTTAAATTTTAAATTCAATTAATTAAGTACCTATTTACATAATGCTGTCAACTTAACGAAGAGTGTGTTAGGGTAACCATTATGCATTGCATGCTTGCTTGCTTATAAAAATAGCTTTGTTCGAAAACTAAAGAGTAGGTGCAGATATCTGTTATAATATTAAATTGCCTACAATGGTTCGTGGGTTAGCAGATAATATTATGATGGGCCAACCTTCCCTGTATTTCCATTAGTAAAGTACAATGTTTTAACAGATTACAAGATTGATAAATCTATTTTCCTCAATGATTACTAATAGACGTGTTCTTCAGTAGATTGTGTTATTAAATTGAAGCGTTTTTACATTGTCCTTTTGTAAATTTTAATTTATAACCGATATCGTAGGCCTTTTCTAAAATAACTATTAATTATACCAATATATACCTATCTAAATTAGTGATAAAATTGCATAAACACCGCTGCATGCAGAAACGAAGAAAAAACAGCATACTTAGTGTAGTTTCTTTTAAAAATGTAGCACGCGCCGTGAAAAAATCTTATAATACCACTTTCGCACCGTCTCGCCGCCGCCGCTCGCCTGAGGCGCTCCTACTCCACGCTACGCTCCAGCTTTGTCTTCATGGAATCAAATCTCATTAGCCTTTAGTGCACCCCGCTAAGGACGAGCTCCGACGTTGGCTAACTACGAATGAAACGCTCAAAACCTAATTGGCAAGCTTCACGGAAACCACGGATCGATACAAAGTATAACGGCCACAATTACACCTCATCTCAAATACAATTGTTTGGAACGTAATAATAAAAGTCCTTGAAAAAAGTAATAAACTTAATGGCCATGCTCCAACTATTTCCTAATAAGTATGACAACATAATAATAAGTTACTAGCATGTCACTTTCATGGTGATTGTCGCGTTAACAAAAAAAATATATAGCGTTTTTGTCGAATGTTACAAAAGAATTATACTTATTATAGTAAAGAAAACCTCGACCTAATAACTCTCCAGCACATTAGCAGATACTTTTTCTATCGAGAAATACGTACCGGCTGACATCTTCCGATCAATCATTGTGACCGCGAGTTTTTATTGGTCGATAATGATCGGGGTTTTTTATTTTCCCATAATTCGACGAGAAAAAACTGTTTTAACGTTAATTGAGATATTAATTAACACACTTTTTACGCCGGACACCCACATTATATTCCATAGTACATGTATTATAAATAATTAGGATCGTTACCGTAATTAAATATGTTTAATCAGCGGGGAGATCACGTATTTAATTTTCCACCGGCTCCCTGGAGCTTCACATATTCAGATAGCTATAATGGACGTTGAATCGGCTCGTGTATTGCTGTTTATCGGGGTCCGGTTTCTGATGCTGGCATGAGCATACTCGTAATTCTTTCAACGGATGACAATGTCGTTTATTAATGTTCGCCAATTTGGTGTGTGCGTCGCTTTCGCCGGCGAAACGGCAGTGCGAACAAGAGAGGCCGTCGTTTCGCGGTGTCGCTCCACGCGGAATAACATGGGAAAGTGGCTTGGTGCCAATCCAGGAACGTCCTACGGGAGCCGTGAGCGCTGAGCGGCAAGCACGTTATTGTTGCATTGCTTGTACTACTCTTCAATACAATACCATTTGTCAAACTTCCACAGGCTTATGTGGCTGCTTTTATTTCCAATCGTAATAAATCGATTCTAGTCCATCTAGATCTATAATTCTGTGGCGCCATTGTGTACTTACGATAAGTCGATTCTCGTCGCTAGTATCAGGCGTAGGCAGAATATAATTTCGCTATGTTGCGAATAACGTTTTTACGATAAATATTTGCTTTTAATATGAATTCTGTCTAAAACAGTCCCTTCGCTTTATTTTAATCATAAAAAATATTGAATTTTTAAAGATTATTACAATGTTTTTTTATTAAAAACAGACCAAATTTTGCTCAGTCAAATTATTTGCTTATTAAAAAACACATTAAATCTATCTTATCAGTGGACTGACGACGACTATTACCATAAAATTAACAGTTTGCGTTTTTTATGGAAATAGATTAAAAATCTGAATAAAATTAAAATAGGAAATTAATATTCAAGCCATATTGCTGTCGCTAAACAAAACATGCTCGAGATTTTTGCCCCATTTTTCAGTTGAGTCTTTCCAGCCGTGGATTGGAATAATAAAGTATTAATTGTTTGTAATAAAATGTAATTGGTTCAGCAGCGCTTAGGGCTTAGGCGGAATGCCAACTGCTGCGCTTGCTATAAACCGTATCTAGATGAAACGCACGTTTGCTATAAAACCCGCTGCCGCCGCGCGCCGCCTAGCTGTCTACCGGAAACTTTACTTCTTATATGTACCTACGAATAATGAATAAGAGAATCTAATCTTTGCCTACTGTCTATACAGTGACGTGCAAAGTTATGTAGAGTTACGCTTTTACAAGCCATCCAACACCCTAATGTTTGTTGTTACGGGATAATTGTCTTAAAGTGCAAATAAAACAGCTCTCTCATTTTCATTGTGCGTGTTGAACGCTATTTACCAGCTAGTGGCTATTACCGAAAATAACTAAAGGTTATCATGTTATCAACGGTACAGCACAATTTTTGATTGGGGATTTTTGTTTATTTGTAAAACATAACTAATTAACAGTGTATTCGTGTTAATGCATTTCGATAGCTCGCATATCGAAGTCATTATCTGCGTACGGGCGGAGATCGTTTAAATGTCAATTACAAGTACATGCGGCACCGAGCTAATATCGATTAGGTATCCAATATCGCACACCAGCGACAGCGCGTCGTGCCAACACGGTATACATGGTTATTGTTGTTATTAATCCCAGTAATTTATGTTCTGATAGACTTGTAACACCGGTTAATACATCGCGCATGTTATGAATACAAATTAGTTATCGAATCTAGAAGCAAACAAGATTTACAGACATGCAATGGATAAGCTGCATGGAGGAGCTCGACAGACCTATCTGTGACTTCATGCTTCGCTTCACCCGGGATTCAGCCGTCCACGAACATTGTGTTTTCTATGTCACGCTGGAGATTTATTTTCTCCAATCTCGAAATACGTGGCGTGCACTTTATTTGTTCAATGAAAACTTTATCTGTGGTACTTGTTACATCCTTACAAGATAAATATCCGAGTGGCTCTCGGGGATTGCTTTGAAGCTGTAATACATTTTTTCTAAAACGTAAAGCTGTTTGCTTTTCTTCTAAAATTCCAGCTAGCCGACAACGCACCTGCATCAACAAGGCGAGTTGGATCAGCTCATTTTTAAAACGAAAATCTTGTACGAGGCACGTTGCCAGAACCACGATTGGGTTCGCGATAAAAATGCCGAGATTGCAGATTTATGGTTTACCTCTGAATGGAGTTTTACATGTTTTGTTTAAGCGGATGAAGTTTACACCTTAGCAGCATAAGTACCGTTTACGACCTCTCAGGTTAACTTACTTAACCTGTTCTGATGCTGCACGATTCTACGAAACCGACAGGTCTGACGCAAAAAATAATAGGGCACTGTTTCCGATTCTGTACATCGATTTATAACTAAGACCACTTGATATTCAAGTCGGTGATTGAGAAGGGTTCTTCGAAGATTTAGTGTCGGGCAATCCGTCTTTCTCAAACCAATTTGGCGATAGAATATAACATGCTTGACCTTGACCCTTTGACTCATATTGGTTTTCTCTTGTCCTTGTAGATGTGGTTTGCATGCAGACTTCACGGAGCTGACGGCGTGTGTCGGGGGAGAGCTGGATCGTCACGAAGGCTCTGCTGTGCATCGCCGGTACTTTTACATAACCCTGCTTCGAGAACCTGTCGCCAGGTAAATAATGTGTAAACCAATCTATTTTAAAATTTAAAGACAGGCTGGAAATTGTTGTATAAGTTAGGTATCATCCTTAAAGAAAGGAAAGTTACTTTTGTTTATGGTATGAGTTAACGTTGGCATAATTGGAAGGAGTACCGTCAAAGCTAATTGATTTAAACCAGCAGTTGCTTCTGGTTTTTCGCAAAAGTGAAGTTTCATATAATATTTTCCTTATTTTATAAGTGTAAATTCAACAGACCGTCCGAAGTGCGACCAGCTCTTGACCGGGTTCACCGCTCAGAAATAAAATATGAAATTGGATATTTTTTATAAATAATAAATTCCCTCTGCGTGGCTTTTCGTGCGATAACTAGTAAAACGACCTACCCTTATTACGTACCAAATTTCAAATGAGGGTTGACGTGAAGTATGATATGCGGGTTGGCAAATAGAAAAACATGTTTAGTAATAGAACTAAATAACTCGATACCTGCTTGCCTGTTCATTTTCCCCATGCCCAATACCTGCAAGTAATCCCTCCGAAGCTGTATCAGTACTTACATAAACTCGTGTTTTTTTGGTACTTTTCTTGCATCACTAGGTCGTTCTAATCTATTTCCAATAGATTAATACAAATAATTACGCAAAACAAAAATAACGTGGTGTGGTAACATCGTGTTGTTTAATCGCCTTCCAAAAAGAGACGGTTTTCAATTCGACTTTTTTTGTTGCGCCTTTATTCATTTTTATGATTATTTTTTGTTTGGAAGGTTATACTTTAAATATTGTCCCATATAAATTGGATTCCTGATGGTATATTATATTATAGAGTATATTATTAGGGGATATTTGATACTTTATCCGTAAAACTTGAAAAACCCCATCCACGCTTATAATTTACTACGAAGTGCAACGATGAAGTCGGTGTTCTTTTTAGTTTTTAAAACTGATTATTAAAAACTAGGTAAACACATTTTTGAACTATTTGGACTAAATATTTCCTAAAAATTCTATTCCACCTTTTCCGCTAATTTGCATTATCTCGTTTTGTTTGACAGATGTTTTCTATACCACAGTAACTTTGAGATGTTAGTTCTCACCAAACGCGCGATACGACAATATTTATTCAGTACGGCACCACATCTGGCATCAGTGATTCAAAGCGTTCAGATACTCAAACTAGTTTTTAAAATTCAAATGCCTCTAAAAGTCAACCTAGCGTATAATTATTTTCGTTTTGTGAGAATTTATTACAGTGGAATGCAATCAATCTGCCGTGCGACGTTATGTTAAAACGTTTTCGACTATGTATCTTCGGCTTGTAATTATTCAAATTTTGATTATTTGAATGATGTTGCTAATAAATTATACATCACTATCAAATCGTAAAAACAGAGCGGTCATACGCATGGTCCTCAATTAAATTTAATAGAGCATTAAATAGTTTCTCATGCAATGTTAGCTCTATACTGCGCTAGTCACTCCGAGTTTTGTACTTATAAAACTTGTCTCATTCGTTCAGAAATTTCACTAGTTACAGTTAAACCTAAACATATTAAAAGTGGTTCACTATTGCTTGGGCTCAGAGTATTTGGGACTGTGGTAGTATGGTACGCATCAAGAATTGAAAAATTACGAAAAGTCAATAATGTTACGGTTTTGTTGTTTGATAGCAAACAATTTAATTGGAAACTTTTTAAGATGGAGATATACAAGCTATTAGCCTTCTGCCTATATTTAAAGAAACTTGAAACTTTATTTACGTTCGCTTTGATCTTTTCTAAACAAATACTCGGCTGGGCTTCCTGAAATAAAATTTCCTCCTATTTATTAAATAATTTGTACGTTCAGACGTATTATAAGTGACAGGAAGATACAGAGGCATATTGGTTTGGAAGATGATTATCATCCACGCACTAAACCTCGGCGTGTAGTGGATAAATACAAACCACACAGAGTAGTTCAGGGTCTGGCAGAGGCATGTAGTGAATGTTAGACGTTTATTATACCCTTGTTCCTAGATTTGTTTATTGAATTGCACGTAAAGTAACTTTTATCTTCCAGGTACCTATCGGAGTATAAACACGTGAAGCGTGGCGCCACGTGGAAAGGTTCTCCTCACTGGTGTCAGGGCCGCGTCGCTACTGGTAACTATTTGTATATATATGCTAAACCTGCTTAAGCTCATAAGTACGAACATCAACATACTCGTAGATTATAGGAAACGAAAATACTTAGCACGCCCTTCAAGCCATTCGAGTCTCGTCCCATCTCCGACTTCAACTCGCAAATGACTATTATCTTAATCATGGTAGACGTCACTCTCTAAGAAAAAATTATCTTATCTATATATATTTATATCTTAAAATTTTTGAGGGTAGTCAGAAGCACGTCTTAAACATTGTATTTGAAAAATTACCACCTTTTCACTGTAGTTACAACATCATACGTGACAGGTGGAAATCCCATCGCTGCTATTATGATCACAGTCTTTCTCTTGCAATGTTGAAATAATTTTAAAAGCGTCGAGATTTACTAAAAACGTTAGATGTAGGAATCGCTACAAAATGGCTCGTAAAAGCTTACGCTCGCTACTTGGAAAGTATTGTTTTGTAAACACGCTTTTCTTGTTACCATAAGCTTGCAGTATCTGCTTTCCATATTCCGCAAAAAGCAAATAAAAATTCAACAAAGAGTTTGAGCATAAACTTAATATTAGAGGTCCTACAAGCTTTGCACAAAAATAGGTTGTGGATAAAGTGGAATATCCAACAACATTTTCTGTTCCGCATTTTATTTATTTGCCTACTTTTTTCAATTCATAATGGTCAATAAAAGAACTTAAATTAATGATTATTACCGTCATTAAATACATTAGCATAGCTTTTAGATCACTGATAAGGCGATGGAATGGCTAATGATCGTTTGCCATCATATTGTTTTTCATTAAACAAATAAGTACAATGCTTTTGTCTGATAACAAAGGCGGCGAAATAAGAAGTTGAGCTCACTCGTTATAAATTACCAATTATTTTCAAGAGAAAGATCCTCACAGAATCTTCAGTTGTGCATGTTTACGCCTATCAATATCTTATGATGTTTACCTACTTTATAACTTCGCTGCCGGCATTCAAAGCAACACGGCAAATTAGTCTTGTGACAGTTGAGTTAATTATAAGGCATTTAGGAAAACAAACAGAAAAGTTTTGTTTCTTTTATATATTAAGAAGGCATGAAATGACAGGACGTGTGGAAGGGCGCTGGCAGCGTAAGCTGCCAGCGCCCTTCCACATGGCTTGAGCGATTCTTTTGATCTCGAGGGCTTCCTCGGCTCGGCTTTGTAAGACATTCCCGTAAAACGAACTTAGAATCTCCAATAACTTTTAAGCTTCCGAGATTTATGGAAATCGGGATAAAAGCGATGCGAAGTGTAGTACCCAGTGTTTCCACTGAGGATTTTGCTTTTGCCCTAAATTCTGAAATTATCCCTAAAAATCCTTATTTTTTTTAAATTCGCTAATTTAGGGCGCATAAATATTAACTAAAAAAACAATTATTTTTTGCACATTTTAATGCGAAAAAAAATTTAACAAAACTAATTCATTCAAGGACTCTGAAGAGAAGCATTACTTATGCAGGCTTTCGTTGACTTCTCTCCTTTATCTTGAGATGAAGAAGGTTACTAGCTCACTATCATCACTCGTGTCTTCCATCCCCTAATAGGAAGAGCTATTAAGCACAGAATAAAAAGAATTACCAACTCAAGTAAAATAGTCTTTATCCTATATATCTTTATTCCATAATCTTTATACCAAACATCAAGTAATCTTTACCCTAAAATTCCCTAAATCCCTGTCGCAATAAAAATGGCCCTAAGTCGTACATGAACTAAGTAGTTTCGCCCTAAAAAAGGGCGAAATCCCTAAAAGTGGAAACACTGGTACTACCTACTACGCTTCCTGATAGTGTCGTGAAGTTACATACCGCTGCCAATGTCGTTGCCGTGTCGCGGAGAAAGCAAACATGCGTGACTGTGCTGGCTTGCAAACTAAAGCGCTCAACTATTAACATCAAATTATAAATTACTAGTAGTCCGCCCCGGCTTCGCACGGGTATTTATATATACCTATAAATGGTCACGACTGTAATTCCCAGGCTCGGTAGATATCTCCCAGATTTCTAGTTACTTTGATCTTTGAGTAGGTACTCGTACATGACAGGATGCAAGCCAAAAGAACTCTTATTGTGGCATAACTATAATAGTTGGACATATGCTATCGCGACACTTTTTGTAAATAATGATGTGTTCTACAAAGTCGTAGTACATTATTTTATTCTATCGTCAATAGTTTTCGCAGCGCACGCGATATAAAGAATATTTTAGGTAATTTTTTTACACCTTGGCTTACATTATTGAAGTTTTAGTAAGGATCCCTAATTTTTTTGAAAATATAATATAGCCTATGTCACCCGCTGATAGTGTAGCTTCCCAACAGTGAAAGAATTTTTCAAATCGGTTCAGTAGTTTCGGAGCCTATTCATTTCAAACAAACAAACAATCAAAGTTTTCCTCTTTATAATATTAGTTTAGACAAACAAGGAAAATTTATTCTCTATGTTCGCGTGCCGGTATTCTTGTGACCGTTACCGATATTATAGTTCCCTTTCAACTTAGCTAATATCATTTTAATTACATGAACATGATCACGACTGTAATCCCCAGGCTATGTAGATCTAGTTACTTAGATCTTTGAGGAGATCCAAAGAGGGTAGTCAGAGGCACGAAAATGATATTTGGCACATGCACACATTTTGCACAGTAGTTAGTATTCGAGTATGCCGTACGTGACAGTTTGCAAGCCCATCGCTGCTTATAGGATTACTAACATGATACACACCTTCGTCTTTTTGGTTCTAGGCTATGCCGGTTTCCACACGATGTTTTCCTTCACCGTTTAAGAGCACTGTGCATTGCGCACATAAAGTTTTCGAATAGAAAAACTCATTGGTGCGCCTAGCGGGCTTATTGCCAGTCTTCCAGACTATAATTTGTTTTTTTTTTGTATATATAAAGTTCAAGAGATTTGATAAAGCTCTTATTAATAAGTGTCGCAACACTATTTGTTGGGGGTATCGTTTGATTTTAAAAGACCCACGATACCATCAGGGGTATCGCCAGGGGTATCGTGGGTCCGCAGTGGGTGCACACTACACCACCAGTGCTCTCCTTAGCTATTATCATGTTAACCTATGATATGCCGAAACGCAGATCCACGCGAGACATAATAGATTTTCTATTATGTCTGAAATCCCGGCCACTGGTTAATTACACTTTTCATAATTTATACACAATCATAATTTCCGATAGGTAAATATTGATTCGAATGTGTTTACTCTCAATTGTATTAGATTAAGCATATTGAATGACTGTTTGTTCAGCTGCGGAGGTACCGGCTTGTTACACCGGGGAATCTTGGCGAGGGGTAACCTTGGACGAGTTCACTTCGTGTCCGTGGAATCTGGCCAACAACCGGCAGACGCGCATGTTGGCCGACTTGGCGCTGGTCGGTTGCTACAATGGAACTCTCCGGCATAGGAGTGCGGAGACGGACAGGGTCCTACTCGCCTCCGCCAAGAGAAACCTCGCTGCGATGGCTTACTTCGGACTCACGGAGTATCAGAAGGTAAGAAACCAACTAGGTATCTATATAGAGATTGTAGGGTTCCGTACCTAAAGGGTAAAACGGGACCCTATTACTAATTGTCTGTCCGTCTGTCACCAGGCTGTATCTCATGAACCGTGGTAGTAAGACAGTTGAAATTTTCACAGATGATGTATTTCTGTTGCCCCTATGACAACATATACTAAAAAAGCAGAATCCCATACAACAAACGTGATTTTTTGCCGTTTTTATAGATAATGGTACGGAACCCTTCGTGGGTGAGTCGGACTCGCACTTGGCCGGTTTTTTATAATGGATTTTAAATTTCTCTCCCGGTGATTCCCTATTATAACAATGTTTAAATTTAATAATCTTCAATATCTTTGAATTTCTATAACTTGAACGGGTGTGTGTCTAAATATTTGAAGAAAGTAAACACGTTCAAAATACTATAGAATAGCTCTGGTCACGACAACGCTAGCCCTAAAACTAAACACAGACAAAACGCTGAGTTCTGTTTCAGAAAGCAAATAATTGAACACGGTCTGTGCACTCAAGCCTTTCAAAGAGCCTGGACGCTTGGCAATATCACTGGATACGCGACTCTAAGTACACTTAAAAGACGCCTGATATGTACTTTGGAGGTTTACATTGTCTGGGTATTAAAGTAAAATTGGCAGTAGAATGAGAACAGTAAATAGGATGAACCGAGGCAAAGCTGGATATCATTTAGCCAACCTAGTTACTGGATACGATACAGTATTTGTATCTGTCGCTATTATATCATGGCTGGATTAAGCTAAGGGTCTTTAGTCAACTGAGGCCGCTGTCAACTTATCCCGCTGTCAACTTATCCCGCGGGATGAGTTAGCCTAATGCATTTTTGAATCGGTCAACTCATCACGCTGTCAAAAAAAACAAAAAAGAATGTATTATTTGAAATATATGTACACACGTGAACAAAAATCTTTGGGGAAAAAAAAGACAGCATTAGTTATACGGGTTATACTAGCTTCCGCCTGCGAGGTACCTGCATAAAATATAGTTAAGTTACTAGCCATAACAGGGCCTTTGCAATGTCAATTCTCTGATCAAGAATTGGCTTCTAGATCATACTTAGGTTAGTTAGACGATCATGAAAACTTGCGCATTAATTGTCTACGTCTATTTTCTTCCCTTTTTTTCAATCAAATTTCTCTCGAAGACCCTCGCATGGAAGTGTGGCTTATTTGCACTTCACTCTGAGCTGAGCATAACTAATGCTAGATATTCTAAGACCAACGACCGCTTGGACGCAGTTTCATATTGATATCACCATTATTAAAATTACTCCAAAAAGGTAGCTTCAATCAAGACAAACCAAATAAATCTCAAAAAACTTTAACTGCAAATGATTCCGTAATATACTATAATACAAGTACTACATCTTTATTTGAAAAAAAACTTCAGTACCTAATAGATGTTTTCGCTTCGTTTTTTAACTAACTAAACACACATGTCATCGAATAATATAAACTTATTTTGTCTTGGTTCAATGGTGATAAAGCGCGTCCGGGAACTTACTTGTCCTATAGATCCACTCCACTCGCTGCGTTGAATATTCATGACTATCGCTACCGTATGGATTTGTCTGTTTAGTGTCGGGTTTATACGCCATGCGGGTTTTAACATCACTCATGCGGTTTATGAAGGCCTTTCTCAGTTTCGGAAACAGACCCATAAACAAACGTCCAGCCGGCTGTTAGCGTGACGCGAAACCGCTCCATAGAGTTGACATGACACAGCCTACAAATATTACCAATAGTGCAAAAGTTTGAATGTTTGTGGTTCAAACTTGCTGTAATGGATAAGACAATTTGAATGAAACTTAATGTAGCCTAGAACAGCGTATAGCCCAAATTCTTCCTGTTCAACACGCAAGCAACACGTCGACGGCCAAAAGCTACCGACAACATGATTTAGCTCTGTTGCGTTTTCGTATTACGTTAACAGCGAATAAACAGTTTATTTAAAGGATCACCGAGAGTTATGTTACGCCATTCACCCAAAATTATTATGCGTTCTCACAGGGGTGCGCATTCTTGGTTAATTGCTTAGCACTTTCCTTATTGCTTTTCACGGTCGTAGCTTTTCGGTGTTCGAGATTTCCAGCCCCTTTAATCGTTATCTGAGCGCTACTGTAATAAAAAACACGCTAAATTACACCTAGAATGGGGTTGACAATCAAAATGGTCCTTGTGATTGGAAGGAGTTCTATTGTCTTTGACCTTGATCGCGTTTCAATGAATTATGCCATATTTATATTTTTATTAGCGTCATTGTTTGGATGTACGTTTGTCTGCCGGCTTAGTTGTGATTTTGTAATTGGGACAATCAACGATGAAGTCCTAATAACACATGATTTAATACAATTACAACCAAGGGGAACAAATCCCTGAAGAACGACCTATGAATTGAAAGGCCTTAATAAACACACCTAACTAAGTAAACTCCTCGCGCTGTGCATATTAGTATCAGCTTCGACCCGTTCAATACTCCCTCACAAATACTACTTCAGTGGAAATAAATGCCAGCAAATTGCTCCATCCGTTGTCGGCGGGAGTTGCAGTAGCAATATAGATACAATGCTTTATACTGGCAGTTGAGGATTAGCTGTGAAAAACAAACTGACATTCATTCGATTGGTTTCGTTCGATCTATTTATTTGTATTGGGTAACGTTATAAAAATGTATTTCAAGCTTCGATTATTCCAAGGTCCTAATAACTCGAAATCAGACCTAAATGCAACCGATTTTTTTATTAAGTATTAAAAAGTTCATCAGAGCTTTAACACAATGAAGATAGATGTAGGCATCATAAAAAGTACCTACCTATTCAGAATTTGAAACTCGACTATAAGATGGATTTCCTTACAAATTCCTTTGTAAGCCAATCATTCGCTGAAGCATTTTCTATTACAAAATTCTCGCCTGTTTGCTGCTTTCCGAATTAGTATTCCAGGCGTTGCCTCAAGGATCCATCCACCTGAGTTGTGATAATACTCAGGTAAATGGTATTAACGCGAAGTGGAGTGGTAATTGACACATTTTATCCTCTGATCTTTGACGCCACTGTCTCGCTATTGTGCCGTCTGTAATACTAAAAGGTGCTATAAAAATAAAACGGCAGCTCCGCCATCGTGGCCATTCAAGCGCATTTCCTACTTTAGTAGACTCGAGAAAACCAGTGACACTTTGAGTAATTGACCAAGAAGTGGGCTGTCAGTCGTCGTTTCGTTTACTTGACCAGAGAGGAAACGGAAACTGCCAGCGCTGCTAGCACTTTACAGTTTGTATTTATATAAGTAACTAGTATTTAGAACTCGCTCCAACTTCGTTTGCGAGGAACCAACTCTAACCCCGCGTTGCGCTCCTTAGAGAGCATAAAAGTTGCGTGAAGTAAACTTCGCGTACTACCATGAAAAAAACACACTTTAAATATCAAGTCTCTACAACCTTTTAGGCTGTGCACATCAGCCTATCACATATTACCTTATATACTGATTCAGCGCTATGAGACTTGTCAGCAAAATACTCTTCCTGAAGCAAACAAAAATTACATTAGACATGCACCTACACATTTACCTAAACAAAAGTTCATTTCGTGTTAACTCTCCATCATACACGGACTAATGAACATAATGCCTAAACGCGCTATCCGCTGTAAATTCCAGTTGGTATTTCAGTTGTGTATGGCGGACAGTTTACGCCAGCTAATGTTGGGCCATCTGTCACTTGATTTGCTATGCTGCTTGTGAGTTTGGCATTGGGTATTATGTATTTTGCGAGTAAAAATATCTGCTACGACCGGAATATTGTTAGAATAGTTATAAATTACTCATAAAGACAAAGTCCTTCTTTGAGTACACGAAAGCATACATAGCTCACAGGCTAACAACTAAATTTCTCGATTGACGTGGGAATCGTACTAGTGGGGTAACTTATTGTCGACTCCCTGTTTAGCAGGCGCCAATCACAGCTTCCGCAGGTCTCATCGAATTGGGAGTTTGATAACATTTGGTTTCCTGTTATTTAGATGTACAATATAAAACAGGACGGTATGCTCGACGGAACGGAATAAATCTTAACTTTGTCTGACATGACAATACGCTTCAGCCAAAAAGACCGTGGGAAAATGGGTAAATTTAACACAAGAAAAATCCTTTGTCATTCCGCGCCTCGCAAATTCATGCGAAATTTCTAAACACGTTCACATCTTGCGTGATCCTCTTGGGACGTGTTGGCCATCAAAATGTATTAGCTAAGCCATAACCATTTGCAGGGCATTTGGGACAGATTCTCAATCAAAACTTTTTCACAGATATCCCAGTACGTGTTCGAAGAAACATTTAACCTGCTCTTCGCGGTACCGTTCACACAGCACAACGTGACGGTGTCCGGTGCGACGCTTGCCTCCCTCACACCCGCTCAAATCTCCCACATCAAGCGGCTCAACTCACTAGACTTGGAACTCTACGATTTCGCCAAGGGACTTATGTTCAAACGGTAAGCAACTAGGCAACTCTATAGTTAACTGTATCCTTCCTACTAAAGTTTGTGTGAATGTATTTCACCCTAAAATAGCCGAACAGATTATTGTGAAAGTACTTAATAGATAGTTCGTGACTTGAAATTTATATTTTATTGATTATTCTTACTAGGTTTCACAGAATTGAAGCCACTTACAAAATCTAGTGTGTAATTTATGAAATTTGCCCATAACCTACTGATAGACTAAGTTTTAAAGTAAATGCGCAGTGTGCATACAATATTGCTCAGTTGCACAAAACAAACATGCAAACAACACGCAGTCAGTCGCCTTAGATAAATTCTTCAGCACTCATGTACAGGTAGAAGTTCGTGTAAATAAATAGATCATCAACTTAAGCAATCTCAGCGCTTAATCATTTTGGAATGTTTATAATATAAATCTAGAACAGCACACTAACTTGGAAATGTATGACCATCACAGACAAGTATGCAAAATATGATGTCTCTAGGTGTTTGTAAGTATCATATTTTGCTAACAAGGTCAGTGTGGTTGTACTTTTCGCGTAATGGATGTAAGGCAAGCTTAGTTTTTAGGTAGACGGCGTATTTATGAGGGTAAAAGTGCCTTAAAGGGTTTCTTACGTCTCGAAAGTAACTACCGTCTCGCCTATTTGTGACACCGAGCACTCATATTGTTTATGGTTTGTGGCTTAGTGGCAACGAAGTACGTTATATTTCCGAGCGTCGTCGTTTTTTTTCATAATAATGAATATTTAAGGCGAACCATACGTGTACGTTATTTGTACATTATCTTGTCACTCATTCATCCATAACTGTCGAGTAAGTCCAAAAGCAGATGAGTTACTGATCGATATCTTAACCTCTCTCAAAACTTTTATTTGGTTCGAGGATGAGTCCACATTCTAGTTCAACATTATTCTTAATTATTGCATTTTGAATGTTTCACATCTAGTATGCCGATGCAAGCACACTATTCGACAAAGCAGATACGAGTAGTTCTTTCAAGGCATACGAGTAAAGCTATACTATATTTTCTATCCTTTGATAACAATCTAGTAGAATATTGCTTATCTGTGCGATTTTCGACAACATAAGCGCATTAAAGATAGCTCTTACAATTAAGTATAGTATTTTTACTTGAGCTACTCAAGTGAGTTTACCGGTTCATCACATAATTCCTCAGTTATTCATCAGAAGCCGGCAGGATGCGATAAGTGCACGGCGCCAACACAGGCGCGCGTCGGAATTCGCTTGTGCTGTATTTTAAGTGCTGACCATTAAGATAGCTCCTTCACTTGGAAGAGAAATAGATAAATCACTGAGGTCATGAATAACTAGCGATAAATTATGCATTTCAGGTCATGATTTGTCGTGGATCTGTGTCAATGAATGACTCGATATATTTTAGTTATAAAGAAGTGTTTATAAGCGCTGACTATAATAATACCGATTTTACTTCGAGCACAATATATTGCCTTGTTTTCTGACTCTGATACGATATACTTAGGTACTGTTTTCTGTGATTTGCGTTTTCTAAAAGGGATTACTTTAAGTGCTGCAATCAATAAATCACTTAGGCAAGTCTTGAAAAGCTGAAGCAACCAAAGCTTTTAGACTTTTTCGTAATCAAAAGACTTTTATTTGTATAAACAAACTCTTTTTTAGCTTTTGTTTTATTTTATTAGTTTAGTTTTAATGCTGACCTTCTTGAGCAAGAGATAATCAAGTTTTTATTACAAGCAGTAGTGATGTGAATCCAGTTATAAAAATATTGCCTTACCTACATTTTCACTTGTATTTTAAAACTGTCAATATAATAGCAACGTTGTTAGCTGCTAACAGACACCCGATACAATTGGATAATAGTTGGAATCCAATTTGAAACTAGCAGAGTGAACCGTGTAATGTCCTGTTCGAACTAGGATCAACCAACGGATAAGGGCATGTGCAGTCATTCCGTGCCACTCCAGGATTGGCCATTCTTTGTTTCTCATCTCAATTAACCCCTCACTTCACTGAGCTTTGATGCTTTTCACTGCGAACCCCCAGTTAAATAAACCAGGGGCTAGGTAAAGTTGAGGCATTTTTTTGCTGACGTCAACAGCTTATGATTTGTTATGCTAGGTAAGTAGAAAGGGCCCATAAGATTTGGAGGCATGTTGGTATAATGCTCCAACTAAGTCGGATCAACGGACGGATTAAAGTATGGTCACGCCTTGTTTCTCAATCAAACTATCAACCATTCACTGATCAAATTTTTTTCACTGAATGCAAATTGTTTGAAAACATACATATTCTGATAGACGTCATGAATTTCTTCCTTTGGGTTGGCTCTTCTTTGACTATCATTCCAATTATTTATGCCATTTATTTGCTCTATCTAGCCAGCTATCGATATTTACAGATACTGCCTGTGAAATTTTTTTGCTCTTCACCTATTCTCCTCGTAACTTGTCTTGCATTTGAGTTTCATCTTCCTCAATAATAATTTGGGTAATAGTATTTGCGTCCATTAAATTCTATCCTTGCCAGCTTTACTTTATTTGGTCGAATGCTTGTGCGAGGTCAGTCGAAAAATAAATTATGTAAAAATAATTTAAAAGGAATACGTACTCGTAGATATAGAAAAGTCACTTGGCGAAAGTTGCGTGACCATAAAGTTGACTCGCTTATCAAGTGTCGATCTGTTTCACGTCTCGCATACTCCACTAATAGGGCTCAGAAGGTCGCGCTTTCTTCGCGACCTGGTGTTTTGCGACCTCGCCCGATGTCAAGTAGCCTGATAAATGGAATAGTCAACTAATCTTTTTACTTATCAAAAAACCGAAAACTTGC
Organism: Cosmorhoe ocellata; assembly: GCA_963675405.1. Lineage (NCBI taxonomy): Eukaryota > Metazoa > Arthropoda > Insecta > Lepidoptera > Geometridae > Cosmorhoe > Cosmorhoe ocellata. Next base: position 8,429,528 of record OY776246.1, on the reverse strand, counting down.
TAGAAATACTTAGAAGGATAGTAGAAGGCGAGGCACATAAATAAGTTTGAAGTAAATTCACCCACCAGTAATATCATATAACATATAGCTAATGATATAGTGCGTCAAGCTTAAGTTTATAAATGAACATTATGGTGCGTAAAATGAGGCGCAATTTAATCTTATTATCACACTGGTTCGAAAGAACTGGTGAAGAAGAATATCTAAATTGACATAATTGCAATAGAGCTCGGATAGAGAAAGGAGTTATTGTTATGATAAAATATTCGTGGTTATGTAATTTTATCAAATATTAAAGTCGAAAACAACCATTTTTGGCGCCCGCAGGGCCAGCTCTAATATAATATTCACATATTAAGCAACATAAACACAGAGCAGAGCAAAACCTTGCCTTAGTGCGATCTTTATTTTTTGAAAGAGGCATTTTTACTCTAATGAAAACGCTGTTAGCAACCAATGTCTAAATTCTTAAAAAACTAAAGGCAACTCCCTGTGACCCCGAGAACGCGAGCGGATTGGATTCCTAATCAGGAGGCATATCGACGGCCTTTAGTGAACTATTTCGTGGTAGTCTTGTGCTCGGGGCGGTTGTTTTCCTCGCTCGGGTTGAAAAAATCTAATAAAATGTCTTGTTTGCGATAACAAAGCTGAGTTGAGTATAAAAACGTTAAAGACATGATGGGCTCGTTAGATAGAGTTGAACATTGATGTAATCATCTGACAAGGGAATCTAATTTTGCATTTGTCAAAAAAATACCCGTTGACTTGAGAATTTACTTTTTTCTCCTTCTGTTAAAAGAAGGAACTTTTCTTTTATTTTTGCTGCATTGGACTATGATTGCTTCCTTTTAGAAACGATTAAGTCCGTTCCTCTGAAACTCGTTATTTGCAGTATGTCTTCTAGCAGCATTTCCTAAACTTTGTAGACTAAAAGCCTAAGCGATCTGTTTTTACTTTCATTATGCAAACGGCGGCGGCGAGGGGTAGAACTGGGGCGTCTATTTTTCGGCTCTTTATTATGCCAGTCTTCAAGCCAAGCGAATACCGCTTTGCTGGTTTCATCAAACTCAACCTATTTCCCGATTTAGTTCAGCGATCGACTCGAAAGGGTAAACAAAACTAAGGTAGCTATAGCTACTTTAATCCCTATGGATTCTAGGTAAATTTAAACACTCCTGTATCTCTTGCTTTCTTTTGGTCCCTTTGAAAGATGAACTTCGGTAACTAATTAGGAAAAAATATTGCGGAGCGTCTAAAAAGGACTTGTGATATTGTGAGCGCCTATACAGGAAACTCTATTTAAGTTAGAAAATAGGTTCGGTGGTTGTACATGTACACCTACTTCCTTAGTCGAACTTTGTCACAAAAAGCCTTCCTGCTAACTATTACCATAAACCTATGGGTGGCGTGCGCCGAAGAACTGTTTCTGCTATACCCCTGAACGTGTTATCAGGAAATATACTACCAAGTTTACAGCCAGCGAAAGGAAAGCGCAAACGTTTAATCCTTTAAAATATCGCCCGTTTAGCGTTCCGTGATAAAGGGTACAACATTAACGATATACCGTTTCCTCTAGCCGTAGAGTGCGTAGGAACTTTTGCGAAGCAGGTTCCAGCTTACTGGCTCTATGGCAAAACATACTTCTCGGCGTTTGTGCCTATGTCTGAAGAACCGAATCACATGAAGCCGACGCCGCCGGTTCGCGCCGGTACAGACCACCGGCCGGCTTCAGTCGTGAACACACTTCAACATTTATAACATTCGCGTGACCTAATTACCTTTCCTTGTTATCAGATTCGAAGCGCTGAAGAAACGCGACGCCGATTTCGACTACCGGTGGCGACATCTCGGCGAGGTGGCGAGGAACGGAGTCACAGAGTTCGACTGGGACAGCAATCTCGAAGACGCCACCACCGAAAAGAACAAAGGCAAGTAGGCGACCAGTAAAATGTAAATGACATTTCGACATTACCCTAGTGTAAACACTAGTCATTTAAACCATTCATGTATAGTATTTTGAGGGACATGTAAATAGTATGTTGAATTAGTAAGTACTTGTACAAATAATGAATTTATTTGAGAGAATATCATTCTAAATATTTGCATTTATGAAATGTATTCGTCCTATGGCAGATGTATTTTTCGCAGCTGATCTTTTGTTAATTAGTTCTTTAGTTAAGCGTTATACCTGTGGGAATGTTTGGAATCAACTCTATAGTTGTATCTTGATTAAATAAACCGAAGACGAAATTACCTACAGATGCTTCAAGATAAAGCGGAAAAATAAATAATCTTTTTTACCACTGTTTGCGAGGTTAGATTACTTTTTCATTATATTTGTGACTAACTACAGAAGTACACTGAGAAAGCCGTTAGATCTATGAAAATAGCGTAGAACTAGACAAGTCGTTTTCGCGACCAGCGCGGTCATTTTGATGGGTGTCCAATTACGGGAAGCAAATAACTTCAGTCCATGTCGCGGGGCTATAATATTTGGAACTTAAAGTCACAACAATTCGTGTAATCTCGACGGAAAAGCTAACGATAGTTCGATGAAAGGGCGTCCATTAGTTGACGCCGTGTAGGCTGTATATCACACAGGTCTACGTGACACCTGACTGATCAAGAGCGGATATAAATTGCTTCTTACTAATTTATGGGTTAATTCATGTGAACTTCTGACGCGCTTATTTCTCAAGCTCTCTAAATATTTGTATTTATGTATTCGATGTACGCAGTCAGTATACGAGTAGTAGGTACTCTATGTACTTACATTTTTGGCGTTTTTATTTTAATGCTGTCACTTTCATAAAATAAAATAAAGATATCGCGAAAATAGCGCTAGATTTGACTATAGTTTTAACTAGGAATGTTCTGTGAAGATGACAGAATTTTAACGTTTCATATCTAAATAGGCTCTCTCAGTTAATCTTTACACAGCTATTGTAAGATCAATACTGCTTAAATATATCTACAGTAAAAAATAACCTAATATATTTGTATTCATCGTACAAATGTAATGTATCATGTAATGTTAACCTATTGTTGATTGGATGTTGATATTGTGCTAGGTACAGGGTAGGTAATGCAGCTAGTGTGAGCCCAACGAAGTTGTAGGATAGTTTTGTCAGTGAATTGTGAGCGCTATGGTCATAGAAATAACGTATTTTAACTGGCATAAGTATTTTACAGTTCTTCTTCTTCTTCTTCTTCTTCTTCAATTATGACATCTGTCTCTTAGAGAACAATTTTGCCAGTGTCAAGTGTAGGTATTTATTTATAAGTATTGTCAACGTCACAGAGTCATAGTCAAGTTGTCAAGTCAATTTTAAACAAAAGATGGCTGTTTTGTTGAAAATTCTCGGGATTTCCTCCGATGGAATTTGAAGAGAACTATTCACTCTAATTCACATATTTTACACTCGCGTCAAGAATCCGGGCTTTATTGGCAAAATAACCACCAAAATTACGCAATAAATCTCAAAATAACACGAGAAATAATATAAAAACCAGAGCGACGTAGTTGTCAGACAAATGCACCGCAGAAAATCTATTTTACAGTTAAAGAATGTTTCGAAGAAAACAGTAAAATTTGACATTGACGTATGTATGTATAAAATCATCATCGTGCTGATTTTCATTAGCCTATTAATAAAAAAAAAGTCGTTCTATTTTCAAATAAATTCTAAAGAATAAAATCACTGGACTATTGACGAATAAGTCTTCGTCAAGTGCTAATCGGAGCGTTTCGTTTAAACTATGGTAAAAATCAAGTTTAAAATTGTAAAAAAAAAATATAACGCCATCAAAATTCCCGCTAGTATCGTAAAACAGCTGTTAACCATCTCAAAGTATACGACTCTACAGAATAGCCTCCTCACAGCTCACTGATGCAACGATAATAATAATTTGTTTGAACAATAAATATTTTGTAAATAGTCGTGTATAAGCATAGATTTTGTGAACAATAGCCAGCGCGCTGTATTGTTTCCTTATGGGGAAACCAATTTTACGAGCACTGAAGTGTACAGTACCCGTTTCGGGTAGTAAGGCTCAGTATTCACAAGATGATAATGTTGTGATGTGCGGAGATTAGTAAAATCAATTTATAGGATCATAACAAAATGGCGAGACGTCATTTACGCGCAGTTTTTCTTTAAAGTTTAGTAGGTAAATGTCATAAATACCTGCATAAGTGTAGCTCCGTGCTTTCGTGGATACTAAGCCTAAATGCGCGAAACTGTAAATATCTACGCTAATTTGAACGTGTATACATCGTGAAGGCAATAAAAATTACAAGTGTTTTTTACTTGCACCGTTTTAGGTTCATTTAAAAAAAAACGTTTCGCCAAAGAATAAACAGTCTTAAGATTCTTCAGTAAATGATTGAATAAAATGTTTCATTTGATTAAGTACTATAAGATAGATATTTGTAGTCTGTGTATCTCTCGGTTTAAGCATTTGTTTAGCTGTTTATTTTAAGATAAAATATCAATAGTGTACGAGTTAAGTAAAGTAGCCTTTTTAAACTGTGACGTCGACCGGCAGCAGACGTCATTGTTCGTTCGACAAGCGTACATCCAAGCGTTAGCGTAACCAAACAAACTGACATTGATCAAACACGATAAATAAAAAGGTAATAAGCTATTTGAAATAATTTCAAGCATTTGAGACACCCTCTATTCTATTCTCCTATTACGAGTATAGTATACTGAAATGTCAAAATAAGAAGGTTTCAGTTGAGCGCCGTTTCCGTTATTAATTATATAATGTTGACATAAAACGATTTCGGGAACGCTCACGCTTGCATTCACATTTGTCTACGGCTGAACACTAGAACAACAGAACTAAAATAAGGGGTTGTATTTGATTGTTTTTATTTATATTTCGGAATGTTGTAGTTCGAAGCAGCTGTTCATAAACTGATTGTGTTCGAAACGTTGTTCATTATTGTTTAGTTTATTTATAGTATAAATATAATAGGTACATAATTGGTATGAAACTGCGTACTTGGCTTTAAAACGGACCGTTCTTATGACTTGTACAAAGGAAATTAAAATGGAGTACTTACCTGCCTAGTTCCATTTATTTTTATACAAAACTAGCTTACGCCAGCGGTTTCTTCCGCACTGGATTTAGAAACTTTGTTACGCCATATGCACTCCAAAAGTAGCCTAAGTATAGTATAACTCCAGGCTATTTCGGTTTGCTTGTCAAAGCATCGAGTCAACAGACAAAACTGTAAAAAAAAAACTAATAAGTAGTAACTAATCTACATATTTTATATTCACTACATTTCACATTTCCTGCGATTATAGTAAGTAACCATTGGTTGAGCAATGAATATGTATGTTGACAATGTACGTACATTTTAGGGAATCGTTTTAATTAATTTGATTCTACTAGGTTCGGCTTTATATTCTACACACGACGTCACGTTATACTCTTCCTGCCTGGTCGAAGTTTTAACATACTTGCTTTAAGTTGTTCCATTATGATCGTGTTTTTGTGTACCTAATACTAAAATTCAGCAAGTTTTGTCAACAAAATGCGTAGGTTGAGAAACAAAATGTCGATCGTGGTAATTGAGTAGAGTCGAGTTTAGAGCGGTCTACTTTCTCATTTAGCACGTAAGGGCAATAACTCTAAGCGATTTCCTTTAAACGTACACTCATTACAGGACGTTTACACTACTATGTACCAATTTTACTCACTAAATTTATAAAATTGAACCTTATTTATTAATTATAGAGTCGATATTAAATACGGATTATGATTCAATGTATAAACATAAAGTTGATATACAGCGAAACTTTTTCAATAGCTTGGATTTGTAAAAGAAGTTGGCAACATTATTATTTTTCTATTTGTAGTTAATCTGTTGTTATGAGAAACAATATACTTATACGCTTTTATATACATTTTCTATTTTGAATGCATTTTGTTGAGTTTAGTGTTTTGATTATAAAATTCAAAAGTTTGTTTGACTATTTATTTACGATTCAGTTTGAATTAACTAAAATGAAATAGTTTAACTTATAAATATTTTTGGGTAGTGTAAACTGTTGTAAGTATATTATAGAAACAAAAAGACATTTAACTAAAACGAAAATGTAATTGAATCGATATAATACTCTCTTAATAATAATTATAATCCTTTAGATGTATTGTATAATCGTCTATCGATAAAATAACCGTTAGAGATGTCGATTCGTGCATGATTCTCAAAATTAAACCCTTTTCTCTAGTTAATAAAAGTGGTACCTATTAGAAGTGATCTGTGACAATATCACTAATAATAGGCAGAATGACACCAACTTATCAGTTTAGTATCAGCCGTTTATTGACAAGTGTAATCTGATTGTCTATGATAGTTCCCGTTTTGGCCATCTAAACAGATAAGTTGGTAACACTGAACGATCGGTGCATTGAGGTAACCGTTTAGATGCGCATCTTATAGTGTAATAGTTAGGTGCTTAAACTAACATCAGGTTTTTCAAGATCTGTAGGTCTACCATGAGTTTTCACAATCTACACTCGCTAGCGACTGTAGTTAAAAAAATGTATGAAAACTTGTAAGTACAGCGCCTCTAGCGGATAGTTGGGTACTAAAACGTCACGTAGTTAACTATCCTACGTCACAGCGACTGTTGTTTGCGCTTCATTTATTTGCTTAGAATTTGGTACCATGAGTAATAATTTTGACAGATGTCATGGTAACGTACTATTACTGCTGTAGTAACGTCAGCCGATCTAAATGTGACAGCTTATGGTAGATGTACCTACCTACTGATGACCGTACTGCACCATAGTATATTTTCCAGTGTGTAATGTTAAAAACCCTGTGATATACCCATCAATTGCACTTCAAAAACAGATTCTGAATAACTTAAATTATAATATTTATAAATAATAAGACATGTTATAAGATCAGATAATCATGACGTTGTAAATAGAAATAAAATTATATTTTAGTGAGAAATTCGAGTTTCGATTGTAAGGGTGCAAAGCCATGCTAAGCTTAAGTTAGCCATAGAACAGAATGATATTTTGAATTATTGTGAAATAACATGTTAAATTACGTGTTTATTTTTTACCTTTTAGATTATGAGAATAAAGGGTTTGGTAAGACGCATTGCTAAGACGAATCGCACCTTATAGTATCTACGCGTAACTTTTAAATCAGTTTCTACGAAGTGGCTAAATTAAGTAAGTTTAAATTCTAGTTACTGATTAAATTATGATGGTCTCTCTGACACATCACTTTCCGTAATTATAAAGGTTTTTTTTATAACCAAATTAATAACCAGAACATATTTTAAAAGTTGATTTATTATCCATCACATACTTAAATGAATAAGGATTCGCGATATTTTTCGCAATGCGTATCGAGCCGGAAATCATAAAGTTGAGGTACATTAGCGCACTACCGTCACCGGTTTCGCGTTTTAGTACCAAAATTTAGTGTTTAGTTTTTTAAGTTCCCGACTGAACCAAAATAGTACTTTATATGTTGTGTTAACGATCACCGAGTAATAAAACGAGCGAAACTACCACCAGTTAGTTTTATTTATTCCCCACTACAAGTATTTACGACATCGCAGCGGCGATACATCTGGAATGTATGAAACTTAATGGCGAAACTTAGTTAATTAACTCAAAATGTGTGGAAACACCGACGGAAATAGTTAAAGGGCTCTGAACACGCACAAAAAATGATCTTAATTCTTAGGACTAAGATACTTAATGGTAAAGTATTGCAACGTTGGAGATTTTTCCATCAAAGTTGGCAGTTGCGAAGCGTTTGAGGAAACTTTCGCCTTGAATACCCCGGATTCTTTGTCATGGAAATAAAACAACTTTGCCAGACTGAAATTATTTTACGAAGAGCTTGTTTATAGAGACCAATTTATATATTTTTTTCGCGTTGTGAGAATTAATTCGTTTCCTGTTTTTACTTAATTAAGTAAGTAGGTATTTTTCTGAACGTAATTATTCGAGGAAAACGGGAAAGTAACTACGTTGATAAGCTGGCAACACTGGGCTGGTACACGACACACATTCGGTGGGAGCTGGGCGCAGGAAACTTGAATTTGCATTTATGTCATTAGAGCGCATCCGTTGTAGACGACCATTGAATGTACCACAACTGACGTGCAAAGGGCCAGTAACACTACGTATTTTTCAAACAGAGAGTCACTTTACGTATAAAGCGATGACCTAACGTGCAGAGCCTTAAGGTTTGAATGTCAAAATTCTAACGCCCGTTATGGAGCCTTTTAGCTGAACAATATTTTATCCTCGTGAACCTAACTCCCAACGAAATAACGATATGTTTTTATGAATTCTAATAACCTATAAAGTATCTAAAAAGTACAGAACACAAGTCTTAATAATCATTGACAGGTTAATGTCTAACACCGGTATTCACAAACAATACTTGCCTCAGTAAACTACATTACTATGCGAAGTAAGGCATTTCTCGATTCTCATTGGCCGATCGCCACTCAAGTATTAGCAATCGGCCAATGAGAATCGAGAAATGCCTTACTTCGCATAGTAATGTAGTTTACTGAGGCAAGTATTGTTTGTGAATACCGGTGTAATTCACTTTAGTATTTCCTTGAAAACTGTCTACATGCCTCTTTCATTCATGAGCAACGTATGTCATAGTAAACAGTAGCAAGATACAATAACATTTGATTGGCTCTTCGACTAGCATTGTGCTTATTCCATTATCAGCACAGCGGAATTACGACTGCTCTCGACATAAGAGACCTACATGTAACAATGTAGGTTTATCATCATTGACAAGCAAATATAGATCAAATAGCACGCACTTATAAGGGTTCAATTCCTGAGCGATATAATGTACGTTCCCTCCTACCTGCCATCATTATCTAATACTACGACTTATGACGTGTCCATACCCTAGCTCACTAGGTATAGGTACCTATTTATTATCTTGTTTATTTCTATGGTATCTTAACTAACGGATAGTCATAATGGGGCAGTTAGGTTTGTTTAAAACGGCCATAACATGCAATGATACAGAAAATGTTTACCTAAACTGGAGCTTTTATGATTTCTGTTGGATAGCCAACTTTCATTAATCCTGTCTGTTTCACTGAACCGTACAATCGTATAAAGCAATACCTTCGTATGAAAAATATGTATTTAGCTAAGTAGGGACATTAATTGATTGTTTGGTTAATGGTTTAGCAATAGCTGTTTCGGAGTTCCGCACGATTGGCCGTTCCGTAAGAAGTTACGTCACGGACAGAGTTCTAATTTATTATAGACTTATGCGAACTTACCAAAGTGAGTGATGTCCTAGGCTTTGTGCGAAATTAATTGAGCAGTAATTACTAACGGCCATAACACACAAGCAATACGCATCGTTGCAGTTACGACACCGTGAAGCCATACGGTATGTTTACCATATAACCGATGGACACCATAGATTTCTATGACATGACATCTTATGGTTTGGTTTCGCAACGGTTATATATATAATATCATCATCATCATCATCATCTTCCTGCCCTTATCCCACGCTATGTGGGGTCGATTTATGCCATATTCGTCCCTAGAAAGTTCGGCCCACATGAAAAAATCTTCGTTTGTCCCACATTGTATGCCTTACTCGGCCCATAATATATTTTATATCATAAAATCTTATTTCGTCCCACTTTTCTGCTCCACATTCGGCCCACGTTTTTTGTATAGGCAAATTATCATTGATTTAGTACAGTTGAAGCAATAAGTCTTTACTTGACTTTTATATTGTAAGTATGATATGAACAATGCTCAGAAAGGTAAACTCTATGGGTAAACTCAATTTAAAGCGCACGTTTTGGGGTAGTCGATGCAAAAGAAAGCTGCGGCTAAGATTAAATTAATATTTTTTAGAAATTATGACTTTGGCTGATTAGTGTTTACGGATTCATACTGAATAGGTATATAATTAAACGTTAAATTTTTAACCTACATATTTAATCATCACCTCGGAAGTTCTTTTTTCTATAATACTTTATTAAACGAAATGTAAACGGATGAATATTAATAAAAGTGTTTTATAAGTCTTACCTATAATATGTATTAAGGCCCAGCATTTTGAAAATTGGAAGTATTGCAACCCTAATCATTCTATTACCGCTTAATAGATTACATTGAAATTGAACTACACGATACTCAAGGATATAAGTGATAAATTAACCGGAGCCAAAACACAAATTAGTTAGAAAACCTAGGTTAAAAATCATGTCAAAAACACCTCTGAAAATTCAGAAATTCCCTAATTTATCCAGAACAGTAAGGTATTTTGATTTTCTATTTCATATAAATATAAAACAGTTAATTTGAAACAAATCAACTCAGCCCTTTTTTTGAAATAAGCTATTTACTTGAACATATTTATGTTTTTCTTCACCCACCGGTGCGTGTAGGGATAATTCCTGTTTACCCGTGTACCGACTACGATATGGTTGGAATTAATTATCGATGAAAAAAATACAATAATAATACGATAAGTTAATTTGTTGAAAAAAATGCATTAACTTCAGGAAACATGTAGAAGTCCAAGTACCAGTAATGCATAAACCATGAAGAGGTTTTCGCTACCCGTGATCTTTTGGCTCTTTGTGATTCTACAGTGAAATACCTCTCTATCGTTTCTGCTATCCTGGTATCTGGTATGTATTAATTCATTAGTTCGGTATATGGCTGGAATTAATTATCGATTAAAAAAATAAAATAATAATACGATAAGTCAATTTGTTTATTAAAACTACGAAACTAAAGGAGACTGGATTACATTTAACATTTAACGTTAAGTATACTAAAATAGCAGTAAGGAATAGTGGAAATTTTCTGTGCGCCCTACCGGTAGAAATAGATCTACACAAAGGTGCACTTATACTTATCCCTACCAGTAGGGATAGCTTGGTAGGGATAAGTGTACCAGCCGTTTTGGTCGTGGTGATTACACTTATGACGTTCACTGTAGTTTCAATAATTTTGGTATGAGGGACGAATGTGGACAAATATTATCATGAGGGACAAACAAAGACTTTTTAATGGAGAGGGCCGAACATTAGGGACGAATATGGCATAAATCGTGGGGTCGGCACAACATGTGATCTTCTTCCATTTCCCTCTGTCACTCGTCATCTCATTACTCACTCCTTTCTTACCCAAAGGTTATATTATATATATATATATATATATATATATATATATATATATATATATATATATATATATATATATATATATATATAAACATTATATATATATATATATATTATGTTTATAACGGTTCTGTCGTGTGTAGGTAGGTACATCTGTTTTAGCCCTTAGACCTAGGTCAGTAGGTATGCGCATTACAGTAGAATCCGGTGTACATGTAAATTGAATAAAGTAATTAATAAACTAGTATTTATTGCAAAACTTAAAAAACCCCGTAAAGTAATTGAAAATAGATATTTACCGCCATATTGGATTTTTTGACATTTCGTTTAGCTATATACTATCCTCTTGTAATTCAGACGAATTTAATGACACCTCGTTTGTCAAAATCCATCCAGCAGTTTGGGTTCCAAACATACATAAACCGTAAACACATTTTTCTTCCCTTCCTTCCCTTTCTCGCTTCGCAGTGAGGTAAAAAGAAAGCGTGTGACTAAAGAAGAGAAATAGAAGACAGCGATTTTTATAATTCTTTTCTGTCCGTGTATGTTTATCTGGTTGCTCTCGTACATCTCCGGAACCTGACCGTAAACGAAAAAATTCAGCAACGCTTGCTCTATAAAAATAAATAGGTGCTTCAGATCCACGATCACAGTTTCAGCTAGCATCACTATCGGCAATGACACCCGAGGTTCAATCGAGATAACATCGAGTGCATAGTAAAGGTGTCGTTTCCCGGTAAAGTGTTGGATATTCGGTGGGTCGACGCATTAAGATGCACCCGGGGCGAGCTCGTGTTACAGAATACCGGATATGTGAGTCTTCGTGTGAACTAGCGGGTAATTTCATTTACATTCAGATGTTAATCTCAATTATTAGATACTTATTACTTTATGTTCAGTAAGTACCGTACAAGTTTCTCGACGCCTACGACAAACGGAAAGTTTCCAGAACATTCCCGGCTGATAAAACGTTTCGTTGTTTCGCTAAATTGAAGAAATCCCGTTTAAAATAAAGAGGTTTCGTCCGAATGAGCGACGATGCCTCGGGAGAAATTTTCAAGACTGAAGTTTAACAAAGGGAAAGGGGAGTTAAAAAGCTCTCAAAACAAGTCCGAGAAACCGCCTCCGCACTTTGTTTCACCATTCTGTTTCTTGTAATCCTTATCGCGCCAGCCACTTATCTCAGGGGCTAACTTATAAGTAGTTATTGTACCTACGGGTAGACATAAGGGTGCGCCCTATTGTTTTGCTACTGATAAAGGGTTGTTGTCAAAGTTGAATGCGACGTAATGGAGTTCCATTCGGATACCTATATTGTGATGACGGCGGCGGAAATTTGGTTGTTTTGCGCTAAATGTTACCCGAAAGTTGACTAATAAAAGGGAGTAACAGAAGTTTGAACAAATTGCTATTCGACCCTTAAGTATTTTCAGGGTGATTGACAGTTGTTTGTTGTGAAAGTTTTATCTTAAAAAATGATGCCGTCAAACCAGCTATTTCTCCTCACGATAAGCTTTTATCTCTCGCTACCTTGGTAACAATTGTGCATTGTGTCTTGTCAGATGGTTAACGGTAGTTGGTGGCTGCAATAAATTCTACCGTGAGTGCTGACGGTAAGTTCACGGAACAAAGGGATATTGTTTAGCGGGCACGGTCATCGACAGCGTATCAACATAGCTATCTACTTACTTCGTCTCAGTACCTATAGAACAAAAATAATAGAATGTGTTCGTGCAAACTATACGATTTGTGACCTCTCTCAGGTCGATGGTTCTTAAGTTCTGTACATTATGAGGGGCTTGCATACACATGTAGGGTCTCACTGTGACCTACCAGTGCCGAAGTCAGGTAAGATTGACTTTATTTGCAATAAATCTCTATATTTCTTAAACAATTTATAAAAAGTCGATACAAAAACGAGATGAGAAATTCATAAAATTGTTCCCTTTCTGTAATACATTGTAATTACGTCTTCACTAAACTTACACACAGGGTGGGACAAAATAACTGATGATGTTTTGTAAAGAACGCGTTTATTATGCCATCAAGATTGTAAATATTAGATTTTATTTTTCATATAGGTGAGTTAGGTAATTTATACACTTTTCAGTAGTAGGTGTGCCTATTTCAGGTGGCGATGGGCTTGCAACCTGTCACGAAGGGAATACTAACAACTGTGCAAAAGGTGGGCATATGCCAAATTACATGTTTGGACGTGTTTCTGACTACCCTCTTTAGATATCCTCAAAGATCTAATTAAGTACCTAGAGATCTGAGGAGATATCTACCAAGCCTGGGGATTACAGTCGTGATCATGTTTGTTTGTTTTTTAACCCCCGACGAAAAAAGAGGGGTGTTATAAGTTTAACGTGTCTGGGTGTGTATCTGTGTAGGTATCTGTCTGTGGCATCGTAGCTCCCAATCGAATAAACGGATTTTCGTTTAGTTTTTTTTGTGTCATAGATAATTTTATCCCGAGTGTTCTCATCCATGTTTCATGAAAATCTGTTCAGCCGTTTAAAGCTCATCAGCTCTTTTCTAGCTGATGATCTGACTAACTTCCTTATGTCCGATCGATTCGAAATTTGGTACTGTTTTACTTCAATAATATTGAAAGTGTATGATAAGGTAACCATGCATAATATGACATGTTAGGGTAGGGTTTAGATGTCGGGGGGATTTTTAAAATTATTTAAGTTTGTATTTATTTTGATTTTATTTCAGACGGGGGAGGTACCTATAAGTATAGTTACTGGGTACATCACTGCCCCGGTGTACGTACTACTCCATGCTTCCGCGCCAGTAGAGTAGGTAGGTGGGTGGTAGGTACTAACCCTTTGTCGAAGGCTCGCGCTCAGTGAGCTGCAATGTAGGGTTGCGTGGTTTTCCCGGACTTTTCCAGCCCGTGTTTATGACGCTTTGATGGGTTTTCTGATGTTTCCAAATCAATATGAGAGGTTGAGTGAGTGGACCGGGTCTTTCGAATAAATTATTATGTTCATGATGTAAATTGTTGAAAGAAAAAATCCCTTAGATAGTATAATAATGTATGTATGTACTTTAGTATGTAATTATTTGATGCTAGAAGTTCTAAAGAATCCAACAAACGGTACTTCCATATGATATAAAAAATAAATATTAGTACCTGGATGACCGAGCTTTGCTCGGATTTTTTTTCTGGTTTATCGTGTTTTTTGGAAAATGAAACCTAGCTAGATCGATTTATCGCCCCCGAAACCCCTTACATACGAAATTTCATGAAAATCGTTGGAGCCGTTTCCGAGATTCCGATTATATATATCTTATACCTTTAAACGAGCAATTCTTGTATATATATATATATATATATATAATTGGAATCTCGGAAACGGCTTCAGCGATTTTCATGAAATTTAGTATGCAGAGGGTTTCGGGGGCGATAAATCGATCTAGCTAGGTTTCATTTTCCAAAAAACACGATAAACCAGAAAAAAAATCCGAGCAAAGCTCGGTCATCCAGGTACTAATATTTATTTTTTATATCATAAAGAATTGCTCGTTTAAAGGTATAAGATGTAAGTAGATAGGTAGTAGGTACCTACCTATAAAAAGCTACCATGTAGGTATCTTTCCTACGAACTAAGATACGAAGCAAAGATAAATATAAAAATGTTGATGATAATCTAAAACAAATCTTGCATAGGTACCAATCGATATAAAAAAGTGGCCAAATATTCAATCAGATATTCAACCCGCGTCTCTGCGTTGTAGAAGCACGGGCGAACGGAGTGTAATCAGAGAGATCATTTCCCAAATCATCACACACTGTTCAATCGAGTCAGTTAAGTATGACCCTTCATAAGGCACCAATTTCTTGGCACCTGAAATTAACCATGTCTCCGATTTAAACGCAACGGAGCGTTTAAGTCTACTAGTGGCGACATCTAGTCGTGATTTGGTGAAACACCACATTTCACATCAGACGCACAACGGGTTCTTTATATATTTGGAAAAAAATACATTGTTTTATTATTTATTACCCATACGAAATTACAGGAAGTCGGGCGATTCTCCTCAACGATTTCATCTTCAGTTCAGTTCTCACTATTCGTCATTGTTCGCAACAAACAATTTTGGTTATTTAGTAAAATCCCAGATCATATAATGTATTGTAAAATATTACTTAATATAGATTTGAAATGTACCTACCCTTCCTGAAATAAATTATTGTCAACCAATCTTTTATTGCTCACCTTCATCTTATTTAACTTGAAAGACGAGCTCTAAAATCAAGGCTAAAAAAGTTTTTAAAATAACGACAAAAATAACAAATTGAGAAGATCCATCCAGGCTATAGTGAGATCGCAGTATCATCGACCCTTGAGAATAAATTAAATTGATAGATTTTAATTCAGAATTCAGTACCAAAAAATTTCCGACAAGATACCGATTTTTTTTAAGGTCGGTGCCAAACCCTCATATTGACTGTCTGTTACAGCCGTGGTCTTGGTACCTAATTAACATTTGAAGTTGGCAACCCTGCTAAGCGGCCAAGTTGAGTCGCTAACGATTGCACGAGTGTGACTCAATGGAAGATGGTGAAGTGGCCAGCAGACGCGACTTGAAGCTTTGCATTGCGCAGAGTTAGGCAGGCCGCACACCAGCGCCACATGCTACACGCATCGCACATTTACGTCGTCGGCACAATCATTGCGCTACAACAATTCATACATACATTCGCGCCCGATACAAATGTATTCTTAGTGTGCGTGCTCCCGCACAGATATACGGGGACGATAAATGTTTCGCGTTTCAAATGTGGTGCCACAATTATCAAGATACAAGTGTATGCTTGATGTGCGGCCTGCCTTAGGTAAGTCTATGGGGTACTTTGGTTTTGTCGATGTACGAAAATATGTATGCAAGGTATTGTATAAGACATTATGTGTATAATTTTTGGCGAAACCATTTTTTTTAATTTGTAAAAAAAAGCAGTAGTGAAAGGAACCTGTAACGCGAACTACACTAGTTGGAAAGAACTTATGACACGTTAAAGTATGTAATATTTTGTACAATATATAAAATTTGTATTGAAGTAGTGTCACTTCAAGCTTGAAACTTAAACGTTTCTGAAACATGATGGTTTATAATAATCTTGTGGTAAGGCCACAGCACTATGCCTGAGTGCCTGAGTGGGTCATCTCCAGATTCGTTTTCACATCTATTTATCCTTCTTCCTTCCTACTACCTAATATAATAATTTGGATGGATGTTTGGATGTTTGTTACTCAATCACACTGAAGCTGAAAGGGCTGATCTTATCTGGATGAAACTTGAAATACTCGACTAAGCGAGTAGGTACCACGCAAGCGGGCGGTTGCTAGTCATAGGTAAACATAGAAACTGTTGATATTAGGTTTTTGAACGAACTCATCAACGTATGTCACTGTCATGTGTCTTATGACTTAGGATATACAGCTATGTTCTTCTTCCTCTTTTTCTGCTAGCTTTCGTGACGACGGTTGTGTACTTACTCGATAATAATTAATTCTAAGTTTATTAAGTTAATCAGTGTAATTATTGACGAACATTGGTAGTATTGATTTTATGATTAAAATCATCTTCAATGGACCCAGCGTATTTCATTTCTGGCTAGATCCGAACTTCAACTGCACCACACACAATCCACGGATCCTCTTAACAGGTTATGTTGGCCCAGGTGCTAAGCAGTTAGAGTACAAGAAATCTAAAATAAAACTAGCCAGAAATATCGCAGGGTCGGAGACCGCGTGCATATTATATTTCGTGTCGCATGCGCGTGACTCGTGCTGCTCGTCATGGCGCCAACGCCTACACCGCCGACCGCAGGCGAGAACATCGCTGCTGCCACCGTGTCCACTGGCGGCTCCAATACAAATTCTGCTAATGGTAATTACTACAACGTCGATAAGCTCGAGGGAATGAGCAATTATAACACATGGAAATTTTGTATGAAGATGGCATTAACCCTAGAAAATTTATGGTCTTGTACTCAAGGCATTGATGTTGAAGAATGGAAAGATCAGCGAGCCCTCGCCAGAATCTGCCTAGCAGTGAAAACACACTGTTATCAGTATGTTCATAACGCTAAAACAAGTCAAGAAGCATGGACGAATTTGGCCAACGTGTTCGAAGATAAGGGGCTGTATCGTCGTGTACTTCTTCTACGGCAACTGCATCGAGTTGAGTTGACATCTTTCTCATCCGTCACTCAATATGTAGATGCAGTTATGACACTTGTTCAGCAGCTGGCAGATATAGGAAAACAAACCGAAGATGGTGAGATTGCAGAGCTACTCCTCAGCGGATTACCTGAGAGTTATGATCATCTTGTTTCCAGCCTTGAGACTATATGTTTAACTGGAAGTCTATCAAGTGAACTAGTTCGTACCAGACTATTACAAGAAGAATTTAGAAAGTCCGAGCCAGGTGCTACATCGACCGCCTTTGTTTCAAGACATCTAACCAAGGCCTGTACCTATTGTAAGAAGAAAGGTCACCTGAAAGCTAAATGCTTCAAACTTCGGCGTGACAAGAAGAACAAAGAAGAAGATGGTGAAAAGACATTTGTTGCTTCAGCTTTCTTTGTCAAGGAAGAGGAATGGGTAATTGATTCCGGCTGTTCGACGCACATGTGTAACAACAAAACTTTTGTTTATTACTTACAATGTAGAGTCTGAGCAAAATTTATGTAGAGTCATAGAGAAAATGCAGGGTCTGCATGTTGCATGTAGAGCATGAATTGTATTGACATGGTAGAGTCTCAAATTAAGATTTCTTGTGAAATGTATTTTGTTTGAGTCGCTCAAAATCCTAAGGGGAAGTGTTGATATTAGGTTTTTGAACGAACTCATCAACGTATGTCACTGTCATGTGTCTTATGACTTAGGATATACAGCTATGTTCTTCTTCCTCTTTTTCTGCTAGCTTTCGTGACGACGGTTGTGTACTTACTCGATAATAATTAATTCTAAGTTTATTAAGTTAATCAGTGTAATTATTGACGAACATTGGTAGTATTGATTTTATGATTAAAATCATCTTCAATGGACCCAGCGTATTTCATTTCTGGCTAGATCCGAACTTCAACTGCACCACACACAATCCACGGATCCTCTTAACAGAAACACAGTTTTTTTTTCAATTCTACGAGTCCTTAGAAAAAATAAGCTAAAACCAAAATCAAAGCAGATTATGAATTAATTAAAGAAAACTTACCTACATCTTCAATAGCCATTACAACGTTTCGCTATTTAGCAGTTTGTAACGCATCGCTCATGACTGAGATATCATCTGGGTACAATTTAATTACATGTAAGTATACATATCCGATAGCGCCATAATTACGTTGCTAGCGGTGTGGGACCACCCATCTATTGAAGTTACTCGAGACAAATACAGGGTCCTGTATAATGTCTCGAGTAACTTCAATAGATTGGACTAGTATAGATTTTGAGTTTATTCGTTACAAAAAAAATACAGAACTTTCCTCTTTATATTATTAGTATAGATTTATTAGTTCTAGGTTTTATATTTAGGCATACGAGTCTAGGTATGTGTAAATAGGTATACTACAGTTAATCACTCTCCAGTACGTCTACCATGAGTTGTCACATTTAGATCGGCTGACGTTACTACAGTAGTAATACGTTACTATGACATCTGTCAAAATTGTCACTCATGGTACCAAATTCTAAGCAAATTAATGAGCGCAAACTACAGTCGCTGTAGTACGCTGTGACGTAGGATAGTTAGCTACGTGAGGTTTTAGTACCCAAATATCCAAGTACCAAGTTTTCATACATGTTTTTAACTACAGTCGCTAGCGAGTGTAGATTGTGAAAACTCATGGTAGACCCTCAGGTAAAACTTGTTAAACAATAGTAGTCCATGGAAGATATTAAATGATAATAACTCGAAGCTCGAGACAAACATGCTGTATACATCTGTAATAAATAACTAATTAAAGTAATTTTCGGGATGGGCATTATTAATATTTGATCATTACACCGGGACAAGTCATGTGATACGGTTGGTTTTGTGGTCATTAATGGTGACCCCCGGTCTGGTATAGACGTTTACTACCTGCGTATTAATAACATAGATGTTTACCTAAAATTAAACGACTTTTTTTATACATGGTGTCCCAAATTTTAAATTTGGAAACTTGGATCTAGACCAAAAATAATTACTGGAAAATACATCCATATATTTTACATATTTTCAAATAAGTACATAACAAAATGGATAAAAATGAGAGTAGTGTCGTTATACAAATCAAAAATACTTTGAACTGCTGAAGTGGCTTGGGCTGCATGCATGCATATTTCAAAAACATCAGACTGCAAAGACTGTTGCATAGAAATATGGCAACATTAAATGTTAATTTAGATTATTTAGTACCTATATAGAGCAACACTGTTTCCGGTTTCCTCTCTCTCTTCCGTCCGTGATGGCGTAATAAACGTTGTAATGTAAGTTAACAAAACTATTTTATTTACTGAATCCAGACTTACTCAGCACCTAAATATAGGATATACAGGCTGCACCTAACAAAGACTCGCTTCCCAAATTATATAAAAACGTATACCTGGTTTATTAGCGGACTTTTAGAACTTATCTTCAGCGAAGTATTTACTCACCGCACTTCTAGACCAATTGGGCATCGTAAGTCACAGAAACAGGTTACAAGTCCGTTGACTTTTATAATAAGTATTATGGAGAAATATACCTAGACCTACCTAATGTTGCAAGGTTGACCTAAGTCTGCAAGGGTCATCATAGATTTTTTATTATACATATTAAAAGTTATGAGGCGCTGTATTATATTGTCAGTACTTTTTAAGCAGGTGTTTATATTGGAAACTGGAGATAACGCCGCTTCTAAACGAAAATAAAGAGGGGAAGGTTCACAGACTAGCGAGAAAATAAAACATTAATTCTTATGGGCGCTTGTTAAAAACGATTTTATAGCCTCTTGCTCAAATGACAGTTTTATTTGTTAAAACCAAATCGCCTGACAGGTTTGTTTTATGATTCAGAAACATTTGAATAAAATAAAATTTGACACCGATGATGATGTTGCATAGCGCACTCACAAATAAGTAAAAAAATCTAGTTATAAATACGTATACGTACCTATACATAAGTATGTTATGTAAAATAATATCATTTCTGTGCAAATATTGAGCTTAAATAGGTTCCTATTCATGACATTGATGTAGTTAGGTAAATATCTAACAGACTTTCTTAAGTTATTAGGCTGAACTCCGCCGAAAATGCTGCTACCAGTATAATTATTGTTATTACGAACCATGTCTCCGTATTTGATTTACCGCGCATCGCTCGTGAGAATATTGCTCGGAGCTTGCGCCAGGGGCTTTGATATGTTATGTATGACTCTCCTGTCTTCTCTCCACAATAAGCAATTCCAGGTAAAGAACACGGAATATCTTACAGTCCATGGGACTAATATTAATGAAAGCAAAACAAAAGATAGGAGAACCCTAAACCTAAGTTTATTCTGAAGATAATGATAGTGGTAGGTAATGTGTTTGGCTTTGGGGTATACTCTTGTGCCAAAAATACAATATGGTAGATGTAATGTAAGAAGCTATTTTCAATTACTTTCAGTCGGGTGTTTTTGTTAGTTCTATACAAGTTTTTTGTTTAGTTAGCATAATATGGTTATGGTTTGGCGGGTGCGAACAGTATAGGACGTTGCTTGGCAGCTACAGTAGATAAAAATACCCAATTTACAATATGCTCTATAATGAGCCTCGCTTCTTTGAGGAACGTTCGCAAAGTGAATGCAAGACAATCGGCGCGTCTAGACTTTGTGCATTAAGTCTGCGTACCTACCTATTTGGTTTTCACGGCCTAAGGGGAATGTAAAATGAACATTTAGTTTAGTGGGTAAAAAAGTGGATGAACATTGATATAAGGCGGGTTTGAACCTAATTTGAAGATAATTTAGTCTATAACAAAGGTTCGGTTTAGGCTGTAGGTAGGTAAGCAGGT
Source organism: Cosmorhoe ocellata (assembly GCA_963675405.1). Classification (NCBI taxonomy): domain Eukaryota; kingdom Metazoa; phylum Arthropoda; class Insecta; order Lepidoptera; family Geometridae; genus Cosmorhoe; species Cosmorhoe ocellata. The sequence goes on along the minus strand of OY776246.1, from coordinate 8,408,298 downwards.
ATCGACAGATTATGTGTTTTCTCCTAATTTAGCAAAAACTTTTATAATTTCGGGAAATCTTAATAGGTGCCCTAATATATAAATAACCTAGTAAGTACCTACGACGTATTACCTCATTTCGGGAGTATAAGTAGATATATAGTTATGTTAATTCTGAAATATAGTAGGTAAGTACCTATAGGTATAATGGATGCGAGATTTAATTTAAGACAATGAAATAGCATGCCATAACGCCGTTAAAAACAACGCAAACTTATAATTAATTTTCTGAAAAGCATAATAATTGTTGATTTACAACTACTTATTAATAACACTAGGGATTATCTAGATTTACTCGCCAGTAGGGTTCACATTGATCGATGTGGCCGTTGCCCCGCCATAAACAACCACAATATAAACACGATCTAGTACCATTTGTGTCGCCTGAAAATATTCATGTAGGTATTTAATTCAATAATAATTCTAATACAATAAAAATATACTTTGAAAAAAACTTTTGAACCATGGACCAACGGTAATACAAACCCCTCAGTCACGCTGACGGCATCCTTTGCAAGTTTTGGTAATAACATTTTTATGTAAATGTACTTAAGTATATTCATGATATCTGATTTCCGCTTAGCTTCAGCAAACAAGCGCAAACCTACACATGCAAGAACATGCCACATAATGAAATTAGAGAGGCCAATAACTAACAGACGACGCCTTGCTTATTTGTAGCAGAACTACTGTTCAGATACGAGTACCTAATTGATCAGTCATCTAAGAAAATTATAACACCACTCCATAATGTTTATCTAACTGTTGTAGGTATTAGATGATTTTGTGTATGATCATGTAAACTAAGGTGCTATTACCTATATATGACATGTATCCGTGATAGTTTGGTTGACATCAACTGATAATCTCACCTCTAGTATAATTATTTAGGGACATAGAAATGATTCCTATTCAATTTCTATGACGAATAATTGCATTATATTGCAACCTTGCATACTCTTCTCGAATGGTTTCAACAAGCCTTCAATTAAAAAATCTTTAGATAGGTAGGTACTTACCAATAAGTAGGTACTTTAATTTTCTCGAACAAATAGGTAAAGTCAAGACCAAGTCCAGTGTAGTAGAACATCCTAACCAAATCTTAGTCTTCAGCTCACATAGATGGGGGCGCGGGAGGGGGCACAGGGTCTCTGTAATACTTCGCGTAGATGTCTTCCCAGAAGTTAGCGCGTCGCTCTAGCAGCGAGTCACGCAGCTGCAGCGTGCTGCTGATAGACATGTGAGGCGCCCACCCGCTGCGCACAGCGGGCCACGCTGGCAATGGAGACTCCTCAGGCACAGGTTTTCTATAAACAAAAATATGATATTTGATAAAACTCCATATCTGCATCATCATCATCTTCCTGCCCTTTCTCACGTTATGTGGGGTCGGCACAACATGTGATCTTCTTCCATTTCCCTCTATCATTCGTTATCTTAGTACTCACTCCTTTCTTACCCTTGTCATCTTTCACACAGTCCATCCATCTTTTCTTTGGTCTACCTCTACCCCTGTATACATCCACATTCATACCTAACGCTCTCCTCGTCACATGACATTAATCTCTTCACATAACATGCCCATACCACGCTAATCTTTTAAACTCCATTATCTGCAATAACATTTATTTCCTTCAAAAAAATAACTTACCCTGTTTTTATGAAATTTGCCCATAGCTCTCTCATAGTCGCAGCCATTTGCTCATATTCTTTAGTAGACTCAGTGAGATTAAAGAACCGTTGGTTACTTTGTGTAGCAATTGTATTTGATTGGGCGCAGTGAGTTGCACCGCGCACGTCTGTGTATGGTACCACAGGAGTGTTCTCATCTACATACGAAAATTCATACAAGTAAATTTGATCGTGGCCATTTTCCACTCGCAGTTTGATCGATCGTAACGTTGCATAAATGAATGTTATATCACCAAAGTAATCAACATACGCCAACACATTGTCATTGCCTATTGGCTTATCGCCAAAGTAAAATTCTTTAACTACCTTTGCTACTTCTTCCTTTTGGATGTCACTCTCGAATTTCAAGTCCGCAGGTAGGAAATCTGAAAACTTTTCATTCATTTTGTGTTTCCATGTATCATAGAATTCCATTTTTAGAAGACCTTCCATGTTATTGAAACCGTATAGAAGTGGCACTTTTTTGTAATGTCCATTCTTCATAATACTAACTGGCGATTCATCGAGAAAGGAGTCTGCAGCAGACCTTTCGACACACGGTGTGAACCCATAAAATGAATTATACCTATCTAAAAAGGTATTTAAAGTCAGCATGTCAAGGGTAGCTGTCTTGTAAAATTGTTCCAAAGCATAAACATCGTCAACGTTAGTGAAATTTAAAACAATTGCTAAATCTTTGGCATTTTGTACCGGGTCGGATTGAAGTACAAAAACTCCGATGTTGGGACCGCTTTCAGGTATGACCTTAGTGAACAGCCCTTGGGCTGATTTAGAGAGCGTCATTAGATCAATAGAGGATGATCCTGCAGATTCACCTTCGATTGTTACATCGTCAGGGTTTCCACCGAAGCTAGCGATATTTTTCTTGACCCAACGTAGAAGTGCTACTTGATCCTTCATACCTGCATTACCGGGGATATCATTTGTACCGAGACATAGGAACCCGATAACTCCGAGGCGGTAATTAAAATTAACAACTATAATATTATGTTCGGAAATTAGCTTCTTTGATTCCATCCAATCGCCGTATCCCATTTGAAAAGCTCCTCCATGGAAATATATCATAACAGGCAGATTAGTTTCATTTGTATCAGGAACATATACACTTGTTACGAGACAATCTTCTTGCATAGTTTTACCCTTAGAAATATGAGGTAAATAATGTTGTGCGCATATAATTCCTTTGTCGGTCGCTATTAGTGTTTCTTGCCATGTTGGTGGTGGAAGAGGAGCCTGAAAACGTACAGTTGATAAAGATCGCTATCGTGTAAGTAGGTACCTCTATCCATATGCAAGCAAGCCCCTTTTCACAAATTCCAGATTCGTGACACACTCTGCCAATGGGGTTAGGCTAGTAAGGCAATAACCGGAGCGTGTGAAAGACATCTCACCTTGTACCGGTTCTCGCCGGTCGGTGCGGTCGCGTACGGAATACTCTGGAAGGCATAGATGCCATACTCGGGATCCTTGTACCCCAGCACTGGCCCTTGATCAATCTCCACGACTCTTGACTCCCGCTCAACGCTGTCTGCTGCAGCAAACACGCATAGACACATATGCAATAACGTGTTCCTCCACATGATGGCAAGCCAATAGGTTCAGACACTTCAACCATGCTTATTTGTACTAGAATCACTATATAGAAATATAGTAGATAATTGATAACTCATCAGGGGTAATGATAGCTTATTCTTTAATGTTTATTTACAGACATACTGTTGTGAGGAAATCAGGGGAATATCACTCACCGGGCAACGATGCTTATTTATTATGTAACCTATCACAATATAGGTACAATTAATAATTATTTATTTTCATTCGATTTTTTACTGGTGATTATACCATTACCTATTTAGCTTTTGGGTTATATACTCAGGTACCTACTTAGGTGTGCAAAAATGTGCCAAATATAATGTTTGGACATTCTGACTACCGTCAAAGATCTAAGTAGCTAGAGATTTGAGAAGATTCTACCAAACTACCAAGCCTGGGAATTACTTAGGTAGGTACATATTTTTGTGTTAAAATGTTAAACTAGTATTTTATCTTTATCTATCTTTTTATCGTTATTTATTTAAAACGATGGTAACAAAATAAATAACTAACTTAAGCTTAGGTACCTTACTTAAAAAAAAATTGAGTATTTGTCCACGGTGAACGGGGTTCCCCCTATTTCCCCTCGGTAGGTACTATGTGTGCCAAATGTATATTTAATTAGAGATCATCATCAAACCAAGGTTTCTCAGTTTTATAATCAAGGTCTCTACGATAGAAAATAGGTACCTAGTGCCTTTGATAAAAAAATAGTGCCCAACTAACATGCTATTTCCACATAAAAACCTTGAAGGTAGTAGGAGGTTACCTTACTGCATTGGGCACACAAAAGGGTGCTGAATTTGTAATAGTGGAACTGGTGGTTCAGTACATCGCCGTCGACATATTTTCTTTCTATTAGTTATTGTAAGTAGAGTGTCTACTTTAATTTATTACATGCAATTTTAATCTTACGAGTACCACCATCTTGCAGTAAGTTAGTGTTTCGATAGATTTAGTGTGATATAGTGGTAATGTCAAACAACATGGAATCTTCTTCTTCTTCCTGCCCTTTTCCCACGTTATGTGGGGTCGGCACAACATGTGATCTTCTTTCATTTCCCTCTATCATTCAAAACATATGTCAAACAACATGGAATATAAATACAAAACAGACTTTTTTCGGGTGCTTGTATTTATTTCTAAAGATCCGTATGGAAAGCTAATTTTTTGCTGGAGTTCTTCATCACAGCATGTACTGCTACACTAGGTCAACCGAGCGCCGTTAGAGTCTCCACACTTATTTTTATGGTCTGGTTAGCAAGGCTCGTCTTCAGCTGACTTAGCTGGTGGCGCTGGTGGCGGCAAGGGGTCCCGGTAGTACTTTGCGTAGATGTCTTCCCAAAAGTGAGCGCGTTGCTCCCGTAGCGAACCGCGCAGCTCCAACGAGTTGCCGAGGGACATGTGGGGCGCGCACTCCCCGCGCACGGCGGGCCACGCCGGCAGACCAGATCCCTCGGGCACCGGCTTTCTGAAAATAATAAATATGGAAACCGCTGTAAGTAGTAAGTAGCTTACTATTTTATATACAAAGTAGTGTAGTATACAAAGTATAAAAAATAGTAGTAGTAGAGTAGTAGGTGGTTTAGTGGTAGCACCCCTACCTCACGATTCGAAGGTGGTGGGTTCAAACCTGGTCGTGCACCAATGAGTTTTTCTATTCGAAAATTTAATGTGCGCAATACCAGTGCTCTTAAACGGTGAAGGAAAACATCGTGAGGAAACCGGCATACCCTAGAACCAAAAATTCCATGGTGTGTGTCATAGGTTAGTATTGTCGTAAGCGGCGATGGGCTTGCAAAACTATAGGTACTCACTTGCTGTGCAAAATGTGATCATGTACCAAATGTCATATTTGGACGTGCCTCTGACTACCCTCTATAATTATCCTCAAAGATCTAAGTAACTAAAGATCTGTGGAAGATATCTACCGAGCCCAGGGTTTACAGTCGTGATCATATTTTTTTTATACAAAATAGTTGAAAGTATAGTTTTAGATATTGTTATAACATATCTAGTTGGTAGGCTGCAGCTGTATTGTCTGAAAAAAGACTTATAACAAATACAAGACAGACAAACAATTAAAGCAACGTCACATTATTTGTACAAACAAATAGATCAACGTCACAATATTTGTGGAATATAGGTAGTTACCTACTTAGATATCCAGGTATCATTTTTCTTTAGAACCTAGTTATACGATTTTAAAATAAACATGTAACTCTCACCCTGTTTTTATAAAGTTAGCCCACATTTGGCGGATCATATAGGAAATGTTTTTGAATTCTTCAGTAATATTTTTTGGATCAGGCAGCATAAACAACTCTCCAACAACAGCATTACTCTGAGCACAATGATTTGCACCCTTTACATTTGTGTGAGGAACATCAGGCGTGTTGTCATCCACAAAAGAATATTCATACAAGTATATTTGATCGTGGCTATTTTCTACCATCAGTTTTATTGATTGCACTGTAGAGTATGCCAAAAAAGCGTCTGTGAAGTAATCAACGTATGATAGAATAGTATCATCGTCTACTGGGTTATCACCAAAGTAGAATTCTTTTATTTTTTTCGTTACGAAATCTTTTTGTTTATCACTTTCAAACTTTAGGTTAGCTGGCAGAAAATCAGAAAACTTTTCATTCATTTTGTTTTTCCATTCTTCAAATAAATCTATTCTAAAAAGACCTTCCATATTAGCAAACCCGTGAAGAACAGGCACTTTTTTGTAGTTTCCACTTTTCAATATATCGACTGGTGATGTATCTAGGAAAGCGTCTTTTGAAGCTCGTTCAACGCAAGGTGAAAACACAAAAGTTGAATCAGGTCTAGAAAAAAATGGATCTTTGGTTAAAGTTTCATAAGATGCTGTTTTATAAAACTGTTCCAAGGCGTAGACGTCATCAACGCTGGTAAAGTTATTAGCTTCCGCAAACCGTTTCGCGTTTTCCAGTGGCTCATACTGGACCGTAAAAACCGAAGTACTAACTCCACTTTCTGGTATGACTTTGTTGAAAAGTCCTTCCGCTGATTTTGAAAGCATTAGTAGGTCTACCGAAGCGGAGCCCGCGCTGTACCCTGCTATTGTCACAGCATCAGGGTTTCCGCCAAAGTTGGCAATATTTTTCCTAATCCAATGCAGAAGTTCCAACTGATCCTTCATACCAGCGTTACCGGGTGCATCTTCTGTGCCGAGACATAAGAAGCCATGGACTCCAAGACGATAGTTGAAATTGACGACAATTATGTTATGTTCGGCGACAAGTTTCTTCTGTACTAAAAAATTACCCCATCCCAGTTGGAAACCTCCTCCATGAACATACACTACGACAGGCAGGTTTTGTTGTTCTTTGTCTGGAATATACACATTGGCAATGAGGCAGTTTTCTTGCATTGATTTGGCGAAAGGCGAAAAGCCGGCTAAAAAAGCAGACTGCGGGCATATTATTCCCTTGTCTGTTGCATCGAACGTCTTATCCCAAAGTGGTGGTGGTAGCGGTGCCTGAAAAAAAAGTCTGATAAATAACGTAAGTCGATTAATGTTAGTTACTAGTCTAGGTTAGCTGCCGATTTATATAAAATAAAACCATGTGAGTCGATGCATAGATAATCTTTTATTAACTTTTTGTAGTTAATTTCATTTTGCAATAACTTTCACCGTGCCCTGCATTTTTTGATCTAGGGGTAGGTACTGTACTTTTCTTAGGTACTGATTTAAAAGTTTTAGATGTAAAAAAGCAGTTAATTTCGATTATTTTCTAATTTTTATTGGCAATTTATACCTTAATTTTTAGAAATTAAAGGTGCTAAGCAGTCTGTTAAATAATACTTATAGGCAACTAGGTACGAGTGATAAGTAAATAAATTGCAACTTTAGTTACAAATCACCTCGGTCTGATTCTGAGAAAAGGAATGCAAAAAAATGCTTTACTTACTACCTACTGCTCACCTAAGCACTCACCTTGAATTTATCAAGTCCTGTCGGTGCGGTCGCGTAAGGGATGCTTTGGAAAGAAAAGATGCCGTACTCGGGATCCCTAAACCCTCGCACAGCTCCCTGAGCAGTATTCACCACCTTTGAAACTCTCTCATCGCTCTCCGCTAAAACTGATACGCACAGAAACAATAACGTGCTCCGCCGCATGATGGCTCTTCAGAAATGGAAAAAATAAATGTGTCTGGCTGTTTTAATATAAATGAATTCTGCCATAATTATTGTGAGCTCGTAGGTATATAATCAAAATCGGTTGGTCTAGGTAGATAGGTAAATATACAAGTGAGCTCATTACTACAATAGATACCTACCTCTTTAGATTTAAAGATGTTTTAAACATAATCTATTAATATTTTTTTTCTGTAACCTTGTTAAAATCATGTTCTGAGCAATGTTCAAAGCACATCATGTTCTGAGGTCTACTTACCTACCCTAACTTTACCTACTCATGACAAAATGCATTATTTTTGAACAATATTTACTTAGTTCCACTTTTTAGGGATATAGGTACCTATACCGGAATTTTTTAATGGGTACCTACTGCTTTCTTGTAATAGCCACGTGCTATATCAGCTCCGTCCTTGATTGAAAATAGTTACTTCATCTCACTTAATTCTTTTTCTGAGGAAATTTCTGAAGTTGCCACAACCAAGTTTCCTGCTATTTCAATTTGGAAGTAGTTTATTAGGAAGGTAAAAAAGGAAAGGAGATATTAATTCATAACTACCTAAGGACCTATTCTAAGTTTGTTTACTCTACAAATAAGCTTTAGATCATTTAGCAAGTAGGCATCCATAATACACACCTACCTACTTACTTTGTCTACAATTTCCAATTGCAACGTGTCGTCGAAACCCGTCAATAATCAGATTTTCCTCTTAACTAACACTTAAATTGTATGACAAGTGGGTAATATGAAGGTAATGACAAATTACTGTTTGCCCACTCGTACCTACTAACTTCCGCCCGCGGCTTCACCCGTGAAGTACCTAATATACACAATATAGCCTATGTTCATCCTGAAAGTTCAATCTAGGTATAGGTACATTGGTGAAAGAATTTTTGAAATCGTATGAATTCTTTCTGAGATTACCTGCTACATACATACATACTTTACCTCCTTACTCGTATCGTATTATACCTAAATAGTGTAGTGTAGAAGTGTAGACAATAGACTACAATCGGGTGCTCTAAGAAGATCGTCTTAAAAAAGTCTACACATAATCCAGTTAGTACCTATGTTTGCAAGTAGAGATCCTTCTCTGGGTGGACCGAGTGTTAGTAGGTAACATCTTATTTCAATTCTTTGCTTTCACTACTTTCAAATAGCTTATCTAAGTGTGGGGGTGCTGGTTTCGGTAGTGCTTACGTATGTTCTCGTACTCTTCTCTAAACATAATAACAATCAATCGCTAAAAATAATGTATTTCTCAGTAGGTACCTACCTATAATTATGTTATTGACGTCGGTCGTCGTACTCGTACCTACCTACCTACTTCAGTTATACCTATTATTGTACTTTGAATGCAATTCTATAAACATTTACGCCTCTAGAAAGACAACAATTTAGTATGAATAATTAACTTAATTTATGAATGTTATTAGATCAACAATAATAAACTAGACATTCATCAAAACATAAATAAACAATTGTTTTCTAAGCGCTATTTTTTACTCAATGTTGAAAACCTGTTTACAAATAATTAATACCTAAGTCTATCTTTACCTATGTACCTACTACTAAATACAGCCGTAGGTACCAGTGGTATCGTTCACAAGCCTATTTTAAATCAAATTGTGTAGGTAGTCAACCCAGTATCAGAGTAGGTACTTATATGACAAAAAAGCTCCAACTCTGCTAGGTGTCCCTATCATTAGGATTTAACAGGATCATACAAAAAAGCACTAGGGCTCAGCGAGTTTCTTATCAGTTCTTCTCGGACGGTGATAGGACTGGAATTGGCACCTAGACTCACCTAGTATGTAAGACGATTCAAAATGATCCCTGTGATTTTAATGAATAAAATATATTGACTATTGACAGTAAAGCAAACTACCACCTAGACCAATTATGTGCTAACATCGGCATAATATTATGTGAATAAGTAACTCGTATACTATAAATGGTATATAATATTATCTAAAGCTCAGTATGACTAGCTGGTGGCGTAGGTGGGGGCACGGGGTTTCGATAGTACTTTGCGTAGATGTCTTCCCAGAAGCGCGTGCGACGCTCCAGAAGCGAACCGCGTAGTTCCAGCGAGCTGCTGATTGACATGTGAGGTGCCCACTCACCGCGCACGGCTGGCCACGCTGGAAGGCCAGAACCCTCAGACACCGGCTTCCTAGAAACCAAAATATGTAATTTAAATATCAGCCACTGAACAGAGTATTTTGGCTCAAAGACGCCTCAAATGGCTAAAAGACGCCTGCGTCCTTCTCCATTAGGACTCGTCTGGCAATATGGTATCGACTAAGCAGAATTTCTTGCCGCACGACATGTATCTACTGAATATAATCTCCAAGATACATTAACTTACCCTGTTTTTATAAAGTTAGCCCAAATTTGTCGAATCAAATATGACATTTTCTTGAATTCATCAGTTAATTCTTTTATGTCGGGCTGCAGTAACAACTCTCCAACAACAGCCATACTCTGTGCACAATGATTTGCACCCTTTACATTTGTGTGAGGAACCACAGGGGTGTTGTCATCGACAAATGAATATTCATACAAGTATATTTGATCGTGGCCATTTTCTACCATCAGTTTTATTGATCGCAAAGTGGAATATGCAAAAATAACGTCTGAAAAGTAATCAACGTATCCTAGAATATTGTCATCGTCCACTGGCTTATCTTCAAAATAAAATGTTTTAATTCTCTTCAATACTTCTTCCGTTTGTTTTTCGTTTTCAAAATGCAAGTCAGCTGGTAGAAAATCGGAAAAATTTTCATTCATTTTGTTTTTCCATTCTTCAAATAAATTTATTCTTAAAAGACCTTCCATTTTAGCAAACCCGTGAAGAACAGGCACTTTTTTGTAGGTACCACTTTTCAAAATATCGATTGGTGATTCATTTAGGAAAGCGTCTTTTGAAGCTCGTTCAACGCAAGGTGAAAACACAAAAGTTGAATCCGGTCTAGATAAAAAGGGATCTTTGGTTAAAGTTTCATAGGATGCTGTTTTATAAAACTGTTCCAAAGCGTAGACGTCATCAACGTTGGTAAAGTTATTAGCTTCTGCAAACCATTTTGCATTTTCCAATGGCTCATACTGGACCGTAAAAACCGAAGTACTAACTCCACTTTCTGGTATGACTTTGTTGAAAAGTCCTTCCGCTGATTTTGAAAGCATTAGTAGGTCTACCGAAGCGGAGCCCGCGCTGAACCCTGCTATTGTCACATCATCAGGGTTCCCGCCAAAGTTAGCAATATTTTTCTTAACCCAGCGCTTAAGTGCCAACTGATCCTTCATACCAGCGTTACCAGGTGCATCTTCTGTGCCGAGGCAAAGGAAGCCATGAACTCCAAGGCGATAGTTGAAAGTTACCGTGATAATATTATGTTCAGAGACAAGTTTCTTTGGTACTACCATAGTGCCCCACCCCATTACGAATGCTCCTCCATGAACATAAACAACGACAGGTAAATTTTGTTGATCGGTGTCAGGAGTAAACACATTTGCAATAAGGCAGTCTTCTTGCATTGTTGTATTATATAACGAGATGCCCGGCATAAATAAATTCGATTGTGGACATACAATTCCTTTGTCTATGGCATCAAACGGCTGTAGCCAAGCTGGTGGAGGTAGTGGTCCCTGGAAATTTTCAACACATGGTTAAAATATGACTGCATAAGTCTATTGTGCATAAGTCTACTGCACTCCCTAAGAAATCACACACGCTTTGTGAAATACTTCTATCAGTTGGAATTTGATAAATAGATGATTGAGGGCAGGCGCGCCTTTAAACTGTCGAATTCGGCTTCCAGAAATGCAAATTTCTTGTATCGCAAACTAAACGCATCATTGGTCTGACTGACTGTTCCAATGATCCTAAATCTCTACGCAATCTACATCTAAACAAATTGGTACTTACTGTCAATAAAGAAAAAAGGAAAATATTTACTTTGTTTACAAAATAATGTAGGTACAATTATTGTACCTACTAAACAAAATTGGCCACCTTGGTGCTGACAGCAATGCTGCTGCAGCGCTGGTATTCTGTGGCGCCAGATCAACGACACGAGAGAACAGCGTATTGCCATCATCATGTTTACGAAAATATACGAAGAAATCCGGCACCTACAAAAACTTCAGTACCTACATATAGCTAACTGGTAATGCCACTTATCTAGCGGTCTTTATTTAATTAAGAGTGTCCTCACCTTGAATCTATTGGGTCCGGTCGGTGCGGTTGCGTAAGGAATGCCCTGGAAGGAAAAGATGCCATGCTCGGGATCTTTGTACCCTCGCACAGCTCCTTGAGTAGTCGTCACGACCTTCGATTCCCTCTCATCGTTATTTGCGAAAACAGCCAACACGCACAGACATAAACACAATAACAATAACGTGCACCTCCACATGATGGCACTTCAGAACTGAGGAAAATTCTGACTTACGATTACTTAACCTACCTACCTACATGAACATATTAAATGAGATTGGCGTTCTTGTCAAAATACGTAAGTTACATAATGGTACCTACTACTCGTACTATAGGTATATTTAACATAGATTAAGGTACTAACCTGATAATATATTTTATCAGGTTTTGTGCTAACAAGAAGTTTGTGTCAGGTTCATTCGTAATAGGTATGTTGCGTTGAAGTTTTTTTTGATACTCCTAAGAGTTTTTTTTTTTTTTTTTTTTTTTTTTAACCACCTCGAAGTGGCACTAACTTAATTAACTGTTGCTATTAAATTGCAACAACATTTACACTATTTTAATTAAATATACTTTTTACTTTTTTACTTTCGCGTAGAAGAGAAGAAAATGAGAAAAACAGATATGAAAGAGTCACAATTCAAAATCCTATCATTTTTACAATTCTTCCAAATTTTTTAAAAACATTACAATACTTATTTATTAATCTCTCATTGCTACAAGCAATGAGAGTTATAAATGACATTGTTTATATTTTAAGCAATCAATATAATGAATTACATGAATTAGAATAACAATTATTGCATAAATAACTATGAAATCATAATTACCATAGTGAAATTATAGCAGTTAATAAAATAATAATTATAATCACAATAAATTAAGTGAAATATTAAAATTATATGTTGATACCATCTTTGCCCCTATTAATAATTAATTATCATAACAATTCTAATAATAATTCTTTTCATTTGATCTATTCCATTACATTATTAGCCTAACCTAAAATTATTCATTACTTTAACACAATATTGCTTATGATTAATTGTTTATCAACATTAATAAAATCAATAAAAGAAAAGACTAAAACAGCGCCATCTTTGGGTAGATTCAATAACTGAATTTTACAAGTTTTAAAAGTAAAATTATAAAATGCGTCTACATAGTATTATAGCCCATTGAAGTGTAAAATTTGCATACAAATATAAAATAAAATTAAGGTAAGATTACATTAAAATGTTTATAGTGAAATTATATTCATTCCAATGTCAACTACCTACTAAATTTGATTCATATACATTAAAATTAAAATAATTAAATAAATTATGAATAAATTACATTATATTGATTTATACAGTATTATCTTTAAATACATTAAATTAAAACACTAATTACTTAAAATATGCGGAGAAACCCCCATCAGAGAGACTGATTGCAATTGATGTCTCAGCGCCATCTTTGGATTATTTAACCAACTATCATGGGCCACCACTATAAAATATTTTATATACATATATTATGTTAATTAGATACTAAAATCAATATTATTATAATGCCTACTTTATGAAAATCTAAATAAATATATATATACCCCTTTACTATTTAAACATGCTATACTGTTAGGCCAACAGACTAATACATAGTCTGTGGTAACTTTCAAGCAATCATTCTAATGTCAGTCCCGTAAAAAGTTAAACAATTAAATCAATCAAGCAGACACATTATTAATATGTCTAAAACTATTATGTGATAAAAGTGTGATGTCTCGGCTTAATATTTAAATACTCAATCAGGTAGACTGAATAGCCGAGCGAAATAAGTACCACCAATCCCAGTGCCATACTAGTCTTTGGACTCCACAACAAGGTCGAAACAGATGAAATTATGCAGTCAAAGACGGATTATCGTACGGCTCTGGGGCGGCGGCACCCAGCCCAGCACAGTTCAGCAATACCCTCAGTAAGTATTTAATAAAGCCTATTTCCTATCTACCCCCAGCAATAACTATTTCCTATTTCTACCTACATTCTTATTTACCTATTTGGGTGGTTTCTCCGCTACAAAATACTACCTACATATAAAAACTACCCTATGCTAATCAGGCTCGACAAAAGAGCCGTTCCGTCTCCCTACTATGCGGAGAACGGCCCCAGCAAAAGCGAGAAAAGCCCGTCTGCAATCGTCGTCAACCATTATGTCACTCAAATTATCCATCCTAATATTAGTGTCCATTGTGCTTTCGCAGCCGTACCTCAGCCTACCAAACGCTGGACAATCCACCAGTAAATGTTGTATGGTCTGAGGCACATCTTCGCAAAAGCACACTGGAGAGTCGGTAAGATTAAATTTATGCAGGTAGTACTTGAACCCCCCATGCCCAGTGAGAATTTGAGTAACATAATTATCCAATATTATCTTGTTAATTATTTTGTAGGATATCGCAACATTTTTGAAATATAATTTGGTAGTGCCGCCAGTTGAAGTCGAATTGTAAATGCGCTGCCATTCATCTATGGTGTCCAGTCTGGTGGAGTGCTTGGCGAAGGACAGGGGGAACTTATCATACTTAGGCAGCTGTCTGTTGTTCAGTGCGGCATACTTGGCAAGTTCATCCGCTCTTTCGTTGCCGAGTATACCGCAGTGAGCCTTTACCCAATACAAGTGTACTAATATTCCTTCCCTGGTAATTTCAGACAGAATATTTCTGATGTCTGCGGCTAGCGGGTGTATCGAATGCGGGTCGCTTATCGCTTCGAGGCCCGACCTGGAGTCGCTGGCGATGCTGAACTGCCTCTCCCGCCGTCTTGTGATGATGTCTAGCGCGCGCAGAATCGCCGACAGCTCCGCCTGGAACACGCTGCAGTAGCTCTCCAGCCGAAAGGTAGCACTCTGAACCTCTCTATCGCCGATCCAACATGTCACCGCCGCTCCCACCTTACCCTCCAGCTTACTGCCATCCGTGTAAAGAATGGGCCCATCTTCTGCAATGCTCTGCACGTCTTCTTGCGAGCCTATGAGCCCAAATCCCAACCGTTTTCTCTCCGCTGGGTGAGGTAGGGAGAAAGGACTTCTTCGGACCTCTAGCATCCGTCCCGGTAGACATGGGAGAGGTTCTCCTCTCTTTATGTTATAAATAAGGGCGTGCTCTCTGACTCTAAGTGAGACTGGGAAAATCCGAGCCAGTAGTGTACAGGAGATATATGAAACCGTTCTGTGGGCCTTGCAGATTTTGAGCGCGAAGATTCTTGTGAGGCTGTTTAGAGCCTTCTCCGCGTAGACTCTGCCGGAGATGTCAGCCCAACAGCTAGCGGAGTAAAGAATGGTAGGCTCCACTACAGCTATGTAGATCAGTCTCAAAATATCAGAATTGAGACCCCACTGAGCGCGCGCTGCCCTGGAAACTGTTTTATAAAAAGATATTACTTTTTTAGTAACAGCCTCCAGGTGCCGTCGGAAATTGAGTAATGGGTCTATTGTCAATCCTAATATTTTGAGACTGGTCCCACAGACGAGCTCGACTCCCGCCATCTCCAACCTCGGTTTATGGTACCTCATCTTCCTGGTTATAATGAGGGCTTGAGTCTTCCCCGGCGCAAACTTTAGCTTCAGTCTATCCTCCCAGCGCAGGACCGCAGCAAGGGCCCGGTTGACCTTCTCTTCCAACTCTCTACCATCGGCTCCCGCTGCGATCATGAGGATATCATCGGCAAAAGCCTGCACCCGTACACCTCCGTATTGGCTCTGCTCCAGCAGAGGGTTCAGCTGGATGTTCCACAGAACGGGTCCACAGGTGGAGCCCTGGATGCAGCCCTTATTTGTGCTCCTTTCGACTGTCTCCCCCGCGTACTTCAACCTTATCTTTCTGTCCGACAGATAGTCGAGGATGAGCCGCACAACGCCGCCGTCCACCCGCCTGGAATGCAGCTCGTTCACGATGGCCGGCCACCACGCATTGTCAAAGGCCCCCTCAATGTCCAGGGATACCATGACCACTATCCCCTTGTCCCGGAGGCTGGATTTGACCATGGTCATGGCATCGAAGAGGGCATCTTCCGTGCTACGCTGCGGGGTGAATCCGTACTGCAGCGGGCTCAGGGATTCATCTCGGCCCAGCTGCCACTGCAATCTGTTGACGAACAGTTTTTCCAACATTTTCCCCAAGACCGGCAGTAATCCAATGGGCCTATAGGATTTAGGCTGCGTGTAAGTGTCCTTAGCCGGCTTGGGGATAACTTTAATGGTGGCCGTCTTCCATATGCGCGGGAAGCATCCCCACCTCAGGCAGAGCGAGTATAAGTCCCGGAGCAGGGTCTTGTTCCCCGTGTAGGCGCGGAGGCAGATGTCTAGCGTGAGCCCATCGCCTCCCGGCGCCTTCTTGGGGTTCATCCCCCGCAGGACCTCCTCCAGCTCCGTACAGGTGAAGGCGACGACGTCCCCCGCGCTCAGCCTGGTCTCCGCAGCCCGCCGATTCGCCTCATCCCTCAGTCGCCTTTGTTCGGGGGTGTCCTGTGCCGCGTCGTCCCAGGGGTAAAAGGTGTCGGCCAACAGCATCGCCGATCCCCTCTCGTCCAGCGCGGCCCCCCTCGAGGCCTCGAGCAGGATGTCTTGCGTTGGGGCCGTGCAGGCCTTCATAATTCTGTAGGAGCGCTGCCAGATGGTCTCCACCTTCTCGCCGGTGCAGAACGCCTTCCAGCTCGCGGTGGTGGCCGACTCGATGGCCTTCTTGTAGGTTTTCCGGGCCTCTAAGTACCGGTCGACCACGAACTGGCGTCTTCGCAAGCTGGCTTTGCCGATCCTTCTCCGGCAGCGCACCATCTCGGCCTTAAGCTCGGAGAGCTCGGCCGTCCACCACCTGCAGGCCTTGACAGGTCTAGTGTCGGGGATTCGAGGGATCGCCGCTTCGCAGGCCGCGACGACGCACTCGGTGTACCGGTCTGCAATTTCGTTCACCCCCTCCGCGTCCTCGACCCCTGCCAACTTTTCCTCCAAGTCGAGCGCTGCAACTTCCCGCTGGAACCCATCCCCGAACGCTAACCAGTCCGCCTTGTCGGTGTCGTAGATGCGCGTGCCGCCCCGCCGCCCCGCGCCGGCCCCCGCGCGCGCCCGCAGCTGCAGCCGTAGCGCCACGGGCCGGTGGTCGGACAGGCCGCCCAGCCGCTCGTCCACGCGCCAGTCCCGCACGGCGCCCAGCAGCGCGGCTGAGCACGCCGTGACGTCGATGATGCTGGCGCACGGGCGGCCGCCGCGGTGCGCGAGGTACGTGGGCGCCGCGCCCTGGTTCAGCACCTCCAGCTGCAGCTCCGCGAACAGCTCCGCCACGTCCCGCCCCCGCGAGTCCTCCGCCGCGCACCCCCACCAAGGGCTCTCCGCGTTCACGTCCCCCGCCACCAGCACTCGCTGCACTCCCATCGCCGCCACCGTCGCTCGGATAAATGCTAAATAATTACTTAAATCTAGTTCCTTATCTAAATATACACTAATTAAACCTATTCTTATATTATCAAATTTTAAAATAACTCCTACGATATCCTCCGTAACGAACTTACTATCTATAACGAACTGGATTCCAGGATCCGTGACGACGATTGCAGAGCGGACCGGTCGCTGCGCCGCCCCCGCGGCCTGCACGAGCCGGCAGCCCGCCGGGGCGGCCATGCTCGCCTTGGCGCCGACGTACGGCTCCTGCAGCAGCAGCACGCGCACCCCGCGCGCCGTGGCCTCGCGCAGGCACTCGTGCGTCGCCGCCCTGCCCCTCCCCAGGTTATACTGCACGATCTTTAAATCTATGTTGCCGAGTGAAGTGGGATCGGTGCCCTCAGCAATACCTGACCGCGAGTCGGGCTATCCGGTCCCACTTCCTCCACTCCGGGCAGTCGGAGCTGTAGGCCGGGTGGCCGCAGTCGGGCAGCCGCCTGCCGGCGCAGTTGGTGCAGTGCGGCGCGCGGTCGCGGGCGGGGCACGCGCGCGTGTCGTGCGCGTCCGCACAGTGTCCGCAGCGGGGCTCCGGGGCCTTGCACTCCGCCACCTTGTGCGAGAAGCCCAGGCACCGGTAGCACTGCACCAGCGGCGACTGGTCGACCGCGCTCACCACCTGGTATCCCAGCCGCACGCGGCGGTCCCTCAGCGCCCCCCACACGGCCGGGCTGACCTGCACCACGATATTGTTAAGCCCGCCGACTCTCCCCTTGATCCGCCTAACTATGGTAACCTTCCGCTCGGTCTCAGGTACCCGCGAGAGCAGAGCGTCGTTCTGCCGGACGAGCGCCTCCTGCACCCGGGCGTCGGCGAGGTCGGCGACGACTCCGACGAGGCGCAGGTACGGGTCCCTGGCCCGCGGCTCCGTCACGGCGAAGTCGTCCCCGAGCCCCGCGATCGCTCGCCCCATGACCGCCCTCTCCCTCTCGGACTCGAGCGAGATGGCGACCTTGGCGTTCTTGCACTTTCTAACCCGACTGACTCCGACGCCCAAGCCGATAACATCCACCCCTTTTTTTATTTTCGATAGGATCTGGTCTCCCGTGTCGGTCGGGTTCCTGGACTCGACGATGAGCGAGAATCCGGCCCCCGCGGCCGCGGCGTACGAGGCGGGCGGCGCCGGGCTCCGCGCGCCGGGCCCGGGCTCCGGGCGGAGCGCCTCCTCGCGCAGGGCACGCACCTCCTCGACCAGCGCGTCCACCCGCGCGGGCGCCTCGCCCCCGCCCCCGGCCCCGGCCCCCGCCCGCACCCACGCCTGGTCGGCGGCCATCTCCTGCACGAGCCGGCGGGTGGCCACGCTCTCCTCCAGCGTCTTGGCGCTCGCCCGCCGCAGCTCGTCCAGGTTGGTCTGGACGTAGGTATTGATCGCCTCGAGTTTGCCCGCGTATACCTTCTCCTGCAGGTTGTAGCGCCGCTCGGTGGTGGTCTTGACGCGCTCCTTCTCGGCGATGTGTCGGCTGCGAGAGTCCGCCAGCCGGAGGACCATCTCGTAAAGGCCGTTCAGGCCGGCCAAGATCGCCTCCTTGATGTCTCGATTTAAATTGCGCGACCTATCTAACTCTGCTATGGTCTTTTTCAGCAGGCGGTTGGCCGCGTGCGGGGCCTCGTGCACCGGGCCGCCGTCCCCGAGCGACATCATGGACAGGTCGTGGAGCCGGCCTCGGCTGTCGGGGGAGCCGTCGTCGCTGCTACCCGCCCCCGCCCCCGCCCCCGCGCCCGCACCCGCGCCCGCGCCCGCCGGCGAGTCGCGCCGCTCCGGCAGCACCGGCGTGAGCGAGCGCTCGAGGGTGCCCGCGATCTCGCCGAGGGCCCTGGCTGTCACCTCGTCGATGACCCGGGAGGCGGACTCCAGCTGCGAGCGCAGGCTGCTGACCGTGTTGGTGGCCGGCCACTCCCGGTCCCGCTCCGCAGCGCCCCCCGCTCCTCCCGGGCCGCCCGAGGCCACCGGTTCCGCGCTCTCGCTCGCCGTTCTCGAGATAGGCTGAGACAGGAAGCCCATCATCGCCGGGGGGGAGCCCGGCGGAGCCCGAGGGCCCGGGAGGGCCGTTCGCCCCTCCGCCGCGCCCGCCCCGGCCCGTCTGACCGCTCCCTGCCGAGGCATCGTCGCCGCCCTAGGCCTATACGACATTATATTATCGCAGTACTCTGTATATTTATTTACTTTTATTTAATCCCAATTTATTCCGATCCTATTCCCAACCCCAGTCCCAGTCCAACCAATAATATGAAAGACAAATAAATGAATGACTAATGCAATATGTAGGCAGATACAAATTTGCTATGTAATAGACCCTTGAGCGTTGCTATTCTATTTGTGTAGGAGGTTGCCTAGTACGAGTAATACCGTTTGTTGGAGATATTATTGAGTTTACTGTTATCTAACTGATAATATTGTGAGGGAACATGTAATATTTACAAAAGAACAATTATTTTATGAGGCGATGATATAAAAGTATCCCCAATCACTATAAAAGTAATGTTTGTAAATGAGAACGCCTACCAGTATTTTGTGAGCAATAGTTCACATGCAAAGTGTGTAGCTTTCTGTAGGAGACTTCTGTAAGAGAAGTAGGTCGTCCTCGATTAAAAGTTGAAAAAAATCTTTAAAATGAAATTATTATTATATTGCAAATATTATGATTCAAAGTACGTACTCTGGAGAGTGCGGTGTGGTTACAATATGTACTCTAGTACTTCTGTATCCTATGTATACAAGAAACAATGGCTAGGTATTACACAAAAATTGAGGCGAAAGAGGTTATATAAAATTTTAAATTTATCAAAGAACAAAACAAGGACCCCCCCCACAAAATTAAAACATACAATAAAATCAATTAGACTGTCAGTTATCTGATTACCACAATAAGATCCTGTCTCAAGACCAACCAGCAATACACAACCTACCTCTAAGTAGATACGCAAGCAAGAGAGCACACCTATCGGCCCGCCAATCTAGGCGCCACGCGGCAGCGGCGCGCGGCCTGCAACCCGTGCGGGTGGAGCGCGGCTTGCGTCCCGAGTCAGCCAAGCTAGTATTCTACCTTGAGCGTATATAAATATAATTATGCATTGCTTTATTAATCAAATATTAGTTACAATAAATTACCTAAACCTAACTAGAATACCTACTTATTACAAATTATACAATTATAAAACAACAATTAATATAGTGAGCGTAACTAAACTGCCCTTCCCAAGCGCCTCGCGCTGCAACCCGTGCCGGTCGCGCTTGTGCGTAGTCGTACCTATCCGCTACCTACCCAAGCGCCTCGCGGCGGCAGCGTGCGGCTTGCAACCCGTGCCGGTCGCACTTGTGAGTAGTCGTACCTATCCGCTACCTAACCAAACGCCTCGCAGCGACTCGGCGGCGCGCGGCTTGCAACCCGTGCTAGCAGCGCGTAACTAATTATGTACCTACCTAGTTTTTTATAATGTAACTAATTGGATAAAAATTAGTAATTAATAATAATTTTAATAAATTAACTATACCTACCTAACTAATAATTCTTCTTATCAATAATTCAATAATAAAATTAGTACAATAAATTACCTAATCCTTAACTAAAAACCTAACAGTCCGGTTCCCGGCCTTCCCGAGTGTATAAATGGAGAGGTTTATGATCTAGGAAATGGAGCTATACTAGAATGTATCGTGATTCGTGCGTGAGCGTACCTAAGTACCTAGATACTGTAGACTGTTGCTCCAAAGTGGCGAGTCCGGAGCTAGCGACCAGTCCGGAGCCCGTGTCCGGCGCGGCCGCGATATATTGCGGGTAGTCCCCGGCCGAGCGCCGAGAATCGAGCCCCCACCGGCCGCCTCGCTGTGCCTACCGCTCAACGCTAGGCTCGTGGAGTGATGACACTCCGACGGAGCGCAGACCGTGAACAGGCGGTCGAGTAAGCAGCGCACTACTGCTACGGGCTCGCGCGCGAGTGCGAACTAGCCGCGCACGGCCACGTACGTATTACTCCCAGGTCGTATAAAACGCAAGTATGGCGAACCCGGCCGGCCGAAGTGAAACCACACGCCGATCTAAAATGCTCACAACTTTAACAATTCTTAACCGATTTTAGATAAAATTTCACTAATAAATCAAGGTTGAATTAAGTAATGTGGTAAAATTATCTAATTGGCTTCAAACGCTTTAATTATACTTGTAAAATTGCTCCGAAATGTGAACACGTACAAAGTGAGACACTTTTCCTAATATATTACTAAAAAACTAGCTAAATTAAATAAAAAATAAAAAATTAAAGATGTCAATATGAAAGTTAAATGTCAAGTTAATAGAATTAGAATTATTAATATCCTGTATTAACAAAAATAATACAAATAATAAAGAATTTACTGGAAATGTAATTTGAATGAAAATACTTATTGCAGCCTAGCTCTGATAACTTAATTTATTTTATAAAAAATTATATTCAATTTGATAAATGGTTCAGAGACCGACGTTTGTGCGAGCGGTCACCTCTCCGGGACTCAGGGTCGAGCCTCCTGGAGGTCCGGGAGTGCAGTACGAGTGGCCGCGCGCTGACTAAAAAGCCTATAGCTCTGTGGGTTGTGCTCCTATTTTCCTGGAAGAAGTCTCGTTCGATTCTCCTAACAATGGTCTTTAAGTTAAATTACAGAAAACTATGTGTCGTCGCTGATAATCAGGCAGTAATGAGGTTACAATACCTGATTTCGCGGTGTTTCCTCGAACGAGATTCCCTCCAGGTCCCTGGTGTCGTTCCCTTCGGTCCGACCAATCCAGGAAAAGCAATCCAATAAGGCACAACCACCACAATAAAGCCTATTTACGAAAAAACCAACTTTTTCTTACTAAATTAATTAAACTAAAAATTATTACACGGATACAGCGCGCAGAGCTGTTACTCGGCCTAGCGGGGCTACCGGACTGTTACTCCTAAGAGTTATGTAGTCGCCTATTGACTACTTGGCGCACATTTATTATAACTTTGCTATGGTATTATTTATTACTGCGTGGTTTTTTAGGCTTTGAATAGAAAAACGCTCTTGGTTAACTAAAATCTGGTTTTGCTTTGCAAAACATGTAGTGAAATACATAATAGAAATAAAATATCTCGCTCAATTTGTTGGAAGTTTGTGTTTATTTTAAATAGGTAGGCTCTTCAATTATTTTATGGTTTGCTTTCCTATGTTATTTATTTTACCTAGTTTGTAGCAGCATAGCATAGATACCTACATTAATATTAAGCTAGGACCTTTGATGAATCTGATGAAGCAATCTGAACAGACATGTTTTTACAGTACAGAACAGACATATGAGTTTTTTAGTTAACATTTTTTAAGGAAATACCGACCATAAAGCTTAATGAAAAAGTAAAGATAAAATAATTTGTTAGTTTCATGACAACTCAATTCCTCGAATACCCGAATTATTATAAAAACGGGAGATTGTTTCCGGCAATGGGATTTAATCTTTTTCTGATTAAGTAATTTAACTTTTAAAATCTAAAGCTCAGAATGTCTTGCTAGGGGTATAGGTGGAGGCATGGGGTCCCAGTAGTACTTCGCGTAGATATCTTCCCAGAAGCGCGCGCGTCGCTCCAGCAGCGAGCCACGCAACACCAGCGAGCTGCCGAGAGACATGTGAGGCGCCCACTCGCCACGCACGGCCGGCCACGCTGGTAGGGAAGACCCATCAGGAACCGGTTTCCTGAAAAAAAAACATGTTTTTGATAAAAATCCTATTGGTAAGTAAGAAGGTAGAGGTAGATCAGTCTAAAAATGCACGCCCCTCCAATGTATTTCCAATGTACATATTTACCTCTACATGCAGTACAAGTACAAGTGGAGGGGCGTGCATTTTTACACTGAATTATCTCTACCAACATTATAATTTCACATATTTTTTATATATTTACATATTTGCCAATTAGATTTGTTAACTGCCACTAACCCTGTTTTTATGAAATTTGCCCATATTTCTCTCAAAGTAGATGCCATTTGTGTAAATTCTGTAGAATTACTAGCGTCAAAGAACCCTGGAATGCTATGTTCAGTGATGGTGTTTGATTGAGCGCAGTGATTAGCACCGCGTACATTTGTGTTTGGTACCACAGGAGTGTTTTCATCAACAAACGAAAATTCATACAAATATACTTGATCGTGGCCATTTTCTACTAACAGTTTGGTCGATCGTAACGTGGCGTACGCAAACATAACATCAGTAAAGAAATCAACATACGCCAACACATTCTCATTGCCTATTGGCTTATCGCCGAAGTAAAATTCTTTGACCACCTTAGCTATTTCTTCCTTTTGGGTGTCATTCTCAAATTTCAAGTCTGCAGGTAGGAAATCTGAAAACTTTTCATTCATTTTGTTTTTCCACGTATCAAAGAAACCAATTCTAAAAAGACCTTCCATGTTAGCGAAGCCGTAAAGAAGAGGCACTTTCTTGTAATGTCCTTTCTTCAATATATTAACGGGTGATTCATCTAAGAAAGAATTTTGTGATGCCCGTTCAACGCACGGCGAGAACACAAAAGTGGAATTGGGTATATCAAAAAAGGAATCAACGTTCAACTGATCTAAGGTGGCTGTCTTGTAAAATTTCTCCAAAGCATAGGTATCATCTGCATGACGGAAGCCCAAGAATTTTGCAAAATTCTTTGCGTTTTCTAATGGGTCAGATTGGATTGCAAATGCTGCTGTATTGGAACCGCTTTCAGGTATGACCTTAGTGAATAGGCCTCGGGCTGATTTTGATAGCATAAGAAGGTCAACTGAGGTCGATCCTGCGGATCCACCCGCTATTGTTACATCATTAGGATTTCCACCGAAGCTAGCGATATTTTTGTTGACCCAGCGTAAGAGTGCCACTTGATCCTTCATACCTGCATTACCAGGGATATCATTTGTACCCAGACATAGAAATCCATGAATTCCAAGGCGGTAATTAAAAGTAACAATAATAATATTATGTTCGTAAACTAGTTTCTTCGCTACCATGCTATCACCAAATCCTATTTGAAAAGCTCCTCCATGGACATATACCATTACGGGCAGATTCGGTTCATCTGTATCAGGAACGTATACATTTGCTATGAGACAATTTTCTTTCATAGTTTTATTTGCAGGCATAATAGGTATGGGTAAAACAGCCTGCGGGCATATGATGTCCCTATCAATCGCTTCAAAAGTGTCCATCCACACAGGTGGTGGAAAAGGAGCCTGTAATAATCAACAATCATTTGTCAATAAGTCACGAAGATATTTAATTTACAATTGCATTTTGAAGACAGACGCCTTTCTTTCGGTTGCAATGTCTTTACCAACAGGCCTTAATTTTAGGTTTTCTTTTAATACCGAATGAGTAAATGAGTGAATGTGTTTAAAACCAGTAGGTACCTAGTAGATTACCTAATATTCATGAAATTGTTATCATGTATATCTTATTAACCTTATCTTTTAGGCTAGTTGCTAATTCTTAAGGATGCAAGCAAATTGGCAATCGCACCGACAATATTACATATGTCTGTTTGCGAAAGACTCCCGAATAGCGCTGCTGGTGCTATCACAGTAAGGAAGTAAACTAAACCTTCCGATAGCATTCACAGTACCTCTACCAATATAACTTTAGATTATATTCGCAGCGCCTTCGTCAGTGGACGATCCCTCTGACAAAATGTGGTGGTGTGTCAAGTAAATACTCGTATTAAACCATGCTATAAGTTCCAACGCGTTCATTCGCTATGACACTGGTTCTGTTTTGTAGCAGTACGTCTCTTGGCAACTCACCGAGTACCGGAGTGCACCGTTCGGTGCGATCGCGTACGGAATATTATGGAAGGCAAAGATACCATGCTCGGGATCCTTGTACCCTCTCACGGCACCTTGCGTCGTCTTCACGACCTTCGATTCATGATCATCGCTCTCTGCTAAGGCAAACACGGACAGACACAAATACAACGTTCTCCTCCACATGATGACTAGTGGTTACTACCTCAAACGACCACGAGTGATACTAGCGTAGCGTAGGTGCTATCTATATAATGACCATAGAAATCTTATCATATTATGTACTTATGTAGATTGTAGAGTCACTATTTAGTTCTTATAGTTGAGCATTTCAATCAACGAAAATGACAAATTTGATTAAAAGTAGATGTGCCTAGGTAGCTGGTACTAGGTTATCTACCTAGTACCAGCTACCTACATATAAAGTACCAACTGTAGTGTCTTGTTTAACCTACTGCAGGGAATTAATAAAGAAGTTGATAGATAAATAGCATCTTTTTGGAATAAACTTCGCTAAATTCTGACGCACAAAAAACACTGATGCTAAAGTACTTAAGAGTTTTTTTGGTTGAAGCATCTAAATATATCATGAATTGAAGCATCACTTTAGACTGTTTCAGAAACGTCCATTTATTGTTTCTTTTCCATGAATTGGTATCCCATTCAAATTATTTACGACTGTACAATGGGTTTGAACAACCTCGTCTCTTATAACTACAGCTCCCATATTTGCTCAGCGAATAGACTAATAAAAGATAACAAAAAAAGGCGATAAAATTAAAAAAAACTACAGCTCAGTTTGTGAATGTAGAGGTAATGCAGCGGGCGCTTGAGGTGCTCTGTAATGCTTAGAGTAAATATCATCCCAAAACCGGCTGCGCTGTTCAAGCAGTCTACCCTTCAACTGCACTTCGACTCCCAATGACATGTGTGGCGACCTGTCTGCGCTTGCCGGTGGCCAAGCTGGCAGGGACAACCCCTCCGGAACAGGTTTCCTGAAAACAGAATATTAGATAAGGCTGCTTGGAAATCCAACATAAAACACAGTTCGTTACTTCCAGAATTTGCAATACAAACAGAGATACATATTATATTGAATTCCAACACTTTAGGCACAAACAGTTGCGGTTAGCACTAAATATAAAATCTGTGGCATTATGAAACAACAAAAACTCACCCGGTGGTAATAAAGTTAAACCACATTTCCTGCATGAGATCACGAATATTTTTGTATTCTTCCGAATCATGAACATCAAGTGGATTCATAAATTCCCAACCGTCAAGCACGGTCATCGTTTGAGCGCAATGGGTAGCTCCTTTCACAGTCGTGTGAGGTACTACGGGAGTATTTTCATCAACAAACGAAAACTCATACAAATATATTTGATCGTGTCCAGATTCTGCAAGTAGCTTTACCGATCTTAATGTAGGGTAAGCGAATAAGACGTCTGTGAAATATTCAATGTATTTAAGAACATGTTCTTCAGTTATATCCTCATTTCTAAAATAACGCTCTCTAATCAACTTTGCTACTAGTTCTTTTTCATCATCGCTATCAAATTGCAAATCGCCCGGCAGGAACTCTGAGAAACTTTCATTTAGTTTAGATATCCAAATAGGGAAATTATCAATTTGTAATAAACCTTCCATATCAGTAAATCCAAAAAGCATTGGGACTTTTCTATAGTCGCATTTCTTTATGATATTGACTGGCGCATCATCTATTATTATTTCTTCACCAGTCTCTCGCTCAACACATGGCACGAAATTAAAAGTAGAATTAGTGTTCCGAAAGATGTTTGTTTTCTTAAAAAAGTCACCAACTGGTACACTTTTCAAGAACTGTTCTAGGGCATAAATGTCATCTACACCGCTAAAACCTATTGACCTGGCATAGTTTTTAGCAATATCCATATTGTTGTGGATTTGTTTGCATCGCAATAACTCCTGTACTCGCTCCACTCTCTAATATGACCTTGCTGAAAAGTCCCTCAGTAGTTTTAGATATCATCATAAGATCTACCGACACTGACCCAGCGCTTCCACCTGCTAATGTCACATCATCAGGGTTTCCACCGAAGCTTGCAATGTTTTTTTTCACCCATCGTAACAGAGCTACCTGGTCCTTCAGTCCGGCGTTACCCGGGGTACTTTTTGTGCCCAAACATAGAAAACCGTTAATTCCCAAACGATAATTGAATGTTACAGCAATGAGCTTTTTATTTTTTACGAAGTTCACCGGCGGCAACATGTCTCCATATCCGATCTGAAAAGCTCCTCCGTGGATGTAAACGATTAAAGGAAGATTCTCTTCTCTAGTATTCGGTACGTACACGTTTGCAATCAGGCAATCTTCTTGCATTACCTTATTTTTCACCAAATGATTGTCAACTTGGTGACAAACTATGTGCTTATCTGTTTCTAAGGGTTCAACCCATTGCGGTGGTGGAAGTGGTGCCTGAAAATAATAAATTCAATCGTAAGTAGGTAGTAGAGAAAAAAATAATATGTTTCTTTTTTCTAATATTCGTGCTCTGTCCGCTCATGAGGTTATCGAAGAATAACCAGTAGGTACATAATTTTTAAAGTATTAAGAGTCATAAACACGCAAAATTATCATATTAACTATATATAGGTATATTTGGATACACTTTATGTACTAACTAGATGAAAACCCGGCTTCGCTCGGGTGAAATGTGACTCATAGTGCTCATAATACACAATTTAAAAAAAAACATTATTCATTCTAGGTACAATAATTTTGTAATGTCTGTAGTGGAAAAAGTAATAAGTGCAATTGTACCCTTGTCTTACCAATGGTGCGACATGTATGTAGGTGCAAAATGTAGGTAAGTACCTAGATATTTCTGTAGTTATCGGTTCTCAAGGAATATTAAAGACAAAGCAAGGCATAGATTTGTCTAGCATCTTTGAATGTAGTAAATTAGGTTGTGACCAGTATTTATTTTTCTATGTGGTAGCACCCCTGCCGCTGCCTCATGATTCTTTCAAAGATTTAAAGATTCAAACCTGGTCGTGCACCAATGAGTTTTTCTATTCGAAAAATGTATGTGTCATAGTTTTTTTTTCAACTTTGGAACCCAATATTTTTACAACCCTTCACCGATTAAGCTCATATGCTTTCCAGGAAATTTACAGAGCAGAATCTCTAGATCTTTCAATATCACGCAGATTGGGTCAACGGTTCTTAAGTTATGCTCTAACAAACTTATACACAAACATAGGTACAACGCCAAAACTCCCAGGCTCCCACTGACTGAGATCTTCGCTCGCTTCGTTCGCTCGATCAGCTAGTCTCACACCGGTATTCACAAACAATACTTGCTTCAGTAAACTAGCATAACTATGCGAAGTAAGGCATTTCTCGATTCTCATTGTAATGCTAGTTTACTGAGGCAAGTATTGTTTGTGAATACCAGTGTCAATTATTTTATCAAGCGATTGTGTTTCGAGTTCATGCAAGGCAAGGTCATTTGAACTAATAGTAAGTATTTACTTACTTTGGGGCTAGATGATTCTGTGTGGATATTGATTTAGGTATTTATTTTATTTATCTTACCTGTATACCTAATCATGTTCCTCTATAACGTATTGGATAATTTTATCTGATAAGTGTTATTGTTAGCTTAACAAACTGAATTTTAATTTGAATTTGAATAAGTATGTCAGAAAATATAACATGTAAGTTAGTTAGGCTAGGTGGTCGGTCACTGCTTACCTGAAACCTTTGTGATCCAGTAGGCGCAGTAGCGTATGGAATACTAGAGAATACATATACTCCAGTGCTTTGGTCCTGGATACCACGCACGGGTCCTTGCTCTATGCGACCCCTCAATTATCTGACCAGCGCCAAGAGACGCAGACACCCTTAATAAAACCAAGTCACACCACATTTTTTAAATGACTGACACTTCAAGTAGCGAACTTACTCGACTACGCTCTTATCTTGTTTTATATAGCACTTTTTTATCTGAACCGCTTTTTTGTCCGCGATAGAAGCGGTCCGACTGAATGTTCACTTCTAGGTAGGTAGGTACAAAGTAAACTAATAGTTCGCCCCGAACTGAGATCTCGCGCGCGATGTCCACAATCCTCATTTGTATTCACGCCCTGAAGTTTTTGGATACACTTTATGCACCTACTAATGCATAGGTGCTATGCTTACGTAACCTTATAACAAACAAATATTTTATCATCCTAACTACTAGGTCACCTATGCTAGTAGGTAATTATGCCCTGTTATGACGTCCGCGGTTTTCTCAATTTTCTGTTTTTTCGTTATATTTCAAAAACCATCCCATCCATCCTGGGATAAAAATAAAACACATTTTGTCATGTAAAAGTAAAGGCCTTTCATGTGAAACCACACTAAATAAAATTTTTTTTCGACTTTGTAACCCAATATCTTTGCAACCCCTTCACCGATTAAGCCTAGATACGCTTCCCAGCAAATCTACAGAGCGGAATCTCGCCTTCCAAATTTCATGCAGATTGGGTCAACGGTTTTTAAGTTATGCTCTAACAAACATATTATTATACCTACACAAATATACAACGAAATATGTATCTCCCTAGCTAGCTGCCACTGAGATCTTAGCTCGCTTCGCTCACTCGATCGAATAGCAACGTATCTCAATTTTATCTATATCTATATAAGAGCTTAACCTGACTGACTGACTGACTGACTGACTGACTGATTTATCATCGCCCAGCCGAAACCGCTGAAGCTAGAAAGCTGAAATTTGAAAGGTGGGTTCCTTTTATAACAAAACCACCCACTAAGACGGGATTTTTGGAAATTCCACCTCTAAAGGGGTGAAAAAGGGTGAAAACGTTAGTATGAAACTTTTTAACGCGTGAAACGATTTTCATGAAACTTTGTTTGTGCACTGTAAATGCAAAATTAATCAACACGTGTTTCAGGATTTTTCAATATAACTATCAAAAAGGGGTCAAATGTGGGGTCAATTTTTGTATGGGAACTTTTTAACGGGTAATGCTATTGTTCTGAAACTTTGTTTGTGTACTGTAAATGCAAAATAAATGAACACGTGTTTCAGGATTTTTCAATATAACCTTCAAAAAGGGGTCAAATGTGTGGTCAATGTTTGTACGTGAACTTTTTAACGGGTGGTGCGATTGGCTTGAAACTTTGTTTGTGTACTGTAAATGCAAAATGAATGAACACGTGTTTCAGGATTTTTCAAAATAACCTTCAAAAAGGGGTCAAATGTGGGGTCAATGTTTGTATGTGAACTTTTTAACGGGTGGAGCGATTGGTCTGAAACTTTGTTTATGTACTGTAAATACAAAATGAACGGACACGTGTTTCAGGATATTTCAATATAACCTTCAAAAAGGGGTCAAATGTGGGGTCAATGTTTGTATGGGATCTTTTTAACCTGGTGCGATTGGTCTGAAACTTTGTTTCGTGTTTCAGGATTTTTCAATATAACCTTAAAACAAGGGGGTCAAATGGTCAATGGGAGGTCAATGTTTGTATAGGAACTTTTCAACGGGTGGTGTGATTGGTCTGAAACTTAATTTCGTGTTTTAGGATTTTTCAATATAACTCTAAAAAGGGGGTCAAAAGGGGGGGGTCAATGTTTGTATGGGATTTTTTAACGGGTGGTGCGATTGGTCTGAAACTTAATTTCATGTTAAAGGATTTTTCAATATAACTCTAAAAAAGGGGGTCAATGTTTGTATGGGAATTTTTTAACGGGTGGTGCTATTGGCCTGAAACTTTGTTTTCTGTTTCAGGATTTTTCAATATAACTGTAAAAAAGGGGTCAATGTTTGTATGGGATTTTTTTGACGGGTGGTGCGATTGGTCTGAAACTTTGTGTACTGTAAATACAAAATGAATGAACAAAGTTTTTCAGGATTTTTCAATATGACCTTCAAAAAGGGGTCAAATGTGGGATCAATGTTTTTATGGGTACTTACTTTTTAAAGGGTCATGTGATTGGTCTTAGTTTTGGTTTGGATACTTTAAATGCAAAATAAATGGAAACGTATTCCTGGATATTTCAAAATAGCCCTCTAAAATGGGTAAAATAGTGTGGTTTGTTTGAAACTCAGTTTAGATACCTACTTTAAGTGAACGAAGTCGCGGGCGGGACAGCTAGTCTAGAGATAAAAATCTAATACCCTACATAAAAGAGCTATCTCGCAAATTCCACGCTACACTTCATTCTATAATCCGCTTGAAAAAATTTCTTCCTATTTCTACAAAGATTACTCTAGTTAATTCTCTTTTAATACCAATATTAGATTATGCTGATGTTGCTTTTATTGATCTCAATCAGGATTTACTTAATAAACTTGACCGCCTTATGAATGCTGGTATACGTTTCATATTTTGCTTGCGTAAATATGACCACATAAGCTTATATCGAGCAAAACTGAAGTGGCTTCCTATTCGTGAGCGTAGGAACCTGAGAGCTCTCTGTCTTCTTTTCTCTGTCCTAAAAGATCCAACCACTCCTGAATACCTCAAGAATCGTTTCAACTTCTTTGCTGATGTTCATGATAGGTCTCTTAGATCATCAAATAATCTCCTCCTTGAAATACCGGCCCACAGCTCATCCTATCGTGATAAGTCTTTCTCTATTCAAGCGGCTAGACTTTGGAATGATCTTCCTGACGACGTTAGGAAGATTGATTCCAGAGAACGTTTCAAAAGACGGACTCGGGAGTTATTTCTTGAATCGTCTCCATCATCCTCTTGCTAAATTTTAATATTTAATTACATAATGGTTTGTATTACTGTTTTAAATTTTCAATCATGTTAAATTTTAGGTTTAATGTTAGATTATTAAGGTTATTTCTGTTGTTAGCACGCCTTCTGTATTTTTCCTACTTTACTTTGGTCAGCAGGTAGAAAACGCCTTCGGCATTATGCTCGCCAATTGTGCATATTTTGTATTTTGTGTGCAATAAAGAATTTAAATAAAATAAAAAATAAATAAATTATATCAAGCGATAAATTTGATTTCGAGTTCATGTAAGGCAAGTCATGCTAACTAATACACTCACCGGCACAATTAACCGCCCACTTGCAGTTTTCATGTTGTTTGGTACTATACGAGCGATGGTGGAATACCCCTCAAACGGTTTGGAATGCTATCCATGAATGACGTCTTAATTTGTTGTAAGCTCAATGCTTTCCAGCAAATCTACAGAGCGAATCTCTAGCTAGACCTTCCAAATTTCATGCAGATCGGGTCAAAGGTTTTTACATTATGCTCCAACTAACATATACATAAACACAACGAAAAATCTCTCTAGCTACCACTTAGATCTTCTTCGGTCGCTCGATCAATTTAAGAACCTCGCTCTATAAAACCACTTCTTAAAACTATCGTTTGATCACTCGAGTTTTTATATATAATGTCGTGTATCGTGTTATGGGAATTTGTGAGTCTACACCCCTTCTCGAAGTGTGGATCGGAGGTTCCTCAGATAACTTGAACGAGCAAACTTGGGCGGCCCATCACACGGGTCAGATGGCTGCTCGCTGGCGCAAATGAAATCGCCGTGATCCTGCTTAAGACAAGTTTAGATGATACAATACAAAGTTTAGGAGATTGCCGCTTTGGCAACTGAGGAGATTATTTTGTTTGTTTATCTTTACGTCGATACGATTCGACTGTACGAGTTCCATTTATGATTTACTTATATACCTAGCTCCAATAACAGTTATTTCAAAGAATAAATGTTGTTTCTTGTTCCATAAAACATTTCATCACTCGGTTCGATAGTTTATTTCACGTTTTATTTCCGCTTAGCTCTAGACACGGCTGTGCAACTGACCGCGCGCGCTTTTCCAATTTTCCGCGTGTCCGCTACGGTCGTCACGGAGCGATGTTATTGCGTGCTTCACAATAACAGAGCCCCGCAATAAACTAGCGGCAGGACATCGATATAAACACAAAACCCCTTAGAATCGACTGTAGTCTGTAAGTAGAACCACGACGACTGACAAACAACATCGTTAGGATTCATGATTCACGATTCACATTCATGAGTCGTTTGTCGAAGAGCGGCGCGGATTCGAATATCAAAGGGACGATCTTTGTTGATTCATGAATGTAAACCCAGTTTTATTGAGTTCAGATGAAACTGGATGATAATGACGGTAGTTTACTTTAATAATTTCGATTTACAATCAAGCAGTGAGCTAGAAAGTAGGTACCAATCCATGGAAGCTGGCGCAAAAATAAATGATAACAGTAAATAATTCAGGTACTTACCGACTTACTCTCTTTATCAAAAGATAACATTTTACATTTTAAGAATCATGACATGTAGTTTTTGCTTGAGTGAATAAGTACCTACCAATACCTCGAATACCGACCACAATATAATTTTAGCCCTACCAATACCCAAGTAAGGGAGAGCAAGCGATGCACAGATAATTCAATTCTATCGCTCAGGACTGTCGCGCGCCACTACACATCTGGGACATACCTCTGATCTAATTAATACGTTCAGCTAACTCTCAGACCTTAATGCAGTATGTATCCGACTGAACATTCCACATAAATACCTCTATTAATTAGACCTCCATTTCACAGTAAGAGCGAGTTTCCACCAGAGTGAAGTAGAGAGAAATTAACAAGTTAAAGATTAATAGAATCGTGATAATCAACTGCAGAAAGTTATCTTATCATCGCTTTTTCACTCGGTTCTGTTGAGTGATTTTACACTTATTTATCTTCCCTCAGCTTTGGATACTCGCCCTAAGAATGTACGGCCATATAAGTGCATTTTTTTTTCATTTTTTATAATAACTAGGTACGTAGAACTGAACATAAATATTCCACCTCGTAGAGTCTACGTCTACGTCGTAGACGCTGCGTAGCAACGTAGAACCGTCTTAGTTTCGTTCTGTAGCTAGAGGTAGGTACCCTTTCTAATTTCTACTCGATCTATTTCTGTCTAAATGCGGGTCGCAAATATTTGGACGGAAAAAAATAAAGTCGTTCGTGATGGCATCTCTGTAAAGCCCGTGAATTTGTTAGTTGCAAAAAATATTATAATACAAGAAATTGTAGTTTCGAGTATTTTTTCTTTTGTCTTTATATCGTTTTCAAAAGCTCATACTGTCGTATTATTGGACGTAGGTAAATACTTGTATTATTTTATTTATTTGCAATTGTATGCTAAAAGATGCATGTCCATAAGTGTACATAGAGGATTTTTTTCGTAGATGCTAGGTACTCTCTACATTTCGCTTTTAGATTTATAGACTTTATTTTTACGCAACAATTTCAGCGCGTCCGATATTCGCTTGCATTTGCCAGTCAGATTTCGAGGTGTCAGATGGAATAGAACAAAAGCCGTTATTTCGCCAAAGAGGCGAGGCGTGCGCAAAAACATGAAAAAAACAAAAACATTCACAGGCAACTGTCGATATTACTTTCAGGGAGGGACTATCGGGGGTAAGTAAATAAATATCAGCGTAGGTACAATGTATTAGTAGGTACTGTCCCCAACAAGTCATCGAACACTTTAAAATCTCCATAATTCTATAAAAATATGCTGAACATTATTCTCTCTGATGTTCCGCCTATGTTGTGGCTTGTGCTAATCAGCTACTTTTGAAGTTAAAGTTTTTAAGTAGGTAGGTACTCATTGACTTTTATTGGTAACTGTACAGCTAGGTACCTCTATCTTGCTGTTACACCATGACGACATAAGAACTAGCGGAGGTAAAAGCGGATGTAGAATTTGGAAAGACGAAAGAGAACGATGTATTGAGAGCTAATGATAAGACTGCTCGTTGAAATGGAAAACTAACTCGTAACTCATAAAGGTCATTATTCAACGGCAGGTAAGTACCTACCTACAAGCGGGCGCCCTGATTTCAGCTCTGGGGGATTTTTACAGCTCGAGCGGACCCGAGTGTGCCCGAGTAGGGGATTTAATTTGATAGGGATTTAAAGTTTACAATTGAGCGATTTTATGACCTACTCTGTTGATTGTTAGGCATTTTTATTCAGGCGTAACAAACTAAAAACATGAAGTCATTTTTCACTTCAACTGTTTGGAGGCGCAAAATTGTAGGTTACCTACCTAGATAAGCCAGTTATTAGTTATCAAGTAATCAGACAAAAAACAAAATTTCTATCTCATCAACTTTTTTATTATGTAATCTAGTGGATAAACTTGCAAAGACGATGGAGCATAAAATAAGTGATACAAAGTCTGGGTCTGTTGCGCTATCAAATCATTTGGAACTATCCCAGGAACTATCTTCGATTTACAGGTAGGTTACCTATACCTAATTGTTGTTAGAATCTGTGCATTTATGTAAATCAAGGGAGGTAAGTATACGCTTTTATTTATTAAAACGTCAATTTTATCTTACTGGACGACTAAGGCAAAAGGTTGATAGTCGCAATAGCCTCGGTTCACCATAACTAATATTAATTTATCCATGCAAGTAGGTACATTAGATTCACCTTAAGAGCTAAATGTGCTGCTCGTAAGAGCATATTATGGTATTCTAGTGAGTGCAATGTGCAATGGCCTGTGAACCCGATAGCCGAGCCATTGGTTAGCTCGCTAGCAGGTACCTGGTACATGGCTCTCGATTATGATACGAATGACTTATGATCTCCTTTCGCCGTCCTCTCGGTCCATTTATCTGCTTTATTGAATGTGGATAAAAGGTTTATTTGTACCTACGACTTGTTACCGAACGAGTAGATAGGTCAATCTGGTGTCTACTCCGCAAGACGAAAACGATGTAATCGGAATCAATTAATGTTTGTCGAATTTTGTCGAATGAACAGTTTTTCGTTAAAATTTCGAGTCCTGCGTAGGTAGGTACTTAAGGCCCAGCATTTTGAAAATTGCAAGTATTACAACCCTAATCATTCTATTACCGCTTAATAGATTACATTGAAATTGAACTACACGACACTCAAGGATATAAGTGATAAATCAACCAGAGCTAAAACACGAATTAGTTAGAAAACCTTGGTTAAAAATCATGTCAAAAACACCTCTGAAAATTCTGAAATTCCCTAATTTATCCAAAACAGTACCTAAGGTATTTTGAATTTCTATTTCACATGAATGTAAATCAGTTAATTTGAAACAAATCAACCCAGCCCTTTTTTTGAAATAAGCTATTTACTTGAACATATTTATGTTTTTTATAAATTGTCGCTTTCGTTAGGTATATAATTCAGAGCAGCCATATTATCATGCCGCACTCTACTTACTTTGTCATTTGCGTATTTCGCTTCGTGCTATGTCTGATTCCGCGGAGATCCGCGTTGCTATACGGACCTATGTCACTTTTTTTTGTTACTTTTACGTTAGGAATAGTGTGACGAGTATTCTGGGCCTTAAGTGGTGTTACCGTAGGCTTATGAGATCGATTGGTAATACGTCGTTCGTACTCGTTCAAATAATAGTCGAAACGATGTAACTTGAGTAGGTTTTGCAAGACTATTTTGGCGATATTATATTGTTGATATTTTCCTGTATTTTTGAATCTATAAAATGGTACCTAATAAGCTACGTACCTAAATTCTTTTGTATTTTGCAATTCAATTCATCGAAAAGCGAATAGGCTAGTTAGTACCTACCTACATAATTTTTTTTTTTAACAAAATTCTAAACCTAATACCCCATTTAGCCAATGTCACGTTTTATTGTTCATCCTTTTAACTAAGGAGTCCGGAATAACTAAAAGGGACCGCGGTTATGACCAGTAACTTTAATACGCAATTAATTATTTTGTAGTTCAAATAATTTAAAACTTGAAAGAAGTATACGCAAACGTATCGAAGTAGTCTACCTCTCAATCCCAAGTGGTCCCGTAGGAAAAACACCATTGACAGCCTTTTTCTCTGCGAAGGAGACAAAGTAAATATTTGTGACGACAATACCGTAATTTTTGCTTGACCAAATTACTAATTCACCTTATTTTGTCTCCTCTTCCGACAGACTAGAGAAACTGACAACGGTGATCAGAATGCATCTTTTTTTGTAAGTTCTTGATGCGGCTTAAATTAACATTTCCGATAGGAGCGCTAGGGGTAAATCTATGAAAGGATACTATTCGAAAAAAGTTTTCGTAAACTATCAAAAACTCATACTGAGGGTAGAGGCTTTTGAATATAAGATAAACACGTAAAAAGCCGCTTGATATAATTTATTAACAAGCTGTCACGTTAATACTTCCATACATTACACAAAAATAACCACATCTTATGATATTAGAGATCATTTTTACGCATATTACTTAATTAGTTGTTTATAAAGTAAAACATTTTAAATAAAACTTGATTAAATTTATGTAATAGGTACTTACGTTACATTTCAATAATAAATATATTTAAAAACTCACCAACCTGTATTTACTTGTAGAACTAGTAAGTACTAATACTATTTCTATTGTACATTTCATTTATAATTTAGCTCCAATATGTAATAGACAACCTGACTATACATATATTATAATATTTTGCCGCGGGCGGTTCAAACTAAAGTTGAAACTGCGTTGTATCCAGTACACGGAAAGTCACGATAAAATTTTGTCGGACAATATGCTCGACAAAATTTTATCGTGGCTGCCATGTTAGCCTCGCAGGAAACAAAGAGTTACTAAAAGCGTATAGAATGTAGGTACATAAGCTTTTTGTAAACTATGTTGTTACGCAATTATCATGCGCTATTAGTGACGGCAGGTCACTAATAGCGCTTCAAGCGGGCGGGTACTGTTTGTTGTTTATATAATTGTTTTCTATTCCCATTACTATTCTTTTATCGCCCCCAGAAATTTTCGGTAAAAATATAAATATAATAGTATAGATTAACTTTTTAAATATACTTTTTAGAAATCTGGTTATTATCTAATGATATTCCTTTTAAGTAGAACTTATCACAAAGTTAGACATTAACCTAATATAAAAATCTTAAAACTGACTCTAACAAGCTCTGCGTAAGTGAATCAAACATGCTAGAAGTCATACAAACAATAATTATTTCATGCCAGTCTCACAAAGCACATTTAATAGTTATATATTATTTTATAATTTATAAAAAATCATAATATATAGGCACACACAATCCACACAATAATAATGAGAGCCATAGTACCTAATACGATAAAACTTGCAATTAATTTCTTCTATTGCATTTGTAACTTTGTAATTTAATATTTTATAGACTAGCTAAACATACTTTCAGGGGTTAACAGAGACTCAAGTACGAACATCGTATCGCAAGCATATACATATATATTATTATATCTGTACATTCATTTAGTACCCCCAGTACAGTCTTAAACTGATCTTCTAGGCACTATAAAAGTTAATAAACTCAAGATACACTTGCGATACAATACCAACACATGCTTAGACCTCAATTATACTTGAATGAGCATTGAGATAATTTGCAATAAAGACAGCTCGGATTATTGCAGCTGAAAGCATCATCCGTCCACCATTCTTATAAGTTAAATCTTTCTGCTTCTATTTTTAGGTCGATGTTGTTGGCCGTTTCTTAGTATAGTCGGAAATACAAAGAAATGTAACATTTAGAGACAAAATTGGGCCGTTGTTGGGCCATTGTTTATCAATATACATTATAAATATTTAACAAGAAAAGACGACAAATTTAGCTAAAACAACACAATTCAATGTCACATCACAAGATAAACAGGTGAGTTCCCAACGAGTTATACCCAAATGCGTCACTGGTACTGTAGTTATTTGTTGGG
The DNA here is from genome assembly GCA_963675405.1 of Cosmorhoe ocellata. Taxonomy (NCBI): domain Eukaryota; kingdom Metazoa; phylum Arthropoda; class Insecta; order Lepidoptera; family Geometridae; genus Cosmorhoe; species Cosmorhoe ocellata. Next base: position 8,369,575 of record OY776246.1, on the reverse strand, counting down.
AATATTTTAGATGTAAAAATTCCCAGAGGGTAACAGTAAACATCAGCAGTCCAGTCTCAAACATTCGAATATGAAGTTACACTTTCCTAAAATACTCTAAGAAACACTTTGTACACATCAGAGTCCGTTGCACTGCGCAGTGTCTTGAGTCGCTTCAGTAGCGGGCCTTCTGTTAGAGTAGAGATTGTTCCACCATTATCTTTTCGTACCCTGAGGGCGTGGGGTACAGGAAGTTGTCCAAAATTATATCTAAGATGGCCCCGTCGTCAACTGAAAAACGTATAAAAATACATTACAAAAATAATTAATATAATGATTCCCACAAAAAATATGGTTGCATTTGGTACTGCTTTGTTATAATACTCATATATCTAGGGACAAGTTAACTCATCCTATCTACTTTTTACATGAATAAAGATAAATTTAGGCACATTGAACATGGAGCAACTTTAGTTGAGGCAACTATTTACTTTTTGAAAGGTTTCTTTAGAAATTGCTAGTTACTACTAAATTGTTGTTTTATGATAATATCTAAAAAGCTAGTTGCCAGTTGCTGCAATAGTTGTTCTATGTGCAAAGCGCCTTAATAAAAACTTATCAAATAAAGGTTTACCATATAAAGCTGGATACACAGTCCCCCTAATATTCCTGATAGGTATCTCCATATTCTGGCCATTCAGGAAGAAGTTAAGCTCAACATGGTCATATGCGACGCCAATAGTGTCGCCTTCTACCGGCATAACTGCTTTACAGTCCTTGTCACTCTCCGGCTTCTCATTTTCCCGGTCCTGAGTTTCAGTGGAGACGAGCAGGTCTGCTGTGGGGGACTCCCGGGGGGCAGGGGAGAGGTGGTACAACTCGTTATTGGAATGGCGTACCGTGCCGTCGCTATTGAGGCACCATGACTCTTTGTCCATACCGCCTGAAAAGATATATCAACAATTTTTTATTACATCTGTATTTATCAAAATATGTACAAATCTTATACCTATAAACGAGCAATTCTTGTATATAATATATACATATATATATATAATTGGAATCTCGGAAACGGCTCCAGCGATTTTCATGAAATTTAGTATGCAGAGGGTTTCGGGGGCGATAAATCGATCTAGCAAGGTTTCATTTTTAGAAAACGTAGTTTACCAATAAAAAAAATCGAGCAAAGCTCGGTCACCCAGGTACTAACTCTTATGTTACTGACTGACTGGCTTACTGACAGATCAATGCACTCTAAACCATAAGTCCTAAAGAGCTGTGGAGGGCAGGTGGTTCTTTTCAAGGTTTAGATATGCGTTCTGAAAGAAATTGGCAAAATTTCTTGAAAAATCAGTGAAAGAATTTTTTGAATTAGTTTAGTAGTTTGAAAGATACTAAAATAAACAAACTATAATTTGTTTACAATATTAGTATAACACCCCAAGGCCACTAGTGAAATCATCATTTGACCCAGTTAATGCAGTGAATGAATTTCATTTGTCCCCAATACAAGTCACAATAGGTTTCATTGTTTATATAAACATCCACCTAACTTACATAACTGCATTTGACCCCTGACCATAGTAAGTAAACATTTAACAATTCAATTCACAGACAATGCAAATTTTTGTGAAGGTTGATAACTGACTCAGCTGACCCAACAGTTCCATAACTAGAGGTCATATCACATGTGACCTGAAGGCCACAAGACAATGAGTTGCGGTTGGTACTCTTAGTGCATGCCAAGTGATTGATGAGTAAGAAAGTATTTATTTATATAAATAGAATTCAGGTTATTTGTAGAATGAAGAACAAATAAGCACACTTATCTGAACAGCAAATGTTCATCTTTTGTGAATTTGATCAATTGAACTACAGAAAATGTGCAGCAAAGTTTACTTCAAAACTGGACTTACGATATGGGAATGTCATACAGAATCTAACATCACTATTGGTAAACCATTACAAATAGCCACTGACTCTCTTGCAGATAAGAAGATGGTATAGTTCGCTCAACAACACTAGGCATTCATGAAGTTAGCCGCAAGAGCTGCGCAGTATCGTTTTTCGGGAGCAATTGGAGGTATGAGGAGGGGGGGAAGGAACTGTATATGCGCAAACTCGCACCTGTGGCTAACTTCACGAATACCTAGATCTGTTGTATGAACTATACCTACCATGTACTCTATTTAAATCTGTCTCCCGCGTTGCAACACCAACAGCCCAAACACCTCCTTGCTGAAGTTTCACTTCAAAGTATGACTTGTTCTGGACTAGAGGGGCATTCCCGAGGGCACACCCTGACCCACACACTCGCTGACCACCTTTTATTATGACCATTTCATGTCCTGAAATCAATTTAAACAAGAACACTCAAGTTGGAATAGTTATTATAGTTCTATTGTGGAATTGTTGCAAAATGATAATAGGTATGTCTATTGCCATTTACATTTATAAAAACAACTATCTACTTAGATTGTTTATGTTAAATAAATCATGGATTTGGTACACTGAAATGCCTATGAGACTTTAGGTCAAAGAGTGTTAAGATATAGAGAAATTTAGAATATTTATGTAGGTACTCATTCATATTGCCTGCCTACATAGTTTAACGTAGGTAGCACACAATGGCATCGAATTTTGTCGCATTAAAAGTCCTAATGTAAAGAGTAAATATTGGGTGTCTACCTCACAATACCAATAGCAGTAATAGTAAACTATGATGCATTAGATCGATTGATTGCCAATTGTGTAAATACAAGTCATACTGACCCATATGCAGTGTGTCTAGTTGCACTGGATTTTCTTTGATCCGTATGGGAACACTCGGCGTGAGAGTAAAACCGTTCATGCAGCTTTTTAGACAGCAAAACATTTCCGCTAGTTTAAAGACACCTTTTACTTTGTTATATCAATTCATTCAACGAAAGTTATTAAAATAAAAAGAAAGTTATTGACTGATATTATTTGTTGACGATTGACGTGACGACGGATACGATTTTGCTTGATTGATTGTTTGACATTATTTTTTGACATTGACGTTTAAAGGTCACAGAGACCTATAGGATGCGTTCATGCACTAACTTTTAACCTTTGCATTTGTAAGGTGTGTCGTCGTAGTCTCACCGCATCCTTAACAGGGGATGTATTTGATCGTACTGTCGATAAATTATAAGGTTCTTCCTACACTTACTGGTAAACAAAACATAAACCTAAATACCTGAGCATGGGGATCGACAGACATCACCCCTGATACTCGATCTGTGCTGTGCAAATAAATAATGGACTGCTGTTCAGGTTCATAGGCGTTGAACGCACTGACTGCCACCAAAATGTAATTTGACAGTATAGTATCAATGACTTTGACAGACTACCTACTCATAAGTATTGGTTCGCACGGTTCGCATCCTTCGCATCGCACGCAAAGTTTAAAAAGTTTTAAGTAGGTATCTTTAAAATACGAGAATACCACCTGCCTGCCACTTAATTCAGCACTCGAATTAAAGGCTCGACAGTTAAAATAAGATTAAAAATCGAAAAATTCACACAACTTCATGCAATAGATTATAATACCGGTATACCTACCTACCTGCCCACTTAAGTAATTTCATGTTCAAACAATATGTAGTTCCGCAGGATTGAATAAATACGAGTTGTTTAATGAAGGATTATTTTACGCAAATAAAATATAATTTAATTATAGATAAACAAGCTAATTTACCTTGATTTTTTTACAAATACCTTCCTATTTATTTACCTAGTAATTGCCCGCTAATATTCTATTGGTACTTAGGTAGGTATGTAGGTATTTACTCACGTATGTAGGTAGGTACCTACCTTTTATTTCCTACATTAGATAGGTAGGTAGGTACTTACCAACCAACCGACCCACATAACTTATTTTTGAATTCTAAGCCTTTTTCTTGCAAAGTAATAAACACAAAAGTTATCGCTTTGACAAAGGGTTATGTAAATTTTATGTAACAGGTTCCTTTTTAGCAAAAGGCGTAGGTACCTAACGCAACCTAACCTACCCCTAAACTTATCAAGAACTAGGTAAGTAGAGGTAGATCAGTTTAGGAATGCACGCCCCTTCAATCGTATTTGCTACTCTCTTTCCTCTACATACGGTACAAGTAGGTACAAGTGGAGGGGCGTGCATTTTTAGATTGAAACATCTCTACCTACCTAGGTACCTACTTATTAAGCTCTAAAGGCTACCACTGACGATACGTCCATTTAGTAGACTTCCTTTTGGATGCACTCCAAATGGAAATTTAATAATTTAATTTGTAGGTAGGTACCTACCTACCTACAAATTATGTGGCAGTGGCTTACCTACCTTATGTGCGCAAATAGACATAATCTAAGTTCGCTTGAAAACACCAATATTATTTTATATCTCCTCTGTTTATATTTATTTGGTAGTAAAATGTATATTTGAAAGTTTGATTGCTGTTCGAATTCAATAATTTCACTGTGTAGTGTAGGTAGGTACCTACTTACCTTACCTAGGTACATAATTACCTCTATGTATACCTACAAAGACTTAAATGTTTTCATAAAAAAGTATTGATGTACCTACATATTTATTCGATTTTAACTTACAGAACGTACCTACCTACTTACAATAATTATTTTGTCATCGCACAGGACTTCGTAAGATAAATTAAACTCTGGCAATAGGTAGGTAGGTACTTACCTAAACTCAACAACTTGGTCACAATAAATACATTGGTAGTTTGATAGGTACTTATTTTTACACTTTCTTTAGGTTTCTGTCAACCTCTAGATTCTAAAAAAATAATTTCATGCCAAGCCAAGACATTTATGTACCTACAGCCTAAGTAGGTCTAGGTATGTAGTTATGTACCAACATCGATAATGCTGTGCATTGTAAGCTGTCTAAAAATAAGAGAAAGCTAAAAATGTATTGTAACTGCAAACAGGTGATTTCATTGTATGACGATACGTGCATACTTGACTTATCTCAGGAATCCTCCGCTTTATCATTCCAACCCTGCAGAGCTGGGGTGCGCGATCTATCCATCGCGAAGCGTACAGCGGTACTTCCTCCATATAAAACGTTGCGGCTGCGAGCACGCATCAGTTTGTGACGGACCCACGGGACAGACACATCAGTAAGTATTTTTTTATTTTATTTTATCATAAAATTTGGGGATTAGCTTATGATAAGTAGTACCTGATTAGTTTCACCATCCTTCATAACAATTTTTTATTTTAAGTCAGCTTGTAGGTAAGTACTAGTTTTTCAATATAAAACTTAGTCATCAAATTACGACGTAGATACCTACCCTTATGAAAAATAAATAAATTAGCACCCCTAATTATTTATTGTTAAAATATTTTTTTCTAAACGATACGATTTTTTTATAACGTGTTTAGGTAAAGTCTAGTTACTCAGGTTTAAATTTAAGTCTAAGTAAGAATTAAATTTAAGTGGAAGAATCTAGTAAGATATATAGGTACCTACCAACTCCTAGGACATTTTTTGTAGATAATTCAATCAAACAACATAATTGTTCACCATAACACTTTCACTTCCCCATATTGCAGAGAAATTCTCATAGTTGTGCCAAAAAAAGACAATAATAGTTATTGTAACGCACAATAAAACTCTACTATTATTGCTTGTAATAATACGTGGGCATTTATTCAAATAAGAACCGGTTGGATTAAATAATAACATGATACTGGTAGAACTCATTTTATATTCATGGGGTCTATTTGACCTCCACGGTCGCGGGATGAACGAACTTCTCTCAGTCGGGTGCAAGGTCGCTTTCTATTCACGGGACCGGTCCGGGAGACAGGGACCCAGGGAAAGTATTGTTTGTAAACACTGCCCTCATCTGCATGCATTCACAGCAATTATGATAATTGATAACACATTCATTCTGGCGCGTAAATTTATTGTGGTATCTTGGAAATCAATCTGTGGTTTTCTGGAATATTTTTCATCAAACTTCTTTCAGAGCGAAAATGATAATACCTTATCTAAACTAAGATAGAAGGTATCGACTTATGGCTGGTTTCTATATTCTATCTATCTGCCGTTTTTGGATTTTGGATAGGTATATGACATAAATCCTATAGAACTTATGTCAAATACCTATCTAAAATCCAAAAACCGCAGATAGATAAAGTATAGAAACCGGCCGTTAGATAGGTAGGTACTTAGTTAAACCTTTCAAATAATAGCTGTACCGCAGGTCCAACACCCGCGAATTAATCGACAGTTATTTACTTACCGTTACTGCATTAAAACAGTCCTTAGCGCTTAGGAATTATCAGTCAGCTGAACTAATTCAGAAGTTCCGAGTATCATCCTCTACAGACAAACTCACAAGCACTAAAATAATATTAAGTAGTAGGTAAATAAGTTTCCAATGTCTGTATAGCCCGATTAGTCAGGTATTCAACCAAACAAATTAGCATCCGTTATGGGTTCATGTCATGACCTTTGCAAGTTGTAGCATTGGAGGTTTAAAAATACGTATAAGATGTAGGTATAATTGGTATTTCTAAATACCTATAATGCACATGATAACCTAGCTAAAAGTAACTATAATAGAATTTACTAAAGTAACTATAGAAGAATTTTTTGAAACAGGATACAATATAAAAAATAAACAATGGTGTATGATTATTTTTGGACCAGTGACCAAACTGTCCTATTAATATTATAAATGCGAAAGTTTGAATGGATGTTTTGAGCGCTTGTTAGGTACACAATCACGCTGAAACGGCTGAACAGATCTGGATGAATCTTATTTTTGATGAACCTTATTTTTCAGAGCTTGCTAGTAGGTATCTGACGTTTTGATACATTATGGGAATTCTAAATAAGTACCTATATTATGGATGATTTTGTTCTGTGGTTTAGGGGGAAAATCAAAGAGAAAGTGGACACCAATGGCCAAGTTCCAGACTTCGTAATCGTAGCCCACTTTCTTCGGGGTATGACCTCATGTGATGATGATGACATCAGATACGAGGATTTTCCTTTTGAAATAAAATTACTCTAGGATTTTACGTTGATAAATATTATTTACTTACTTAAATGTTTTTAACTACATAAATAATTTACCTAATTTACCTATTACCGGTTGTTAAGCTTCGACCAAATCTTAAATGCCCCAGAGAGTATTTTTCCTTAAATGCCAACTTTCATTAGGTAACTCTTCTTCTTAGTGCTTCACTAGTTCTATCGAACTGTTGTGGTGTTAGGATTAAAGTGTGCCCTGCCCCTAGGCTCTTTTCATGCACTTGACACATTGAGGTATAAGTTTCTGTTTTTTTTTTGCAGAAAATGAAACAGTTCAGCATAGCACTGGTGGCGCTACTGGCGGTGGCAAACGCGCAGTTCCCCAACGGTCGCATCCTGGAGCCTCCAGTGCCCTCACAATGCGTGCAGAGGACAATCCACGAGAGATACGCAGACAGTAAGTGATCATTCCATCATCAAGATATCCATCAATTCAAATCTCAGAATGGAAGTTCTTGTAAACTTCTTACTCGTACCTTTTCTACCACTTCTTTACTGCGGGTGGGGAGGGGGGGGGGGGGGGGGTTAGGTTATATTATTCGTTCATTTGAGCAGGCTAAAGTCCATAGACTATACTGCCTAGTAAATTAATTTCTTCCGTTTTCTATCTTCCTTTACTGCCCTCTACACTAGTGTTTTTTTTATTGATATTTAGCTTAAATGCGCCTCAAGGACTGAGAATTAAGAACGAAACTACTAACCGATCACCAGCATATAGAATTGGACACCAAAAAAAAAGAAAAAAAAACAGATGACCACGGGAAGTTGCCGCGCCGTTGAGTTTAATTCGAATCATCACCATTGTGACCATAGACTAGCTTTATTTTTAGTTTTCTCAGCATTATAAATTCTATAGCCTTCCCAAACGCCACGCACTATACCAGGCCGCACACCGGCGAATTGAAAGGCGTGCGTCAAGAGTTCAGAGAACTGATGGCAATCGCTATAAATGTTGACCTACTGAGTGAGAGGTTTGTTTGCACTTTTATTTTGACGTTTTATCAAGTTCAAGACCGACTATGACATAAGAAACGCCTACCTATTAAATGCAAACAAGGCCAACTTTTTGCGAACGGACTATACCTCAAATAGTCTGTTATCATCATATTGGCCTTTGTTTAATATAAAAACTGTTTTTTAGGATTTTCATAGGAATAGCAAAACAAACTAGGAGAAATCCAAAACGAATCGTGAATGCGATGAGCACAATATCACAAAAAATACAAAACAAGATAAAAGCTAACAAAAAAATTGCTGACACATCTTATCTTATTCCTTCATTTAGCCACAGAAGATGTAAATGTAGGTGCATACCTGTTTTGTTTGGTTTGTGATAGATGGGGGAAGAAGGAAAAGACAACTATAATCACAACTCACAAGGTTCATAAAGTTCAAAATTGTATAGCACTGTTTTTTTAGACGACTCGACTCTTCTCCGCACGGCTAGGTACCTACTATAGTAAACATTATTAAGATTTTAATATTTAATAGGAACATACAAATTTCATTTTTCTTCAAAATCAATATATGGGACTTGTATCGGATTATAAATTAATCTCACGGTACAAACTCATCTCACTCGAAGAGGGCACATTATGTAGGTAAGTACTTACCCGATCTTTTTTTAGATAGTAGATCTACTTGGTACTTGTGATAAATTCCGAAACAACATTTTTATGTTAATTTAGTAGGTAGGTACCTAGGATAATTATAATAATGGCTATCGTCTATTCCGAAATTTATGTGGCACGTACTAACTAATGTAGATAGGTAGGTAGATAACATACTATGTAAGTATTATAAATGCCAATATTTAACCTTAGAACACAGCCTAACAGAACAGATAATAACTAAATTACGATATTTTAATAATTTGCGAAACTAATAAGTATCTACTTAGGTAGGTAAGTACCTAATAATAATACGAATAGGTATAACTTGGCTATTACGGGTATAGTACATAAGCAGAAATATGTGTTACTTGGGTGTGTGTAGGTACCTACTTGTTATTAATTATATAACTACCTACCTACTGTTTGCTCTTTTTTCGATGAATGGGATGACTCACTCCAGCGTCGACCGAAACGCGGCGCGTTTGGCTATTTGTAACCGATAATTTTACATATGTATTCAAGGCCCGGATAGCTCAGTCGGTAGAGCATTGGACTTTTAATCCAAGGGTCCAGGGTTCAAGTCCCTGTTCGGGCGGCCATTCTTTTAGAATTTCAAACAATACTCGCGTCGGGCTCAAACACACTTCCTCGCAGAACTCTCTCTCATTTTCATCGAAATGTTTTGCTACAGATTTTTTTCGATATTTTTAGTAACATATGATAAATGAGAATAGTATTATATCACCTATCCTAAAACTAGGTCGAACCACGGTACGCCCAAAATAGCTTTTTCCTAAACACAGAAAACAACGTGCAATGCGGTCCCTTTTATACACTCGTGGATATTCTACTGGTTTCTTTATTTTCTTTGTAACAATATCGAAATTCACATTTTCCGCCGCTGTATCGGTTCTCACGATATTGCATTTATGACACAAACAATCATTTGCTATCCCATTGAAAGAAAGTCGCGACTTTCCCTGGAATTATACCAGCAAAGTGTTGACTAGACAGCTAGACTATAAAGTATATTTTGTGTAATTGTTTGCAGACATTACGAGGTGTCTAATTGCTATGAGGCACTTATGTACAATTATGGTGGAAGTACTTATCTACTTTATGTCACTGTAGTGGAATTTCATGTGGCTGTTAAGATCTATGAAAGCTTCATAGTTTATTTCCTTCTTTTTAAGTAATAATCGTAAGTCTAATAAAAGCTATGTTCTGTAATTATGGTAGCGACTTTAATCTAGGTACACAATATTGAAATCTAGAGTTCAGTTAGTCTGTAGGTTTACATGCTCTTTAGAGTTTCTCACACACTCACCGTGTAGACTAGACCTTCTAGCAGACAGCTAAAGAACCCCAAATTGAGGCTGCTCCATTTCCGCTTTCGTATCTTCACAGCAAGAAATCTCTGCTATCTCTCTACTCTACTATGTTTGCTTTTCCGACCTTCTGTTAAAGATAAGCATCCATTTCTTTTGTTCCTTCAATAGACAAAGGGTACTTCTTCTCGTGGCGAGACCCAGCGCTCCGCGGCGTTGAAGAGGACTGGCTGACGGCTCGGAACTACTGCCGCCAGCGCTGCATGGACCTCGTGTCTCTGGAGACCAGCGATGAAAACGAATGGGTCAAGGCACGCATCGTACAAGACAAGGTGATCAAGACTTCCATATTTAAAAAAATGTTTATCTCTATTCATAAACTGTCGAACTCGGAATCAGGAATCAGCCTCCTCTATATAAGGTACCTACCTACAATAGATATTGTTATGCAAAAATTATGATAAACTAAGTAAGTTTATCAGGTTACTAACTAATAAAATCAGACACAATTGAATTAAAAAACATACTCGCTTGTTCCAATAATTAAATGCAAATTAAATTTGGTTTTTTGAATAAAAATTTAAAATTGAGTTAGGTATTACCAGGAATCTTACCGGTTTCAGTCGATTTCTGGTTTTACCGTTATAGGTATAGGTAATAGCAACATGCCAAAGTTTTAAGAGTTCGATGTAGTGAAAACTAAGGTCTTTTTAAAACCTCACTCGCAATGCTTAGTTCGCGGAAGTTATCCAATCACAACTTACCTACCTAGGTAGGTACCTACACCACAGACGATCAACCTGTGTTATATTATTAACTACACATCTTTAATTGAAAGAAAAGGTTTCAGGGAATAATGGTGGTATAATCAAATTTTTTGTTCACTGCAATCATAGTTTCACTGCCATGAGACGTCTTCTAATATGGGAAATACGTACCTACCTAATAGGTAGTTAGATAGTGTTCGAAATCTCGAGTGACACGTTTTATTTCTTGTTCTGCTTCGTTCACAATGGAAAAACCAAGCTGTGGTAACTACACAAACAAAATAAAAATATCTATCTACTTGCTCTACCGAACTTTTGACTTTTTAGTACCTAGCTGACGCAAGAAGAGATTGGTTACATTCTCGCATCGGAAGTTAGACAGGACTACTAAGTATCTAGGTAGGTAGGTACTGTCGGATGAAGAAAATATTACTGAAATACAACTAGCAAACAAATGGTTTCACAATAGCAGAGTAGGTAGGTACCTACAGAGCTGAATCAACTTTCTTGTGCACCTTCTACATACGTAAATAAGTGCCAGAAATTACCTATTACATCGAATGGAAGTTCAAACTTTCTTTTCTTAACCATTGTCCCGACAACACCGTTGAATAACAATTTGTTCTATTAAAATCATTGTCTCGATGTTAACATGGCCATTTCTCTAGCACCGTATTGTGTTACGAAGAGGCGTTACTGAGGAAAACCAAAGGTAGGGCTTAATTGTGACAAATCGCAGATCTAACCTTCTTATCATCCGCTATTGTGATTGTGTGAATCGCTTCGATGTTTGTCCCTACAAAATGGTATTCACAAAGCACTTGGCATTGTTAGTTATTCCATAGATGAAACTGTCTTTAAAGTCCGTGAATCTAACTGCATTGTAATACTAGGAACTATAAAGACTGCTGAAATAATTTCCTAATTTATGTCTACTGGTAGGTATAAGTAGACTACTTTGTAGGTAGGTAATATCTTCGAATTTTATTTCCAGGTGAAATACATCTGGACATCGGGCCGCCTCTGTGATTTCAAGGGCTGCAACCGCCCTGACCTGCTCCCCAACGAAGTAAACGGCTGGTTCTGGACAGCGGAACTGCAGAAACTAGCACCCACAACCAACCGCCAGCAGAACGACTGGTCGGAAGGCGGCGGCATCGGCAAACCCCAACCCGACAACAGGGTAAGTCGGAAACTTTTTTTGGTAGAACGCAGTTGTAGACCACGGGTCGGGGGTTAGCACATACCTACAGTTTATTGAAACTGTGGCGTGACTCTTCCTGCGTTCGAGGGGAACACACAATAGGCGGCGACAAGAAAGCATGACATTACGAAATCTGTCATACCTACACGGTGATGCAATTCCGCGAAGTTAAGTAATGTTTGTCACAAACCAGCTTTGCATGGAACATCCGCGGATGCCACGCAATGAAAACGAAAGCGACACGTGAATATTTATGGGCCTGCGAAATATTCGCCGAAGGGCGTACACCCGCATTCATGTCGCATAACACTTTCTACAAACAGCCGCCGAGCTACAAGAGCTCATCTTTATTCTGTATGCGTCGGCGGGTGTTGTTTGTGCGACTTTCCCCGTGTACCTACAGCACTGAAAATAACGTAACATTTCGCGGTCACGTCTCGTTACCACCTTAAACATCCGTATATGCAGGCAGACTCCTTTTGCGTTCAAGGCCTCATATGATGCATGCGGTCATCGATGTAACAACATAATAGATGCTAAGAGCGATGACATTATTTACCGCATTAATGTTCATAGTTGCGTAAGTATAAGGGACAAGGTCGGCTGTTTCGATAAAATGCACGTATCCGTCCATTATGGTACCTACTTAATTAGATTCAGCCAGAATGACTCTTCAACAGGTGATTGATGATCTTGGTTGAATGCAATGGGTCGATTTGGGTTAATTATGGTGTTTCCTCAACCGTACCTAAATGGGCACTTCAAATTTCTGTTTTTGTTATGTATTGGTACTAATGCTCTTTTTCTATCACAGGAATTGCACCAAGGCGGTGCTGCTGAGCACTGTGTGGCGATCCTGAACAACTTCTACAACGACGGCGTCCACTGGCACGACGTGGCATGCCACCACCGCAAGCCATTCGTCTGCGAGGAGAACGACGCGCTCCTGAAATACGTCCGATACACAAACCCCAATCTGAGAGTTTAAGCTTACTTTAGAAATCTTATTTATGAAACTTTAGTCAGGATTTGGTAATGTGCTGCAAATAGTGGATCTTGAAGGTCTTACCGAGAGTAGGTCATCTTTGAAATTTTTTCATTATCTAACTTTGGTTGCGCATTTCAGTTCAAACTGAATGAGCTTTGACTTCTACTGTTCTATTAGCTATGGTTTCTCAAGTTGTCCGCTATTTGTAATTAACATTACCATTTTACAGTATAATCTAAGTTAAGTGTAAGGTAAGTGTGTTACGAGACAAGCCAACAACCTTATTCTGAGAACAACTAGAACTACATCTGGGAAAAAAACTATTGTTTACGAGGGAGCGCAATTGTATAATAAAATACCTAAAGACATCAGGGAACTCGATTCAATAACCACATTTAAAAGATTACTTAAAATACACATTTTAAAGGATTTTTCATAATCAAAACCAACTTTACCTCTGTACTTAATAACACTGGAAGTAAATAATAACTAATATCTATTAACATACAATAATAATATCTCATTGTCAACTCACTGGAACACAGCCCTAACAATAAACTTGTATTGTATCAAATCGCTTCGCTTGCGTACCGAGCACCGCGATGCTATGCTGCTCAAGTTATTTAGCACTACCCTCATATCTGAGAATTTGTTAAAAAACAACTACCTACTTAACTACTACTCGGACCCAACTATTGTAACACTATTTAGTTCTACTATGTACCTATATTTAGAAAGCTGAAAGGCCTGCTTACATTACTTAGTTATAGTTTCTCTATAAGTGAATTTGTAATTCTTAAGAGAAAATAAATATCTCAAACCATAAGTGTAGTACTTACGAGTAGATGCTACATCCAAATATTATTTTCCTATGTACCAGTAAAACACTGCCAACAAGAAGCTAGTTTCAAAGTTACAACAACACTATTAGCTATAAGTGGGTAGGACCTACCTAATCAAATATTTATATAACTCCAAAATTAACTGGTTTTTTTTATTCCAATTTTCAATGCAGCAAATGTTATAATGATCTGTCAATAAAGACTGCTTTATTATCTATTTACTTTTGTTTTATTGCTGGAAAAACGAAATTATAGATACTCTATAAAGTATACTCTATACCCATAAGAAATACTCTTATCACTCTGGTTACTATTATTTCTTGTTAGTTTTCTTTTTATCGTGTCATAGTTTTTCGAACCAGTGTGATGAAAGGATTAAAGACCGGCTCTTTTCATGCACTTGACACTCTTCAAACTTTTTAGGCTTTACGACGAACCGGCTTCCTCACGATGTTTTCCTTCACCGTTTGAGAGTACCTACTGTAATTAGGTGTGACGCACATAATTTTTTCCAAACAGAAAACCAAATACAAAGAAAATCTAAATTGGCACACCACTGGATTCGAACCCACGTCCTTATGATCGGAACGCGGAGCTATTACCACTAGACTAGAATTATCACTAGATAGTACTTAGACACCTACCATTTCTAACAATTACATATAGGTACCTATAAAACGACTGTTGTATGCCCTCAAATAAAATAAAATAATCTGTGTGAGCATCTACTTTTAAAATGCAAGTTTGGATACTTTGACAATTTTATTTTCATATTTACAATTACCATTGTCTGTGGTATAAAAGCTAGCTTTGCTTTAAGGGTATCACGGGATGGATATCTTGAACTGATACCTCATAGTCCTGGGCGAGACTTTCTTGGTCATTACGAACCAAAGGCAGAGGTTGCAGAAGTAAACAAGGGTAAGCAGCATTGTAATGTGTGTGAGGCGGCATAGTCGGAGGAAACTCAGCTTTAAGCCATGACTGAAAAAGACTTTTTTTAAACATGGATGTTGTGTACAACAGATACAAGAGAATTATTCTACTAAGACCATTGTTAACTACATTAAATTACTTAAAGATAAGTATAAAAGGCGGTAAGCATACTCTCTATTTGCAAAATCCTCCATATCAACGCTGAGGGACTCAATAGATCTTTCAGGGTCAGGTAAGTTACAGAAATCCTTGTCGAACTGCTCTTGTAGGCAGCAGATTCTTTCCATAATGAACAGCAAAAGTATCGCCCAGAAGTACTCAAACTCGAACACCATTGCCCTCATTTTTTCCCCTCTACCATAATTATGTGGTAACCGAATTTAGTCTTGACTGGCGGGTCTGTGTACACGGGGTTTGTAATCGATGAGATGGGCAAGGCGAAAGCTGCATCCTGGAATGGTCCTACCATGGAGCCCCGGGTCATCCAGCCCAGATCCCCGCCAGATCGCGCCTTGTCCTCGCTATAAGCAGCCGCTACATCAGGAAATTTCTGACCAGCTTTCAATTTCTCCAATGCTTCCAAACTTTTTGACTGTTTCTCGCACAGTATATGACGGACTTTGACAGCTGTCCCACCTTTCTTCTCTTTGCTCGCAGATTCTGAATTCAAAAAGTATAGATAGATAAAGGTATGTACATTCTGAAAAAAGATTCTTATACTTATATATTTCAGGTCTGTCATACTGACGTGTACTTACCTAATAATAACAAATAAGTAGGTACATGTACGTAAGCATGACTGACCGATAATAATTATCATAGGTTTATTATTGAGTAAATTGTTGACTAGGGCCCGGCCCACTGAAATAACATAACCCTACCTTTTGAATCTCCACTAGTTTTTCCTCCAGCTGATTTGGTATTTCCACTACCACCTTTACTCTTTTCAGGTTGCTTTTTTGGAGGCATTATTTGTTATCTTGATTCTGCAGAAAGAAGAGTACCGGCTCGTATTATAAATCACATCAACATCCCAAACTGCATGTAAATTGTAAACAAACAAAGGCAAGGCAAGGCAGGCACTGTCGAGTGTCGGTCGTCTGTCCGTTGCGACAAGGGGCAGTTGTTGTTGTCATGTATGTCATTGCCATGCTGGAAATGTCCTATGTACGCTACCTATCTGTCAATATCATTTTAGCGCCTGGATTCTAGTATTTTTGGTCTACACCTGCACCATACACTTTTCACTTGGATCTTCAAAAGCATCTTCTTTTTTATCAACAGTTTGTTGCCTCAGCTACCTAAACATAGCATATAAAACATATTTCTTACAAAACAACTACACAACTTTAGCCAGCGCACCGCGCCTCGCCTCGCCTCGATTGTGCTGCTGTCTGTCTGTATTTATTTATTCATTCATTCCTTTATTCATTAAAAAAACCGTTTCATTCATTCATGGTTCACTCAGTTTATTTTATTTTCTCTGTTTTCTTTTCAATCAGTGCTTCGTTTGCTTGTTGATGTGGGTGGATTTTGGTATTTTCTAATTTAGTTTTTATCTAAACGAAAGTTATTTTTCTACAACTTTTTTGAGTACGTGTGTTTTTTAATCATGCTGTTATACTGTAGTCTGTAAATGAAAGGTTAGTATCTCGTCAAGTTCTCTATGACCAATATTATGAATGCCCAAAAACTTATTTGTAAACGTATTGCTCAGATATTTATCACCCCGAAATCATGGGGATTATGTACGAGAAACGTCCACTAAAGAGGCCTAGACTTGGGCCTCCGGATGTGTACCCTCAAGAGCCACGACAGAAGGAAGATGAGCTTACGTCAACAAACGTAAAACAAGGCTTTTCTACGACACCTCATTCTGGTGATGAGTTTGGAACTGCTAGAAACTGCAACTATTCTGCTGCGAAAGTAAGTATTATTTGTAACTAGCTTCCCCCGCGGCTTCGCTCGCGTGGTACCTTGAAAAACAAAAACACCCGCGGGAACCGTACATTTTTCTGAGATTAAATGTAGCTATGTATTCTTCCAGACTATAATCTATATTAGTGCCAAATTTCATCCAGATCCGTTTAGCCGTTTCAGCGTGAAAGAGTAGCAAACACACATCCTGACATCCATACATCCACACATTCTTACAAACTTTCGCGTTTATAATATTAGTAGGATTCTTTGTTAGAACTTTTCTATTACATAGTATGAAAACCTTTGTGCATTTGCCTACATAGCAATGACAAAATAAAATTTGTAAGTAATTTTATCATTGTAATAACAATACAATTACTGTATGACCTCATTGTTTTAGCCATAATTCACTTTGTTTCTGTAACAGATTGGACAATTTTTTTCTGGAATACTTTCCAAAAAAGAAGAGCTAAACACACTGCCTGACTGTGGGAGGAAGAAGCAGCAAGTGAACCCGAAAGACAATTTCTGGCCAGCTACTGTGAGAACTAAGCCACAGATTGAAGCATGGTTCAAAGATTTAGCAGGTAAAAATTATACTTGGAATAGGTACATACTACCTATTTATAAAACATTCCTGGATCTCATTGATTGCATGTTTTGAATGGTTAAATGTTAAACAATTGAAAATATTAAAACCTAATTGAACTCTGTTACATGATTGTAATAAAATGCACTTGGTATCTGTTAAAGTATTTTAATTTAATTTTCAGGAAACAAACCTCTTTCATTACTAGCAAAAAAAGCACCTAACTTCAACAAGAAAGAAGAAATATTCATAACACTGACAGAGTTCCAAGTGTCCATGCCTCGTGCAGCCTGGTTCATAAAGCTGAGCTCAGCCTACACCGTTGCTGTGTCCGAGGCTAAGATCAAGAAGAGGCAACTGCCTGATCCAACTACAGGTGAAAATAATGTTTGAAATCTCTATTATATAAAAATGAATCACTATTTCCTTTGAACGGCTGGACCTACTGGCTATTTCTTTTTTTGTTGTGTTTGCTATTGAAGGTTTTAAGACAGGACAATGTCTGTTGACTCAGCTAGTGTTAAATCTATTTAAATGAACAGTAAATTAGTAAACTAAATTGTCCTATTTTCACAGAATGGTCAACAACCCTAATAAAGTTTTTGAAGGATCAAATACCAAAACTGTCAGAACACTATTTAAGTGGACTCCCAGGAAATGTATCAGATAAAACTCCACCTTCACAATCAGGTAAATATGATTCATAAAAGGAAAGATTGACTTATTACTTTTACGATATGCTATTTTATGCAACATACTCTATTCTTACAAGACTGGGTAACCTGGGTATTGCTGGTATTAATCGGGTTATGTAATAATCAAAATAGTCACCCTAATACACCTTTTCCATAGGACAAGGCACACCTAACCACACCTCTGGTAATCCACCCGGTGGCTCCACTCCAAACAGTACAGTGCCGCCCTCTATGAATTCTCCAGGCAGTTCTAGCAGTAAGTACCCTTAGGGCAAGAAATTGTATATTGTTTTCTACCTAAGTAAATATCATATTTTTTACAATACAATTTTATTCCCAGTTCTAAACACAGAAAGCACTGACTGGCGACAGGCATTGAAGCTCTGGCACTACTGCTGCCGCCTTGCTAAGTACATGCTGGATGAAGGTCTCCTGGACAGGCATGACTTCCTCACTTGGATCATCGAGTTACTAGACAAGAGGACACCTGATGATGGATTGCTAAGGTACCTCAGAGTTTCATCAACACAAATTAGTGATTTAACAGAATCTGCTTGTAAGATGGATTAATAGTATTTCTGCATGGTCTTGTCTTGCATTATGCTGAAAGTAAAAGAAAGCCTAATTGTTCCTGCAAATTTCTGAACATTTGATGGGTGCCTCTATCTAGTTTGTTGATAAGATTGAATATCATTTTTGTTTAGGGTGTGTTAAACACAAAAATTGTAAAATTTTCTTTTCAGGTTATTCTTACCGTTAGCTCTACAACACATTTGCGAGTTCGTCTGTTGCGAAGGCCTATCACGGAGACTGGCTACAACTTGTGCGAAGAAAGCGGCGGCCATATGCTCTGTGCTCTCGGATGCCACGCTACGGACGCTCAATCAGCCTGCCAGCTTTGTGAAACTTGAAAGAACAGATGGTATGTACACATAAACGCACCCGGTGTTATAATACGCATCTATGGTCTTATTTATACATCCTACTAATATTATAAACGCGAAAGTTTGTAAGAATGTATGGATGTATGTTTGTTACTCTTTCACGTTGAAACGGGTGAACGGATCTGGATAAAATTTGGCACAGATATAGATTATAATCTGGCAATAGCACATAGACTAATTTTTATCCCGGAAAAATGTACGGTTCCCGTGGGATAGATTCGTTTTTGTTTTTCAAGGCACCACGCGGGTGAAGCCGTGGGCAGAAGCTAGTATAGGTATAAAAAGATAATGTTATACTATTTTATATAAATTCGTTTCATATTGTTCGATTTTTCAGAATCCACAATACCAATGTCGCCAGCGCCAGACCCCGCGAACGGACCGGACATCAAACCAAACATATCCCAAATTAAACGCTCATCCACACCCGCGGACCAAAACCCACGCACGCCCAACCCGAACCACTCGCTAGGTACCCCCAACCCTAACCACTCCCTAGGTACTCCGAACCCTAACCATTCCATGGGCACTCCTAACCCACAACAACCTGTGGATGTGAAGGAAGAGCCGAATGCGTCGCCTCCCAGGGATGCCAAGGCTAATTTGCAGATGGTTTTAAATGCATCCTTGAATCCGGTTCAGTCCGGTTTCGGTGAAATCCTGAGCTGCGCGTATCATAGAGATGTAATAATACAGCTTTCGACAATACTGCAGGTGAGTTGTAACATGTAGTATCTAACGACAATTTCTGCTGACGTAACTAAACTGCGAAAAGGTGTAAAAACAAACATGATCATCACTGTTATCAGGTTGACAGACATACTCTCCTCTGATCTCTAGCTTATAAGAATTTGAGAAAGAAACTATCTGAATATGAATATCTCAGACTACAGGAACTGTTGAGTAATTTTCATGATTCCCTGTAGCAATATTTTTGGCTGTCTATCTTTGAAGGAATACAAGCATTGCTATGAAATCAGGGGTCTGTTCGGTTGCATGTCAAATGTTTAGCCTTATTTCTATTATTAGGCGATGAATCTTTCACGAAATATCGTAATAAACATGAATTTGTTCGCAGATTATCAGTATAGAATGTCCCACTGCCATGGTTTGGTCTGGATGCGGCTCTTCATTACAAGGCTCGCCGCTGGACCTGCTACCCCTTCCGCCTTCAGCCCTGCCAATGCCACACATGGAATCAGCTGTTACTGAACAACATAGGAGAATGGTACACATTGCACAAAATATTGAAATAGATTTTTATTTTTAGACTGATTCATTGTCTAGGGTGAATTTGACCAACTTGTGGTATAACTTTTCTTAGAATAATTATATGTCAAATGCAAGTAAAATGTCAGTTTACTCTTTGATAACTACCATTTACTCTGGGGATTGTGCTTATTTAGTAACTATAATAATGGCTTATACTGGTTTGGTTGAAGCCACCCTCAATTTGTTATTATGATTATCATACTCATATAACTAATATTTTAATGATTATAATTATAATCCCACACAGTATAGCTACAATATATGAATGGAGCAGAATATAGGACACATTAAGAAGCAGCATTATAGAGTCGCTACTGAGCGTAAATCGGTCATTAATGCAAAAATTGTCTTCCAAGGTGTATGAAGCAGAGCAAGAAATAGCAGCGAGGAGTAAAAAGGCTGAAAGCAAATGGTGCACAGACAAATGGCAGGCTAGTTCACAAGGCAAGTCTTACAAAATATACCTTCTCAACCTCTATATCTGTAATTAATGCAGCTCCCAACAATTTTACTTGCCAATTATTAGTTTCATATAAACTTTAACTCCTGCTGCACTTCCCTTTATCTTTGAATTTTGAAAAATTATTTTCTTCTTAGACCTCTTATAGTCCAGACTGTAAATTGAAGGTACTATTCAAATTTCTGTTTTTCTATAATTTTTAGACGTGCTTATGATAAAATCTTCTTATTAATTTGCCTACAGCGCGAGTGCTGGCAGTGTTAGAAGCGTTGGACCGACATTGCTTCGACCGCGTTGACCCCAACAATAATCTGGACGCTCTCTATAAGGAAGTGTTCGCGAATTGTTCTCCGCCGAACAAAGATAACCTAGATGCTAAAGATCCGGTAAGTATAGGCGACCAAGAAATTGGTTTACCACTCTAAGGCTGAATATCATTTGCACGTACAAAACATCAAGGGCTATTTTCGCTTGACAGATTAATAACTGCTACGTCAGAATCTGTCATAGTAATCCTTAACGAATAATTATGTTACTGGGAGACGTCATCAAAAGTGGTAAACCAATTTCTTGGTCGCCTAGCTAGCCTAACTAGCTTTCGCTCACGGCTTTGCTCGCGAGGTACCTACATAAAATATAGCCTATGTTACTCAGCAATAATGTAGCATACTAATGGTAAAAGAAATTTTGAAATCGGCCCAGTAGTTTTTGAGTTTACTCGTTACAAACAAAAATACAAAACTTTCCTCTTTATAATATTAGTATAGATGAGAAAATAAATCCGTCTGTGTGTTACGCAATCACGCCTAAACTACTGAACCGATTTTGATGACATTTGGTACAAAGATAGACTAGAGCTTGAGCTAGGACATGGGCTACCCGAAAAATTTACGGTTCCCGTGGGATAGACATGTTTTTGTTTTTCAAGGTAACATGCGGGCGAAGCCGCTGGCGGAAGCTAGTTAATTAAATAAACGGAGGCATCTTTTAGTGTTGTTTGTGAATATTTATTTTTGCAGCGTTTGTTACATTGTAAAATTCAAAGCTGTGTGCTAGTATTGCTCGTAACTTGCAACCTGTCACGTATGGAATAGATATCCTCAAAAATCTAAAAACTAGAGATCTCAGGCAATGTCTATAAATACTGAAAAGGACGGAAATATCTAGTACTTTGCCGCTAAACTATTATCTAATGAGCTTAACAACACAAACTCAAATAGAAATTCGATACGTGTTTCGCTTCTCCACGAAGCATCCGCTGGACCATTGACTCGCATCGCACTGGTGTTGCTCCACCGAGCGCCGAAAGAGAAGGCTTCTTTTATTAGTATTTGTAATAAATTTCTGTAAAGTCACGCCTGAATCAATCATTTTTTTCAATGTCTGCAAAGCCTGGGGATCACAATAGTGATCGCGATTCTTTTTTTTTGTAGATTTGTATTTTTTCGGGAGCAATTGAAGGTATGAGGAGGGGGGGAAGGAACTATGCATGCGCAAACTTGCACCTGTGGCTACCTTCACGAATGCCTAGATCCGTTGAATGACCTATAGAAGTGTAATTATGCATGGTATTGTTGCAGGAGTGGGCGTGCTCGTACGGCGTGGTGCGCGTGCTGTGCGAATGGGCGGTGTGCGGCGCGCGCTGGGGCGAGCACCGCGCGCTCGCCGCCGCCGCGCTGCTCGACATGCGGCAACACCACTTGCACCACGAACACCACGCCGCAGGTACTTACAATCGACGCTGAGCGGCGAATATGCACTGCATCTTCTAAGGCTTATGTTTTAGAAATCTAGAATCATCTAGATGCACTTCTAGAAGCTGAAATGCAGGTATTCTTATAGTTCTCTAGAAATCCGTTAGAAGTAGGTCCAGACTAGGTTCGTTATCAGTTGGTTATAATTATGTATTTACAAAAAAAAGTATTTAATTAATCTATCAGCTATCTAGTGCCCATAGTACAAGCTTTGCTGTACAAGTTTGGGGCTAAAGGGTGTTGTGTGATATGTCCACCAATATTATTTATTTATTTATTGGTTAGTCACTCATTGCAGTGACTCATTTTATATATTATTAGAGTTATTCTAATATAAAAAGCCAGCCGGACTTCACCATCTGTTGAGCAAGAGGCCATTGGTCTGTACTGTACTATACTATTATGTCATATTCATTCTCAGGGTCGGATGATAAAGAATCTATCAGCTCCGGCTTGGGGATGTACAACGGGCCGCCCATCTTCCAAAGTCTACTCTTGAGGTTTCTGGATCACGACGCTCCTTGTTTAGGTGAGATTTTTTGTTCAAATAATTTACCATATTGATACATACATACATACATAAAATCACGCCTGTTTCCCGACGGGGTAGGCAGAGACCACGGATCTCCACTTGCTACGATCCTGACATACTTCTTTTGCTTCATTCACTCTCATTACATTCTTCACACATGCGCGTCGTTTTAGGGTACTCTGGACCTGGCCTTTCTCTAAAACGTCCTCAATTTGATCGAGGTACGTACGCCGAGGTCTTCCCCTTCCAACTGTCCCATTCACACTCTCCTTATACAACTGTTTCGTCAATCTCGTTTCATCCATCCTTTCTACATGCCCAAACCATCTTAACATACCCTTCTCAATTACCATATTGATAAGATATATATAATAGACTACTTTTATGAATATTATGAAACTTTGAAATCATCGATACGTCAGAAAGAGGTCAAGTTGGTTGAAAGGTCAATCTGATTTGAAAGGTCAAACTATTTGTAGTTAAAAGGTCAAGTCGGGATGATTTTTAGATGTTAACTTCATATTAAAACTGATATTTTCTTTCAGATGACAGTCCAAACGCCTCGCCAGGAAATAGACAGCAATTCGCCAACCTAGTCCATTTATTCGGGGAGTTGATTCGACGAGATGTATTCTCTCACGACGCCTACATGTGCACTCTCATTTCAAGAGGTATGTCAATCTAAACTAATATAATAAAGAGGTAATGTATGAAGGAGGTAATGTTCGAAACTACCCATCAGATTTAAAAATTCTTTCACCTATGTATGAGTGAACTTTCAGGAGAAACATAGACTATTTTGTAGATACCTCGCGTGCCGTTTGCCTCGTGTCGTGTGCAAAGCCGTGGGCGGTAGATAGTTATTAATATTATGTAATTGGTTACTAAAATCCGATGTTAAAAAAGTTATATATTTTTATTAATTAATACATGTTTTTTTTTTTTTTTTTTAAATATTTTTCAATTTCAATTTCAATTAACATATGTCTACTCTATGGTTCAGGTGACCTGATATCGCCAACGGAGCCATCGTCAACAGGTGGGACGCAAACAGTGCCGCTGCCGGCGTCGAGCGCCGCGTCAAATCACAACATGGACGATGATATTTTCGCTGGAATAGACCTCAAACCAAAGATGGAGGTAGTAATATATTGTAATCAGATTATTAGTAATGCGATGTAGTCTCATTGAATATTACAATGATCTATTTTAATTATACGTAAGGGTACGAGTTGGCAGCGGGCGACATGTGGCGGCGGCGGACGACGTGTCGCGGCGACACTGCTAGTTTCTATGTATTTCTATGAAATGCGTCGCTAGCTTCGTGTCGCTAACTACGGAGGGAATTTCATAGAAATACATTGAAACCAGTAGTGTCGCCACGACACGTCGTCCGACGTTTAGGGAGATAAGACTTACACTAATGTCCTGTCTTTGGCATGTTTTTTTATTTAGTGAAGCAAATTTTCAAATAATGTAATCTGTGTCCGAAACATCAAAACTCAACAGATATAATTTTTTTGTTTATAGGAGAATGTGAGGATGGACTTGGATGACTCAAAGATAGATGACGATCTAGATAAGCTTTTACAACACATCAAAGAAGACCAACAGAACTCTATGGATGCTCCTGACAGTCCAAAGGATCCTGGGGAACCTTCGCATAGGTAATTCGCCCATTTTACAATTTATTATATTATTTATATCTATTTAGTATTCTTCGGCGATGGGCTTGCAACCAGTCACGTACGAATCACTGTGCAAATTGTGGTCATGTGTCAACTATCATGTTTGGCGTGCTTCTGACTACCCCCTTTAGAAATCCTAAAGGATCTAAATAATTAGAGATCTGTGTAGATTAGGTATCTACCAAACCTGGGGATTACAGTCTTGATCATGAATATCTTTCTATATGTTTTATGTTGCAAAGCTGCAAGTGTCAATAGTAAAGATAAGTTAACGAGTTAAAAAATTGCTTTATAGATATAATTGTATCGCTTTTTCACTATATAAATGATGAATAGTTGATGAAGAGTAAAAAAGTCTATGTTTTCAGTGTAAGCTCACCGATGATGGGACCAAGTAGTATAGGTATTCCGGGGATACCGTCAATGGGAATGGGACCAATGTCTGTACCAGGTAAACATTATAGTTAATTCAATACTAACAACAACATATAAAATAGTTGACAACTTGAACGGGATATTTACCATTATTTATGAGTTTTGCTGTTTAAAGTTTCAAGTATGTAGTTTGAGAGCACTGGTGGTCTAGTGGTATTAGCGTCTTCCGATCCTAAGGTCGTGGGTTCGAACCCAGTCGAAACCAATGATTTTTCTGTTCGAAAAATGTATATGCGCGCTATACACTGGTATAGCGCACAACATACTCTCAGTAGTACTCTGCCTTCTGCGGTGTAGGTTGTGGGTTCGATCCCCACCCAGGGCAAACATTTGTGTGATGAACGCAGATGTTTGTTCTGTGTCTTGGTGTTATTATCTATTGTATATGATGTATATACAAAAAAAAGGGTATAACTAATCTATCAGCTATCTGGTTCCCATAATAAAAGCTTTGCTTAGTTTGGGGCTAGATGGCGTTGCGTGGAAAGTCCAACAATATTTATTTATTATTATTTATTTAATTACTGAACAAGTTTTCCAAATGTACAGGAATTCGCACGGCAAGTTCAACCACTAGTGCCGCGGGCGGCGTCACTACCGCGGCGGTTTCACGTCACCACCACTACACTATGCACTTCCCGCTCCCGCCGGCCGAGGCGGAGCACACGCCGCACGACGCCAACCAACGACACATCCTGTTGTACGGCGTCGGACGACCACGGGACGACGCGAAACATGCCGTCAAGAAAATGACCAAAGGTTTGTAGCTATAATTAAAATTACTAGTAACACGCGTGGCTGACGTCACTATCGCAGTCACGCGTCACTATCACTGGACAACCAGTTACACCATTTGTATAGTACTTAGGTTTTACAATATTATCGGCTTTATTTTGTGATCAAATATAAAATACATATTTTTGACTGTATTATTTAAGCAACTAACCGTGATGTTAGTATATATTTATGCAATATATATAAGTACATAATTATGTTTGTTTATTTGTATATTTTTCAGAAATCTGCAAATTATTTTCTAAAAAGTTTTCCATTGATGTTGCGGAGGGAGGGAAAATAAAGAAACATTCTCGGAGTGAATTCAACTTTGAAGCTGTCACACACAAGTTTCAGGTATTCTTTCACCAATCAATTTATAACCCACGATTATATTTCTCGAGAAAAGAAAAAGGTAAACGCGATATAACGCGATGTAGATCCATTACTTTATAAATGTTTGTATATTTTTTAACAAGTTATCCAAGTACTTATACCAATTCCCACATTGGTTCTTTTATTCAGAGGACAATATTAAAGTAAAAAAAATAAAGTCGATTTGAGAACCTCCTCCTTTCTTGAAGTCGGTTAAAAATTGGACCTTGCCCATTATATAATATGTATTTTCTTTCAGGCGATGTCAATGTACGAGCAAGGTGCAGTTTCGTGGGCGGTCGGCGGCGCGGTCTGCGAGGCCTTAGCCGCTTACGCCGCGGGAGCTACCACCTACCTACCGCAGGCGGAGCATGTAGCGTTCGCGCTAGATCTCATGGAGATCGCGCTGAACGTACACGGGCTTATTGAGACTTGTATACAAGTAAGCACGCTAGGGGTATTGCAATATACATACAGCAATGTTTTTGTAATTTATCGCTGTCAAGTTCATCATTCGGAACGGCCGAGAAAAGAGTGCATGCGGTGGAGAGGCGTGGAGTGACGAGGACGGATAAAATAAGAAATGAGTACTTATATCAGAGGAAGTTTGAAAGTGGCGCCGGTGACGAAAAAGTTGAGGAGTAATAGTTTGAGGGTATGGGGATGTTATGAGGAGGGATGAATGTAATGTGACTAGAAGAATGTTAGGTGTGAATGGAAACAGGGGTAGGGGAAAGATGGATGGACTGTGTGAAAGATGATGTGTAAGAAAGGAGTCAGTACTGAGATGACGAATGACAGAGGGAAATGGAAGAAGATAACATTGTCGTGCCGACCCCACATAAAGTGGGAAAGGGCAGGAAGATTATGATGTCGAGTTCATCATCATCAACTTATTGCAGTCCGTATTGCAAACTGCTCCTCACTTCACTGTCAATTTATCCACCCTGCTACTGGACCTTCCAGCAATTATATTCTATAATCAAGATCTTTTAGGGCTACCAAGAAAAGAATTGAGGGCCGAATAACCTGAATTAACGACAGCAACAAGCAAGGCCGAGTTCTAACAAGTTAAGCATGACTCATCTCTACTATTTTCACCAGATCCTAAAAGAGCTGTCGGAAGTGGAAGCCGCGCTCATCAGCCGAGGCGCTCCGAGCAGCGGCCTTGCAGCCCCGCGAGCTTACACCTCCGCACTGGCGCTTTACACTGTCGGCGCGCTGAGGCGATATCACTCCTGTTTATTGTGTGAGTTATAGTTATTAATTACTAGCTTCCGCAAGCGGCTTGCTCGCGAGGTACCTACTCAAAATATACTCAGGGATAATATAGCATTCTAATGGTAAAATAATTTTTGAAATCGGACCAGTAGTTTTTGAGTTAATTCGTTACAAACAAAAATACAAAACTTTCCTCTTTATTATATTAGTATAGATAACTTTCATATTATATATTATATAACTTTCAGTGTGCGTGGAACAAACGTCAGCGGTGTTCGAACAGCTGTGCAGACTGGTCAAGTGTGTGGTGAACCCGGGCGACTGCGGCTCTGCGGAGCGCTGTGTCCTGGCGCAGTTACACGACCTTTACAAGGCGGCCACGCATCTGTGTCTCGCGCCGCATGACGTCACCTTCGCTAATGCATATCCAAAGATCAAGTAAGCAACCTTGTTGAGATCACTGGTCTAATCTCTAGTGATTAGACATTATCCAGCTAACCAGATAACCGTTAATAATGGTTTTTCACTAAAATAAGGCCAGCGGCCAGCGGATCTTGCTCGTGAACGTTTTTATGCGCAGTAGACAACTTCGTATATAAAAGCTGAACCGCGCATTCTGTTCCTAAAACGCTGGTCTAATTTCTAGTGATTAGGTTTTTCACTAAAATAAGGCCAGCGGATCCTGCTCGTGAACGTTTTTATGCGCAGTAGACAACTTCGTATGTAAAAGTTGCACTGCGCATGGAAACGGCTAACTTCACGACAGTCTAGTTCCGCTGGCCGTATTGTACGTGAGCCTATTAGATGTTAACGATTTACCCTTAGCGACTTACTCGCTGTTGAAAGTAATTTATCACTTTTCATTTTTACATTTTTTTTAATTAATTTTACGTTACAAAAATATCTTACTTTTTCAATCATCTATTACCTGTTGGTTTCGTACTTTATGCGTGTTATCATTTTGTATATTCGTGCGTATTTTTGTATACATTTTGATATACCCACATACATTGGTTTATATACTTTTTTTTATTTTTACAGACAAGCACTGTACTCGCCGCTTCAACCAATACCGTCACAGTATACATACAATCCACAGTTTCTTAGTGAATTCTTCAATCATCCACGAAGGGGTAAGTATTGAAATAGGTATAATCTGTATGGCTGGTATCAAAGATTTAAATCGTAGATATGCCCGTACGGTACTGAGACCGCGCTGTTTTGTTGCCACACGAAATGAAATAGCTCGCTCATTTGGCACACCAAATATTTTCGATTTCAGGGTACAAAAGGAATATATTTATTTACGAAAGATCGTGCAATATAATTGCACAATAAAAGGGGAAATAACTGTTTGGTTCATTGGCAAATCAACAATTTTTTAACTAATCATTAGTGTGCGTGTATCGGCATTTTGTTAACACACACAAGTATAAACAGTGCCACAGTTTTTGGTGTCCGGGCATATCTACGATTTAAATCTTTGGCTGGTATATCTATGGATATAGCTAAGTATACAGATTCTTTATAATGTCTTTATAATTACAAGATGTGGCTGAATAATGGTTTTATTTTGCAGGTAAAATCGAAATAGCGTGGGCGCGCCAAGTGGCAGAATCACCTGCCAATAGATATAGTTTTGTTTGTTCAGCTATGCTCGCGGTATGCCGAGAAGTGGACAACGATCGGTTAGTAAACCTATAATTACTTTTTAGCCAGTAATTATAAATTTGTTATCCATTGGTTATCAAGGTGTTTTTACTGTTTTGCAGACTTGGTGACTCAATAACGCAGTTTGTATATTTTTATTATGATTTTACATTATATTTCAATGACTTCAACTACTTTTAGGATGGTTTGTTCGATGTGCGTCAAAATCTATTTTTCGGTAGTCTCTTTTTTGAAATTGTTTTAAGATTATTAATTCTGTAATTCATTTCAACTTGCAGCTTGTATTACACTAATAATTAATTAATAACAACATCAAACAAATAACTCTTTCGTTTCTAATGTACAATACGGCCAGCGGATCTTGGTTGTCGTGAAGTTAGCTGTTGACATGCGCGGTGCACTTTTTTCATACCAAGTTATCTACTGCGCATCGAAACGGCTAACTTCACGAAAGCTTAGATCCGCTGGCAGTATTTATTGTATCAACATCTTCCTATCCTTTTCCCACGTTATGTGGGGTTGGCACAGCATGTAATCTTTTTAATAAATGTGATTGTAATAACGTTTATACCATTCCCCGTCTAAAAAGCTTATTTATTCACCGAAAACAGTGAATAAAAAGCACTATTACTCACTGTTTTGGTGTTTGAATTTAGAATACATCAATATATTTGAACTCCATCTCAATGCTATACAATCTCCTTATTCAAATAACTCCTCGAGCTTTGATTGGTTGACATTTTCGACAAAGAGTTTAGTTTAGTTTCTTCTTCTCGGAGTCATGGTTTATAGTATCGTATGCAACTAGTTGCATAATATAGGTACTATTATAATATTTTTTTTTATTATGCATTTTTTTCTCATCAGTGTGAACGAGCTCGGCGTTCTCTGCGCGGAGATGACGGCGTGGTGTAGTGGACTAGCTGCGGAATGGCTCGGCGCGTTAGTCGCGCTGTGCGGGGCGCAGCACTACCCAGCCGGCACTGCGCCCCATGCGGCTCCTCCCCCACTATACCCTGACCTATTGCACCATAGAGATTTACACGATGCTGCGGCTCATGATGCGCTGGCCGTCTTCACTTGTATATTAGTTGGTAAATAATTAATACTATTTACAAAAGTTGTTTAGCTAGTTGTACATGTCTAGCAAATGTCGTGATATTAAATACAAAATACAATGCATAATTTTACTCATGTCTTCGAAAAATTATTAACTATTATTATATAATACGCTGTAGATCTTTACTCACTGCCAAGATAGCAGAATATTTTATTTCTTTCCTCTCACGGTGTGTATGGCTCTTGAGTTAGTTCAAAAAGCAAATTTATATTAGACTAGCTGTCGCGCCCGCGACTTCGTTCACTTAAAGTATCTAAACTGAGTTTCAAACAAATGCTCATAAAAAAACATAATACTAACTTTGACACCCCATTTTACCCTTTTTAGAGGGTTCTTTTAAAATATCCAGAAATACGTTCCCATTTATTTTGCATTTAAGTATTCAAACCTTAATTCTGACCAATCGCACCACCCTATAAAAAGTACCCATAGAAACATTGACCCCCCATTTAACCATTTTTTGAAGGTTATATTGAAAAATCCTGAAACACGTGTTCATTAATTTTGTATTTACAGTACACAAACAAAGTTTCAGACCAATCGCACCACCCGTTAAAAAAATCCCATACAAACTTTGACCCCTTTTTTGAGTTATATTGAAAAATCCTCAAACTCGAAACAAAGTTTTCGACCAATCGCAACACCCGTTAAAAAGTTCCCATACAAACATTGACACCCCATTTAACCCCTTTTCAAAATTCTGAAAGTACACAAACAAAATTTCAGACCAATCGCACTACCCGTTAAAAAGTTCCCATACAAACATTGACACCCCATTTAATCCCTTTTAAAAAATTCTGAAAGTACACAAACAAAATTTCAGATCAATCGCACCACCCGTTAAAAAGTTCCCATACAAACATTGACCCTACATTTGACCCCATTTAGAAGGTTATATTAAAAAATCCTGAAACATGTGTCCATTGATTTTGTATTTACAGTACACAAACAAACTTTCAGACTAATTGCGCCACCCGCTAAAAAGTTCCCATACAAACATTGACCCCACATTTGACCCTTTTATGAAGGTTATATTGAAAAATCCTTGAACACGTATCCATTCATTTTGCATTTACAGTACACAAACAAAGTTTCAGATCAATCGCACCATCCGTTAAAAAGTTCCAATACAAACATTGACCCCACATTTGACCCCTTTTTGAAGATTATATTGAAAAATCCTAAAACACGTGTCCATTTTTTTGCATTTACAGTACACAAACAAAGTTTCAGGCTAATCGCACCACCCGTTAAAAAGTTCCCATACAAAAATTGACCCCACATTTGACCCCTTTTTAAAGCTTATATTGAAAAATCCTGAAATACGTGTCCATTCATTTTGCATTTACAGTGCACAAACAAAGTTTCATAAAAATCGCTCCACGCGTTAAAAAGTTTCATACTAACGTTTTCACCCTTTTTCACCCCCTTAGAGGTGGAATTTCAAAAAATCCCGCCTTAGTGGGTGGTTTTGTTATAAAAGGAAACCACCTTCCAAATTTCAGCTTTCTAGCTTCAGCGGTTTCGGCTCGGCGATGATCAATCAGTCAGTCAGTCAGTCAGGTTAAGCTCTTATATAGATATAGATAGATTTAGATTTATATAAAGTTTATTAAACAGTTGGATTTGGATGAGGTTACCAGCGGACCCTGAACAATGGCACACACAAAGAGAGGCCTATACCCAGCAGATATGATGATGAATTAAACGTTAATAAGATTTGTTCTGGTAAATTTTGGTATTAATCTGTTCCAGCACGGCATTGCTTCTCGCTAGAGGATTTCGTCCGTCACGCTGCCTTGCCTTCGCTGTTGAAAGCGTGCGGAGGGGGCGGGGCCAGCGGCAACCCCGCCAACGCGCCGTCCCCCGACACCGGAGCTAGGCTCACCTGTCATCTACTCCTGAGGCTCTTCAAGACTGTAGACACCCCCCAACCAGGTAACCTGCTGGAAGACTGCCTGTCTACTTTTAAAATTACGCGATCTGATCAGGTTTACAAGCCTTGTCGTGATCACGGGTAGACTGGTCTACCCGTGACCACGACAAGGCGTGTAAACCTGTCGAAACGTCGGGAAAATAAATAGGTAATTAGAACGCGATAAATACCCGTTTAATACTAATAATAATACTGCCTGTCACTTCTTCAGAACATTTAGAACCTAGATGAGACAGAATACTAAGTACTGTGCAAAATGTGGACATGTACCAAATGTCATGTTTGGACGTGCCTCTGACTACCCTCTTTAGATATCCTCAAAGATCTAAGTAACTAAAGATCTGAGGAAGATATCTACTGAGCCCGGGGATTACAGTCGTGATCTTGTTTTTTTTATTTAATTTAGATGAGATTAGCTGCAGACCGTGAACAATGGTATAATATAATGTAAAGAGAGGCCTATACCCAGCAGTGGGTGAAGTCGGGTTGCTAGTCGGATGATGATAGAATAACATGCAGAGTAGCTATTTCCTGCCCCTCCTGAGTTTTATATCCTTAACATTAATTTTTTCGAACCACTGATGAAAGAAAAAGCACACTTCCGTGCAGTTTTTTTTAGATGAACTGTACACGCCTCTTAAGGCCTAGAATACTCGTCACAGTATTCCTTACGTGAAAGTTACAAAAAAAGTGACATAGGTCCGTATAGCAACGCGGATCTCCGCGGAATCAGACATAGAACGAAGCGAAATACCCAAATGACAAGTAAATAGAGTGCGGCATGATAATATGGCTGCTCTGAATTATATAACGAAAGCGACAATTTATAAAAAACATAAATATGTTCAAGTAAATAGCTTATTTCAAAAAAAGGGCTGGGTTGATTTGTTTCAAATTAACTGATTTACATTCATGTGAAATAGAAATTCAAAATACCCTACTGTTCTGGATAAATTAGGGAATTTCTGAGGTGTTTTTGACATGATTTTTAACCAAGGTTTTCTAACTTATTTGTGTTTTAGCTCCGGTTGATTTATCACTTATATCCTTGAGTATCGTGTAGTTCAATTTCAGTGTAATCTATTAAGCGGTAATAGAATGATTAGGGTTGCAATACCTGCAATTTTCCAAATTCTGGGCCTTAAGAACGCTTCTGGCCGAACCAACCAGGCCTAACAAATGTCTTCTGAATTCTTCGACAGCCGATATCCGATAGAAATGCATCGTCCAAATGCACATTCAACTATATGTTTTGAGTTTTTGTTTAGGGTTGTATTCGGTGTCCACGTCGCCGGGCCCGGGCGGCGCGGCAGCCGGCGTGCGCCTGTCTTGCGACCGACACCTACTCGCCGCCGCGCACAAGAACATAGGCGTAGGTCCAGTACTGGCCACACTCAAAGCTATTTTAAGTAAGTACCGTACTAACATGACCTGGGGGGACCTTACCACAAGCTCTTCGGGCAATATCGACCTCAGTGGCGCAGCGGGCGAGAGTCCGCCTGCGACGCTAGAGGTTGCGGGTTCGATTCCCGCCGCGAACAAATTTGTGTACGATCTGCAGAAATTTGTTCCGTTGGTCTGGGTGTTTTCTATGTGTAATAAAAATATCTATTTATGTATATAATATAAGTATTAAATATATCAGTTACTAGTACCCATAACACAAGCTTTGAGTAGCTTACTTTGGGGTAGATGATGCTGTGTAGACTGTCCAGCATTATAAAAAAAAATATTATAATAAAAAAATATCAAAGTAATACCTTTAACTTTGATATTTTGCACCATGACATATAAAAATTGTATGGAAGTAGTGTTACTTCATGCTTGAAACTTTGACATATCTGAAACATGATGGTTTCCAAGAGCTAGTGATGTAAAGATTAAGATATTGGGTTTAGTACATCATATAGTACATAATGTAGTATAGATGTAGTACTTACATCATTCTAATATATAAAAAAAAGTCGGGTTTGTATTTGTTGTTCATATCGTGTACTACATTATAATGCTACATTATGTACCACATTATATACTATATCATGTACTACTTAATGTATGTAAGATTGGGACCAACATACGTATCATAGGAAATTATGCGTCCAAAAACATCAGGGCGTGAATACGAATGATGATTGTGGAGATCGCGCGCGAAATCTGACGCTACTAGTGTAAAAAAATATTTGGCTTCGAAATGAATTTATACAAGTTTTGTACAACAGTGGTAGGAGACTCGACAGCTCGCGACGGCGGCAAGCCTGGCGGTAAGAAGTCGTGTGACCTCTCGCATATATTAGGCACAAGCGATACCGTGCCCACTGACACCCAGCTAGACCATATCACGTGAGTATACATGTTTTAACTTTACTACTATCTATACACCGTGAAATTTTAATGGCTTTTTCCCGCAGCGAAATAGTTTTGTCTTGGTAATACAATCGTTGTATAAACAAATTAAATATTAGAAACAAAAAATACAGA
This sequence comes from Cosmorhoe ocellata, assembly GCA_963675405.1. Classification (NCBI taxonomy): domain Eukaryota; kingdom Metazoa; phylum Arthropoda; class Insecta; order Lepidoptera; family Geometridae; genus Cosmorhoe; species Cosmorhoe ocellata. Next base: position 8,334,985 of record OY776246.1, on the reverse strand, counting down.
TATACCATTGTGAAAATTTAATTCGAAAGCGACCACGAACCAATAGTAATTCGTCCCGACACCTACGCGAAGGCTCCAGGCGCGGCGCGTGCGTTTCGAATAGTACCTACAAGTTACGTCTAATGTTACTACCGTTCCTCACGTTTTCGAGTTGATGAATATTTTTTAAATTATTTTAAAACAAAAACATCTTTATTTATTTACTTTTACTCTATGTTGCGAAAGTACTCCTTATGGCAAGTTGTTCTGCCGCGGGAAAACAACCATTAAAATTTCACGGTGTATAACGTCTTTCAATTTAAGCAATTTCAAGGCGGTTGACGCTAACGTTTTTTTATATAGATGGTTCTAGAAAAGTTTCACTGGCACTGAAAACGAGAAGTATTTTTTAGAAGTTTATATACTTACCATAATAGTTTAATCTACACGTGATGTTGTTTTGTCCATTACTAGGATAGATCAATAGATTCTACAATTTACTCATGTAGTAAGAAAAAAAAATTACATGCAAGAAGTAGTAACATCTTCAAAAGTTATTTTATTTTCTGCATTTGCATGAAATAAATACCGAATTTTAACATTTAAATAAGATAAAGTAAGGTTATATGTAAAATTGATTGGCAATTGTGTTTTTTCATTCTTAGGATCGTAGAATCTGAGAGTGGGGGCCATAGAACTCCTAGGTTTGTTTATTTTGATATTGAGTTACCTTGTTTGCACATCTTCCATCCCTCTCATACTGTATGTTCTATCGCGGTCGTACTTCCATTATGTAATAATCTTCACAAAAACTACAGAAAGCTGAGAGAGCCCATATTAAATTGCTGTTGTTTTTGTATCTACACATTTTACCACTCATTAAATGCCGTGACTTCGTTCGCATGAAGAATGCATCTTGTATCTCCCTCGCTACACCCAGACAGGCTAACATCGGAACATGTAGGACTATTTAAGCAGTATGTTGACTGTCAGTCAGTAACTTATTATTCGTAACGAAATGTTGGTACCAAATTATAATGGAAGTACTGATTTGCTATTCATAATTTCACAACGCCTTCGGTTTACATAGTCTAGTCGTCAATGGGGAGTTCATCCCGTCTAGACAAATCGATAACTAAAAAGGAAACGAAAGCGTTAATGTATGATACGAACAACCATAAAGGGATCCTGGTGGACGAACTGGACAAAAGTACCACCAATTTCCGTGAATAACAATATGCCGTCTAGTACAGGCTTTGATAGTTTACCAAACTTTATATCATTTTGTTTCCTAACATACATACATGTATTTACCTACACTTCCGTACTGCTGATTTTAGTTCTTCAAAGTTTCCGCCAGGAGCGCGGCAGTTACATGTATGGAAAAAAACGAAACGAATAGTTTTCGTAAACTTTAAAAACCTGTACTAGACGTACTGTACTGTGCGTTTTCGCATCACTTTTAGTTTTCCATATCCATTTGTCTGGTGTGGCTGATCTCACACGTCACATGCTTCGCTTCTCCTCATAACGGTCCCTCTTTGCATAGAAAACTTCTGTCCATAAATGTTGTATATTCACTGTCTGTAATATCTTCGCAACATACAATACTATCCACATAATGCCGAAGGGCATTCGCTCACTCAATCGCTCCTGCCTCCTCGCATGAGCACCAAAGCTACTGTGACTTTAGTGTCATTTTTGCTCGACCAAATCACAAATTAATGTTACTTTTCTTCCGTATAAAAAATGCTCATGCTAGGGGAACTGGTAGTGTTTATCGCCCCCATCGAACAAACACGTTACAATACAATTGAACTATATTGGTGGTCGGTAAGGTTCGTACGTTTCACGTTGCTTATCGGGTAACCTTTATTTCATCGACGTAAGACACAAAATGCAACGATATACGTGAAATTATGTAACAATGCATCGGTGGAAAACTACGTCATAGCGATATGTGTACACGTCACGGTCGATATCGCTAAAGTGGCAGAAAGTAATGGAAGTCTCCCACTAGTGGGTAACTAGGCTTGTGGATAATGATGAAGATACACACCGTGTTTGCTCGATGTATGGTAACTCACGATACCCTTTACAAAAACACTACCCCACGCACATTACGGACACATTACTCCATCTATGTGGGTTGTAAAATAACAAATCACTAAACCAAAGGCGGCACAAATGTGATTAACTATAATAAACTGGTCCATAATCAAATTCAATCTTTACTCCACCATCTCACGGTCTATTTTCCATGTCACAATCACGTGTATTCACATTTTACTTTGGTGGGAAACTGTACATAAGTGTAAATAATACTTTTGCTACCCCTGTGTATCATTGTTATTTGATGTTCAATGTTCTAGGGTAAGTCATTTTACGCAATATCTTCCTGTTATACATTGAATTAAACCTACGACAATAATTATACAAATATTAAAAAAAAAAACAATTTACTAAACTTCTGCATATTTTGCGCGCATGTAGCATCTCTATATAGATAACAATATCTTGATGCTTGTTAAACATACATATAAGATCAAGTATGTTTTAATGCGTACTTCATTTAATGTCTTCAGAAATGTATTCTGTAACATTACGATATTGCAAAAACATTCCTCCATAAACAATTTATATAGAGATGCTACAACACACCGCTGAACGGAAAACTTTGGCGTATTTCAGGGGAAGCGGCGGAGTGGGCTCAACATTGCTCGATTCCTCACAATCTTTATCATCACTAGCCCGACGGGTTCTCGCAGAAATCTGTTCAGAAGAGTGGGTTCTGCAGAAATGTCTACAGAACCCTGACGAGCTTTACCAAAATGACATGTTACTGGATTCTATGCTCACACCGCGACAAGCCCAAAGGTAAATAGAACTCTATTTGCATCTATACAAGGTGTGATGTTGCTTATAACATTTAATATCACACGGTCCTAAGGTATGTTAGCAACAATGTTTGTGATTTGTTTTTTGTTGTTGTATAGACTGCTGCATATGATCTGCTATCCGGACTCTGCAAGTCATACTCATCCTGATTTAGACCAGAAAACTATGATCACGCGGCTGTTAGAGGTAAATCCTACGTTGTATTACATTCCAATCCAGCGCAATGTAATTAATTTGGAATTATGTGAACTGGCACTGGAATGCACTGATTCCAGTGAAATATCCTTACCCGGATTAGTGCTAGAATGGAATGCTGTGGAAATTATGTAAACCAATGATACTAAAGTTGCTAAAAGAAGTAGGAGGCATTCGTTGCGCTAACATCAAAAAAGTAACAGCATTTCTAAACGAGTACCTATTCTACTTTCAGAATCTTGAGCAGTGGTCGTTACGGATGTCATGGTTGGACCTGCAACTGATGTTTAAGCAGTTCCCAAGTGGCTCTTCGGAGTTGAGCGCGTGGCTGGACACGGTGGCGCGAGCCGTCATCAATGTGTTCCAACAACCAGCGCCGCCTCCTCCGGACAAAGATAGGTAGCCAACTCATTTTCTTCATGACTAGCTCCGCGACTTCGCCCGCAAAAGTCCATTAATTATTACACCTTGGGTTACATTATTGAAGTTTTAGCAGGGATCCCTAGCTTTTTCTAGTAATAAATATAGCCTATGTTACTCAGGGATAATGTAACATTCTAATGGTAAAAGAATTTTTGAAATCGGACCATTAGTTTTTGGGTTTATTCATTATAAACAAATATACAACAATTTCTAGCCCATGTGCTAAACCAGATTAAAATCTATCTCTGTGCCAAATTTCATCCGGGTCCGTTCATCCGTTTCAGCGTGAAAGAGTAACAAACATACATCCATATATTCTTACAAACTTACGCGTTTTTAGTATTAGCAGGACCGCGCGCGGCTCCGCTAGCGTGGTACCTACCCGTATAAAAAGTAGCCTGTTTATTATTCCAGGTCATAAACTATGCGTGTTCCAAGTTTCATCCAGATCCTTTCAGCATCCATTAATCTATCGATCGATCCAAGCTTTTGCATTTATAATGTTAGTAGGATATTTGGCACATGATACTACCAAATGTGTCCAACAAGTAGTATTCAAACATTTCGCTTCAGGTAGTTAAAATGACGATGACGGAAATATTATGATGTTCGGGTGTTCGTTTTTTTTTTATTTAATCAGGTACAAGTCTAAATTTTTATTCTGTGTTACTTTTTTTTGGCAATAAACAATTTTCTATTATTTTCTATTCTAAATATCTTTGTTCTAAATATCGGTTGAATGATTGTTCCAGAATGGGCACTGATCGCGGTGTGGTGAGCACTAGCAAGTGGTCGCAGTCAGTGTGGCTGGTCGCGCCGCTCGTAGCTAAGCTGCCAGCCGCCGTGCAAGGGCGTGTGCTGAAACAGGCTGGACAGGTAAAAATATCTGCAAAACACCATAGTACTTGAATTCACATGGTACATGGTATTTGGACTATTACATACTAGCTGTCCCGCCCGCGACTTCGTTCACATAAAGTATCTAAACTGACTTTCAAACAAATCACACTAATAAAAAAAATCCATAGGTACATAACTTTAACACTAACACATTACCCTTTTTACTATTTTGAAATATCCAGAAATAAGTTTCCATTAATTTGGATTTAAAGTATCCAAACCAATATTCAGACCAATCGCACCACCCTTTAAAAAGTACCCATAGAAATATTGACCCCCCCATTTGACCCCCTTTAGAAAGTTATATTGAAAAATCCTGAAACACATGTCCATTCATTTTGCATTTACAGAACACAAACAAAGTTTCAGACCAATCGCACCACCCGTTAAAAATATCCAATACAAACATTGACCCCTTTTTAAGAGTTATATTGAAAAATCTTAAAACAGGAAACAAAGTTTCAGGCCAATCGCACCACCCGTTAAAAAAATCTCATAAAAACATTGACCCCCCCATTTGACTCCCTTTTTCAGAGTTATATTGAAAAATCATGAAACACGAAATAAAGTGTCAGGCCAATCGCACCACCCGTTAAAAAGTTCCCATACAAACACTGACCCCCCATTTGACCCCTTTTTTAGGGTTATATTGATAAATCCTGAAATACGTGTCCATTCATTTTGCATTTACAATGCACAAACAAAGTTTCATGAAAATCGCTCCACGCGTTAAAAAGTTTCATACTAACGTTTTCACCCTTTTTCACCCCCTTAGAGGTGGAATTTCCAAAAATCCCGCCTTAGTGGGTGGTTTTGTTATAAAAGGAAACCACCTTCCAAATTTCAGCTTTCTAGCTTCAGCGGTTTCGGCTGGGCGATGATAAATCAGTCAGTCAGTCAGTCAGTCAGTCAGTCAGTCAGTCAGTCAGTCAGGTTAAGCTCTTATATAGATATAGATTACTAGCTTTCACCCGCAGCTTCGCCCGCGTGAAAAACAAAAACAAATCTATCCCGCGGGAGTCTTACATTTTTTAGGGATAAAATGTAGCCTATGTGTTATTCCAGACCATAATCTATATCTGTGCCAAATTTCATTCCGATCCGTTCAGCCGTTTTAGCGTGAAAGAGTAACAAACATCCAGACATCCACACAAACTTTCGCGTTTATAATATTATAGTGTTCTATTATGTTCTGTATTTGTAACACAAAATAATCTTCTTTGATTTGATTTGATTTGATTTTGGACTGTAATCCCCAGGCTTAGTAGATATTTCCTTAGATATCTTTAATTACTTAGATCTTTGAGTATTTAGAAAGGAACTACTCACGTTAATTCACATATTTTACATTTGCGTCAAGAACTCGGAATAATAATCACCAAAATTTCACAATAAACTCAAAATAACTTCTTCTTCTTCCTGCCCGTTGCCCACGCTAAGTGGGGTAAAATAAAAAAAATAAAAAAAACTTTAAACACAAAATAACACGAGATAAAAATATAAAAACTAGTGCGACAAAGTTGACAGTCGAATGCATCAGAAAAAATCCTTTGTCCCTATCAGATACTTGAGAGCGGGTGGGGCGCGGGTTGCAGCGGGAGTTGCAACAGCGGCGGCGGCGGCGGCGGGGGCTCGCACCGCGACTGCAAGAGTCACCAGAGCCCTAGCTATAAGGGGTAACTATTAGCACTCTTTCCAGAACCTTGCTTGAATCCATTCATCTTCCTGCCCTTATCCCACGTTATGTGGGGTAGGCACAACATGTGATCTTCCATTTCCCTCTGTCATTCGTCATCTCAGTACTCACTCCTTTCTTACCCATGTCATCTTTCACTCAGTCCATCCATCTTTTCTTTGGCCTACCTCTACCCCTGTATCCATCCACATTCATACCTAACACTCTCCTTGTCACATGACATTAATCTCTTCTCATAACATGCCCATACCATTCATCTTATTTGCTTTTTATTCGACTTATAGCTTTTCTTGTTATGTTATTTGGCATGCCTTAAACCCTGTATCCCTAGGATGAGTCTTTGATAGTTTACGAGAACTTTTTTCGAATAGTATCCTTTCATACATTTACCTCCATCGGAAATGTTAAGGAACTAATAAGGTCGATATCGTGAAAATTTGGTTCATTGTTGGGACTGCCGATTAGATATTTTCGATATTATTGACCTTATTAGTGCCTTGACATTTCCGACGGAGGTAAATGTATGAAAAAATACTATTCGAAAAAAGTTTTCGTCAACTATTAAAAACTCATACTAGGGATACTGTTTGCTGTTTGTGTTGTTTTAAATTTGCCTTACTTTATTATTTTTTATCATTAAAAAAACTTTCATTTGCCAACGGTTGATTATATACGCTGTCGAAGGCAATTCACAGCAACCTAACTTTACGGCCGCAAAAGCTACAGCGAATACAAAACAAGCTTAACAAATAAACTCTCAAACAACCGTCGCTGACGCTTGGTGCGTGGGGATAAAGGGGGGTAAAGGTCGGGTAAAGGGTCAGAATCACCACTGCGTTTACTAATAGATGATTAAATGAAATAACCAAGGTCTTCCGGCGCCGGTAGCGGCGGCAAGCGCGGCGTGAGCGGCGGCGGCTGCGGCGGCGGCTGCAACTGCGGCGGCGGCAGCGCCGTGCGGCTTGCCAACGAGCCGCTGCTCTCGCTAGTCCTCACCTGTCTACGGCATCAGGACGACCAAAAGGTATCACCTAAAATCCTACTTTAATATTATAAACGCGAAAGTTTGTAAGAATGTATGGGTGTATGTTTGTTACTCTCTCACGCTGAAACGGCTGAACGGATCTGGATGTTTGACACAGAGATAGATAATAGTCACTTTTCATCCCGGAAAAATGTACGGGAAAGATTTGTTTTTGTTTTTCAAGGTAATTTTTTAATTTTAAAAAAAGCCACTTGCATTGCGCTCATATTTTTTAAAATGGAAAAACTCTTAAACGGTGAAGGAAAACATCGTAAGGAAATCGACATACCCTAGAACCAAAAATTCTAAAGTTAGTATTCTTATAACCGGCGATGGGCTTGCAACCTGTCAAGCGAAAAGTTGGGCCAAAAAGATGCAGAAGCTAATAAAAGGCGGTCGTGGATACTCCCCCTAACTCTCGTACCTTCCACAGGAAAGCCTACTCAGCTCAATCCACGCGCAGCTGCAGCACTACCTGACGCACGCGCGCGACCACGAGCGGTCGGCGTGCAACGACACGTGGCAGGACGAGGTGGCGCCCGAGGCGTTACAGCTGCGCTTCTCCCTCGCCGGGGGGATGTTCGACGCGATCCGCAGATCGTACCAGCTCACCTCCGACTGGGCTGTGCTGCTGACGCAACTGGTCGCGCATCAAGTTGTCGATGCGTATAATAACAAGTAAGTATATAGCCCGGTCAATATAGACAATTCAAATAACAATAATTCCCATAGAGCCAAAACTTTTTCCACTACTTTTATGCCGGACTAATACTAGAAAGGTGATCAAACTAGCATGTCTGACCGGGGCCTCACCATGAATTCATAATACATTACCGTATTAGTATTACATTGTTATTTGGTATCATGACCTATGCAAATTGAATTTGCAGTGTTACTTCATGATGTTTCTAGAACGAAATCGTTCTGGAAGACTTCGTGGTAAGGCCTCTGGACCACAAGCTCTTATAAATCATCAATTCATCATGTTTCAGAAACGTCGCGTTTCAATCCGAAGTAACACTACTTCAATATAATTTTTATAGGTCATGGTACGAAATATCAAAGTTATATATATTTTATTATTATTTATTATCCATTATCGTATATTATTATATTATTTACTAGCCATTATAAGCCATTATAGCCATTATTAGCCATGAGTTGTCTGTCACATTTAGATTGGCTGACGTTACTACAGTAGTAATAGTACGTTACTATGACATTTGTCAAAATTGTTACTCATGGAACCAAATTCTAAGCAAATTAATGAGCGCAAACTACAGTCGCTGTAGTACGCTGTGACGTAGTATAGTACCCAACTATCCGCTAGAGGCGCTGTGGGCAAGTTATCATATATTTTGTTAACTAGTCGCTAGCGAGTGTAGATTGTGAAAACTCAGTAGACCTACAGGTGTGATTTTATGTATGTATGGCCTAACGAACAGTGTCTTACAATAAATGAATATAGTTTGTCTCGCAGCAATCTGTTCAGTACACTGATCGACATGCTCGCGACGCTCATCCACTCGACGCTGGCCGACGGAGGGGACGATAACAACAGGAAACACTTCCAAGCCCTCATGAAGAAACTGAAAAAGGAGATCGGTGACCGGCAGGGGCAATCTGTCACTTGTGTCAGGCAACTGCTGCCGCTGTCAAAAAACACTATTATTGAGGTTGGTTACATTTTGTAGATAGAAAACTCTTTGTTGTTCAGAGGAAAACATGATCACGACTCTAAATCTCTATTATTGTTCACCACACAGGAGGAGTCCCGCCAAGGAGAAAATGGCGGTTAGGTTAGGTTAGATTAAGTTAGATTATAGAAAACGGAAGAAATTAATTTACGCAAGACTAGGCAGTAAGGTCTATGACTATAAGCCTGCTCAAATGAGCGAATAATTTAACAACAATCACCACACAGGAACACGATACTAAACCGAATAATTTAAATAGATAATTGGCTTTAATCCATACTTGGAGCATTACCAAAAGCTCTTTACAATAATAAAAAAGAAAAAAAAACAATATCACGACTGTAATCCCCAGTCTCGGTATATATCTCCTCAGATCTTTAGTTACTTACAACTTTGAGGATACCCAAAGAGGGTAGTCTGAGGCACGTCCAAAAATAATATTTGACGCATGCCCACATTTTGCACAGAAGTTAGTATTCCATACACTATTATATTATATTGAAATATAAAAAAATATAACTTTGTTTGAAATAGTGTTACTTCAAGCTTCTAATGTGTTGTGTCTGAAACGTAATGGTTTGTAAGAGCTTGAGGTAAAGCACTTATTACACTACCCTGAATTCAGGGACCCTTACCCTAAATAAGAGTGGTGTAATAAGAGTCAGGGCGTAAGGCGTAGAGGCTAGGCGTTAGGCTCCCTTACTACCGGGCCCTGAATAATGTGTAGTGTAATACCCGTTTAAGATCTCTGGTGATTTAAAGCGGTATTGTTAGCACTATTCAGTGGTTTCTACATCTTTGTTTGCCTCACAGGTGATCGCGTGTGAGCCATTGGGGTGTCTGGTGGATCAGAAAGGGAACAAGATATCTGGATTTGACATTGACAAGAAACAGGTAACACAAAACTCATTCGCAAAATAGAGTTGAAACTTACAAATGTAACGATATTATGACATGCGCTTCCGGGGGGAAGCTTCGGATGCATTATTTTTACAAGTTTGCAAGTACAACTCTAGAACGGCTGGACCGATTTTAATGGTTTTTGATTGTTTCTGTTGTCTGATATTCACGCGGACGAAGTCGCGGGCAACAGCTAGTATTATATTATAATTCTTAGAACTTTTTTAGGTATAAACATTAATCCAGTTTAAAAAAAAAACATATGACCTGTAAAACTTAAGACCTGTTTTTTTCGCCCACTTGGAATTCGGTTATCGCGATTAAAAACTTGATAAATTATATAGTAAAACCTTCCTCAAGAACCAGCCTATCTATTGGTGAAACCAGCATGAAAATCGGTGCAGTAGTTTTTGAGTTTATAGTGAACAGACAGACAGTTAGTAGCGGTGACTTTGTTTTATAATATGTTGTAGTGCTTTGTATACTGGACTATTGTTTCAGGGTCTCAGACTGACCGATAAGCAGCGCGTATCGAGTTGGGAGCTGATGGAGGGCGGGCGGAACCCGGCGCCTCTATCCTGGGCGTGGTTCGCTGCCACCAAGCTCGAGAGGAAACCGCTTACATATGAAAATGCTCACAGGTAATATGTTTAAATATATACTCTCGGGACTTAATCGCGTATTGTGAAACATTCTATTTACGTCGACGTTTCGATGATATTACAATCACCGTGGTCACGAGTAGTCTACTCGCGATTAAGTCCCGAGAGAATATATTTAAACATGTTTCCAAGTCGCGATAGTTTAAAAAGTGTGCTCACAGGTAATGTTCTGCTTAACGGCTGCTTCTATTATCTATACGAGTACATTATATCTTATACCTTTAAACCAGCAATTCTTGTATATATGTATATATATATACCTAAACTGAATCTCGGAAACGGCTCCAACGATTTTCATGAAATTTAGTATGCAGGGGGTTTCAGGAGCGATAAATCGATCTAGCTAGGTTTCAATTTTAGAAAACGTCGTTTACAAAAAAAAAGGTACTAATACCTTTAAATGAGCAATTCTTCTATATATACAGTCGTGGTCAACTAATTAGGGACACTCTTTGGTTAAACCGAATTGTGAATTTATTTTTTATTTTCCAACGAGTCTAAACCATATTCCATATCTCTTACATGTAAGTATAATTAGTCATTTATGTGCCCGATTATACAAACAATAACAACTTCTTAAACATTAAACCTCTTTACAGTATAGCTGATAGATTATCGTAGTGCTATTTGTTCAAATAATGCTGGCTGGCCATTTAATTAGGGACACTGAGATATTGCGTTCTATTTTCAAAATTTGAATCTCAATACTTTTTTACTTCTTCTCTTATTGTTTCGTGGTAGTTTTGGCGGCAATCCCGATATTTATTTTAAGTTTTGAAAAATATTTTGAAGAAAAATGGGTAAAAATAGAAGTTGCGATCCAACACTACGAAAAATTATCATGAAGTTTGTTGTCGAGCATGGTTGGCCATACCGAAGGATAGCAGAACATTTAAATTGTTCAAAAACTATGGTATACAATGCAGTGCAACATGTCAGACGCAATAACACAGATTTAAATGTGCCCAGAACAAAAAGATCGAGAAAAACAACTCCGCAAGAAGATAGAATGATAGCCAGGTTAGCTAAGAAAGATCCGTTTCTAGGCTCTATTTTAATTAAATACGAAGTGTTTGGGACAGACGAAAGAGCTGGTGTCTCAGCTAGGACCGTTCGACGACGTCTGGTAGAAGCAGGGTTGTTCGGAAGAGTGGCTCGCAAAGTACCGTTGTTGAAGAAAGAACATAGAAATGCTCGTTTGGCGTTTGCACGTAAATATGGACATTGGACCTACGCCCAATGGCAACATGTATTATTCTCTGACGAGACCAAGGTTAATTTGATTTCTTCAGATGGAAGCGGAAATGAATCCAAGATTCACAAAAAAGCAGGTGAAACATGGCGGTGGAAACATTAAAATGTGGGGTTCATTTTCTGGACGTGGAGTGGGACCTGTGAGGAAAGTTCAGGGTAACTTAGACCAACATCAATACAAGGCAATATTGGAGGAAACGATGCTTCCCTATGCTGAGGAGCATCTCCCTATTATATGGACGTTTCAGCATGATAACGACCCAAAACATACCGCCCGTTCAGTCAAGTCGTTTCTTACCAGTCAGTCAGTATCGGTGCTAGATTGGCCAGCAAATAGCCCGGACCTTAACCCAATCGAGCACCTTTGGCACGAAATCAAGAAAAAAGTAGCCACTTATCGTACCACAACTTTAGATGAACTTAATGAAGCTTTTTGTGAGGCATGGGCAAACATTCCTGTCGAAACATGCCAGAAACTGATAATGTCTATGCCACATCGGTGTCAAGCGGTAATTACTAACAAAGGTTTTGCTACTGGGTACTGATTTTACACGTAATAAAATGGAGCTGTTAAAGATATTATAATACTGCAGATTATTAGTTTTGTTTAACTCTATTTTTCATTATAGTTTACTGTCCTTAATTAAATGTCCAGCTACAGAATTATACCTTAAAATTGAATACATGTTCAACCTTTGATATTAAATACTTTTTTCTATTTATTTATTCTTTTATTTACAGCCATTTAAAGCATAATAATCGGACCAAATTATGCAAATAATAGTTACTGAGAAATCAATAGGGTTTTATATTTGTATGTACATAACCGGTTATTGTTCTTCACTATCTTGCATGTCCCTAATTAGTTGACCACGACTGTATATATATATATATCATCTTCATCTTCCTGCCCTTATCCCACTAAGTGGAGTCGTCACTACAGGTTCTATTTCTCCACTCTCGCCTATCAAAATAGTTAATAAATTAATTAATGGTTTTCTAAGTTAATTTAAGTAGCGCACGCTTTGTTGTTTCAGATTATTGAAATTCCACACGCACAGTTTGGTGAAACCGCTCAGCTACTACCTGGAGCCGCTGCCACTTCCTCCCGAAGATCTTGAAACAGTAGACACCAAGCAGGTACAGTTATCTATCTACGATAATACAAAACTAAAAATTTAACCCGACATCTAAACCTTGCCCTAACATGTCATTTAAAGTCATGATTACCTTACCATAATACTTTCAATATCATTGAACTAACACGGTACCAAATTTCGAATCGATCGGACATAAGGAAGTTAGTCAGATCCCCTCATCAACTAGAAAAGAGCTGATGATATTCAGACGGTTGAACAGATTTTCATGAAACATGGCTAAGAACACTCGGGATAAAAATTTATCTATGATACAAAAAAATAAACGAAAATCGGTTCATCCGTTTGGGAGCTACGATGCCACAGACAGATACACTGACAGACACGTTAAACTTTTAACACCCCTCTTTTCGTCGGGGGTTAAGGCCCAGCATTTTGAAAATTGCTAGTATTGCAACCCTAATCATTCTATTACCGCTTAATAGATTACTTTGAAATTGAACTACACGATACTTAAGGATATAAGTGATAAATCAACCGGAGCTAAAACACGAATTAGTTAGAAAACCTTGGTTAAAAATCATGTCAAAAACACCTCTGAAAATTCAGAAACTCCCTAATTTATCCAGAACAGTAAGGTATTTTGAATTTCTATGTATTGCAACCCTAATCATTCTATTACCGCTTAATAGATTACATTGAAATTGAACTACACGATACTTAAGGATATAAGTGATAAATCAACCGGAGCTAAAACACGAATTAGTTAGAAAACCTTGGTTAAAAATCATGTCAAAAACACCTGTGAAAATTCAGAAATTCCCTAATTTATCCAGAACAGTAAGGTATTTTGAATTTCTATTTCACATGAATGTAAAAATTTTTTTTTTACATTCATGTGAAACAAAAAAACTTTTGAAATAAGCTATTTACTTGAACATATTTATGTTTTTTATAAATTGTCGCTTTCGTTATGTAATTCAGAGCAGCTATATTATCATGTCGTACTCTACGTACTTGTCATTTGGGTATTTCGCTTCGTGCTATGTCTGATTCCGCGGAGATCCGCGTTGCTATACGGACCTATGTCACTTTTTTTGTAACTTTTACGTAAGGAATAGTGTGACGAGTATTCTGGGCCTTAATGAAATTAACTCTGATTTTCTACTTTATAATGAGACGCAGCGCAACACTACGAGTTGTTTCCATCCTTAGTCGCGGCGCTAGTGTCGCCGCTGTCAACTGGCATAAATTTCCTTCCGATCATCTCTCTTGGTAACTCTCTTGACGACCTAGTGTTGCAGCGGGCGAGAGTCCGCCTGCGACGCAAGAGGTTGCGGGTTCGATTCCCGCCGCGGAACAAATTTGTGTACGATCTGCAAAAATTTGTTCCGTTGGTCTGGGTGTTTTCTATGTATAATAAAAAAATATCTATCTATGTATATAATCTATTAAATATATCAGTTATATAGTACCCATAACACAAGCTTTGAGTAGCTTACTTTGGGGCTGGATGATGCTGTGTGGACTGTCCAGCATTATTTATTTATTTATTTATTTTGGTCAATGGTTGCGATATCGTTTTGATCTTTTATTTAATACTAGCTTCCGGCCGCGGTTTTGCCCGTTAGTTACCTACATAAAATATGGCCTATGTTGATCCTGAAAGTTTACACATTAGTGAAAAATGATCCTTGTCATTTTATTAAGTATTTAGACTTTGACTTTTGATTTTGACTTTTTAGGAACCCGGTAGTTTGGACTCGAGCCCCACAGGCGCCGGCAAACGGGTTCGCCAAGCCGCGTGTAAAGGCATGAAGAAACCGAAACCGACCACACCGGTAAGAAGCTCAAAATGCCCAAAATATACCCGTGACTATTTCTTTTGAACCAGTCTTGTGAAAAGACGCCTCGATGTTTTTTTTTCTAGACTATAAAACAAAAAAAAACAATCTTCACTGTAATCCCCCGGGCCCGGTTCTAGGTATCTTCTCAGATCTCTAGTTACTTAGATCTTTGAGGATATTTAAAGAGGGTAGTCAGAGGTACGTCCAAAATAGGCACGCTCTATCTCTGTACCAAATATCATTTAAATCGGTTCAGTAGTTTAGGCGTGATTGCGTAACACACAGAGTTACTTTCGCATTTATAATATTAAAGTAAGGATAAAATAAAGAAACAATTTATTATTATTATTATGATAAACTTATGACTGTGTGCGGTTCATTTATATAGGTACTAGCTTTCGCTCACGGCTTCGCCCGCGTGGTACCATGAAAAACATAAACAAATCTATCCCACGGAAACCGTACATTTTTCCGGGATAAAAAGTAACCTATGTGCTATTCCAGACTATAATCTATCTTTGTGCCAAACTTCTTCCAGATCCGTTGAGCCGTTTCAGCGTGAAAGAGTAACAAACTTACATCCATACATCCAGGCATCCATACATCCACAGATTCTTACAAACTTTCGCGTTTATAATATTAGTAGGATAAACTTATGTGTGCTGTCAATTTATATAGGTATACACTTGTAGTGCCTAAAATATCAAGAAATTCAAGAACTGTAGATAACCAATTATTAGCATTCACAATTATGTAATGAGGGGCTCTTCTTGATGAACTCGTTCTTTAAGAAGAAGCCCCACAGGAAGTGGACGTGGCGAAGCCCCGATAATGTGACAAAAAACGAGATCGACTTCATTACGACGGATAAAAGGCACATATTCAGAGATGTCTCCGTGATCAACAGATTTAATACCGGATCTGATCACAGACTTGTCCGAGGCTCTCTGAATATCAATCTTAAGCTTGAAAGAAACCGTCTGATGAAGTCCACGCTCCGACCCAATCTGCTCCAGATCATGGCGGGCACCGAAAAGTTTCAGAAGCTTCTTGATGATAGATTCGTTGCTGCGGAACCCACCGAGGACGTTGATGAGGCCCTACGAAACGTGGTTGGAGCACTAAGGGACGAGGGCATCAAATTCTGCCAAATGCAGCCTAAAGGCAAGAAGTCCAAACTTTCGGATGAGACTCTTCGGCTAATGACAAAAAGACTGGAAACCACTCAGGCCACTTCGTCAGAGAGGCCAGACCTGAACAAGCGAATTGCGAAGATGGTACGGCGCGACCTTCGGAGCTCCAACACACGTCTCATTGAAGAGGCAATAGAGCGATACCGAGGGTCCAAAGTAATCACTCAGCAGCTTCGCAGGAGCCATCTGACGAAGTTAACAACACGCGATGGCCGAACCGTATTGTCAAAGCCGGAGATATTGTCAGAGATCGAGGACTTCTATGGCCGGCTATAAGCGGCACATGCTCCTTGCCCCCAGCGTAACAGCCACGATTCCAGAGCCACCCTCACCCGCCACTACACCGACGACCTGCCGGAAATCAGCAAAGACAAGATCGTGTTGGCCCTGAGACAGCTTAAAAATGGAAAAGCCCCCGGTGAAGACGGAGTGACCTCAGAGCTTCTGAAGGCAGGAGGAGCTCCTGTTGTGCAGGAGCTGCAGAACCTCTTTAACTCCGTCCTTCTCTGTGGGAGAACTCCAAAGGCGTGGAACGAGAGCTTGGTGGTTTTGTTTTTTAAGAAGGGAGATAAGACTCTTCTTAAAAATTACAGACCCATCTCGCTCTTGAGCCACGTTTATAAGCTATTCTCTCGGGTTCTCACGAATCGTCTCGCCAGAAGACTCGACGAATACCAGCCACCGGAGCAGGCCGGGTTTCGCGGAGGATATGGCACCATAGACCACATTCACACAGTGAGGCAGATTATACAGAAGTCAGAAGAGTATAATCAGCCCCTGTGTCTGGCTTTTGTGGACTATGAGAAGGCTTTTGACTCTGTCGAAACCTGGGCTGTTCTGGAATCCTTACAGCGATGCCAAGTAGACTATCGTTATATCGAAGTGTTGAGATGTCTGTACGAAGCCGCCACCATGAGTGTCCGAGTACAGGACCAGCAGTCTAAGCCCATCCAGCTGCGCAGAGGAGTGAGACAGGGAGATGTAATATCTCCGAAACTGTTCACAAGCGCGCTGGAGGATATGTTTAAGACTTTGGACTGGAAAGGCATGGGCATAAGCATAAATGGCGAGCACATCTCACACTTACGATTCGCAGATAACATAGTCTTACTGGCGGAGTCGCTGGAGGAGCTGCAACAGATGCTGGACGACCTAGCATCAGCCTCGCGGATGATGGGTCTCGGCATGAATTTGGATAAGACCAAAGTCATGGTTAATAACCGAATTGACCCGAGACCTGTCGCTGTTAATGGCAACCTTCTTGAAGTTGTTTCGCAGTACACATAGTACCTCGGACAGATTTTACAGTTAGGTAGAGACAACTTTGAGAAGGAGGCTAAGAGGAGGATTCAGCTAGGTTGGGCAGCTTTTGGAAAGTTACGTCGAGTCTTCTCGTCACCCATACCACAATGTCTGAAAACGAAAGTTTTCAACCAGTGCGTCCTACCTGTCATAACATACGGAGCCGAAACGTGGACACTCACGGTACGGCTAGTCCACCAGTTTAAAGTCGCTCAGCGAGCTATGGAACGAGCTATGCTCGGAGTTTCTCTGAAGGATAGAATCCGTAATGAGACTATCCGACACAGAACAAAGGTTGTCGACATAGCTCAGAGAATTAGCAAGCTGAAGTGGCAGTGGGCTGGCCATATCTGTCGAAGAACCGATAACCGTTGGGGTAAACGAGTTCTCGAGTGGAGACCGCGGCTCGGCAAACGTAGTGTAGGACGCCCTCCGGCTAGGTGGAGTGACGATCTGCGAAAGGCTGCTGGTGGAGGCTGGATGCGTCGAGCTGAAGACAGGGCGCAATGGCGCTCATTAGGGTAGGCCTATGTCCAGCAGTGGACTGCTATAGGCTGATGATGATGAACAATTATGTAACAATGGCTGTAAATTCCTGACGCCATGTTACACGACGACACGGGAAACGACGAATAGATTTTCTGGTCCTTATACGAAGCTATTTTCCTATTTTCAATTACTTTTTGTTGTTTTAAAATTGTTGAATAATGTTGTTTGCAGACGAACGGCGTGGGTCCCGGCGTGGGTCCGGGCATGGCGCAGCAGCAGCCCCAACAGCCCCAGTTCATGCAACAGCCCCAACAGTGGTACCCACCTCCGGGGCAGAACTACTACAATCCTCCCGGTAAACACCAACCCTTGAACTCTCTTATTGTACTGCTATTACAGTATTATTAGTTATGTGAGTTAGTTATTATGAGTATGAGTGTGGCTGGGTGCGCAAGAAGAGGAAGGCCGAAGAAGAAGTGGTTTGATTGTGTGAAAGATGATATGAATTCAAGAGAAGTAGATTCAAAGTTGACAACTGATAGGAGTGAGTTGAAGAAGAAAACATGTTGTACCGGCCCCACTTAGCGTGAGATAAGGGTAGGAGAATGATGACATTCATTGTTGTAACAGCTCTAGATAATTTATCACTTTCGACTCCGTTTTTCTGATGATAGACGAACTCTTCACTCTTTTATTTTACTGCTATTACAGAAGTGTCGTTTCATGAATTTCACGGTAACAGTATAAAAAAATATACATTTATTGTTGTAACAGCTTTAGGTAATTATCACTTCTTTTTTCTGATTATAGACGAACTTGAACTCTTTTATTGTACTGCTATTACAGAAGTGTCGTTTCATGAATTTCACGGTAACTCTATAAAAAATTATACATATATTTATTGTAACAGCTCTACATTAATATCACTTATGACTATGTTTTTCTGATGATAGACGAGGCACCAAATTAAAAACGTAGTGACCAATGTCCTTTCAGCCGTGGCGACTAGATTTCTGATATAAAGAAGAGTTTCGTTGATGTACTCAAGACATAAATTACCTTTTTTTGGTGTAAATCGTAATACTATACTGCAGAATACCTTGTCACGTAGTATGACAAAGTAAGAGATGAGAGGAAAGAAATAAGTTTAGATTTAAGATTTAGTTATAAGATTTATTAGAAAAAAGTTAAGGGGTCGTTAAGGTCGTGCCAAGGTCATGTTCCACACTGTTCAGTCCGGGAAATACCGCACTCTCCTTCAGCTAACTCGTCCACGATCCTCTGCCGTGTCCGCCGGTCTTCCCGTCAGCGTCCAGGAACGTGAGTAGGTAGGTAGGTTAGTGAGAAGTTAGGCCGCTTCTCTCGTCTTCTTCCCAATCCAGGCCCAGGGTAGAGAGTCCCTCAGTAAAGCACTTATTACACTACACTTTCTCCAAGGACCCTTACCCTGAATAAGTGTGGTGTAATAAGAGTTAGGGAGCAAGGGACCCTTACTAGGGTGTCAGGCAGTACCCGGCAAGCCTTGCTCCCTTGCAAGGGGCCACGCCCACCCTTGCTACAGGGCCCTGCCAACCGTGTAGTGTAATAGGGCTTTAACTCGGGGGTTGTTACGTTCCAACCCGGAGGGTGTTTTCCCAGTTCAGTAGTCCGGGGGGTGTTCCTGGAATCGCAACACTCAGGCATTACGATCACGCAACAAAAGGTGTGTCAAGAGAAAGCCTAGGGATAATACAGTACCCCCAACTACAAATTAGCCATCCCCAAGGCAAAAGGAAATAAAGGCGGCATTTAATATAGTTAAGTAAGTACATAGAAGGGAAGCTAAAATAAACAAGAGAAACATCTAGGTAAGTAGGCACAGTAAGAAGGTTTACGCTAGACAGCTGTTGAGAACAAAGGAAGAAATAACGGTAATAATGAGCAGATAAGTATAACAGTACATTGAACTAGCTAAGCATTAAGGAAGTAAACACAGCTTACCCAGTAATGGGAACGTAGAAAACACTGAGTTTAGATTGACTAGTAACTGACTATGGTCAGCGAACGTTAATTTTTGAATTCAAATTTGAGCGTCTGTATGGAGCGAGCGCAGCAGAAAGTGACGTAGTGTTAGGTTGAAAGCAAGTTGACCACTGAGCCGCGTTCGGCAGGCAAGTGCGTGCCTTCGGTAGAAACGAACAGAACCGGTCTCCGCTGTGAATTATGTAATAGTAATTCGGCTTGAGCGAGTTTGTTTGTTTGTAAAACTTAATTATGAGATTATTAAGTACCTAAATGAGAAGTTTTAGTAACGTACCGTTACAACCTTACTACCTCAAAGTGATCCTTGTGATTTTGTTGAATAAATTATTTTTCTATCTTTCTTTCTTACCTAACAGTACAAGTATTCTTAATAGACATTCTTTCTTTGATTTAGCAGGTGTAAGTCCGCGCGGCGTTGCCCCTCCGCCCTCCAACACGCAGTCCAAACAAGCGCTCAGCCAAATGCTACGGCAACGTGTACCTACCTTCGGCAACCAAATGACACAAATGCAGCAGGTACTAACACAACTATATTTATCTCTTTCTACCAAAACGTGTGAATCATCCCATATTGTATCTTATGCCAATGACAAACTTTGAGAAAATTATTTTAGTGTGTGTTGGTATTTTTACCAATAAAATATACCTATAGATGGCTCAACGAATCTAGGCATTTGTGAAATTAGCCGCAAGAGCTGCGCAGTATCGTTTTTCGGGAGCAATTGGAGGTATGAGGAGGGGCGGAAGGAACTGTACAATACATGCGCAAACTCGCACCTGTGGCTAACTTCACGAATGCCTAGATCCGTTGGATGAACTATACATTCCTATGATTTAAATAACTGCTACAGAACTTGGCAGTCATTCAGACCTCTTCTCTTTTATCGAAGTTACCGTTAATCCCGAACGGCGTTTGTACCGGCCTTGGCCCCTTTTTCACATGTTATTTTTATCTAATTAGGGTGGCGGATATCCCGGGGCACCGCATAGAGGACCATTCCCGCGGCAAGGCATGAGGCAAATGCAACCAAACCAAATGGGAACCATGCAACAGTAAGTTAGCATATCTCTTTGACTGCAGTATATTTGTTGATCTATACTACTGCATACTTTCATATGTTTCGTTAGATTATTCAGTCTATTCAACTCTTGGAAATATAATAGTTTTAAGATCAATAAGCGCCTATTAGCTTGTATTAATTTCATAGATCGTAATGTTGTGGCTAATGGCCGTATTTTGTAAACATCGGTAGTGTACCTCTAAAGCTATCTTCGATTCCATTAATCATTTCTAATTTCCAGACAAATGAACCCTATGGGCGGAATGGGTGGCATGGGGCCAATGAGCCAGATGGGCGGCGTGCAAATGGGCGGTCAGATGGGAGCAGGGCAAATGGGCGCGGGGCAGATGGCCGGGGGGCAGATGGCGGGCGGGCAGATGGCAGGAGGGCAGATGGGCAGCATGGGTGGGCAAATGTTCCAGAGTCAGTACGGAGGCATGCAGCAGCAAGGTTACGGCTACGGCCAGCAGATGATGCAGGGTAGTCAGCAACAGATGATCAATCAGGTAAATTTCTCTTTCACCATGTATATCTTATACCTTTAAACGAACACGTCTTGTATTATATAATCTGAGTCTCGGAAACGGCTCCAGCGATTTTCATGATATTTAGTATACAGGGGGTTTCGGGGGCGAAAAATCGATCTAGCTAGGTTATATTTTCCAAAAAACAAGATTTAACACAAAAAAAAACGAGCTAAGCTCGGTCAACCAGGTACTTTTTTACATGCCTACAAACAGTCGTCTGTAAGTTTTCGACTTTAGTACTGATAACTATAGCAATATACTAAGTAATGTTTGTCATAACCCATGATATTCCAGGGAATGGGCCAAGGAGTAAGCCAAATGGGACAGCAAGTGAACCCTATGAGCCAGGGCGGTATCAATCAGAACGTGGGCCAAATGACCCAAGGCGTTGGTCAATCCGGTCAGATGCCCCAGGGTATGGGTCAGATGAGCCAAGGTATAGGCCAGATGAGCCAGCCCATGGGGCAAATGGGACAGATGGGCCAGGGCGGTGGCATGGGCGGTATGAGCAGCCAGGGAGGCTCTATGGGGCCGCAGGGAGGTAACTCCATGGGCGGATTCCCGGGACAACAATCATTCCAACAGGTACCACAACCTTACATAGTATTTAACTTTACAATGAAACTGGCAAAAAATATAATAGTAGCTTTACACCAGTGAGCAGGGCTTGGAAACACGAAAAATTTTCAAACCGGTATCGCTCTAAATACCTATAATCTTTTCTTTTCGGTTACGTTCTACCGTAACCTCTATAAGAACGGTTAGTCAAGAATGATAAATTCAGAAGGGTTTCGCTCAATTAACCGGTTAGAACGAAATTATTTCGTTCATATTAGTTTCCAGCGCCGCGGTATTCGAAATGCGTTCGTTGCGTGTGCGCTCGCTTTAACCGGTTAATTAAAGTTCGTAGTTAAGGTTTTGAAAGAGGTTGCGCTCCGAACACTATTATTGAAATACCAGTTAATACCGTTTTTTATCTGGTAAATTGTTAACCGGTTCCAAGCCCTGCCAGTGAGCACTGTTCTGAAAACGAAATACCTTTTCAGAACATGATGACTGGACGAGCGAGCCAAGAGGCGTATTTACAGGCACAGCAGAGGCAAAACGCACGACCAGCATATTTGCAGGTAAAAATTATTTAGCCTATTTAATAATAACAATAAATAATAAAAATAAATAATGCTGGACAATCCACACAGCATCATCTAGCCCCAAAGTAAGCTACTCAAAGCTTGTGTTATGGGTACTAGATAACTGATATATTTAATACATTATATACATAGATAGATAATTTTTTTTATTATACATAGTAAACACCCAGACCAACGGAACAAATTTCTGCAGATCGTACACAAATTTGTTCCAAGGCGGGAATCGAACCCGCAACCTCTACCGTCGCAGGCGGACTCTCGCCTGCTGCGCCACTGAGGTCGTCTGCACGTAAAGTCACGGTTTACCACGTTTTCTTGAGTCCCTAGTAAGAGTAGTGTATTTCCATCTCAGGTAGTTGGACAGTTTACGGATAGATAGATAGATAGATAGTAAATAGATAGATAGATAGCATTTATTGTTCAAAAAGTGGTTAGAGTCTTATATCCTAAATTAGGTTTAACCAGACACTTAGAGTTATCTAATATAATTTACAGACACTCTTAAATACCTATGATAGTTACGCACACAGGCACAGCGGGGATGACTTTGAGAGCTAAGTTTTAATGTTTTGATAAGCGACGCTGACGCTTATCAAAAAATTAAGGTTAGGTTGGAATTGGCACATAGATTCACCTAGCATGTAAGACGTTTCAAAGTGATCCTTGTGATTTTATTGAATAAATATTTTTAAATTACAATGATTATTTCAGCAAGCACCAAACGTGACAATGGGAGCGATGGCGGGTCCCGCGCCGCCGTACCCGCAGGCCCCACGCGGCATGCAGCCGCAACAGAGCGCGCAATACCAACAACAAATGTCGCAACAGCGCATGCGCCAACAGATGCTGGCCATGCAGCAACAACAGCAACAGCAACAGCAACAAGGCCCTCTGGTACAACACTTGCAAAGGCAGCAATATCCGCCTTACTAGGGCCGGTGCCAACCCGATGATGCTCGGAATCATTTAATCGCTCATTAGATTTGCCTAGATTTTGTAAATTAAATATCTAACGAGCATTAAATATTCGGGCTATGAGTGAGGGACTTGTTAGTAGTGTATTTAGTGAAAATGAGTGTGTTGAAACAGTGCGCAGACCGCCTTATCGATGTAACACCGTAGTGAATATTTAACGGACATCTGCGAACGTTGCGTTATACACAGCAGATACAATGATAACTAATCAAGTCCTTGGTTATACAAGGCGGGACTGTATTTGCATGATATTTCGCTACTAATACTTTCAGGCACATAACTGTAATGCGATAGGATGCGGACCAAAGTGCTCGCAAGCGCGAAGAGTGGCGCGCGTCGCCGCTGATTGCAAGAACCCTGAGACATGGCTCTAGGCGAGCCGTGCTGGCTTTAGACAAGTGATCTCACACAAATCTTATAATGCTCAGAGGCACAAACTATCGCATCGTTAATATAGCGTATCTCATGCTTAAATGAGATGTAGTTTTTCTTACTAGGTTTACTATAGTTTGTCTAACGAAACCTCTCCCTTGCACAATTGTATGAAATTGATAAGGATGCAGCACTGACTTAAATTGTCAGGATTGGTCATTGGGCGTGACTTATTCAAGAAAATGTTAGGCTGCGTTTACATCGCTGATCTAAATCGCAAAAATTTAATATAATATTTTGTCCGTAAAACCGAACACTGTGAACACACTGACACAAGCACCAAACAACACGTCCGCACGACTCAAGACAGAATCGGATTCAATGTGTACCCGCCCTAAGTTCCTTATCTCTAACCAATGATGTTCAGCGCTTGATTTCCCTATAAGTTCGTTTTGTTGGACAAACTATAGATTCTTAAGCATGCATGCTTCTTGAAATAGTAAATCAAACCACTAGGCTAGACTTTTCTTAAGAGGGTTTCTTACTTTACACTCAGTCGGGCCATTACTTATCATCATTTTTTAATATAACAATTTCTCAAAAGCTTAAGATTATAAAGTAGCGTGACATGTTTGAGCTTAGTCATTTGGTTATGTGTTTCTGAGTGTTATGTATTTTACTGTTGTTTTAATTTATGTAATTACAATTGTAAGTGGTAAGTGATAGATGTAAGGCCAAAAAATGTGTATAATATAAATATATATATGACTATTTTTATAGAATCAAAGATCATAAAATTGTTAAGTGTTTTACAACCTATTGTAGTAATTAAATCACATAAAATTGTTACTATTAGTCATGATATACAAACATAACAATTTTTGAATAGTTCTAATGTAACAATAAAATATTTAATCATTGCTATCAAAAATACTGTAATTTTGCTTTCATTGTGAAGGTTATTTTAAAAATAGTTGAACCTATATTGAAATCAATTCTATTTTGTTTAGTACCTATGTAATTATATGTAGCCCTACTATTAGAAAGTGATACTGATTAGGTATGTTTTACCTATTTCATTAGGTTATTATTTTATAAAGAAGCTCTATATCACAGTAATTTAGAATTTTATGTAAGTACCTAATTATGTCTGTACTTATTTTTAGTTAAATTTTTATTGTAAATAGTTTGACTGGCAATTTTGTTACAAATCCTTAAACTTATTAAATACAAGGACTGGTATTGAAAAATAAAAGCAGTTTTAATACATACATTTAGTATCCAATAATTTGGTTGTGAAATCACCATCTTCCTTTGAGTGTAACCAACAAGAGCAAGAAAATAAAATAAAAGGGAAACAAATCGAACTTTTTTTTTCCTGTCTGCCCACGAGGACAGAGATGGGAAAAACAAGATAAAGGCCGTGATTAGCCGGTTTACATGGATTTTGCGTTGCAGACTGATGGGCATTGGGCACCCATCAAGGGTGGAAGTATAAAATTCACCATTTAGTCATCTTTGTTTGGCAAATGGCGTGTTTGGTGTGTTAGAAAGAGAAGAATAATCACAGATTTGTGAGAACGTTCAATTTTACACACACATGCACGTACACTGTACATGAATTTGGAGTGAAAAGCTAGTGTGGGGTCATATCGATAGTTTGATGTCGATAATTTCAATGATTAGCGGGCTTGGTAGCTAGCTAGCGGGCTGCTGCATATTATCTAGACACGCGGGAGCGTGTCAGCCAAGTTCAAGCGAACGGGCGAAGCGCGCACCGTGTGTAATATTACACGAAGCATTTGGAGCCATTTTCACCCCCTCGTAACTCAAAAACTATTTCACATAAACAAGTCAAATTTGGCTCATCTATTGCCATTTGCGAGTAAAATATGTACTCCGAATTTCATAAACACACCTCAAACGGTTATTTAGATATCAACGTCCAAAAATGGTATTTTATGAGAAAAATTATCACTGACTGACCTATAGACGTTAATTAACCCAGTTCCAGATGACCTAGAACGTTCAAATTTGGCATCCAGGTAGGTAGTGGGGTGGATACAAAGGAAAAAATCTGAAACTTGTAAATTTTAATTATTTATTTATTTTATTTATTTATTTATTTATTATATTTTTATCGTACTTTTTCAATTAATTGATTCTCCTAGGAACCCTTACTAGCGCCTGAAATATAAGAATAACAATCTAAATAGATGACAGTCGGTCATTATGTGGATTTTAATAGGGTCTTGACGTGAATATAATAACGAGTGGAAGTAGTGTCTTGGATTGGTAAGTAGTAGGTACACTCTCGGTAAGTAGGTACTAGGTACCACTTACCTAGGTATACAATGTGCCAATAGTTTGAGCTTGATAACTATTCAGGCCTAGATTATAGTGTGGTTTGTTGGATAGGTAGTAGGTATACATATTAAGTAAGTACCTACCTACTTAGTATGTATACAATGTGCCAATAGTTTGAGCCGTCTATGCAGGTAGATATATAAGTGTAATAATATAAGAATAAGTACCTACGTACTTACTAATAAGTTCTGTACAAAAAGTAATGATATCCCATAAAAAAACATAAATGTGAAATGAGAGCCAAGTTCAATAAGTATGTTTTAGTCGTTGACTTCAGCGACAAAAGAAGTGAGATCTAAACGGGTGCCAAGTACAATGGTCAGTCCTGAAACTTATTTATAACAATATGAAATATTTTTAACAACTTTTAAAATATCATTTCATCTCATAATTTAGGATATTATATTGAAGCCTAAGGTCTGACTTGGCTAGTTTTCTTAAGAGTACGAATTATATTAGCTATACCTAATGCAAGTTCTTATTTTATTCTTCTAAAAATTTGGCTTGCTGGTAGAAACTAGCGATCGGACATAGTAGGTAAGTAGTTAATAATAGGTAGGTAATTCGTATAATGAGAACTAGCCAAGTTAGACCTTAGGCTTCAATATAATATCCTAAGTTAAGAGATGAAATGATATTTTAAAGTTGTTAAAAATATTAATATTGTTATAAATAAGTTTCAGGACTAACCATTGTACTTGGCACCCGTTTAGATCTCACTTCTTTTGTCGCTGAAGTCAACGACTAAAACATACTTATTGAACTTGGCTCTCATTTCACATTTATGTTTTTTATGGGACAATAATATTCAATTGGGCTGACTTTGAATAGCGTAAGAATGTTTTTGTCAAATTAAAATAGTTTACGGTGTATTTGCCTGACAACTACGTCGCTCTGGTTTTTATATGTTTTCTCGTGTTATTTTGAGTTTTATTGCGTAATTTTGGTGGTTATTTTGCCAATAAAGCCCGGGTTCTTGACGCGAGTGTAAAGTATGTGAATTAGAGTGAATAGTTCTCTTCAAATTCCATCGGAGGAAATCCAGAAAATTTTCAACAAAACAGCCATCTTTTGTTTAAAATTGACTTGACAACTTGACTATGACTCTGTGACGTTGACAATACTTTTAAATAAATACACTTGACACTGGCAAAATTGTTCTCTAAGAGACAGATGCCATAATTGAAGAAGAAGAAGAAGAACATAACAGCTGACCGTGATGTTTTGTTTTGATCACACAATAATTTGTTTTAAGAAAGGAATTATACATAATAAGAGAAGATGCTTACCTCAATAAGAATTAAAAAGCCCGTATCTTTGAAGCCACTTCTAAACTTTTACAAATGTGAATGCTCTCAACGAAATATACAAAATGTGGAAATGGATATACCGAAGATAACGGTGACTGATATTCGCAAAGTACTGAGACAGAAAGGATTTGCCGTTCAAGAAGGATTCACAGCCATCACTACAAAGTGCTCTATATGTTCTGGAGATCAGAAGCCATCAAATAGCAAAGTTTATGTGAACAAAACCACCGGTTCGCATGTTTTTTTTAACCTACAATAATTGTAAACAAACATGTTTTTAAATCAATAATTTTAAATTTTCTAGTCATTTAGTGCACAAAAAGAACAAAAAAAAGCATATAAATAAAGCAAATTATTTTCTATTAGATTCTATTATGTTATACTCATAGAATAGATACATAAGGCCGTAGTAAAATTATTTTATCTGATAAGTTTCAATTTCACAGGTTATTTTTCATGTCCAAAATGTAATGTACACGGAGACTGGAACATACTGGAAAGGCTAGTCAAAAAAGTAAAAGTGGAGGCATCGGTCAAAGAGTTTATAGAGACCTGCAATAAAAAAACTGAAAAGTTTGATAAAGATTGGCAAACACTTGAGAATGAAACTACATCAATTTCTAAATTAAACGAAACTGAAGTCGTAGATTTATTTAGGCTGTTTGAATTTCCAGTGAGTATAACCACATAATTCCACATCAACGATGTTAGAAAATAGTCCTTATGATTTTATATACCTAGGTAATAAAATTTTTAACATTGACTTAATTATAATTGTGCTATGAACACTAACAGTAAGTGACTTTTAATAAAACTACAACATGATATGACTTAAATGTGATTCTATCTTAAGTACAGCATACACTCTTTAATATTATTACTATTTTTCCAGTTCCACAATGATGTGCATCAAACATTATCAGAAGTAAGAGTATCGTTAGACCGCACAGTATTATATTTCCCACTTAAAAACTCCCTGGACAAAGTTGTTGGATACAGAAAACTCCAGGCAGGTAATGAGGATATTGCCGAAAACCATGGACTGCATTCAGCTGGTCTGTTCTATTGCAAGGTTCCAAAGTTAGGCCGAAGTGACCAGGCTGTGATTGTACCAAGTATACAAGATGTATTGAGTTTAGCTGCCGCTAAAGTACCTGGTATGTTAGTTTTAAAATCAATTAAGTTACATTACCTACTTCATACTTAAGAATATAACTTGTGGCGCCCTGTGGTTGCGCCCTGTTTCAAGCAAATCCATTCAGACATTTTTGCATGATTGACTAAATTAAGAACTGCAATGTGCATACAATATTATTTATTACTAGCTTCTAACCACGGCTTCACCCACATGGTACCTTGAAAAACAAAAACAAATCTATCCTGCAGGAACCGTATATTTTTTCGGGATAAAAAGTAGCCTATGTGCTATTCCAGACTAATCTATATCTGTGCCAAATTTTATCCAGATCCATTCAGCCGTTTCATCTTGAAAGAGAAACAAACATACATCCATACATCAACACATTCTTACAAACTTTCGCGTTTAAAATATTTATAGGATAGGATACATATTACTATACATTTCAATGGTTCCAGGCACATTAGTATGGCTAAGCAATTGCAGCCTACCCCCCATAGTTCTGCCAACACTCGAAGGATATCAAAAGCTATGTCTATGGGGGGATTGGGATAATATGCGGTCCGTGGCCGAGAAACTTGGGGAAGAGAGGTGTCGATTTGTGAGGTAAGAAAAAGCATATAAAAAAATTACCAAAAACTAGATAAGAACTGAATTTAAGGAAACATTATTTTCGCTGCAATTATCACATTTACGCAGATGATATTTAGGTTTACATCTCCTGCAAACCATCTGAAATTGACAGTGCAATAGCGAAACTCAATGAAGATTTATCTAATATAGCTCTATGGTCAAGCAGAAACAGTCTCTTGTTGAATCCCAATAAAACGAAATACCTAATTTTTGGAACTAAACACCAGATACAGCGTCTTAGTCCTACGCAGAGTGTGGTACTAATGGATGAGTCAGTGGAGCGTGTCTACGAGGCACGGAACCTTGGCCTTTTAGTAGATAGTCACCTCTACTATGAGAAGCATGTTGCTGACTCTGTTAGGAACTGCTTCTACAGACTGAAGATACTGTACAGATTAAGACCGTACCTCAGCACTGATTTACGGATCCAACTTGTTGAGTCCATTGTGCTGTCTAAGCTGAACTATGCAGACATAGTAATAGGACCCCGTTTGCTTAAAAGAGCGCAAAGATTAGTTCAGCGGGTTCAAAATGCCTGTGCCCGCTTCTGTTTTGATATCCCCCATAGAAGTCACGTCACCCCGTTTCTAAATGAACATTTCATCTTGAAAATGAAGCACCACCGCCGCAAACTGCATCTTGCATGTCTTATGTTTGGGGTTATAAAGTATAAGTCGCCATCTTATCTCTACGAGAAGTTGCCATGGTTATCTAGCTCCCGATCTTGTGGCTCTCGCCAGTGCTCAAAGCAGCTTATGACACAGCGGCACAGCTCTGCCTGTTTCAGAGGCAGCTTCCGCTATGCAGCTTCTAAGTGCTGGAATAATATCCCGCCGCCGATTAGAAACTTGCAAAATTTATACGGTTTTAGAAAAATGTTAAAAAAATTCTTGTTTATTCATCAAAGGGAGCAAGAAGGCCAAAGACATGACACGAGTGTTATATAATCGCATTTGGTAGTTTAAGGTGGTTAATAGTGTGTTAGTTAATAGTTAGAGTAATTTAATGTAATTCATAATTTGTGTGTGTGAATAGATTGTCCGTAATGCCAACAAAAAGAAAAGGGCTCTGACGGAAGACCAGCGTTGGCTGCTAGCTCGCTAGCAACCAACCCATGCTGAGGCAGACGCCATTTTGTTTCTTTAGACTTTTTATGTTGTTTTTATAAGTTTTTTTTGTTTTCGTATGTTAGTCTAATCGAACAAATAAAGTTATTTTATTATTATTCTTATTCTTATTAAAATGTTTCTTCAGACAATTAACTCCCACATTCGCTAGTATTTAACAGATAGAGAAGAGAGAATATGAGACAAATGTCAACAAAAATTTGTCGTTGCTGCAATGTTAGCCTAGCTAATGTCTACCACAGACCGATAGGACAGAGGCCTAGTGGCACTGTGCCGCTGGCAGTGCTACACACTGCGGGGTGCGGGGGGTGGATTGTGTGCCCGCCCGGGAAGTAGGGCGACGTGCGAGAGGAGCCCCTTGAAAAGCGTGTATTCCCGTTGTCCCCGAACTCTGTGTCCCCGTATCTCTGTGCCTAACAGGGACAGCGGTACTTTAATTAAATATTTAAAATAACTTCTTGCTGTCCCCGTTAATATAGTTGAATGAAAACTTAGATGACAAAAAATCTTGTGACGAATCAGCTCCAACTCTGCTAGGTGTCCCTAACAAAATTAACAAGGATCATACAAAAAAAAAAGCGCTAGGGCCCAGCGAGTTTCTTGTCAGCTCTTCTCGGACTGGGGATAGTTCTAGAATTACCTAGTATGTAAGACGATTCAAAATGATCCTGTGATTTCACTGAATAAAGTTATTTGAGTATTGAGTAGGTATAGCACCGAGGCCGGCCACCGCGGAGTTTTTAGCGAGTCGTCAAGTCCGACTACCGCACCCTTCATGTGGCGGGGACGGTCTGTTAGCAGATTTTCTCCGCGACAAAAAAAAAGCTGATGTCTACCTATCTGTAGGCCCACAGATGGACTGGTCACGGCAATGGAAGCTGCCAACGCCAACCTGTCACTGAAGACTTTGGTATCAGAAGCCAAGCCGGCCTTACACCGTTCCATTACGACATTTGCCGCGCTGAGAGACGATGTCTACTCTGAACTCACCAATATTGATAAGGTAAAGTTTTGTAACAGAATACCTACATATTATGTCTTACTTCAAATAGGGGCTAATCTGATGTAGACTATTCTTTTGGTGTAAAGCCGTATTTTTTTACATGTTATTATAAAGGATATATTGGACACTAACAGACTAATTAAGGCCTAATTAATTAATGTAAATAATCGCCATGTAATCATGGCATGGTGTCCCGACCCTAATGGGTAGGGACTCCTTCCTCTTTTTCTCATATTATATTACACGATCCCGTTTGAAAGGGTCCCTGAATAATATGAGTACTTATAGGCTCTATTGATGTGTGGAGTGACATTTTTTTCAACACACATTATTTTTTTTAAATGTGTTAATGCGGTTATGCTTGTTACTAAAATCGATGACATGGTTCCTAAGAACAGATCTTCGTATGTCATAAACTTTCAGACTTTCCCATACTGACCGATCTAAATGTTACACCCTGTATCTGTTTTCCACAGGTGCGTGGTGTAAAATGGCGTCGATTTCCCGCCCTCGCCAAACTGCTGGGCGGACACCGCCGCGGTGAGCTGACTGTGATAACGGGTCCCACGGGCTGCGGGAAGACTACCCTCTGTGCTGAGATGTCCCTCGATCTCGCGCAACAGGGGGTAAATCATACATTTAACGGGAGGTAGTGTTAGTCCGGTAACTAAGTTTGGTAGGTATCGAAAGCACAACACTTCGTTAAAAATATAATATAAAGTTTATTCAAAATGGAAAGGGAGACACGATTTTAAAACACACAGTTACAGGAAAATAGTTACAGTATACAAATAATCTTATAACGTAACGACACCGGATAGAGAAGGATCACTGACGGAGCTATAGAACGTACGCCGCTCGCCGGCCGACTGTCGTCATGCGCGTTGCCCACTCGCACGTGTTGGGGTACCGTGCGTGTAAAAAGTAAACCGCGTCACCTACCCCGAGTGCGAGTGTTCCGTTCTATAATAAACTAATAAAGCTCCGCGTTACATACATAATATTATGTTGGCTCAACGAATCTAGGCATTCGTGACGTTAGCCGTAAGATCTGCGCAGTATCGTTTTTCGGGAGCAATTGGAGGTATGAGGAGAGGGGGGGAAGGAACTGTACATGCGCAAACTCGCACCTGTGGCTAACTTCACGAATGCCTAGATCCGTTGGATGACCTATACATACATAAAATCACGCCTGTTTCCCGACGGGGTAGGCAGAGACCACGGATCTCCACTTGCTACGATCCTGACATACCTCTTTTGCTTCATTCACTCATTACATTCAAAAGGTTCAAGGGTAAATCACTTTAAACCAAAAATTCAAGTTTATCGCATTCATGTTCCCTTATGTAATTTATTAATTACATAAAGGAACATGATATCTAGAATTTAAAGTTTGTTGTCAAACATCCTACTAATATTATAAACGCGAAAATTTGTAAGAATGTAGGGATGTCTGGATGTATGTTTGTTACTCTTTCACGCTGAAACGGCTGAACGGATCTGGATGAAATTTGGCACACATATAGATTGTAGTCGGGAATAGCACATAGGCTCCTTTTTATCCCGGAAAAATGTACGGTTCCCGTGGGATAGATTGATTTTTGTTTTTCAAGGTGCCACGCGGGCGAAGCCGTGGGCGGATGCTAGTTAAACATAATTTTCAGTACAGCACTCTCGTCTAGTACGCAGTTTAAAAAGGTAACGCGTAAACGAATTTATTTGAAAACTGTTCAACCTTTTCATTCTGCTGTACATAGTTGAATTATAATGCGCTAATTGAATTTTATTGTTTTGTTGTCAGGTGAACACACTGTGGGGTAGTTTCGAGATCCGCAACTCGCGCCTGGCCCGCACCATGCTGCAACAGTTCGCCGGCGTGCCTCTCGAGCAAAACCTTCAGGACTTCCACACGTTCGCCGACGACTTCCAGAAACTTCCGATCTACTACTTAGCCTTCCACGGGCAGCAGTCGATCAAAATCGTTATGGATGTAAGTTTTTTACAATAATAATGTAGTACCTGGATGACCGAGCTTTGCTCGGTTTACTCGGTGAAAACACGGATAAAATGACGTTTTCGAAAGATGAAACCTAGCTGGATCGATTTATCGCCTCCTAAACCCCCTGCATACTAAATTTCATGAAAATCGTTTGAGCCATTTCCGAGATTCAGATTATATGTAGGTATATATACATAATATACAAGAATTGCTCGTTTAAAGATATTAGATTCCAGGTAATTTATACATATAATAATAATAATAAAAAAAAACGTAGGTACATAAACAAAGTAGGAAGCGATGCGATCTGCAGAAGTAAAATACTTTGTCGCAGATTGCAACGCCCATCTCCGGGAATGTGGTAATATTAGTTCCAACAGAAACAAGGCAAAATAAAAAGTAATAGTAGGAATTGATCCTTAGGCAGTGGAGCACGCACGCTACATCCACGACATATCGCACGTGGTTGTAGACAACGTACAGTTCATGCTGGGCGTGGGCGAGGAGCGGGACGACCGGTACCACCGGCAGGACGCCGTCATCGCGGCTTTCCGTACCTTCGCCACCTCCCGACACTGCCACGTCACACTCGTTATGCATCCCAGAAAGGTAACATGCCGACAATCCTTGACAAAACTCATGGAAATGGAAAATCCATGCCTCGTCTACTTTTTGTCCTCTACATCCTGTAGGAGCAATGGTCTTAATAAAGCCAGGTAATCTAGTCCAGCAAGATGTGAAAACTTTACGTGCGTAAAACAGGCTTGTATTTATGCAGTGTATATTTGACTACAATGACGAAAATAATAATGAAATGACTTGTTTATTGTCAAAGAAGTGCACAGGGAAAAAGTGCCTACTACTGAGCCTAATCTTTTAGTTTTTGCCAGTAGCTAGAAAAGCAAGCTTAATGAACTTTTTTTTTAATTTATTTTATTCAATATAACAACTACAACTCAACTTGTTTTACTATCCAGGAACGGGAATCAGAAGATCTTTCCACCAGTTCTATTTTTGGCAGCGCCAAAGCTTCTCAAGAGGCCGACAATGTTCTCATTATTCAGGTAAATAAGTTACAACCCGTACGAGTTAAGACACCTCTCTCTATTAGGTCTAGGAGCGAGTCTAGCGAGTCTAGGTCTAGCGAGGGATCTAGTCAAGTCGAGTTTTAGTTAAATAGCTTTTAGGATACCTACTCCGATACTATGTGCGCATTTCGTATATCTAGGTACTCTCTACTAAAATGAAGATTGCGTGTTCGGTGTTCCAGTTATTGTTGGTACTAGTTGCTAGTATCTAATCTATTGCAGTACATATGATAGTATCTAACAACTACTGACCCCAGGATATGAAAATGAGCACACAATGTTCATAAACACGTTTTATGGAAACAACTAGCTTCCGCCCACGGCTTTGGCCGCGTTTTACCTTGAAAAACAAAATAAATCTATCCCACGGGAACCATACATTTTTCCGTAATAAAAAGAGCCTATGTGCTATTCCAGACTATAATCTATATCTGTTTCAAATTCCATCCAGATGCGTTCAGCCGTTTCAGCGTGCAAGGGTAACAAACATACATCCAGACATCCATACATTCTTACAAACTTTCGCGTTTATAATATTAGTAGGATAAACTATAGTCAGTGCATTTGAATTGCAGGATAAACGTCTCACTGCAGTGCGAGGTAAAAAATACCTGCAAGTCGCGAAAAATCGCTACAGCGGTGACCTCGGCATCGTTCCGTTAGACTTCGATAAAGACGCACTCAGCTACCAATCCAAAAAGAAAGCCAAAAAGCAAGACGAACCTGACAAAACTCTGAACCAACTTGAAGAGTATACCATAGATGAAACTTATGTAGAGGACTTAGATAAAAAAGTTACAAAAAGAAATAATAAGTACCAAAGTAAAAAGCATGATTCCAAAAGTTATCTAAGTGATATCTTGAATTTGGATTCAAATAGATAAACAAATATCTTAATGTTTTTTTTAGTTTAAAAAACATACCTACATTTTATACAAAATATTTTTTTTATATGATTTATGCATTATGAAATTATTTTACTTTATTCTGGGCTTTTAATTGTTTGCTTATAATTAACTAGGTACCTACTAGAGTTTTTCAAAAGGGGAAATACCTAGGAAATAGTAACAGTACAATATAGAACTCAATCATTTACTACCGTTTCAGCATGTGATGGAATAACTAGAATAATTTAAAAACCGAGTTAATTAAAAAAACTTTAAAATTACCCTAATATAAGATAATTTTGCATGTCACTTACAAAAATATAAATTGCAGAGGCGAATTGCAATCAAATAAAATTTTGTATAAAAATAATTTGTATCACAAAATTATTGTGTATGAGTACACACATAACATAGCATGACATAGTTCTTCCATAAGTTTTTAGTACATATATTATTAACCTAATTTAAGTTATACATATTGTGCAATTGAGCTAGGTACTGCTAAAAAAGTAAATGTTGCAAACAACTTAGCGCCTTTGTATTATATTTGCCTAACTCAACCATCTAATTTATAGGTACTAAAAATAATCCATCAGTTATGGTAGTACCTACCTACTAGTGTACTACATACTACAATGCTATGGGATTCAATCAAGCTCTTTTTGGTTTACAAGAATTAAGACTAACCAAAGGAGCTAAACTCGGATTCAACTTGGTAGATATAATAATTTTCTAAACTTAATATATTTGATTATGCTTTTTTAAATCATAGGAATATCATTAGACCGAAATATTTCATAAAGTTAAACTATTCATCTTATCATATTATTTTATATAACTTAAAATATATTAACTTTAATTTACAATATAGCTAAACATAAAATGAATGATCAAATGCCATTTTGTACCAACCAGTCTAAATACAGATTCTATTTATTAAAATGAGTATGTAGAGCATCCACTAAGGAAGAAGGTTCACTTGTACGATTCTGTATCCTTTTGCATTTGGGGCAGGGTGTGCTGGAGTTGAGACACTTGGCGTGGAACACGCTGGAGCACTCGTCACAGCGATATGTGCTACTGGTCTCAAATGGGTAAAGTATTTTAGGGTCTCTGCACACTTCACAAATGAAACCCTTCTGACTGCAGAGCCAGCAATCTATCACATGTGCTTTTGCAAAGTTAACCACTTTTTCCAATTGCAGCATCAATGACCCATTAGGTATTTGAGCCAAGTCTGCAATAGTATACAAATGTACATGGTCGTACAAATATTCCCGAGGCCAGACACGCTTCTGCAACTCCTCAATAACAGGCTCACGGCATGTGAAAATATATGCTCTGAGAAAATTTAGTTGAACTCTCAGTTCCTGCAGGTGTACCATATCTGATACACCACAGTAAATTTTGGGATTTAATTTTTTCATATTAATCCATGGATGATGTTGAAATTCTAACAAAAATAGTGCAGACTTCTTTGAAACTGGATATCTTTTGAAGTCCCAATTATGGATGACCCTTGCAGGTATGATAAAGACATTGGGATCCATGCAGTTGGAACAATAGTATTCTCCAGTGTAAGCACACACTTTTGCTTTAGAGATGGTACTTCCCAATAAGTCCTGACATCCTTTACACTGATAGTTCTGATGATCCAGCCCCTGCTCCCTGGACAGTGTACCCAGTTGGTGTATCATTCTCTGAAGCTCTTGACCAGTGAATGATCCTGTAGTGGAGTTGGGAACAACTTCAAAGTCTAGTCCTTGTAATGTTGGGTCATCAGGTGTTGCAGTTTCTTCCTTGTCAATAATTTCTGCATCAGTATCTGTTAGTTTCAGCTCTTTATGAATATCTCTCATAATGTCTCGTAAGTTGGGAGTATTTGTGTAAGTTTCTCCATAATTTGTAGAGTTGTCGACCAATGAGGAAAGGCTTTTTATTTCAGGGGTTTTGATCATGCTGCTGCCATGAGAAGAGTTTGAATGTGTCGAGGCATTCATATCATCATTGTTGTCAGTTGACCACCCCTTGCCACTCAGAGAGTTGCCAGTGACCACAATATCATTATGGGCTATAAAATCATCAGAAGTCAAGGATGACGGTGAAAGTGACCCTATTTCTCTTTGTTCCTGACTTGTAGATGGTTTATCTATTTTTAATGAAACAGATTCTTCATTTTTAGTATTTTTTTCATCTTTTGCTTTTGTGAGTTTTTCTTTTGAATCATCTTTTTTCTCATCTTCAAAATCTATACTCGTATGTGTTTTGTCTCTTGAGTCTTTCGAAAGTATATAGTTCAAAGCTTCATCCTCATTCAACTCCAGCATCAGCCCCAAGCCTGTGATGTTGGATGCATGTGTTGGTGTTGATGTCAGTTTTTGGTTTACTTCATCATCAATCATTGTGCTTGCTACATCAAAAGCAGTGCTAATGGGAGCCATCCTTATCTTCGGCACCCAAATACCTGCAAGCATCAACACTTGTTCTGGCCAGTTGTTGAGTAAACTGGAGTTTATGGGAAGATTAAACTGTATGCAGGTTTCCAATCCTTCAATAAGTTTTTGCGTAACTTCTAGTATTTCAGAATCACAAACAAATGCTGCCCGACTGTAGAATGGTTTTATAGCTGATATGTTCTTTAGAAGAGTGGACATGTATGAAGACAGGAGACATTCGTTTAGTGCGATTCTAAGCCAAGCCCTGCATTGGCCTATTTCTGTATTGATTTGTGGTAGTGCAGATATTTGATCAATGTTCTGTCTGTGCGACAGCACCAGTATAAGGGGCCAAAAGTTGGGTTGTGGCTGATGATCTGAATCACCGGCGATCGCGTTCTTAGCTTTTCGTAAAAATGTATCTTTTAGTCCATGAAGAAATACAGCCTCCAATGCTATACACAAAGTGTTTGTGGAGTCCGTTGACCCAAGAACACTGTGGAAATTCTCTTCGAATTGATTGTTATACTGAATATCTTTTACGCTTTCAGATAAATTGTTTATCAAAGCTTCTTTGAGAATAGTATCACGACTGCGAATATTGAAGCCCGAAGCGACGTTCTTGAAGAAAGACATTGCTGCTTCTCTGATTCTTGTATTGCTTTTCTGATCTCACCTTAATTTTCAACCACGACCATAAAGGAACACTTGGCTTCGACTCGAGACGAAAGGTTTACAGACAAACAAACAAAATCTAATCTAATCGCGAAAATCCCCATCACACAATCAACACATAAACACAAGAAAGTAAAACGAACGAAAAATGACATTTAGCATGTTGTTGTGTAGTATTTAAATTTGTCAATGTCACATGTCATATAAAGTCATAGGTATATGCTGTCTGTTCAGCTGATTTCATTCATTGTTTTGTTTGTTTGTTGTTTGAGAGAGTTCTTGTTGAGTTGAGAGGTTATTTCAGTTTTTGACTAGGTACTAGGTACCTACCTAGCTACCTAAAATTTTATTTATCTTCTACTCGCTCCAAGTTGAAGTATTCTGTTTTCTTTCATTACATTAGTGGTATCTACGCTCCAAGAGACTTACTTTATCGTTAGTTTTTCAATCTAATAAAGAACTTACCTCAACCTACTATAGACCAACATTATCACGAAGTTACCTCAGCTTGGGACAGCTAAAAGGCATGTTCTATCAACTAGTTTGGCCTATTTTTGTAATTCTCCTTACGAATTTGTCTACCTACGCAGACTCGGACTACATCCTACGGACTGAACGAACTGGGCAAGGTAGGACACTTTTATCATACCTACTTATATATCTGTCTGATAAAATAATTCAATCAATTTGAGAAATTGTTGCTCTTTTCTATTATTTCAGAACTAATCCTCTGTCGCAAATGTGGAGCGGATATAGCAGACGCGAATTATATATTTAATAAGCCAAGTCCAGGAGCCACAAAAACAGAAACTCGAAAGCTATTTGGTAAACAAAACCTCACTGTACAAACACTTATCAATCCATATGGAGTTCAATTTGAAATTGTTACTTTAGAAAAGGCAAGATGTGAAAATGTTGGACTTGTAAGTTTGTCTCACTGCACATTGCCTGTTTTTTATTCTTAAAGAATTTACAACTAGAATTCATTTTGAATGTTTTCAGGATCAAGGTGCGGACTCTTGGTTTCCGGGATACACATGGCGCATTTGTACATGCCCACATTGCGGTCAACACCTTGGATGGACATTCAAAAGATCTGAACATACGCATACAAACACAGATTCTAAGAGTGATCAGATTCCTTCATTTAATGGATTGATACTGAGTAATGTTCTTGGAGAAAACTGTAAGTAGTAAACGAAGGAACAAGCAAACTACCTACCTCTTTATAATATTAGAGTAGATAACAAATATTATCAAAGGTGTTAAAATACTTTATTTACAGAAATATATATAGGTATCTATCATAATGTATACACACTTTACCATATAAAATACATGTAAACAATCTTTAGATAGCTCAACTGATCTAGATCACTGCCAAAGGGAAGGCTCCCCAAGATGATGATGGCATTAAAATGTTGAATCGCAATATTGAGCCAAATATAATATTATAAGGTGATTTTCACACTTTTTTGTTTCAGTTACTGATTCATTGCTAATGATGCCAAAACTGTACAAAATGTAGAGTGGGAAGGTGAATTATATATCTACAGCACATGCTGAAAGCGTGCGGTCTGCATTTTGTTTTAGAATTGTTATACTAAGTAAGATATTGAATTTGACTCGGAAATAAACACAAAATCAAATTTTAAGCAAATAGTTTTTTATTTCCATGTCTATTACATGGTATGTAATGTATGTACTTCAAACAATATTTTTTTTAATTTAAGTAATAGAAAAAGAAAATCAGCCTTATGAATAAAAAGTAAACATGTTGAAAATAATATTTACATATAAGCATATCTAGACATTTTTTAATATCTACATCAAAACCAAAGTAATTAGTGAAACAACAAACAAACTGTTTTGTCAATGTTTTAGTATTATAACCACTTTCAAAGTTCTCACTTCAAAAAAAGGTTTCACTTGTAAAGTCGTGTGAAAAAAGTGTTGCCAATGCAACAAGATATTAAAAAAACAAAATGAAATAGGACCACAATCATAGTCCTTTTTTTTTAAATTTTAATAATCTAGTTACTCAGATCAGGGACCTTACTACAAGCTCTTCAGGCAATATCAATTTAATATAACTATGATATTTCACACTATGACAAATAAAAATTGTATTGCATTAGTGTAACTTTAAGCTTGAAACTTCGATGTTTCTGAAACATGATTGTTTGTAAGAGCTTGTGGTAAGGCCCCAGATGTCTAAAGAGGGTAGTCAGAGGCACATCTAATAATGTTTGTCATATAAACCTGCTTTTTAACAATTTTGAAACGCAAACTTGAAACAAAATGCAAACAATCTATGTATTTATAAATTTTAAAAACAATGTAGGATATTGGATTAGTATGAGAAAATTTCCAAAGAGATTGAATGTAAAATTTAATTAATAATTTTAGTTCTTGGATTATACTTATAAACTAACTACTACACAGTTTAAATCTAATAGTGTTAGGTTATGTAATAGTCCACTTAGATAAAAGACCAAAATCACAAATCTTATTCAACTAATAAATTAGCTGTAATGCTACTTTCACACTGATGCAAGGTCATAGGACTCGAATTTGCATCACTGAGAGTGGCCCCATAAATCATATCCCAAATCTTTGATGCAGAGTCTGTCCTGTGGATGCTGGAGTTGGTGTGAAATCACTGTCTACAGATAAATCATGGGGTGATGATTCTTTATTGCTCTTACGCTGCAAAGCTGCTATTTCTTTTTGCAATGTAGCATCCAAATATT
Source organism: Cosmorhoe ocellata (assembly GCA_963675405.1). Lineage (NCBI taxonomy): Eukaryota > Metazoa > Arthropoda > Insecta > Lepidoptera > Geometridae > Cosmorhoe > Cosmorhoe ocellata. Next base: position 8,293,906 of record OY776246.1, on the reverse strand, counting down.
GTTTGCTAACAAAGTTACGGACAATACCTCGGCCTCTTCTACCCCTCCCTCTTGATCTGCCAGACCTTGCACTCGTGTTAGACTGGTTTGAATTATTGGATTTATTTGATCTATTAGACCTATTGGATCTATAAGACCCTGTAGACCTTACACTTCCTGGGCCCTTCTTGGTATTATATCCTCCATATTGATTGTTTAGCTGTGCCAAGCTTCTCTTATTCAAATAATTGTTACTTCCCATAGTATTACGGCGTCTTTTGGCAAAATCATTTTGAACACTGACAGTAAGTTGGGAAATATCATTGAAGGAATTGTTTCGGGAGCGTCTAAATGTCTGTGACCTTATAACATTATTTTGCTGCATCAAATATTGTCTTTGCTGCTTCAAAATTTCATCAGATCTCAAACCAACTGCACTATACCTGTTGCCAGTTGTCAGACCTCGTCCACGCTTTGATATACCTCTTTTAGGCACTGCTAGTGGCTGGCTAAGGTTGGCTGCCCCTCGGTGAGTTACAACACCTAACCTGCTGTGTATACCTTGAGGTTGTTGCTGCCAGCCACCATTCGCTTTAGAATTACCTCGTTGCATCTTATACTGAATTCCACCTGAAACATAGAATAAAACAATTGGATTTTAGAGAAGATGAAAAAAGTTATAAAAAAAAAGAGATTGAAAAGTGAGTAGAAGAGTAACCAAAAGTATAGGAAAAATACTATAAAGGCAGATTCATGGCTGAGCTTGAAATAATATCTTACCCCTTCTCTTGCCCCTCATCAGTGGAGGCATCACAGAATGCTGATCTTCTAGTCCAGCTCGACTTTTAGGTGTCATTCTACGTAATTGCGAGCGCGACCTCGAAGCGGATCGTCCGCGAGATATTGACCGACGTTGGCGGGAACGAGATCGTGCTCTCGACTGCGACCTGGCTCTTGATTGAGATCTGGCTCTAGATTGAGACCTAGATCTGGATTGAGAGCGTCTTCCGCGCCCGCGCCCTTGATACTGAGAGCGAGTCTCGACTGGTGTGCCGGGCCGAGACAGCGCCCGCCCACGGCCTCCTCGGCCGCCGCCGCGACCGCCGCCGCGACCGCCCCCGCGTCCGCGGACTGTGCCACCTCCTCTGCCGCGCGATCTACTAGCTCGGTTCTTCTTGATAATTTCATCTGTTGATGAATAGAAGTAGGTTTCAGTTATTCGAGAATACGATTGTAGATATGGCAATAGGGCAATAGCATTTACTTTTTCGGTCTATTTTTAGATAGGTGTGTCATTATATTATAGGTGGATTATAACAAACAAAAACTGGAGTAATAACTGTAACTAAATAAATAATCTGCCAACTAGCAACAAAAAGATACGAGATGTCAACATAATTATTTGTTTTAGAGGTCTGAGTGATGTGATGGCAGATACATTTTTTACAATCAATTTACTTACCCAAAGACATATTCACAGAATCAGCCATTGTTTATAACCAACGAAATATAACCAATTTACTTTATTTAATAAGGATTGATAGTCTAAACTTGCAGCAGTAGTTTTTTATTCAATCAAGATGAGGTTATTTTCATTTTGTTTGCTTCGCTTCGCCATTCTGTGTTGCCAGCTGTTGTGCGCCCTGCGCGTTGCGCTGTGTGTGCCACGCCACAGACTGCTGATAACAAGCTAAAAAGTTTCCAGGGTCACAACCACAACAGTTTACCCCATTTTAGCCAAATTTCAGCTAGACGAGACGATAATGTCATGTCCAAGAAAACCTTATTTTAATGCCACATCGATATAAATAGTTACTAAACTAAGCTGGGGTTGACCTCACCAGTGATCTGTTATAGTGGGGTTATAGTTAATAAAGTAATATTATCTCTATGGTGGTACCTATTTACTTCTTAGCACACAACAAGGAAAGGAAAACTGAAAGTTGCTGTAGTCTAGCAGAATGAGAGCAGAATAGGTTTTTTTTTTAATTTTAATGATTTTCTGGCTATGACTAAACCCGGGTTCATGTTAAATAAAACTAGGTACATAGACTACTCTTTTATCATCTACTTAACACCATAAAATGTGTAGTACCTACTTGAACGCAATAAACGAATTTGAATATGAATTTGAAATATATATATTTTGAAAAAAAATATATATGTACCTATATAAATATTTCGTCTAATTATTTAAATAAGATGTGAATCGTCAGTAAAAAAAAATATTACATAAATTATAAATTTTATTAAGCAAAAGTGTCAGTTGGGACACTAACCCAATAAACTTTGTCCAAATCGTCAGCAACTCAGACACCTACTAGAGAAAGAGCCCGCGACTATTTCGTCATTTCTTAGAATCTGAAAGTTTCTGTCTTAGATAATATACCTGTCGTTTCTGTGTAGGATGTCCCCAATCATAACGATCAATCGTCGAATATGAAGTCTGAATCATGATGGCTTTGGGGTAGATCAGTCTAAAAATGCACGCCCCTCTAATGTATTTCCAATGTATTTACCTCTACATGCAAGGCCGTCTTAAACTATGCTGGGGCCCTTGGGCACACATGAATTTGGGGCCCGTTTTTAAAGTAAAGATTTTAGCGAATTATTCTATTATGATCTTCTATTTGCTAATCTATACTAATATTATAAAGAGGAAAACTTTGATTGTTTGTTTGTTTGAAATGAATAGGCTCCGAAACTACTGAACCGATTTGAAAAATTCTTTCACCAATGTGTAGAATGAACTTTCAGGATGAACATAGGCTATATTTTATGTAGGTTCTTCGCGGGCGACGCCGCGTGCAGAAGCTAGTCAAATAATATAGTGTCAAAAAAGATTTTTGACGGTGACGCTGTTAGGTACATACGGTGCTTGACAAAAATAATTTGGGGATTTTCTGCGGTGCATTTGCCTGACAACTACGTCGCTCTGGTTTTTATATGTTTTCTCGTGTTATTTTGAGTTTTATTGCGTAATTTTGGTGGTTATTTTGCCAATAAAACCCGGGTTCTTGACGCGAGTGTAAAGTATGTGAATTAGAGTGAATAGCTCTCTTCAAATTCCATCGGAAGAAATCCCGAGAATTTTCAACAAAACAGCCATCTTTTGTTTAAAATTGACTTGACAACTTGACTATGACTCTGTGAGGTTGACAATACTTTTAAATAAATACACTTGACACTGGCAAAATTGTTCTCTAAGAGACAGATGCCATAATAGAAGAAAAATAATTTGAGAATAATGTGAGAGAAGTTGTCGGTCGTTCGGGGCCCCCTGAGGATGGAGGGACCTGGGCCCGGGCCCCTTGTGCCCCTATGGTAAAGACGGTATTGTCTACACGCGGTACACGTACAAGTGGAGGGGCGTGCATTTTTAAACTGAATCATCTCTACCTCCTTATATAGCCAAGTTTATAAAATTCAACCTCAAATTCGTAAAAGCTGTTATTATATTTTGTTGGAACACCACTGTGCCTCACCCGTTAGTAGGTAGCTACTTAAGTGTGTATGAATAGGTACCATGTTATAAGCTAGATATTGATACCTGGGCGTATTTTGACAATAAAAAAATAACTTTAGCACTCTCTATGAGAGTTGTTAATATTACCACATGTTATTCCGTCATAATAAAACAACGTATTGAGTCTGAACTTACGAGATAATTTATTAACAAAATGAAAATAGTGTAATAAATAACATATACATACTTTAAGAAATATTAATTTGTACATTATTTAATTCTTAAAATACATTGAAATAATCTACAACAAAACAACAGCATACATAAAATACAAATTGAGTTGTAAGCTTTTGTTACTGTTACAATGCCAAACATTTATTGTTTTTCTATTAGTTTCTCAATATAAAGAACATTAAGCGATGTCGCCTAACTAAGGATTCTATTTTCTTTTCTATGAAAATATTCTATTAAGGGGGTACGTCAAGATAGGCCGCGAAATAAATAAAAAAATTGTTTTTAATATTTCCTATGTTCAAATCAAAGTTTGTTAGACGATTTATTTGAATTTCGCGACCGGGCGTGATGAACCTCTATTGGAGCGCAGCAACGTAGGTAACTTGTGTGACATTGTAGTAGCACACAGCTTTAATTAACTTAAAGTGTTATAAGAATAATTGAATTTCTATACAAGTTATTAATAACTTATTCAGTACATAATAACATTTTTATTTCCAACTTTAATATTCGATTTTTTTTTGATCTCTCAATAATTGACTATTTTAGTTATATACACTAATTATAAAATACGAGTTGAGTTTGTAAAGTTAATCACAGTTAAAATAAATGGTGTTCATAATCAGTAGGCCTTGACAGTAGGCATAATTAAGGCCATTATTTGACATCATACACAATTGGTATATTTAGAATAATTTAGTTAATAATAATAGCACTCATATTGAGATATGAGAATAATAATATCAGAACCTGCAAAACTTAAGTACATTACTAGTAGTGCAATTTTGACATAAGATTATATAATGGAAGCTGTGCCAAATAGTTAACTTATTATAAAATAGATAAAAACAAATCTAATAAAGTAGTTTGTATCAATTTTGTCAATACCATGCTATAATAATTTATCTAAACTAGCAGGATTTATTAGGAAAGTTATAATTATAATTCCATCTTAATATGTTTACAAAAATACAATTCGCACCAATTTCCTGTCAGGTCGCTCGGACGATATTTGAATACAGAAAAAAATATTTAGAATTTCAAAATACTATTAGCGCTAGAGGAATGAAAGGTCGGGCCCGGCGAGACTCGCGCGGCGCCGCCTTCTGAGTATTCACGCTGAAGTAAAGCTATCCGCCGGCGACGGCGAGGGCGCAGCCGCTATTTACTATCGGAGGCGCACGCTTCAGGCCGAAGAGGATTTAACACAATATTAAATAAATACGACCTCGAAACGCTGCTGGCGCGTGGCGTGGCGTTACAGTCTAATGTCATTGGTGGTGGACCTGTGCGTAGGCGCGGGCTCGTCCTGCGCGCCGTACCGATGCAAGCTGAGAAACTTGAGGTTGGCCACAAAGGAGGAATTGAGGGGGCGGGCGGGGAGGGCGGCGGCGGTCTGAGAGCGCTCCATGCGCGGCGCCTCCGCCCCAGAGCCCGCCGGGCATAGCTCCAGCGAGCGGCCGCGCGCGTGTAGTCGCGACTGCCCGAAGCGCGGAGTCAGCCGGCCCAGCAGGTTTTCTTCTTTGCGCGCACTCTCCGCTTCCCCTGCCGTCCCCGCTCCAGCCCCCACCGCCGCGGCCGCTGGCCGCGTCTTGCGCTTCATGAAAAAGGGCGTAAACCGCTCTGTGAGAGGGCGCGAGGTGCCAGCCTCCTGCACGTTAGACGTCGAACTGGATGTCTTGAGCGGCCTAGCAACGGGCGGAACGGCGTGCGGCTTCGTCGGGTTGGACTTGCGGTGGACGCTGAGCCGAGAGAATGGTTCCGGCGGTAGCAGCGGCGGCGAGGGCGTCTCGTCCTCGCAAACCTTCAACACGCAATAAGCGTCGCGCTGCAGCTCGTCCAGCAGGCTGTCATCCGTGGACACCGCGTCTGCGGAGCTCGGCGGCCGCGGCTCCGGGACCGGAGGGGGCGCAGGCGCAGGGGGAGAGGGCCGAGCGCGTGGCGGCACCGCGGGGGGATCCTCGTCGGGCGAGGGCGCGGGAGGCGAGCGCGCGTGCGACATGAAGTCCGCCATGAGCTCGTACTCGCGGCAGCGGGGGGGGGGCGGCGAGGGCGAGGGGCGGTCGGGGCGCGGGCGGCGTGACGGCGGGCGCGGCTCCACGTCCACGTACTCGCCGGCTGGAGCAGGTGCGGGGGTGGGGCGCGGCTTGGGAGGCCGACGCGGGCGATCGGCGCATGCGTCACTGTCGTCGGGCTCGTGCCGGATGCAAGACATGGCGAGGTAGCCGCTACCGGCGGACTGGCCCGAGGAGCGCTCGTCGGCGTGTCGCTGTAGACGGAGCGACTCGCTGCTGGAGGCGAGTTCGGGCGCGGCGGGGCACGGCGCTGGGGAGTGGTCCGGCTCGAGTGCGAGCGCGGGCGCGGCGGGCGGGGGCGAGTGGCGCCATGCGCGCCACAGGAAAGCGCCGCAGTCACCGCCGCCCGCCGCGCCCGCTAGGTGCAAGTAGTTATCGTCACCGATCGGAGCTTGTCTGCAAACGAAACGAAACATAATTAGATGTCGAAATCGTAACAGTGTCAGAAGTCAATGAAATGTCTCATATAAAGTAACAGTTAAAACAAAACGTAGAATAAGTTAATGCATGTTGTAGGTATACTGACTTGCTGCCGTATTTGGTCTCTCTGGCGAGCGAGCGGCGGTAGATACGGTGCCGGTGCTCCAGGTCGAACATGGTCTCCTGCAGTTCGCGCAGCGTTGCGGCCTCCGCTTCGCGGTCCTCCACCGACACACACACATCTGTACAACACAACAATATCAACCTACTGTTAAAGAAGACATTGGGATTTCAATAAAATTATCCATGCAATCATTATCGTCGTACAAAAAGTATGAATGAGCGCAGTAGGTCTACCATGAGTTTTCACAAACTACACTCGCTAGCGACTGTAGTTAAAAAATTGTATGAAAACTTGTACAGCGCCTCTAGCGGATAGTTGGGTACAAAAACGTCACGTAGTTAACTATCCTACGGCACAGCGTACTACAGCGACTGTAGTTTGCACTTCATTAATTTGCTTAGAATTTGGTACCATGATTTACAATTTTGACAGATGTCATAGTAACGTACAGTTCATCCAACGGATCTAGGCATTCGTGAAGTTAGCCACAGGTGCGAGATTGCGCATGTACAGTTCCTTCCCTCCCTCCTCATACCTCCAATTGCTCCCGAAAAACGATACTGCGCAGCTCTTGCGGCTAACTTCACGAATGCCTAGATTCGTTGAGCCAACTATACAGCCAGTGAATTGTTATCTTATACCTTTAAACGAGCAATCGTGTATATATACAGTCGTGGTCAACTAATTAGGGACACTCTTTGGTTAAACCGAATTGTGAATTTATTTTTTATTTTCCAACGAGTCTAAACCATATTCCATATCTCTTACATGTAAGTATAATTAGTCATTTATGTGCCCGATTATACAAACAATAACAACTTCTTAAACATTAAACCTCTTTACAGTATAGCTGATAGATTATCGTAGTGCTATTTGTTCAAATAATGCTGGCTGGCCATTTAATTAGGGACACTGAGATATTGCGTTCTATTTTCAAAATTTGAATCTCAATACTTTTTTACTTCTTCTCTTATTGTTTCGTGGTAGTTTTGGCGGCAATCCCGATATTTATTTTAAGTTTTGAAAAATATTTTGAAGAAAAATGGGTAAAAATAAAAGTTGCGATCCAACACTACGAAAAATTATCATGAAGTTTGTTGTCGAGCATGGTTGGCCATACCGAAGGATAGCAGAACATTTAAATTGTTCAAAAACTATGGTATACAATGCAGTGCAACATGTCAGACGCAATAACACAGATTTAAATGTGCCCAGAACAAAAAGATCGAGAAAAACAACTCCGCAAGAAGATAGAATGATAGCCAGGTTAGCTAAGAAAGATCCGTTTCTAGGCTCTATTTTAATTAAACACGAAGTGTTTGGGACAGACGAAAGAGCTGGTGTCTCAGCTAGGACCGTTCGACGACGTCTGGTAGAAGCAGGGTTGTTCGGAAGAGTGGCTCGCAAAGTACCGTTGTTGAAGAAAGAACATAGAAATGCTCGTTTGGCGTTTGCACGTAAATATGGACATTGGACCTACGCCCAATGGCAACATGTATTATTCTCTGACGAGACCAAGGTTAATTTGATTTCTTCAGATGGAAGGCAATACGTACGGCGTCCAGTAAAAGCGGAAATGAATCCAAGATTCACAAAAAAGCAGGTGAAACATGGCGGTGGAAACATTAAAATGTGGGGTTCATTTTCTGGACGTGGAGTGGGACCTGTGAGGAAAGTTCAGGGTAACTTAGACCAACATCAATACAAGGCAATATTGGAGGAAACGATGCTTCCCTATGCTGAGGAGCATCTCCCTATTATATGGACGTTTCAGCATGATAACGACCCAAAACATACCGCCCGTTCAGTCAAGTCGTTTCTTACCAGTCAGTCAGTATCGGTGCTAGATTGGCCAGCAAATAGCCCGGACCTTAACCTAATCGAGCACCTTTGGCACGAAATCAAGAAAAAAGTAGCCACTTATCGTACCACAACTTTAGATGAACTTAATGAAGCTTTTTGTGAGGCATGGGCAAACATTCCTGTCGAAACATGCCAGAAACTGATAATGTCTATGCCACATCGGTGTCAAGCGGTAATTACTAACAAAGGTTTTGCTACTGGGTACTGATTTTACACGTAATAAAATGGAGCTGTTAAAGATATTATAATACTGCAGATTATTAGTTTTGTTTAACTCTATTTTTCATTATAGTTTACTGTCCTTAATTAAATGTCCAGCTACAGAATTATACCTTAAAATTGAATACATGTTCAACCTTTGATATTAAATACTTTTTTCTATTTATTTATTCTTTTATTTACAGCCATTTAAAGCATAATAATCGGACCAAATTATGCAAATAATAGTTACTGAGAAATCAATAGGGTTTTATATTTGTATGTACATAACCGGTTATTGTTCTTCACTATCTTGCATGTCCCTAATTAGTTGACCACGACTGTATATATATATATATATATATATTATGTATATATATATATATATATATATATATATATATATATATATATATATAATTGGAATCTCGGAAACGGCTCCAGCGATTTTCATGAAATTTTGTATGCAGAGAGTTTCCGGGGCGATAAATCGGTCTAGCTAGGTTTCATTTTTAGAAAACGTCGTTTACCCCAAAAAAACGAGCAAAGCTCGGTCACCCAGGTACTAGTTACTAAAGCGTACAGCAGTTCTTTGGGTTTTCGCGTCTTCGAGTTCTGAGGTAGGTATTTAGTTACCGTGGTGTCGGTGCAGTCGGTCGTCGAGCGCGGGCGCATGCGTGACGAGCAGCGCGTGCAGCCGCTGCAGGTCCCGCGCGGGGTCGAGCCGCAGCGCCAGCGCCGCCGCCCCGTGCGGGTTGTCGCCGGCATCTACGCCCCCGCCGCAACCCTCCGCCTCCGCCTCAGGACGACCGCAACTGAATATTTAAAGCAATAAAATAAATAAATAATGCTGGACAATCCACACAGCATCATCTAGCCCCAAAGTAAGCTACTCAAAGCTTGTGTTATGGGTACTAGATAACTGATATATTTAATACATTATACTTATACATAGATAGATATTTTTTATTATACATAGAAAACACCCAGACCAACGGAACAAATTTCTGCAGAGCGTACACAAATTTGTTCCGCAGCGGGAATCGAACCCGCAACCTCTTGCATCGCAGGCGGACTCTCGCCCGCTGCGCCACTGAGGTTGTCGAAAATCGAGCAATAAACTCCCTATTCCAAAGACACAGCTATTTTTTGTAAGAATCAAACATAATACAAAATTTAAAAAAAAAAACTAACTATTGTTCAAAATGTGGGCATGTACCAAATGTCATGTTTGGACGTGCCTCTGACTACCCTATTTAGATAAGGATCTCAGTGACTAAAGATCTGAGGAAGATATCTACCGAGCCCGGGGATTACAGTCGTGATCATATTTATATTTTTATTTTTAAATTTTAAAAACCTCCCGACATCTAAAACTTACCCAAACATATCTTATTTAAAGTCATGGTTACCTTACCATGTTCCTTCAATATCATTGAAGTAATACGGTACCAAATTTCGAATCGATCGGACATAAGGAAGTTAGTCAGATCCCCTCATCAACTAGAAAAGAGCTAATGATCTTCAAACGGCTGAACAGATTTTAATGAAACATGGCTAAGAACACTCGGGCAAAAATTATCTGACACAAAAAAAAAACTAAACGAAATCGGTTCATTCGTTTGGGAGCTACGATGCCACAGACACACAGATACACTGACAGACACGTTAAACTTATAACTTCAGAGGTCAGAATTAGGTAGAGTTATTTAAGTACTTGCATCGAAATGTTGATATTAATATGGATCTTCCCGGGATTGTAATGGACAATTGTCCATTAGAAATCTCGCTTTCTTTTCTTTTGTTCTCACAAGCTATGTTGTGCGAACTACAAATGTGGCAACGTCGCGCGTGTGCGCATTGGAATAATATTAATAATATAAATTAATAAAATTAAATTTCGGGATTTGAGGCATATCCACTTTATTCTTTCGCTTATTAAATCAGTGTACATACATAGATAACTAACTCTACCTAATTCCGACCTCTGCTTATAACACCCCTCTTTTTCGTCGGGGGTTAAAATACATCTGTTCCAACTGACCATGTCCAGTGAGTGTCCGCGTAGTAGCCCGCGTGCGGCTGCGCGGCGGCCGAGTGCCGGCACAGCGCCGACAGGAGGCGCACCCACTCCGCGCGCTCCACGCAATTGCTCGCTTGCACGAACAAAACGCGTTCGCGATGCACTGTAATAACAACAATACCTTTATTATTTCCAAAGCTATCTGGTTCCCATGGTACAAGCTTTACAACCCGGTCACATTATCTCGAGACCTGGCGTCGATGACGTCACGTCACGTCGGCAACGAAAGTGCTAACCGTACTGACGCGCCCTGGCGAGCGCGGGGAGGTGAAAGGAAAACGGGGCGGGAGGTTCGCATTCCAGCGAGGTCTCGAGATAATGTGACCGGGTTGTACTTAGTTTGGGGCTAGATGACGTTATGTCCACCAATATTTATTTATTTATTATTTTTATTGACACATATTTTTACCGCTCCGGTAAGCCCGATAGAAGTTGTACTTTGGATTTCGCTGCACACTGATTCCGAGTAAAATAAACAAAATAAGAACGATGTTTGTGAAAGTCGATCGAGTCTCAACATTCGCATTAATTAATAGTGTTCACATCAATAAAATCATCTAAATGCTATTACTGATAGACTGCTACTTATTGAATAGAGTATTGTATAGTTGGCTCAACGTATCTAGGCATTCGTGAAGTCAGCCGCAAGATCTGCGCAGTATCGTTTTTCGGGAGCAATTGGATGTATGAGGGGGGGGAATAAACGGTACATGCGCAAACTCGCACCTGTGGCTAACTTCACGAATGGTTAGATCCGTTGTATGAACTATAATACTACGCGACATTTTGATTGTAATATACATATATGACTATAATGTGGTATAAGGACTGACCTATTTGAAAGATGTTGTTGGCGCCGAGCGGCGCGCCGGCGGGCGGGCAGTCCACAGCCGCCACGGCCAGCACGCCCGACAGCGACAACTTGTGCGCGGCGGACTTCGCACCGCACCGCGACCACGACAGCTCACCACTGTAACAATACTCAATAGTCAATCCTACTTAATATTATAAACGCGAAAGTTTGTAAGGATGTCTGGATGTATGTTTGTTACTCTTTCATGCTAAAACGGCTGAACGGATCTGCATGATATTTGGCACAAATATAGATTATGGTCTGGAATAACACATAGGCTACATTTTATCCCGGAAAAATGTACGGTTCCCGCGGGATGCATTTGTTTTTGTTTTTCAAGGTAACATGCGGGCGAAGCCGCGAGCGAAAGCTAGTAGTCAATAATTATTTATTCGGTAAAATCACAGGGATCACTATGAATCGTCTTACATACTAGGTGAGTATGGTGCCAATTCCAGTCCTATCTCCAGTCCGAGAAGAACTGACAAGAAACTCTCTGGGCCCTAGCGCTTTTTTTGTATTATGATCCTTGTTAATTTTGTTACGGACACCTAGCAGAGTTGGAGCTGATATGGCGATAAATATAAATTATTTATACATGTCTATACTAATATTATAAACCTGAAGAGTTTGTTTATTTGGTTGAACGCGCTTATCTCAGGAACTACAGTTTAAATTGAAAAATACTTTTTGTGTTGGATAGTTCATTTATCGAGGATGGCTTTATTTAACCTTTTGTAACATCACGCTGCGACCAATAGGAGCGAAGCATCAATGAAAAATGTTGCAAAAACGGGAAGAATTATATCACTTAAAACCCGCAGACAAAGTTGCGCGCTGGTCAGCTAGTCATAATATATAACTTTTATATTACGTCACAGATTAATTTTGATATTTTTTTATGAAGTTAATAACACATTTAGTTGCAATTACATACCTAGTCAATCTAAAATGTCTCCGTTTAGCGTGCGTGTGCGCAGCGCGTGCCCATCTTCTTCTAGGTGAGCCGCCATTCGCCCGGACACCCTCCGATCTTTTTATCATTGTCCTGTGAGATACAAAAAACATTTATACCTACATATATCAACAGTGTTGACTTCTTATGAATGTCAATAAGAAACCAAGATTTGTTTGGCTTTGAATATTAAAGTTTGTTGGTTTTGATTCTATTGTTCGCATGCATACACGAAGAAAAAAAAAATATACATATACTTGCCGTATTTGTGGAAAATTGACGAAGAAGACTGAGTTCAGATCATGACAACAGTATACATACCAGTAGCTGATCCATTGAAAGCATAAACAGAGAACTTAGCATAAACATTTTAGTTAGAGATCTAATACTATTTAACATGGTAAAGCTAGACCACCTAAGTCTTTCGCGTTGTTTCCAACTGTTTATATAAATTGTATCTATGTAATATACAAGCTAATAAAATCGTTTAGAAAGAGTATAAATGTTATATGAGGGTTTGTTTCAGGGTGTATCTGAAGTCGTCAGTCTGTCGTTGTTATCGTTTACGGGACCTCTACACAGTATGTCTACCATGAGTTGTCACATTTAGATCGGCTGACGTTACTACAATAGTAATAGTACGTTACTATGACATCTGACAAAATTGTTAATCATGGTACCAAATTCTAAGCAAATTAATGAAGCGCAAACTACAGTCGCTGTAGTACGCTGTGACGTAGGATAGTTAGCTACGTGACGTTGTAGTACCCTACCTAACTATCCGCTAGAGGCGCTGTACAAGTTTTAATACATTTTTTTTAACTACAGTCGCTAGCGAGTGTAGATTGTGAAAACTCATGGTAGACCTACAGGACTAGTTGGACTGTGACTCAAAATCTCTGAATAAAATAAATAGGTACACTTTTAGATAGAATTTCAAAAACTTACCCTTCTTTCAACAGAACCGGAGTTTCTTGTATGTTGTTGTTCTGTGTGTCTGTACTTGTGGAGATTATTTCAAGGAACTGCTTTATCGCTTGCACCTAAAACAAAAAATAAAATAAAATAAAAAAACCTTTTTGATAAGTGGATATGCCGTAACCTAAGGACGCATGTAATACCAGAAGTTTTATTCACACGTTGCGAAGCGAAGAAAACATAAGTATAAGATTGTTAGGTAAGTGATTCGACTGACATCTCATAGTTTGAACCATAGGTGATTGTAGTTTAGAAGACATTTCCCTTGGAGTCTAAAAGTGCACTAAGAAATTCTACTGGTTTAATTAAATCCTACTAATATCATGCACGCGAAAGTTTGTAAGAATATAATTGGATGTATGTTTGTTACTCTTTCACGCTGAAACGGCTGAAGGGATCTGGATGAAATTTGGCACAGAGATAGATTATAGGCTCGAATAGCACATAGGCTTTTTATTCTGGAAATATGTATGGTTCCTTTAGGATAGATTTGATTTTGTTTTCCAAGGTACCACGCGGGCGAAGCAGTGGGCGGAAGCTAGTTTATACTAATATTATGAAGAGGATAGTTTGTATTTTGTATTTTTAGAATGCTACATTATCCCTGAGTAACATAGGCTATATTTTATATAAATAAAAAATAGAGATACTTTTGCTACCCGTGTGAAGCCGGGGCGTGTTGTTAGTCTGTATCTATACTTCTATACTAATATTATAAAGAGGAAAGATTTTATTGTTTGTTTGCATTGAATAGGCTCCGGAACTACTGGACTGATTTGAAAAATTCTTTCACCAATGTGTAGAATGTACTTTCAGGATGAACATAGGCTATATTTTATGTAGGTACTTCGCGGGCGACGCCGCGAGCGGAAGCTAGTATGTTATATTTTAATTAGTTTCACTGATGGTGTACGCACATGTCGCGGCGTGCAGAAGCTGCGATACAGTTCGGCCATGTACTCCTCCTTGCAAACCTGCTGCGCTGACCGACTGCTCACCAAGTTGCCTAGAGACTGGATCGTCTTCGAGATGAGGGTCAATGTCCGGTTCGTTTGCGGGTCCTAAAATATTTAGAACAAATTGTAAATTAATATAATCATGTTTACATGAGCATATCGTGTCACTAGTTCTTTCGAACCAGGTGTGATAAAAGGATTAAAGTGCGTCTCGGAGGCTTTTTTCGTGCACTTGAAATATGTACAACTTTTTAGGTTCTACAACAGGCCAGTTTCCTCACGATGTTTTCCTTCACCGTTTGAGAGTAGGTACTAGTATAACGCAGATTATTATTTTAAACAGAAAAATCTTTTTTTGTACGATCGGATTCTAGACACTACCACTAGACCACGAGTGGTCTCGAACCAAACGTTACAAGTGGTCACGTGATTAAGGTTATTGTAGTTATCAAAAAATATCACGAAGTTAAAAGGAAAATATGAGATAAGAACTCAAGTTTCAACAATATTTGACTGTGTCTAACACTGAGACTTACAATTTGTTCGGTGGTGAGATCAAAGAGCCGCGGTCCCAAAATGGCTGGTGCGAAGAATCTCAGGAATATGAAGCCGGACACGACAGAATACCGCACTTCCGCGTTCCGCGGAAAATGTCGCGCGGCGCATTGTCGCAGCGCGTCAAATAAACGGCACATTATGGAAGGGCACATCGCGTATGAAGATGTTATCGCAGCGAACACCTGAGAACAAAGCGCGTATAAGTTAGTGCACTACATCTCACTAGCTTCCCCCCGCGGCTTTGGCTGTGAGGTACCTACATAAAATAAAGCCTATTTTCATCAATAATTTTTGAAATTAGATGGGTAATTTCGGAGATTACCTCCTACATACAAACTTTACCTCTTTACAATATTAGTGTACAAGCAGATTTCATTATTTGATAAGTTAAAAAACTCCTTATACTTGAATTAACTCAAATTTACTTATTGATAATGAAATAGCGAATCAACGATTCTTTGAGAAAACGCCCAAAGAGATCTCAAATTTTTTTTGGATGTTAATCAAATAGGGAGACATTGAATATGCTTTTGGTGGAATTTACTTTCTCAACATAGTCTTTGAGGTTGGCGAGGTTGGCCGAAATGGCAGCAGACGGCTTCACTCTGGCAGGGTCGATCTCGCAGGGCCTCCGCTCTGCCAGCACGGCGGCGAGGGTGGGGCGTAGCACCGCGCGTAAGTACGAAGCGCCGCTCAGTCGCATCGCTTCATCCATCATTTTCGATACTACGGTGTTCCCGCGGAATATTGTCGTCGCATCACTGGGAAAATACATTAGGATGATTGTGGCTTACTTTTGTGACTCTACGCCTTCATCACTATTACTATTGAAGAGATGTATATTTTGATTCTGGTAACGGCATTTTTTCTTTTCATAACTAGAAAACTATAAGAGCTACAATGGTGTAATCGGGAAAAAAGCTCTATCGACCAAATTCATTCGGTCAAGTTCGACTTGACTATGCCATCATAAAAAGTCGAAATTGACAGAATGTTGGAAAACGGTATTTTAGCTACAGACGGCAAGCTAAGTGGTCTCAACATAAAGCTAGGAAGTGTTCAGTATTAATGCCATAATGGTCTCCATACGTTTTCATTCAAAGTTGAGTGAAGTACCGGTGTGACAAGCTTCACGCTTAGAGTAATGCATGATAATTATGTATCAGATTATTGTTATGTCAATATTGAGCTCTATTACCTAATCTAGTTGATATGTTAAAAAAAGAGTAGATGGTACTCCGTTTCATGGATGAACAAAGTTTTGATCTTATTGGATTGTGATTATTTAATTAATACTCACGTGAGCGCAGATATTTCCGAATCCGCTAACTCCTTGACTATAGGCACGATGAGATCATGGTGAGTGAACAGTCTTACTAGAGGCTGCGCCGCGTCCGTTTTACTCGCTACTATCTCTCCTAGAATGTAAACAGCTGACGCTGTTATTGGCTGGAAAAAAAACACAACTATATTCTATATTTTTGTTAGACCACAAACTGCAGTTTTTTTAAAGCGATTGTGCGACCCAGAGGTCTTTGTAGTACTAGTTGTATGAGTTGACGAAAAGATCCTTAGAAACGTTAAAGAACGCCTCGCCACGTTAAAGAGAAAACAAAGAGAAGTTAATTAAAAAAAGATATATAAAGATATATAATAAATATCGTATAAATATATATAGCCCCAAACTAGGCAAAGCTTGTACGAACTTGTACTATGGGAACTAGATAGCTGACATATTAATTAAATCCTTTTTTTGTAAATACGAGTACTTATTAACACCCAAATACAGAACAAACATTTTAGTTCATCACACAAATGTAAGTCCTAGGTGGGGCTCGAACCCACAATCTGCAGCGCAGAAGGCAGAGCTACTACCAACTGAAGTGTGAAGCCATCTGTTTGGCATCTTACCTTCATATGAACACTTCTAAGGAAGAGTTCCTCAAGCCGCTTATAGTGGTGAATAGGGAAGACATGGTCGACGGTGTACTGCAGCAGTAGCCGCAGAGAGCCGAGGGTTGCGCTGCCGGCGGCGGAGAGCCGCGTGCCGGGAGGAGTCGCGCCGCGGGACAGCGCGCCGCCCGCTCGAGATGTCAGGAAAAACCTGGAAGTAATTAATTAGATCATGAACCTTTGAAAGTGGCGCCGGTGACGGAAAAGATGAGGAGTAATAGGCTAGCGTGGTATGGGCATGTTATGAGAGATGAATATCATGTGACGAGAGTGTTAGGTATGAATGTGGATGGATACAAGAGTAAGGGTAGGCCAAAGAAAAGATCGATGGATTGTGTGAAAGATGATATGAGAAATAAGTGAGTGCTGAGATGACGGATGATAGAGGGAAATGGAGGAAGAAAATATGTGCTGCACTAAGCCGACCGCACTTAGCGTGGGAAAAGTGCAGGAAGAAGTTTCCTTTACTTGGTCTGAATCTCGATTCAAAGATCTCGCGTAGGTTGACACGATTTAACGCACCGTTATACGTTTCCATTGGCGAATACTAATTTTAGACAGAACTCATACCTTTGGAGAGCAAGTGACAACTTTAATAAGCTTAGCTTTAATTTCAAAGCACCGTGGCAGTAAGTGGACCATGATTATTTTTACGCACAAAATACCCATGTTAAAACTTATGGGGTGGCCTATTTACACAATCACAGTAATCAGAGTTCACCACAGACTCATTACTTAGAAAACAAAAGATGGGTCGATCACTCATTAGTCTTACACTAAAATTTCTTTGTGAAAACTGAAGCGGTACTACGAGTAATTATTACTTCTTCAGAAAGTTTATTGCAAAAACTACTTCCTTCATGAATAAATTGCAAAAACTTTTTACTTTGTGTACAGGAACAATACGGAAGGTATAATTACCAAGCGCGCATAGGAGTTGGCGCGGGCTGGCGCAGTTGATGCCGCACTTCGCCAAGGAAGATGGGAGTGGCGCCATCGTGCCATACGGACACGCGCGCCTCGCATGCGACACCCGCCTGCAGCAAACAATATCAATTAAAAAATGGAAACGTGCCCAAGAACGGTTCCACGATAAAAAGCGATTCAACTTGCCACATACCGTTTGTGAGCCGTCCTTATCTTTAGGATCCGCCTCCATCACGAGATCAAAACAGAAAATTTCGTCGAATTGAGGGTTAACAGTCTTCTTTTTGGGCTTGGTGCGTCTCTCCACTCTCCGTCCGTTGGAGTACAGCAACGTGACGAGGGCGAAAGGGTCGCATTGCCCATTTTTGGTGGTGAGCTCCGAGCATTCGAGCACGCGCAGGCGCAAGGTGTCGTGTCCGACGCGTGCGGCGCAATGCCGCTCGGGGTCCGACCAGTAGTCGGCGGCGGTGGGGGTGGGGCAGGCCTCGGACTCCGACATCGAGTGCATCGGGGGTTTGGTCCGAGTCCACTGCGCGCGGTCCTTCAGACTCTCCGACCGCGAGAGCGAGGGTTCCGTCGCGACGGCGCTCAGCAGCTTCTTACTCGTGGAGCTCGAGCACGAGCCGAAGCCCATGCTCTCCTTGCAGTACTCTGATAAGCGCACGAGGTTGTTCCCTCTGCTCCTCGTCGAGTACGTGTCTTGCGCGTTCGGGTTGGGGTCGGGGTCCGGCGGCTTCGGTTCCACTCGTAGCCGCTTTCTCGAGTCCTCCAGCGTGAGTTCGATGTAAGCCTTGCCTTGCACCTCCGAGTCGGCGTCGACCGGCCGCAGCGCGAACCAGTGGTCTTTATTATTATACCGGTGCAAATCTTCTCGTTTGATGGCGACCTTTCCGAGCACCTTGTCCTGTTTGAGGTGTTTGTCACGGTCGAACACGTATATGGATAGATATCGAAATCGACGGGGCACCTCAAATTGAAATTCCTCTCCGAAGAATGGACTGGAAATAAACAATGTTCTTATTAGTTGATGGTGGCAAACGTGCTTCAATCATTGTTTCTGTATACATTAACGTATGTAGCTCAACGGTCAGTCAGCCTATGCTAATATTAAACTTTTTAAACTTCCGTGATTTGATGACATAATTATAATTGAATAACGGGTATTTATCACGTACCTATTTTGTTTTTATTCCCGACGTTTCGAACACATTACAGCGTTCGTGGTCGCGGGCAGACTAAATAGGTACGTGATAAATACCCGTTATTCAATTATAATTATGCTAATATTTACGAGTATTAATGCAATAATACATTTAAATTTAATTGACAACGAGCTTTTGAATGGCAATATATTAAATGGGTCAAAACAAGTACATCGCGTGGGGTGCTTGCACCTCCGTCAAGTCACTCCATCGCCTACAGATAAAACAAATGATAACATAGCCTAAGTTTCGTAACATTTTCACAACTGAGAATGTAATATTTGCATCATTAATTTGTAACAATTGTTTATCACACGATCATAATTTGCTGTTTCTGAGAATGGCAACGCTAGGCGAAAGTAATTAAATGTGTATTAGTCGCAACACACCCGTAAAACCATTGAACTTGAAGCAATTCAGTTATAGGCGTTTCTCTTTCCTAGAATTTAAGGCAAATAAGTTTCAGCAGCTGCAGTGCTTTGTCATGCCAATGTTGGCTCTTACTTGGTCAGTCAGTTGGGGTTATATACATCTTATACCTTTAAACGAGCAATTCTTGTATATATACAGTCGTGGTCAACTAATTAGGGACACTCTTTGGTTAAACCGAATTGTGAATTTATTTTTTATTTTCCAACGAGTCTAAACCATATTCCATATCTCTTACATGTAAGTATAATTAGTCATTTATGTGCCCGATTATACAAACAATAACAACTTCTTAAACATTAAACCTCTTTACAGTATAGCTGATAGATTATCGTAGTGCTATTTGTTCAAATAATGCTGGCTGGCCATTTAATTAGGGACACTGAGATATTGCGTTCTATTTTCAAAATTTGAATCTCAATACTTTTTTACTTCTTCTCTTATTGTTTCGTGGTAGTTTTGGCGGCAATCCCGATATTTATTTTAAGTTTTGAAAAATATTTTGAAGAAAAATGGGTAAAAATAAAAGTTGCGATCCAACACTACGAAAAATTATCATGAAGTTTGTTGTCGAGCATGGTTGGCCATACCGAAGGATAGCAGAACATTTAAATTGTTCAAAAACTATGGTATACAATGCAGTGCAACATGTCAGACGCAATAACACAGATTTAAATGTGCCCAGAACAAAAAGATCGAGAAAAACAACTCCGCAAGAAGATAGAATGATAGCCAGGTTAGCTAAGAAAGATCCGTTTCTAGGCTCTATTTTAATTAAACACGAAGTGTTTGGGACAGACGAAAGAGCTGGTGTCTCAGCTAGGACCGTTCGACGACGTCTGGTAGAAGCAGGGTTGTTCGGAAGAGTGGCTCGCAAAGTACCGTTGTTGAAGAAAGAACATAGAAATGCTCGTTTGGCGTTTGCACGTAAATATGGACATTGGACCTACGCCCAATGGCAACATGTATTATTCTCTGACGAGACCAAGGTTAATTTGATTTCTTCAGATGGAAGGCAATACGTACGGCGTCCAGTAAAAGCGGAAATGAATCCAAGATTCACAAAAAAGCAGGTGAAACATGGCGGTGGAAACATTAAAATGTGGGGTTCATTTTCTGGACGTGGAGTGGGACCTGTGAGGAAAGTTCAGGGTAACTTAGACCAACATCAATACAAGGCAATATTGGAGGAAACGATGCTTCCCTATGCTGAGGAGCATCTCCCTATTATATGGACGTTTCAGCATGATAACGACCCAAAACATACCGCCCGTTCAGTCAAGTCGTTTCTTACCAGTCAGTCAGTATCGGTGCTAGATTGGCCAGCAAATAGCCCGGACCTTAACCCAATCGAGCACCTTTGGCACGAAATCAAGAAAAAAGTAGCCACTTATCGTACCACAACTTTAGATGAACTTAATGAAGCTTTTTGTGAGGCATGGGCAAACATTCCTGTCGAAACATGCCAGAAACTGATAATGTCTATGCCACATCGGTGTCAAGCGGTAATTACTAACAAAGGTTTTGCTACTGGGTACTGATTTTACACGTAATAAAATGGAGCTGTTAAAGATATTATAATACTGCAGATTATTAGTTTTGTTTAACTCTATTTTTCATTATAGTTTACTGTCCTTAATTAAATGTCCAGCTACAGAATTATACCTTAAAATTGAATACATGTTCAACCTTTGATATTAAATACTTTTTTCTATTTATTTATTCTTTTATTTACAGCCATTTAAAGCATAATAATCGGACCAAATTATGCAAATAATAGTTACTGAGAAATCAATAGGGTTTTATATTTGTATGTACATAACCGGTTATTGTTCTTCACTATCTTGCATGTCCCTAATTAGTTGACCACGACTGTATATACAGGGTGTCCCAAAAAGTAGTGTCAAGCGAAAGTCCAGAGATAGAACACCCCTTGGGGTACCCGAATCACCCCCATGTATGTTCCGCGATTTTCTATAGTTTTCGAGTTATTAATTTTTTTCCCAATTTTTGAAAAAAATACGACTTGAACAACTTAAAACATTTTTACAAAAAAAGTAGAAAACTTTCATGAGATATTTTTCTTGCTACTGAATTTTAATGAGTTGTTCTTTTATGTATCAAATAATCAGCTACGTGACTTTGATGAAAACTATGAAAATGTTGGTGTAAAGTCAAATAATTACATTCGGTGAATTACGACTTAAATTTTCAACTTTAAATTAAAAATCTTAACAAGTGATTTCATGGTTCCTAAATAAATCCAAAGAATTCTCCAGATTCTCAGCTTTCATAATCATTAAAAAAAAGTAGTACTTAATAGGCTACTTTGGCTAAAACCGGCTTTCAAAGACGGTAAGGTGGAAAATTCTTAAAATAAGCTACCTGATTAAAAAAAAATTTTGGCCATTTTATCATTCCTAAGCTTAATTTGTTTGTTAACTAACCAAAAATTACTACAAAGAATTAGTTTATGCCGAAAAAATCAACAATATGGCCGAATTAGGAACAAAATTAAGCGGGCCGAAAAAAAAAATTAAGGCACTTAAAATAGCTTTCATACGATTAAAGGAAACCTTTTTAAGACGATGTAGGATTTGTATTGACTAAGAAGGTTGACATTTTGAAGACTTTTGGTAAAAAAATAATAAATTTTACTAGTTGTTTTATTTCACAAATTTAGCTAAACAAAATAAATAAAACCTTCAAATATTAATGAAATCTTACTTTCCTGTAGTCATTTTTGGTTAGTTATCAAACGAAGTAAGCAAAGGAATGATAAAATGGCCAAAATCTATTTTTTTATCAGGTAGCTAATTTTAAGAATTTTGCACCTCACCGTCTTTGAAGGCCGATTTTAGCCAAAGTAGCCAATTAAGTACTATTTTTTTTAATGATTATGAAAGCTGAGAGTCTGGAGAATTCTTTGGATTTATTTAGGAACCATGAAATCACTTTTTAAGATTTTTAATTTAAAGTTGAAAATTTAAGTCGTAATTCACCGAATGTAATTATTTGACTTTACACCAACATTTTCATAGTTTTCATCAAAGTCACGTAGCTGATTATTTTGATGCATAAAAGAACAACTCATTAAAATTCAGTAGCAAAAAAAAAATCTCAAGAAAGTTTTCTACTTTTTTTGTAAGAATGTTTTAAGTTGTTCAAGTCGTAATTTTTTCAAAAATTGGGAAAAAAATTAATAACTCGAAAACTATAGAAAATCGCGGAACATACATGGGGGTGATTCGGGTACCCCAAGGAGTGTTCTATCTCTGGACTTTCGCTTGACACTACTTTTTGGGACACCCTGTATAATTGGAATCTCGGAAACGGCTCCAGCGATTTTCATGAAATTTAGTATGCAGAGGGTTTCGGGGGCGATAAATCGATCTAGCTAGGTTTCATTTTTAGAAAACGTCGTTTACCTATAAAAAAAACAGAGCAAAGCTCGGTCACCCAGGTACTATATAACTATTTGACTAGGGCCCTGTGACCTAAAATTAATACTTAGTGTAACGAAAGTGTTGAGCGTACCTTTAGCAGGATTCTTTTCCTACAGCTGCAGTAAAATTATACCGGTCAGGCAGAGTTTTGGACAATGCATGTATCCTGGCCATAAATTAGTTTTATAATTGGTTTTATAGCCCGAAGGCGACCGCAAGTTTTAATGAGTAACAAAATTGTATTCAGAAGCTTAGAACTTCTAACATTTATTCTTAGGATGTTGTTTACAAACACGTACGAAATGCCATTGAGAGTTTTGAGAGCAAAGCAATTATTGGTGCATTACCTACCTACATTCACATTCGTTTATAAATACAGAAAAGTTGACGTGAAGCAAGCAATATGCCTGCGTGGGCTCAGTTATTCAAAGGTGAAAGTTACTTATTCCCGATGAGACATCTCTCCATAAAGAACTTTTATTAAATGCTCGCATTTCATTCAGAATCGCCACCATTCAGAACGGCGAATACCTAAAGTAATATGAAAGTAATATATATTTTAATTGTTTTACCTGTCTGCGGAATTTCTATTTTTATGGTGTGATAATACCCCACGACAGAAAAAGATGTCACCTCATAACTAACACTGGATACTATAAATCGAATGTGATTCACGGTAATCGCATCAATCACTTTTGTTTGCTCTAAAAGACTGATAAAGTAAGAGCGATGTTTTTTACACATCTGGACCGAACATCGACTAGGTACCTACGCTTTGGCGAAAATTTCCGGCCGGATGTCTGCGGTTTGTTTAGATTCGATAAAATAAAATTTACGTGGATTAGTTTACTGCATCTGGACGAGTTTATCGACTATTAGATTAGGGAGATAGTCATAGATCGCAGACGTATCGCAAGACTGTGATTCAGCCTAAAAGTCTCGTACCTACTCACAAATCCTACAAGATGCACTCATCCACGTACGAGCATATATTATTATAGCACAGTTTATGAGTGTGCGTGTAGCTATTTGTAAAACACGATGATGATAACTCAATAAAGGGGTATACTGACTGACTGGCTAGTTTATGTGTGTGGGTAAGAAATCGACAGCGGGGCCGGGGGCAAGCCCGCGCATCCGGCGCCGCCGCGGTATTTATAAGTACGCAGCCGGAACCGCCACCAGCTGAGCGAGGGCGTCGATATTACACACACTTCACGCCTTCTATTCAATATGTTAATATCGAATTTATTGAGCGTGACGAGTTTTGATTAAACGTACCTACCCATAGGTTTGTATTGCGCCGGTTGTATAGGTTCCGCCCTTCCCAATAAACATAATGCTGCATTGATCAATGTTTAGATTATCTTGCAGTCGATGGTGCGGTGCGGACATACAATTCCGGGTTCGCAGTCGATATTCGTTCAGAGTATTCTACAATTTGATCTAACTCAGGTTTCAAACATTGCCATGACAGTAACACAGGATACTGTTAGTGATATCGCGGATGCGTCGTTTAGTGTAAGGAAGTAGAGCAATGCACTGACAAAATGCCAGCGCGTCTCAGCGGCGCGGCCGACCGCCGCTCGATTCAAGAGCTGCTGCGGCCGATGATCATTTTAAGCGCCTCGAGGTTCCGGTACCAATTTATCACTTAAAAGCTTCCGTTCAAAACAGCTACTGAGATATACCCGGAGTTTTATGACGTCTCCCCTGTCGAAATTGCTCCTAAATGTTTTTTTTATAACTGCCGTGCACGCCGTCTAATGGCTTCGGAGAAATATGAAATCAGAGTGGCTAAATAATAATTTCTCAAAGAGTGTGTTCACCCGGAACGCGACGTGCTAGTTAAGTTTAGGTACGAGTTGGACAGTGGTGCATAGTAAGTGCAGTGATAAGGTATCGCGAGACAAAGAACCCATTATGTAGACTGGAGGAGTGACGTGACATTTCCTTCGATATCCGCCAGTGTGCTCTCACCTCTAGGGTCACTAAATCATTATCGCTTCCGTTCATTAACAAACAAAACAACTCATCAGTCATCGTTCTGATAAAATATTAGGTGTAAAAATAACTTACGTTATGTCAACTGATAGTAGAAGAGGAGTAAGTATTAATAAGTTCATCACTTCTTTTGTAAAATGTAGAAGAAACCGTGAACCATGAACACTATGGATCTAGCCAACGCACTCTATACTATATGAATTTAAAATTTACGATCGTACATGATCTAAGACCGGCTTCTTAAAGCATGCATCCGCCACAGTTAAAGCCCTAGTTTCCTGCCATATCAATAATGGCAGTCGTAAACCATATTCCCACAAGTGATCGGAGGGAGCTGGAGCTCATTCGAAGAAAACGCTTCGACCCTAAAATCTATAGCATCTATTCACAAACACAGCGCAACTTTCTTTCATAGTTCATATTTTAGGTCATAAACTTGACTCACATTTTATTGTGCGTTGATTTATATTATTACAGTTAAACTAACATTGACCCTTTCCCGGAAGAACATGTTTTATAGATGTTTTCTTAAAAAATGTACACCTTTTTTTGCGCATTCTTCGGGTGTTCAATTCTTAGACCCAAAAGATTTCAGCTCTCTAGGACATGATAGTTTAGGAGATAGTTACAGCAGTTCTTGTCAGAAGTACCAATATGAGTCACAGGCTACTCGCAGTCGTTCTTCGACCGGGCTCCTGGCCTGGTGTAGTCATGGTTGTCAGTAATTAAATTTGTCGGTGGCATAGATAATACATTAGTCAGTGGTTTGGTGCTCCATTCGTTCAAAAAGCTGAATGGCGAGGGGGTGTAACGGAAGGGACGTTCCGCGCAGGCGCACGCTCGCCGGAAACGCATCCGGGACGTGGCGCGCCACAGCCCGCCCTCACCAGGACCTGATTATGCGCCACCCCAAAAAACCGTTTTAATTTTTATATGAGTATTATAACCTGAAAGATTAATTCAATGTATTTGACTTCCAGTAAACGTTAACTCATCATAGGATACCGTACGGTAGCGTAGGGGACAAAGCGCATCATGATGGCACACTGCAGTTAAATTATTCAATTTGTATTTTCCTGGAATACAGCAAGTGGACCTAAACACATTTTAGGTCATAATAAGGTATTTCCGTAGCTTTATGATAGTTCCCCTCGGAGTACGATAGTATAGTACTACCAATTATTGCAGTTAGCGTAACTCGCACTAATAGTGGATTACTCTATTAGACATCACGTACTTTGAAAGGAACGGAAGTAAACCCGTATATTGCATACTACTAGTTAGTAAGTAAGTAGTAGTATAACACGTGACTTAGCGATTCATAGAAAGTTACGAGCGCAAACTCCTACATACAAATTATCACATACGCCTAGTTGCGGCGCCTACGGTTAGACTGCTTGAAAAAGCATGTCTGTATATTTATGAAACGGTAACGTCTGTTGGTAGTCTATTTATTTTAAACAATAGTAAAAAAAATAAGTGATCTGTGGCAAGCTGGTAGTTAGTAGGTATATACATAATCTGCTATCCGTCGTCCGTCGTTAAGTGGGACAATAAGCGGATGTTTCCAAACTGTGCTATCACTAATTCATTACCGTGTTTACTATCACAATGACACCGCATAAAGGTTCTACTATGCTACTTGTATTTCTCATAATTTAGCTCATCCATTCACTAGGCATTCACAAATTTGCCAAACCTTGACCCAATTGCGTTTATTTTCTCAAGCAAATATAGTTAGGGACCGATCCCACCCGATAACACCGTAAGTTGGAGCGGACACCGGACAAAGGATCCGTTATGTCAATTCCGGACTAGACGTAAAAAGCCAGTACAGTGGGGCGCGACAGGAAACTCAAAAATAGTAACGGCAGTAAGTCAAGGACAAGATACACTGACTAAACATTTACAGAGTTCATGAAACTACAATCTAGTTTCGTACAGAGAGTTCCAAAATACTTTCGTTATACATCTCATGTAGTACGAGTTATAGATAACATTCTCGAAAAAGTGTTATGCCCAACCTTCGCAGCTCTATCCTACAGATGAGCACTATCAGCTGATCACAACAACCACATCGCGTAGTATTTCCTGGTTTTCAGAGATAACATTCATTTTGTTTCAGTGGCCCTGATAAGATTCCAATAATCCAAGTTTAAATTATTGATAAACTATGCACCGTTTTACTAACAAGGGACAAGAGCAGACTACTAATTTGCGTTTACGAAAGCGACAGTAATGTATGGGGAGCAACAAAGCAATCGATCAACCCTTGTAACAATAGATTTTAATCTATGTCTCTACCACTACTATTTTTGCGTTGACAGTAGCCACTTCATTGATTAAAATAACTGATTACGTAAATAAATGTTTTAAAAACTTACTTGAGCGTTCTCTCCATGGTAGATGTGCGGAATATCTCCTCCTGGTCAAGTGACAGCACACAATAAATGTCTCTATGGCATGCTGCTCCATGGCTGCGTCCTGGTAAGTTCTTTGCTTCACCTGTAACAAGTCAAATTCGCGATTGAGATCCCATAACTAGAGATGTGGCAGAAAAGTGTCACTCGATAAATGAAAATGAAAGTACCTACCTATTATGAAAAAAAAAACCAGCATCTTTAAGTCAAAGTGCAGTAATATATCTTGTACACTATAGAAACTATTTCACGCCAACTGGTAACCGGCAACACTGTTAATCTTAGTCCTGCGTTTACATCAAGGCATAAAACCGAAATTCTACATGTTGTATTAATCGTTTTCATTTACTGTCTGCATCTTAAGCAAGATGCCGGAATAAATGTATAAAAAACTTGTAGAAAACGTGTCAAAGACTATCAAATATTAAAATATTTATGGATCTTTTAGACGTTTTGTTGTTATCGTGTATCAAACACGTTTGTAGATTTAAAAGACTACAAGCACTAAACTAACCTGTGGTTTCGACCACAACTTCGTCATTAATAATAAACCTCAGTGGACTTAGGTTGCAAACAGTATCATCAGTACAATGAGATTAAATAAATAGCACATGACATTAACACCGTTCAAAACCCGCCGAGTCTACTCTTTCCCATCGTTAGCATCGTGTACTTAGATTGCGCATTTTGACCTCTGTTTGCGAAGTACTCTCAACCTTGAGTCGTGGAAATGAATATTGCGGCAGCTTTCTAGACCCTGGTGAAACGAAATTTGACGTAGGAATATCAACACAAGTAGCATTCGTTGCACTTCTTTATTGAAGGACCACTGACTGCATTGTAAAAATCGTACATTCCACGAAATACCTTGTATATTGATTCTGTATTATCTGCAATGGTTAAACTCTCGTCAGGTTTGTGAATTAAAGTAATAATGAATCACTGGAAAAGGAAGGACCACTGTGCAGTGGTTGAGAAACATGTTGTGGCCTCGTGGAATATCGCTTTAAAAGGCAAGCCAAGGTGAGGCGACATCGGACCATAAGTAACTCCTGTCGCTTATCGGTGGACCTATAAAGCCTGCGACCTTTTTAGGTACCTATTCTGGGATGTGTAACTGTCTGATCTATTTTACGAACATCTGCAGTGCGCTTACTAGTTTGTACCGAGCAAGATATCTATTATAACAAACAACTAGGGATTTTGCAATGACTATTCTAACTTTAAGTTTATCTGGGTCTGTTCCAACATAAATTGATCAATTAAAATGATTATTGTTTCCGAGACCGAAAGAAAGACTCCCACCTTTTTATAACTCCGAAGTACAGTGTATTGTGTACAACTAGTTAGTAGGTAAGATGACGAAACTGTTCCGTAGACTGTACCACCTACCTAGGAGGCATGTTGTTACGGGAAAGTGGAAATTCCAGGAAACACAAATAGGTTACATAGTAGGTAGGTAAGTGAATCAGCCAGATGGAATGAGACCCAGATTTGAAATAGTAACGAAGCAATAAAGGTTGAATCTCTTTAGAAATTCCTGGTTACCTTTGATGAAAATAATTTTATTAGATATGAACTTACAATTTATTACTAGTAAAAAGATTAAATCCGGAATTTTAAATACATATCTAACGTTAAAGTACTAGGGTACGTAGTGTACTTAGGTAAGTGTAGGAAGCATAGAAACCACTATAACCGGTTCCAAAGTAGGTATTGTATGATTAATGATCACGTGGTGTTAATAATCGTGACGAATTCAATAGAAATATACTCTTAGTTACCTACCTACTCAATTTATCTATACTAATAATTACAAAGGTAAAGTTTGTATGTTTAGTTGTATGTAATATTGTAGCTAATAAACCAATTCTAAAAATATTTCACTTCTAGCCGTGTCTAGCACTTCTTTCGGTGTGGTGTTTTTTTATATTTCACTGGCAGATTGCTAGATTATCTTATAGGTATGGGCTAGGTTTCATCTTTTTTTCACTTTTACGCGCGGGCAAAGTCGCGTGCAGTACTACTGGTAACTGATATACGAGTACATTATGAATACGTCATAATCGCACATATATTACATTCACTCTATGAACACGTCGTAGGTTACTTACTCACATGTAACTATGGTTTTATCTTAACTATACCTATCGATATGGACCGTACTTTAATTTAAAAGGTTAGAAGAATTAGTGTCCCACTAACATATTAAAACTAATCAAAAACCGCCAGGTGGAAAAATCAGCGATAGCGGAGCATTTGCTTGAATCAGGATTAAACCACTGGATAGAACTGCACAAACCATTAGTCCTTTCCAATGATCGCCATTATTATAGCCGAATTGTGCGTGAGGCGGTTGAAATAAAGAAACACAAAAATTTTAACCGGGAAAATAAAACAAACTGTCTTCAACGTGGGATCCAGTCATCAAAATGTGTTCGCATCGTAAAAAATCGTCTAACATATCGCCGGACATTGTTAGTGTGGTGTGTCGCGACCCTAGTAGTTTGTGATGACTGATTGAGGGTAGTCTCGTCAGTTGAAGATGCGAGCGGACGCCGGCCCTCAGTCTACTCGTGACCACGGTGATTGTAATATCATCGAAACGTCGAGGTAAATAGAATGTTTCACAATACGCGATTAAGTCCCGAGAGTATATATTTAAACAAATAAAACTAACTAGGTACCTATATTGGGATTTTTATTATTAAAAACATTCAAATCAAATTGACAATACCAAGATATTTAAGAAAAAAACATGTTTTTTTTCTTATTTAAGAGTTCAATCTTCATTATAGACATGAATATGACACCACGTTACTTTTACAGATAAAAACCTGAAAATATACACGGGTATTGTTTGTGGAAAGTAACATATCATATATCACGTACCTAACAGCTTGATTCAGCAGGTAAATGTTGATGTTATAGCAGTTTAATTCATTAAAGGTTATGTTATGAAAACAATTTCCTGTTCTACGGAATTATAATGAATGGAGTGACTGCTTCATGTTATTTGACAGCGGCTCATTATGATATCATGGAAACTGTGGGATATGGTGAGAATAATGTATACAACTTTTACATTGTTATACAAGCTCCTACCTACAACTGCACGTGTCTTTGTCTTTGCTATGACTTTAAGTACTAACGAAGTACATTTTGCTAACATTTTATTTATACCTATTAGGTTCATCTCTCTAATAAATTGATGACTACAAGTACACATGAAATATATAAGTACCAAGTGTGTATTCATGCCAAACCATAATTTAACGTATAAATTATTTGTTTATGCATTATGTCTGAATCGATTACCTAGTTTATTACCTACCTACAAAAAATTTTAAATAAAAACTTACTTACCAGGAAAGTTTAATAATAGTATTTCGTCATTCCTGGAATTCCATTGTTATTAGATAAATATGTAGGTATCATTTATAATAAATATATGTATATTCATGTTTTAATTTTTACCCTGGCATCCAATTTTGTAACTAAGCTAGTACCTATCTATACTTATTAATAACTATGTATTAGAAAAGAATTGAGAGGTATGATTTATTTTAAAGTAAACATTAAATTGATTAAGCATTGAAAATAGGTTATCCGTTAAAGACAATATCACGGCACATTGCAGACAGGTTAAATTCTGAGTAACACACCACGCTATAGTCAACAAAGAAGTTTCACAAATACTTACGAAACTTTCTTAAAACTCAAATTACTCAACGATTACATGCGATGCGTGTATTTTCATAAATTGAGGAAAGATAATTGTTGAGATAGTTAGGGCAGCTAAACAAAGGAGATGTGTACCTTTCGAAGAACGTTGCGGACTCTCACAAATTCGTCGTAATTGGACTGAGAGAAACTCGCAACCAACTGTACATAATTGCTGATGCAAAAACAACCGTCATCATCATCAACATGGCAGTAACACACGCACCGAACTGGATCGTGGGAGTGAAACGGGAACCTCTGAATAGTGCCATCCGCCACCGAGGAAACCGACGCGAGCTCACTATTTAGCCACAATAGCGATCATTAACATGTTTCCACACGCTCATGCGTACCGCGATTGTTTCGAAACCGAGAGTACCGCCACTTCTGCGGTGCCGTAGCCGAGCCTAAACCATGAGAACGGTTTCAGGCCACCATACTTTTTTGTATTCATGTTTTATGCCATTCTTAAGCCTCACACCTCAGCGGTACATTTAGAAAAGGCATCCAGCCACTAAAGAGCCGGAGGCGATAGGTGAGCAACGGAAGAGCTGCAAATTATTGAACTTAACACAACGCAAGGGCTAATTTCTCAATTCCTGGTAAATAACAGCTCATTCAATGCATGTATTGAATTCCACGTACTACGGTAGGTCGATAGCCTTACACCGCACCTCATCACATCAATTTTATCATACATCTTTTAATTTTATGCAAAACATGAAATCTTCGTTTCTCGGAATCAGATGTTCTGTGTACAATATAATAAAGGATAATGTTCCATTTGAATTGTGTACTTAGAATTAGTGGCTTAACTCTTGACAAGCCGCTAAAGGTACATTCTTTCTTTATTATAATAGTAGGTATTATGTAATGTAATATATTATGATTACAACTTTACAAGCCTGTCGTTGCCTTCCTACGTGAATGGATATTTTCCAGTGGCACAATTAAATGCTCACCCACACAGGACCAACTTCGTTCCACGCAGGTGGGTTGTCAGTTGTTTTTAGTAAACCTGCTCTATTAAAGGACACATTTTGCAATCTGAATAATATTCTAAGTTATTATAAATTAGAGGCATAGAGTTTACACAACAGCTTCGCAATATGAGACGAAGTAAAAACTAGGTACTAAATCGTTCGCAAAACGAGGTACCTATTCAACGAGTTTCTCAAGTGTTGTGTACATTTTATACGGATAAACGTAACAACTAACCAATATAAAACCTCATATCTTATCGGCAGCCAATAATGATTGGCATTTACGTATCCAAAATACATGCAGGAAGTGGATTGAATGAAAATATTATGTAGGCACTAGACATTCGCGACGGCCACGTGGTAAGCGATGATAACGCTGCCGGTGGCGATAAACGAGTGTTTTTCATTAACGGATCGACGGGTTTCCATGAATGGGCGGACTGAATGGAAAATGCTAGGTTTCATTCATATCAGCCGCAAGGCGAACACCTCTGCTGTCAACCGTGCAAATAATACGACACGCGATGTTGTACCTAGACTCTGAAGTACCTATGTTTACAATATTGTAGCTCTGTCTACGTAGTACATAATATTGTTTGAATTGACACTAGCATTGTAGGATTCATGGGGGATTATTTTTAGGTTGTTATCATGATAGATATTATAGTATAGGTAAAAGAAAGTTGCATTTCTTTCTTGCATCTATCTCTATAACCTGAGGAAGTGAAAACATGCTATCTTAATTGTAAAGAACGAAACATAATTAATTTAACTTTCATAACTGCTCTACTTGTTAATGGGTTGATGGCTACGCGTAAAGCAGTGCGTTGTTTGTATGCAAAAATTATTGGGTTGATAACTTATGCATAATATCATGAAAAATAAACAGTTTCTTTTACTATAGATAATGCTATTACTAAGGTATATTAATTACCTATTTAATCATTAAGGTCAGCGGTTTTCAAGAACGCTTAGTAGAAAGGCTAGGCAACAAAAGAAGTTTATGATCCAGCCTACGAATAAAATTATAGGGTTTATTGTACATATTATATGTAGTAAAAGGATAAACCAATGTTTTTTCTAGTATTTAAATAAGTATCGAGTTGCCTACACAGACCTACAGGAAAGTGTCAATGTCACGCTGCGGGTCTCCATGCCTCATTGCATTCGCAAGATCACTAGCCATGAAATATTACACTGACCTAACAAATGATGTTACGTTAGTATAAATAATCATTGAGAAGTTTTAAAGAATGCGTAGCTACGAACGAGAACTCGCTCTGCCTTCACCAATTGGACTTTCCTAAGATATTCATCATCTTCCTGCCCTTTTCCCACGTTATGTGGGGTCGGCACAACATGTGATCTTCTTCCATTTCCCTCTATCATTCGTCATCTCAGTACTCACTCCTTTCTTATCCATGTCATCTTTCACACAGTCCATCCATCTTTTCTTTGGTCTACCTCTACCTTTGTATCCATCCACATTCATATCTAACACTCTCCTCGTCACATGACATTCATCTCTTCTCATAACATGCCCATACCACGCTAACCTATTACTCCTCATCTTTTCTGTTACCGGTGCCACTTTCAGACTTCCTCTAACATACTCATTCCTTATTTTATCCATCCTTGTCACTCCACACATCCATCTCAACATTCGCATCTCCGCCGCATGCACTCTTTTCTCATCCGTTCCCTTGGTGGCCCAACATTCAGACCCATACAATACGACAGGTCTTATGATCGTTTTGTAGATTTTCCCCTTAATTTTAAGGGGCATTCTCGGATCACACGTAGTTCCTGTGACCTGTCGCCATTTCATCCATCCCGCATTTATTCTATTCCTTACATCCCGATCAATCTCACCATCATTCTGTACTACTGAACCGAGGTACCGAAAATCGGAACAGGCTGGTAGGAATACACCATCTAAGGCAATAGGTGTAAAACTAGAGGGACCACCGAAGTCGCAGAACAAGTGCTCGGTTTTTGTTCTGCTGATCTTCAATCCGACACTCTCTAGTTTACCTAAGATATTAAGATATTTTCTTTCCTAAGATATCAAGTGCTTTAAATATGTATAGCTACTGTATAACACGCAAAGTTTATTAGGCACCTCGCTGTTAGGGTTTTACATTCACGTAAGTGCCAAGTTGATTTCTGCGTGTTGTATACTCGAGCAAGATCCATTTTTTTGCCATACTATTCATAGTTACAAAATATAGCTTCTACTACAAGACTACATTATCTGTACAATGAGTGAGACATCTTTTCCTCGGACGAACAAAGTCGGTCATCAGCGATAGTTCCAAGACAAGATACAAATATTATTAACAAGCTTCCGGCCGCGGCTTCGTCTTCGTATTTCTTGATAAATTATAGCCTATGTGCTATTCCTGACTATAATCTATCTCTGTGCCAATTTTCATCCAGATCTGTTCAGCCGTTTCAGCGTGAAAGAGTAACAAACATCCATACAAACTTTCACGTTTAATAATATTAGTAGGAACTAGGAAGTAGGATAATAGCACAAGTATTATTTATACCAATGAAGTATATACGTACGCTATTTTAATTAAATAATTATAATGTTTTTAATCTTGTACTAGCTATTAGCAACGCTAACTAGTTTTTGTAATGTATGGATGTTTGTTGCCGGGTCGGTGAGAGTACAGCGATAACCGCGAACTATAGAGCTACCTACCTACCCTATCAACTCAGTTAGTTTAGTTATCATTATGTATTTAGCGAAAAAGCTTATCGTACGTAATTAGTTACTTTACTAATTAAATGGGAAATAACAACCTTTTATTTCTGCCTTTAAGGTAATAAATAGACAATACAATTCATACCGAATTCTAAGTGACAAGTTTTAGTTAAAGTAATTGATCTTACAAGAATGAAATCTGATTCTGGACATTTTTGGGCAACGCTCAACCGAGTGCATACAAAAATGGACGTTCGGTGTGAAAGCAGACTGCATAAAACAATTTAGCAATTAAGTGGTCGATTTAACTTGATTTCATTATATATACCTAAATAATTTAAAGTTGGACAGGAGACAAGAGAGTGGTAAATAAACACACGGTGCTAATCAGAGCCGTGTTTACACGAGAACAAGACACTGTGTACTTAGGAGCGCTCGTGACTAACGTGCACATGCTAATGCACAGGTTTTACGAACAAACTTAAGTTACTGTTCTGTATCAATGTCCTGCGTAGATAATACCGAACGAAGGAACAATCGAAAACGAAAAACATGAAAACGCTAATAATGAGTGGAAGTTTTTATCCACGTCTTTATTGCCGGTGGATTTGAAAAGATTAAATCCGATAAATTTACGAGCGTAACTCGGTATTTAAAGGGCGTTTTCTTGTACGTAGGACTAGGCGGGGCGTGGATAACATTGTTGGTAATCAGAAACATAGGTACTTATGAGCTATCAAGATCAACGTCATCGATTGCCATTTGTCTAGATGCACTTCTCGCAGGTACCCAATTACTTAGTGAGTCACACCATGCATAAACAAATAATAGGATTCAATTAGAGACTGTCCTTTTGAGTGGGTTGAGTGTAGTAAGAAAGAACAAAGGTGTCTGTTGCCGGTGGTGGATAAGGCGCGGGCGCGGCGGAAGTCGCCATAAGCGAAGCGAACCATGATGTGTCTGCGCAATTATCATTTTAGATTGGCGCAGAAGCCAGAATAGTACTGTGGAGTTTACTCCAATTATAAAAAACATGAGCGCGTATGAGCTTAGCAAGTTTTCGGCGTGTCGGTAGTACTCAATTCTGAAATATAGGTTTTTCTTTGTAAGTTAGATGGGTAACTCAAAACAACTTAGACTCTGTTTTCTGTTTTTGAGATGTAACTAACTAGGTACTGTATTGGAAAATGTCCTCCGACCAAGGACATTAAACTATTATGAATGTCTCTGGCGCTACAGAACACCGACGCTGCAGTGGCGCATTACTACTGTATTTTAGTATTGTAGCACCAAGCTGAGGATTACTTTCTAAAAGTCAATGACTGCAAAATTGAGAAGCAAGGAACCTAGGAGTATAGATAACAAGTTGAGAACAGGGCTGAAATCAGTCAAACATCTAAATAACAGCTTTATGCCTCAATGTATTAGAGTTCATCGTAACCGATAGCGAGGCGAAGCTGACGCAGGGGTCGCGGGTCGCGCCCCGGAAGGCGTACTGCACCCTTATCGCAGACACTTCGAGCTATCACAGATTTATGACCACACTGCTACATCAAATCAATCGTTTTCTGCATAAAGCTTTTGGGAGATTTTTTTTCTGATAAATTATAATTTAAAAATAACATTAGGTAAGTATAGTTGGCTCAACAAATCTAGGCATTCGTGAAGTTAGCCGAAGAGCTGCGCAGTACCGTTTTTCGGGAGCAATTGGAGTTATGAGGGAAGGAACTGTACATGCGCAAACTCGCACCTGTGGCTAACTTCACGAATGCCTAGATCCGTTGGATGAACTATACATGAAGTGTGTTTGTCAACTTCATTTCATTGCATTTGGAAATGAATCTAGTCTTTGGAGAATCGGCAAAAGTAATACATATTGCATTGCAAAGGTGTATTTTGTTCTGTATTGGATATATTTTTTACTATTTTAACAAAGCAGTAGGCCATAATATTGAAATGGTGTGAATAAAATGTTAATAACTTTGTCCAATAGTAAATATTGTAATAGCTACTAAATAACATGGTAGAAATATTACTCTACAAATACTAAGTATTTTTTAATTTTGAAGATTTAGAGGCCATTTTTCTATGCTTAAAAATAGAAAAGGATTTGTTCTGACTTTGCTGGTCACTCCGATTCTACTCTTATTGCCTTAGAAAGTATATTTTCCCTCTGTCCCTCAGTCCATTTCGGTCATAAATACCTTGGTTTATTGATTCAGAATTATGGTGATATAAGGTACAAAAATAGTTGTGACGGCTGATAGGAGCGTGTAAGAGAAAAAAATATTGTGCCAATGCCGAATAAAGTGCAGTACAAGCAGGTCGATAATGGGGTATTTGTAGGATTCTATAATACCTTAGGTTACAATTAGATTAGTTATTTATGAGAAACTATAAGTAGAATTCAATATTTCTATACTTGATTGAAGTGGATTTATGCTATTAGACAAATTTATAAATAACTAGCTTCTGCACGCGGCGTCGCCCGCGAAGTACCTACATAAAATATAGCCTATGTTCATCCTGAAAGTTCATTCTACACATTGGTGAAAGAATTTTTCAAATCGGTTCAGTAGTTTCGGAGCCTATTCATTTCAAACAAACAAACAAACAAACAAACAATCAAATCTTTCCTCTTTATAATATTAGTATAGATTAACTTGCATGTATGCAGGTACTTACAACTATGATATTGAATTTTTCTGTTCAATGTGAGCGAGCAGTTACATCAAAATTAAATGTAACAATTTCAATCGCATAAAACTATTTTATTACAAAATATTATCACTCAATTGATTGAAAGGAAAGTTAAAAGCATACACAAGAAGTGTTTGTTGGAATCAATCTGTGTATTTGGATGGTACCTACCTACCTACTGAGCTGTAACATAGTAAATGAGAGCAAACAACTCTTTATTTTTATCTGGTTTGGTAATCTTTGTCGTACTAAATTGCATAATGGAAAGAGTGCATTAGTATCTAATCTAAGCATGATCTATAGATATTTACGATCATTGTGATCACGGCGCGACTAAATTTCATTCATAAAAACTGAACGAAATGAAATGTCAAAACAGGACGATGAAAACAAAGAGTTAGGTAGATGCATTAATGAATATAAATTGCGTACGATAGGTCACTTGCATACCTACGTATTGGATGTACTTTTATCTCTGGTTTTACAAATACCTTACCATTTTTCATTCACATCTGGCACAGAAAACTATAGAACTTATGCACCACCTGTTCACCATAATGACAACAACTAACCCAACAGCCAGTACGAGCCTGCTTTGCATCGAAATTTTACAATCTCGGTAAATTATGAATTGTTTATTAGTTTTTGTGAAAATATTGTAACTCACCGATCTTTATTTTCAATCTTTCTTCAACTCGCACTTTACGCGTATCGTCCGCCATGTTAAATCCATAACTGTTTATCTCTTTCATCCGCTGTTATCTCTTTCGGAACGAGCCCGTTCGGCCGGCTTGTCCCGCCACTTCCGGAGTGTCGTAATGTTCTACTTGAGCTTGTATTCTATTGAGCTAGGCAAAATACATCCAAAAAGTATTTCCACGAACCCACATTTTTGACGCTAATGTTTCGAACAAATTAAAACAATAACATGAATGCGATTGGTTTCATGTTGGCACTGCGCATGTGCTCCCAATCATACGTACATGCACTTTTCTATGAATGGATGTATGCTGTATGCACTATAATGAATAACTGCACGCTAGTAGATAGTCTGTTTGCATTAAAAATGTTTGATATCCACAGTATTACGCGGGATATATTTTAACATCTAAGTTGAACACAATAACACTACACTGCACACTACCATGAAAATATTTATGAAACTAATTTTTCTCAATGAATAAAAATCATGAATGAGCAATTACGTCACGCGTCACGTCAAAAGACGTTTGCGCTTGCGCAGTTGCGCTGCGCTGTACTTGCAGAGTTGCCAGAATAGATGGAAGAATCCATCCCGTTTGACAACTGGCAGCCCAATAAAGTGACTTATTCAGACCAGTCGTCAGACGCTCAGTCACTCATTCAGTCACATTCAGTCAACTCTACACGCAAGGGTGGAAGTATAAAATTCACCATTTAGTCATCTTTGTTTGGCAAATGGCGTGTTTGCTGTATTAGAAAGAGAAGAATAATCACAGATTTGTGAGAACGTTCAATTTTACACAAACATGCACGTACACTGTACATGAGTTTGGAGTGAAAAGCTAGTGTGGGGTCATATCGATAGTTTGATGTCGATAATTACAATGATTAGCGGGCTTGGTAGCTAGCTAGCGGGCTGCTGCATATTATAATAACATGCAAAATTTATTGGACTGACTTTGAATAGCGTAAGAATGTTTTTGTCAAATTAAAATAGTTTTGTACGGATAGAAAAGAGAGTAAGTAGATAGAAATCCTATAAATTATTCAGGCAATATTCAGTAATTTGGCCACGTAAGTTATTTTAAAATGGACTGCAAGTTTTTAAGTAGATATATGTATAATTATGTACCTACATCATATGTTTAGATGTTGATGTTTGTAAAATCACACCTTAGGACCGATTTGGATGAAACTTGGATAAGATGTAGATACCTACGTAGATCGTAGCTTGGAATATCAATAATATAACTTTATAACCACTACTCCACTCCACACATTTATCTTGTTAAAGTAACAAATAGCGATTCATCCATCCTGACAAACATATAGCTTTTCTAATATAATATTAGCTAGTAGGATTTCATTAAGGAGAGAGCTACTTTTAAAATAAAAGATCTACTTGCATTTAATCTATTTACATTTATTATTAAAAGTAATAAAATTTATCAATAATTATTATGAATAAAATTGAGGTGTCTTTCTGTGATTTCAAAATAACTATGATTTCTCAAATGCTTATAGTTATTTACAAATACCAACTAAAACACAACCAGCTTTTAAAATTTGTTGTATGCTGAAATAAAAGTAGGTAGGGTACATCGTCGTACAATGAACCAGGTAAATTTTGGAAGCCATGAACTTCGAGTTTCTTTGGTTTAAGTGTTCAGTTTTTTCACTGTTCGTTAGTGAATTTATCTGTCTTTCATTTTGCATTTAAATTTCTTTACATTTTTCATTAGTTTAGCAGGTACATAGATTTAAAAAAAAAATGAAATTTGGTTCATTCTGTACTCTTAGGTGTACTTATTGAACCGGGGTATTTTCCACAATGAACCACCTTATTTTGGGTACCGTAATTATATTATTATACAATAATGAAGAATAATAAATTAAAATACACATAGTTTTATGCTTTTTATTGTTATGTCATTATATTTTGCTAACATAAAACACTTTTCTCTATTATTTAATCATCTTCCTCCAGATAATGAGTCAAAAATTAACATTTAACCTATAGAAAATATGAATAATCTAATAGAAAATACTCAAATAACGATAAAGAGATCAAAATTATTACTTACTATCAACCTTAATCAAAATCAGTCTGTTATAATTATAACTTTATATTTTTTTAGAAAATTACAGTTAGTTTCAAAAAAAGTGCTAGTAACGTTGTCTTTGAATTAACGATATTCTAATAAGTTTGACTTAACATTCTAATCATACAATTATTTAGTTAATAATTAAAATCTTAAAAAATCACATAGCTAAAAACACTGGAAACAAATATAAATCTTCAAAAAATCAACTATTCTTCACATTTTTCAATAAGTACTTGGAAATATTATTGAGCTTTGCCATTTGACAGGCAACTTTTCAGCAATCCTTAACAGTCAGCCCGTAAAATTTTTGGGCACAGTCCACTATGTAGGCCTTCAATTCTTCTTCTTGATCGGTTTTAAACACGGTTTTCGTATTTGGGTGTGAGCCTCATCTTCATAAGATAATTTAAGGGAACGTTCAAGTTTTTAGCAATATAACAACGGGACGTAGGGTATGCTGATGCTCACTCCACATCGGTGAAGTTTTAATGCTTTAAGCATGTTTTCAACTGAATGGTCGCCTTTTTTTTCTCGGTAAAACCTTTGTTCGCGCCATCCTACAAAATTAATAAATTTACTATACATGTAAAGATCTACCGAAAGACTTGCAACAAGCTTTGTAGCTAAATAGTCCTTCCTACATTATAATTGCACGCAAGTGTAATGCGTTAGTTAAAGGATAGGTAGTACACAATGAACCAGGTTCAATGTGAACTACCTCGATGTGGTTCGATGAGAAACACAGCACAAGCTTTGTACCAAATTCAAAATTTCAACGGTTTAATCTCAATATTTCAAGCTCAAGTACGGTACATTAGAAAGCTAAATATATGGTTATTTAATAATAGTAATAAAGAAAATGCTATCTATTATACAATCCATACTAAAAATCAAAGAAGCCAGCAGAAAAAACTTTTTGGTCAAATTTTCAACCAAATGCTCCTCACACAACCGTTGTTAGTGGGCGTCCCACACAAACTGGTGTGTGGAGGGGGGACACAAGCGCCTATCATTTACAGGCACAAGCACAAATAGGCAACGTCGCATTTCTGAGAAATATTGATGGTTCATTGTGCCTGCCTGGTTCAATCCAGAACTACCTACCCTACCTATACCTAGATGACGACACTTATTTTTAACCGGCTGCCGAGAAGGGTAATTTTTTTCTGTGTATCTTGCACGTTCGTAAATTTCTTTTCAATGCACCTGCTCGAAGATAATTTTACTACGTAGGTACATAAATATCAGGGTCTTCACAGCAGACAGACAGACGGACAACAAGGTGATCTAAGGTTTCCGTTTTTTTTTCTTTTATGGTACGGACCATTATAAGACAGAAAAATATAAGTTCTAGCCTGCTAATCGCTGCCTTTTATACCTACATCCCAACCTGGAACAATAGAAAGGGATTATAATTCTTGAAACGATATTCGTCTAATTGGTGAGTTCAGTTTTGCTACTTAATTGACAAATTACTGACTAAATACTCCAATCCATCAACATTTATCGCAATAAAAGATGCCCCCATCACGAACAACGAACATTTTAACACAAATTTTGTTGTACAAAAAGCTATTGTTCAAAAAATATCGATACCTTAGATACAACACTACTCGAACATAACTAATTCAGTACGAAATCAAATAAAAACTATCTTAAACGCAAAATTATCATGCTGCAGGCATAGCAGCATGATTTGCGATTAAAAATATTATGAAGACGATGTATTTAGTCCTCATTTTTAATGAAAAAGTAGCAAAACACTGAACTCACCAATGAACACAAATGATTTCACGAATATTATCCTTTTTTGGTGTTCATTTGTTTGAAATCACTGCACAAACCATCAAAAATGTACTCTAGCTTAATTTGGTGTAGTTGATTTGCCTGAATTAATTGAAACTAGTAAATAATACATGAATTTCTAGATAACGCACCGCACAAGACTTTGTTTGGGACACAAAAGATCCCAAACACAGAAATCCTATCAAGTAGGGATGACATTGCGCGACAGAGATAGAAATACAGAGGCAACACGCTAAAACGAGATATCTATAGTGCCTTTCAAATTTAGCCGTGTAATAACGCTACACATGCAAAAGAGTATAACACTTGACAAGTTATTAGATTTCCTCTATTTATCTTTACTCTGAGTCTACACGTCCAATATCTTTCAATAATCACCAAATTAGGACAAGGCAAACCTAAATAGGCAACCCTGAATGGATAATTATCAGATATTTTGAGTATAAAGTACTGAATTTGAATTTGAATGAGCGATAAAAATTATTTGGGAGGGTGGCGTTCCGCAATCCGATCTGCTGCACCTACCATAATTTTCAGGACAGAAATTTACTCCACATACCATATTGGTAGCACCACACCACCAGCATCGGAATGTGTGGACTCCATAAAAATCGCCGCGGTATGAAGGGCGTTATTAGTCTATAAAAGTTTTAGATCCGCAAGCACTTATTTAGATAAGATTCAAAATTAAGATTATTTATCTCGATGGGTTTACTAGTTTATCAAGTCAGTTTTTCTTAAAAATTCACAAGCAGACAAATTACACAGTCAATGTCAGTTTTGTTTGATTGGTTTGTTTAAAAAAAATAGGTAATAATGTTTCATTCTATTCTAAATCCATCAGAAAAAATCCATTAATTTTAAATAAAACAGCCATCTTTTCTGCATCTTTTGTTTAGATTTAAATTTGACATCAACTTGAATATGACTCTGTGACGTTGCTAGTGTCTTTAAAAAATACTTGACATTTGACAAACAAAATAAATTGATCT
The DNA here is from genome assembly GCA_963675405.1 of Cosmorhoe ocellata. Taxonomy (NCBI): domain Eukaryota; kingdom Metazoa; phylum Arthropoda; class Insecta; order Lepidoptera; family Geometridae; genus Cosmorhoe; species Cosmorhoe ocellata. The sequence continues at coordinate 8,251,059 of OY776246.1, read as the reverse complement.
TGATTAGGACAGACGACATAAAAAAATAAAAAGAAGAAAAAGACTGGCTAATCGGACGGAATTCGGAATTATCTTGTTTTCGTACGAAAATCAAAATATGCATTGCATTCCACTTTTTAATTTATTCTTTCTCATTGCTTGAAACCGCCACAGACGGAACTCATAACTTTGTTCACAATCACAACTAAACGTAGTGATTATAATTCTCTTTGTTCACAACCGGAACAAAAGCCTATAAAAATCTTCCATCTACATTAGAAGTATTACTACGTTTCCATATAATATTTTTCGTAGTTCGTAATAATGAATGACAAATATTCTCATAGTGATATCAATTTAATTTACATAACAGAAAGCATACCAGGACCAAACGAGAATAGTTCAGACTATGCTAAGATACTAGATGATTACAATTCACAATATAAAGGCTGTCATTGTAAGCAGAATTGCAATATTTCAGAATGCAACTGCCTACAAAAATCGCATGGAATCAATTATGAAAGATTTAACACTGATGAAGAAGACGTATTTCAATTATGTTGGAAACCTGATGCATATCCAATCTATGAATGTACAAGCGAATGCCTTTGCAAGCCTTTGTGTGGTAACAGAGTGGTGCAAAGAGGCCCGATTGAAAACTTAATAGTCAAATTTTGCGAGAACCAGAAAGGTAAAGGCCTTTTCACTTTGCATTTTATCCCTAAAAGATCTTTCATATGCGAGTATGCTGGTGAAATCTTAACAAAGTCACAAGTCCTTTTAAGGATAAAAGAGAATGAGTCAAAGAAACACGATAATTATATATTTTGTCTCAATGAACACTCTGCATCAGAAACGACACAAACATTTGTGGACCCTAGTCAATTTGGAAACATAGGCCGCTATATTAATCATAGCTGCGATCCCAACTGCTGTGTGGTTCCAGTAAGATGTGATACCCTTATACCAAAACTGGCAATATTTGCTTGTAAAGACATTCAACCAAATGAAGAAATAACATTTTCATATGGCACTGGCTGCTTATCTTATCATAGTGATCAATCCAAGTTATCAGCAATTAACTGTCGATGTAATACTGAGAAATGCCAAGGGTACTTACCCTATAATGACTTTTAACATAACAAATACAAATTTTTATTAATTATGTTAAAGTCATATGTTACATATAAACATACATTTCCCATGGCGAAGTGGAGGAAGGCTGACCCCACCACCATGTGGGATGAATAGTCAGGAATAGAGAGAGATGTTAAAGTTAATAACAACATAAACACAATGAACACAATAAAACCAACAGGTTTGGTGCTGCTGTGGATTTTAGACACATTTGTAAATCTTTTCTGTTCTCTAAGAACAAGAAATTACCTACTAGTGACAGAATAAGTTGTGTCATTTAAACTATGATATAGGTAACCTATAAGAAATTAAAATAGAATATTGCATAAATGCCTCCAATATTACTGTAAAAAATTGATTTAATTTGTAAGTTAAGTACCTATTGTACAAAAAGTTATAAGTATTTATATATTAAAAGTTTTACAAACAGTTAAATTCATTTTAATTTATCAAAATATATAGGTATAGTTGGGTACACCTATAATCTTCATAAGTCAGATTACTATATACTAGCTTCCGCCGACGGCTTCGCCCGCGTGGTGCCTTGAAAAACAAAACCAAATCTCTCCCGCAGGAACCGTACATTTTTTCGGGATAAAAAATAGCCTATGTGCTATTCCAGACTATAATTTATATCTGTGGCAAATTTCATCCCTGATCCGTTCAGCCGTTTCAGCGTGAAAGAGTAACAAACATTAGTACATCCATCATACATCCTTACATCCATACATTCTTACAAAAGTTTCACGTTTATAATATTAGTAGGAAGGTAAGGTACCTACCATAACACCTAGTTAGAAAATGCAAAGCAATTATCAAACATCTACCTATACTGTGTGAGCTGACCAAGTCGTGGAGTTCTTCGTGATGTTTTTCTTCACTATTTGAGAGTAGGTACCTAGGTACACTGAAAAATCCATTGGTGCTTCACCAGACTCGTACTAAGCCACATCCAGTGTACCTACATGTGATTTAGGTGCATGGTTTTATTGTAGATAGGTTCGAATATTTTTATTCAACAAGGATCAGATTTGAAGTTATTTTGCGCCAGTGCCTGATGAAAATAAAGTCGTAACTAAACCGTACATTTACGTTATCTACCTAACTTTGTAAGGCGTTTGTTTTCCGGGAACTAAAGTAGGTACGTAGGTACTCGAAGATAAAATTGCTACTACTTACGTATATACCTAGGAGAGGTATTATTTTTCTACATCTTTGAAGATATAGGTATTTTTTTTTTCTTTTGTTTTTCAAATTTAAATAACAAAAAAGTTCTAAGAACATAGGTAGGTACTTACCTACTTACCTACTGAAGTAAAATAAATATACCTACTATACCTGAGAGAGGTAGGTAGGTAGGGTCATTACGCCAGATAGCGACCGATTAGTGAGATGCCCAACTTTAAGTTAATTTAATGGTAGTATAAAATATTGACTTGACATTTATTGAAAGTGTTTGATATGGTTCCATACATAATCAAGTTTTATATAATATTAAAAAAATATAGAAAACATAGTTAGAAGTATTTTTAAATTATTTTTTATTGAAAAACAAGGCAAAATGCTAGTTTACGACCGTTTTTGTCAGTATACGCCCAACCCGACCTAGTTTACGACCACAGTCTCTATTGGGTAATTAACTGTATATAAATTAAAAATAATACTAAATTATCATGATATATTAGATATTATGTTTATTCATAAAAAATTTAGACAATTTTTCATAAAATTTTTGTAAGATCACTCATGTTGAGCTCAGTTAGTAGTTTAATTATTCATCACCTAAGTGATAAAAGATTGCGAAAAGTATTTAAATGAGTTACCTACCATTATTACGATTTCAAAACAGCAACAATTCATCAGCTATACGAGGGCTAGAACAATGGGTATCCTTTAAAACTATGTCAAATATATCTGTGCGAGCTCCTTGTGTTAGTTCAGTGGATTTATATATGGCGCAGAATCATCGGTATCGAGAATGGCGCTCTTCAAACTTGTTTCACCATCCATCAACAAAGAAATTGATTGGTTAACTATAGTTTGTTTGTCTTCAGATCCAGTTTCGTATAAGACATAATTTGGCTCTTATGGATCTGTTTTTCTCAACTTCTTTCAAAATAAATTTGACTACGATGTTTTTCTTAAGAAAATGGCAAGGTAAACTGGAGAGTGTCGAATTGAAGATCAGCAGGACAAAAACTGAGCACTTGTTCTGCGACTTCGGTGGTCCATCTAGTTTTGCCCCTATTTTCTTAGATGTTGTATCCCTACCATTCTGTTCCGATTGTCGGTACCTAGGTTCAGTAGTACAGAATGATGGTGAGATTGATCGGGATGTGAAGAATAGAATAAATGCTTAATTAATGAAATGGCGACAGATCACAGGAACAACACGACGTGATCCACGAATGCCCCTAAACTGAAGGGGAAAATTTACAAAACGATCATATAAGACCTGTCGTATTATTTGGATCTGAGTGTTGGGCCACCAAGGGAACGGATGAGAAAAGAGTTCATGCGGTGGAGATGAGAATGTTAAGATGAATGTGCGGAGTGACGAGAATGGATCAAATACGGAACCAGTATATTAGAGGAAGCCTAAAAGTACGCCGGTGACGTAAAAGATGAGGATTAGCGTGGTATGGGCATGTTATGAAGAGAGATAATTGTCATGTGACGAGGCGCTTGTTAAGTATTAATGTGGATGGATACGGGGTTAGAGGTAGGCCGAAGAAAAGATGAATGGACTGTGTGAAAGATTATATGAGTAAGAAAGGAGTGAGTACTGAGATGACGGATGTTGAGCGCAATGGAAGAAGAAAACGTGTTGTGCCGACCCTATATAGCGTGGGAAAAGGGAAGGGTGAAGAAGTTTTTCTTTTTTAAATTTAGTCTTAAATGGCGTATAAATTTTTGTGTCCCGAATGCTTTCGACAGATCGAACAGATAACTCAGGATGCCTTTTAAGGAAACATAAACTTTTAAAATCTTCTATACGGTATCTAGAAGTTCCTGTTTATTTACAGGAGAGCCACATTTGGCAATGTTGATTAGCAACAGCTCAGCCACTTCTTTCTCTCGGTATATCCCTTATATTGGCTGTGGTCCTCAGCTTTTAAATTCGTGTGTTCTTTTGCCAACTCAATTTATCTTGTATTGTGGTCCCTCACTATGGGCCTCATAAGAAGGCTCAAGGTCGCTCAACGAGCTATGGAAAGGGCTATGCTTGGTGTTTCTCTAAGAGATCGAATCAGAAATGATGAGATCCGTAGACGAACTAAAGTCACCGACATAGCCCACAGGATTAGCAAGTTGAAGTGGCAGTGGGCGGGGCACATAGCTCGTAGAACTGACGGCCGTTGGGGCAGAAAGGTTCTGGAGTGGAGACCACGCACTGGAAATCGCAGTAGAGGACGGCCCCCCACTAGATGGAAAAATCGACCTGGTGAATATTGCTGGGAGCCGTTGGGTGCAGGCTACGCAAGATCGATCACTCCGGAAATCTATGGGGAAGGCCTATGTTCAGCAGTGGACGTTATGCGGCTGATATGATGTTGTCCTTGGAATTTCATACTTTCTTCACGTTTCTCCTTGCTTTCCTTCTCTGATATCCTTGAAAGCTAATTCTAGAGATTTTTGGGAGTAGGTAATTATTCAGTTTTATTTTTCTTTTGTTTAGAAAACATCTGTAACAAATACAGCAATATTTTTGAATAATTACTGGTATCATGGTCGTAAAACAAAACATCAAATTAAGATATTCAATAAGCGACCATTAAATTCCCATACATTTTTAGACGGTCGCAATCTGACGTTGACCACAATTAAGGGTATATTAGGCGACCATATAAAATCATTTTCACATCACAGCATTTACGAATATTTTGGCGGTCGCAAACCAACGGAAACAAATGAACTAATAAGCAAATATAAAAAAGTCACAAAACTGTTACCATTACCATTAACAGTTAGTAAAGATGTCAAATCTAAATTTGCATTCAAGCTGTCAGTAAGGCGACCACGCGGCCGTAAAGTCAAATATCATAAATAATTATATTTGGGTATGCGACCGCTCAATATTTTGTATATTTTAGTATATTTTCTTTATAAAAATTACGCAAATACGTTCTAATATTACTTTTCTAGCAATATAAACAATAACCACATAGCCATACATAGAAATATTCAAAAATACTCACTCTGCAGGCAGCACGTACTCACTAAAAAAAATTAATTCTGCGAACTAATTCACGCGACAAGCGCGGGTGTCGGAAGTCGGAATGAGGAACGATTTGCTTAAAGTTGGGTAATACCAAGTCGCTAATTTTAGTAGTTTAGAACTTTATACCTATCCTACTCTGCATAGAGCCAAATATTGTTTGAAAAAGAGAGACTATATTGTTATTATCTTCGTTTATCTGCAGCAAGTCGCTGAAATGGTCGCAAAATAAAGGTGGTCGCGAAACCCGCGTAATGACCCTACCTACCTATTAAGTTGGTAGGTACCTACCTACTTACAGTTATGGTAATGGGATGAGAATAAGTTTTCCTGCTAAATCTCGAAATATAATGTTTTTGTTTTATAAGTAGGTAGTTACAAAAGTTACTACCTAGTTAAAAAAAAATGTGTAACAAAAGGAGGCCATATGCCAGGGGGCATTTTCTGCCAGCCAACCCAATCTTGATGAAATCTAGGTCAGCGCACAATAAAAACAAACTTAAAATCTAACTTAATTTAATTAACTAAAACAGCCTATGGAAAGAACTCGCATACATAGAGGTACCTACATACACCCCAAATACATTACCCTCCTTCTTCGCAGTCGGGTAAAAAGGGGGATTACTAAGTTAACAGCAGATAGATGGGTTTACCCAAATAAACAAAACAACGCAAAGTCTAAGAAATAAACCGATACAATAACAAGCAATCGAGGCTGACGCCTTGCGAGTGAGATCACTGACGTCACAAATGGATCTACAGTATTAGGTAGGTAGGTAGGAGTACATACATAAGTGGGCTCTACCGGCGAACTAACGAGTTCCGCGCTGGCCAACGACGGGCGCACACGTCCAAGTCTCGGGGAATATATCAAATCTTAGTGAAGAATCAGAAGAACGCTCCAGGAACGTGCCAGAGCATCGGCAAATTGGTGCAATCATCTCGTTGAGCGTAAACAAACCGGTGAGTAGTTATTCCTTGCCTCTGTAACAAAATACACTGTACGGCACCGGCTCGGAGACTACCGTTCAATCCTGTGGCTCAATCAATGTTGTTCTACGCCGTGCGTGACAGATTCTTGTATCCTATGCCTGTTGGTAACATTAAAGATAGGTAGGTAAATATAGTTGGTTGTGTTACGGGAGCCAAGTAGGTACCTATTGAGTCTCCATGTTCAATTCAGGATTTACCTATATGATTTTAAGGTAAGATAATAATTGTATTCTTTCTTTAGGAACAATCAGACTAATCAATAGGTTTACCATTTACCCATGAAAATTAATTCGATTCGGATTGGCTGATTGAGTTGTTTAAGTCACACTTAGTTCTTATTTAAGCCTGTTTAACATGTTAGAAAATAATAAAAAACGGTTTCCATATAACCCGTTAGGTACAGTCGACTTATTGTACTTGTACCTACCTATGTAAGTCTATTCAATCATTAGTTGCCATACCTATGCAGGTTTTGTACCTATACTTGCCTATGTACATTTTATGCTGTCCTCGTAGCTGACTGTACGTAGGTAGGTACATATTTCTATTAAGAGTTAAAATGCGTACCTAACGTCAATATACAGTAGGTACCGTAACGCTGGTACTTCGGTAGGTAAAGGTACCTACCTACTTACTCTTAGCAGTTAGTGGATAAGTTGTCACGTAACATAACAGCCTTCCCTTTATCTTTTTAGTTTACCTATATTCCTAGTACCTACTGTTCTGAAATAGATTTCGACGTCTAGCTTCGGACCCTAAAAAATAAAGTTTTGTACCTACCTGTGTTAGGTAAGCAGGTCAAAGCTTTACCTTTTTCAAGGGAACTAAAAAAACATACAGACGCAAGCGATTGCAGTCTACATGATTCTTTTGTAATAACAAGACGCAATCCTGTAAATCCGGTTTAAAAATAATAAGTAAAGTATTCATTGTGAATTAAGTGTAAATCCTTGAACTGGAAGAGTTGGTAGATACCTAGGCGGTAAGGTCGATGACTGGAGGTAGGTTGGTAGGTAGGTAGGTACTTATAAAATCCAAAATCAAAACAAATTCAAATAAGTTCTATAGGTACATAGGTATTGCACAGTTGTTTGACTCCATTTTAGGGTGGGTAGGCAGGTAGGTACTATTTTATCCATAGTCGACGATTTGGATGAAAGACATGGTTTCAGATGTTTTTATGCCTCGATTAGATCATAGTAAGTAACTACTTACCTATACCTACCTAAGTAATTATTAGGTAAATTTTATCGATGAAATTCATAAATCATAATAAATCGCGACACTATACAGTAGGTACGCACACTAGTACATAAATAGGAGATTTCCGCTGAAAAGACTATAGGTAAGTACCTACCTAAGCTAAGCACCTACCTACCTGAAAGTGATTAGGTATGTAGTGTAGATATTATACAATGTATGGGTAAACTTTATCAACAGTTGACACACCCGACCCAAAGATATCACCAGATACCTACCTACCTATACCCATTTTTTTATTTTATGTTTAAACTTAGTAGGTAAGTAATGAAGGTACCTACCTACTTTATTTCCAGCGAGATCTATCTATAGGTACTTACCGTAGGTATTTTTAAAAAAATGGGTTTTTGATTTGGTGATTGTAGGTAAGCAGCAAATTATTTGCTGCTTACCTACAATCACCAAATTTTACAATCTATATCTATATAAGAGCTTAACCTGACTGATTGAAAACATCGTGAGGAAACCGGCATGCCCTAGAACCAAAAATTCGAAGGTATGTGTCATAGGTTAGTATTCTTATAAGCGGCGATGGGCTTGCAACCTGTCACGTACGGAATACTAACTATTGTGCAAAATGTGGGTATGTACCAAATGTCATGTTTGGACTTGCCTCTGACTACCCTCTTTAGATATCCTCAAAGATCTAAGTAACTAAAGATCTGAGGAGATATCTACCGAGCCTGGGGATTACAGTCGTGATCATATTTTTATATTATCCTTCTCTTTATTCTGGGATGATATACTCTGTAGTACTCGTACTTTCCTGCTGAAATCGCGTGTCAAAAGCTCTGTCAAAAAAGAAGATTTAGGTATCTGTTCACATGACATAAGTTATCATTCGTTCTTTCGCGCGCAAACGCGTTGTCCGCGTTTTTACGCGATTTTTCTAAATTTTACCAAAAAAGTTGAGAAAAACTAGAAGATTCATTGTATTATTACTATAAAACAGTATGCCGAAGCGTAAATCATCTAGCCCTGATAGGAAAATCAGGAAGTTGGAGAGAAAGTTGAAAAAATATAGAAAGCAAATGGAAGAGGAAGGTAAAATCTTTTACTAATCTTTTACTATTTTGAAATAAGTGAAATATACAAGGTATTACAATAACAACCGGTTAGATTACTGTGCGGTTTCTATTATAACGTTTTTTCCAAGTTAAAAGTGTAGAAAACTGATTTACGTGCTTGCCGGCCGGTCGGCCATTTTTGATGTGGTACTTGCGCTTACACAGGCGCTTACTTCGTGGGAGCAAACAAATTCCGAGCTTATGGCTTAGTGCCTACCTACATGTAATCAATTACATATTGTGTTACAATATGTACCTTCCCGTTGGGAAGGTTATGTCTAGCTCAAGGGTCCATAACAATTATTGTTCTTTGCAATCTTGCGTGGCAATTTTGCACTCTCTCCGTGGGAGAGAGGGATCGTGACAAAGCATCACCTATACCTACATTTTCAGATCATGGATCTGCAGTAGAAGTGGACCCTATGATTCAGTTTGAGTGCCCTGAGACACTGGAGATAGAAATCCCAGAGGTTGAAGATGCAGAGGCTCCAGATGATACGGATGAGGCACTAATAGCAGTAGCCCTAGGAGAGCCTCCTAAAGAGGCTAGTTATAGTGAGGAAATTCACCCTAATTTGGCATTAGTAATGGAAACAATTTTAGAAAAAGGACTTTCTAAAGCAGAGAAAGAAAAATTCCTAGAACTAAAAATTCCAAATAACTGCAAGTTATTAGAGGCACCTAAACTGAACATAGAACTGACAGGCATTCTGACACCAGCGGCTAAGAGCCGAGACAAACTCTTGCAAGAACGTCAACAAGAGCTGGGCCAGTCAGCTGCAAATATAGCTCAAGCGATACAACAGTTATCAAGAAAGGAATTTTCCAAAGCCGAAGTGATAAAGACACTCGGAGAATCTTCCCGATTGATTTGCGGTCTGCATTTTCAATATACAGACATACGCAGGAAGCTTATCAGCCCATTCCTGGACAAGAACTTGACAGAATCATTGAAGGAGAACCGACGAGGAGAGAACTTATATTCAAACCTGGAAGATTCTGTTAAGTCATTTTCTGCAATAAAAAGAGCAGCAAATTTAATTAAGCCAAGACCTACAGTTAACAGAGCAATAGGATCAAATAATAACATGAGTCAGAAAAAGGATCCAAAAAACTACCAGCAGCCCCATCGCCAGTACCACAATCAAAGCAAGCGAGGGGCATACCGCCAGCGCCCTCAACATCCTCAACAGCGGCAGGCATACAAGCCCTCAGACAACCGCCATCAGCCAGGCCCATCCAGCAGAGGCCGTGCCAAATATCCGTAGAGGTATGTTTTGCTGGTAGGTTAAAGTTTTTTTATGTATGCTGGAAGAAAATAACTCAGGACCCTACCATTTTAGCATGGTTAAAAGGATACAAGATTCCTTTTTCTGTCCTACCAATACAAACTCATAAACCCCTGAATATTACCCGGAGTAATTCTGAAAAAGTTATAGTGGACACTGAAGTTAAAAAACTTTCAAGCATGGGTGTTATTTCACAATGCAAAGCTACATCTGACCAATTTTTGTCCAGTATATTTACTATACCTAAGAAAGATGGATCTCATAGATTTATTCTTAATTTAAAAAACTTAAACAAGTTTGTTGAAACTTCACATTTCAAATTGGAAGACATTAGAACTGTTTGTAAATTACTCTCTAGAAAGGATTTTATGTGTACATTAGATTTGCAAAGTGCTTATTATTTAGTCCCAATTGATTCAGCTGATAAGAAATATTTAAGATTTGAGTTTAATGATAAAGTTTATGAATATAACTGTTTGCCTATGGGGTTAAATACTGCACCTTTAGTTTTCACAAAGTTGTTAAGGCCTGTAATGGAATGTCTGAGAAAACAAGGAATTAGAATAGTTATATACTTGGATGATTTAATTTGCCTCGGATCTTCCCACAAGGAATGTGCAAGAAACATAAAAATTGTATATGAGTTATTAAATTGCTTAGGTTTTGTTATTAATACAGATAAAAGTAAAATGGTTCCATCAAACATTAAGGAGTTTTTGGGGTTTGAAATAAATACTATTAATATGACTTTGAGCCCTACTAAAAAGAAACGAGAAAAAATACTAAGTCTTGTAAATAAATTCTTGGAGATTAATAATTGCACAATCAGAGATTTTGCAATACTACTAGGCAATCTAGTTTCAGTTTGCATGGCTATATCTTATGGGTTTGTTTATACAAAAATTTTAGAAAAAGAAAAATTTATAGCTTTGGAACGTTGTGGGGGGAGTTATGATAGTACTATGGATATTAGTAAAGAGGCAAAATTAGATTTATTGTGGTGGCAACAAAATATTTTGATCAGATCTAATGTTATTAAACAGTATGATTTCTCAATAGAGATTTTCTCAGATGCTTCACTAACAGGCTGGGGAGCAGTCTGTAATAACAAAAAGGCAAGGGGTAGTTGGAGCCTGCGGGAAAAAGAATTTCACATAAATTATTTAGAGCTTTTAGCAGCATTTTTTGCATTAAAATGTTTTGCTAGTAAACTTAGAGGTTGTGAAGTCCTATTAAGAATTGATAATACAACAGCCATATCTTACATCAATAGAATGGGGTCAGTGCAATTTCCCCTACTCAATGACCTTGCAAAACTTATCTGGCAATGGTGTGAAGCTAGGGAACTATGGATTTTTGCATCTTACATCAAATCCAAAGATAATGTGGAAGCTGATTTTGAGTCTCGCAGTGAAAACAATGATACAGAATGGGAATTATGCCAAAACACTTTTAAAAAGATTGTAGAGTCACTTGGTACACCTGAAATTGACTTGTTTGCCACACGTTTAAATAAAAAATGTGATAGATATGTTGCTTGGCATAGAGACCCATTTGCATGGAATATAGATGCGTTTACCATTAAATGGAATATACACTTCTTTTATGCATTCCCCCCATTTTCTTTAATATTAAAAGTTTTGCAAAAGATTAAAACTGATAAGGCCGTAGGTATATTAGTGTTTCCAGTTTGGCCTACTCAGGCATGGTATCCATTGATCGAATCAATGGCAGTTTCAGAAGTACTAACATTTGGGCCTTCTGAAAACCTTTTAACTTCTATTTCCAGAGTTCATCATCCATTACATCTGCAACTTACCCTGGGGGCTTGTGTATTATCAGGCAATCTATGAAAAGGAGAATGGTGGGGGATAGTGCCATTGAAATAATGATAAAATCACTATCTAATAACAGCCTAAAGCAGTATGACAGTTGCATTCGACAATGGTGGCAGTATTGTAAGTCAGTTAATCAAGATACATTATGTGCCTCAGTGCCCAACATATTATCATACCTAACGACAATTTTTAATAAAGGGGCTTCATATCAAACTCTAAACTGCCACCGCTCAGCATTGTCCCTTATAATAGGTAATCATATAGGTGATGATGATCGAATTAAGCGTTGGTTCAAAGGAGTTTTTAAGATAAGACCTTTTGCACCTAAATATAAGACCACTTGGGACCCAGACATTGTTTTAACTTATTTGAAACAATGGCATCCTATGGAGGATATAGATTTAGAAAAAATTACTAAAAAGACTGCCATGCTACTAGCCCTAACTACGGGTCAAAGAGTTCAAACACTAAGTTCTATTAGGTATAAAAATATTAGATTTAATGAAAAAGGAGTAGATATCACGCTGTCTGAGATTTTGAAAACATCAGCGCCAGGTAGATTTTTAACAAAAATGTCTCTTCCATACCTTGACAAGCCAGATATTTGCCCTGTTAAATGCCTTTTGCATTATCTGGATATTACAAAACAAAACAGGCAGGAAGATGATTCATTTAGCTACTTATTTTTAACTTATAAAAGACCTTATAGAAGAGCCACATCTCAATCTATCAGTAGGTGGCTTAGACAAGTTATGAGAGACAGTGGAATTGATGTGTCCGTCTACTCATCTCATTCCACAAGACATGCAGCATCATCTCGAGCCCTTAGGCAAGGTCTTACAGTAGATAGTATTTTAAAAGCAGTGGGCTGGTCCTCTAAGTCAATGACCTTTGCAAAGCATTATAACAGGCCCCTGCAAAACGAAGATGCTCAAGTTTTATTTGCTAATGCAATTTGTAATTCCTAGTTGAGAACCTATTAATATGATATTTATAACAAAGTGTACCTATTTGATAACTACCTACTTAGTGTTTTACTGTGATTTAGAATAAAAAGTTTCATAAGATCTCCACTGATTACTACATAATATAAGGGTGATTTCTGTGATTATTATTATACTTAGAAGAAAATGTTAATTTTGTGTTACCTACTTTAATATATAATTTGAATTTTATAAAATGATCTTTTATAATTTTAGACACTCTAAACATCTACAGAGTATATCATCCCAGAATAAAGAGAAGGATAATTACAGGATTAAATGAACTCACCTGAGTGAGATTCTATCCTGATTATCCAATTCTTTATTCTGGGATGACAAGGTCCCGCCCTCCCAACAGCTATGGCATCATAGCTTCCCATAATCGGTATTCTCTGAACGTAATGATAACTTATGTCATGTGAACAGATACCTAAATCTTCTTTTTTGACAGAGCTTTTGACACGCGATTTCAGCAGGAAAGTACGAGTACTACAGAGTATATCATCCCAGAATAAAGAATTGGATAATCAGGATAGAATCTCACTCAGGTGAGTTCATTTAATCCTGTAATTATTTTTTATATGACTGATTGATCATCGCCGAGCCGAAACCTCTGAAGATAGAAAGCTGAAATTTGGAAGATGGCTTTCTTTTATAACAAAACCACCCACTAAGGCGGGATTTTTGGAAATTCCACCTTTAAGGGGGTGAAAAAGGGTGAAAACGTTTGCATGAAACTTTTTAACGCGTGGAGCGATTTTCATGAAACTTTGATTGTACTGTAAATGCAAAATGAACGGACACGTGTTTCAGGATTTTTCAATATAACCTTTAAAAAGGGGTCAAATGTGGGGTCAATGTTTGTATGGGAACTTTTTAACGGGTGGGTGGTGCGATTGGTTTGAAACTTTGTTTGTGTACTGTAAATGCAAAATGAATAGACACGTATTTCAGGATTTTTCAATATAACCTTCAAAAAGGGTTCAAATGTGGGGTCAATGTTTGTATGGGAACTTTTTAACGGGTCGTGCGATTGGTCTGAAACTTTGTTTGTGTACTGTAAATGTAAATCGAATGGACAATTGTTTCAGAATTTTTTTAATAACCTTCATGAAGGGGTAAGATGGGGTGTCAAAATTAGTATGGGATTTTTATGAGTCGTGTGATGTGTTTGAAACTCAGTTTAGATACTTTAAGTGAACGAAGTCGCTGGCGGGACAGCTAGTATATTATAAAGTATTAAAGTATCAAAAATATTTACAATCTTTTCCTTGTGGGTTTCTGATAATCGTGATTTCCTCTGTTGTCTAAGTAGGTAGGTAGGTAATCGGTATAAATATACTATTTAAGGCGCGATGGTCAGCTGATCGCGGAGTTTTGTGTCTGAAAGGTCACTGAAAATAATCAATTTCGTTTAAACGTCGTACTAACTTTAGTATTAATTCTCGAAAAAACCTCAAAATATAAACAAAATCTGCTTCTCCTTCTAAAGTTGAGGTCATTTCCATATTTTTTTTTACACTAACGGGTAGATAATTTACTTATATATAAAATGTGTGTTTCATTTTTATTATTTAAATTTAACACAAATTATTACAATTCGAAGGGATAAAACTTAGACTTTTCATGCAACGGGCAGTATGCGCCGCTGGCCACTAGCTAGCTGCCGCGCCTTAATAATCGGTAATCGGTATAAATGGACCATTTACCTAACCACCCAATTTTGCCAACGGCGAAGCTTTATGCATGTGTCCCAGTTTAATATTGTTTGATGTTCTCTTCAAGGTAAGCCATGGAGCTCCATTGGCTGGCGGTGCTAGGATGCCTGAGCGTCCTGGCCACTCCGGGGCGCTTCGCCGCAGTACCCACCCAGGACACTCTCGTGGTGTCGAGATCATTTGACGCAGTAAGTTTATAGCTTCCAGTAGGTCTACCATGAGTTTTCACAATCTACACTCGCTAGCGACTGTAGTTAAAAAAAAATATGAAAACTTGTACAGCGCCTCTAGCGGATAGTTGGGTACTAAAACGTCAGTTAACTATCCTACGTCACAGCGTACTACAGCGACTGTAGTTTGCGATTCACTAATTTGCTTACAATTTGGTACCATGATGAGTAACAATTTTGACAGATGTCATAGTAACGTAGGTACTATTACTACTGTAGTAGTAATCTAACGTCAGCCGATCTAAATGTGACAACTCATGGTAGACGTACTGACAATTAGGTTTTTGTTTGACAGTTTGTTTTTCATCGAAGATATTGATTGTGATAGTGTCGATCTCTTCAATGAGTGCCTAGCAATGAAAACCGTATAGTGCCTACTAAGATCGAAACAATAAGCAATTTGAATTGAATTGCTGCTACAGGAAGCATTGATTCCTGCTACAGGCTGTTCAGAAATAGCAATATTTAGTTAGTTACGTTAAGAGGGTTGTGAAGCTGTACATTTTCATACAAAAAGCGATAACGTTTATATTTTAAAGAAATACTATTGCTTTACATAAAATTTATGGATCTAAATATCCCATTATGGATATAATAAATAAATAAAATAAATAATGCTGGACAATCCACACAGCATCATCTAGCCCAAAGTAAGCTACTCAAAGCTTGTGTTATGGGTACTAGATAACTGATATGTTTAATACATTATATACATAGATAGATTTTTTTATTATACATAGAAAACACCCAGACCAACGGAACAAATTTCTGCAGATCGTACACAAATTTGTTCCGCGGCGGGAATCGAACCCGCAACCTCTAGCGTCGCAGGCGGACTTTCGCCCGCTGCGCCACTGAGGTCGTCATAATAATATGCTAATAACTTTTATGTTAAGCAATATTTCTTTAAAATAAAAACGTACAAGCTTAGTTTTTCGTAGTATGTACAAAATTTCCAAAAATTATAAATATTGGACTAAGTTTAAGGGGAGCAAAACGTTATAATTTTTTGTACATATGAAAATGTACTGCTTTACCTACATCCACTTAATCACAGACCACAGAAGCCGAGCCAGTGATAACTGAAGGGGTGACCACCGACGAACCAGCGGCTCCTATCAAACTGACGGAAATGGAAGTGATCTCGGAAGTGTCACTCCGCTACGCGCACACGGTGGTCGTGGCGCGGGTTCGCAACCCGGCGAAACGTGCACAGGAAGCCAACTTTAGGGTGTTGCTGCCTGAAACTGCTTTCATCAGCGGATTTGTCATGTAAATATTTGAAGTTCAATCTATACCTAGGTACTTATAATTAAATTAAACTGGTCAAATTCTCTACATTAGAGATATTTTGTAAAAAAAAACTTGAGAGGTGTCAAGGGACACCCGGATGGAACGAAGTTCCTTTTGATTAATTTGTGAGAGAGACAGACAGACAGAGAAACATGCGCACGCCGCACGGCTTACAACTATAGCAAAAAGTGTCGTTACAACTTTTCGTGAGATTTTTTTCCGTCTAGCCCCCTTTCACAACGCGCGATGAGGAACTTCGTTCCAAAATTCTAGTGCTCTCTAGAATCGACACTGCAGCCAAAACTGTGTCTATTTTCATTTTTGTCTGTCTGTCTATCTGTCTGTATCTGGGCTGTGCATCACACCTAAATTACAACACATGGCTCGCGAACGAAGTCGCGCATACCTATTTATTAAACCTTACTACTAACTACCGCAACTACCCGTGGTAGATAAACTATAAAGCTTTTTATAGGACTTTGGATGGAAAATCTTACAAAGCTTACGTGAAAGAGAAGGACGAAGCCAAACAGATTTACGACCAAGCTGTAAGCCAAGGATTTGGAGCCGCTCATGTCACAGCCAAGTGAGTAAAATCATATATTTTTAGCCTTAAGTTTCCAGTATTCTAGCAATTCTGAGTAAGAATACTACTAACACAGAACAGTACCACTCCTGGCGGCCTCTAAGTCTTAACTTCACTTGGAATGCCCATTGTTTTGTTGCTCTTCAGATCTTGACTTTGTAGCTTTCTAATAGCCAAAAGGCGCGGGTGACATGATTTTAAAAATAATTTCATTCCATAGGGCGCGTGATTCGAACCAGTTTGTAGTGTCCGTGAATGTAGAACCGTCGTCCTCTGCCGTTTTCAACCTGACATACGAGGAGTTGTTGGTCCGCCGCAACAATGTGTACAACCACGCGATCAACCTGCATCCTGGTGCATTGGTCCCCAAACTCTCGGTGACTGTACATATCAAGGAGGAACAGAAGATAACTGATCTCCGAGTGCCGGAGATCAGAACTGGCAATGAGATTGATGCTACTAAGGATGATGCTCGTAAGATTTACTATATTTTTTGATATTTACTTGATATGCACTTTAATATTTTATGATGATTTACGTTTAGAGCAGTGTGCAGTGGTAGCACCCCTGCCTCACGATCCGTTGGTCGTGAGTTCAAACCTGGAAGTGCACCAATGAGTTATTCTTATTATATGGGGATTACCAGTCATCATGTTTGTTTTTGTTTTGTTTTGTTTTTTTACGTGCTGGATAAACGTGATGCGTGTAGCTATAGGCTTTGAGACTAATACCAAGAAATGAGATAATACATGTCATGGATTATGTCCTTCTAGGTAGGTAAAGTAGAACGCTATTTTCCATCATTGTTTTACTTCCCATAAAAGTTGTTTATATTGTTACTTATGTATAATCAATTTATGATTTGTCTTGGTCTTTACTTCTTTAGTGCATATCGTCACGTTTTTCCATTTCGCTGTGGCGATCGGACAGGATAAAGTTAATATTATCTACCACTCATTTCGAACATGTTTCTTAACTGGTTATGAGTGGGATTTCCAATTGGATATGTTTTTGCAGAAAACTCCAAGGCTGTTATAACGAGGGGACACGACGACCGCGAAGCGACTATCACCTTCACCCCTGACCTCGAGGAGCAAAAACGATTGATGGGAATATACGCGGTAAGTACCTAAGTAATAAAAAACTTCTAAGAATTGTATGCACTTGCCCACAACATTCATTTGTTTATCACGTCTAGCGTATCAAATGGCAAAGGTCAATAAAGTGACACCTATTGGGAAACAAGAGTCAACTATATGTAACCTTATTTTGTTTTGACAAGATAAAAACTTACTCTTCTAAGAATCAAGAGCCAAATAAGTGAATACTTTAGGGTACCTGTAAATACCTACATGGAGTATAAACAGTGTTTTTAATATTGTAGCAAAAATCCAAGGAGTCTGGTTCTCACGTCAGTAGATGGAACCAGCCAGAAGAAGACGATGCAAAAACCGACAAGCAAGGAGTGCTTGGACAGTTTGTTGTTCAGTATGACGTGGAACGTCCCAAGGATGGCGAGATCTTGGTAAGACTTTCTACCTTACGAAGTACTTACTTACTAGTATTTATTTGTTTGTATACAACAGCTAGGAAAGATAGGACCATTCCAAAGTGGATGCTTTCAAACGCAAGACGAGGCCAATAAAAAATGTCTTAAAATCCCTATAAAATATGAATTTCCGAAATTCTATCTCCAAACGGTTTGAAATTAAATTTCGCACAAATTCTGAAAGTTTCACTAGTGGTACTAACTACCTAATAAATACTGTACCGATTTGTTTACGTTTACTAAGGTGAACGATGGCTACTTCGTCCATTTCTTCGCGCCCACCTCTCTGCCCCCTCTCAACAAGTACGTGGTCTTCGTGCTGGACACCTCGGGCTCCATGATGGACCGCAAGATCATTCAGTTGCGGGAAGCGATGCAGACAATCCTCAGCGACTTGAACCCCGGTGATTACTTCAGTATCGTCGAGTTCGCCTCTTCTGTTACGGTAGGATTTTACCTTTGGTTATTTTAGGGCTGTTTTCAAAGGGTTTTTAATTCACCTTTTTCATATCTTTATTTTCATACAATAAATCACTAATTTTTGCACGATACTGCACTTATAAAGCCGATGGGCTGTGGTACCTAGGAGCCTACTGAAGATCCTGTGCTCTTCAGATTCACGAGCTCAAGGAGGCCGATCAAGAGCCGCCGAAACCGACGCACTACTACTACTGGAGCGAGGTGGAGAAAAAGCCGACTCTAGTACCCCCCTCCCCGGCCACGCCCGAGAACATCGCCAAAGCCAAAGTCATCATAAGCAGGCTAAATGCTTCTGGAGGTGAGATGAGTTATATTTATTTATTTTATTTTTCAGCCCTTCCTTCCATCCACTCCTCGTGATTTAACGCTGCTGTAGGCCAAGATGATAAATACGCGTCAAGCTCGTCTCGCCATCTCCTCCTGGGTTTCCTACGTCGTGGTTTTTCTTTGTGTGGGCTCCACTCGGTGGTGGTCTATTAAGTTATATCAATATCAGTATAATTTATTCCAGTTACAGTTTTGTTCGATACATCTCATTCTTAATGCGTAAGCGGTACTATTGATTGATTTATCTTCATTTCCGCCTAGCTTTACAGAGTTGCACAAAATATACGAAGCGGATAACAAAACTTCTTCACTAATAATATTTTAACAGGTACAAACATTGATAGCGCTCTGGACGTAGCTGTGAATCTCATTCGTAAGCGCACAGAATGGGGCAAGAAAACCAAGACCAACGTCACTGCTGAAGCAACCACAGAAGTGGCAGCGGCTGGGGATAACGACGCTGAAATTTTCAATGTTGAGAGTAAGTTTCATCATAAAATCAAGCAAAATTCAGGATATTCATATTCATAAGAGCGCTGGTGGTGTAGTGGTAGCACCCCTGCCTCACGATCAAACCTGGTCGTGCACCAATGAGTTTTTCCATTCGAAAAATTTATGTGCGCAATGCCAGTGCTCTTAAACGGTGAAGGAAAACATCGTGAGGAAACCGGCATACCCTAGAACCAAAAATTCGAAGGTATGTATGTGTCATAAGTTAGTATTCTTATAAGCGGCGATGGGCTTGCAACCTGTCACGTACGGAATACTAACTACTGTGCAAAATGTGGGCATGTACCAAATGTCATGTTTGGACTTGCCTCTGACTACCCCCTTTAGATATCCTCAAAGATCAAAGTAAGTAAAAATCTGAGGAGTTATCTACCGAGCCCGGGGATTACAGTCGTGATCATATTTTTTTTATTTTTTTTTTATTTTTCATATTCATTTATTACTGTTTCATCTTTGGTTCCGTATTTTAGAACAACTCTCTCTCTCTCTCTCTCTTCCCGACTATTCATCCTACATGGTGAATATGGTTTAGAACAACCACTGAGATCTATAACAAATGACTGAGAACAACACTCAAATCAAAACTACACTTTGCTTTGACAGATTTTTATTCTAACTGTCATGAATGGCTTGAATGGTCCAATTTTGTTGTTGTTGTTGTTGTTGTCAAGAATTCTGAGTTTGAGTACTGTTCAAAAAGACGGATAGCGGACCTTCCTGTAAGATTTAGAACTTTTTTTTATGTTTTTGTACTTTTTTATTGGATCTTAGATTCTAAGACCTTCTCCTAAAACAAAAAAAGATTCAAACTGTTATGAT
Source organism: Cosmorhoe ocellata (assembly GCA_963675405.1). Classification (NCBI taxonomy): domain Eukaryota; kingdom Metazoa; phylum Arthropoda; class Insecta; order Lepidoptera; family Geometridae; genus Cosmorhoe; species Cosmorhoe ocellata. The sequence goes on along the minus strand of OY776246.1, from coordinate 8,230,782 downwards.
GTTGTAGGAATGAAGACCTTGGAGCCAATCATCATCTTCCTGACTGACGGCGACCCGACCGTCGGCCAGACCAGCACCACAGCCATTATCAACCGATTGACGGAAAAGAACTACGGAGAAGGCAAAGCTACCATCTTCTCTCTCGCATTTGGTAAGTTCTGACTAAGCATCTTCCGAATTCTGACGCATAATAAGTATCACTTCACAGTTAACTTTCACAGTACCTACCGATTGATTTATGTGTGACGAGTTCTTTTAACGGGATTACCAGTCGATGACTTTCTGTAGGTACCTAATCCAGTGGGTGACAAGTATTAGTAGGCAAATTGTTTTTATCATTGTTTGTCGATAATTAAATTGTTCCCTTCAATTAGCCAATTTAGGCACAAATTTTTATTATATTAGTAATGCAGGTGAAGAAACAAAGCAGCAAGACATGCGGCAAGAAACTCGTCTCGGTCCTAGCGATTGTTTATATGATCCTTCTTACAAAATATAAGTCATAAGTACTTACAACCTTACTAAAATAATATTATAGCTAACCACAGAACATAAAGACAAGAATAGCAAAGTACCTATGCAATTTAAAAGTATATGCAAGTATGACATCGTCTGAGCAAGTGTAACACAGTCCAAGGAATTTTAATATGGGGTTTGGATTATCATTAAATAAGTGTGTTGTACCACTACAGAACTCGGTATAGCTTGATTGATTTATCCGCTAAACCTTGTTTGTACACCTATTAGTAACGTTCATTCAACTGCTGTTGTGATGACCCAAGTGACCGTCACATTGATATTGTTGTGTTAAAATACGGTAATATGGTCGCTATGCGGCGAAATCATGCTGCACAATAGGGTTCAAGGCCATTCATCGAGCAGACAACGTAACACAACTATCGTTTCTACTCGCTTTGATATTTTACCGTTATTTTAAAAACATTTTTAACCTTGATTTTAGAGCTTGTCTTTCAAGCTGATAGCATGAAGATGGAGCAATAAAAGATTGGTTGATAATAAGTAGGTATTTCGCGAAGGTGGTCCTGAGGATGCTTCGTGGAGAAGCGAAACACAATTTATTTCTATTGGAGTTTGTGTTGTTAAGCTCATTAGATAATAGTTTAGCGGGAAAGAATTAGATATTTCTGCGGAAATATCTAGTTCTTTTCTCTTTAAAAGGACGCGTCCTTTTCAGTATTTGTAATGGATTTCCGCAAAGTCACGCCTGAATCAATCATTTGACTATTATATTATATTTTTGTTATTTTAGTGTAAATCATATTTTATTGGGTGGGCCCTTTTTGTTTTGAGTAGTTTAGGCTACTTTTACGACGCGAGCGAAGTATGTTATAAGTACATTAATCGCTTGCAGGCGAAGACGCTGACCGTAAATTCCTGCGTAAGCTGTCTCTCCGTAACGACGGGTTCATGCGCCACATCTACGAAGCGGCCGACGCGCATCTGCAGCTACAGGACTTCTACCGTCAGGTGTCGTCACCGCTACTTGCTGACGTCAAGTTCGTCTACCCGGCCAACCAGGTAACAAAAGTCATCATCACCATCATCATCTTCCTACCTTTTTCCCCACGTCATCTCAGTGCTCTCTCTCTTCTTACTCATATCATCTTTCACAGTCCATCCATCGTTTCTTTGGTCTACCTCTACCCCTATATCCATCCACCTTTATATCACTCTCCTCGTCACATGACATTCATCCCTCCGCATTACATGCTCATACCACGCTAAACTATTACCTACTCCTCACCTTTTCCGTCACCGGCGCCACTTTTAAACTTCCTCTGATATACTAATTTCTTATATTATCAAAATCAAAATATTAAACAAAATCACTAGGATCATTCTGAATCTCTTAAATGATAAGTGAGCTTAAGTGCCAATTCAGTGCTGTCCCTAGTCCGAGAAATATGTGCTGATGATGTGTAGCTGTAGTACACCATTTTACCATTAAAGTGCTGATGGCGTAGTGGTAGCACCCCTGCCTTCCGACCCTAGGTCTTGGATTTGAAATCGCGGCTATCGTAAAAATTACATATGTCATGCCAGCTCAAATGGTGAAAGAAAACATGGTGTGGAAACCCGCGGATCAGACAGCTCCGCACCTTACCTACTTATGTAGGTAGAGTATGTGACAAACAAGTTGTCAAACACTTGTTAAACAAGTTGTCAAACATTGTTTGTCGCTTTGATACCTACTGCGGATGTACAACCAGATGTAATGATAATGTGTGATTGGAGTTACGCATTATTGTATCAAGGTGTTCTTACGCAAGCATTATTGCAATGTGACAGCGGAACAATGGACTCAAGCTTGCAATATAAGCACACGATATTGCAACAACTGTTTCAGCAATTATTTTTTATTGCTTGATTGGTTTTGATTGTGTACTGTTATTTTATTGGAATTTACGATTTTTTAAATGGCTTCACTAATCAAAAATTTTACTAAAATGAATACGAGTATAAACCTACTGAGGTTTTTTCCTTTTAAAAAATTATACATATATTTGTTTACTTAGTCTCAGGTAACTTAGTACGTAGACATAAGATATAACCTGATAATTAGCGACCTCTGACGTCAGAGGTGGAGGTTGATATTAACGTTTTTATCTTTATACCCCTTAGAGGTTAGATTTCCCTTTTTACTACAAAGTGTACGCATCAATACTAACCTACTCTCCAAATTTCAAGCCTCTGCGACCAGCTATTTAAGCTGTGCGTTGTCTATACAGGGTGTTACCAGACTACTTCCGAAAACTTCAGGGCGTTAAAGTACCATCAATATAAACAAGTTTTTCATGGAACAGCGGTTCCATGCCAAAGTAAAATACCTACTTGGCTAAAATGTATGAAACAGATGTTTTTTATTGCCGCTCACAGTGTTGTTTTAAAGAAATTATTATTATTATTATTATTATTATATTTTGTGAATTTGCAGATAAAAGAAGGTACTCTGACAAAGAACAAGTTCCGCAGATTCTATGCGGGCTCCGAAGTGGTGGTGGCGGGGCAGATCGCAGACGATGTGCTTGAACTCACGCCTGAAGTTTCGGGCTTCTGCGGAGTCGAGGATGGATTTGGCAGAGTAAGTGTTGGGACGTTGACTTAGGTATAGGTTGAGACTCCTACATAATTTAAGCGTCTGAAAGTCTTGAAATGTATTTATTCAATGTCTGTAGAAAGCATGCTAACTTACACGTGCTTATAGTGCTTACACAAAATATTACACCACATGACCTATGGATAGCTACGTATTCTTAACCCCTAATATGGGGTATTTTTGGAAAAGAGCTAAGTACGTTTTAGCTTTGAGTAGTTAGGTAGGTTAGGTAGTAATGACGAAGTTTAAATAAACAATGCAATACTCGTATATACATATGTGTGAAATGTCCACCAATATTTACTTATGTACATATTTATTATTTATTTGTCGTACGAACAATAATAATTATATGTATCTAATATCTTCTTGTATATATGTATATAATCTGAATCTCGGAAACGGTTCCAACGATTTTCATGAATTTTAGTATGCAGGGGGTTGAATTTTGTTCGGAGGCGATAAATCGATCTAACTAGGTTTCAAGGTAAGTATAGCTATTATAACCCGATATACTTACCCTGTTTTATGTGATTTAAAAAAAAAATTAAAGCAGCCTGAGCAAATTTAAAGATGTTCTTTTAAATTTTGCACCAAGTTGATTGTTTCAATGTGCCAAAAAATAAAACATTATAATAACTTTTACGCTTTATCTCGTATCAAACGATGTCACTGTAGCCTTATTTTCACACAAGCTGTTTCCCGCGACTTCGTCCGCAAAAATGCATTAACTTTTACACCTTGGGTTACATTATTGAAGTTTTAGTGGGGATTAAATATAGCCTACCTATGTTACTCAAGGTTAATGTAGCATTCTAATGGTGAAAGAATTTTTGAAATCGGAACATTAGTTTTTGAGTTTATTCGTTACAAACAAAATTTCCACTTACTAAAAACTTTCTTCTTTTTAATATTAGTATAGAGTATAGATGGATAACATAAATAAAGTTTCTTGTTTTAATAGAAACGCTACGAGAAACTGCCCAAAGCGACCGTTACCGTGAAGAACCCGATTCAGCCCCTGGAGCGGCTGTGGTCGTACCTCACCATCAAGCAACTCCTGGACGAGAGGGACGCCAATGAGGGAGATGCCGAAAAACCGAAGGAAGACCGCCCTGAGACCAAAGCGTTGGCCCTCGCACTGAAGGTACAGAAAACTAGCCTGTTAAATACTGAAACGGAAATATCTAGCAAGAGCTTCCTGCGTTCGGTGGAGCGACACCAGTGCGGAGCGAGTCAATAGTCCTGAGGATGCTTCGTGAAGAATCTAAACACGTGTCGATTTCTATTTGAGTTTGTGTTGTTAAGCTCATTAGATAATAGTTTAGCGGGAAAGACTAGATATTTCCGTCCTTTTCAGTATGTAGGTATTTGTAATGGATTTCCTAAAGTCACGCCTGTATTTTTTACATTTTGCTAGCCTGTTGCATAATTTAACACAAGTTCATAATAATATTAACACCTACAAATTGTATGAAAAAACGGCACAAAAAGCTTGTAATTTAAACAAACGACCCCTTTTTTGTGATAGGTAAGTATGGATTTGATCTGGGGTATGGGGCTTGTTTTTGTAAGCCAGTAATGGATGCAAACATTACCTATTTTGGCACATGCCCAGGGTGTCTACTCCGAAAAACGAAAACGATATAATCGGAATCGAATGTTCGTTAAATTCAGTTGAATTAACAGTTGTTTCGTTGTGAAATTGAAAATTTCGTGTATTCCGTAAGTAACGCTATAGTAGGTTTACGAGATCGATTGTCAAAAGTAATGTCGGTCGTTCCATCGTTCAAATAATGGTTGAAACGATGTAACTTAAAGTAGGTTGTGCCGATATATCGTTGATCGTTTTGCGGAGTAGGCCCCCAGATTATGCACAGAAATCAGTACCCTTAGTATGAATTTTTGATAGTTTACGGAAACTTTTTTCTTTCATACACTTACCTCCATAATAAGGTCGATAATATCGAAAATATGTAATCGGCAGTCCCAGCAATGATTTTCAAACCAATTTTTCACGATATCGACCTTATTTTATTCCGTACGTGAGAGGTTGAAAGCCCATCGCCGCTATTTAATACGGGTTATAAAAGCCCATGTCTATTGGCTTAAGTTTTAAGATCTACTCGTATATCATCACACTTTTGCGTCTTTATTGACAAAAGAAAGTTAAATAAAAATTGACAAAGTTATTGTTCCTTTTCAGTACGAATTTGTGACACCACTGACTTCCCTGGTGGTAGTCAAACCCAACGCCACCAACGCGGTCGACGCGGAATCTGTCGACAAACCTATTTCAATGCCGATTTCACGTGAGTTCATACTTGCAAAGACCATTACTTAGTGCGAAACGCGGCTTTTACAAATCTATACTTATCCTATCCTACTATCCTACTAATATTATAAACGTGAAAGTTTGTAAGGATGTCTGGATGTATGTTTGTTACTCTTTCACGCCGAAACGGCCGAACTGAAGATGAAATTTGGCACAAATATAGATTACAGTCTGGAATAGCACATAGGTTACTTTTTATCCCGGAAAAATGTACGGTTCCCGCGGGATAGATTTGATTTGTTTTTCAAGTTACCACGCGGGCGAAGCCATGGGCAGAAGCTATTATAAACGCGAAAGTTTGTAAAAATGTGTCGATGTATGATGTCTCGATGTATGAATGTATGTTTGTTACTCTTTCACGCTGAAACGGCTGAACGGATCTCGATAAAATTTGGCACAGATATAGATTATAGTGTGGAAAAGCACATACCCCGAGCGAAGCCGCTGGCGGTAGCTTCTTCTTCTCAGAGTGCCTCTCCAACTAGTGAAGGTTAGCAGTCAGCTGAGCATATTCTTCTTTATCTCTCGCGAGGCGAAACAGCTGTGAAGCACTCGCGATACCCGTCCACTCCCTGATGTTACGTAACCAAGATTTCTTTCTACGTCCGACACGCCTTTTCCCTGCGACCTTGCCCATCATTATTAGTTGCAAGAGCTCATATCTCTCATGCCTTAGCGGTAGCTAGTTGACTATAATTTCGACGATTTCGATAAGTAGCCGGTACTACTTTTTTTTTCAGCTCAATCAATAAACATTGCGCCCCCCGTCCACGGCTACCCTGGCTTTGCTTACTCCTCAAGTTTGGCGGGCATCCCTGGAGCAGCGCCTCCGGTGTACGCAAGTGAGTGTTTATCATCACTTTATAATATAGTAGTCCTTTTTCTTATCAATGTATAGTTCATACAACGGATCTAGGCATTCGTGAAGTTAGCCACAGGTGTGAGTTTGCGCATGTACAGTTCCTTCCCCCCCTCCTCATACCTCCGATTGCTCCCGAAAAACGATACTGCGCAGCTCTTGCGGCTAACTTCACGAATGCCTATATTCGTTGAGCCAACTATATGTTACTTTAGTGCACTTAACACATGTACCTATTATTATGTTTTTTACCTAGTTTTTTATTAAATATTTGTGGAAACTTATAATTAGCCCTCAGCAGCATATCATGCATGCATCATGCATGATATATTAGACAAAGACTTATTGTACAATCATAGCTGTAAGTTTTCCTAAAATTCGTAAAATAAAAAAATATTTCGACCTACTACGACATTATGGTTTCCTCACGATGTTTTCCTTCACCATTTGAGAGTACTGATAAAGCGCCCATGATTTTTTCGTATAGAAAAATCTCTGGATTCAAACGCACGACCTTAGGCGGAGCCACTACCACTAAGCCACCAGCGCTCTTAATAATATACTAAACAGATAGCGATGGTCGCATCTTGTTTGTAAAGCATGTTCAAAGCATGTCTATCTGCATTATGCCAGATCAAACGCCGCTTAGCCTAAGCACACTGTGAAACTAATAACGTTTAACTAATAACGCTAAGCAGCTTAGCTATAACGTCACAACGAACTAAAAGCATCTACGCAACTCCATATCAATGCAACATAGTTGGGTACTGCATGTAATAGCTCATAAATAAGTTTACTTGTAAATCGGTGTAAATTTAAATAAATCATGAAAATGCGTGTTAGCTTTATGGCTCGTAGATATAGAAATATAAAACGCCAATGGTAAATTTTATGTATTGTCAGAGAATACCAGTTTCTGAAACAGTAATAGAACATAATTTAAATGATCTAATACAGTATCACACACTTGTGGGGTGATAATATAAAAGACTTCAACGCGCTACAAGTGCTACAACGCAACGTCTACGTTTCGTAGCTCAATACCTATTTCTATAAAACGTTTTTTGCGCTGCTTATTCACATAAATTTCATAACTGTAATTATACCTAGTAGGCTATGTGCTTACACATTGTTTCAGTATTATTTTATTAAGAGTAATAGATAGAATTAGTTCGTTTTTGTGATCCCTATCAAGGGTAAAACCATAGGCTATGAATAGAAAATATGTACATACATACATAAAACCACGCCTGTTTCCCGACGGGGTAGACAGAGACCACGGATCTCCGCTTGCTACGATCCTAACATACCTCTTATGCTTCATTCACTGCGCCTCGGTTTAGTGTACTCTGGACCTGGCCTTTCTCTAAAACGAAAAAATATAGCTAGAAAAAAGAAATAGAAATATATAGCTAGAAAAAAGTCCTTACGAGACGAAAAAACAGTTAGGTAGGTAAATTATTGTTATAATATCATTATTAACGATCATTTCAATTGGCATTCCACATTTCATACCTAAAACCCGACCAATTCATTCCTAGGTCAATCCCTGTCTCTTGACAGCCTGCCGGAAGAGTTTGCAGCTGAAGATTACGACGTCCTAAGTGTAACAGAAGGTTAGCATGAAACCCGAACAATACCTATCTAGTTACCAGTACCCCTAGTATGAGTTTTTGATAGTTTACGAAAACTTTTTTCGAATAGTATCCTTTCCTACATTTACCTTCATCGGAAATGTTAAGGAGCTTAAATAAGGTCGATAATATCAAAAACTCATACTAGGGGTACTCTGAACATCAGAGAAATAAGGCACTCATATATTTGAGATAAAATGTAGGTACCTAATAGCGTATCCGCAAATTAAAAGGCAGGTTCATAAGGTGACAGCATGATACATATCACAAAACATTTAGGTACTTATCTGATAATAATTGTTTAGGTAAGAGCATGTCCACTATCCACATTCACTATAGTGTTTTTCCTCATCTAGCATATACGGAGTGATTCCATTATTTCGCCTGTCATCAAGCTTGGCCGGAGCAGCATGGACTTATATTCAATCAAGGTAAAAAGTCTTGTATTTTGTTACAGGATTTAGTTATCAACATACATAATTATGCCTAAAATACATATCTTTAAGACTTTTGTAAGTTAAGTACACATAAGTTTGGTTTCCACAGGATCTAGTGTTAGCTATCGTCGATCACAATCGCCTCTTAGACTTTTCTCAAGCTCCTCCGGACCTAGCAGTTTTTCAGCTAGTAAGTACCTACACAAACAAATACTATAGTTAAATATAAATAAGCACTGTATCATATTTTGTATACTTCTACTGCAACAATTAGCTTATATATACTTACATATGCACGCAAATCTTTAATAACTATGTAAAATTAAAACACATCAATTTCTAGTATTTTTATTTATTTATTTATACTTTATTGTACACAATTACAAAAAATGTGTTACAAAAGAAGGGCTAGTAGGTACTAGGTATATAATAATGAGCAGCGCAGAAAACGTTACTAAAACCAGTCTGTTCTATAATAGAACTTTGACCAACGCGGGCTTCGAAATTTCGTTAGATTTTTTGTTTGAGTCTAATAGACACAAGCAAGCAAAGATATGAAGAACTATGGAGTGAAATTCCCAGTTTTTCTTGACTAATTGTTAGATGCACTTTCTTTTCACACCCGGTATACATACATACATGTAAATGTAGAAATACGGACAAGTAGAGGCACAATGTCATGCTTTGTTTTGAGTTGGGATTCCTTAAGGTTAAAAGATAAGTAAGTAGGTAAGGTACCTTGGGTTTGTTGAAGTTGCTGGGTATCATTAGGCACCTACCGTTATGACTGGTAAGTATATACCTATGTATTTACATCTATGTTTACAGGTTTCGACTCTCCGGTTTTGGCAAACAGATTTTCTCCAATGCAAAGTAAGTTCAAAAAAACTTAACGTCTACTGATACCGACACTCAAGTGTGTACGACGGCTGGCTTAGCTCGAATTTGTTTAGGAACCCATAGCTAATAGGGTAGTTAGTAATTAAACAAAGTCATTCCGAAATTCTTAAACTACATAATATTTATTTTTGATTTATTTATGGTAAAAGTAACATTTCAGGCCAATCTTGGGGGTCTTCTAATTCGGCGTTTATTGCTACAGACTACAGTTATGATGACGATGATGGCATTATTTGTAAGTTTTTATGATTACCTACTTAAAGGAATTCAATAGATTGGTCCATTTAAAATGTTTATGTTTATTTAGGTAGGTATAGGTCATCCAAGGGATCTAGGCATTCGTGAAATTAGCCACAGGTGCGAGTTTGCGCATGTAAAGTTCCTTCCCTCCCTCCTCATACCTCCAATTGCTCCCGAAAAACGATACTGCGCAGCTCTTGCGGCTAACTTCACGAATGCCTAGATTCGTTGAGCCAACTATACTTACCATATTTTTTCCGTGTCTCGTTGGTATTAGAAATAGCGTTATTGTTAAATTTGCTCATTTATTTATTGGGTATCATGCTGTCACCATTATGTAGGTAGGTACGGTATGGTAAGCAAAGAGGGACCATTACATTGATAAAATAAGTGTAATTCCCTGAAAAGTGCTGAATTCAAGAACCAAAAATTGTTATTTTCATTCACATAATAATGAACCGATGCAATGTAGCGTAAAATACGGTCGCTATTGTCCTAATATTATATTTTCTGTCCAGCATCCACGCCAGTGATCTCTACCACGAGAAGTCCGATTGCGAGGTACAAGCTCCAAGAGTTCAGCTGGGTGGAACCTCTGCTGAATGTCACCGCTGACGCTCTAGTTCTGGAGATCAATGGCACCAACGTTGACTTGAAACTGTCAAAGGACAGTGAGGTAATATTTAAATTAAAAGTAACTGCGTATTTCATACTCTAGTACAGTTCATCCAACGGATCTAGGCATTCGTGGTATTAGCCAAAGGTGCGAGTTTGCGCATGTGTGGACTACACATGCGCAAACTCGCACCGCCCTTCTCCATACCTCCAATAGCTCCCGTAAACCGATACTACGCAGCTCTTGCGGCTAACTTCACGAATGCCTAGATACGTTGAGCCAACTGTACACCGAAGTACGAAATTTCGAGAGCTTAGGCATTTATTTACACGCTACGTTTAGCGTTTTACTTCATTGCTGATGCGTAGAACGCTCGTAGAGCATGCTACGTGGCGTAGCAAATTATCCTAATAATATTTTAAACTCGTAAAGTTTTTAAGAATGTATGGATGTGTGGATTGTATGTTTGTTATTCTTTCACGCAAAAACTACTGAATGGATTTTGATGAAATTTGGCACAGAGATAGATTATTGTCATGAATAACACATAGGCTACTTTTTATCCCGGAAAAATGTACGGTTTCCGTGGGATAGATTTGTTTTTATTTTCAAGGTACCACGCGGGCGAAGCCGTGGGCGGAAGCTAGCAAAAATTAAAATAGACTTTTGAAAGTTTACTAACATTTTAGGGGTTTACAGGCCAGTCAGAGCACTAGCTTGCACTACGTTTTTTTATCACTTCTTTGAGTTTTGTTTTTGTGGATTTAGCAGTCTTCGTCGTTATTTTCAATCTCATAAGTCCAAGCTTTTAAAAATTGTGTTGTTTCAGGTGCCAAAGACAGCAGGAAGTGATGCGGCGTGCGACAGCGCGGTCGACGGCGGCGCTGGCGTCTGTGTGTACCTTACCCGCTGCGAATCAGCGAAACACATCAATGTGGATACATACAAGACCACTTATTGCTCGATCAATGAAGGGTATGTGCGCTCTACCAGTTGCTAATGATAATGATGACCTGAAGTGCAAGGACCAAGCGGAAAGTGTGGTTCAATTTCCGCGAAACGCGACATTTTGCACGATTTAAGATATTTGTTCCGGGTTTAGGTGTAAAAATGTGCCTACACATTGCTAAGGCAAAACAGTTAGGGGACGGAGCCTTCAACAAAACACATTGCTATGACAAAACAAGTAGGGAAGCTGCTATAAACCGTGTTATGATTAAGTTGCCACTTATACCTACTTACCGGCGTACCTAATAGTTTCTGATAACTACGCTATATGGAATCCTCGTGCGTGTAGTGGTGTAGTAACTAATTATAAGAAACATTTTTTTATAAGGGGTGTTAATCCTTTGTGTTTTAATTTCAGGTATGCCGGAGTATGCTGCAGCTTACAAAAAGTTGATGTTAAAAGTAAATAGACACGTCGTTACTTTTAGGAGGACTGGTTGTATTACTCTTGTTGAAGTGACTGATTTAGAAAGTGAAACTTTAAGAACTTATAATCGGGTGCTAAACTTAAATGAGTGCCATTTCAGCGATAGTGTAGGTAGGTGATCATTTAATTTTACAAATTAGATAAGAACTTAAAGTTGTGTTTAGTACCTACGCATTTCAAATAAGTGTAATGTGACATAAAAATAAATACATTTTTTAATAAAATGAAAGTATTTTAATCAATTATATAATAAAATAAATCCTTATAATTCCCTATAGATAGGTATCTCCATCTTAAAAATACACTGGCCTAATGCTAGGAGCATTGATTAGGTGTCTAAAGTTACGCTAGGAGGTAGAAAACATTCTGGTAGAGATGATTCAGTTTAAAAATGCACGCCCCTCCACTTGTACTTGTACCGCATTTAGCAGTATTGGAAATACATTGGAGGGGCGTGCATTTTTAGACTTTAGAATGTAGGTACTTCCTTCCTATTATTGCGGCGGATAATATATTAAAACATGAATGAATAGTCTAGTATTCTCATCTATGCTATGGTGGTGGTAGATATAAGACTATGTTTATTTTCTCTAAAGCATAAGACGTTATGTACCGACTTATCTAGAGTCTAGCTAGATTATCGTGAGTTTTTTTTCTATTTTTAGATCTATCATTTAAAAACTGACGTTTCCGCACTTTTCTTTTTCTTCTTCTACGTCTTCTTCTTCTTCAATTATGGCATCTGTCTCTTAGAGAACAATTTTGCCAGTGTCAAGTGTATTTATTTATAAGTATTGTCAACGTCACAGAGTCATTATAGTCAAGTAGTCAAGAGAACTATTCACTCTAATTCACATACTTTACACTCGCGTCAAGAACTCGGGCTTTATTGGCAAAATAACCACCAAAATTACGCAATAAAACTCAAAATAACACGAGAAAACATATAAAAACCAGAGCGACGTAGTTGTCAGGCAAATGCACCGCACCGCAGAAAATCCCTTTCCTAATGTCAAGTGTAATGTGTCTAGATGTAAGATCAAACAATTAAATGACAGCCGACAGTAACATTGTGTAAGTAATGTCTGCCTGTGACATGTTATAATTATAAAAGTCAAAGGTCAAACTTGCTGATTTTGTTTTTGCTTGCCTGCTCGGTGCTCCATTGTGAATAATATTCTATAATTTCTGTAGTTATAGACACAAATTAAAGGTATGGTTTACTTGGCCGATGCGCTTATGATAAATACGGTGGCGGAAGGCACTATGAACTTGTTACGGAAAATAGTAAGTTCATCTCTAAAATACGTTAATAATTTGTTCATGTTTTGTTGCTTTTTATCTTTCTATTTTACTAAAAGATAAAAATTACGTGTGACCTTTCAGGGTGTTTTTAAGCCTAAGGGTGCTGAGTTGGCTCCTACGACCATAGTTATGAGAACTCCACTTTGGCAACTCGCTCAAGAGGCGGGGCCGTTCGTGAGGCTTGCAGGGCTAAGCGGCGCGGCTGCCGTAGTGCTCGGGGCTATGGGCGCACACAAAACCTTTCCAGAAACGGACACTAAGGAAGACCTAAGGAAAATCTTTGACACCGCCAATAGATTTCACTTTCTTCATACACTTGCTCTTATCGCTGTACCACTTTGCCGGAGACCCTATGTTGTAAGTTGATCTTGTTGTCATCTTTTGCTTGGTATATGAATCATTTGAATCATATTCCAGAATCTAAAAGATCCCATCAGTAATTTTCTTATTAAACTTTATTACAGGCCGGTGCTTTTTTCATAGCAGGAATGACTTTGTTTAGTGGCACATGCTACTATCATGCCTTCACTGGTGATCGTAGCTTCCGTCGACTCACTCCCATTGGAGGCTCCTGCTTAATCCTTGGCTGGGTTGCAATGGTGCTATAAACCTTTGCATTCTATTTTTATCAGATTATTGACTAGCAAAATGGATTTATGGTTAACACATACAAATTCTGCAATGTGTATTGTGCAAGAACTATAATTTCTTGCCATTTAATTCCAATATTTGTGTAACCACTAAATCTATTTTTAGTCAGGTAGCTGTTATTATAGTTGTTCCTGTAATGTTGATATTTTTAGCTCATATCATAGAGTAGTTTTAACTCTTTTTAATTATCATACCTATGCATCAAGCACATAGCCATTTATTTTGTTTGAAAACAAGTCTGTCAAGTCAATGTGGCAAATGCTAACACATACAAAAAAAGTGGCTGGTCATGTACCTACCGTTTTAGTTGCAAGTAAGACTGATGTTAACAAAGACAAATCATTGATGAGTTTCAGAATTAGATGGCCCATATTGCTTGATATTATGTGCTTGATTTTTCAATGTAGGTAACTAGTAATGTTTATCACAAAAAAAAGTATAATACAATGTAAAGTGGTCTGTATAAGTAACTAAGTTCAAAGTTGATGAAGTTTTACTTGTTCAATAGATGTTTTAAATAGTTTATTGGTGACAAGGATGAATTACATGTATTTTATGTTATTGGAAATATATTTAAATATGAATAAATGTAAGTGTCATTACATACCAAAGTTTTTATTTGAATAGCTGTTATGTATATACCTAAACCCAGTTGTTTGATGACAATTTAATGTTTAAACACTTGACAGGTGGAATGTGAACATTGGGTGGATGCCATCATTGTTTTATCCACATCAATGGTGCCATTGTGAACAAACAGCGTGGAATATATCCAAAGGGTGAAAAGGAAACGAATTTGATAATCAATAAGTTTACATGGTTTATTGAAATTGTTACATATTAATTTTTTGCACTTTTTATGATACTTAAATGTTATAATCGAAACACCATTTGGTAATAAATGCTATTTTATAATTCATAGGACTTATGCAGGTTGAGTGGTCCTTCATAAACAGCTTATGACGTGCTGCTGGTCCATACTAGAAGAGTAAAGCTACCACAAGTTTTGAGATAAAATCCTTGTTTATAGATGTGAACAGCTTAAATGGACGCACACTTTAGAGACTAACATATCAATGTAGTATTAATATATATTATAATGGCGGTGGCACGGGGCAGTCCTCCGGGTCGGTACCCACTCTAGTTGCTCCTCCAACAGGAGTTCCTCGCTCCACTTCCGCATTGCACACGCACCAACTATTCTACCGAGAGTGTCTCTCCAATGTATCGATAAAGAATTAATATACAAAGCTATCACATTAAATTAACACAAAATATAATATAAACATATTTTTGTATTCTAAAAAAAATCCTATGAAAACAAACTCCAGAACGCACAGCACTTTTAGTGTCCGTCACATTAATTCACTCTGATTGCACATTGCACAGTGGTCGCGCACCGTTATAATATAGACGTTTTTAATATCACTAACTGCATTCACACATACACAGGGCTTGTAACAGTGATCACAGTGGGGATATGGATTTACGAGAGATGGAAGGAGTGTTGTCCCTCGGAGGCGGCGAGGCGCAGTTTGGCGCGCATAACCTCTGCGCTGCTGTAGTCAGGCAGCTTGAGGTAGTTGACGCACGTCATAACAGACGGCAGGTACTCGTCGGGGTCCAGCGACGACTCCAGGGACTTGCGGACTACGGTCAGCGGCGGGTTTAGCGCTTTGAAACCTGCACAACAACACGTCACATAACCAAACAACATTCGAAGCACTCGTATCCTGATTAGATATGAATTTTCAAATGACCTCCGGTGGGCAGTCGTGGGCTGCCTGTGACGAATTGCAGGAAGAGCCGCTGCTCGTCGCGAGAGTAGGAGGCGAGAATGTCGACGAGCATGCGGATGGCGCGGGACTCCGCCGTGTAGCCGTGGTCCGGACGGATGCACTCCGCCAGCATGCGGACCTCCCAGCGCTGTTCGCGACCACCTGAAACAAAATCAACAGTGAGAAACTGGTCCGTTGAGATGTCTACCAATCCTGGGGATTACAGTCGAGAGTTACTCACCTGATGAACTTCCACAAAACACTTGTTCCAGTTCTTCTGGGTAGAATATCTTGAGATTGGATAACGGGAATACTGATTCGAATCCTTCTTTGAACGCATCCATTTGTTTCGCTACACCTGTAAACAAGAAGTAAAACGTAAATCCTGTATGACTACATCGTTTGCAATTGACATCGCGTTGTCGACGCGAGTCATAGTTATTTTGTCTCATTCCACAGGTCGTATGACTATTGCCAGTGTAAAGCTAGTGGTTACCTTCATAGAGCAGCCAGTGCGTGACGAGCTCGATGTAGTTGTGAAGGTTGTGAGCAGTAACGGGCAAGTCACGGCCGCCGCGCCGCAGTTCCGTGCAGCCGTCTCCCGGTAGGATGAAATCCAGGCCAAGTTCCTCGATGGGGCACCCGTCCAGCTCAAGCCCACTTATCTGAAATCAAACACTACAGATATACCCTGCTAATACAGCTTAGGTTGTTTTAGTCTTCAGTTCAGAAGAATCCTCTCTTTGTCGACCTCAGTGGTGCAGTGGGCAAGAGTCCGCCTGCAACGCAAGAGGTTGCGGGTTCGATTGCCGCCTCGGAACAAATTTGTGTCCGATCTGCAGAAATTTGTTCCGTTGGTCTGGGTATGTATGTATAATAAAAAAAATCTATCTATGTACCTATATAATGTATTAAATATATCAGTTATCTAGTACCCATAACACAAGCTTTAAGTAGCTTACTTTGGGGCTAGATGATGCTGTGTGGATTGTCCAGCATTATTTATTTATTTATCTTTGGTATAGTCCACCTTGAGCACATGGTTGAAGTGGTCTTCTGTTCGGACGAGTTTACTAACCATCTGAGTTTTCTGTTCGGGTGAGTGGCGCAGGTCGGCGGCGATGGCGCGCGCGCGCTCCGCCACGCGGCGCAGGCGGCACAGCGAGCGCCACAGCTCGGGCGCCACGTGCCGCACGTCGCTCAGCGACAGCCAGCGCTGCTCGCTGATCAGCCACCGGTACATCGACACGGATAGCGGAATGTCCACCTAAACAACAAAAGGACCATAATCTATCGCCATCTTAAGTAGTAAGCGAATAACGCAATGCCATTTATTATCTTATACCTTTAAACGAGAAATTCTTGTATATATGTATATCTATATCTATATAAGAGCTTAACCTGACTGACTGATTGACTGACTGATTCATCATCGCCGAGCCGAAACCGCTGAAACTAGAAAGTTGAAATTTGGAAGGTGGTTTTCTTTTATAACAAAACCACCCACTAAGGCGGGATTTTTGGAAATTCCACCTTTAAGGGGGTGAAAAAGGATGGAAACGTTAGTATGAAACTTTTTAACGCGTGGAGCGATTTTCATGAAACTTTGATTGTGCACTGTAAATGCAAAATGAACGGACACGTGTTTCAGGATTTTTCAATATAACATTTAAAAAGGGGTCAAATGTGGGGTCAATGTTTGTATCGAAACTTTTTAACGGATGGTGCGATTGGTTTGAAACTTTGTTTGTGTACTGTAAATGCAAAATGAATGGACACGTGTTTCAGGATTTTTCAATATAACCTTCAAAAAGGGGTAAAATGTGGGGTCAGTGTTTGTATAGGAACTTTTTAACGGGTGGTGCGATTGGTGTGAAACTTTGTTTGTGTACTGTAAATGCAAAATCAATGGACACGTGTTTCAGGATTTTTCAAAATAACCTTCAAAAAGGGGTCAAATGTGGGGTCAATGTTTGTATGGGAACTTTTTAACGGGTGGTGCGATTGGTGTGAAAACACAAGTTTGTAAATGCAAAACGAATGGACACATGTTTCAGGATTTTTCAATATAACCTTCAAAAAAGGGTAAATGGGGTGTCAAAGTTAGTATGGGATTTTTATGAGTTTATGATGTGTTTGAAAAGCAGTTTAGATACTTTAAGTGAACGAAGTCGCGAGCGGTACAGCTAGTATAATATATATTCAGAATCTCGGAAACGGCTCCAACGATTTTCATGAAATTTAGGATGCAGGGGGTTTCGGGGGCGATAAATCGATCTAGCTAGGTTTAATTTTTAGAAAGCGTCATTTACCAAAAAAAACGAGCAAAGCTCGGTCATCCAGGTACTAAGTATTAAAACGGGTATTTATCGCGTTTTATTTACCAATTTTTTCCGACGCTTCGACAGGTTCACACACTGTCGTGGTCACGGTGAGTCATCCCGTGACCACGTCGGAATAAATATGTAAATAAAACGCGATAAATAGCCGTTTAATACTAATAATAACGTGTTCAGATCGCGTAAGTATAAAAATATGCAGTGCCATTTGAAACTATAATAAACTAAAGGCACACGATATAGATTCATGTGAAAACAAATAACTCACCATTCGTGAGTCCATGACAGCTTTAGCCATGAACTTGCCAAGGAAGCGGAATTTGGCCTTCACTCGCGACAGATGGGAGGCGCGCACATTCCGGCCGATGGCTTGGGGGAACAACCCGCAAGGCCAGTTCACGTACGTAGCATCCGGTGCTGGCGACGGAATTGACGTTTCCTGGAGAACAATAATAAATATTGACAATCAAAGAAAAACACTTGGAGCTTGTAGAATATGTTTGCTGATGACTAACAAATAAGTATAGTTGGCTCAACGAATCTAGGCATAAGGGAGGAATCTAGGGGAAAGGAAGATCCGTTGGATGACCTATAAGAGGGATGAGAGATGTTGTGTCTTTGGGTGACTGCGAGACGGTAATATTATCAGGTATTCTCTATTCGTTGGATCCCAGGACAAACCTTTTCGAGATCAGAAGGTTCCGGTGACCGTTCATCGTCGAGACTCAGCGTCTCTCGCACAGACGACGCGAGCTCCGTCACCGCGGGTGGTTGACTTTTAACTATTTCGCCCCCGAATGACGTGGGTTTCTGTTTGAAGTTCTCGCTTCCATGCCACAGATCTAAGTCGGCACGTTGTAATTCCTGAAACATTAATGAACTGTTATAGCCAAAAGCTGATAACATTAGTGTATAGACGATCTCAGTGGCGTTACGGGTTCGATTCCCGCCGCGGAACAAATTTGTGTACGATCTGCAGATATTTGTTCCGTTGGTCTGGGTGTCTTCTATGTATAATAAAAATATAGCTATCTATGTACATATATAATGTACTAGCTTCCGCCCGCGGCTTCGCCCACGTGATACCTTAAAAAACAAAAACATCGCTATCCCACGGGAACTGTACATTTTTTCGGGATAAAATGTAGCCTATGTGTTATTCCAGACCATAATCTATATCTGTGCCAAATTTCATTCAGACCTGTTCAGCCGATTTAGCGTGAAACAGTAACAAACATACATCCATCCATCCATACATTCTTACAAACTTTCGCGTTTATAATATTAGTAGGATTAAATATATCAGTTATCTAGTACCCATAATACAAGCCTTGAGTAGCTTACTTTGGGGCTAGGTGATGCTGTGTGGACTATCCAGCATTATTATTACTATTATTATAATGTAAATTTAGGGTTCAATATCGAACCTGCGAGACGAGCGCGTAGAACTCCAGCGTGGGTCCGAGTCCGGTGCCCACTTCGTTCTCGTACTGTATCTCTAGTAGCGCCTTTGTGTGCGCAAACTCGTGCATGACATGCTCCGCTTGCCGCAGCACGTTGTGTCGCTGCACGGTTCTCTTGCGGCGGTCGAGACGGGGCGCGACGCGCTCGTCGGGCGCCCCGCCCCCCGCGCCGCCGCCACCCGCCGCGCTGCCGCGCTCGCCGCCCGCCTCTACGAGCCGCTGCAGCGCGCGGTCGCGGTCGAATGACACCACGTAGAATAACAGATGCCGGCACTCGAATGGGAACACGAACGGGCTGTCGGATACGTAAGCAATCATAAAACCTAGGTAGGTATAGTTCATCCAACGAATCTAGGCATTCGTGAAGCTAGCCGCAAGAGCCGCGCAGTATCGTTTTTCGGGAGCAATTGGAGGTATGAAGAGGGGGGGAAGGAACTGTACATGCGCAAACTCGCACCTGTGGCCAACTTCACGAATGCCTAGATTCGTTGAGCCAACTATACTTAGGCACAAAAAGAGAAACGTGATGAATTTCGTATGTAGTAAAGTGGTATCTCACCATGAGTAAGCGACTTTCTTCAACCACGGAGGTAGATTTCCAGTCATTATTACAAGTGGATCTTGTAACTGACGATTGGCTTTGGCAGCAAGCTGTACATAGAAGACTTTGTTAAATATTTAGAAATATCGGTTCCACTACTTTATCTTCACGTATTTACTGATGAAATAGCCCTAAGTTTTGAGATTATAACCTGATAGTTTATGGGTAAGAGCTTACTTTGGCATTGACGAACTCTGCGTTTGGCACGAGCGGGCGGTGGTCGGGCAGGCACGCGGCGCGGTACAGCGTGTGCCAGTGCCGCGACAAGGCGTGCAGCGCGCGCAGCAGGGCTAGGGCCGGCAGCGACGCGTCCTTCACTTCAGCCCCGCTGGCGCCGGTGGCTTGCAGCGGCGCGCGCACCATCACTACTAATGGCGACTCGCGGGCTGGGATCATGCCGTCTGACCGAGACAAACATTAAATAAGTAAATATAACCCGGTCACATTATCTCGAGACCTGGCGTCGATGACGTCACGTCGCGTCGGCGCTCTGATATGGTGCGCAAAAGCGAGAAAGTGCGAGCGCGGGGAGGTGAAAGGAGAACGGGGGCGGGAGATTCGCATTCCAGCTGGTTGTAATGCTGGACAATCCACACAGAATCATCTAGTCCCAAAGCAAGCTACTCAAAGCTTGTGTTATGGGTACTAGATAACTGATAAATTTAATACATTATGTATACAGGGTGTCCCAAAAAGTAGTGTCAAGCGAAAGTCCAGAGATAGAACACCCCTTGGGGTACCCGAATCACCCCCATGTATGTTCCGCGATTTTCTATAGTTCTCGAGTTATTAATTTTTTTCCGAATTTTTGAAAATTTACGACTTGAACAACTTAAAAAATTCTTACAAAAAAAGTAGAAAACTTTCTTGAGATTTTTTTTTTGCTACTGCATTTTTATGAGTTGTTCTTTTATGCATAAAATAATCAGCTACGTGACTTTGATGAAAACTATGAAAATGTTGGTGTAAAGTCAAATAATTACATTCGGTGAATTATGACTAAAATTTTCAACTTCAAATTAAAAATGTTAAAAAGTAATTTCATGGTTTCTAAATAAGTCTAAAGAATTCTCCAGACTCTCAGCTTTCATAATCATTAAAAAAAAGTAGTACTTAATAGGCTACTTTTGCTAAAATCGACCTTCAAAGACGGTGAGGTGGAAAATTCTTAAAATTAGCAACCTGATTAAAAAATAGATTTTGGCCATTTTATCATTCCTAAGCTTAATTTGTTTGTTAACTAACCAAAAACGACTACAAAGAATTAGTTTATGCCAAATAAATCAGCAATATAGCCGAATTAAGAACAAAATTGAGACAGGCTGAAGAAAAAATTAAGGAACTTAAAATAGCTTTCATACGATTTAAGGTAACCTTTTTAAGACGATGTAGGATTTGTATCGACCTAGAAGGTTGACATTTTGAAAACTTTTTGTAAAAAATTAATAAATTTTACTTGTTGTTTTATTTCATAAATTAAGCTAAACTAAATAAATAAAACCTTCAAATATTAATGAAATCTTACTTTCCTGCAGTCATTTTTGGTTAGTTCACAAACTAATTAAGCTTAGGAATGATGAAATGGCCAATATCGATTTTTTAATCAGGTTGCTAATTTTAAGAATTTTCCACCTCACCGTCTTTGATGGTCGATTTTAGCAAAAGTAGCCTATTAAGTACTACTTTTTTTTAATGATTATGAAAGCTGAGAGTCTGGAGAATTTTTTAGACTTATTTAGGAACCATGAAATTACTTTTTAACATTTTTAATTTGAAGTTGAAAATTTTAGTCACAATTCACCGAATGTAATTATTTGACTTTACACCAACATTTTCATAGTTTTCATCAAAGTCACGTAGCTGATTATTTTATGCATAAAAGAACAACTCATAACAATTCAGTAGCAAAAAGAAAATCTCAAGAAAGTTTTCTACTTTTTTTGTAAGAATGTTTTAAGTTGTTCAAGTCGTAAATTTTCAAAAATTCGGAAAAAAATTAATAACTCGAAAACTATAGAAAATCGCGGAACATACATGGGGGTGATTCGGGTACCCCAAGGGGTGTTCTATCTCTGGAATTTCGCTTGACACTACTTTTTGGGACACCCTGTATAATGTATTATATATATGTATATGTATAGATATGTATATACATACATAGATAGATATTTTTTATGATGATACATAGAAAATACCCAGACAAACGGAACAAATTTCTGCAGATAGTACACAAATTTGTTCGGAGGCGGGAATCGAACCCGCAACCTCTAGCGTCGCAGTCGGACTCTCGCCCGCTGCGCCACTGAGGTCGTAAGATGATTAGATAATAATAATAATAATAAATATTGGTGGACAATTCACACAACGCTATTCTAGTCCCAAACTAAGCAAAGCTTGTGCTATGGGTACCAGATAACTGATAGATTAATTATATATCTTTTTTTTGTAAATACATACATAGAATACATAATAACACCCAGACATAGAACAAACATCTGTGTTCATCACACAAATATTAGTCCTGGGTGAGGATCGAACCCACAGCTTACAGCGCAAAGGCAGAGCTACTACCAACTTAGCTGTGAGGCAAGTCATGAGATATGATAAGACAATTTTAATCGATTGTAATATTGATTACGATCATCACACTCATTATATCGGCCAGTAACTGAGTTGTCTCGCTAGTTAATTTTACTCACCGTTCCATAACAGATCAGGTTTACGTCTAGATGAGATCTTGGTGGGTTGTCCTTTGCCCTTTCGCGAGGCCGTGGCTTCGGGTCGTGGCTGCTCGGTCGTCTCTACCGCGCGATAATATATCGTGTGAGTTTGCACCCAGATACCAGCATTTGCTGTAACAATAGAAAAAAATAAAGTTTCACAATATTATAATGGCACTCTTATTCTGCGATAGTGTGTAGCTTCAACAGTTGGAGCAGAAACATTTGGTGACCGTTAGTTTGAACTAAATTTTTTACAACTTTAGTTTAATTATTTGACAAACAGCTGATAATATACCTAATGGGGTTTCCGTATCGGTATCTGCGTCGTTCTGTTCGCCAAACTGCCTGACCGCTTGATAAACGGTCATGTTGTACGGCAAAACTGTTTCTCCGATCAGGAACTCCAATTTATGTTCAGCACTAAAACAAAATCATCGTTAAAATATTGACTCAGGCGTGACTTTGCGGAAATCGATTACAAATACTGAAAAGGAGGATTTTTTTCCTCTCGGCGCTCGGTGGAGCGAGTCAACGGTCCTGAGGATGCTTCGTGGAGAAGCGAAACACGTGTCGAGTTTCTATTTGAGGTATTGTGTTGGGATTGTTGATAATAGTCTCATTGGATAATTGTTTCAGCGGGAAAGTATTAGACATTTCCGTCTTTTTCAGTAAAATCATCGTTAAAATTTCAAATGAATAACCAGTAATACAATAATGTCAAAGTTGATTGGTTCGTATAGTTGGCTCAACGAATCTAGGCATTCGTGAAGTTAGCCGCAAGAGCTGCGCAGTATCGTTTTTCGGGAGCAATTTGAGGTATGAGGAGGGGGGGAAGGAACTGTATATGCGCAAACTCGCACCTGAGGCTAACTTCACGAATGCCTAGATCCGTTGGATGACCTATAGTTGATAGCAGCAGTGTGTGTGTACTCACTCCGAGGTGTTCTGATGAGGCGGAGAGGCGAGAGAGTCTTCGCCATCGTCATCCGAAGCCGGGTCCTCATCCGAGTGCGGGCCGCTAGCAGAGCCCTCACGATTACGCCCGTTCGCATACCCGCGAGCCGCTAGATACCTGAACACAAAAATCATTTGAAAACAATTTATCTAAGTCGAAGTAATACAATTGTAAAGCTGACTGACAATCAACATACAGCTAAATATAGATCCAGTGGAGGTTAGGTTCCTTTCAGGGTCTAGGGGATGCACTAAGAAAAATATTCAACCTCAAAGGGGTGCAGCGGGAAGGTCGAAGTTGGCATGAAAGAAACATTATGCAAATAAACACGCGGAGAATTCCAGTAATTCAATATAAAGCCACGACAGTGTCTATATAACTGTTATTATGTATGATAGAACCTTAGTTTATTGCAGAGAATTGCATACCTTTCAATGGCTTGAACTAAAGCTAAGGGGTCTATCCGCACCACACCGCCCTTCCACTGCTTCAGGTTGGTGCAAGACGGATGACGTTTGAGATCACACTGGAACAAAACATAGCCATTATTTACAGTAAAAACATGGTTAGAACCAACTAAAGGTACGAGTTGGCAGCGGGCGACGTGAGGCGGCGTCGGACGACGTGTCGCGGCGACACTACTGGTTTCTATGTATTTCTATGAAACTACTTTCGTAGTTGGCGACACGAAGCTAGCAACGCGTCGCCCGACCGCAGATCACTGTTCTCGAACACGTCAGACATTTTGTTTCACGGAGCACTCGGAACCAACTGAATGAAGCGTCTGGCAGTCGGGTTCGAAATTATGACTGCAGTGACAGGACGTAACTACGTGTCGCGGCGACATGAAGCGACGACACGTGGTCGGCCGCCGCCTCACGTCGCCCGCTGCCAACTCGTACCTTAAAGCTCGACACATACTCAACGGGTACGACAAAGACGTGACGCTATAACCTTTTACTGACGGCCGTGTGTCATTTTGAGCACCTCGCACGAGCAAGTCTTCAATCGTTTTTTGTTTGCGCGTCTATGGGGACGCTACATAATTTGAACGGCAAAATGGATCACGCTACGATAACGTTAAAATGCAATTCCACCGGCGTGCGGCACAGTGCAGCACTGGCCAGCACGCTATTTGTGGACAAATGGTTTCTACTTTATTTCAATGGACTTAGCCCTCATATTTCTTTAACGCCGTAAATTGAAATTTACAGTGCTAGGTGTAGACCTAGTATAGATTGTGAAAACTCTCCATGAGGGTAGCCTCATGGAGAGTTTTCACAATCTATACTCGCTTGCGACTGTAGCTAAAAAATGTATGAAAACATGCCTACAGCGCCTCTAGCGGATAGTTGGGTACTAGCACGTCACGTAGTTAACTATCCTACGTCACAGCGTACTACAGCGACTGTAGTTTGCGCTTCATTCATTTGCTTAGAATTTGGTACCATGAGTAACAATTTTGACAGATGTCATAGTAACGTACTATTAGATACTATTGCTGTAGTAACGTCAGTCGATCTAAATGTGACAACTCATGGTAGACGTAGTGCACTGTGCCGCACGCCGGTGGAATTGCACCTTAACGCGTACATTGGAAAGCGGTTTTAAAGTGGTTGTTATAGAGATGCATTATACAGACCATGAGCTGGTGCGTGTTGAAGAACTTGAGCGCCGAGGTGGCGGGGCGCGCGGGCAGGTCGTGCACGCGCACCGGGAACTGCTCCAGGTGCGACACGCACGCGTTCACCTTGCACACCAGCGCGCCCAGGGCGCCGCCCCCGCCGCCCAGCCCCACGCCCAGCGCCTCCGCACCAGTCTCGCTCCACTCACTAAACGTAATAAATTAAAAAGGTTAAATTATATAACAACTAAATATGGTTAAGAGAAATGTGCTCTAAAAAACTGTCTGGACATGAGATCTTCTCGTACTTGGGTTAGGTTGAAATTGGCACATAGATTCACCAAGCACGTAAGACGTTTCAAAGTGATCCTTGTGATTTTACTGAATAAAATATTTTTCAATTTCAGACTACATGAGGAAAACTTGAATGTGTGGATGATAAATGATTGGACAAAACGATTGGTACTCTTTACGCCGTTTTTAGTAAAAACGTTTCTAGCTGCGCTTGACTATTGGCCAAGATAAATTACAAATTTTTATGCACAGCCAGCTATAAAAAGCCATACTAAGTCAAAGAAAACGCATAATTGTGACAACTTAAGCCATTTCGTTATGAGCACCAATATTAGCGGCTAATTACTTGCCCTTGACGTGAACCAACACAATTAACATTATCTCATTCTAAAAGTACTTACTCGGATGTGAGAGGCATATCCGCAAACACGTGCAGAAACAGCCGCAAACGATCTTCGCAGCTGGTGACCTGCTCGCTCGAGCTACGGGACTCCGCTTCGGCGTCTTTCTTCTCTCCATCTACATCTGCCTCGCTCTCGCCAGTCATGTATTGTAGCAGAGCACCCAATACGCCTGAATGATTCACCTGTTGCACAAATAATGTTGTTATAAATAAATAATAAAATAATGCTGGACAATCTATACAGTATCATCTAGCTCCAAAGTAAGCTACTCAAAGCTTGTGCTATGGGTACTAGACAACTGATATATCTAATACATTATATACATAGATAGATATATTTTATTATACATAGAAAACACCCAGACCAACGGAACAAATTTCTGCAGATCGTACATAAATTTGTTCAGAGGCGGGAATCGAAACCGCAACCTCTTGCGTCGCAGACGGACTCTCGCCCGCTGCGCCACTGAGGTCGTCATGACACATGAGTAACTTTTATAATCAAAAAGATCGTAGTTAAAAAGGTAAGATACTATGTTTTAGAAATTTAGACTGTCACTACATGATGAACCAAAACAACTTCAAACTCACGACCTCCGGGGACCACAAACTTTCGGGAGTAAATGAACCAAACAACTTCAAACTCACGACCTCCGGGTACCACAAACTTTCAGGAGTAAATTATTTCCTCACCTCGAAGGGTGACACGTCGTGGTGTATAAGCGTGTCCCGCAGCTGCTGCAGCGCGGCACGGCGGTGGTTGTGGTGCGGCAAGGCAGCGGCCAGGGCGGCCAGCTGCTCCAGCGCCCCGCCGCCGCCGCCCAGCGCGCCCCACTCGCGTTGCAATCGAGCTGCTGTCCATTGTATCCATTCACGGACTTTTTCTCTGTAAATATTATAATTTTTGTGTGTACATAACTATACGAATAATACGACTGCGGTTACCGCAGTAAGGTGTGAGAAAGTAAGAGTAAGAAAGGAGTGAGTACTGAGATGACGGATGACAGAAGGATCATACAAAAAAGCGCTAGGACCGAGACGAGTTTCTTGCCTGTTCTTCTCGTACTTGGGTTAGGTTGGAATTGGCACATAGATTCACCTAGCATGTAAGACGTTTCAAAGTTATCCTTGTGATTTTATTGGAAAAATTTCAATTTGGATTTTTTAAATGGTTTTCAATTTCAATTTCAAAATTTCAATAGAGGGAAATGGAAGAAGATAACGTGTGGTGCTGACCCCACATAGCGTTGGAAGAGGACAAGAAGAAGAAGGTTACCGCAGTAAGGTTCGGTTTCAGATTACTTCCATCACGAAAGTCAGACAAAATAGAAAGGAAAGATTGCTTACTTGTTTTGGACAGTGAGATTGGTGGCAGAGTGTGGAGATGCTAGCAAGCCAGTGTCCTTATGCGCGTGGGGACTGCGACCCCAACGCGACGGGTTGAGCGATGACAGGAACGACGAGGTCTTTGAAGTGCCTCCGACGCGGCTCGCTGACCGAGCGGCCGTCGCTGGGGTACCGGAATCTTTATGTGGAGAATATTTTCTGATAACAAATGCTTATACACGGTATGTATGTATGTGGTATGTTAAATGTATGTATCACAGTATCTTTTTTTTAAGAAAGAACCATTAGTGTGATCAAGTAAATCATCAAGTTACTGTACGTCTGCCATGAGTTGTCACATTTAGATCGGCTGACGTTACTACAGTAGTAATAGTATGTTACTATGACATCTGTCAAAATTGTTACTCATGGTACCAAATTCTAAGCAAATTAATAAAGCGCAAACTACAGTCGCTGTAGTACGCTGTGACGTAGCATAGTTAACTACGTGACGTTTTAGTAACTATCCGCTAGAGGCGCTGTACAAGTTTTCATACAATTTTTTAACTACAGTCGCTAGCGAGTGTAGATTGTGAAAATTCATGGTAGACCTAGTGATGTTATAATATGATTTATATAAATAGCGGAGGATAGTGTTAATACAAATTTCGCAGTAATTATAACATTTAAAAACATCTTGTGAAAGCACCACATAGAATGTTCATTGATAGTGTAGACAAGGTATAGGTCATCCAACGGATCTAGGCATTCGTGAAGTTAGCCACAGGTGCGAGTTTGCGCATGTACAGTTCCTTCCCCCCCTCCGCATACCTCCAATTGCTCCCGAAAAACGATACTGCGCAGCTCTTGCGGCTACCTTCACGAATGCCTAGATTCGTTGAGCCAACTATACTGATACTGACTGTGAGGCGCGGGCGCGGCGGCAGGGTGCGGGTGGTGCACCAGGTGCGCGGGGTGCGGCGGGTTCGCCGGCGGGGTGTGCGGCGGCGGCTCGTCGCGGCGCCGCGCGTGGCGGGACCCCGCGCCGCCGGACCGCTTCACGGCGCGCTTGCGCTTCAGCATTTCCGCCAATTGTAGGGGACTACCCGATCTGTTAACAAATAGAGTTAAAACACATTTAGCAGAAGAAAATTAACGCCACACGAACTTTATAATACACTAGCTTCCGCCCACGGCTTCGCCATGGTACCTTGAAAAACAAAATCAAACTTTCATCCCCTATTTATCCCCTTGGGGGTAGAATTAATCAAAATCCTTTTTTAGCGGATGCCTACGTCATAACATTTACCTGCATGCCAAATTTCAGCCCGATCCGTCCAGTGGTTTGGGCTGCGCGTTGATAGATCACTATGTCAGTCAGTCAGTCAGTCAGTCAGTCACCTTTGAGTTATATATATTTTGATTTCGTTTTTAGAGTTCCGTAGCCAAAGGATAAAACGGGAACCTATTACTAAGACTCCGCTGTCCGTCCGTCTGACTGTCTGTCTGTCCGTCTGTCACCAAGCTGTATCTCATGAACCGTGATAGTTAAAGTTGAAATTTTCACAGATGATGTTTAAGTAATCATATAAGTTCACATTTTGATCATATACTGTAATTACACGTGAAAACCTTTACTTGGCTCTCTGATGCTATAGTAAATTATGTGATGAATTGTAAGCTGTTGGTTTTCTAATAAATAAATTGTATAGCACTACCAAGCATATAAGACGAACAAATTTTACTTACATGACCATTACCCACGTGGATAGTAACACCCATATCTTTAAATAGACAATGGTCCACAGCGCTGCAGCGCTATGTATGGCTAGCCATGGATGATATTCAGTCTTTGATTATAGCCTAAACCTTACCTGTGTACTGTGGTTGTAGTTGGTAACTGTGGATGAGTGGAGGCCGAGGCGGGCCCAGGTTCAGCGTTCCCGCTCTCAGGACCAACAGCTGCTAAATAAACAAAAATATAGTGTAATGGCAACCCCTTGGCACGAGTTTTTTACTTGATTAGTTTCGCTTTTATCATACTCATGCTACAGTTAATGTTAGGGTACGAGTTGGCAGCGGGCGACATGAGGCGGCGGCGGACGACGTGTCGCGGCGACACTGCTGGTTTCTATGAATTTCTCGAAATGCGTCGCTAGCTTCGTGTCGCTAACTACGGAAGGAAATTCATAGAAATACATAGAAACCAGTAGTGTCGCCGTGACACGTCGTCCGCCGCTACCTCACGTCGCCCGCTGCCAACTCGTACCTTTATACTAAACTTACGCATTGACGTAGCGACGAAAGATCCGGAAGCCGAGAAAGCCAAAGACAAGTTGTTATGTTCCAACGAAGTGGCTGATGTAGACGCCGGAGGTGTCGATCCA
Organism: Cosmorhoe ocellata; assembly: GCA_963675405.1. Classification (NCBI taxonomy): domain Eukaryota; kingdom Metazoa; phylum Arthropoda; class Insecta; order Lepidoptera; family Geometridae; genus Cosmorhoe; species Cosmorhoe ocellata. The sequence goes on along the minus strand of OY776246.1, from coordinate 8,201,359 downwards.
TCGGAGCGGACGCTTGTGGCGCTCGGCGACTGTAATACAGGGAAATAGAACTGTAGCAAACTCCATTTCTCATGGTCTCATTCGTGACTTTGTTCGTCTATGTCATAGACCAGGGATGCTCAAACGGTCGATCGCGAAAGCTTTTAGAGTAAATCGCCACAATTATTATTTTCCCACGGGCGATTTTGAGTGTAACTGCGATAAAAAGAGATTTCACATTAGGTGGATTACTATTGACCTCTAACAATCAATCCAACTGTCCTATTTTTGTCTTTGAAAAAATATTACCCACCTACATAGTAGTTTAGTCGATCCCTTGCTTTCAAAGTATTTTCTGGTAGATCGCCGACACTATAAGTTTGAGCACCCTTGTCATAGACGAACAAAGTTACGAATAAGACCGACTATCTTATACCTTTAAACGAGCAATTCTTGAATAATCGGAATCTCGGAAACGGCTCCAGCGATTTTCATGAAATTTAGTATGCAGGGGGTTTCGGGGGCGATAAATCGATCTAGCTAGGTTTCATTTTTAGAAAACGTCGTTTACCCCAAAAACGAGCAAAGCTCGGTCACCCAGGTACTGAAGTGATAAGGAGAAAGTACACAAACCTTCAGTTTACTGGAGGTGGCCACGTGCGGGGACGGTGGTTCAGCTAACTGCGCCACTTGGTGCAGCACGCCCTCTCGACGAAACTGCACCGCCATTTCCTCAGGCAGCCGCTGCATCAGAATCTCGGCGAGTTGGAGAGAACCTACAGCGATGCGAAGGTCGCTAGAGGCCATCATGCCCGCGATATGAGATGATATCACCTGTGGGAAATAATTATAAAAATTAGAGGCTCAAACACATAGATAAACATGTAAATAATGAGTTTTAATTGTACGAGATTTTGTACATCGTCTCTACAGGATAGTCTCTATACAACTTATTATTATTTAGACGTACATAAATACCTAGCGACTTATGGCCGGTTTCTATATTATATCTATATGCGGTTTTTGGATTTTGGATAATTGACATTAATCCTATAGAAGTTATGTCAAATACCTGTCCAAAATACAAAACCACAAGTAGATAGAATAAAGAAACCGACTGTTAGGGATCAGTAGTGCTATTACGGAACTCGGATACAATCAACCCTTGTCAAAACTGGCTCAAATTGATTGAATAAACACTCTTATGTCATACCAAATCACTTGATTACAATGAAAACGCATTGACATTGATTGTAAGCAAAGATCCATAATCGCCCCACTGGGGCCTCATTACGAATTCATAATACATTAGCGAATTAATATTACATTGTTATATCGTACCATGACCTATGCTAATTGTATTGACTTCAAGCTTCAAATGTGACGTTTCTAAAACGGAATCGTTCTGGAAGACTTCGTAGTATTAGGCCCCTGGGGTTATGAATTACACACATACCTGCATCTTGAGTACAACACGAAGCAGCGAAGCGTCGGCGTAGTAAACGCAGCGTAAAATCGCTTTCAGCGCTTGCGAGCGAACCGCCGGTCCGGCAGAGCTCCAGTACACCTCGTGCAACACCGCTAACAGCGCCCGCGCTAACGACGGATTACTGCGAACCATTGCGATGCGAGGATCTGGAGAGAATATTTTGAACGTCAATATTATAGCTGTGCTTCTTTATAGATTGCTTATTCAGCTTCTATATAGGCTACTTTTTATCCCGAAAAAATATACTGTTCCCCTGGGATAGATTTTTTGTTTTTCAAGGTACTACGCGGGCGAAGCCCGGAAGCTAGTTTGTTATGAAATCATAGAAATTACAAATAATTAAACCAAAAAAATAAATCGTATTAAATTTACTTCAGATTTTATATATCTTTTTCTATCTACATATACTAATATTATAAAGAGAAAAGTTTTGAATTTTTGTTTGTAGCAAATAAACTCAAAAACTACTCGATCGATTTCAAAAATTCTTTCACCATTAGAATGCTACATTATCCCTGAGTAACACTATATTTCATGTAGGTACCTCGCGAGCAAAACCGCGAACGGAAGCTAGTAATAAATAACTTGAGAAAATGCCGTACCTGGTGCTACGGTATTGGCGTTGGCATGGTCCGCGCTGGTGGGCGCGGGCGCGACGCGCTGCACGGCGCGCGCCGTGCCCGTGTGGTCGTTCAGCTGCTGCATGGCCGTCAGGTCGACGGTGTACGAGCGGCCCAGGGTGTTCAGACACACTTCCTCCTCGCCCGCGGCGGCGGCCGCTTCTAGGGCACGACATTCAACCCATGAGTAAGAACGCCATACACCTGAGAAATGCAATTGGATAATTACATGATTCCTCACACTCAACACGTAAAAATTTTAAATTTAACAGTTTTCTAATGGCATTTTGTGTCGATAAGCGGTGTAAGATCTAAAGTCTAACTAAACCTTCTTTTAACCTAAGAAAAATAATAATAATAATAAAAAAATATATATATGATCACGACTGTAATCCCCGGGCTCGGTAGATTATCTCCTCAGATCTTTAGTTACTTAGATCTTTGAGGATATCTAAAGAGGGTAGTCAGAGACAAATCCAAACATGACATTTGGTACATGCCCACATTTTGCACAGTAGTTAGTATTCCGTACGTTTTAACCTAAGTTAGGTAGATAAACTAGGTAAGCTACTAATACAAACAAACCGGAGTCCTCAAGAGTATAGCTGGCTATTACGATAAATATTAAGTAATTAACATTAACATTAAGTAATTAACATTCATTGTTTGCATTCAAATTCACAAAATATGTACACAAACCTCGATCGTCCCTCCATTGCCATGTAGAAGCGGCACGTTCGGTGACCGCTGACCACGGTCGGTCGAGGTGCGAGTCGACGGAGAATATACCGTCGGTCGGCAGTCGCGGCATCAGTTCTCCAATGAGACACGTGATCTCGTATAGCTCTTGGGGCAGGCGCGGGATCAGTTCAACTTGCTGTAGTGAAGAAATTAGTAAATGGGTAAGATTGGAAAATGAGGCGGATGGAAATAAACGAAGAGAGGCCTTTGCCCAGTAGTGGGGATGGGACCGGCCGCACATGACAACCTCAGTGGCGCAGCGGGCGAGACGCCCGCTGCGCCACTGAGACGCCTCTGCGACGCAAGAGGTTGCGGGTTCGATTTCCGCCGCGGATCAAATTTGTGTACGATCTGCAGAAATTTGTTCCGTTGGTCTGGATGTTTTCTATTTATAATAAAAAAATATCTATCTGTGAATATAATGTATTAAATACATAATATATCAGTTATCTAGTACCCATAACACAAGCTTTGAGTAGTTTACTTTGGGGCTAGATGATGCTGTGTGGATTGTCCAGCATTATTTATTTATTTATGACGATGATGAATCAATTATAAGAATCCTACCAACTTCTTTTAAGTGGACCTTTCTAAAGGTCGTTTTTCTGAAGAAAGTCCAAATCGTACTTGGTTTGGCGATAATGAAATAAGGTTAGCGTGACTTTGCTGCTCGCTTATTATACGGGTCGTCACAACAGTCAATACCCGAAACGGTAAACTATAAAAGATAAGCGCGCTCGGATTTGGCAAGTTATCTAGTCATAACAAGAATAAGACCGCCATTATTTTATACGATGCCAACTAATGACGTTATTGTTATATTTGCGAGCTCAAACCCCTTGAAAACAACTTTATAATGATCTGTTGCTATCTACATTTTTCTATAAATAGCCGTAGGTGCCATTCTAAAGCAAATACCACGAGCTTATAAAGGATTTTTGATATTAGCTGCCTTATTCGGCCCTTACCTAGACTATAGTTCATCCAACGGATCTAGGCATTCGTGAAGTTAGCCACAGGTGCGAGTTTGCGCATGTACAGTCCCACCGCCCCTCTCCATACCTCCAATTGCTCCCGAAAAACGATACTGCGCAGCTCTTGAGGCTAACATCACGAATGCCTAGATCCGTTGGATGACCTGTACCTAGTGAAATAGTCTGATGACTAGTCATACAAGTGGTATTTTCATAATTTCTAGAGGCTTAGAAACGTACAAGGCTATCTTCACTTTATGAACTAACCTTCGATCAAAAATAATTTATATACACATAGCTGGCTTACCTCTTGGTGCAGCGTAGATCCAGTGAGCAGACACAGCAGTGTATCTGCGATGGAGCGTTGGTGTAACGCGAGAGCTAGTTGCGGGCAAGCCGCGCACATCACCCACAACAGCCGTAGCACTGTGATGAATGTAGCCCCGGAAATGAGAGGCGGCTGGACTACCAACTGTGAAAAGGAACATAATCATTGATAGAGTTAAGCAAGATAATACAAATGGAACAGTTAACTATACCACTAAAACATATCACCATGTTATCTATCAATAAAAGATTATTTAGAATCGATTCAGTTACAAAGCTTAATAAACAAAAACTTAACTTTATAATGCATATGTTTGGCTCTCTTAAATAAAATAAATAGTGCAGTTTGTGTCATTACTAACCAGTTGCTGCAAGTTTGTGAGCAGTTCAAGCGTAAAGTTTGGCTTTCTTAAATAAAATAAATAGCGCAGTTTGTCTCATTACTAACCAGTTGCTGCAAGTTTGTGAGCAGTTCAGGCGTAGCAATCTCCTGCAGACGCGACGGGTCGTGCTGGAAACTATCGACTAGACGCGAGAACGCGAGGCACACGCATTCCACTGACTTCTTGTCTTGTTGAGTCAGTCTGAAACAATGTGTTGCTATGAGATTGTGTTTTACTTTAGGGTACTTGGTGCCACACAAAAAAAAACTGAAAGATACAAATGAATGTTTTTCGAATGTGAAAATATGGAAGCTTATGAATTGTACATCACAAATAGTAACAGAAAAAACCTTTCATAAATTCTAAATTATGTTGGTAGAATTTTATTTACTGAAAATCACACACTTGCGTCAAAGATGTGTCCAGTTATTTGGGAATTTGACTTCGAATGTGTTATAAAACTACAATAAAACAAACTTACCTATTAGCAAGCAGCTGTAGAGAATCCCTGACGAGATGGAACTCGTCGGGAGTGAGGTTCTGGCAACAGTTCGCGGTGATAGATAGCGCGGCACGTTGCGCATTGATTGAGAAGAAATCCAAGTACATCAAGCATGCAGATACACCACGCTAAGAAAATAATTATTTATTCATGATTTTAAGTTTATGTCATACACTAGCTTCCGCCCACGACTTCGCCCGCGTGGTACCTTGAAAAACCAAAACAAATCTATCCCGCGGGAACCGTACATTTTTTAGCATTACCGTCCAGCATTATTTATTTATTTTATACATTCAGACATCCTGACATCCATACATCCACTCTTACAAACTTTCGCTTTTATAATATATTAGTAGGATAGGGATGTAATATATTCAAGGCATTTCAAACACGCAGCTCGCTCACGTTTTCGTCCTTGAGCTGTGTTGTATTTACAAAGAGTGGACTCCAAGGTACATTATAACAAAAATAAATTCAATACAATACGGTTTTTATTTAACAATTACCAAAATTAGTTAGAGTCTTATAGTTTAAAGGAAAATGGTTATAAGTATACTCACAGCCTGCAGAATCGCCTTCGAATGTCGGCGAGATAACATATCCAAAGCGGTGAGGCTCTGTTCCGCCACATCCATGCAAGTGATAGCTTGCAGCTTGTCCAGGAAGGCTGGCACCGCCAAGGCAACGGCGCCGCTGCTGCGGGGTAGGGCCTCCAGCATGTACGTCAGAGCGCGACACGCGTGGTTCATCTAGAATGTTTAACATGGTAAGTGATAACACAATAAACTCGTCACAAATTTTGCCCGCCATTTTGAGGTGGCGGCCATCTTGGATTTGAAATTTGTCATAGTGTATAGTATTCTACTACTCAAGCACTTTTATTTGAAGCTATAGCTTGAGTGAAACAAACTGATCATGACTGTAATCCCCAGGCCCGGTAGATAATTACTCATAAATATCTAGTTACTTAGATCTTTGAGGATTTCTAAATGTGGTAGTCAGAGGCAAATATAAACTACTGAACTGATTTGAATGAAATTTGGTACAGAGATAGTCTAGAGCTTGAGAAAGGACATAGGCTCTTTTGTATCCCGGAAAAATGTATGGTTCCCATGGTATAGATTTATTTTTGTTTTTCAAGGTAGAGCGCAGGCTAAGCCGTGGGCGGAAGATAGTATTCTATACATAACAGAATAAAGGCAGTTTTATTTAGTCGGAAGTTGTAAATAAAAAAATCACGTCATGCGGACGAAGTCGCTGGAAATAACTAGTAAGGTTAACTACTAGGTTAAGTTAGTAAGTATGAGTCAGTGGCAAACCTTGGTGACTAAGTTAATAGCAATAATTTTCAATGTGATAAAAACGGGCATTGTTACTTTCATCACAACAGAACTTAATACTCTTTATCACAATCCGCTTATCAATGCATTAGCTATCAACAGCAAAATTTGGGCATGTTGTATCAAATGTGATGTTTGGACGGATCTTTATGACCTTTAGGTACTGAATGTTTATTCTGTCTTTTGTTTAGATCTGAGATGTGTCTGGGCACTGTGCTGCGATTACATAAATCTAATACTATCAAAACTTTGTTACTAACAGCTTCCAGTTACTAGCCGTGAATTGTATTATGGAAAGTTTATTGCCATACAATTATTATATAATATTATTTTTTAATGCCTTAAGTATATTGTTTGTAAATATCAGAATTACAGTACAGTTGCTGATAGACATTCATTGTGATTGATTGTAATCAGAGTTCCGTAATAGCCACTCTGATGTGTGTGGGAATTGCAATTAAAATGTTAGTTTTTTTTTTTAACTTAATTAATACTAACCATGTCAAAGTTATGTTCGGCCGCGAGTAAGTTGACCAGCGCCGGCACAACTTGCCGCACCGGGAAGCCGGCGAGTGTGTCCTCGTTTCCCATCACTAGGAGCTGGCACATCTCTATCACAGCTTGGAGTTGTTGGCCCTCATCGCCGGTCGCTTGCAGGCCGGCCAATAGCTGTGCTGCTTTGGATGCAGCTGAGAACAAAAGCGATATTTTCAGAAAAATAGCATGAAGCACACAAACGCCAGATCGGGGAAGCTTTCTGCAAGTTACACCACAATATGAAGCGTTATATTCGTAGTTCATAAGGCACTGTAAAAATAGACACTGTTGCAGTGCTGATACTATTAAACTATGGTTGCTGTGTCCATTAAATTTTGGGAGGCCCATAACCTGAAGTAACACGAGACTTATGATAGCAATAACATTATAATGAAATAGGTATACAATTAGGAAAACACAGACGAGTGACACTCTTTGACATGCACACTAGGGTAAGTCAAAATTTTTTTTTCTCGATTTTTAATAGAGCTCACCTTTAAAAAGTGGCCAAATGGTGTCGTTAATTGATATGTAAAGTTTCATTCCATTATTTTGAGTTTTACTGCCTCCGGATTGTAATTGAATTATTAAAAAAAGTTGTTTTTTTGACGTCACTTCACTATTTTTTATCTGAAGTTATTTATATCGGATTTCATGCGTAATAGTTTCTAGTAATCATAAATATACAACTCTTTATTTGAGTTCAATGACAAAGGAGTAGGGAAGGGGTGGAGGAAGCGGAGGAAGTGAGACAAGTGAAGCACCATTTTGGTCAAACAATCAGTAATAGCATTGCATAATAGAATGCAGTAATTCTGTTTAGGTACGTCATTAGAAAAATGAAACGCACTCGAAATAGTTAGTAGTGTCCCTTATTTGGTGATTTATGTAATTTAAAAGACAACTTATGAAGATATTGTAATGAAGTTTTATTATGGATCCGACATAAGTTAAAATTTGTGAAAGATACGAAAAAAGACATCTTATAAAGAAATAGAGGGCCGTTGTAGTTGAAAAACTGGTAAAAATATTGGCAAAATCTTCCATTCCTACAGTAGAAACAAAACGACTGAAGATAATGTTACAAACTTATCATTTAAAATGTCAAAACTCTTTTAAGTCTCACCCGAAAAAATCGACAAACAAGTTGGAAGAATTTCAGCTTGGAACTAATGTTTTTTAAACTTTAAAAGCCGTTATCGATATATCGATATCAGTATTTCAAAGAAACAGCTATTTCGCTCACCCGGAAAACTTATTGCTTGCAATGTTGACCGATCCTCAGCCAGACGTTCGCGAATTAGCGGCGCGTCAAATTTTGAAAGCATGAGCGGAATTTCCAAAGGAATTGTGTCTGTTTTAGTTACCAAAGATGAACTTTAACGCATCAACATTATTATGATCTTTTGAATTGACCAAAAAATATTACTGAGCCACCGTTATTTAAATCTGTAACTGAAGAAAATCTCCGATTGTTTATTTCCGATTATTTGATTTATTACGCCTTCTGTGTCACACACAAGCAGCAGAAAGCGCATATAAAGCTGTGATTAAAGCTTCAGCCACTATAAAGCAATAAAATAATAACAGAAGGCTTCCTCAAAGCCCAGATAGACTCGAGAAAAGTAATGCTAAAATTCGACAGCAAAAAGGTTTTCGCCACAAACTGAACCCTTCGCTTTAATAAATATTATAGTATATTAGTAGGAATTTTCTCCATTATTTTTGTTTAGTAATGGCTTCTCCTTTAATAAACCTTGAAATACACTTGATTTTATTTATCAATAGTGTTCATTGGTGTTACTTTTATGTCATGCTGTTAGGCCTTCTTTTACGATATTAGTTGACAATCCCACATGACTCCCGGAGGCAGAAGATTGATTCCGATCGCAATGAAACTTCATAATCTATGAATACTCATATGTTAGCACCTTTTCGTAACTGTGCCCGTATAAAAACGAAACTTTTTTTTTTCTCCATACATCAGTGACCCACCCTAATGCACACTAAACCATAAATAAATAAATAAATAATTAATGCTGGACAATCCACACAGCATCATCTAGCCCCAAAGTAAGCTACTCAAAGCTTGTGTTATGAGTACTAGATAACTGATATATTTAATACATTATATACATAGATAGATATTTTTTACTATACATAGAAAACACCCAGACCAACGGAACAAATTTCTGCAGATTGTACCATAGAGTCAGGGTAGAGCATTCCTAATTTCAACAATTAACATTTTGGGTTATAATTTTAGATTGCAATACCATGTCTCATGGGAGTAAGGACGCTTCTTACCAGAGTTAGCGGTAACTGTCCGGTGCAGTAAGTGCTGCATACGCGGGCCGAGTGCGCCAAGTAGATGTGGCGGTAAGCCACGCGCTTCCAGTAGCGCCTGGAGTCTGCCCACTTCGCCTTCTTCTGAAGACGACTCCTCGGCCGCATTTACAACGCTGGCCGCACTCACACCTGCCGCCGCCGTGCCACCGCTTGCGCATTCTTCTGCTGAAGATGAAGCTGCAAGAATGATTACTCGTATTGTTTACATGATTTAATCAAAGTGAAGCTTGTTGTTGCAACATATTAACTTAGTTCAGCAACACTGAATTGTAGTACAAAAAAGTGATGATAAATGATATGAGCCACGTAATCGTATTATGCAGCTAAGCCAAATACGTTTTAAGCTTCGGGCGTAAAATGGGGCATCTTATCAGCTGTGAAACTACATACAGCACATATTGTTGTTTATTGACCAACAATCTAACGTAATACGATGCTGATAAGGTTTTATCCAAATGCAAGAACGCCAGATCTAAACATACATAACCACTTTTAAAATCGTGTAATAGATAAATGATGTTCATTAAATACCGATTATTTCAAATAACAATGTTTACCTCGATAAATAGACAAAGAATCGAAGATAAAGCTGATTGAAATGTACAACCAACCACCAACACCAATGTAAACCACTTCATAGTACAATTAAAATCTAGTTATGTGGTAAATACAGCTATGTATGGTAGAACTTTGGGCCTCTGAGCTATGGGTTATGAATGATAGTAGTCGAATGTTATGACAGTAGCTTTACAAGAGAAAATGGAAGCAGAAAGTAAAATACCTTTGGTCTTGGGCTTAGCCTCATTGGAAGCATTGTCCGGCATCGAAACGGCTGACGCGGACGCTGGCGGGGTCGACGATGTGGATGCGATCGCACCCTGAAACCAAATAATACACATTAACGTAAGGGCAGAAACTTAAACTGAGACTCTTATGATCAGGCTCTTAATGTGTAAGAAATGACACATAAAGCTAAGTTCACCGATAATAACTCTCATTAAGAGAGAAGTGATTAAAAACGCACACTTAGTTGCATTAATTAACAAAATCAATTATGATTAGTTCTTAATGCATAGGTTAACAGGTTGGCAACAACTTATACTAGAACTATGTATGTCAGAGTGATAAACCTAAATTATTAAAAAGCATGTGAGCATAAAAGTAGGTATAGTTCGCTCAACGTATCTAGGCATTCGTGAAGCTAGCCGCAAGAGCTGCGCAGTATCGTTTTTAGGGAGCAATTGGAGGTATGAAGAAGGGGGAAGGAACAGTACATGCGCAAACTCGCACCTGTGGCTAATTTCACGAATGCCTAGATCCGTTGGATGACCTATAACAATTACCGTGGTTAAGGTCTGGGGGTGTGACCGGCTGGACGCACCTCCAGTGCTAGCACAAGAACCCAGGCTGCTTTTGCCTGCAGATAAAAAAAATAATTACAAAAGTGTAAAAATTATCGGCACAAATTAAACTATTTATTCCGAAAAGTTACGTTTTCCACCGTTGGTTTGTCATCGTCATGCAATTTTAACTCGTTTTAAGTTGTTGCTATATAGTAGAGGAGACGTGGAAGAACGACCTTCACCGATCTGATAACCAGATGAGACTTATTTTATATCAAATATAATTTATAAACAAAAGTATGCCTATGATAGCTTGCCTATTAAAAAGTGTTCATAGCTATTTTTAATTTAATTAATTTTGATAAATTTTCTTTCATCACCTTCACTGTTTTAATAATGCGAACTAAAACTATTTCAACTGATTTTTTAACACACAGAATATGTCTCGGAAGGCTTCCCTACAAATTTCTGTGCATGGTTATTTGGCAAGCCGATGGAACAGGTAAGTCTTTATAGTTAATTACACCGATCTGGTAACCAATCGAAATTGATATCATAGGTTAGATATTTTCATTACATAACTAACTATATAGGCTTCCCTGCAAAAAATAAATAGATAAAAAAATTAATTATATTAAAAATAGCTATGAACAGTTTTTGACAGGCGAGCTATCATAGGCATATTTCTTTATAAATTATATATGCTAAAAAATACGTCTCATCTGGTTATCAGATCGGCGAAGGTCGTCCTTCAGCGGCTCATAGACTAATACATTATTATAGGCTTGGAAGCCGCTATAGAGATAATGCTACTAGCTTCATGCAGCACTGGTGTCAAAACGCATACTTGTGATAGCCTATTCAAAATACTTAATTCAATAAAATCACAGGGATCATTTCGAAACGTCTTATATGCTGGGTGCCAATTCCAGCGAAACCGAATTTCGAGAAAAGGCAAGAAACTTGTCTCTATCGTAGCGCTTTATTGTAAGATCCTTCTTACAAAAAAAAAATATAGCTAATAGCATAAAACTAGAGAACAACATATTATACATTGCAAATTGGTAAACTAGCTGTCGGAGGGCAGAGCGACATCAGGCCATGAGTTCTTATCAACACTAAATGTATAAGATTATTTTTATTTAGGCTTTGAATTTTGTCACTGATAGAGCTCTTCAGCTTGCTGCGACAGCAAGTTACCAAATTAGGTTGCCGCCAAATTGGGTTGGAGTGCTAGGGCCTTACCACGAAGTCTTCCAGAACGATTCCATAACGATTCCATTATAGAAACGTCACTACTTCAATACAATTTGCATATGTAATATTAATTCGGTAATGTATTATGAATTCGTGGTGAGGCCCCTGGAAAGTGAAAACACACCGGCTAGTTTGGTAAGGCTGTTACCTCGTTTATCTTTACGCGTGGACGCTGGCTGCGGCTGCGGCATATCGCGAGCCCGCGCTCGCCGCCCGCCCGCCGCGTTGCCGCCGGCGCCCTCGCTCGACACCTGGCAACAATCGCAACTTTATTACAAGCTTTTATTAACAAACTCCGAATAAAAGCAGAAGTCATCGATTCAGCGGCTATATGATCTATCTAAGGGCAGCAGTTTTAGCGTGAAGGAGAGCTATGTTTAATTAATCCTACTAATATTATAAACTCGAAAGTTTGTAAAAATGTATGGATGTATGGATGTATGTTTGTTACTCTTTCACGCTGAAACAACTGAAAGGATCTGGATGAAATTTGACACAGAATAGATTTAAAGTCTGGAATAGCACAAAGGCTACTTTTTATTCCGGAAAAATGTACGGTTCCCATGGGTTAGATTTGTTCTTGTTTTTCAAGGTACCGCGCGGGCAAAGCCGTGGGCGTAAGCTAGTTTAATTATAAATTACCTACCTGTCTTTTGGAAGTAGTATCCTGCCTCTGACGCTGAGAAGAGCCGGCTCCCCTCGTCAAGCAAGCACCCAGAGTCGCACCCGTCGCAGCAGCGATGCTCTGCACACAAAACGCGACAGTCAACAGCAATACAAGCAACAACGCATATTCACAAGGCAACACGACACACGAGTATGCATTTAAATACATGAATACACACGGCAAATAAACTTCAAGGTATCGGACCGAGCGGTGACTCGACGCTTTCGACACTGCGCGGAACAACGCACAAAGTAATGAGTCCACCAAAACAATGCGATTATTTTTCAAGTACAACATACATAACACAAAGCGTGTGATACTCTACTGACCGGGCTCTTAGCACTATCATTTGTAATAACATAATTAGGTTGTTATCAGTCAAATTGATGTAAAATTATAATAAGTATTTTTGCAATACATACCCTCCTTGCGTTAGTCTGACGTAAATAAGGTAGATCGCGAGGAACTATCAATAGTTTGCTTGCAGAACTATTTGATTTTGATGAACTGGCTTCTGTAAACAAATAGAATAATTATAGTGAAACAGTTTTCCGTGCATCGTTTGGTAATAATAATAAGTTGATTATTAAATATTGAGTTGTTTATAAGCGGTAATTGTTTAATTGCCTTGGGTATCCGAATAAGGCGGCGGTGTAGCGCTCGCTAGGCTGTCTGATACAGTCTTGCGCTCCGCTGCTGAATGGCCCTCGTCGCTTGTGGACGGATTTGCTGCAACCGACAATAATTCACTATAGATATTTGTTATCCTATACAAAATTATCTGCGATGAATGAGTGCGTTTGATACGCGTGATAACGTTTTAGATAAGCTATGTGCCGCCTGTTATATCATTATGTGCTCTACATCTTAAAATAGCCTAGAGCAGCCTTTGTAGGTAACTCATTTTGCATGGTGACACAGTGCACTCACAATGCCAATCAAGTTCTGTGCACATAGACTTTAGTATCCCTGTACATTCTGTACAATAACAAAGCAATTATCAACTAAGTAATATTTCAGAAGAATGTAAATATTGTACCTGGGCTAGTGAGTGTTGGGGTAGGCGGCCAGAGATCTCGGTTTCTATTCCGGAGTGAATAAGTGCAAGTAGCTTGAGCAAATTCAGGAAATTCTTTTTCAGACTCTTTGGTAAAAGGTCTGCTGTTGTCTCTTGCTTCCGAAGATTTTTTATTAGTTGTATCTGCTTTTTTCAACTTCTTTTTGGTCTCTTCCGCGTTCAGCAAGCAGCTACTCTTTCTATTCGACAGAGAACGGTGTCCCGATCGTTTCCTCTTCTTTCCTTTCCGCCGGCTAGCAGTGGGACTGTACACAGAATGGTCAGAGTCGAGTAACTCTGTGACTGTGGACGAGCTGTACGGCGAGTAAGCGTAGTCTCTTTCGTCTAACGGCAATAGACCGCCTTCAGGCTGATTCTGTGCTGACGAAGAAGCTGTAGCGGTTTGGTTTACCAGTGTTTCTTCTAGTGTTTGCAATGTAGTTGTCGGATTCTCTTCACTAACAGTCTCAGTGGGTTTGAGTGCAGTCCGTGAACGTGTGCAATTTGCTATGCACTCTTTATTTTTACTGGTAGCTGACTTGCGTTTCTTTCTATCATGCGAGGAAGTTCGACCTCGTTTAGTGTGTCCACCGGAGGACTTGTGGGCGTCTCCGCCCTTCAGATGCGTGGTGTCACAGCGCGTCTCGTAGACGTCGGCGCCGTAGGACCAGCGCTCGGAGATGGAGTAGTCAGAGCGGGGTAAGGAGTTGATGAGACGCGAACTTCTGCGAAGCGTATGGGGCTCGGGTTCTGACAGACGGCTCGCGTGCCGGCTGGTGGAACGCGGTAAGGGTGACGTGGCGTGACGTCTGCTTCGTCGGCTGTGGCTCGATTGACGCAACGACCGACCGCCCACCACCCTGCTAGGAGAAGACCTAAAACACACAAAATAATGTTCTTGCAATTATGTGTGTAATACATAAAACCCATAATCTAGCTGTATTCATATAAATAGGTACATTACTGCTTTGTATCATAGAATATCCGTTGGTCTGGGTGTTTTAAAAAATATCTATCTATATAATGTATTAAATATATCAGTTATCTAGTAGCCATAACACAAGCTTTGGGGCTAGATGATGCTGTGTGGATTGTCCAGCATTATTTATTTATTATATATTTATTTATTCTCTAAAGAAAATTATGAACTTGATCATAAAATGTATAGGTTTTTCAGTAATTATATTATTACAAGCTAAAATTATATGAAATTAGTCAAAGGATGATCACTTCACCTTCATTGCAAACGAAACCGTACGAAATCCTCAGTAATATACTTTAACTAAACATAAAGACAGCTAACAAAATTATTCGATGTAAGGGTTCCTTTTTTTCATTGAGGTAGAGAACATTAAAAAGAAGGCCTCTCCTGCACAGCTTGTCAATACAGCTAGCACAAATTGCCCACAAATTGAACTAAATTGATTGCACACTGACAATTTCCTGGCACATAACTTCACTATGAAGACAGTTCATAAGATATGTATTGGTTGAGTATCTTTAAAACTAGATTTTTAATTCAAATATTTTAATTTAACTACATTTCTTTAAAAAAACACTAATTACTTTCACTGTAAACATTCACAAACCTTGCAACTCACAAATACTTTGATAAGTAGTTGCAAGGTTTGTGGATGTGTTTATATTGATATATATATTTTTTTTTTTTAGGTTCTGTACTACAAAAAAAAAAGGCACCTTTATAGAATCACTTTGTTGTCTATCTGCCTATCTATATGTTTTAAAACTGTCTTAAACCAAAATACCATAGTTACTTATCCTTAACCTTTGACATGAAATTTGGCAAGAAGCAAGGTCTCACACCATAAGAAAAAAAAACGAAAATCATTACTTATTATTATAGACATCATCATTTAGCCTGTTTGCAACCACTGTTGAGTATAGGCCTCCACTTTTTACAGTCTCGTCCACTGGTTCTGGATTGAGCCATTCGACGGATAGTCTGACACGCGGCCATTGAGCATTTCTTGGCCACCACTCTGCTATCATCCGTATCATTGTATAGATACACTAAAGTAAAATATTCAAGTAATCAAACGGAACCCACAAAGTGCGAGTCAGACTTCCACTTGTTGATAATTTTTTTATGTATGTTTATCTAATTTAGTGAACAAGTCATCACACATAAGTAAATTATATTTGTAGTGTTGTAGTTTGAGATGGTTGCCAGAATTGAAGTAACAGGAAATAAATGAAATATGTAACACTACACCCAATAATCTATTGCTATTATTATCTATATTGCTATTTATAAGACTAATTTGACAACCTAATTAAGGTTTCCAATGGTTATAAGCAAGTCTTTAAGAGCATATCCATAGATATTTTTAATGAGTTATGTGCTTATACATTTACCTAGATAAAACTAACAAATAATATTATATTGCTATTATTATCTATATTGCTATTTATAAGACTAATTTGACAACCTAATTAAGGTTTCCAATGGTTATAAGCAAGTCTTTAAGAGCATATCCCTAGATATTTTTAATGAGTTATGTGCTTATACCTAGATAAAACTAACAAATAATATAAGAAAGTTTTTCCATTTTAAATATTCATAGATTAGATATTGTATTCTAGTTATTCATTACTGCATTCCTAAATTTTAGAAAAATTATTATAGTCAGCAAGAAAAAAGGCTGCTTCACCCAGACCAGTATTTAGAACATAGATGTTTTGATTGGCATCTTATAACATAGCTATGTAATTATATTTTAATGGGAACGGATGATTATTTTTTTGAATGGCAAATGTATAATTGCAGTATTTAGCATAAAATATTCAATGATTTGCCTTGCCTCACCAAAAGTTACATAATATAATGTTTATGTCAACTGAAAATTTTTAAAGCAGACCCACTCGTCTATCTGATGGTGTGCATAACATACAGTTTAAGCGGATAGTCCAGTCATCAATTCTTGATAAGTATTCCTATCACTCGCTTACTAGTTAGTATATAATGGTGCTGTATCATTTAGAGGCTTACCCGCTGGACTCTCTCGTAAGTGCAGAATGTGATGAGTGTGCACATAACTTACAGTTTAAGCGGATTGTCCAGTCATCAATTCTTGATAAGTATTCCAATCACTTGCTTACAAGTTATGTTAGTATATATGGTGCTGTATTGTTTAGAAGCTTACCCGCTGGACTCTCTCGTAAGTGCAGAGTGTGACGACGGTGTGAGGTGTTGCTCGGCCATAGACGACGCTGGGAACACACGCGGCTGCTGGTGTGGGGCGTGCGCAGGCCGCCCGCGCGCGCTACCTGCCCGGCACCATGCCAGAGCGAGCGCTGCGACGCTGTCTCCGCATTCACCACCACCTCACAACACACATCACACTACGCAGTACTCTCACTACACTGTCCTCTCGCGATACACAAACGACAATGACACACTGCGATGATATCTGGAACAAAGATGAATTCGGTTAGCAATCGAACATTGCTGCGTTACATAAACATTTCTATAAAACGCTACATACTGCTAATGCAAGTGAAATACGTGACCAACTAGAGATTCGTAAGAAACAGTACACGTATCACTAATTTCCAGCGTCGAAAGTAACACGTCTAGGAAAAATTAAATAAAATGGATGACACATCAAGGACAGAACAGAGTTTCGATTCCCGAGTTATTTTTCATTTCAGAGCGATTGATTGCTTGCACACACAGCTGGCTAGCTGTCACTGATAATGTTGCCATAAAACTTCCATGAATGCTACCATTTTCTACGATTTTTTTTTGTAACTCGAAAATGCGGGCTAGACTTGAATATTACCGGAAAGTAATGGATGGTTTGCCTAAGTATTTACCTAATACCTAAACCTAATAACTTCAAGTACTATCACCCAAAAATAACAAGTTCAAATATTAATCATAATTTACGTTACCTGTGACGTTTAGTTGAGCATTAAGGTACCTGTCGCCACGTTCGTAATTTCATTATACCAAGGTTCAAATAAGTATTCATGATATAGCGACAATGTGATTCGGCGTGCATCGAGAGATTCAAATCTTTTCATGATATAAGATCGCGTCTGGTACCATTAGCCTGACCAAGAGTCACACATGTGATTGGATCCTCTTTAGGTACGGACAGGCTAATTACCAAGGGCGATCTTCTAGCAAACAATAGGAACTTAAGGTTCCTGGGTGATCCTCCGCCATCCCCATAGATCTGCCTCTAGCCGCCACATTCTTAATTTAGTTAGGTAGTAACCTCTCGATACATTCCTCGTCAGTTTAGTTAGTTATAAGATTGTGCAACTCACCAGGGTGTGGGATCTTTCACCCTCGGTTCATTTTCTCTGTCTCGTCATCACTTTTCATACTCACGCTTTTTCCTCTGACAGAACAAAAAAAACTCCCCGCCATTCCACTTTCATTCTTTTATTTCCCGCCATTCTTACACTCATTTACTTCACACCACGTGACTCATACAATGTTACCAGCGCATAAAATTATTTACTAACTTTTTAATTTTTGGCTACGATCGCATTTCGCGACACTCCCAACGGCGACGTTAGTTCTATAGCGAGGCAAAGAGTTGACGAGTCCACTCCGCAATCTTCTCTCTGGCCTTGATTGCTGCGACTCGTCTACTTCTTTCCACCTCGCCTACTTCTGTTCCTTCGTCTTGTGTATTCGGTAACCTTACCAGTTCAGGTTCCGTATTTGTTTCATCAGAAACACTGATTTCTGGTAACTCTACATCGCCTATTTCTTGGGTAACTTTATTGTCATTGTTTTCCTTTACCAATTCAAGATTATCTTCAGTTATCTCAATTTCCATAGATTGTTCTTGTCTTGGACTCGTAATCGTTGGTTCTAGCACATCATTTAAGTTCGTATTGCGGTCTTGAAGTGTCTCTTGATGCGTGACATCATCGATGTCAGCTTCCAGTGGGTATAGGTGGCCAATCGATCTAGTAAACTCAGTATTACCTACTTTTACTCTAGCCACTCTACACTCACCATCCTTGCCTTTGATAAGTGACGAGATATTTCCGACCTTCCAGCTCTGTCTATTCTTTGACTCGCCTTTGATCTGAACGACATCACCAAGGCAGGGTACCTTCTTTGTCGTCACTCTGGGTTGTTTTTGACTATGCTTATATCTCTCTCTCAGACTAGACAAATACTGACCAACAAACATATCTTTAAACTCATTCATAATGTACTGACCTCTTCTCCATCCTTCTAAAAGGTCTCGTTTTGTGGCAGTACATTCTGGTAATGTCTGGTTGTCTGTTAATTCCATGGTCAAGCATTTACCTAATGATAAGAAGTCTGCTGGCTTCAAGACATAATCTAGATCCGCACCTACACACGTAAGTGGTCTAGTATTAACAACAGCCTCGACTTCTTTGATTACGGTCTGAAGCTGACTGTCATCCAACAAATGTTTGTCCAGCGTTCTTTTCAGACAGTTCTTGACAACCGCGACTAATCGTTCATACACACCGCCGTGCTATGGAGCTAGTTGTGGAATGAACCTCCACTTGATCTTATTCTGAATGCAATATGTGTTCGTCATCACTTCAGATGTGAGCTTAAATTGCAATGCATTGTCAGACAGTATAAGTGTAGGTACTCCCCTGGACGCTACAAATCTTCTGAGCGCCAAAAGGCATTCTTCTGCAGTCAGATCTTTAACTACTTCAAGATGTATAGCACGTATAACAAGGCATGTTATTAGACAAATCCATCTTTTCTCTCTTCCGTTACTAGTTTTTACAATCATGGGGCCAAAGTAATCTAACCCAATATATGTGTATGGAGCACTATAGTTAACGCGCTCTGGAGGTAAAGCTGGAGTCATTGGTAATTGATAGGGACCTCCTCCGTGTTTAACACATTGAGGGCACCGTCTCACTATCTTCTGTACTTGAGATCTTCCTTGCGGAATCCAGTATCTTTTTCGTATTATACTCAGAGTGTGTGATACTCCAACATGGTAGTTCTTTTCGTGAGTGTTTCGGATTACCGTGGTAGTGAACTCACAGTCTCTCGGCAGTAGAATAGGATGTTTCATATCGTACGACCAATCCGTATTCATCATACGCCCTTTACATCTTAAAAGACCGTCCACATCCATAAACAGGCCTAAATTTCTTGTCAGGTTAGTTCCTTTTCCATTAATCTCTTCTGCAAAGTACTTAGATTGAAGGTCTTTAATCTCTTGTACTTCAGAGCTCTTGTTGCTTTCTTGATTCATTGGCGTCACTAGTATTTCTTGATCTTCTGTATCGCCAGTGACATTATTCTCATTAGTGACTTCTGGGGTTATATTATTCTCATAAATCTCAGTGATATCTGGAGGTTGAACCTCCTGACCCTCCGCCACAACAGAAGCAATTGTTTGATGGTCTTCAAGGTGCATATCCTTCGGCCACATCTCTCTCTTCTTCTGGAGAAATTCAGGTCCTTGAAGCCATAGATGTTTTTTCTGAGACCATAGCTCGGGTCGAGTGGCAACGTCAGCTGGATTTTGCTTTGTGCTGACATAACACATCTCTACTTCTGTATTTCGCTTGATTTCTTCTACTCTGTTAGCGACAAAGGGTGGTAACAATTTATTAGATTTAACCCAGTTAAGAACAATCAAACTGTCTGTCCACAGATACTGTTTAGAGATAGGTATCGCTATAGTTTTTCTCAAGTATGTAAGTAACTTGTTTCCAATAACATACCCGAGTAATTCCAACTGTGGTATTGACATCGGTTTCTTGTTGTTTCCTGATAATGGTCGAGCCTTCGACGCTATAACTTTGGTTGTAGACTTGTCTTTCTTACTTTTTTCTAATGGAGTCACTCGCGCCTTTGACATAATCAATGCAGTCTTTATGTTAGAACCATCATCACCGCGCAGGTACGCTACTGCAGCGTAGGCGTGCTGCGAAGCGTCAGTGAAGCAATGCAACTCGTACTCCACAGGTTGTCTCTCAGCATAGAGTCCGACGTAGCGGGTGATATTAACATCCTGTACATGTTCTAACAAAGTTATGACATTTTTCCAATCTTGTAAAAGTTCTGGTGACAGTGGAGTATTCCAATTATATCCTCTTCTCCATAGTTCTTGTAACAGTAGTTTAGCTGGTAAAAGAACAGGTGCTGCGTAAAAACACGGATCATAGATTGATGCTAGAGTTCTTAAGACTTCTCTTTTATTTATTGTTTTATCTTGGTCAAAAATCTTTACATTAATGTTAAGTCTAAGTGTGTCTGCCACTTTATTCCATAGTAGGCCTAGTACTTTTACCTCTTCTGCCGGTTTAGCTCTACACTGTTCTGGTATCTTTTTCATTAATTGTTTATCATTTGATGTCCAATCTCTTAAGTTCATTGATAGCTCAGCAAATGTTTTTCTGGCTTCTTTGAAGAGTTTAACTGCTTCTTCTGTAGAATTTGTACCAGTTACCAAATTGTCAACATAGCATTTGTTCGCTACTTTCTCAAGAAGATCTTCATTTGTTTTTAAGATGTGGTATCTTATAGTTGCTGTAAGCAAAAACGGGCTCGCTATGATACCAAACGGAACTCTACAAAACCTGAGATGTAGAATGTTATTGTTGCTCAATGGTTCATTGATATTCTTTACCCACACAAATCTGGTCACATCTCTATCCTCGGTCTGAAGTCCAACCTGTAGAAAGGCCTTTTCGACATCTGCAAGTATTCCTATTCTATTCGTCCTGAAATTTATGAGTAAGGCCGTCAGGTCTTGTAACATACATGGTCCTCGAAACATGCATTCATTGAGACTCAATTGTTCCTTCATCTTCGCTGAAGCATCATATACAATACGTCCTCGTTTACCAGTTTGCTTGACAATGTGGTGTGGCAAATAATGTACTGGAGGTGTTGTTTGACAAGTTAGGTTAGATTCAGGCTCTATAACTTCTATTATTTTAGCTTGCAGCTGTTCCTTTAATATTTCATCATATTCTTCTAAAATAGGTTTATCTAACCGTTGCAACAGGCCCTTGAGTCTACCATATGCTAAACCATAGTTTGTAGGTAGGTTTGGGTGAAGATGTATCCATGGCCACTTCACATGATATCGGCCTTCTTGATATTCAACAGTATTATTAAAATGTTGAACAGCTTCTTCTTCTCTGGTTGCCTTAATTGAATCAGTTATGCCAATATTTTCTAGAGACCACAGGAATTTTACATCTAGATTTCTTAATGGTAAATCAGGTTCAGTATAATGAATCAAATCACAGCCACTCTGATGATAAGTTATAACAGACAGAGCATCACTCTGTTCTTGATCATTCTTATCCAAGGAACCAGACACAATCCATCCGAAGTCTGAGTCTACCAAGTGCAGATAGTTAGAAATCAACTTCTTTTCAATTCTAAGAAATGTGAAATAGTAGTCATTACCTATAAGGATATCTATGCCTTGACCAACAGATCCATCTTCTGCCAGAATATCTACTTTATTATCGGCTATGTCTACCTTCGGTATTGGAATCCGGTCAGTTATATGAGGCACAACATTTACATTTATTGTCCTTTTGATACCTCTTTTTGTTAATAAGGTAATTTCAGCACGTGGACTCAGGGTCTCCGTTGGTTTCTCAGAACCAAAAGTAAAAATCATTAATAAATCTTCTTTCTTAGGAGTTAGGGCTATGGCTTTTGCAATATTTACACTGATGTAACTTCGTTGACTGCCACAATCAAGAAGTATTCTACATGGACTTTGTTTGTTGGCGTGGAGCACTTGTGCTGTTGCCGTCTGTAAAAATGATGCATTATTAGAATCTTGCCCAGTCATAATATTTGTAGATTCATTGGTGACTATATGATTCATACTTCTCTTGGTACATAAAGCACGATTATGTGGTCCTTGGCAGTGGTAGCATCGTTTAGGTCTCTTACAGTTTTTTATTATATGGGTGTCACCGAAACAATTAAAGCATCTGCCTTTCAATTTCTCTTTTTTGGCTTTAATATCCTTCACTTCTTTACATTGGTCATTATAATGGTCTCCATCGCAGAATATGCATGAACGTTTCTTTTTCTTTGCCTCTATGCTTTGGATATTTTTGTTTACCTTACGCCTTCTATTACGAGTATTTATGTTTGTAGATCCTTTTTGAAATGTTTGTTCCGTAGACCGAATATGTAAAGCTTCTGTGGATGTCGCTGTGGGTGCTGTCGCAATGTGGTTAAATGGAATATATGAACTTGAACATTCCATTGCAGTGATGACATTCCTTAGTGTTTTGCGTATAACTGACACTGTCCGTGGCTCAGGTGTACGCACAGTAACTTCATATAGTATCCTTTCAGGAAATTTTTCCAAAATTATAGTACGCAGATGATTGCTTTCAATATTCTCACCTAAGGAACCCAACACACGCAGGTGACATTCAATTTTATCAATATTAGTGAGTGCCTCAGATGCATTATCCTGACATCTTGTAATTTTTGACAATTCATGGTAATGAGCATCAATCACTCGTTCTTTAGAACCATATCTGGCCTTCAATGTTTCTATGGCCACAGAATAATTTTCATTTGTGATTGAGAGGCCTTCTACAGTTTCACGAGCTCTACCCTCAAGGGAACTGATAAGGTACGCTAACTTATCTACGTTTGAGAGCCTTTGGCTATCTATGTTACTATGAAATTTATCCCAAAACTCAGACCACTTTAGTAAGTCACCGTTAAACTTGCTTGGTTGAAGCTTTGGGAGTCTAGCTGATATTTGATTGCAGTATGGAGTAACCTGTTTAATTGCTTCGCATGTTGTATCTATTTCCACCAGATTATTTTCTCCTCTCATCTGTTCGGCTAGTCCTTCTTTTAACAATTTTATTGAAATCTCATCAACTGCAACCAGTGTAAATCGAATAGCATCCTTCTCATAAGCCTCAAGGAGCTGCTTCAGATGAAGTCTAGTTCTGAGAAAATCTGTTTCTGTAACTCCAGTGCCTTCACTGCAAAGTTTTAATATTTCTTCTGCCTGAACATTGAACTCTGCAAGTGCTTCCTTTCGTATTGTCACTTGACTGCGAAGTATTTCCTCCATCTTCCAAGCAGACTGAAAATTATAATAAAATTTTCATGTCAATTACTGAGTTTCTGCATTCAACAGACTTATTAAATGGTTATACAGGTGTACATACTGTTTCTAGCAGCCAGTCAGGAGAAAGTTTAGGTACCTCGCAGTCTCCGGTTCGGAGTCACAATGGAAACTTACAGCGTTCCTTTTACTCGTTTCCTCTCAGTGAGTAACTTAAAATGTGACAGGAATTTGATGTAGACTGTAACAATATAATACGTCCGGGCTGAATATATCGTCCGACAAACAGGTAGACAGATACTTTATGTAAAACTTTTAGTCAAAACCATTTTAGTTTGCATACCTGGAATTTCCACAATCTGCAATGTAATCCGTCCGTAATACTTCACTCACATTAAACCTATACGCATCCAATACACAATTACGTAGGCTTACTTATTGTACACTATACTTTTGTAAAACATTTCTTTACAAACAAAAAATATTTTCACGTCGCGCTCAAACTTGATCAAACGTGAAAAATAATTGTTTGAATTGGCGGGAACCAGTATTGAATACAAAAGTACCAATCACCGGTTTCGTTCTCTATTGACATCGCATTCTTAAATCAAACAAACCAATGAAATAAACGATATTTCTGACAACGTAATATTTCGACCAATAGAAAAAAGTTTTCAATCAAACCGTTCTTTATTGTAGAAACTGAGAACAGATTGTTGTTTGTTTAGAGTTACCCTTTCAATAAAACACAGATACTAAATATCGATTAAAAATCGTTATAGATAAATTAATAATATTTATATTTTCTTATTTACATTTTCACTCTTTATAAATCATCACACAGATTTAATATAGTCAATTTTACGATTAAAGCGCTTTAATGGTCATTGATACATAGGTTCACGTGGTGTATGTATTCAAATTGAGTTTTTAATTTGAATACGTTTTTTTTTTTACTTAGGATTCTTTCTCTTGGCTATGGCAGGGTTTTGCTATTCTACTCACTCATATAGTAGGTATCTAAATTAAGGGTTTTAGATAAGTACTAACTCATTCGGCCCAATGCAGGGTTTTTGAAACGTCTATAGGCCCAATGCAGGGTTCTTAAAACGTATACAGGCCCAATGCAGGGTTCTTGGTGTAAATACTTTTACGGGCCCAATGCAGGGTTCTTAAATCATATACAGGCCCAATGCAGGGTTCTTAGTGTAAATACTTTTACGGGCCCAATGCAGGGTTCTTGGTGTAAATACTTTTACGGGCCCAATGCAGGGTTCTTAAATCATATACAGGCCCAATGCAGGGTTCTTAGTGTAAATACTTTTACGGGCCCAATGCAGGGTTCTTGGTGTAAATACTTTTACGGGCCCAATGCAGGGTTCTTAAATCATATACAGGCCCAATGCAGGGTTCTTAGTGTAAATACTTTTACGGGCCCAATGCAGGGTTCTTGGTGTAAATACTTTTACGGGCCCAATGCAGGGTTCTTAAAACATATACAGGCCCAATGCAGGGTTCTTAGTGTAAATACTTTTACGGGCCCAATGCAGGGTTCTTAAAACATATACAGGCCCAATGCAGGGTTCTTGGTGTAATTACTTTTACGGGCCCAATGCAGGGTTCTTAAAACATATACAGGCCCAATGCAGGGTTCTTAGTGTAAATACTTTTACGGGCCCAATGCAGGGTTCTTAAAACATATACAGGCCCAATGCAGGGTTCTTGGTGTAATTACTTTTACGGGCCCAATGCAGGGTTCTTAAAACATATACAGGCCCAATGCAGGGTTCTTAGTGTAAATACTTTTACGGGCCCAATGCAGGGTTCTTGGTGTAAATACTTTTACGGGCCCAATGCAGGGTTCTTAAAACATATACAGGCCCAATGCAGGGTTCTTAGTGTAAATACTTTTACGGGCCCAATGCAGGGTTCTTATATTGTTGTCATAGCTGTTACATAATAATTGACAGTATGAATTTATTTTGCTTCGCATACCGGAATATAATAAAATATATCCCTGCATCTCCACCATTTTGTCGCCACGTTCGTAATTTCATTATACCAAGGTTCAAATAAGTATTCATGATATAGCGACAATGTGATTCGGCGTGCATCGAGAGATTCAAATCTTTTCATGATATAAGATCGCGTCTGGTACCATTAGCCTGACCAAGAGTCACACATGTGATTGGATCCTCTTTAGGTACGGACAGGCTAATTACCAAGGGCGATCTTCTAGCAAACAATAGGAACTTAAGGTTCCTGGGTGATCCTCCGCCATCCCCATAGATCTGCCTCTAGCCGCCACATTCTTAATTTAGTTAGGTAGTAACCTCTCGATACATTCCTCGTCAGTTTAGTTAGTTATAAGATTGTGCAACTCACCAGGGTGTGGGATCTTTCACCCTCGGTTCATTTTCTCTGTCTCGTCATCACTTTTCATACTCACGCTTTTTCCTCTGACAGAACAAAAAAAACTCCCCGCCATTCCACTTTCATTCTTTTATTTCCCGCCATTCTTACACTCATTTACTTCACACCACGTGACTCATACAATGTTACCAGCGCATAAAATTATTTACTAACTTTTTAATTTTTGGCTACGATCGCATTTCGCGACAGTACCTACTTGTAAATTTCTATCTAACCAGTTCCTACTGTTAATAGGTAGGTAACATTAACCTACGTACGTACGTACGTAGGTACGCATAACAAACAGTACCTAAGTAATTAAAACTGAAGCCGAAGGTTACTGTAATAATCGTTGCAAAGTGCAAGTAAACCTTCTAGACAAGACGTACGTAATTGATACATTATTTGTTCATCCAAAATTAACAATAATTTTCAAAGTATTTTTAGAGGTAAACCATATAGGTATTTTTTTTCTCAAAATGGACTAACTTTTGATAGGTAAGTACCTTTTTAGTTCATTGTAAATTGAAAATGGCATCTTACAGCCGCCATATTGGATTTTTTGACATTTCACAATGGCCTCTATCATTCTTGTGAGCCAGACGAATGAGATGATAATTTTGTAGAAGTAGGTACCTACCTATCTATCTAAGTAAGGGCGGGTACTACTAAACTAGTTTTAAGCATTATCCTCAGAATAAAACGTCTAAACTGACTTTATCTTGTAAGATTTTGATGTAATTGTAATATATAATATAAATAACTTAAATTTCACGATGCTATGGTTAAGATCCTTTCATATTACCGTTTAGATTTTGTAATCAAAACGAAAATAAACGGTACATAGTAGCAAGACTTGCTCAGTAACAAGAACCCAACCTGTTCAAATAACCTGTCTAACTTACCTACCTACCCTACCCTACCTACAATTCAATCGCATCTCGAGCAGCGAGCTTTAAAGGACGAAAAATAAAACGCAAGACATTGACCAGCCAGACCAGGTGCATTCGCCAGGTAAATAATCATTATTATTCGGTGTGTTGTAAGCCTGTCCGTGTCTGTTTTTTCCAAGAGCATGGGATTGAATTAAATCTTTTGCAAAAAACGTAATTTGAACCTTTTTAGGATCTCGCTACATAAAAGATAAAAATAAACCCATAGTTTTAACTAAAGGACAATATTATTGAAACGCAAATTAAAATTATGCTTATCAATACACATTGGTCATATCGTGCGTGAAGTAGTTAAGTCTTTTTCTTCTCTATAGGAGTTTGACTCTTGTCGGCATAACTGATGAATTTTTCTCCACTTAGTTCTCTTCTGAGCAGTCTCCTTGACCTTAAACGACATGATAGCAACTTTCTCTTTCACTTGGTTTGGCTTATATAGCTTATCCTCGGTCTTCCTATCCCTCTCTTTACTTCAACTTTTTTTTCATCTTTCTTTCATTTCTTTCTTTCTTTCATTTGTTCTCCACAACTTTTAATAGTTATATTTTCGTTTAGCCTACGCAATACTTCTATGTAAATCGCTTTATCGGTCCAGTTGTTTTTTTCTATTCTTCTCCAACGTCACATTGCAAATGCTTCTAAAAGTACTTTATCCATCTTTATCATCGTTCACGTACCACGTTTAACATCCGAACATGTTTTTAATAAATTTCTTTTTAATATTTTGATGAGAAAATACTTCGTTTGGTTGTTTACCAAATATCTGAATATTTTAACTCTTTCTAAGTTTGTGGTGTCTAAAGTAATTGTTTTGAATAATGAATAGTGTGTTTGTATGCTCTTAATAACTTGGTTTTATTAAAATTCAATTTCAGTAAATATACTTTGAAGATAATGTTCATGTTCATTATCTGTAAATAGCTTTCTGTTTTCGCTACAGCTGCTATGTCATCTGCAAATCTTATATTTTCTATTCACTACAGGAGTAAAATTCAATGAAATCACTGAGAAGCGTGATGATATCTGGCAAATTCTATAAAAATTTCGAGGATCATCCCTGACTAGTCAAGTAACTTAGTATAATTTTTATTTCGCAGTATAACCAGCAGTTATGCAGTTTTACCCCCTCTTTTCTATTAGAAGTGTTTTATTATTATTTTAATGTTTGGCCTTTTACTGCATTCAGGATCCGTTACTACGCGTGGTCCAACACACTCTTTGCTAATTTTTAAGTACAGCACCGAAGAGTAACACTAAACTTTAAATTGTCTAAGTTAAGGTAGATTTTGGAGTGTTTTGACCAAATTCAGTCAAGAGGCTTCGTCTCAAGGTCGCAGGTCGACAACCCGAATGAGCTGCATTTACCACGTGCGAAATCAGCTCACGGCAACATCTTTTTAGAGAATAAACTCAACTTGATCGAAATAGGTTACATACCAAAATCAATTTACCTGTTACCTGTAGGCTGTTAGCATTATACATCTGTTATAAGGAGACGGTCATCTTTAGAGGATTGGAACAGTTTGTAGATTTGTTTATGTCACTTCTCTGGAAAAAGCAAGAACTTGCCACGCTTGCTACGATTTGAGAAAATTCAATCAATTACGTTGATGCTGAATTTGGGAAAGGGTGATCATTATTAAAAGGTACATTTTGTTATTTATTGTTAGTAGGAGTCTAACAAAAAAATAATCTGTGATCTAACAGGATGCACCCCAGAGGGAGTCATCGACCGGTCCAGTGAGTGAAGCGCGCGGTAGCGCCCCTTTTCATCACATCTCGCGATTGCTCTGCCTGGAGTCCTACCGGTTCAACGACCCTTGACTTAACTCAAACCCCTCAATAATAACCCCAACATATAGATCCAGACCAGATGCATAAATATAGGCAAATTCTTATGCTTACTTACTAAATGCAATGAATACCTACAATTTAAATAAAATCTTATGCAAGACAGAAGCTTCCTATAACTTTCATATTTCTACGTAGGGTAGATTATATATAACTATCGGTCCCAGCGATAAAATACTTTACGGCCATGACTATAACGTAACCTTCAGGCGGCCTAATAACTAGGTAGTAGGTATACAAGAAATTCGTTAACATGCTATTTCTATCAGACTTCAGGGACAAGTAAGACGAGTGTAAGACTCCATACGCTATACGAATATGAGTTGTCGCTTTCACTGTCATTATTTTCTCATAAGTAATTGATTTTATGCCTTTTCTATCACCAATATCACTAGTATTTATAAATGCGAATCGCATTAACCAGTTTTTTTTAAAGACACGTTTAATAATGGGATCTAAACGTTGAAACGAGCACAGGTAAGTATCTACCTGTCTTCCTGAGCGAAGCAGAAAGAACATAACATCAGAATTATGCCAAAGCAGTATGACGTCATCTTCGCGCAATTTTTAGTCCACTCAATTGGTTGATTTTACACGATCTCTGATCAATCCGATAAAGCGGGTAGGTTAGGTACCCTTACTACTCTTACCGACTTGAGAACATTGTCAAAATACTGACACAAGTCAGCTCACAGAATTAGGTAGGCACAACATTGTGCCTTTACACCGCTCGCGAAGTCGCGACTGAAATAAACTGCGTCAATGAAATCGATTTGAGCATAACTGCATATAAAACTGTTACCTGCGCTGTTTCATCAGATCGGCATCACAATATCAATAGTTAGCATTTTTAGGGTTCCGAAGTCCAATAAGGAAGATCTAGTTTCGCCATGGATGGCGTTGAAGGGTATTGGGAGTTGGGACCTGACCACTAGTCTTTCTTATTCTTACTGGCTTTTAATTCACTGTGCGTGGTCCAACACGCTCTTGGCCAACTACACAGTTTATTTATGATCACAGATCTGACACACTATCGCACGTTTTTTTAGAGCGACGGAACTTAAACACATGCTCACACGTGCGTTGCCTGACCTAATTAGGAGTATATCAATACAACACATTCAAAGCATTAAATAGATGTCAGAGAGAGCATTACATAACAACTGAGAGTTGCTATAGAATTTATATTTTAAGTTTAACTTTGCTGGGGTTTCTCTTCGTTAAAGTTGATAAACAACTATGCCGCTTAAACATAAATTTTGAGTCAAGGCGAGAAAGCTATGGTGATCGGTGTTGCAATCCAACCACCACTGACGTGTAGCCAAAAGGTTTCGTGACGGCCGAAGTCTCTTGCATAACATTGTATTCACGACAACCACGATCAACCTCTTCTACCTACACTGTACTTTGTGCAGCTGTGATATACTAACACTGTACCTAAAACTACGAAAGCGTTCTAAACAACGATAACGACATAAAATCTTAAAGGGCTGTAGTTTAATGTACTGTATGTACATGATCATTTCAGACCAAGCATTGTTTTGAAAGTGTTTTTACACTTGTTATTGCGAAACGAAATAGACATCGATGGTCGTTAATAATTTAGTCGGTTATCGCGTTGGCCATTTTCACCTAAGTGTGTCAGTGGTCGAAAGAATGAGTTCAAGTCTATGGTCATTTACGCAACATGCGCAACTAGGCCAATATTGTATCTCATTCTGCTTAGGCTCATTCGGCTTTATGTTTAACTACTCATTCATCTATAAAATGGTTCCTTTCAACATAATAGTACTAGGAGCGATAATAATTCTAAGATGTCGAATATTATAATTGTTTTATACGTTCGAAGCATATTAATTATCAACATAAATTATAAGTTTGTATAATATTGTACGCGGTTGCAACCACGCAAACCTACCTATATAACTACTAAGTTCTAATATCATATCTAAATCAATGCTTTGATTTAGTAGGTACCAAAGTCTATTAGGGAGCATTATTAGGTAGTTAAGTTACTAAGAGGTTTATGTGAATTACTGGTGAGTCTGTACGGCTGCACTGAGAGGGTAATGAGAGGTGTCGGTTGGTCGGATACTGGCGCGGCGGGCGGCGGCGGCGACGACGGCGGGGTTCGGCTTGGCCGTGCGCCGCGCCGGATCGATACAGGCCTGGCTACTACTTTGTAACCCGGCCAATTCAACGTAGACCCCCGCACCACTCCTGCCACTCCAAACAAAATGAACAGATAAACAAAGGACGAGGGATCCAGTTATAGCTTACAATTTACATTTGGATTATGAAATTTGAATCTGTTGAGGATCAGTTATACAATTTGTAACTTTTAGCTATCGGTAGGTTATTCGTCGATAATGTTCTCGTACCCATACTTTACACAGGTATGAAGACAGCTAAACTAAATGATAAAAATAAAATCAAACAACCGCGTCGGATTTAGGTACGCAAGCTGCACCTTGAAACCGCTGTTGTTCGTTATTATTTATGATATACCTACATATTACTTCCTAATAACACATGCTAACAACGCATTGGTGTTGTTAGGTAAATTAGATAGGTGATTGATAAAGCAACTTAGGAAACTTAATGGTAGTCATCTTTTACACTGGCTACGAGACGACAGATAATAATGGAGTATACATAAATTTAACTGATAGGTACAAATTTATTCGTGAAGCCAACAAAATGGCTACTGCACAAACGAACGATAACAGAACTATGTTGCCTTGAGATGTTTCGATCATTACATTACGTACGAGTGTGCGATACTAGGAAGGAAGTTGAATTATGATAATTTGAATACTTCAGCAAGAGTTAAGAACAAGTCTGTGAAGTATTCATTGGTACAAGGTAGCTAGTACAACCTTTTTTTTTTATTTTTGCATTTGTTTTTAGGTAGCAGGCACTTGCTAGTAAATTAGGTATGTAGATGACGTGATCTAGATCTGTCTGACTAGCGATGCCTACGTTAAGATTTTGGTGTGGCAGGACAGAGCATAACCATTTTTGTTCTTTTGTTTTTTACCTTTTTTCGGTAACCTTCGCCAAAACCTTTTTATTAAATTTTTTATGGTAAGTTTATACTTTTTAAAATTATGTTATTAGAATTATTGTTACTATCATTAAAGTTGCTTTTATTTTTTGACATGGCAATAACTTAGTGAAAAATTAGGTAGACATAAGTACCTACTACCTACATGAATGTGAATTTGAATTGTGATTAAGATATTTACCTATGCCAAAAGGATTTGAATTGAAATTATTTAACCTACCTCTACCTTCCCATCCGTGAGTTTTCGTTTATTTTACTATATCGTCGTCGCTAACATGTGTCTTCTTATCGGCCATTGCATTAGTTCTTTTCTTTCGTGCACTTGACACTTCTTGTAGGTTGGTAGGTATTCGAATTTACTAGGTTTTAGGTAGGTACCTACCTACAACATGTCTTTTTCCTTCACATTTTAGAGTACGCAGGTACTAGGTACCTACTGCATATAAATTTTACGAAAAGAAAAATCCATGGGACACTACATAGAGTTTTTTAAAGTACCTACAGGGCCTTACCACAAGCTCTTCGAGCATTATCAAAGTAATATAACTTTGATATTTCGTACCATGACCTATAAAAAATGTATTGAAGTAATGTTACTTCAAGCTGGAATCTTTGACGGTCCCAGGTCATTACTATACATACAAAACGAAGGGGCAATTGAATAAGCAATTATTTAATGTAAGTGCCTATGTCAGTACTGTAGTTATGGAGGGGAAGGGTAAATCAATATATCTCCAAAAAGGAAAGTGCAGAGAATGTAAACCTTAGTCTGAAATAATACGTTTTGGTCAATATAGGTGCTAGGTCAATAAGGGAACATTAAAAGGGATGTCTTTACTCCTTTTACTCCAAGTTTGTAATTTTATCTACATAAAATTTTAAAATAATAAGTTCCACCACTTTAAGCATACCTACACAGGTATTTCTTAATTTAAGGCCCAGAATACTCGTCACACTATTCCTTACGTAAAAGTTACAAAAAAAAGTGACATAGGTCCGTATAGCAACGCGAATCTCCTCGGAATCAGACATAGCACGAAGCGAAATACCCAAAGGACAACTAAGTAGAGTGCGGCATGATAATATGGCTGCTCTGAATTATATAACGAAAGTGACAATTTATAAAAAACACAAATATGTTCAAGTAAATAGCTTATTTCGAAAAAAGGGCTGGGTTGATTTGTTTCAAATTAACTGATTTACATTCGTGTGAAATAGAAATTCAAAATACCTTACTGTTCTGGATAAATTAGGGAATTTCTGAATTTTCAGAGGTGTTTTTGACATGATTTTTAACCAAGGTTTTCTAACTAATCCGTGTTTTAGCTCCAGTTGATTTATCACTTATATCCTAGAGTATCGCGTAGTTCAATTTCAATGTAATCTATTAAGCGGTAATAGTATGATTAGGGTTGCAATACTTGCAATTTTCAAAATGCTGGGCCTTAAAGTGCATTTCATTGTAGGCATCTCTCTCAAGCAAGTTAATCCCCCCCCAGTTAAGATTTCCATCATGTATTATGAATTGCAGAATTTATTGCTGTGAAATCACACTTTTTTAACCACACAGCAGCAGTTACAATGTAATAATGATTGAGCCCACAATTCAATTAGATACTTAGGTATAAGCATAAAGGTGTTTATTTTGTTTATATCAGCTTTAGTTATAGTACACAAAAGGAGCTGGTTCATTAGAACTTATGACACAATAAGATCTCAGCCTAAAGATGAAATAAATTATATAAAATATATTTTACCAACACTTATAACATCAGTTATTTAACCAACATCATCAAGTCATCATGAAGTTGTTCAGTATAGGGAGACTTTGTGTAACCCTATCGGAATCCTACCTATAGCCATTGCAACTGCGGAGCTCTCACCCAGACCATGACCTACTTGCTTATTTGTCCCTTGTGCAGGTGGTAGGGCATTATAAACACCACAGATGATGAAGTGAAGGTGGCAAAGTTCTACTAAGTTAAATACATTTAAATTTGCTTACCATTGACATAGGCAAGAAGAACTTTATACAAACCAACTTTCCTGCTTGCAGCCATAATGCCCGCCTTCCACTAAAAAAGGGTAATGAGCGGAAATTGAGCTAATGATCTGAGCTGATCAGAATAAAAATAGTTGTACACTTCCACTAAAGAGTTTCAGATTTTGCCTTCACGTTTGTAACACTTTGTATTCTTTTGATCTGCTCTGTCTGCTCGTTCACAGTGGAAGCACTTCTATGAACAAAGCCACTGTGAGTTAAACAGAGTCTGTATGGAACCTGCTCTGCTCGCAGTGGAAGGCGGGCATTATGTGTAAGATGAGAACAGCCAATCAGATCAATTACTACCATAGTACTTATGGCAACATATTCAAACCAAATACATTCAGCCATGCATGATGGCTGTATGCAGCTACCAACAAACCTTTAGCACTTTAATACTTACATACATGCATAAAATCACGCCTGTTTCTCGACAGGGTAAGCAGAGATCATGGATCTCCACTAGTTACGATCCTGACATACCTACCTCTTTTGCTTCATTCCCTCTCATTACATTCTTCATGCATGCACATCAGTTTAAGGTTTAGGTTGATATCTAAATATATAAAACTCCTTACTGTGTGACATATGATAATGAATACACTACAGCATAAACAATAAAACCTAAGATAAAGTGGGTATTTAACATCATCAAAGTAATATTTTTTTAATTGGTCAAACAGATTGCCAACACTGTGTTATCCGTGAATGCAGATTGGATGCTTTGATATATACACATGTACCTACCTTTTTAGCTTGAACAGATTACAAAGAGACTTTCTTAGTTATGCAATAACATTAATTACAAGGTTAATTTAAACCAGGTTCAATGACAGTGGTATTTAATTGTACCATTGTTTGTTCTCTACCATTTTGAATGCTTCAATTTCCTAAAGCACAGGCCTGGCACAGGTTTAATGTAATGTAACCATGGCTTGTTCTCGTATTGCTAAAACTACAAAGATACGACAAATTATTGAGGCCACCTACCTATTAAAGTTACATTATGACCTTCCCTAATTCTAAGGTAAGTAGGTGTGTACAATACATGAGTAAGTATCTATTGTTGAGAAATAAGTATCTACAGCAAAGATAAAATGCTAATCACAGTGAATAAAACGAAAACACTCACCAGATTTAGTAATTCGTGGCACAAAATTCAATTTTCAGATGAAATAATTCACAAACACATTGAATGACGCAGAACAAATCACCAACGCAGTCCACGAAAATGATGTTTGACAAAACTTCGAATCGATATTTTTCTGTCCAACATGAATTTGAAAATCTAAAGAATATACACAGTTCACGAATTGTCTCGATTTACAATGAATAACACACTAATTAATTTTGATCCATGATGAATTCCAGCAATTTTTATGCCTTTTCACTGCTTTTCACAAAGAACAAAAACAGCTGGTTGCTCATGCAGGTTTTTTTTTACTAACCAACTAATCCAACTTGGCAAAAGAATTTAACCGTATACTACCATCAAATCATTTTCGGACAAAAAAATCCGGTGTTTCTGTACAATACGTAGGGATTGTACGGATTCTTAGCTGTTAGGTACAGGTTATTTTATTTAAATAATAAATAAATAAATAATCCTTTCGGCTGCGCTCATATCATTAAAATCCTAATAATAATAGTATATATTTGAATAATATTGACCTCTAGAATTTTTTCAATGTATTAATTAGGTAGTTATGTGCCTACCTAACTATAAATAAATAATAACGGTAATAGTCTACCTCTAATTTTGGTTGTGAGCTTCTATTTATGTACACCGTATGGGAAAATACGCCTTAAAGTTTTGAGTATCTACTGCAGTACCTCTACCAGGTACAGTCGAAGATAACTATTTACCTAATTTAGATAATTTCATGCTTCGGCTTCTCGCTTCTTCTTTAATAAACATTAGGTTATTTATCAAATAAAAATGTAATTTCTTAAACAGGCAGGTACAGAAATCAAAGAAAATCATTTAAACCTTTGATGATATCACTATTACTTTTTTCTTCAACTAATAAACTAAAATCATCATCTTTTGACAAGCATAAGTTCTTCAAGATATCTGATGGTGATGGTACATTTTTATCAGCAGTGACATTGGTGTTAATGAGTTCGTCAATATTAGAGACAAATATTTGATCAGATTTCTGGTTGAATACTTCACTACCCACAAGACTAGAATAAGATGTAGAGCAATGTGATGCTGTATCATTATTGAATGTGTCGGCAAAAATTCTAAAGCTATCTGTTTCCATATCTTCTAATGACAATTTTGCTCCTGTCCGAGCCAACTCAGCATTTGCCTCTGATATTTCATGATATTGGCATTCATTTAAATTTGGTTGACTCTTTAAATTTTCAGGATCTATGTGCTTCTTTTTTAACTTTTCCACAAGGTCACCAGTATGTCGCACAACAGTACCTGGGGGCTGGGCTTGGCATTTATGAGTTCTTTGTGAAACCTGTAATCAAATAAGCTTTCAAAGGTAACCATAAGCATCTGGAAATTAGTGGTAGGTACCTAATACTTAAAAAATAGGCACTTACTTTGTATCTAAAACTCTTCTCACATGCTGTGCATTTATAAGGCATTACACCTGTGTGAATACGTCTATGTACTAAGTATGACACCCTTTGCCGGAAACATTTGCCTATGGGAAAGAACTATGATAAGTTACATGAGTAATTTGAAGATTAAATTTAGATAGGTTCTTAAGGTTCACTGAAATGTTTTACCACAGGTTTCACAGGCAAAAGGTTTTTCGCCAGTATGTATTCTCTGGTGGTTATGTAGTGTCGATAATTCCTTGAAAGCCCTTCCACAGAAGCTACACGAGTGTGGTTTTTCATCATTGTGGTACAGCAAATGTTTGTGATAAGACTGCTGAAATGTAAATGTCTTGTTGCACTGCGCGCACGCATATGGAGTTTCACCTGAATTGAATAAGAACAAAACTGTTATTCACCAAATTAGGTATGATTAAGATTGCAACAATTTGCCAAAAAAACAGTCTTGTTTGAGTTCAGTTTAAGAATAGGTAGATACCTTTTCCTTACTAGGCGGGTAGTTACTTATTTTAATATTAAAGCTGACAAAAGCTGGCTAAATATTATGCATTTTTTAAAGATGTGATTAAATAATTAATAGTTCTGGTGACTTTTATGAGGCTTAGGCTTCAAATAAGAGGCTGATGAAAAATGTTACTATTAATCTGTTAGTACAAATTACCTCAAAAGTAACAGCAATGTATTAATTTTAACCTGTGTGAAGTCGTTTATGTTTCTTCAAGAAATATTTTGTTGTGAAGTACTTTCTACATACATCACACTGCCATTGTTTATTATCATTTCTTTCAAAGTGTTTTTGGAACTGATCTGTTTTTTTTTCATCTGTTTTGCTTTGGGAATTATCGTTGTTGCTGTTTTCGGCTGAAAACCCATAATGTGCCACTCTCAAGTGAACCATCAAGGATCCACGCATTTTGAAATATTTAGGACATAAATGGCAATTATGACGCGTAAAGCTTTCACTGGACGTATCATCAATATTGTGAATTAAGCATCTGTGCATCTTTAAAATATTTTTGTCGACAAATTGTAAGCCACACATGTTACAAGTAGTGTTGGTTTGTCCAGCTTGAACTTCTGTTTTGATTATTAGCTGTTCACTATTGCATTTTTCTAATGGTCTTTTGGATATATCGATGATAGGTACAGGATTCAAAGATATCACAGGAAGTTTTGGATATATCTTAACGTATTTCACAGGTTCACTTACTATCGAGGACAATGGTTTATTTTTGGAAACTGATCTTGGTTTCTTCTGCTGAACTAATCCTTCGTTTTCTGGTTTCAATTTACCTTTTTTCTCAATAGTTTTATTATTTTCAAGGGTTTTATTTCCTGATGCTACCACTTTTACATGACTAAATAAATGTATAGTTAATTTATCCAAACCACAAATTTCTTCTTGGCACACCGGACAGAATATTTTATTCGTTGAAACATGAATCAATCTATCTCGCAAAGATTCAGCGGAATCAAATTCACCCATATGAAAACATATGGGACATGGCAGAGAAGCTGCATCACCACTCATTATCAGTAGGTACTTAATAACTTCAAAATGTATTTCTAAAAATTAACACTAAGCTGTGTGTGAGTCGGATTAGAAACAGCACAAAAGCATAAAACTACTTCTTTACTGAGTTATTTTTAGATGGGTGTACGAGTAGGTAGGTACCTAGGTACCTACGATGCGTATGTTATGGCGGCATTTCAAGATTTCGTCAGAATTTTACTATATTATGTAGAGGCGCTAAGAATACCTACATCTAAAATAATTAATATAATGTTGTTTAGAGATTTGAATATCGATTTTGTATTCAAGTGTACCTGTGTAAGAAAATATTTTATTACCTTATCATGATAATGTCATGTCTGCCTATTGATAACGAATTAGATATTATATTTTAAGGTAGGTAGGTATGTAGGTGATTTACCTACTAAACTACAAAAAAAAAATTAAGTACCTACCTATCTAATAAATGTGTTTTACATAATTATTTATCCATCTAGGTAGGTAGGTACTTACTTGGTATTAGGTAGGTACGTACCTACATACTTATTACTAATGACTTCTACGCATAAAAATAAGTTATCTCAACAAAAAACCACTAAGGTTAATTAATAATAAATTAAATAATAAGGACTTGATTTATTAAATATAAAAAAATCCGTTCATATTCCGTACATTAATGTCTACGATAAAAAGTACGGATTATACGTGCTGTCAATTGACAGTCAATGTCAAACTGTCATTTGTTTGTTTTTGTTTTGAAACGGCGCTGACTCAATTCGTTCGATGTTTTGTTTGTGTTGTGTGTGAAATGTGAATCGTCGAAGATTGATTAAACAAGCTTGAAATTGATTTAATAATGCTATTTTCTGTGACTTTGTAAGGGTTTCTTTATTATTGCTATTTTACTTTGTTTTAATATAGTTTATTTAAGGTTTCAGCTATGTCTGAAACAAATAAGCCACCTGGTTACATGGCTAAGCTATTAGAGGAATTGGGATGGAATCAAGGCACCAGGATTCCACTAGCTGATACGCAAAACC
Source organism: Cosmorhoe ocellata (assembly GCA_963675405.1). NCBI lineage: Eukaryota > Metazoa > Arthropoda > Insecta > Lepidoptera > Geometridae > Cosmorhoe > Cosmorhoe ocellata. The sequence goes on along the minus strand of OY776246.1, from coordinate 8,162,270 downwards.
AAGATCTGGAAACACTTCTTATCAATAGGTAAATGTGCTATAATTTTTCACTGGTATTATCTTTCTTCCTACTAATAAATTATTATAAACGCGAAAGTTTGTAAGAATTTATGGATGTATGTTTGTTACTCTTTCACGCTGAAACGGCTGAATGGATCTGGATGGAATTTGGCACAGATATAGATTATAGTCTGGAATAGCGCATAATTGATTTTACCACGCGGGCGAAGCCGTGGGCGGAAGCTATTTGATAATATTTAGATGAAATAATCCATTGTTGCTAGACTAGTCTATATCTTACTTTTGTAGGCAGAATGAAATCCAGCGCCTCAAAGAGGCTCTTATCCTGCAGAACCAGAAGCGAGAAGATCTTAACAAGTACAAGGATCATGTTCATTCTGAATATCAGGAGAATGCTGTAAGCTTGATATAAAATTAGCATATGAGAATGAATTATATATTGTGTGGCTTGTACATTTACATTTCTTCTTGGTTTATGTAAATACCTGCACTGGTTAATTAGATTATTATGTGTTTGTAGCGTCTGCTCTTTGCTCACAAGCAGCAAATGGAACAAGAAGTCAAGCTGAAACAGCTGTCTTGCAACGAAGCTGATAGACTTGACCGAGATGTGGTGGAGAGCAACAAGGAGAGCAAGGATATAACCACAAGAACTGATAAGCTTCAACGTAATTGGTCCTTTTAATATCAACGCTTGAGTCAAAATATTTTGTTAACCCAATATCTTTTCTCACAATATAAACAAATTTTTAAGTTCATGAGATATTCACTTTTTAGTAAGCATTGCGCGTCTGTTGAAGAAGGCTGATTCCCTCAAAAGTGAAGTGTGTGGTGAGCGAGGTGCCTTGCAAGAATGGCGCGCGGCGCTAGAGAGGAGCGCCGGAGATATCTCTGCTATTGAGCAGTTCACTAAACAGGACCTATCCAAAGCCAAGGTAAGACTTTGAAGCTATCCAACCGAGTTTTACATCAGCATTCATTCAAGCTTCAATGTTGTGCCGTCAGTTTTATAAATCATAATGTTTCCCAGATGGCACTCAATGGGCTGTGTTTAAACAAAGCCTAAGTTGTCTCAATTAGGTTACTCAACTATTTTAATGTTGAAATTCCATCACAGGTAATCTCAGATATGTATCATTAGATTTATTCTTTCCATTTCTTTCAGGCTCTTGAAACCAAAAGACAGAAGCTGAAAGTGGAACATGATCGCATGCAAGAGAGACTCAATCAGCTTGTATCAAACTTGAGTGCTGAAGAGAGGGCCTGCGAACAAATTTCAGTGCAGGTAATCCTAATTACCATCAGGCACATGGGTTACCTTTGTGAGCTATAAACAAAAACGGGGGACTTACTGTTGAATATTGCAAAAAAACATAATTATATGAACAATGATATATTGCATACAATGTAGTATTTAGATTTAGAAAGGGTCTTAATTATAGTTGCTGGTATATTTCTAAATGGTCAGCCTATTAAGACCGTAGATAGCATAGGTATCTTGATCATATAGTGACATCGACTCTCAAGGACGACTATGTCATTGAGCCACAGCGACGTTATTGGGGCGTACTCGGAAATATGAGCATAAGAAAATTTTCATAAATATTATAGCGAGTCTATCAGACAGGTTGATACTGACAAACACATATAGACACTGAGTAGGTAGGTACTATTAATGTCCACTAATTTGTTTAATTATTCTGTGCTGCTTTTTATTTTTGCGTATTATTTCGTGTCTGAATAAATCTTGTGTCGAAACAATACTGTTGGTAATTGATTGAGGAAAAATGTTTGTAAAAATTTAAGGTCACCGACGGTATGGAACAAAGGAAGCAGATGATGATGATGTGGACCAGTGCAGTAGAAAACTTGCGGCAGCGAGATAATGACATCAGACACATTAGAGAGGTGAAAACCCTAAACTAATTTTTATTGTCCATATTGTTTCATTGTTTTAGAGATAGTTCAGTCACTTTCATGTACTTATTGTCAATGTTACAAAGAACTTAGCAATTTGAGATTACAATTTAAGAATCGAGTTTCATGATGTCTAGAGAATTAGTGAAGTGGCGAAATCGAGAGAAAAAGTTTTATAATATTTTCATTTGATTTTTTTTCTGCAATGCAGTTTACACGTAGGCTAAATCTATCACAAAAGTGCACGAAAGGAGCCTCTGGCCACACTGAGAGAACTAGTGATTATGATATGATTAAAATTACAATAGAGGGATTCATACATACATACATACATAAAATCACGACCACGGATCTCCACTTGCTACGATTCTGACATACTTCTTTTGCTTCATTCACTCTCATTACATTCTTCATACATGCGCGTCGGTTTAGGGTACTCTTGACCTGACCTTTCTCTAAGAGTGATTCAAATAAACTTTTAAATACAGATCCATGTATTTCCAGGATTACGCAGTACTAGAAACGGAGTCTAACAACATAGCAGATCAATGTCGCGAGCAGCAAGGTTTTTGCGATCAGCAGCGCGGGAACAATGCGGAAGCAGTACGGCACAACATGTTCCTCGCGAACCAGCTCAGCCAGACACGACTGGCGTATCAGACTCTTTGCGAATCGAATCTGGGCTTGGACAGTGAGGTGAGGCCTCCTTAGCTTGAGCACTAAATACTTTTAGACTTACGCGATCTGAACACATTATTATTAGTATTAAACGGGTATTTATCGTGTTCTAATTGCCTATTTATTTTCCCGACGTTTCGACAGGTTTACACGCTGTCGTGGTCACTGGTAGAGTACCCGTGAGCACGACAGCTAAAAATAATTAGGTAATTAGAACGCGATCAATACCCGTTTAATACTAATAATAATGAGCGCTAAAGACAACGGTTTTCTCTACAAAAGAGTAGACAACATTATTTTTATTTGCCTATGTGCTATTCCAGACTATAATCTATCTCTGTGCCAAATTTCATCCAGATACGTTCAGCCATATCAGCGTGTAAGAGTAACAAACATCCACACATACATACATTCTTACAAACTTTCGCGTTTATAATATTAGTAGGATCTTCTGTAGATAAAATGTAGGCTTTCAACTTGTGTACTTTTGAGAGATAAGTCTCCTGCATAGCTATTGTTTAAGTTGCATTCAAATTATAAGAGCTAAATATTAATAATCTAAATTGTAGTATTTCTTTCAAAGAAACTTTTGTATGGCTAGCTCTTATGGTGCCAGAATTTTAGGCCGTCCAAAGGCCGTGACTTGTTATAGATGGGACGAGCATGCCCGTAGAATGACACTAATGGTCACCCATCCTAATGATAGCCGCATTTAAGCTCAAGCTGGCTGATAATAGGCAATTACTAATTATATTTCAATTTACAGGCACAGAGTCTCCAGCGTGAGTTGAGCAACATTCGCGCATGCGTAGAAAAGCTGCATATAGAGAACCGTCAAATTATGGAAGACCAGCACCGTAAGGACATCGCGTTGCAAGCTATCAGTGCCAAGGTAACATCTTATTTACGAAGACAGAGCTTTAGACCAGGGGTCGGCAACGCGCGGCCCGTGAATGTTTTTTATATAAGTTAAATATCAAGATAAATGATAGGGGTGAATGGAAGAAGAAAACATGTTGTGCCGACCCCACTTAGCGTGGGATAAGGGCAGGAGAATGATGATGATGATGATTAAATATCAAGATAAATGCATGAACGAACCACGATCGACCGTATAGTGTGGACCCAGCCTTAAAACGCGCTTCGCTCTGACCGCGAACGAACAAATGAGCGATGCGCGAGTTCATTACAATTTGGTAGCACTTATAATTTATGCGAACAAACTTTTTCAATTGTCAATTAAAGAAAAAATAAATATGCTTCTCGTCTCACAGATGAGCATTTGAGAGCCATATTTTGAGCTTTTAGGGTTAATATCACAAGTGCGGCCCGTCCCGCCTTTAATTTATTTTGCCACTTTGTGGCCCTTGCCTGCCAAAAGGTTGCCGACCCCTGCTTTAGACCTTTGTATTATTAAATGACTAGCTGACCCGGTAGACTTCGTAATTATTTAGAAAACGTTTGTATGGAAAATAGAAAAGGGCTATTTTTAAAGTTTTCCCGGCAGTTATTAGAATTTTTCTTACCTTTTAAACCTTCCCTAGACCTCCACGAACATTTCAAGACCAAGATAAGATAAATCCGTTTACAAACACAAATACTGACTACGGAAATGTCTAGTACTTTCCCGCTAAACTATTATCTAATGCGGTTATTAAAAAGTAGTTATAAGAAAGTACTAGACATTTCCGTCCTTTTCAGTCTTTGTATTATCGTTAACTAGCTTCCGCCAACGGCTTCGCCCGCGTGGTACCTTGAAAAACAAAAACAAATCTATCCCGCGGGAACCGTACATTTTTCCGGCATAAAAAGTAGCCTATGTGCTATTCCAGACTATAATCTATATCTGTGCCAAATTTCATCCAGATCCGTTCAGCCGTTTCAGCGTGAAAGAGTAACAAACATACATCCAGACATCCATACATCCATGCATTCTTACAAACTTTCGCGTTTAAAATATTAGTAGGATATTAAAAAGGCAATAATTGATTCGTGTTATGTTAACCTTATTGTTTCAGCTTAAGGAGTTGAAACATAAACTAACAGATTCTTTGGACAAGTCCAAGTCGTCGGAGAAAAGAGCCAAAGAGTTAGAAGACATTCTTAATGTAAGTATTTCATTTCATATATAATCATCATCACAAATGTTCAATGATGCCTTTTAAAGGGGGTAATTTTGGAAAACAGATGGGCTGCATGAATATTTCGTGACTTGCTTTGGAAAATATTAATGACCCTAAGGTACCCTAGGGTATTGCGCCAATAGTTATGAATTAAACTTGAAAAAACTTATTATCGCTTGCTCTTTTACCCCTAATCTAAAAAAATCCACCTCAGTTTACCGACGTAAGCAGAAATATAATGGAATAGAAATAATGTATTTTACGTCACGTTACAGATAGCTTGGGTTTAATTATAAAGCGTAGCTAAGGTGACAATAAGTAAGTCAATGAATAATCTGTACCTACTGCATCAATATCCAACCTACCCATAAGTGCACAAAAGCCTCTGAGGCACACTGTACTCCGCACACTGGTTCTTGAACCAATGACAGTATAAGAAGAAGCAGAAACCCCCTTTTTAGGGTTCAAAAATTATAACTTAAAATTATACCCTATTTGTTTTTAAACTTACGCGATCTGAACACATTATTGTTACATTATTATAATACCCGTTTAACAATTATAATAATAAATGATTGATTCAGGCGTGACTTTGCGGAAATCCATTACAAATACTTAAAAGGACGGAAATGTCTAGTACTTTCCCGCTAAAACTATTATCTAATGAGGTTATTAATTAAGCTTATTAATATTAATGAGCCCCACAAAATGCCTTATAGAAATATTATTAATATTAATAATCCCAACACCACACCTCAAATAGAAACTCGACACGTGTTTCGCTTCTCCACGAAGCATCCTCAGGACCGTTGACTCGCTCCGCACTAGTGTTGCTTCACCGAGCGCCGAGAGAAAAGTTCTTTTCTCTCGGCGCTTAAGTAATTATAATAATGAATGATACCCTATTGTAGGAAGAAGAGCGTTACGCCACACAGCTGACAGTGAACCAACAACGAGCCATGCACTGCTCATTTGTGGAACAACAGAAACTGCTCACTCTGAAAAATGAAGAGAAACTATTTCACATGCAGTTGAAAGGTATTTAAATATCTACTGATAGAACTTATAATGTACCAGCGTGTCCTGTCTTTGAGTTCTTATTTCTGTCTGCCTTAACATCCTTACATCAAGGTATAAAACAGGTATTCTACATGTTGCATCAAACTACTCTCATTTATTGTTTACACTTCTAACAAGTTGTAAGATTCGATCTTTACAAAAGTTACAGAAAACGTTTTCTAAGACAATAAAAAATGTTTTAATGTTTGAAAAAAAAAGGGAACGAATTCCGTCATAAAGGGTCGTATCTCGTCGTAAGTACGTAAGAAAATTTTAATGTCAAGAAAAAGTCAACAAACAAACTTTCTCATTTATAATATTTGTTACAGCTTCTAAAGCAATAATGAGCAAATTAGACAATAAGCAACGCGGTATTCAACGTAGTTTACAAAGCCAAAAGGAATCACTTTACTCCATCGTAAGTATATTGTTATCTATCTCTTCTGCAAGAACAAAAAAATGAGAAAAAAATGCGTAGGTGAACCGAGGCGAATGTGATTAGCAACTTTTACGTTTTAACTGTACCTTTTGATATAATCGTCCAGTAAGATTAAATTGACATTTTAATAAATCCACATGGTTGAGCATGTTTCTATGAACGTTCTTACATTAAAATAACATTGAAAAGTACTAAATTTAAGATAAATAATGCATATAATCACTGTAAAAATGGAAAAAGTGAAGCTTAATATTATTTTGTATGTGTAGTGTTATCAAGTGGAAACAATTGGCGCCCAAGTATCTCATATGGAAGGCTCCCAGGCTGAACGCGAGTTTTCCGCAGAACTGGTCGAGCGAGAGAATAGGTACGGTCTTATTTTCTATACAACTTTCAAAGCTAGCTTCAAAAATCTCAGCAAATCAAGCTATTTTCATGCTGTCCAAGATGACAAGATTTGCAAAAGAAGGTCATTTATTCTTTCGACAACATCGTGTGGAAACCGGCATGTTCTCGAAACGTATGAAATCTATTTTAATCCTTTTACCACGCTGGTGCGAAAGAACTAGTGACACGAAGATCGTTAGAATCCTGTAGCTTTGCTCCGGACTTTTAAACCGTCGTGTGTTACAGGCAAGGGCGGATCCAGCTTTGATGCCAGGGGGGGTCACATAGTCGTGGTCAAGTCACAAAAAGTTATAATCCTTATAATATATAATTTTAATTAGTGGTCATGGAGGGGGTCATGACCCCTATGACCCATGGATCCGCCCTTGGTTACAGGCTGAAGGATGTGTGCGCGCGGCACGCGGCACGCCTGGCGCTGCTGGAGCGGCACTCCGCGCGGCTGCACGACGATATGCGAAGGCTGGCCCGCGAGCTGGAAGCTCAGATCGTTGAGCACACTAAACTGGTAAAGTAGTGCTATAATAAAAAAGCAGTCATCCTTAACGATCGTCCATCAATCACGTGATGTTTTTTGACGATACAACGTCTTATAATTCGCCGGCTGCACGCACGAAAAAACATGACCCATGCGGCGTTACCTCGCTCTGAGGCGTTCCATTTAAGGCTTGAAGTGCAAGCGAGAGCGCGGAACGAGCGACAAAGAGGCAATCGGCCTCATTGACGTTGTCACGTTCAACCGATTTTTTTTAGCATTTTTTTAACCTCCCAAATCTAAGGAGTTTAATAATGTTAGTAGGTTTGTGTTAAGTTGTGTAGAGTTTTATTTGTATGGACCGCTCAAAGCACCGAAAATCTATACTGATAGGTTTTCATGGCTAGGTATGGATTCAAAGAATGCCTCGACGAAAGGTCTTGAGCCGATCAACCACTACATTTATTTTTTATAAAAGTTGTGAGATTTAAGTATCCAAAACTAATCAACGCCTGTCAAAAATGTTTTATTAAAATTAATACATGTATAAAACGGTTTTTTTTGTTCAAACTTGTTTGTAGATGAAAACGTGGGATAAAACATAATGCTCGGATGTTTATTTCACAGCAAAGTCGTCTGAAGAGTTCTATGTTGAACGTAGAGGGAGGTGACAAGGACCTGCGTGCGTCTCGAGACATTTGGCGAAAAGCTCGCGTCGATGAGGCGCTGTTGCGCTTGCGAGTGGCACACGCCGCGCGGGCCCTCGCCGGACTTGACGATACAGCGTTTACTATTCATAAGCAACAACTACAGCTTGACGCTGTAAGTATAATACTGTGGATTGAGACGCGTTTGCTCTTCAGCTCTTCATAAGCAACAACTGTAGCTTGACGCTGTAAGTATAGTACTGTGTATTGAAACGCGTTTACTCTTCATAAGCAATATCTTCAGCTTGATGCTGTAAGTATAATACTGTGTATTGAGACGCGTTTGCTTTTCATAAGCAATATCTTTAGCTTGAAGCTGTAAGTATAATAATGTGTATTGAGACGCGTTTAATCTTCATAAGCAACAACTTCAGCTTGACGCTGTAAGTATAATACTGCGTATTGAGACGCGTTTACTCTTCATAAGCAACAACTGCAGCTTGACGCTGTAAGTATAATACCATGTATTGAGACAGTAAATCAGTATCAGTTTGGTCGATAGACTCTTGCAATTTTCATGAAATAATATTTAAAAAAAAAACTCCCTGACTATGCATCCTACTATCCTACTTAAGGCGGTACCCCGAGTCAAACTAGCGCCGCCACCTATTTTATCTAATTATTCTGTAAAACAAAGGAATTTTCAAAAAGTGATCGGGTAATTTGTGATACCTATCATAAGCTTTTTTTTAATACCTCTGTAATAGTTTTATTTTGTTTAATTTAGCAAGAGATACGAAGTTGCACTTGGTGGACACTAAATTCTTTTTTTCGCCTCTCTGCCTAAACTATACAAAATAAAATTATTACAGAGGTATTAAAAAAAAGCTTATGATAGGTATCACAAATTACCCGATCACTTTTTGAAAATTCCTTTGTTTTACAGAATAATTAGATAAAATAGGTGGCGGCGCTAGTTTGACTCGGGGTACCGCCTTAAGGCGTATTCGAGCAAACTAACATAAGCACTATCCCCAGAATAAATCATAGTTACTGAAGAGGAAACTGACATTTTACTTGTATTTGACATTACATTATTCTGAGAATACCAGAAGTAAGTCAAATCCACATAATAATAAATGTCAATGTTTGGATGAATGGTTTGATGTATGAATGTTTGTTACTCAATCACGCGGAAACAGCTCAATGGATCTGGATGAAATTTGGCACAAATTCAGATTAAAGTCCGGATTAGCACTTCATCATCTTCCATCATCTTCCTGCCCTTATCCCACGCTATGTGGGGTCGGCACAACATGTGATCTTCTTCCATTTCCCTCTGTCACTCGTCATCTCCTTACTCACTCCTTTCTTACCCATGTCTTCTTTCACACAGTCCATCCATCTTTTCTTTGGCCTACCTCTACCCCTGTATCCATCCACATTCATACCTAACACTCTCCTTGTCACATGACATTCATCTCTTCTCATAACATGCCCATACCACGCTAACCTATTACTCCTCATCTTTTCTGTCACCGGTGCTACTTTCAGACTTCCTCTGATATACTCATTCCTTATTTTATCCATCCTTGTCACTCCACACATCCATCTCAACATTCGCATTTCCGCCGCATGCACTCTTTTCTCGTCCGTTCCCTTGGTGGCCCAACATTCAGACCCATACAATACGACAGGCCTAATGATCGTTTTGTAGATTTGCCCCTTAAGTTTAAGGGGCATTCTCGGATCACACGTGGTTCCTGTGACCTGTCGCCATTTCATCCATCCCGCATTTATTCTATTTCTTACATCCCGATCAATCTCACCATCATTCTGTACTACTGAACCGAGGTACCGAAAATCGGAACAGACTGGTAGGGATACACCATCTAAGGCAATAGGGGTAAAACTAGAGGGACCACCGAAGTCGCACTTATGAAGAAGCACTTATGCAATTTAATATGATTCTTATCCAACAGGCAATGAATGAGCGTCATGTGGAGATCACAGCCCGCCGCGCCATGTTCAGCGTCCAAAAAAGAGCCCTCTTCGAAGACTGCGGCAAGTTACGAAGCGAGATTCGAGAGCGGGAGGGAAGAATCGATCAGCTTAAGAAAAGGTTTATTTTCATTTTCGTCTAAGAACTACATACTCCTTCGTAAACGGCGAGTCATGTTACAAATTAGTTTCATCACTACATATTAAAACAAAGTCCTCCGCCGCGTCTTTCTGATCGCGATAAATAAACTCAAAAACTACTGCACCGATTTTCATGTTGTTTTCACCAATGCTAGTTGATTATACAAGTACCTATCTACAGATAATTTGTTGCTTTTTAGATACGAAATATTCATCGGATCGCTGGGAAAAGATGATTCTGGACAGCAGCTTTCTGTTACTTTCTTCAAAATTAAGGTAAGTAATAAATTAATTTTCTTATATTCGCAAAATTATTTTAGTGATATTTGGTAAAAGTTAAAACCAAAAGAACATTCACTTATGGAAGTTTATGATATTATTTTCTTCTTATAGTAACACTAGTTTTTTCAAAGTGTCTTCTTCTTCTTCCTGCCCTTTTTCCACGCTGTGAGGGGTCGGCACAACACATTTTCTTCTTCCATTTCCCTCTATCATCCGTCATCTCAGTCCTCACACCTTTCTTACCCATATCATCTTTCACACAGTATTTTCTTTGGTCTACCTCTACCCTTATATCCATCCACATTCATACCTAACACTCTCCTCGTCACATGACATTCATCCCTCTGGATTTTTGTTGTGTTCATAATTTTCAAATAATACATTCCTTTTTGCTTTTTTGACAGCGGGGTGAGTTGACCGATTCAAAATATGCATTAGGTCAACTCATCCCGCGGGATAAGTTTACAGCCCTCAGTTGAGGTACTAAAGAGTCCGGCAAAACATGTCCATACCACGCTAACCTATTACTCCTCATCTTCTCCGTCACCGGTGGCACTTATTTTATTTTATTTTTATTTTATTGTTCAATCAAAATCAACAGCCCTTATGGTATAAACAGTTCTAACCTTATCAATGTAACTTAAGGCCAATAAGAGATTTACATTTTTTAAAAGACACTTACAAAATATAAGTAATTTGGCACTTTCAGGCTTCCTCTTATAATTTTCAAACTATTGTGGTGAAAGGGTTGAATTGCGCTCCTTTCGTGCATTGATATTATATCATCCTTATGCCGTATTATGTAATTTAGTTCGCGGCGGAGCGTGCAGAGTTGCGGTCCAAAGGTGCTGCCTTGGACGCGGACATAGGCCGCCGTGAGAGGGATGTGTCGGCTCTAGAGGCGACGATACGCGTGGTCCAGGCTGCGCATACGCATTTTATGCATAACATCTCACCTTTGGACGATGATAGTGAGTTCATTATTATTACATACTAACTGACTTGTTTTCGACTCCGTGTATTCCCGTTGTCCCCGAATTCCGTGTCCCCGACTATCGGGGACAGCGGTACTTTAATTAAATATTTAAAATGACTTCCCGTTGTCCCCGAGTCCTGTCCCCGATAATATAGTTGAATAAAATATGCAAAAATTATGCCCGCTGTCCCCGATTTTTCATTTTTCATTATCGACTGTTAATTTTATTTTATTACCTACATAAATATGTATTCATGAAATCAAGAAAAAAAAATTAAAAAAACAAACAGTTTTCAAAAACATGATCAAACTGTAATCCCCAGGCTAGGTAGATAATATTCTCAGATCTCTAGTTAATTAGATCTCTGAGGATATCTAAAGGGGGTAGTCAGACAGAGGCACGCCCAAACATGATATTTGGCACACACGCTACAGTATTCCATACGTGACAGGTTGCAAACCCATCGCCGCTTATAAGAATACTAATCTATGACACACACTTTCGATTTTTTGGTTCTGGGGTATGCCGTCTTCATAAGGGGTGTCAAATGCAAACTTGACAAGGAAAAAATAAAATGCGGGTAGGTGATCAATCGGATGGTATTATATAATCCTGTTATCGATCTTAATGTAGGTTACCGTGTCTACATGTAAAGTGTTGAGTAAATTCCTTTGTGTAGCAATTTATAATTCGCGTTTCGATAGCTATGAACGTGTTCGACTATGAAAACACCTAATCACACGTTTTGTTGCGAAAACTATGTGATAATCGAATCACTTGTGTAAGCAAGTGCTCGCTCAAGTAGGTCATAAAAGTGAGTTAGAAGCACAGGTGGACGATTCTCCTCTACAGTTTTATCATTGTTCTCACTATTCGTCATTGTTCGCAACAAACAATAAAATAAAATATTAGGTAATTTTAAATGTTCCCTTCGTGAAATAACTTATTATCAACCAATCTTTTATTGCGTCATCTTCATGCTATCAGCTTGAAAGACGAGCCCTAAATATAAAATCAATGACAAAAAAGTTACAAATATTTACAAAAATATAAATTTAGAACACCTTATTTTAGTTCATTAACATTTCCGATGGAGGTAAATGTATGAAAGGATACTATTCGAAAAAAGTTTTCGTAAACTATCAAAAACTCATACTAGGGGTACTGTTCACAGAAAAAGATAGTGGCTCCGACAACTCATTTTAAGTAGGTATATTTTTTATATGTTTTGTATTTCAGCTCCAGAAATCGAAGAGCTGAACTCGCTAACGGAGCAGTACTATTCTCTACGCGATACTCTGAAGGTCGTGGTCGCACAGATAGCTGTCTTGGAGCAGTCCGTCGCCGACGTCGGCTCCCGCCTCACCATGCTAGTCGACAAGTGCAAGCAACTCACTGCGAGGGAGTTAGTACCACAAACTCGCACACACTATACAAATCGCACTCTTTAACTCAGTTATTGCACAAGGTACTTACTCGCTACGACTCTCCAAAGTTACTGACTGGCCTCACAGCTCAGTTGGTAGTAGCTCTGCCTTCTGCGCTGTAGGTTGAGGGTTCGATCCCCACCCAGGATAAACATTTGTGTGATAAATACACTGTTTGTTCTGTGTCTGGGTGGTAATATATATTCTATGTATGTATTTACTAAAAAAAGGATATAATTAATCTATCAGCTATCTGGTTCCCATAGTACAAGCTTTGCATAGTTTGGGGCTAGATGAAGTAGTGTGAATAGTAAAAAAAAAATTTATAACTCTTCAATTTGTTACTAGTTTCCGCCTAGTTTTGATGTTTTGCAAAGAGATAGATTATAGTCTGGAATAGCGCTACTTTTTATCCCGGAAAAATGTAGTAAAAATGGGTCCCGAGGGATAGGTTTGTTTTTGTTTTTCAAGGTACCACGCAGGCAAAGCCGTGGATGGAAGCTAGTTTGATAATAATTACATTGATAGGGCTGAAACCGAAAATGAACTGGAGAGCGCCCGCGAGAGGATGTCCCGTCAGGAAAGCCGCCTTCAAAACGCTCGCGACGTGGTCAAACACAACGCGAAACGCGCACAGAAACTAGTCGAAGGCGTCGACGACTGGCGTATTTTTCAGGTACTTTTTCAATCGAGGCCTGTTATGTATTGCAAAAATTAAAAAACCCGACTGAACGTAACTGAAAATAGATTTTTACAGCCGCCATTTTTTTTTTTACATTTTATGTAACCTATGTATAGGCGACCAAGAAATTGGTTTACCACTTTTGATGACATCTCCCAGTAACATAATTATTCGCTAAGGATTACTATGACAGATTCTGACGTAGTAGCAGTTATTAATCTGTCAAGCGAAAATAGCCCTTGATGTTTTGTACGTGCAAATGATATTCAGCCTTAGAGTGGTAAACCAATTTCTTGGTCGCCTATACTCTCGTAATCCAGACAAATTCAATGACACCTCATTTGTTAAAATCTGTCCAGCCGTTTGGACTCCAGTAACATCCAAAGGAACTCGCATACAAACATACACCCCAAATATTACCCTTCTCTTTCGTTTCCCAGTTGGGTAAAAATAAGGATGCTATTTAAGTTTGAAGTTTATATCTGTCTGTCTGGTGTAGTACTATAGTGATATTTTATTTTGAGAGACTATGGTGTTAGTACTACCACGGTAGCGAGGCGGGCGGGTGTCCGTCTGAGACGCGAGAGCGGGTTCTGTTCGCACGGTGGGCGAAATGACTGATAATCTGCAAATATTTCTTCTGGGGTTGTTGTAGTACAGTGAAACTCGTAGTTTCTGATACCCACAGGGATCCTAGTGTGAGCTCAGAACTATGTGATTGGTTGTTATTGGAACGAAGTTCCTTATCGCGCGTTGCGAAAGAGGGCTAGACGGAAAAAATTAAGACCAAAAGTGGTAACGACACTTTTTGCTATTGTTGTAACTTGTAAGCCGTGCGGTGTGCGCGTGTTTCTCTGTCTGTCTCTCTCTCTCTCTCTCTCTCTCTCTCTCTCTCTCTCATGGAAAGCAAGCCAGTTATTTTCGTTTCGTCTTTCTTTCGAATTCGTTCCATCCGGGTGTCCCTTGACACCTCTCAAGTTTTTGTTATTACAAAATGTGTAGATGGCGGTATGGGTCCGCGACTACGCCGAGGCGGCTAGCAACGCTCTGCACGCGCTGGCCGACCTGTGCGCAAGCACGCCGGCGGCGCACGCGCACTTCGCCGCGCTCGTTGGCTCCACCGACATACAGCGCCATCTGTCGAAGCACCAGCGGCGATTGCACCTGTTTATACAAAAGTGAGATTCATTCTTGATGGTTTTGTGGCGCAACGGGCCTGAGACACAGAAGGTTGCGGGTTCGATTCCCGCCGCGGGACAAATGTTTGCATTATTTGCAGATTTTTGTCTGAGGTCTGGGTGTTTTCTAGGTATAATATGTATGTTTTTACAAAAAAAATGTATCTATGTAGTTTATCAGTCATGTGGTTCCCATATTACAAGCTTGGTTGCTTAGTTTGGGGCTACATGATGCTGTGTCACAGTGTCCAGCATTATTATTATTATTATTCTAACAAGGGGTCTTAGCACATGCTTTTTAATTATCATCTTCAGAAACGTCAAGTATCAAGCTTGAAATAACACTACTCCAACGCAATTTTATTGGTGACTAGCTTCCGCTCGCTCGCGAGATGTCTACATAAAATATAGCCTATGTTATTCAGGAATAATGTAGCATTCTAATGGTAAAAGATTTTTTTAAATCGGACAAGTAGTTTCTTCTTTATTCGTTACAAACAAAAATGCAAAACTTTCCTCTTTATAATCTATATCTATATAAGAGCTTAACCTGACTGACTGACTGACTGACTGACTGATTTATCATCGCCCAGCCGAAACCGCTGAAGCTAGAAAGCTGAAATTTGGAAGGTGGTTTCCTTTTATAACAGAACCACCCACTAAGGCGGGATTTTTGGAAATTCCACCTCTAAGGGGGTGAAAAAGGGTGAAAACGTTAGTATGAAACTTTTTAACGCGTGGAGTGATTTACATGAAACTTTGTGTGTGCACTGTAGATGCAAAATGAATGGACACGTGTTTCAGGATTTTTCAATATAACCTTCAAAAAGGGGTCAAATGTGGGGTCAATGTTTGTATGGGAACTGTTTTTACGGGTGGTGCGATTGCGTTGAAACTTTGTTTGTGTACTGTAAATGCAAAATGAATGGACACGTGTTTCAGGATTTTTCAAAATAACCTTCAAAAAGGGGTCAAATGTGGGGTCAATTTTTGTATGGGAACTTTTTACAGGTGGTGCGATTGGCTTGAAACTTTGTTTGTGTTCTGTAAATGCAAAATAAATGAAAACGTATTTCAGGATTTTTCAATGTAACCTTCAAAAAGGGGTGTAATGTGGGGTCAATGTTTGTATGGGAACTTTTTAACGGGTGGTGCGATTGCCTTGAAACTTTGTTTGTGTACTGTAAAT
The DNA here is from genome assembly GCA_963675405.1 of Cosmorhoe ocellata. NCBI lineage: Eukaryota > Metazoa > Arthropoda > Insecta > Lepidoptera > Geometridae > Cosmorhoe > Cosmorhoe ocellata. The sequence continues at coordinate 8,146,629 of OY776246.1, read as the reverse complement.
GCAAAATAAATGGACAAGTGTTTCAGAATTTTTCAAAATAACCTTCAAAAAGGGGTCAAATGTGTGGTCAATGTTTGTATGTGAACTTTTGAACGGGTGGTGCGATTGGTCTGAAACTTTGTTGTGTACTGTAAATACAAAATGAAAGGACACGTGTTTCAGGATATTTCAATATAACCTTGAAAAAGGGGTCAAATGTGGGGTCAATGTTTGTATGGGATTTTTTTAACCTGGTGCGATTGGTCTGAAACTTTGTTTCGTGTTTCAGGATTTTTCAATAAAACCTTTTAAAAAAGGGGTCAAATGGGGGGTCAATGTTTGTATGGGAACTTTTCAATGGGTGGTGCGATTGGTCTGAAACTTAATTTTGTGTTTTAGGATTTTTCAATATACAGTCGTGGTCAACTAATTAGGGACACTCTTTGGTTAAACCGAATTGTGAATTTATTTTTTATTTTCCAACGAGTCTAAACCATATTCCATATCTCTTACATGTAAGTATAATTAGTCATTTATGTGCCCGATTATACAAACAATAACAACTTCTTAAACATTAAACCTCTTTACAGTATAGCTGATAGATTATCGTAGTGCTATTTGTTCCAATAATGCTGGCTGGCCATTTAATTAGGGACACTGAGATATTGCGTTCTATTTTCAAAATTTGAATCTCAATACTTTTTTACTTCTTCTCTTATTGTTTCGTGGTAGTTTTGGCGGCAATCCCGATATTTATTTTAAGTTTTGAAAAATATTTTGAAGAAAAATGGGTAAAAATAAAAGTTGCGATCCAACACTACGAAAAATTATCATGAAGTTTGTTGTCGAGCATGGTTGGCCATACCGAAGGATAGCAGAACATTTAAATTGTTCAAAAACTATGGTATACAATGCAGTGCAACATGTCAGACGCAATAACACAGATTTAAATGTGCCCAGAACAAAAAGATCGAGAAAAACAACTCCGCAAGAAGATAGAATGATAGCCAGGTTAGCTAAGAAAGATCCATTTCTAGGCTCTATTTTAATTAAACACGAAGTGTTTGGGACAGACGAAAGAGCTGGTGTCTCAGCTAGGACCGTTCGACGACGTCTGGTAGAAGCAGGGTTGTTCGGAAGAGTGGCTCGCAAAGTACCGTTGTTGAAGAAAGAACATAGAAATGCTCGTTTGGCGTTTGCACGTAAATATGGACATTGGACCTACGCCCAATGGCAACATGTATTATTCTCTGACGAGACCAAGGTTAATTTGATTTCTTCAGATGGAAGGCAATACGTACGGCGTCCAGTAAAAGTGGAAATGAATCCAAGATTCACAAAAAAGCAGGTGAAACATGGCGGTGGAAACATTAAAATGTGGGGTTCATTTTCTGGACGTGGAGTGGGACCTGTGAGGAAAGTTCAGGGTAACTTAGACCAACATCAATACAAGGCAATATTGGAGGAAACGATGCTTCCCTATGCTGAGGAGCATCTCCCTATTATATGGACGTTTCAGCATGATAACGACCCAAAACATACCGCCCGTTCAGTCAAGTCGTTTCTTACCAGTCAGTCAGTATCGGTGCTAGATTGGCCAGCAAATAGCCCGGACCTTAACCCAATCGAGCACCTTTGGCACGAAATCAAGAAAAAAGTAGCCACTTATCGTACCACAACTTTAGATGAACTTAATGAAGCTTTTTGTGAGGCATGGGCAAACATTCCTGTCGAAACATGCCAGAAACTGATAATGTCTATGCCACATCGGTGTCAAGCGGTAATTACTAACAAAGGTTTTGCTACTGGGTACTGATTTTACACGTAATAAAATGGAGCTGTTAAAGATATTATAATACTGCAGATTATTAGTTTTGTTTAACTCTATTTTTCATTATAGTTTACTGTCCTTAATTAAATGTCCAGCTACAGAATTATACCTTAAAATTGAATACATGTTCAACCTTTGATATTAAATACTTTTTTCTATTTATTTATTCTTTTATTTACAGCCATTTAAAGCATAATAATCGGACCAAATTATGCAAATAATAGTTACTGAGAAATCAATAGGGTTTTATATTTGTATGTACATAACCGGTTATTGTTCTTCACTATCTTGCATGTCCCTAATTAGTTGACCACGACTGTATCTCTAAAAAAGGGGATCAAATGGGGGGTCAATGTTTGTTAACGGGTGGTGCGATAAACTTTGTTTTCTGTTTCAGAATTTTTAAATATAGGTAACTCTAAAAAAGGGGTCAATGTTTGTATGGAATTTTTTTAACGGGTGGTGCGATTGGTCTGAAATTTTGTGTACTGTAAATACAAAATGAATGGACACGTGTTTCAGGATTTTTCAATATAACCTTCAAAAAGGGGTCAAATGTTGGGTCAATGTTTCAATGGGTACTTTTTAAAGGGTGGTGCGATTGATCTTAATTTTGGTTTGGATACTTTAAACGCAAAATAAATGGAAACGTATTCCTGGATATTTCAAAATAACCCTAAAATTGTGTGTAAAAGTTATTATGGGATTTTTTTATTAGTGTGATTTGTTTGAAACTCAGTTTAGTTAGATACCTACTTTAAGTGAACGAAGTCGCGGGCGGGACAGCTAGTATTAGTATAGATGATACGAAATATTACTTTGATATTTAGTAAGGTCCCTGATCTAATAGCAGCGGCGGTGAGCTTGCTGCCTGTCTCGTCTTAATGAATTACTAAAGAAAACTTTTTGAAATACTAGGTATTAGAAATCCTTGCAACTTCGCTCAATATTTGTTTTCATACAAAGATCACCTCCTGCTGCACTCGTAAAAGGTTTTAAAAAACTTCAGGAGTTCCTTTTTTAGTGTACCCCCAGACTCAGAAAAGAACCTACCCTCCAAATTTCAGCTCTCTAGGGTTTAGTTAGAGAATCTGCAAAGATATGTCAGTCAGACAGTCACCCTAGACTCCTAGAGCTTTATTTGTTTAGGAGATTAGATTAAAATTTGGCGATATTTATTTTTAATCAGGATTGTTGCTGATTCTACTGCTACACGCGCTAAGGAAGTCGGTACAACGGCAGAAGTTGATGGTACGTATGTAAACTAATAGCTACAGATTGGCTTATTACCTCATACTCATATACTGAAGACAGCATGGTAAGTATTGTCATAAAACGAACAAACTGCCTTGATGTCCTAAGCACACTAAGGTTTCTATGAATAAATTTGTTTTATCACCTGATAATTCCCACGACATTCTTCGTCATGTAACCTAGGTACCTACTAAGTGTAATTATCTATTTTATTACTAGGTTCAACCCGTATGGTACATTGTTAAAGTATCCTAATGAAATTCAAAATCTGTCCAGCCGTTATAGTATGGCCCACAAACAAACATCCAAACATCAACACAAACTTTCACCTTCATAATATTTAGGATATGATGTATATTGTATCCTAGTACTTACTAAAATTAAACCTGGGTCCTTACCACAAGCTCTTCGGACAATATCAAAGTAATAACTTTGATATTCCCGTACCATGACACCAGTGAACGGAAATGCGTTCACAGCACGACACATAAAAAATGTATTGCAGTATTCTTACTTCAAGCTGGAAACTTTGACGTTTCTGAAACATGATGGTTTGTAAGAGCTTGTGGTAAAGCCCCGAGTTTCTAATGTATGATAATATCATGTAACAAAGTGCGACTGTATGACCTTTTATACTGATAAGTTCAATAACTTCAGAAACAGTGTTTTCGACGTCGTCCGAGTCGGTGCGTAGCGGCGTCAGCGTTGCGAGCGGGTACACCAAGCGACTCGCCGCCTTCCGTAGGAGCCTGGCGCCCAAAGTTCAAGAAAACGCTGTAAGTACTATTTTTACTAGTATTATAAGAAACAAAAATATTTATTTTGCTTACAATATACATCATCATCTTCCTGCCCTCTTCCCACGTTATGTGGGGTCGGCACAACATTGTGATCTTCTTCCATTTCCCTCATATCATTCGTCATCTCGGTACTCACTCCTTTCCTACCCATGTCATCTTTCACACAGTCCATCCATACTTTTTACTTTTGCTAACAATATACCTGAAATGTAAATAAAAAACGTAATAAGAGCGGTTACGCACTGCGTCCGATCCGAATCCGATCCGAACCAGTAAAAATACGGTCCGGAGTAGTTGTAGAACTATTTCTATGGTAGCTTACGCACTACATCCGTTTTCCGTCATCCGATTTATTTTCGTCATTTGTCATTTCCGTTACGTAAAATGACGTATACCAAAAGGTGGCTCCTAAATTGTTTGGATTTGTATCAGATACTAGTGCGTAAGCAATATCCGAATTCGGTCCGAATTTTCTAGGTCCATATTTTCACGGATTCGGATCGGACTCAATGCGTAACCGCTCTAAAATTAAAATCTAAAAAAAAATATATTATTGCAAACAACATTGGCAACTACTCAGCTTGGTGCTACGGCAGCAATGCTGCTGCAGTGAATGTAGAAATAAACAATAACAAAAATCAAAAGTACTATTATTGTACAGTAAACTTTGTCGTGCCTACGTTCTGCATCAAAGCAAACGCTATGGTAATTTGAGATTGTAGTCGATTTGGTTGGATGCAGTTGTCACTGTGCTGTAGGTACACAAAGTGATACTCATATTTCACGTGGCTAAGCCTAATGACCGACTATTTTATATTATAAGAGCACTACGCCGGAATCAAACTAGCATCGTTGTGGTTTTTATAGGTGCCGGTTCTAAGTGCTTTACCTATTCTTTGCATATTTGTAGTAGGTACCTAGTCCCACAGCATTTTTTTTTACCTAGAGGAAATCCTTTATGGATAGCAACGGCCCCGGGGGGGCCAGAAGGTTATTTCAGACTCCTGATACTGACTAAAACCTCTGGGGTGTTCCGCTTTGCGCTTCCGGGACGAGATCGCGGGAACGCTGTTGCTTACTTCCGCAATCTCGTCAGCGTTTTGTCTTTTCCTCTCCGCTGAAGGCACCCTGAACACAAAGGGCGCCTTCACGCTCCGAACCTCAATGTGTAGGCGACAAAACCCCCGATCTATCGCCCACAAGTACTGCTAAGTATACCTAAATTAAGCCTTGCTATCCCACTTCCTGCGATCCTAAGTATAATACATTTCCACCCACAACTTGCTATTATTTTATAATTTATGCTTTTTATCTTGTGATTATTGAATTATTAATCACCTGAAAGCATCAGGCGTAGCAGGCGATAACTTATCGACTGTTCTATTTGTTTCAGCTGATTGACGACATACCAGAAACAGGTAATTAGAGCCATTATCATTAGAAGTTAGTAGGTTATGTGAATAATTTATTAATAACCCTAATACTTACCTACATTGGGACTGGGCGGGCCACGTCAGCTGAATGTTTTCAGGCAGATGGCGAATCCCGTAACAACGTAGCCAAAGATTTAAATCTATACTGGCAGCCTGACGGATGTCGTGGTCGGCCACGCAAGCGTTTGACGGATGATCTCAATATTTATATATTTGACGACCTCAGTGGCGCAGCGGGTTCGATTCCCGCCTCGGAACAAATTTGTGTACGATCTGTAGAAATTTGTTCCGTGGGTCTGGGTGTTTTCTATGTATAATAAAAATATATCTATGTATGTATATAATGTATTAAATATATCAGTTGTCTTGTACCCATAACACAAGCTTTGAGTAGCTTACTTTGGGACTAGATGATGCTGTGTGGACTGTCCAGCATTATTTATTTATTATATAGGGGGATTGTTGGCGTGATTTGAAGGAGATCTTTGTCCAGCAGTTTAGGACGAAACGAATTTCAGTTTTCTACCCTTAAAACGAAAAGGCGTAAGGTGAAAGAGAGATAGGCCCTGGCTCTACTTTGAATAATTGACGCCCCTTGTAAGGGGCCACGCCCCCTAAAATAATGTGTAATTTATACGGCTTTTTTATATGAGTTCATAACCCGGCCGAAATACCATCATAACCTTCTAACCACTGGAGCCAGGACTAAGAGTGAGCAATGACGGTCAACGTATTCGACTCTGCTATCTGATCGGTATAAGTTCTAAGTACTTACCTACTCTCAGATTCTAGTTAGACTTGTATTGATCTAAGTAATTTGTTCCAGCACGTCGTTCTACAGTGTCCTTGAGGGTAGTGACCTTGGGTCTTGAAGAGTCGACCATGATGACTCAGAGCATGACCTCACGTCGCAAGTCTTATCGATAGGTACCCTTTCTTTACCCCCATGTTCTTTGAAAGGGGAATAGAAGAAATATTTTATTTCACGAATTCTGGTGATTTTTCGGAAGATTTTTTATGATATCTTGGGAATTAATGACAACATAGAACTTTCCATGAAAATTAAGATCACCATTGCGTACAAAAAAATGAAGTCTTAAAATTAGTGTTGTTGCCAAAAGGAAGAGCAAGTCGTGTTTTTCATCCAGTGTGTTTATTTATTTCATTTCACGAATTTTACCAATTTTCTAATAATGCAAAGTTTTCATATATTAATGTCAACATAATTTATTGATAGAATTTAGTATTTACATTTACACGATCTCTTCAATGTTTTTTTTTAGACATTAACTAATGTAGGTACCTAGTATTTTATAAATACTACATTGGTAGTACAAATATGTCTATATCATGCCTGGGTTAATATTGAGAGGCTGCATGGCGTAGCGCAAGATTTGAAATATAGCAAAGTCTGCATATTTTATTAGAAATGCTTGCAAAAATATCTGAGCATCGCCCTGAGGCGATAAGTATAAATACTTACATAAATATAATTTTATTGGTTTTAATTTGTAATAATTTCGTAGTTATTTCAAAACAAAATAGTCAACTATGCCTTTTCTCCAGTGCCCTTATGCCTCTAAAGCTCCGTACTCACATACAGTTTTGCTCGATCGAGCTATCATGTCGAGCCTACATTTGATGCGGATTACTAATAGATGCGAGCCTTCGAGCTGTGAGTTGGTTCCACACGTTAATATTTACTCGTTCTTGGGTTAAAACTATCGTGTAATACCGAATGTGAGTACGGACACTAACTAGTCATTAGAAATAGCTTAGACAACGAGTAAAAAGGGTAACTCTTAAAAATTAAAGTGTATGTACTTTAAATTTTTTTATTAAAACATTTTATATTCAAGTGTGTACCAGCTCATACTTTTTCTACGAATGGATGTAGGTACATTACATTATTAAAAAAGTGGCAAGAAAAATTTTATAATAAAATAAACATGATTTTAAACCGTGAGGTGGGTTTTATTGTCAAATGTCCTACTATTTTTTTCTGATATTTTTTTACTACAAAGCAGATCAACTACTTACATCACTACAATTCCATTACTACCAAATTATTCGTACAGATGAATGAAATCAAAAAATATTGTGTGCTACAGAAAATGTTGATTACAAACTAAATTTTCACTTCACTTACCTACACAATTATTTTACGGTAACTTTATAATCAGGGGCAGTTGCTTTGTGTTACGTGATACCTAAGAATATTAGCAATTTTATGTTGAATCCTACTAATTTATGTGTAGCTGCAGTTAGAGGTACTTTTAATGCTAACTAAATACAAAGTGCAATCTATCTTAATATGCATTTGCTTATTGGTTCAAGTTCTATCAACCAGTCTACAATTAGCTACTCAGAAGGCACAAGGACTTAACAAATTATAAACTATTATTAAGTTTTGTATTAGCCAAATTGTGGTAATGGAGAACCTTTCAATATTTACGAATGCAGGTACATTTTACAAAGCAAATTTTAGGCCAACAGATAATTATTTAAACAATAAAATACAAATCAAAATCTACTCCAATTGTGAATACTTAATACTCTTCAGTCAAAGGTACTCCGGTTTGTGATAGGAACATTTTTCGATTTTATTAAGTCTTTTATTTTATGGAATAAAGAGTTTTATAAACTGTACCATTGATATAAAATTATTCTAAAACTTAATTTAAAATAAATAAAATATTTTAAACCATACATACTTAAAAATTTTTTTTTTCATTAACTGAGCAATTTGTTTATCATTAGTAAAAACAATACAAACTCTGAATTACCATTTTATACCATCACAATTTTGACTTGTTCAAATTAACACAGTAACAAAACACATATATTTAACATATAATATAAGTAGGTAGGTACATACAAAAGAATAAAAAACTATTTTAATAATGCTGATTTTGTAAAGCATGCAAAGATTACTAAATCACTGAACAGAAAATAGGAGTTTCCTGTTCTGTGTCAGTAGTCTGTTGTCCCACTCACTGGTTGCATGGTGGGTGGGATGGGAATAGATTAGTTTCATTTGTCCCAACTGGTGGGGCAAAACCAACGGGAAGAAAAGGAATCACCTGTTTGGTATGCACACATGGCATAATTAATAATTGTATAATTGCAATGTGCAATGCAACTGTGCAATGCTAAAGTTTTTATAGTTTTTTCTAAACCCATTCTAACACTGTTGCCAAATCTGTTACACATACATTTACCATACAATGTACAATCAGCTAAATTTTGTTACTCTACAAACAGGACACAGTGACTGGAGTAAGAGCTGCCTAGACCAAACAACATGGGGAACTCTATAGAGAGCTGGGCCCGCACTGAGAGCCGGCACTTGGAACTCCTCTTCACTCTGTTATGTTTCACTTCACACTGCCACATGGCCCTTTCACTAATTTCAAACAGTGTTAGAATATCAAAACGTCATAAATCTGGGAACCGTAAAGGATCCTCCACAAAGCTTTCGGGAATTATGAACAATTCATGCTCAATATCATCACGAAAATCAAACTTCTGAAACGTTATTTTGGCTGTCACTGTAGGCAAGATAGGTATGTCCACTTTTACAGGGAAACCTTTGGGAAGTTTCATAGCAACAAACTGGCGTAACTTTGCAAAATGCTTGAAGGGAGCGATGATCTCCAAAACATTTAGCAGCATATCCACACTCAGGGGGAAGTCGTCACTCATGGCAAGTGTTGCACGGAAATTTCTGGAGGACTCTTTGTAAACAAGATCTCTACCCAAACCAGGGTACTGACCAGGAGGTGCTGATATGTATGTAAGCCAGTTAACACTGCTCTCTGGTGGAGGGTTCAACGATGCACGCCGAATTGGTTCTCCATTAGTCTCTAAACTATGTGCATTTCCTTTAGTCAAACTTTCAATTATTGCTTTATTCTTTTGCAAATCATCTGTGGACAGGTGTTCTCGTCGTTTTCTTGACTCCAATACTAAGCCAGTTATAGTGTAAATGTCACTCTTGTATAAACCAGCCACTGTTTCCTTACGGTCTTCACGAAATATCCAACCGGACTGTGCTCTTGCAAATGATATTCCCTTGGTCGACATCTGGGCAGCTAAGATATCACTAGACATTAGAATATCTACTTCATCTTCAATTTCGTGTTCTGTTTCTTCATAGCGCACTCTTTGGTACACTTTAGCTTTATTGTCTAAAACTGTCAGTGATTCACTAGGTGGTTTTTGTCCTTGAAATATAAAAGATATGTCTCCTCTTTCCCACTTCATATCACTGAAATCAACTAATGTGGTATCTAATCTGATACTGGAACCGGCTTTGTAAATTTTACATACATCAGATGGAAGTATTCGAGAAACTAAAGGTACCCATGAGTGGAAATCCCATTTTAGTTCCATGTAAAAATCTTGAATTTGGGAAAGCGCTCTTATGAGGTCTGGTCTCCTCCGTTCCATCTGTTCACGCGCTTGTTGCTTGAGTTTACGGACGAGCGATGATATGGTCTGGCGGTCGCCATAGCTGATGGCTTCAGCGAGTGGCGACCAGCCAGCTAGGTTTTTAACTTTAACGGGCGCGCTGTGGGCTAACAACAGTTGCACGCACTCTTTACGACCCAGCATCACAGCCAGGTGTAGCGCGGTATTACCATGTTTGTCTTTCCGCGTAACATCGTTAAATCTCAGCAAGGATGACAGCTTGCGTACGTCTCCAGTAAATACACACTCGTGGAGAGGGAACGTCTCATCATCTCCGTTACAGATAACAGTATTAGACATTTCGTATTGACTTCACAAAATCATGTCAAATGGAGTTTATGTAGGTGAAATAAATGGGCTGATTAGTAATTTTGATAATATCTAATCAATATGATAAAAGTTCTCAGCACTGCCCACAAAGTTACTACATTTAATTAACATTTTTCACAAATATTAAGTTACATTTAGTTACAACAACCATGTTTCAACAGTAGCACTAATTGAATTTGCTAGGTAAAAAGTATTTTTACAAAATAAATTCCAAAATCCATTACGCGCTGTTTCAGTTTCAGGTGTCTCATCTCAGGCTCAGTCGACAGTCCAAGTCCAGTCATGAGTCAGTCAAGTCAGTCAGTGACATGACAGAGAAAACAGACAAATAAAAAAGTTAGTAATTTTAAATTTTTTGCAGATTTTGAGCATCATTTTCCGTAGGTTACTCTTCGCGCGCAATCTAATTGAGAATTTAATCCTTCGCTTGCTTTCTTTTTTTTTCAAACATATGCAAAAAGTAGGTAATGTGGAACGTTCACTCATCATATGCGTGCTTGCCACAAATAAAAAAGGATTTTCATATAATAATCGATCCCTAACCGATTAAAATTAGGTTACGGTTGATTGACAATCGTCTGCACACAGGTAATGTAGACTGGTAAAATTTTGTTCAAAAGGTAGAACTAAAATAGAGAAGCTGTGAATGAGATGATGGTGAATCCAGGTAGCTAATAGTCATGCCATAGATTTAGGAACCCATGATCACCTAAAAGCCACAGCCGAATCCATCACCTCCCAGACAGAACAGAAGAAGCAGAGGGTACAAAAAATCTCTGTCATTGTTACGGTTTCGGCTGACTACTATGGGCTGCTGATAACCACCATAACCTCCATATATTGACTGGCAAGAAACAGCAAAAACCTGGAACAATATAGTTATTACGTAATCTGAAGAAGAGAATGGAGCGAAAGAATGTGGAAATCTATGGTCTTCCCCGACCTACCACTTCATGAAACGTCGTGTTTTTTTGTGGCTGTTGCACTAATTAGGTACCTACCTACCTGGTTAGGTAGGTAAATTTTAAGTCTAGCAAAGTAAGTAGGTAAGTAATAATTAGGTATCTACGTTTTTTTAAAATTACTCTAGCAAGGTGGGTACCTTTTGGTCCAAAAACCATCATTTTATTCTACTGTTTTGCAAAACCCTAACTAAAGTACACAATAATGCCTAAAAAAACACAAAAATACACTTCTTCAAACAACTAATCACACAAAATTAGCAAAGTAAGTTTTACTACGTGTGTAAAAAAAAAATTACTTACGCTCACGATGAGGAATATCGTGATACACAAAATAACTTTCGATGCCATGGCTTCTAGTTTTGATATAAATTCTAAATTACTTAGGTGTTTTGCTTTTATACCTACAGATCTTGCGCAATCAACATAATTTTACTTAGTGAAACAGTGACTGTTTTGTCTTATCACCACCAACCTGATGTCAACGGCTGCATTTAGCTCATGAAATCACGTACAGTGAAATAAAATGTGTCAATGGAGTTATTTTCAACACTATGTAAATACTTAAAGTACCTACCTTTAGAACCTAGCTGTTTGCATTTTCTAGGTTAGGTAAGTTTATTATCTTCAAGCTTTTCAGACCTTTAGTAACTATTACAGATCACTGTTATAAACTTACGAACAACTTGGTTCTAAGGAGATCATTATATATTTTGATCGAGTAATAAACAATCGATTAAAAAAAAAGATAAAATATTTTTATACTACAACACTGAAATATATTTGCTTGCATTGATCAAAGTTATCAACAGAGGGTGTTACCAGTTCTGTTTTGATTCGTTGTTTTGGTTTTGATTTGATTGACTTTTTTCTGATTGAATCGTAGAAAAATGTGACAGTTGCGGTGGATGCGCGAAAGAAATTGAAAATAAAACTTTAAAGAAACGCCTAAAATAAATAAATGAATAAATTAAGAGGAACCAGTGAAACTGTGGCTACTGTTGAATAGTATTTTTTCCGGATATATAAAAGTTATAATGCTAAGATGTCGTAACCGTAGCGAATAGCTTTTATCGTAGCTTCTAACTGCTTATTGTACTGACTGCTGTGTTAAATCTTATCTTATTGTTATTGTGGAGAGTGATCAACTTTACGGACGTACCTATTAGGTACTATAGACTTATCGTTGGTAAAGAGATTTGTGTTATATTTTTTTGCAAAAGTAAAATAACTAATTTAATAATCAAGCGAACTTATTATTGTCAATATTCTCGTTTCGTGCGACGAATTCATACAAGTGCGTACCTTGCCGCGCCACCGCCGTCAGCCCGTTCGTTCCAAAGAAATAATTCAACTTATAAGATTGTCTTACATCGAGAATTTGTCCTGCAAAAGGCATCATGTGAGTAAAACCAACTGAACCCATCTCTTCATTATTAGGTGCATGTATTATTGAAAACCCGTTTCCAGGAAAAAGGTAAGTCAACAAACTACCGGCCTGCGCCTCGCGAGTTATTGTAGGCATTGTACCTAAAACAAAGACACAGGTAAGTAAGTACCTACCTACTGAGCATATTTGGAATTGTACCAACATTGAGGACCTAGGTAATTAATCATATTGAGTAGGTAGATCAGGGGCCTACATACCTACAGTAATGTGCACTTTTTTGTAGGTAGATAGAGTTAATAGTTAATTATAGCAATAAGTTGAATTCTAAATTAGGCAGTAGGTAGGTTGCATCTAAGACTCATATTATAATACGTATTATATAAGTTAGTCAAACAATAAAACTGTATGCTTTCTGGAAACAGCTATTGTTATAATGAGAAGAATATAGAAATATTGCAGAGAAGTGTTTTACAAACCAAATCATATAACTTCTAATCTACAAAAGTTTAAAAATAAAATATAGGTTTATTATCCAGAGTATTTAACTAAAGACACTGTACTTACATGTAATTTTAAATGTATCTTGTTTATTAAACTGATTGAAGTGTTATCTAAGCATAAAATAAGGGTTATCAATCTCGCAATAAGCTATCAGATGTGTTTTCCACTCTGTCATTGACAGAGATGGTAGTCTGTTGGTAAGAGGCGGATAACATTATTTTTATTATTGAATAAATCACAGTTTAATTGCATATAAAAAGATTAGCTGTGGCACCATAAACCCTTCTGCAATATAAAAAATTATGATACCTCAGTAATTGGGTAAGTTGATTGATCATAATTTTGCAAACCAAATGCCACCTTGAACAAATAATTTTTATGCTGCAAGCACTGGTACAGAGTGAGACATCCTCATCTACTTAATCTACTATCTTTATTATACTATATTATACATTTTTAAACTTACGCGATCTGAACACATTATTATTAGTACTGTACTACTGTACCTTCTCTTACTGTGATTATTAGAGCTTTTGTTGAGTTTCAGCTATCTATTCCAATAAACATCATTTAAGAGGTAAAAACCTGATGTCTCAATTTTAGACTTATTTCTTTACTTGCATCACAAAAGGCTCTGGCATTCAATGATTCTTTTTTTACCAGTTGAGGTACAGAACGATAAAAAGGGCAAAGATTGTTTAGAAAAAAACTTGTGAGTGTACTACCTATTTATGTTCAGAATTAATTTTACTCTGCCAGTTGCTTGTTGGTTTTGATTAGCTTGCTATGAGTGCCTACTAACTTCATAACATACACTTTTTTTCATGTTATTCTTGAAGCCTTTTTGTAGTCCTGATAATATAAAGTAGTTTTCCATGTCACTCTTATGTGACACTTGGAAAAATCGGGCATAGGCTAACCAGACTTTTGAATTTTTGATTGGGTAGTAAAAGTAATTGATTAAATTATAAAAACTAGTAGATAAAGTGAATAAAAGAAATCATGTTTTGCACTAGCAAAGTAGTCAAAGAATGGTTTAGTTGAAAAGCTGATCTATAATTTTAAGAAATATTATTGATGTTGTTGATAGAAATATTGCAAACTTCACGATACCTATATATAAAACGAAAACATATTCACAACACAGCCTGTTATCTGTTTGTTTTGTTTTCCAGAACAGACATCAATGTCAATCACATCATTCTGATACCATTGACTGTCGAGATACTATACCTAGTAGCATATTAGAAATACTTTCAATGTACAACAACATAATTCTGTAAGCTATACTGTAAATTTAAGTGCTGGTGTCTACTACTATGAGTAAATGTAGTAAAAAATATTAGGTAGAGCTATATATTAGTTGTCTCAATTATAATAATAGGTTAGTGCTAATAGTACTTCATAGTAGCAACCAGTTATGCTTAAAATATTTTAGAAGGATTACAAATCACAGTGCACAAAACACCCAAAGTCTTCAATGTGACCTGTATATGCTGTCATCATAATTATAATTTAGAGTTGTTTGATATTACCTTCTAGGTATAGTATTGTAATCATTCACAATATTTTATATCCACACTAGCTTCTGCCCGCGGCTTTACCTGCGTGAAAAATAATCAATCCCGTGGGAACTGTAAATTTTTCGGCATAAAATGTAGCCTATGTGTTATTTCAGACCATAATCTATATCTGTGCCAAATTTCATTCAGATCCGTTCAGCCGTTTTAGCGTGAAAGAGTAACAAACATACATCCATCCATCCATTCTTACAAACTTTCGCGTTTATACTATTAGTAGGATTATATTGTCCCTTTCTACTAATTGTATTTAAAACATCCTTGACATCCAAAAAATCTGGAATCCTAAACACACTCGGAAAATCCCAATAAGTACCTATACACATAATATCTACTATTATATTGTACATGTAACATACATACATCGTGCATTTGGGTTTCTCGAATCGTGATCGGAAACCCTAGCAAGCTTCGCCCTTTGATCGTCACTATTTGGCCCGCCCTGTATAATATTGAACTTAGTGTTGCTGAATCCTATCCTACTAATATTATAAACGCGAAAGTTTGTAAGAATGTATGGATGGATGGATGGATGTATGTTTTTTACTCTTTCACGCTAAAACTGCTGAACAGATCTGAATGAAATTTGGCACAGATATAGATTATGGTCTGGAATAGCACATAGGCTACTTTTTATCCCGGAAAAAAAAAAGGTTCCCGCGGGATAGATATGTTTTTGTTTTTCAAGGTATCACGCGGGCGAAGCCGCGGGCAGAAGCTAGTGTATCTATATTTTTTTATGTATATTAAATTCCTGAACCGGTTTAATGCTGAATATCTATTTTCCTGCTCGTCTGTTTTGGATCCTTTCAATAGGTCAAGGCCACCGTTGGTAATATTACTTAGAAACATCCCAGAAATTACAAACACCTAGAAAATATCATATGGATCCCTATTTCCATACCACACGATAAAACAAAACGTATTCAATGTAGTGGTAGGTGCATAGAGATAGGTAGCTCGATATATCACCTGCATATTTTCCCACATCTAGTATGCCGAATGCGATCTAGTTTATAACATTTCCTGATAATTTCAGTTGGTAGTATGTATTTGGCCTGTTTCTTTGAACGGGCTTAGGTAATTTATGGTAGATAGACAAAAATAATAGGTTTTGTTCATATAAAAACAGCTAGTTTATAAAAGCCGGATTATCTAAATGTTTCGGACACATTATGTTTTTGTCGGAAATTGTAGAGCAACTCGGTGATCAAACTGCTTTTTATGAAAGGTACCTACTGCTAACAAACGAAACGGGCGGTCGAACTGACACCCCGCGAGGCCGCGACAAACCTAGAATAAAACGAAGTTTTGTAGAGCTCCCTAAAGGAACCTGACAGTAGTTTGTGATTTTAGTATTTTTTTTATACATTTGAGATGGCAAATAAGCTCAAAGCCTACGTAATGGTAAGTTGAAACTGTAGGTAACCCATGGGCGTTTGCAATACTACACGCGTGTTGCCGACCCTAGTTATTCTGTTTATTCGTACCGTACCTACTAGTAATTTCTCTTGTTACAACGCCCTTCAAACCTAGACACAGTAATGCTTATGTATGTATTATACAACTGCTTTTGTAACTATACTATATACCTACATCAGGCCTAGTGGAGGTTTATTTGAGTAGGTAGGTATTATTATTTGACTGGATACACTTCATACGTCTATTGGATTTATCGGAACAGAAAATTGCTTTTATTCGCTTACATGTTCCTTAAGTAAATAAAATACCTTTTAGATTCGACGGACCGTTGGTCTTTTAAGTACTGGCTATTAACGTCGAAGGTTGTTTGTTTAAGTTGTAAGTACCTAGTATAGGTTAAGTAGGTACTAGTGCTCCAAAAAAATCAGTAAGTAAGTAGATACAAATAAACGTCGTGTATTTCTTCGAGGGATAAGGTATGTTTTCGGATCTAGTGAAAACACAAACAAAATAACCCAATTATAATAATTAAACTCGCTTGTTTTTTTTCAACAATCAGAAAATATTTGGAAACCATTGTTTTACTAGTTATTTGTGTTGATTTTCTGTCTGTATATCGTTTATAGGATAGTTATTGTAGAGTGTAGAGACTGGAGGCTGTCGAGCAATCATTCTGTGATTATGAAGGAGGCGCTACAAGGGTGAACGTGGCTCGTGTTGGGCGCCAGCGGAGTGCGCCGCCCATTTCCCTCTCCCGCGCCCCGAACCTCCCCTTCTCTCGGTCCGATCAGTTGCACGTTTCAGGCTAGCGAGGTAAACCGCGTGTGCGTTATGCCGTGATACCTCTCGTCGGCGCATCACCATACATGATATCCGATCTACCTTTTCGGTTCGTTGCAAACGCATGGACCACATTAGTCGCTTGTCTGCACTGTATCATTCATGTCCATTAAATTGTTCACTAAAATCTGCTATTTTATTACTCCATCAACTGTCAATATGCATTTTTAGGATCTGTTTGAGGTTATCTAGAACTATGTGTCATATCACTCATATATCCATTTTAGGCAACTGTCTGAATGCCAGGTGTTTTGCATTGTGTAGTACATAGTAATGTTAAAAAATGAATAACTAGATAAAATTAATGTTTTAAAATTTTATAGGTAATCTCTATTTAAAAGTTTTCTTATTTCAATGTTGTTCTAAATATGTTCAATGTGTTGGTATTTTTACGCTTTGAAAATCATGGATTTAGTGGAATTGAAATCTATACCTGATATGAATGAAACTATAAAAAAAGCCACTACTTTAACTTAAAATCAGCTTTATAAATCTAGAAGCATCTCTAACTCATAGAGCATTAAAGTTGTTCTTAGATCTACTAAAAGTATTGTTGACAATAACAGCTGATCGTTGGTACCACGTTGGGCGCCATTCGGCAACGAGCAAGCGCAATGCGAATACAAGGTCGTTTGTATCGAGCGGCACAGACCGGTCAAGTATTTGACTTACGCGTTTGAGTATTCGCTATCTTGTCCCGAACTGAATTGATTACCTATTCTACTGAATAGCATTCCTTTGACCCCTATTTGAATCATTTGTTATATCACACGTTTTTCATCGAAATGAGATTTATTTTGTGCAGGTTATCTGTGTAAAGTAATAAAACTAGAACTAAATAAAACGCACCTTTCAAAAATAAATTATGTTGGTTTTTGTTATTTAATGGTTTTTTGATTTATCGGTGTTGTAAGTTCCTGTGAAGCTTACTTACAAAAACAAACACAACGAAAACTTAAAAATAAAAGTATTTTATTTGTAGATTTTCAAGACGTTTGCTTTAAATTGATAATAAAATTATAATTAAAGTAAATGGTGTCAGTCTTTGTTCTATTCTACTCTGTAGTCTTTGTTCGCGCTTGCTTCTGTCGTTGTTCGGAACATGGAAACCCAGTGATATAAGACTTTTTTTAGTAGATTCTATCTGTAACAATGATGAAACCTAACACTCGAGTCAATAACAAATCCCGGGATTTTGCGCAACCTTGAAAACGAATTGATTACAATCTCTTCGATAAAAATAATTAGCGATGATTTTTCTAGAAACCAAAACAATATTGCAACAATATAATACAGGACTAAAGAAAGTATAAATAATGTACTTATTATGCGTTTGGACTTAGGACTCCTTGTTGTTTATGTTGTTTATACGATTCTCTGTTCTCTGTTCTCGTTAGCTTTCTGGGATCCGGATGTCTTGTGAAGTTGTGTATCCTGTGTTATTTTGTGTGTGATGCAATATTTTATAGTAATACTAGCTTCCGTTGGCGGCTTTGCTCGCGAGGTACCTACATAAAATATAGCCTATGTTACTCAGGGATAACGTAGCATTCTAACGGTGAAAGAATTTTTGAAATCGTACCAGTAGTTTTTGAGTTTATTCGTTACAAACAAAAATACAAAAAATTCCTCTTTATAATATTAGTTTAGATTAATAACAATCACAATCATAGTTTTAAAATTTTTAAATGTAGGTACATAGGTACTTCTCAAGAATCCAGCAACCTAGTATTTATAAAGTGCTTTATGACACTTTTTAGCAGTTAATTTAACAAATTCTTAAATATCATGTTTCATATAGCTATAATCTAGCAGGTCATAGGACAGCGTACAAACTTTACCGTTTATTAGTATAGATATAGAAAGGTAGTGTGTAGTAGGTATACATATTACTGTCAGAAGGCTGAAAGGGCTGTTTGCTCGAGGAAATGAACATGTCTAGTCTACGAAGGACAGGTGCTAACGGAACTGTCCCGCTGGGAACCAGGTCAACGAAATCGAGTTGGGTCGAGTTTAACATTATTTCTTCTACTTCGGCAAGAATACGAGTCGTAGGAGATTATTATTTAAACGTCGATAAATTCAGAGGAATTGATAGTTACCTGTAGTACCTACATAGATACTGTCACTTCACTCTAACACAATCAGCAAGATCAAATAAATTTATGATGTAGATAGATAGCGATGCCAATTCTGACTGATTTTATCGAAACCCCTATGCTTACAAAATATTGCTCAGTAAATCAGTTGTTCAATTCAAGAGGTTTAATGATGATACATTAAAGGAAGCCGTCGAGGAGTGCGTGCATGTAGGCTCGTTGCCAAGGTTACCGGGTGGGTGCGATCAGCTGGACTTACGTAAGGTGAGCTGAGCTGGGGCGGCGCGGCGGGCGAGGCGGAGTGCGCGGGGAGTGGAGCCTAGGGCCGATCGATACAATACCCGCTTGCCATTGCTATTGCCGCCCAGCCCAGCTCGCTACAGTATACTTGTACTAAATCTTTACTCTCGAATTTAATTTACAGCGAACTTGACCTCTGTTTATACACATTAGACAGTTATTTTTTTATTCTTAATTTTTTAGAGGAGTTATCGTCTCCAAAATGTTTGCTATTGTCGGTTATGACTTTATGAGGACAAGTAAAATAGGTCAAGGTAAAGGTCTTTCGTTTACATTAATTGGCTGATTTTTGAGTAGGTCACTGTTGCTACAAATTTGAATTAGGTAATAATGCAGCTTGGTGTGAAAAAATAAACAAAACTGCAAAAGCCTAGAAAACATTTAAATAAAAGTGGAAAAATAGAGGTGGCATTTCAGACGTATGTTGCTCATGCTCCGGAAAACGAGCGGTAGATAAGGCTCGTCCAACGTTTACGGTGGAAACGGTTTTTGTTTATGTCACATCTTATGGCGCAGGTAATAACTAGTTCAGGGAAAACTTATATTATGCACATGTTAAAATATAATATTGATAAACAAGCAAAGAGGTCGAGGTCTATATACGTAAATTACAGAAAAAATGTATCGAAGTAGACTTAGAAGTTCGAATAATTTTATTGACAGTCGTGCTTGATTTATTATTGTAGATAATTCCGCCGGTTCGAGATTTATTTCCTTTGTTTGAAATGTATTGTGTGTGCAGATCTGTATTGGAATTGTCTCTCGACAATGAAAATAACCTTATTGTTGTACCTACATTTGTTTTTCAAATCTTTTCATATTCCTGGGCACGCGTGTTTCGCTTATGAGGTTTAAGTACCTACTTAAACAAATAATCACATAAGTCTCGTATTCGATATGAAAAATTTAATATTTTTATTTGAGCTCGATTGGTATTAAACGATTCTTTTAATAACCATTTGTTTTGTTTAAAATTTCATACCCACTTACTACTTAATCGAACGAGCAGTACTAATCTACCAGTTATTGTACCTAACCTAAAACGATAACTTCACTTAGGTACCTAAGTGAAGTTATCGTTTTAGACAAACATTCAGATACCTAGGTGATTATTATCCTGTTATCATTTCAAATGAAATAAATAGCCTGCATTTATAACTTGACATCTTTTACCGACGAATTTACAAGAACATTGAAATGAAAGTTAAAATTGGAAACGATCCATTACATTCTGCCTCATCGAGGCGTGCAAAATTAATCTTAAACTATGAACTTTATATAAATACCTATACAAAAATAATATAAATAAG
Source organism: Cosmorhoe ocellata (assembly GCA_963675405.1). Taxonomy (NCBI): domain Eukaryota; kingdom Metazoa; phylum Arthropoda; class Insecta; order Lepidoptera; family Geometridae; genus Cosmorhoe; species Cosmorhoe ocellata. The sequence goes on along the minus strand of OY776246.1, from coordinate 8,126,125 downwards.
CAAATCTGTATGAGTCATTATTGCTCATAAACAAAAGAAACATGATCATGACTGTAATCCCCTGGTTTGGTGGACATCTCAAATCTCAAGCTAATTAGTTCGATCTTTGAAGATGGGGGAAAGTGAGAGTCAATTATTCATACCAAAGTTATTGAATTTTATTAAAATTTAGTACCTACTTATGAAAAGTTAAATTAAAGACGCCTGTAGATGTAAACGTTGTTACAAATATGAAGCGCCTGGTTAAATACTGCTATTATCACACCAGCGTCATGGCAGTATACTTGCAGTGCATAAATGTTTAGGCGCTGATGAAATCAACGGCCCAACAATAATTTCCGTATCTGCTTGATAACTAAATATTCATACTAAAGTAAGTACTACAAAATGCAAAACACCCACCACCAACACGCAAACTTTCATTCTCATTACTTACTTTTGCACTTGCGTAAAGTTGCGTATAAATGCTTTTTGTCACCTTTGTTTTAACTTATTATTGTCTTATTTTGCATACGCTTCGCTTATTTATGTGGCTTTGGTCTCTATTATGTTGCAGCCCGCGTTAGTAGTGGATCGGAGGTGCAGTGTGATGTTGTGGATGCGCGGCGGGTAGGCTTCCGGTGTTGCTATGTCGTCACCGGCGCGCGCCCCTCCGCCGACGGTCCCAGTGCCGGCGGGGGCAGGCATGCTGCCCCCGGGCCCGGGTCCCTCACGACAGCGCTCGCTGAAAGATCGACTTAGAGAAGGAATAACTGGACCCTTTCATTGGCAGTGAGTTTTCCCTTATGTACTTCCGAAGGCGAGTATCGAAATCGTATTCAACGTTTCTCTTTTCAATAAGCCAGTAGAAATTGGAAAGGTTTGAATTTGAAGCTTCGTACGCTCATGCAACTGAATTCGGTTTCGATTTAGACCTCTGAAATTTCCTTTTCGGGACGATCAGCGTGCAGAAAATGTGAATTTGCAACTGTACTTAGGTATGTGTTTTGACTGAAGCTTGCGTAGAATAAGCATGGCTTTATTTTGCATCTGTGTAAATACTTAGTATAAATAAACAACATGCAATAGTCACAGTCACATAGCAGACAGTATGTTCATGCTGCATTTTTTTTTTAAATATTTTAAGTAGATACCTAATGAATTACATTATACTGTTTTGTCTCGTAGGTACCTACTGGGAATTTGCCGCGTTAGTGTTATTTTTATAATAAGTGTCCATAATTTATCTGGTGTGTTACGTCATGTCTTTAAAGTTAATATTAGTTTTATCTCTTTTGGCTTAGTCCTATCTCTAATAATCTCGAGGCCGTCAAACAAATTACAAATCAAAACATCTCATTTTATAAACAAGTAAACAAAACTGATGTTGATATCGCGTGTGATTTATCTTATTTCGGACCAAATCATCATTGGATACTTTAAATCATCATTATTACGCTCGTAAAGAAGTCTACTACATACTGATCTGCGTAAGTTACGAAGATATCTTCATTTCTAAAGCTGATTCACCGCTGTTTCGCCCTGTATTCTTTTTCGTAGATACAAATGAGGACTAGACATCGCGCGCGAAATCTCAGTTCGGGGCGAACTACTAGTAAATAACTGTCTTTCTATCGTACTCGTAGTATATTGCTACCGATTTGCAAGCCAAGTTTAACTTGATTTGATATCGATTGGCACTCCACTTGTCTACTAGGCTGGTTATAAATTCTAGTTTCAGTTCGCTCAATGAAAAAAAAATTACTATAGTTCGTTTTTAGCAGGCTAGCAGTATTCAATTTTGAGAGATACGGAAAATCCAATTTGTTGCCAGATGAGTTGCGCAATATATACAAATGTAACTGGGATTAGCTGCTGCCTGTCATACGTAACATTTATCCTGTTTACGCAGCTTTTATATGATCTTGCGTTACAATTGAAGAATTAAAACTCGCTTCGCATGTCTATTCAGATGAATTTTTGCACTGCAAAGTTGGCGGTGACATGACAACACAATGTTGCTCTGCTGATTCAACATTTTATAGTTATTCATAAAAATCAATTAAAGGGGGCATGTGCATAAAAATCGAATAAAAAAAAATGTGATCGACTATCAACGGACGGTCTAACTAAACCGTAGGGTCCTACAAAGCTGAAATTTAATTAAGAAGCACTTTTCCTTTCAGGCCCTAAGCCGCAGGGAATACGAGTAGTCAGTTTATATTGATTATTTACCATTGAACACGTTTATTCGTTGGCGGCGGCAGTGATGGTTGCGGGTGTGCCGCAAATATTTGCGTTGTGCAACATTCCCTATCGGGCTGTGTAGTGTAGTGTGTACATTACCTCAACCCGCCTACTGGGTCCTTATCTTCACTCGAGCAGCCTCTGCCAAGCTGGCCTTCCTAAACTAAATCTCGCTTGTTTGCCGTACTCCTTTATAACGTAATTTAATTAAAACGCTTTCCATGCTCCCCTCCAAGTTATAATAAGCGGAGAACAGCGAGTGACTACAAAGATGCTCTTATACGTACGTTATGTTTTCATAAAACTTTTCTGATTTGAGCTTATTTCTCTTCTACTCGACAGGTAGATTTATGTATTTTATGTAGTTTGCAAATTTTAATGCCTTGTAAATTTTTATTCGACTACTCAAGATTAACAAAGTTTTAACATTTTTCCAATATAATTAAACGATGTCTCATTGAAATTTATGGTCATCTCTTAGCTATACCGAGACTCTTGGCTGTGGTCACTTTTACAACGAGTAATTTCATATCATTATAATTGGGCGGCATACTAATTGTGTTGCAGTACAGTCTATAGGCTAATTTATTCGCCTCTCATGTCCGAAGTCAGTTCTGTTGCAGGCGAGCGAACCGGCTAGGCCCCGTTCCGCTATGCATGTCGCGCGGCGTCCTTGGCCGATATTCAACGTTTAGGTGACAACGTCGAGGGTCGGTCGTGGGATGGGGCGGTGGTGAGGGTGGCGGATGGTGGATCACATAGTCATTGTTTCCTTTTATACTGTCTATTCGGAACCTTGGCAGGGCGTGTTTGCGGTTAGCTGGTTCTCCGCGTGAGGGTTTTTTATACGGTTTATACCTAGCATGGAGCTATTTTATGCGATGGCCATTTTTAGAGATACATCAAATCATAAAAAGACACATAAAATCACGCCTGTTTCCCGACGGGGTTGGCAGAGACCACTTGCTCTTTAGAGATGCTTCAAGAATATTGATTTTATAAAAAATATCCGGTTTAGACCTCTTTTTTTAGTTTCGATTGTCTGCAGCTACAATGAAACATGTCTTACATGTATACTGCTATATAAAAAGCCTATAACTGGTTATTGTCATACGCCATATTGTCGAGGTCACGTATTGTTTATTGTTTAGCGATTGCATCTTGCACATTTGATTATTCAACTATTTGTGTTATGCGACAATGAGCTTGGTATCAATTTCAGCGAGTTGTAAAGACATGGAGATGAAGTATTCCAGTGTCCAGGCATTCGTGACTGGCCAGTGGCCACACAAGGCCGCTCCACAATAGCCGTAACGGAGCCGTCACGCGCGATCCTCGTCTCACAAACCCATGCCCATTGTGCGACTGTTAGCGCGTGCAAATCAATTTCACACCCTAACGTTTTCTAGGCACATCCATAAACATTTTCCCTTTTCATAGGAAACACGTTTATTGAAAGATCTTTATGTAGTTAAAATAATAGTAGCTATACTAAAAAAAAACAAATACATTCCCGTTGATTTTATTGCGTACATTGCATAAAGATAAGGGTTTTTCTTCTCGATACTTTCTTCTGATAGTTGTGACAACTTGATTGATTATAAATTATTCAGAAAAAAATCATGTTTCATATAACATGAGAAATACTCGTTACGTAAACTATTCTTGGTATTGTCATGATAATCTTACTGAGGAAGTTGTATCATGTCGTTGATTATCAAGATTTTATCTATCCAGCATGATTTTGAGTATATTGTACCTATAATATGTCGCCTCATATCAACGTTTTTAAATATTTCATTTAATTTTGATTAGTGCTCTTATAATTTAGTTGATCGTGTCTTGAGATTTTGCTTTTTACTATAAAAATTTGTATAGTTTTTTATTAGGTAACTTAAAAGAGGGGTCTTGTTTTTTTCTATTCACTCCGAGGAAGGTCTACCGGAAAATGGAAGTTTTATACTTACTTTCAATTGGTAGCCCGATTACGAAGACATGAATTTTGCGGTGTTCGTGACAGGATGACGAGAATGAAGCGGAAGAGATGATGATGCACACGTTCATTTGCACAATTTGAAGCGTTTCACGAGTGTTCCACAATTGGAGTACATCATTCATGGAATGCAACAAGAAGTGCACGTAATTGAATGATTGGCGGCGGCGCCAGCTGGACACCTCTCGAGATGACGATGTCCAGACCTGCCTGTTTGTTCCAATCGCTGCGATCCATCACATCATTATTTGTTTATCTTAATCCTACTAAATACTCTTGATATTCTGAGAGCAGTTTTGGTAATATAAATTGTTTATGCGGTCAGGATTGGTTCTTCGTAAGTGATCTATAATCACTCGGATCTTTTGAGGATATCTAAAGGCACAGTCAGAAACGTTATATCGGGCACATGCAATTTTTTTTACATTTTGTAGTTTCTAGATTTTTCCTTTTGTTCTTAAATTATAATCACTGCATACGTACTGCATATTTATCAGCATTATAAATTATTATCAATCAGTTCCTCTTATCAGAATATTGGCATTGCTATAAGTATCTTATATTGTTTTAATTTTGATATCTGACACCAGTTGATAAACATTGACTAAAATTTAAAGTTGCGTGAAATTTATTGATCGTAATTGTTGTGATGAGTGCAATAAATTTTTGTTTCATTATAAAGTAAGTTATTTACATTTCTTATGCTTTTCTATTTTTTGCATTATTATTATCATCATCATCACTATTACTTATACGATTTCTATTCAATGCGGGTAAATGTCCGAAACATGCCAATGTGACCACTGCCAGCAGCCAGTCAAGCCCCCTTCCGAACAATGCCATATTCGTTTAAATATAAAAAAAATAATAGGTCCTCATCAGAATACATAACAACAAAAGTAACATTCGAACTTAGCCCTGTAATAAAAGACTTCAATAATGTATTATTGATGTAGGTACGTAATTAGTAAAATAAGACGTTTCTAACTTTTAGTCATTTGTAGCAATATTAGTTTTCGTCATATAATTTGTAGTCAAAATACACATGACGTAGTTTACTTTATAATATGGTGAAAACGATAACAGCTCTATTTTAGAAGATGTCATACACTAACAAGGTTCTAGGAAGCAATATTTGTTCCATCACCTAGCGAAATGAGTAAACTTGTCAAGATAAAGGTGTTTGTACACGCCACCGAGGTGCTATTGTTCTTGCTTGCTTGACTACGAGTACCTACATTATAATTTTGTTTACGCACTGTATTAAATTCCTAGAAAAACATAATCAAATTATTTCATCGCTTGCGACTGAAAACGGTAAGTACATAATACTTATATTAAAAATTCTCTTGAAAAATCACAAGTCAAGTTTTCCTTAACTTTCCGCATTATTCAGGTACTTATCATGGGTAGCATCGATCATCTGAATCTGACGTAATTGTGTTTACCGTTATAGTTTTTAAATATATCGACCCTAAGTTCGTTGTCACTGTTTTGAGAGAGCAATGTTCGTATCTTATACCTTTAAACGGGTTAGGGTAAATTCGTCATCGGTCCATTTTTTGTGCTACTTTTAAGTTCCATACTTGGAGGGTAAATTTGTCACCGTCGAATAAAATATTATTTTTTATGGGTAAATTCGTCATCGGTTCCTCCATCGTGGATTTATGTACAGTCAGCATGAGAATTAAGTGAAATAAACCAACACTCTTTGAATGAACAATTGTATATTAGGAAGTACAAATAATCAACATTTTGGATATGTATCTATCGATTACAAAATAATATAACATGGGTAGGTATACTCAGCTAAAATTTTTAAATATTATTTAATTAAATGGCTAAAAACACAGAAATACTTAGTTATTTTTTACGGAACCAAAAACTACACAAATCAATAATTTGCTAAACAATTTCGATCTCTATAATCTTAGGACTATTTAACAATTAAAAATATACAAAGACAAAGTAATCACAGCCATGTGTAGAAATCCAGTCTCTTTGATTTTGATTCATTATTAAGGCGCTGACGTAAGCTGATCGCAGAGTTTTGCTGTTTTTCAGATGCTTTACCCTCGGTAAATAAAGGTAGTGGAAAATAACTGAAAGGTCACTAAACAAATTCAATATTTTATCTTTAAAGTCTGTGTTTTAAATTTTGTTGAAACGTCGTATTTACATTAAAGTATTAATTTTCGAAAAAGCCTCAAAAAATACACAAAACATGGTTACCATCAGGATGATGAGTCACTTCTCGTATTTAACGTTGAAATGCTATCCAAAAATTGCTTCCGAATTGCTACTATTTGCTTCCATCAATGAGAGAATGCTTCTCCTTCTAAAGTTGAGGTCATTTTTATAATTTTTTTACACCAACGATTTATTTATAAATAAAATGTGAGTTTCATTTTAGTAAAAAATGTAACTTTAAATTTAACACAAAATATTATATCAAATTTTTACAATTCGAAAGCATAAAACTAAAAAAGCATAATCCGGTAGGTACTTATGTCATTAAACTTCACAAAGTTAGTAGAAGTACAGTGGGGTGAGGAAGAACGAAAATCTCAAATGTCAGTAGCTCGGCACAGTGCCTTAATTATAACGAATTAGGTACCTACTTACATGCAAAATCACATTTTTTTTCTAATCAGAATACAAGTATCTACCTAAGCTTTAAATAATAGATATTTTTTTTAAAACTTCTTTCAATGGCATATCATCATATTTGTTGATGATTTCTTTGATTAGTCGGTTCTAAAAGATGTACACAGTTATATTCTCATGTGTTTTGCTATCCTTCAGGTAGAAAAAGAAGTCTAGTTTTATTATTACAAGTTAAATAACTGTGCATGTTAGATTAAAATTATGGTAGGTATAAAGGCATGTCACTTTTTCGCTGACTGTACTGTAGCGGTTTAAAAGAAGGCAGTGACAAATTTACCCTAAAAATATTTAAACAATTTGAGCGGTGACGAATTTACACTAGATTTTTGCGATGACAAATTTACCCGGTGACGAATTTACCCTAACCCCTTTAAACGAGCAATTCTTGTATATATATATATATATATATATAATTGGAATCTCGGAAACGGTTCCAGCTATTTTCATGAAATGAAATGTATGCAGAGGGTTTCGGGGGCGATAAATCGATCTAGCTAGGTTTCATTTTTAAAAAACGTCGTTTACCAATAAAAAAAACCGAGCAAAGCTCGGTCCACCCAGGTACTAATTTTTAAAATGAATTAATGTTTTTAAACTATTAAAACTAGTACTAAACTAAGCCCCCACTTATTAAAGTTTCCCAATACTAAATGTATCGCCTTCCAGAAATATTTTCCTTTTAAAAAATGTATTAAGTGTGCACTTTTCAACGCTTATTGAAAACTTCTTTGTTCATTTTCTTCTTAACACGCATATCACTTACAAATTAACCACTATCCAGATTATAGAGCACCTACATTTTAGGGACAATTATATGCGCATACTATAAGTACACGTAGAAACATCTACATACTAACCTAACTTTGCCGACGGCTCTTTGTGGCTCTACTGCCGCATCGCCATGAATATTCATATTATTCATGTCATCAAACTCTCACACTAGATACGTACATTACAGACAAATATTCGCGAATATGAATAAAAACGACGGAGAATTCACATAAATCACTCGGAGCGGTAATTGAATTTTAACTGTAGGTAGCTTTTCAGCCGTAAAAATTATATTTGGCGAACATTATAATACATGACGGTCCTTTCTACATTTCTCGCTTAGGTTTCGTTATGTTTGAATGAGTTTTGAGAGTTCTGATTTTTATAAAGTGAAAAAAAAACAAAATCAGCTTTAATTAATACCTAAGTGAGCTTTTGTAAAATTACGCCACGCATGACTGTAATCCACAGGTGGCTCCATCAGTTTAGTTTACTCAGATTCTCGAGTACCTATTCCATACATTTTGGAAATGGAAAAATCCATCGGTGCACGGCTGAAATTCAAACACAACGCCCTAGGATCGGAAGACAGATGTTGCTATTACACCATCCTTGCTATCTCGGCGTAGTTTTGTGGATCCCATAAATATATATATATATATCTAAGACATTGTACGGTTTGTGGTTTATTAACAAACCAAGCGAAATGCTCTGATTTTGAAACACGTTTAATTCGATACTGCAGCTGTGGTTAACTACTAACAGTGTTTGCGCTCGCCGTAAAGTCACAGTAAAGTTTAGTTTACTATCAAAATAGTAAACATGTTGCGCATATGAGCACATACTGTATATATCGCAGTTGGAGTCTGTTTAGTAAACAAATTATATCGTCCTTCCGACTACGAGTTAGTTTGCCTAGTTATATTTACGCTCTTTACATTTCTCTGATGAAAGCCGAGATATGATTAAGTATGTCAACAATGAGTATTATCATAAAATGCGCAGTAGCGGAGTAAGGAAAATAGTAATTATTGTTCATGTTACTGGTATGGTATATGTGTGTTAAATTATCTTTTCTTTCAACTTAAAGTAACATAGTAAGTTTTTACTGGTGTACAAAACATCCGCGGTTTTTGAAAAGTTGTTTCTTAACCGATAGTTGGATATTAATTAAAACTCATATGTGTTTAACACCTTTCATTATTATCGCCATACGTTATAGCATGCGTTTGCGTAGGCGAATTCCAAACTCCGCTTCTATATGGAAAACTAGCTGTCCCGCCCGCGACTTCGTTCACTTAAAGTAGGTATTTAACTTAACTGAGTTTCAAAAAAATCACACTAATAAAAAAATCTCATAAATAACTTTGACTGACACCCAGTTTTACCCTTTTTAGAAGGCAATTTTGGAATATCCAGGAAAACGTTTCCATTTATTTTGCATTTAAAGTATCCAAACCAAAATTAAGGCGCATCGCACCACCCGTTGAAAAGTTCCCATACAAACATTGACCCCCCATTTGACCCTTTTTTGAAGGTTATTTTGAAAAATCCTGAAAAACGTGTCCATTCATTTTCAAACCCTGAAACACGAAACAAAGTTTCAGACCAATCGCACCAGGTTAAAAAGATCCCATACGAACATTGACCCCACATTTGACCCCTTTTTCAAGGTTATATTGAAATATCTTGTAACACGTGTCCGTTCATTTTGTATTTACAGTACACAAACAAAGTTTCAGACCAATCGCACCACCCGTTAAAAAGTTCAGATACAAACATTGACCCCACATTTGACCCCTTTTTGAAGGTTATTTTGAAAAATCCTGAAAAACGTGTCCATTCATTTTGCATTTACAGTACACAAACAAAGTTTCAGGCCAATCGCACCACCCGTTAAAAAGTTCCCATACAAACATTGACCCCACATTTGACCCCTTTTTGAAGGTTATATTGAAAAATCCTGAAACACGTATCCATTCATTTTGAATTTACAGTACACAAACAAAGTTTCAGACTAATCGCACCACCCGTTAAAAAGTTCCCATACAAAAATTTACCCCACATTTGACCCCTTTTTGAAGGTTATATTGAAAAATCCTGAAACACGTGTTCGTTCATTTTTCATTTACAGTGCACAAACAAAGTTTCATGAAAATCGCTCCACGCGTTAAAAAGTTTCATATTAACGTTTTCACCCTTTTTCACCCCCTTAGAGGTGGAATTTCCAAAAATCCCGCCTTAGTGGGTGGTTTTGTAATAAAAGGAAACCACCTTCCAAATTTCAGTTTTCTAGCTTCAGCTGTTTCGGCTGGGCGATGATGAATCAGTCAGTCAGTCAGTCAGTCAGTCAGTCAGTCAGTCAGTCAGGTTAAGCTCTTATATAGATATAGATGGATAGAAATATTCGCCCTAAAATTACAAAATTAAATATTTTAACTTCTGTAATCAATCACATAGATACGTAAGATCCCTAGTTTGGTAGGTTCTTAGATCTTAGAGGATGTCTAAGAGTGAATAATCCTGATAGGAAACACTATAATCATCCTTAATTTCTTAGGGTCAACTATGTGCAGTATGCATAGTTGTACAATTTCAAATTATGCTTGTTGCACAAAAATTCCATAGTTGCAATACTATAGAATTATAAAAGCAATATAATGAATATGCACGCATTAATTAACTGACTGTTATATCAGCAATAAAAATCTTTCGGCCGGTATTAAACGAAATCACGTCTTTAACTGCGGCTACGTGTGTAAATATCTTACAAGCTTTATTTTACCACTTCAAACAAACTCGGGCCAAAACTTTAAGACTTATCCAGGCCTGCTCCAGTGATTAAACTTTCTGGAGCTAGGCCAAATTATCGTAAGTTTGATGAGGAACCCCGACGAATTTGGACTCTTAATTAGTGAACTTACAAATTAACATAACCAAGTTAAAGAAAAAAATTGAGTTTAGTTTTGTCTTGATTGAATATTTCTATAACTACTTTAACTAGTGGAATGAAAATTCCAAGTATAAAATGTTGATCGATACATGAGTCATTAACTTTATTGATAAAGAACTTTTAGACCGTGCCTAGCCGACGACCCGTTTGATTGAATGAACTCACAAACATTGTTAATTTTTTTACATTAATGTAAATAAATCTCTAAAGTAGTGCACGAAATTACGAGTAGCGAGACTTGGGTATTATGTATAGTAAAAAAGCAATCTTAGGAAGGCATTGTGTTGCCGGCGGTGGCCTTATTAGTCATGAGTTTTGTTATATTCAGTACAGTACCGTTGTTGCGAACACTTTCCTTCACCAAAATCTACCGTTAGTCACCACAACAGCTGATAGATACAGTATCTACCTACCTAATACACAATTAGACGAATATTTGTCTTCTACCTTAGTACGTTGTAGCTTGTTATTGAGCACGCTCACATGCAGTCATTAAATTAATTCAACGCAATTTATAGTCTTTAAACGTATGAACTCAATCATCTATTTTAGTCTGCTGGCTAGTTTAAATAGAGGCGTACAAAACGGTATTATGGTATCCTTTTTTATTATGTTTCAAGGTTCTACTCTAAAGCATGTTATCGACCTTGCTTGCTCTCATTTTGTGTAAAGGGGCAAGCCTCGTCCGGTGGTTCAGGTGTATTCCGGTTGATCGAGCAGGAGCTGTATAACAGCGATTGACGACATACTAGTCAATACAATAGGTACTGCAGACTCGTACTTATAGCCGAATATGACCAATTATCTTGATAAATGATCGATGAATGAATTATTTTTAAAAACCTGAATTTGGGAGCTGGTTCAACAAGTTGGAGTACGTGAAAAGTTGGAGTACGTGAATAAAAATATAAGGTCTTGCATCACAGTAATATGTCAAAAGCTTGGTAAAGGGCATAATATTGTGCAACCCGGTTGGTCAAATTATAAACGAAAAATTCGTGGCCTAAATGATGATCTGGACATACCCTCACGACAAAGATGAATTATTTTAGGTTGCTGTTACATAACGTATGCAACATGCAGTGATTAAACAAATTTGAACAACACTAATGATCATCTTTTCAATATTTTTAAAAGACCGTGTACTTATAGGTCATTTTTTGATTCCGAACATTGGCGTACTTGTATTATATTTATGATGGTAATTCCGAACCCATATTTCATTATGTCCGTCCTACTTTTTGTAATTGTGTCACAGACACATCACTCTTTTTTTTAATGGATCATTCCACATAAACAAGAAATTAAGTTTTCGAAATACGATATTGTAGCTTCTTAAAAAATAATTAAGTAGGTTTTCACCTACATTATGGCAGTATGCCATAATTCTAGGTGAAAATAGATGATTATATTTGTATGGAAAAGCCGTGCTCGCATTTCCTCTTTATACTTTGTCCGTCATAAATTCTATTTACATTGGAGCTCGTTCTACTTTTACTTTATTAAATCTCACGATAACCGCGGCTATAGCATGTACTCGTTTCTCTTTAGTGGTAAACAATAAACACCGAGTCACTGATAAACGCTGTCCTATTAACATTATTAAAATATCTCCATATGAAAAGCAATCGTGCGTTTCTTCAAAGATACTTTAAGAAAGGGAAGTACTTACCTACAATTTCCTTATTGTTGTGAAGTTAAATGATTATGACCTCTATGTACGTATTTATATGACTAGTGATTACTTACCGATATCCACACTAATGCAGAAGTTTGCAATGACTACATTGCCATTTTGCAGCTCAACTCATGATTTTTTCATCATTGAGTGTTTGTAATGAAGTGATTGTAAACAAACGATTAAACAGAAAGTAAATATATGCTTGTTTGCATCTTGAAAATCATTCAAATATACAACCATTTGGTCGTTCGCGCACATCTCCGAAACTACTGAACGGATTTTTCATCATGTAGTTTTGTCAGGTGCACAGATCATAATTATTGGAAGCGGAATAGGCTTTGCTTCATTAAAATCGAATGTGGGAAAAAAGTTATTGACATGCTGAGGAAGTAGCAACAAACAGCTAGTGCTTAAATAATATATGGTAACTTATTTAATTGTTAACATCCTACATTAATATCGAGATAGTAAGAAGAACTCGTCTTTAGTGATTTCGCATTTAGGTATAATATAAGTAGGATGGAAACATGCTGTATCCTAAAGTGACACAGGTTAGCCTAAGGTGCTAATCATTATATGGGTAACTCTAGTTATTTATTTAAGTAATAAGGATTCAATATAAAGTAAAAACATCACGATGAATAACAAATTCTGAAAACACTTAGAACATTTAAAAAATGACTTAGACCTTAGCATGTCACTTGCTTGTTTATTAAACAGCTTTCGCCCTTAAGCAAATTGAGGGATACTATAAGTTTTTAGCTATTTTGTAGCCTGTGGTAGCATTGTCATAGTTGCTAAACTGAACCGTGATTAATAATGAAAACAGCGACCTTATTTAGGTTATTCAAATATATATTTTCGACTAGAAAGACATTGGTGATAAAAAAAAGTGGAACGCTGAGAGCAAATATCTGGGCTATGATAAGACGCGCAGTAGAAGGGGGTAGGTTTCAGAATTATCTGATGACGGAAGGTTTGGAGGCCGAGCGACCCCTCCATCGCAGCCGTTCGAGGCAGGCGAAGCAACCTCCAGTAACACTCGAAGAGCCGCGCGCATCGCACGCCACGCACGAGCACGCTCAGTATTCCCTCAGTGAAAGTCGCACGCGCAAGTTCCGCTACGATTTCGTGTGCCAACATCTTCGTCTAGTTATTTAGCTTGTTTGTTGCGCCAAGTGCAACTGGGAAAGGAGGTCGGTGCTCGCCCGTAGTCAGTAAGAATATCGTGATTTGTGTGATCGATAACCGTTTCTATAAATTCCTACAAGATATTCGTGAGACATTACCAAAAAAATATTTTTTACACGTAATCCTGTGATTGTTATCGTTCTGTTCGGTCAGGTTAAAAATTTATACCTATTTTAATTAGTGAAGCATAATGTAGGCATTGTTGTTTTGATAAACAATGTCAGAATTTAGTAACATTGCCTACCTGCATATTATGTTAATAATTGATAGTGTAACCTTACGAGGGTACAAGAATTTCGTTAAAAAATACTGCTTTAAAAAAACCCTGATTTTCAAATAGTGCAGTTGCTTCATTCATCCTAAAGAACATCATATTCTTGTGTAGTGCTACGAAACTCTACGAAGTCCGTAGAAACTTGATCAAAACTTAAGTCTTGCCGGCTAGTTTGGAAACTTGCACTGTTTTTAGTTCGGTGCATGTAGTCTCGTTGTTGGGCAACTACAAGCAACAACTAAAGAGTTAACTATTGTTGGTAGCGAGTGTGGCCCAACCCGGACAAACTTATAACCACATCGTACAAGTGAAAACGAGCGTGCCCATGATCACGCAGCACTAGTATTTATTCTGTGTCGTGACCCCACATGCCATTTCTCTAACGCTGCGTACGACACTTTCTTTTTAGGTTCTGTTAGATAAGTTTAACGTGAGTAGGATGAAGATGGTTTTCAGTAACTAACAATAGACTGTATAGCGCACTCTCTTTCGCCATCAAGTGTAAGAAAAGCTTTAACAGCGTGACTTGTTTTATAATTCATTATAATATTCGCTGTGTAGTTCTATGCACGGTAGCAGCGGGCAGAATTACAGTATGTTCTCTTCTAATCTAACGCTTTATTGAAGGGGACTTAATGAAACCGAGTATACCATAATGGTCTCGTATGAATCTTTCATTGATAATTTGAGTCTCGTTCTTCTTTTGTATTTAGGGTTTATCACCGCCATCCGGTTATTCATTGAACAAAGATGTCAAATTGCTGCCAAAATCCCGCGTTATGTCATGAATCTGGTTATTTAAATAAATTCGATAAAACGTGAATTGAAGAAATCAGACCGGTGGAATAGGACATTATCTTATCTTCGATTACGAGTCTTACAGGACGCGATTTGTAACGTAGGTAATTGTGCAATACCATTGAAAGTCTGACCGTTTTATCCAACCGCGGCGCGGCAACGACGGCGCGGTACGAGCTATATTGTGCAAGTCCCAATGCGCTTTGAAACCAGACACAAACCCACATTTTTCTAGCAATAGATGTAACTTGAGCATTGTAACATTGTTATTCATTGAAATATAATGACAACAAAAAAATATTTTACATGAAGATAATTCTTTGAGTAGTGTTTGTTGATTAGCTTCTACGCAAGACGGTCTTTAAATTAAAGTTAAACTTAATATAAGTGAGCCTTAATGTAATTTGGCTTATCAATCCATTAAGCTGGCTCTTGTTGTTTCATTCAAGTCTAGATTAATCTGAACTATTACTATCATAAAGCTTAGACTATACTTAGAAATAGTCAAAATATTGTGTATCTCCAAACTACCCCGCAAAGTAATTTCATGGGTCAAAGGCGATATTTTCATTTTCCTAGTTACGAGCACCAACATTATAATTAACAGTGACATTGAGTGAGTAGTGTATGTACTTACTACACAGAGAAAAGTTATTTCCAGTATTCAATATTACTTTAGTATTTAGATTATCGTGGCTATTAAGATAAATGATTGATTGTTTACACTTACAGTTGCTTCAGATTTGGGAATATTCCCAAACAGCCGCCCACGACTTGTCAGTGCTTATAAATTTTCCACATAATTAAGTTTATTTTCATTATTTAGGCGATTTGTTTTTTTGGCAAGGCTCTGAAATGTACTTAAAAGAAAGCTCATGCCAAATCAATCAATTGCAACGAGAACTTAAATAATATTTTGAATTAATTAAATAACAATGTACTTGACTTTTGGATTTTGAAGCTATTTTGTTATTCTTCAAACTTATTTTATACTGTCCGGTGAAAAACTCCAACTCGATTTGTATTTTCATATTACTCTTTCGCTTAACAATGTTTTTTATTTGTTGGTATTGCATTTCTTTTCTAGTTCCCATTTACAGTAAATATCATAGAAATAGATTGGTTTTGCATTATGCATTGACTAAAATAATCTCTATCAAGGTGGCGATGTTACTACTCACTTCTCTATAGAGTATTTAATTTGCAGTGATCTCATGAAATTTATTTTTTGATACCAATTGATAGCTCCGTAGCTGAGAATAGACAATTGTTTCTTGTCACGTTCATGCCCTTGATGATTTCATTTACTTTTGTTATCCCCTTTATTTCGCCTATTTGAAGGACGCATCACGTTTCAGCGTAATTGTTGCTGTGCTTTCGATACTCCCTTGGTTTATTTGATGTTATTATAGTATAGATGATCCGAGTTATAGAAGGTAAAAACATGGACTAACCAGTCCTAGTTTTTTGAATTATTGAAATAACGCCATTTACTGCGTGAATCATATTGAATCCAGTTTAGTTATCCTTTATTAACCAGATGTTATTCGTTAGCTAATGTAGTTTTGGATTCTTTAAAGTGTGAACTGTGAACAAAGGTGGTGAACACAGTTCATCATTGGTTCATTGAACTTTTTGGAGGGTCATACAACTAATTTATTTGAGCTACGACATGAAGGTATGTATTTTTATTGAATTCTTTGTTTACTGCGAAGCGTGATGTTCTTTGTCCGCGTCTTCGTTTGTAGAGATCAATTAATCTGTATTCTGTGCGTCTTCGTAGTCTGCTATAGTTACTCATTAACTATGCGCCGCGACGTTTGTTTTACTTGGTCAATGGTTATTGTTCCTTGACATGTTATTGTATCTCCGACTGATCTCATTAATGAGTTTTTGTCACATAATAGAGATGACAACTTTTCTAGTCACGTGTAAAGCTGACGTACCATTGCCTACGTCTTAAAAGCGTTCTTCTACTTCATTTATGTTATTATCTATAGCGGTTCTGCCTTTTAGATTATAGAGTTACGATATCTTTTTTCTGGAATCAATCGATAAAGCATCTGTTCACGACAAAATGATTTTCATGTGGCGATCGTGCAGCGCATATTTACACGTAACACAAGTTTGTTTGCACTTTACTTGAATGATTGAGACTTTAGACTGATCGTAGATATTCTAGAATCTTTGTTATAATTTTCAGCGAAATTTTGTGATATATGCTGTTAGTTTGTCTTTGATTTTATGAATAGTACGACATTGATACTGCAGGAGTTTATATGGCATACGATATTAGAATCTATTTTCATTTCGATGTAGCTTAACTAACGCAATAAACGGAGAAATACTAGTGAGACCGTCCTACCCTGAGGGTTTTGTACTCCGTACTCTATTTTTATTGCTAGACCCCTTTTCGAGATGCAGGCATGTTTTTCTTCAGACATCCTATATTTGAGGAAAAAAGCTAAATTCAATAATTATACTTCGAAATGGCGGACATGCATTCAAAATGATGGTATTAGGAGGTTACTGAAAGTGGCTACTTTTGATTACCCTGGAGGTTATTCATTTTGCTATTTCCATATAAAAATTAGATGCGTTGCATATAACTATTTTGTTTTATATTATACTCGTAGGTATGGTAAAAAATTCCCAAATTTGTCCAATGTTTATCTACCGGATATGGGTTCAGACGGAATTGTGTGTATGCTGCAGCTTAATTATGAGAAAATGCCAAGGTTTTTAGGTTCAAGATTTGAGCTTATAGACTATGTATGCTTCAGTGCCTTTTCTTACTTTACTATATCTTAGAATAGTCACGATGTACGAACAAGCTGCAGTCAGAGTTGTAGTACCTAACGACGAATTTACGAGCGTTTGTGCGTGCTTTATCACCCTCCAGGTTATTACCATAAACCGCGTAACGATGTAGCAGACATTTTCCATTATGACTGTTATTGTAACTAAGTTGCTCCCAAGGATATCCATTGTAATGGTCACTCCTTTTTTTAGTGACTTGAATGCAGCTCACGTTAGAATTTTATGTTAGTTTCAAACATTATATATTTGGCAGAGCTATCAAAAACAATGTGTTAATAAAAGGTTAGTTTTTTTATTAACACAAGTACGCTTCATATACAAATTAAAATGTAAGACTCTTAAAAGATCAAAAGCTAATGTCGAATTACGAGAAGTGGAAATGGCAGCAGTTTATAACTTGTTTTCCGTTTTATCTCCCTTCTGTAAACAACAATCATTTGTATACGTCAATAAAAAGCGGTGATAAACTGAATGTCCGTTTGGACTGAGGTGGAATGTTACAAGGTTTAATTTAGCAATTGTACTTTCGATCGCTGCAATCTCCGTATATAAAAAGTTCTCACGTTTATCAGTGGCATCATTTAGTTTTAAAAATGTAAGATGATGCTCTTAGTTTAAAAGCCCTGATTGGCGAACTGACACTACGTCCAAATTGCATTAATTTATCTTATGACGTATCCGATAGAGGTTGAGTGTCGAGCCCTCTCTCGGGAGGTTAATCTTCTCGGTGACATTGGGCGGACATTTCTCACGTTGTTTGACGGATGTAGGTTACCTTAGCCACATCCACGTAGACCTCAGACTAATAGCCTTCTATCAAACAGACTTTTTTTATTAACTCAGATACTTTGCGTCCTGTGTACCTACTACCTACCTATTAATAATGATTCTTTATAGTTAGGTATTTACTTGACCTAGATTGAAATTGCAAAATACGCTTTTAATGCTACTTCAAGCTGTATAAATCCACATCCTAAAAGTTCCGTCACATTGTAAGTCGGCTCGTCTAGGGTATATTACGTTTCGGATATTAAGAAAATGTTAATTTTTATTTATGCAACGATCAATGGTCATTTTAACCGCAGGTTTACTGCAGCCTATTCCCGTATTTTATGCAGTGCAAGAAACGTAAGGAAACGCAAAAGTCAACCGAGATTACAATTTGTGGTTATAGTGGACAGCCTTGATACTTCGAGTCAGACGTAATGTTTGTCTGCTTGTCTAAAACTGGCTCCATAAGTGATACTTAAACCAAACCAAAGGGCGAATGTTAAATTCATATTCAATGTACTCATGCAGTGTCATCGAGTTAACTAGTTCAGGCGAGTTTATTTTCACTGCTATAATTTACAAAGTTTTATGTGAAATGGCACTATAAAAGAGCCGTATATTCTTATGAAGTGTGTCTTGGGTACATTCCAAGTTTGTCCGCACGTGCGTTTTATAAACAACATACACTAGTAGGAACAAATGTGGCTTGGTTTAAATTGACAGACGTAGATAAATAGCTGGTTGGTATTGGTAACTTCAATAGCAAGACGGTGGCAACTTTCTCTGCGACCGTCTGTAGCGCGCCAGCGCGTGCGCCGATGCCGGACAGCTATAGATTACGAAAGCTGCAGTCACCTGCTTATATGGCTCGCATCCGACTCTTGTCGTGGTTTCTTGCATTCATGTTTGCAAAGCTATTTCTGTACAACCTAGGCTATTTTTTGCTTTAACCACGAGAACAGCGCTGTCAATATCTCTATTTCTGAACTCAATCAATTCGATTTCTCGGACACTACGTTGGTTGACACCAATCTGATAGGTTTGGTATGGTATCCTGGAATAAAATATATTTTTCCGTTTACCATGTTTTAGTCGGAAATAGAAGCAATACTGAGTAAAAAGATAGAATAGTTCGTGTAATGTCTCACAAATATTTTGTTGTCCTCACATTGTCACATTCTAACAACTTCAAATGCGATAGGATATCACTATCAAAAATCAATAAATTATACGAGTTTCTAGTGTTCTCGAGACTATCGATAATGGCTGAGCCGTAATATTTAAATTGTGACGACGTGAAGTGTTAATGAAAAACAGTGTTAGTGCGTTGGTAACAATGAGTGGCAGTGAGCCCACACTGACAGAGTCACCGGTGCCGCTGGCGCTGGCGCGACTGCAGGGGCGGCCGGGGCGCGCGCCGCGCCCCCTGCGCTCGCACCGTCCCAGCCTGCAGCTCACCAGCTTGCAGGAATCCATCGACGAGACGCCCAGGCGATACAGCGATGAGCACTTCGTTTCCTTCGACGTGGAGGAAGATGACGATGCCGAGGGAGTCTCCGACCTTACTATTGTATTCACCGACACGCCTGCACCGTCTCGCGTCTCTACGCCCAACGGTCGTAGGGCTTCGGAGGCTGCCTTCGCTGAGCGATACCGAAAACTAACCGATTTCGATGGACCACCGCCCGAAGCACCGAGGCGTGCTTCTGTAGCGGTGCCGGTTCTGCCGGATGGTTTCGGAGCAAATGATAAAGGTCGGAGGCGTTCATGGGCAGCAAAACTGCAGCTCGAGCGTAAAAAGAGGCGAAAATCCGGTGAAAACGATACCGACGAAGAAAGCGATACTCCGACATACGTTCGTCAGAAAAGACCATCATGGTGGAATGTGTTTGTACCAGATAACATGCTGAAGAACAGGTAAAATCTCCATCATTTGTTTTTTAGTTTAATTAATAACCAGTGTAGGTGTGCGCATAGGCAACTAAATACGTATTTGTTTTATTGCAGCCTAACTAGTTAGTGATAATTTCTATGACATAATGCTCATATGCCACATTTACGGGATTTTAATGAAAATGCGTACTCACCATTAATACGTACCGTGGCACTAGATATCCTTGACCCAACACTCGAAGTCGATCAGATTGTTTGTTGTGTGTGAGGTATGCCCGTGCTTTCAGGGTTAATATGCCGCCGGCTACTACTTGAACTATTTTTTCTTAATATGTAGACAGATTGACTTGACCTCCAAGAACTCATTTTAACTGTCGTATTAGTGTTGCTCAAATGTTGTTAAGTAACCGATTAATTACTTTAATATATTCGGCATTGTCAAAGTTATTTTGACATAGCACAGCAACATCATTATACTTTTTTTAAATTGTATTATGCTGCTTGCAGCATAATACTCGTACAATGAACTGTAAAAATTTTAATTAGTTTATATTTCTGATTGAAGAGGTTTATAACAATTTGTCTAGCTAGAACGTTCGGGACGACCGACAGAGAGGCTTACGTGATTATAATGTATACCTTTTAAAAATACTTTATACACGAAAGTATTATATTAAAGTCTATTTAAGTATGTGTATTCAAAAATTTCCATAAGGTTCAGAAGCGATTTGTGTAAAGTTTGAGGAACGTGACATATTTATTACTTTTGCGATCTTGATAAATCAGGAGCGAACACTATCTAGATTTACGTGCGTACTGTTAGCTTTTCTAAAGTACTAGAAAAATATTTGTTTTATTTATGAGCATAATATGCTACTCAAGGAAATATTATTTTGAAACGGCGGACGATTTGTTGCTGTGAGTGAGTGTTACATTACCATTTACTGGATTCTAGGGAAACTGTAAGTGTAGTGCATAAAGTTAATTGTTACTATGCCTTTCTTCAATCTAAATATATATGACGTACCGGGCTAACTGAAATATTAACACACAGCGTAAACCATAAGTCCTATAAACATATGGGTTAGGTATTTTCTTTTTAAGGTGTGTCACTAAGAATAAACTTCTAAAATATAACCTGTAAATATAAGAGCTGCAGGGGGATTTAACGGTAGAAGTTAAAGTATATAAGAAAAAATTCGTGAAAGAAGTCACAGAACTTACATACATAACGCAAACAAATATTCCTAGCAGTCAAGTCATGCTGTTTCAACTTTTCGTCGTTGCATCACACTACACTTTCTCAGAAATGTAAATAATATATTTTTTACAAAATGTTGAAAACGACTTCATACACTGACAATCTCAATCGCACCTAATTATCGTTGCTGCGAAGTGCGAACTAAAACCCTGAGTTTATTGAAGAAGTTTATAACTCGATCGACATCTGCGTTTTGACATGACACTCAAAAACGAAAACGTCATCTATGTACATATATATTTTTTGCTATTGTTGATTTTTTTCAAATAGTGCGAATCAATCATCAAAATCCGTTCATAATTGGCGAAGTAATCGCGAAACAAACATATTTACTGACGAATTGAGAACCTCCTCCTTTTTGAAGTCGTTTAAAAATAAATAAGTTGATCATGTCGATATGAAATATTAAAAAAGGTAAGTAGATAATTACATATTCGGTTTGGTTAACATGATTAGATATTGTGTAAGTATTATCTTATGCTTTATGTTATTGTCCTCCAAAATACTCGTAAAACAGATTAGGTGTAGTTATAGGTATTAAATTTCCGTGTTTTAGTATATTTTGATTGATGCAAAATGGTCCATCTAGAAGTAAACTGCATTATACGCAAAGTACTCAACGCTATTAAAATTAGTTTGTTCTGTGTACTTATAGCCAATTCCATGCAGTTAATTATTGTAATATGAATGAGTATTGTCCGATAAAGTTATTCAGAATAACTAGTTCTAGCAAGATTAACAACATATTTAATGTGTTGCGCACTATTTTCCGAATACCTATGTTAATGTTGCAAATTGCTATAAGTATTTGTTTTTAGTAGATTATCTCACGACATGCGCCAATATTTATATTATATACAAAATGTACACAAACGGAGCAATATTTATTTGAATTTTAAAAACGTGACAGATGTTCCTTGTTCCTTACAAAATGTTATTATTAAATTAAAAATTTTCCGCCGTCACGAATAACTCTTTCGATGCTTCGATAATTTTGTTAAACGACTCATGATATTATTATTTAACCTCAAATTGTAATTCATTAATTTCCCTACCTACTTTATATAAATGCATTTGTGCGTTTGCCGCGCTGCGTTCTTGTTTTCGTAAATCTTATGTCGAAACACTTTTTTACGTGTATACAAATCATAAAATGTGACAATAGGATGAGTTGACCGATTCTAAAATGTATTAGGTCAACTCATCCCGCGGGATAAGTTGACAGCGGCCTCAGTTGACCAAAGAGCCATAGAAATAAAATACATCGTATACATCATAGATAAAAAAAAATGTATGTAAGTAATACCTACGTTGTTATTGTCCCTATGCAATGTAGTGCATGATTCAGTTACTACTTTCGTTTTTCAACATGTTAACTACACGAATTGGGAGTTTTTGCCACAATTAGTTATTGATTTTGTTTCTTACTTATTCAATCTACAACCATTCAATTTTGAAGAAGATTGGTATATTTACTTAATGTGTTCCGCAAGTACTTCCACCCTTTAAAGAGGACGTCATAACTTGTTCACGTTGAAAGTTAAAAACAATTTATTAGCTTCGATTAAATTATTTAAACAATAGAAATTAGGATTAAGTAGATGTGAGTAAAAACGGGAACTTAAATAAAATGTTTTGGGGCGAACTGGGAAGTACTCTGTTCTACGTCGAATACAGCATCAACGTTTTAACATCAAGTTTTATACCGGTGGTTATGGTCGTAAGTTCTTGCAACGTCATAGAACAGGTTGGTTTCATCATGCCTACATCGCTCGACCTCAGCTCTCTTGTTTCCGCAATCGTACGTTCACCTTTCATTCATCTGACACATCACAAAACCCCTAGTCTATTGATCTGTATCGCCGCACTTGCCTTTTACCTGATCAACCGTACCATTTCAAAATGCTCTATATCCGTGGTAAACAACACTTGTGCAGCGTAAACTGGGTTAGCTTAGGACAAATAATTATAAAAATTATTAAAATAAATGAGATTGTACTTTAGTCTATGGTAAATAAATAAGTACTGGCAATGACCTTTTGTATGAAAAAACGTGCTATGTTTTGACGTTCATTATAGGCTACCTACTCGTTAATTGAAGTAGGTAGATACTAAATAAAAATAATTAAAAGGACATGGTTTTAATTATGACTTACACTAAACTGTGGAGTACAACTGTGTGTGTGTACATACGTTTAACCTAGTCAAGGTCATTTGCTCAGGGTAACGCCTTCAACGATAAATTTCATCTCAGACAATCTCATACTAAAAAACAAATCGAATTTCTAAGCAAAGTTGAACAGTTTCTGCTAAAGTTGGCCGCTAGCCAGGGGTCTTACAAAGGCACGTCTATAGACTACTACCAACATCATAATATTGTAGTAAGATAACAAAACATGAACGTCTCGTATTTGTCTCGACTGGTGCCCCAACCCGCACGTTTGTGACGTTTGTTTTGTCTAGGTAGTTAGTGTTTTCAAAATAGTTCTGATATCATATAATTGCATTCTGTATGTGGTTTGGCATCGCGAAGCTATGGAAAGAAATATATGTTTTACGATTATAACTAACTAGCTGACCAGCGCGCAACTTTATCTGCGGGTTTTATGTGATATAATTTTTCCCGTTTTTGCAACATTTTGCATTGATGCTTCGCTCCTATTGGTCGCAGCGTGATGTTATAAAGCCTAAATCCTTCCTCGATAAATGAACTATCCAACACAACAATATTATAGTAAACTTATAGTTGTTCCTGAGATAGCGCGTTTAACCAACCAAACAAACAAACAAACTCTTCAGCTTTATAATATTAGTATATATAGATAATATTGAAGTTAAGAAACTACAAACTGCAAGTAGAAGAGTAGAGTTTTCGCGTTGAGTATTTTTAAGTAGGTACTATACTGATTGACTTCATCTTAATTTAGAATTTTAATTAGCATATGTATTCAAGTGTGCATTATCTTTGAACGTCTTACAAAAACCTCGTCAGAATTATTTCCAGTGCAAAATATCATTTATAATACGCCACACTATTTACATATTTAAATTCCTAAAATAATTCTCTGGCATTTCTAAATTGCGTTCATAAATTTGTTTAAGTGCCATCCACGCCGATTCTTCTATTGTTCCCGATGATAGGTGGGCCAATACTTTAAACTCTGCCCACAGTAAAACATGGGCAGGCATAAGACAAAGTGGTTGGTGCAAAACAATAAATAAATATTTTTTTCAAAGCATACTATTATTATAATATTACAGTTGCGTTACATCATTGGCAATAAAAAAAAAATCTAATAGCTCGTTATGGTTTGCTATGTGAGTTTTTGTTTTATAAGTTCTTTTTGATATTGCAACCTTATTTGCAGGCTTCGGAAATAAGATAGTCGCAGGCAAGGCTGCTTTGCTATAACATATTTGCCGAGCTCGAGCATTAGTCGCTTAGTTTCTCGAGAATGTTGTTATTGCTCGCATAATATTCTTACGATTGACGATCGTATTTCACAGTGTCCTCTGTCTTCGATCGCACGTTTATTTAGCTCATTAACTGTTTTATAAATAGGCTTACATTTAGATACGATCATGACAAGCCTCATGTATCTTGTATGTAACACACTTCCGAATCAGCTGCGGAAAGAGATCAACTTTGATCTATAGGCGCAGTAAGGTAGTCGGTTACTATGTGTGTTGCCTTGCACAAGGACGGTCATTCATGCACTGTTTAACGAGATGTGTGTGTGTACTTATATAGACCAATCGTGTTTATTTCAGTGCAAATTTATTCTCACTCAACGTTCGGCCGCGACCATCACATGCCTCGTAACTACTTATGTTGTCATATTTTATAAAAGCGTTAACGAATAATGTGCATGCATGTTGCTTTAGCTACTAGCTACCTGTGTACGCAACCTTACCTTATTTAGAACCAAATGACACTAGAGCATAGGTCCTTAATGAATCACTGTTGTTTCGGCCTTAGGGATTTATATTATTTAATTAAGATAAATGGTTTATGCACAAACAAAGCCTACACCCTACTCGATCTATCTGTATTTTTTTTTTATTCCTGTTGTATCCCAATATCGCAAAAAACGCTCAACTTATCAATAACTTGCACATCAACAAAAATATCTAGACTCGGACATAACAAATTTCATGCAGATCAGATGAATAGTTCGAAAGTTATGTTGTAAGAAACATTTTAAAAAAGTGTGCCGATCCGCCTTCCTGTCGACACTCGACACTAAAACACACGAGTTGAAAGATCTTGGCTCGCTCGATCCATTATTACTAAACTGATTTTTGTATAGCTACTCGTTCAAGCAGTGTGCGAGTGTGTTAAATAAAACTAGGTATCATGATTGATGAAGTATCATGAAGATGGTTAGTCAACCAACAGTCAATTTCAACATGGAATGCAAAATGTTTTAGAATAATTCTGATTACTTTCGAATATTCCCCGCTAGGCAGGATTAAAACATCAAAATCTAACAGTGAGATTACATTTACTTTGAATACCGTTTAGTTATTAATTGGAAACCACACCTAGTCTTACAAGTCCTTTGCATTTTATCGATAGGCCTGTACAATAACTTTGAGTACGGTAGAAAATAACTTCAGTGTAAAATAACAGAGTTATTTTTGTCATTTATTTATTAGATGTTTCTACAGCTTTCAGTTTAGGGGTATTCGTTGATTGATGGTTAGTAGAACAATTTTTTTTTGTTTTAGATTGTGTCATGTTTAGTGCGTCATAATTATATGTATAGTTTTTCATGGATGTTCATTTCCTCCACATTGCGCCAATTGCGCTCGTTTGCGGACGGCACTCTGCTAATTGTGAGCTCTGCAATTAACGGACTGATGAACGAGTCTGTACATCGCGACATTCGTAATAAATGGAAGTACGAATACCAGTGTGGTCGTGGGCATACCTCACGTGAGGTTTAGATGTAGGTGGAGATCTTTGATGGAGCTTTAATCATTTGATATTTTGATCTCATCTGTGCTACTGCACCTACTGCGGTCTGACACTACTTACCGGACATTCCTTGACATTTAAATTTTTAACAAGCTGGTTTAAATCAAATTTCCACTCTATAGAATAAATAAACTAAGGTTAGATTTGTATATACCTATTGATATTTTTTAATTTTAAGGGAATCTAATTGTGATTTCAAAATCGCTAACAAATATTGGGTTTAACTTTTTTACAATAATGTTCTAATGCTTCAGCAAACAACAACATTTGAATGTTTTTAATGGGACAGTTGGCACAAATCATGTAAATGGTGCCGCATTATAGTAAAATCAAATAGCTCGGTGCATTAGCCAAGTCATGCATGACATGTAAATGTTTAAAAGCATCGCCTACATGAAGATTAACATGACAAGTTGCGATAGCTACAGCCAGCCCGAAGCTCGTCTGGGTACTCATAATGTAAAAACTATAAGTACCTAGGTACTTAAGACTGTTCCACTAGCCAAACCAAAACATGATTAGGTATTGTTGATAAATTCAATCGTAGCATGACGTAATCGTAACCTATTCGTATCTGTTTCAAACTCTTGAATATTTTTATAATTCAGCTCATGTATGTTGTATGTACATACGTCATCGCGGGGTTCCCAAAAACCTGACAAGTCACTTTAAGGAAATAAAATGTTAGTTTTGTGTGAATTCAAAGATGCCTTCTTATAAAAGTTCAGTTGACTACGCATTATGTGAATAAGAACCTAATAAATAATAACTTTTTCATATTTACGATGACTACTTCAAAAGAAAGACAAATTCTCATCGCAGACCAGCTGCACACATAAAGTAACTTAGATTCATCTGTTTAATAATAGAGCAGAAAAACACAGCAAGTAACTTAAAAAATAACCAAGTCTTCAAGGGCATTTAAATTTAAAGACCACAGAGACGAATAAATAATCACATTTCGTTTTATGGTTGCACATATGAAAAGGTGTGCATCCCGCGTTAGCTTAGAAGGCTGATGTTGTCATTAGGGTCAACCAACTACCTTCAAATAACACCAGCCGGGCTAACATGGCAGCCGCGACAAAATTTTATCGACGCTTTTGTCGTACATTTGTCTCATATTTTTACAAGCTTTTACCTTACAATATACTGAGAAATACCATTTGTCAAATCCATTTGATAAAATATTATAGTGGATTGGATATTTTAGACACGAGTCTTAATTTTGGCTTGACTTTCTAAATTCCTAATTTTAAGACTTTCTTATTTTACTGTACGCAACATAATTATTCTGAAATACACTAGAAGATAGAGATATCAGTGAATATTCAACATGATTTATATTATCGATTGATTACATTCATACTTGAATTGCCTACTTGTATAAAAAGATAACAATCATTTCAATTAAGAGTTCAGTCAGACACTGCAATTTATAAACCATTGTTGCCTTTATAACTAGCTTGAAATTTTAAAATTAAATTTGTTCACTTGTTTTGTGTAACTTCTGCATATTTATGTAAGTTTATCAAAATAATAGAGTGTCATATTAAGTAAATGCTCTCAGATTTCATATTAAGTATTTATATTTACTTGCGTGCAAAATAATCGGCCCACCCCAAGAACTTAGATTTGGTACATTAAAAATCAAAAACTTGAAAGAAACTGGCTTTAAATACTGTACGGGGTGGATCGATTTTTTGCACGCAAGTGTATATTTCTTAGTTGGTAATACTCAAAAACTTGTCTCGTTTAATCTACCTACTACTGGACGTACCTACTGGAACAAGTAAGCAAGCAAGTTTTTGAGATTGTGCAAACTCGTGCGATAGAGCCACGCCCACCATTGACGGCAGGCTTGTCGCCCAACTGTCTAAAATATTTCGCGCTTTGTCCACTATATTACCGCTTTACACCATCTTACGCATTGTAAAGATATTGTCTAAAAATCGAATAGCTTATAAGCTACACATGTGATTCTCTAAGCGAATAAACGCAATTGCAGATGAGGTTTTAATCAAACGTATACAAATATAGCGTACGGCCCGTGCCACTGACTACTTCTAAATATTTATATAGCTCGATAATTTCAGATCTGGAGATAAGACTAACTTGCCAAGAAATTATATTATTATAGTCGCTAAGGAAGGAAAACCGTTTTTGGTAGTAATATTATTTCTAGTAACAAACTGCAATCCAAGACACCTACATAACGCGCTAATACTCGTAATACCTCAAATAAATATGCAATATTATTTAGCGGTTTTATTATGTTTTCTATTTCTTAATTCTATTTTCCTAAGATTTGAACTTTGGTAACATAATATTGTGTCGCAATACTCAACAGAATTGGTTGATATGAGTAAACTGGATATCTATCTATCTCAATACCTATTATTATAGTCCTACGTGATCGAGTGCGCGTATACGTGCATTTTGCTAAAAGATCACTAAAACGGCACCATTTACGTTCATTGGCCTATGTACCTACCTATTACGTACATCTCTATAACTTATATTATGCTATTTTGTATTAAATGTTAACGTTCGTAGATATTTCCTTGTTAAACAGCTTCTGCTGTGATGACTAATATTGTCGGTCGTGTTAGTTTCTCGTAAATATGCGAGTGGCTTTGCGCTCACAGTGTCAAGGGCGGCGCCCTCCCTCGCGTTTTCTGTCTCACCCAGTATACTGAGATACGCTCAACACATACTTACAGGGTTCCGTAATGCTAAAACTTCGAACGTCACGGTTCTTAGTTGAATGGTTGAAACCAGCCCTCCTAGTTTCCGGGCGAGGTTTTGCTTGCTTTGCGTTTGTAAACGCTTGAACTTGGATGTCTTCCTTTTGAAGCTCTTAAATCTCGTAATTTAAGAGTTCATCCGTAGCAGAGGCTCTAGTTTAATCTTGTCAATAAAGAAACATTTGTTTTTTCCACAACATGGTTGCCCCATTAGCAACGTAATATTATTCTGACTATATTTATGTTTTTTGCTGAAAGTACTTAATTTTCCTCGGTGTTTGACATAATTAAAAAAACTAAAGTATGAATAAGCGGTATTTTGTAAAATGGGAAAGGTTCATTTAACTATACATAAATAAACAGCCTGATGCTGCAATTATAAAACAACAATGAATGAAACGAGAGACATAAGAGTTCATATGCAACAGCCTATTCAACCTTAACGTGACTTGCATATAAACATCGAAGATCGGATACTTACTGATGCGTTGACATTGTAATAGATGGAGCCAAGCTAACCAAGTAATTATACATGTACAGTAACAAAGAATTTCAGAAGGGTCTTTTGTTAATTAAAGCTCCCTTCAAACGTTTTGTTCGCTGTCACTTTAAGGTTCTTTTATAATTGAAGTCAGTCATTGAAGTCATACTTTGAGCTAAGTAAATGTAATAAAGTTTTTTCTACAATGCAATCATGATAACATAAAACATAGTTAAACGATATCATATCGTGTAACAAACGTGGCAAAACCAATTATAATCAATCATAGTTTAGACTGTAACGTTATCAAAGAGTTCAAGAGGTCAAGTTAATCATCGAAGGAGATGCCACTTTCGCAATCCTATAATATTACAAACTAAAAGTAAGGTTACAAACTCGGCCATCATTCATCATTGCATGGTTTTCGAGCCTCATCGCATGTACATTACGTACCGTACGAATTTACTTACTGGTCAGTGTGATATTGATATGTTAAGCATAGTTTTATATACTGTTTTATTTTATGCACAATTTTAGTTATTTTATGCAGTGACTGAAATTACACACTACGATTAGACAGTCTGTTTTTTTTATCTAATGTGACCAAAACACAACTAGTAATCCTCACGTTGTGATGGTTTGATCTGTGTGTAATTTCACGGATATTCATTCAGACAACTCTCCGAAAGGCTAAAATCATGTTTCCATTTTATATGGAAGCTGTCTTGCCTTATTCATAAGCTTCAATATAAGTGGCAGATGTATAAAAACTGTGATGAATTTATTGTGGTCAATAACTAATTAAATTGAATCATTTGAATAACCTGTTCTCTCTTCTTCTCTTTTGTGATCGACCATTTGACCATACTTAGAGAGAATTAATTTATTCAAGCTATTTAATTTCATAAATATTCAAAACTCGCGAAGCTTTCTTTGCTTGATTTGTCTTTTGTGGTTTTGAGAAAGAGTTGTCTGAATAGTGCATTGTTTTGTATGCATGCGTCCGCTTGTCTGTAGCCTTGGTCTCTGTTGCATGCAGGTCTAGGCGAGCTTCGACGCAGCTGTCGCGGAGTGCCGAGAGCATCGACCTTACTTACAAAAGGTAATAGATTTGTTTTATTGTTTGATTATTTATAATGCCTCTCATTATTTCCTATATTTTCCATAAATTCCACTGTTACATCGACTTTGTGTTAAATGTGCACCACTGATTATTTTCACTCACAAAAAATATCTTAATAAGTCATTGACAAGTAGATCAACTGTGGAATGTTGTTTACATTTGGCATGTCAATCAAGCTCTCCATTAATTGTGTGTCTATAGCTTGAAGGTTGTTAGTTTAATTTCTCGTTTGAAATTTCTGTTGAATCCACTTTCAAGGATGAGCAGTATAAATAAATCTTACTTACGGTACTGAATCGGTCTTATAAATATATCCCACCGAATTTAGCAAACCGGGGCAGTAGTCTATGTGTAGATATGGTTGCATTAAAGTTTAATATGATTCACATTATATTACGCAGTACACAGCTTATTAATAGATGTTATGGTCTTCATTTTACCGTAACATTGGCACTTTGATGATATTTATGCATACCGGTGATATTTAAAAATTACTACGACAGCGACGCGTCGTGAGTCGTGGTTTGTACGTCCGTTCCCAAAATGTATCTTAAATTAAATTCTTAGCCCTATAAATCTAGTGCTCTCAGGAATGAATATAGAATGTGGGTGAATGGAGGTAGTCTCGTCGGCCTCGCTTCTATTTGTATCGGTCCTGCGAGAGTTATTTGGGACATTAGCTTTTAAGAGTCGACAATTACACGTGCATTGACCCGAAATGTTTACATCATTACGCAGCTACCTGATTGTGACTTTAGCATCCAAGATTTTGAAAGAAATTTGGCCGCGATTTATTTTTATCCTTCAAGCAAACACACAGTACACACACGGATTTTATCATAAAGATTATAGGAGTACATCCACTACTCAAATTCTATTTTTACCAACGGGATTTATGAGGCACTTATCGGAAGGTGGCCAGAAATACCGGTTTATTTCATATTCCGATATAAAAGGCTTTCGTGTAAATACCTAGACAGTTCCGATGTATTTTGTATAGAGAATATTTCAGGCACAAATAATTTGACAGGATGATTGATGTTGGCATTCTTAAATCAGAAATGCTCGTACTATTCTAGGATTTATGAAACATTTTCTGATTATATTGTGGTGTGTTGCAGGTCGAAAAGCCGCTCGGTGGACCATGGGTTTTCTGCCCCTTTCGACCTGGAGGCGCTCCGTTCTAAGGTGGAAGGCAGGTTCGACGCAGTTCACAAAGGTAAAGAAAATGTTGTTTATTTTTTAAGTTACCTATGTTCTTTCAGTAAATAATAATAAAAACTATTTTATGCCTCGTAAGATTTAATTTCAAAGTGTGAATGCATATACATAATTATGTATATGATATTATTTCATATTATGTGATACAATTTAACCTAATAGAAGGTTTTCCCACGAGTAATCCAAATAGTAAATTAAACCTTGTCCGTTCTATGCGAGCACGATTTATACCGTTTGCATAATCCAAGTTAAAATTTTCGTGTCGTGACGAAATTATTTAAAGCATGAAACAATTTCATCAACTCTCGGTTGATACCATTTTATATTCGACAATCAAAGCGATGTATTATGATAATGTTATTATACGAAAGCAATGTGATCGTAAAGTTCGTAAAGTACTGAATTTATTTGTGAGAAAATCGCTTCGTTCACGAGGGCTGGAATGATTGTTGATTGGTGCAATCAACGAATGCTATTACCGGTAGGTTGACATGCACCGAACCCATTCGTACAGAATTGCAGCTGGAAAAACCCCAGTAGAAATTAGCCACGTGATATATTTGATAGCTTCAATGTAACATACAAGTCCAAAAATCCCAAGATCAATACATTTCAAATCATAGTGGCGTATTAATGTCGGGAACAACAACAAAGAAACTTCTCAATAAACACCAGTGGTATACTTGCGAGCTCCACGGCTGTCAACATGTGAATCTCGGTCGCTTGTTTGTTTAGCACTGGCTGTATGTTCATTAATATGAGTTTGAGCGTCACTAATCTAAAATTATCAAACTTTTCCTAAAATTAATTAAAACTGTTATGTTTGTTTATGATGTCCATCTCATGCTGATTTCTGGAAACTTTACAATTACATTACAGTAAACCGTTCTGGTTTTTGCATATTATGATTTTTATTTAAATTGAGAAAATGTAAGATGTGTACGATTGTAAGAAGGTACTACTGGTAAACTTCGCAGTTGCCAAACAAAATTTTTAGCTTGTTCAATCACAAAATGTATATATAGAGTATTTGCTACTGAAAATAAACTTGTTTTCCAGTGACGTAATTATTCAAATTAGAGTATCTACTTATGCTAGAATATCTATTTCTGTTGGCAGTAAACTAGAAAAGCAAATGCTCAGTAATAGATTGGTAACATAACATAAATGTTGTTGAAATAATATTTTCGCATTTATAGAGTAATTTATTTATCTTGTAAGCACAACAAATAAATAGGCACTCTACAGAGTTCTGGTTATGAAAAAAAAAAAGTAATTAAAGTATCAGACATTACTGATGAGCAACGTTTCACTAAGGAATATGCATTTTTTGCGCAGGCGCTAGAAAACACATGTAACGATTTACATGTTTGTGTTAATGTAGGCTTAAGTCAAAATTTTGTCGACGCTTTTGTCCCATATTCGCACGAGAAAGAGCAAGACAAAAAGTTGACAAAACATTGTCGTGGCGCTCATGTTAGCCCAGCAGAAGTATTTAATTTTTTGTCCTTCTTTCTTTGTTTCAGACGAAGATGAGCATGCCAAAAGATTACCGCCCCCACCGCCGATTAAAACGATGACATATACGGTAAGGATATGCTGTAACTTTTTTCTTTTCCAGAAAGATCTTGAGTTTCTCACTCAAGGACCTTTAAATCTGTTGCCTGACTTGTCGACGGGAGTATTTAAGGCTAAGTGGTGGGGATTGTGGAGTGTAGGCGGTCGATATAAAATGGCTGCTAAGCAGAATTATTGCTCCGCTAGCCAAGATATCGATCTGCTTTTTCTTGACTAGCTCTTACTATAAGGGTGTATTTTATGTCCCAACAGTCGTGCGAGTATCTCTGGGTGATGAATGTAAAGGATTGCATACTTTTCCGTTCCAGTTCAAAAGAAAGTCAGGGCGAATTGAGGATTATATTTTCGAAAGGAAGAGAAATATCTCTTGAATTCTCATGCTAGCTATGTTTAGTGTGGTCATCATTCGGATGGAACCGCTAGTGGCACTTTTTTGCTAGTGTAAAGTGCGTTGACCTGCCTATCTCAACTAAGCAGTGGGACAGTAGAACTTAGAACTTCTCTTTATATCCCTCAATAAGTCATCTTATCAATCAGAAATTTTTAATCTATCTCATACCTTTAACCAAGCAGTTCTTGTATACTCGTATAGGTGTATAATATAATCTGAATCTCGGAAATGGTTCCAAGTTCCAACGATTTAAATGAAGTATGCAGGACAATAAATCGATCTAGCTAGGTTTCATTTTTAGAAAACGTCATCTACCAAAACCATGCCAAGCTCGGTCATCCAGGTACTACAATTTATCTGTGAATGTTCTTTCGTAACGCAGGTCCGCGACCGGGACACCTTGACATCACTAGCCGCCAGGTTCGACACCACGCCGTCGGAGCTCACGAAACTCAACAGGCTCGCCACTCAGATCATCTTCCCGGCACAGACTATACTGGTGCCCGACAAGAGGAAAGGTAAGCTAAGATCGTCAAGCTCCTCAATACGAATGGTATGACTGCAGAGTATACATTGCACCTGTTTCCAGTTACATTCAGTATGTGCAGAACACGCTCACATGAAGGATTCCGTAGCCAGAACTTGAAGAATGTTAATTCACACTTCTAAAAAAAAAAAAAAAAAATATAAATATGATCACGACTGTAATCCCCGGGCTCGGTAGATATCTCCTCAGATCTTTAGTTTCTTAGATCTTTGAGGATATCTAAAGAGGGTAGTCAGAGACAAGTCCAAACATGACATTTGGTACATGCCCACATTTTGCACAATAGTTAGTATTCCGTACGTGACAGGTTGCAAGCCCATCGCCGCTTATAAGAATACTAACCAATGACACATACCTTCGAATTTTTAGTTCTAGGGTATGCCGGTTTCCTCACGATGTTTTCCTTCACCGTTTAAGAGCACTGGCATTGCGCACATAAATTTTTCGAATGGAAAAACTCATTGGTGCACGACCAGGTTTGAACCCACGACCTTCGGATCGTGAGGCAGGGGTGCTACCACTACACCACCAGCGCTCTTCGCTAATTCACACTTCTATGTAATACTATCAAACTTGCGATGAAAATGTGAAAGATGATAATATTAATGAACTTGCCAGAACATTGAAAATCCAAATCGATTTTAGACCTTTAAACTTTATATTATTTAAACTTATTGCTTTCATTAAATAAAATAATCGGTGAGCAATCGTTCTCCCGGAACCGTTCAAGCCTATAATCTTTCGAATCAAGCATTTCGCTTTCTGGCAGGAATTGTAGGGGTCGGGGCGAGCCAATTGACATTTGAGTGTAGATATTTGGGTCACGTCCAAACCACGTTGTAATTCTACGATAGATTGAACTGAGGACAACCAGGTGGCAAACCACCGCTATATTACCTTAATATCGAATTCTCATACCCCTGTTATTAAACGACTAGTTAAAGAAATACGTACACACTGAAGACTAATAGAAAAAGTGAGGATTGCTAATTACATTAAATATTCTTATGAAACGCACTCGTTAAAGTTTTTTTCATTCTATCGTTCTTTAAACTTGCCCGTGATAAAGAACGACTTGATGGATGAGAGATTACAAATTATCCTCCATAATGAACATTACAACGCATGTTGTTCATTCTACACAATACAAAGTAAGTACGTAAATATTTTTACATAATCGAGTTCTTATGAAATTCATACATTTTATCGAGCATGTGAGTGATTAGATTACTGAGATTTATAAAGATAAGAAAGTTTTATCAAAGTCACCGACGCTGTCTGATTTAGTGCCGATCACGAGACATGCTAGTACTAATGTACCTACCTACCAACTAGTTTGAAGGGATTTTCTTATTGTCACGAAAACAAAAAGTTTTCAACGGACTGTTTATATAAAAATGTAGATAATTTCAGGATAGTAAAGATAAATTGATCGCAATGACAAATCTTGCCAATGCAATGCGCATCCGAGCACAGACTAGCGGCTATAAAAAGTCATTATAGACAACTGCCATCGCTTTCCTCAATTTATGACATTCCAAGCGCATCTGTGGTATTAAATTACTTAAGATGAATGCATATAAATCAGTGTCAATAACTCCGAATACTCAAGTTTGTGAAGGCCACAAGCTATTTTAATTCGAGATGTAAATATTCGCCACATTTAATATTCATACCGAAAACTTGCGGGGAAATGACGAAAACGGAACCTACGCTCATTCGTATGATAAAATAGATTTTAATGCACAATAATAAATACCCACATATTAATCGAATGAGCTAGTGAATAAGCACGGTGACTCAGTTTATGTATTATGCACTCGCCGTTGCCTTTTTCTTTGTGCAGGGGCCGCTAAGAGAAGTCCATTGCTAGATGTATTCCGACTCTTAAATAGCTTAGTGAAGCTGATGACGATATTGACATAATATGGCAGTCGCAATGCCAATATACCACGTAGGCCACGTTCTTAATGGCATTGCATTTGTTTTGGATCAATATTTTGCAAATCAATCATAATTTACAGATTCTGTCTGTGAGTTATCATCCAACTCCTACGATGATGGGATAGATATCAGACCGCTAAAATGTTAGTACGCCATGCTCTTTGGCGCGTATCCATCAAAACAATCTAAACATTAGCGTTAATGATTTGGCTAGGTTATTGTTTTGGTGTAGTCTACTCAGCAATAAAACTGAAACAGAACTTTCCAACTTCAATTATAATGTGTTTTTCTTTAAAACACGCAAGTGTATTTATTATTTTTAATGCCAATCCTTTTAACTTTTTTCTATTTTTAAAATCCTGATCAATGATCTGATGATGATTTACAAATGAACATTTGTCAAACGAATAGTGTTATTTATTTCCAATGATCGCAAATACGAGTATCTTCGGTTTAGTGATCTAGATCTCAATATATTTTTCTAAACATTATTGACATCAAAATACTATCTTATCTATGTATGTAGGCAAAGGCAAATCTGATGTTTGATATCAAATAAGCATATCATTTATTTTTATTTTTATTCTTCCGAAAAAAGTGAGTGAGATGCCTGACCTCTTTCATAACATTTATAATTATCTGCACTCCTTTCCTGAAAATGATGGCATATTTAGCACGCCACAATGATAAATAAGTGATTATTAGCAGCTATTAATATTAACTTAAAAGACGTACTTATACTTATGTTGTTTTACATTAAAAAAATACTACTTGTAGTTCCAAGATCTCGCTAGAAGATTTATCTTGTTAGATGTAAGGAAGAATGAACCGACTGATTTGTCAATGTTTGTTGTTGTTTATTTAGTAATCAATGGCCAAATGTCCGCAATGCCTTGTTTTTAAATTACTTTAGATCACTGAGGGACTCACTAATTTGACATCTTCGTATGTCTAAAACAGCACGTAGACAGTTTTGTCTTGAATTCATATACAAATCTTTAGTAAGAGCTATAGGTATTTCTTTGTTCTAAATAAGTATCTAACAAAATATGCAAATGTCCTATTATACTCGTATATAACCTCCATCATTATGACAGGCTTTTTACATGTAAATCCGCAACCTCGCGATAGTGAAACAAACAAATAACTTTCACATTAACATTTTAACTAGAGCACCGTTGTAAACTAACGTGGGTGTGTGTGATGGCGCGCTGTAGAATGATTTCCGTTCTGTAACCACAGATCTCTGAAATGAGCGATTTGGCATGAACCAGGCTGCAATCGATTTGGAGTCTAAAATGTTCTGGGTTTAGAATTTAAATTAGCTCAATTGTATGTTGCCGGTCCTAGACGTCACTAATTTTTCATCTATCGATATAAAACCAATTCCTGCAAGGTGGAGCTCCCACCGAGACTGTGAGTGTGCATGCATAAGTTATTTGTAGCAGAAATTGTAAACTATGCAATTTTTTTAATACTAACGCCACAGTCACACACAACCTTCGTTAATCTCAAGGTCATTAATAAATCATTTTGTCCATTTTCGGATAGGCACGTACTAATATCTGCGGAAGTGTCATTTAAAAGTCAAGAATAGTCTGATATAAATTGGTAAAATAAAATAAATATAATCACGACTGTAATCCCTAGGCTCGGTAGATATCTCCTCAGAACTTTAGTTACCTACTTAGATCTTTTGAGGATATCTAAAGAGGGTAGTCAGAGGCAAGTCCAAACATGACATTTGGTACATGCCCACATTTTGCAGAGTAGTTAGTATTCCGTACGTGACAGGTTGCAAGCCCATCGCCGCTCATAAGAATACTAACCTATTACACATACCTTCGAATTTTTGGTTCTAGGGTATGCCGGTTTCCTCACGATGTTTTCCTTCACCGTTTAAGAGCACTGGCATTGTGCACATACATTTTTCGAATGGAAAAACTCATTGGTGCACGACCAGGTTTGAACCCACGACCTTCGGATCGTGAGGCAGGGGTGCGACCTCCGCACCACCAGCGCTCTAAATATAAATTGGTCATGTAATTAAATGTGAATTATCTGTCTATGGTTATGATTACATTCAAACAACCGTTGCAAGTAGTTCCAATGAGAAAATAAATACTTAGCTTGAGCAACGTGGCCTTCAGAGTTGGCCAACCTCTTGTTTGGAGAGTAGTTATAAAGAGCTAGTTTTAGGCAATGATTGCGGGTTCCCCTCTTGCTATTCTTAAAATGAGTACAAATACAAATATTTTTATTTAAAAAATAACTCGAAACTTATGCAACCGTAAAGTGAGTTCAAACCACCCGAACAGAATTTGCCATTTAATGTTAACACGGGCAAAATTGATAAAAATAAAGTAAGTTGTAATCAATATTTTGTACTACGAGTCTTATATTTATGTAGCCAGTTAACGATGCGATGATGTGCTAACAATGTTAAGTGGGATTTATATCTTCTAATTGATTGCGGAATACTACATGCTTACGTTTTATAAGTCGTCTTATATTTGACCGGCTATTTACATTATAATAATTACAGAAAGCACCTATAGGTACCTACTAAATTTAAATAAAGACAAAACTTTTTAAACATGCAAAAACTAAAAAATGCGTAGCGCACTCAAAGCTAAACAAACAAAGCATGTGTACAGACTACAAGTATGTAAATAAACTAAATTGACAGTGAAAATGGTATCAATAGCGCTGCGATCGCAAACACGCTATAATCACTCGGTATTGTCCGGGCTAAAGCAAAACAATAACATGAGGCCTTGGTGTTATTCATTCAAGTGTGACGTAGACAGGCATGGAACACATTTTTCTCCTATTTGCCCCACAAACAAAAGTTACAGCCGTCAGGCGACGCAGACGCGTCCGAGCCGACGTGCAGACAGACCGCGTGCATTTTCTATTTTAATTTACCGCTGAATTACAATTCGGTCTTAAAATCTAATTGCGATTTGCACCGTTCGACAGTAACCGATCGTTGTTCCATCGAGGTTTCCAGACTAACGCCGGCTACGGTTGATATGGCTCGCTTTATCGCAGTCGATAAAATCAGCGATATAATGATTCTTGCGTAGTTTCAACGCGACAATGTTCAGTTTTGAATTTTTAAAGAAGTGGTACCACGGTGCGTTAAACTTATCTATAGTGATAATAGTATATGTTTCTTCGTGTAGTGCTTCAGTTGACGTGACCGAGTAAATGAGAACAGGTGATCTGAAATGTGCGCTTTGTACCGGTTTCCAGATGGCGATAAGGAATCTGATGGCCCGTCAGAAAGTGGTGATAACACGTCCGAATCTACGCAGGCCACAAGCGAAGCGGGCCTGGGATGTGCACAAGAAAAAGGTACACAATCAAGTCCTTCAATCTGACAGTAATGAACGAGTGGCATGCCTTTGACAGCTCTTATCTTTCGCTTCGTAACTTGAAAACGTCACTAAAATTCCTTCATTGTAACTAACCTATTTTTTAATACCCATGTCCAAATACCAAATTTCTACGGAAAATTAAAAACTGTGCTAGGAACTAAGCAGCTGGCAGTTTGTGGTTTAGCACAACACTGTCATCGATTCTCGTTGCACTCGTAATGCATATTAAGTTGAGGTGTTTTTGTGAATTTTCAGATACATGCCCAAAGTACTTTGTATTTTACGTCGTAGTTCACTATCGACTATACCTAACATAGTTGCGTTGTTGGAAAATAAAACCGGGGCAGAGTTGTTGTTCTTATCAGATGTATTAGGGCTATGTTAGCTATCGAGTGCTAACTATTGTATTTTCCTGCATTATGCTCATTGTTACGTCAACTGTGTGCTTGTCAAGCGTTTGCAAGAAAAAGTTACAGAAATGCAACGTAAATGAGTTTATAATCATGAGCATTGAATAGTTCAAATGTATAATAGGTATTTTATTGAATAATCTGTCTCTGTCGTAGTAACAACTTTCTTTAAGCTTCGATGCTGAAATTACGACATACATAATATTTAGGCATATTCATTTCTGGATGTTAATATTGTATTCAACGGGTTGATCAAAAAATATGATCTGAAGCCGACTAATCCATTAAGTACCAATTTTGCCAATGTCCATGTTTCTACGAAAATATAGGATACTTGGTTAATGTATATGGGAAATTTTCATGACATAGTCAACATCGCCACCTTACTAGTTCAGCTAAGCATTGAGTGCTCTGCCAAGATACCAACTAAAAAGATATCTATAATTAGCTAACGAAGAGATAGGTAATCATGATCACTTCATATTATGTTCACTCAGGAGTTTTTCGCGATAATAACCACTCAAAAATACACAGTTGCACAACAATATTTTAAGTTGACGACAATATACGTTTATCAGAGAAAATGAGATGGTGATTGGTGATAAAAGATTAGATGCCCAATACGCATCGTACCTATTGTATGCACTAAATTCAGTCGCAAAAACGTGATGAAAACAGTAAACAATAAGAATAAAAAAGATAATTATAGACGCTTCTCATGAATGGGTTGACAACACAGCTTCTATTTATAGGTTTAAAAGTAGGTAATGAAGTCTCAAATTATACCGCACTTTCAAGGCAGTAAACTTCCAGATATAAGGGTAATACGCGATGCATCTTCCGTCAGATGTGAACCTACCCTAAGAGGTCCACGTCTGAACTGATTGTTCTTCTATAGCGGGATTCATATAACTCGCTAGATGAGTGACGCTTACTCGGGTCAATTGAATGCAATTTCACACAATGATGATCGTTGGCACTTAATCTTTTTAACACATGTCACACATAGCGGCTGTTGCGCAATTGCCACTTGATATAAAACTATGTTAGAATTCAGCTTTTCTTTTTTTACTCGTGTAAAGAATATCCTATTCTAGATAAAATATTTAAGGCCTTTCGGTTTTAAACTTTTATAACGGTTCAAGCGTTAACACGATTGATATAACTTCATGTTTAACTCGTCATCGCATACCATATGCCAGTTTATGTGAGCTCGGCACACAATGTTCGTCTTTTCTACTGTCCTCCATCAGCCGTAATTTTAACATTCACTAATTTCTTATCCATATCGTCATACATACAAGACATCCACCCCTTTAAGCATCCATACATGGTCAA
The DNA here is from genome assembly GCA_963675405.1 of Cosmorhoe ocellata. NCBI lineage: Eukaryota > Metazoa > Arthropoda > Insecta > Lepidoptera > Geometridae > Cosmorhoe > Cosmorhoe ocellata. The sequence continues at coordinate 8,084,682 of OY776246.1, read as the reverse complement.
ATACCTTTGTATAAACGAAAAGTGCATAAGTTAATAACGTAGCATCAGCAATGTTGGTTGTACATTCCTAATGTTGATTTATTTCGACTCTTATTCATTATTTTATAGTACTTGTGTTGTACAGTGCAGTAATGTGTTTTTAATAAAATTATGTAGATGAAGCATTCACTTCGCCGGTTTATGGATTAAATTGGGTATCATGATGGTTTTGTTGGCCAAAACTTTAGATGACCTTGGGAGCAACATAAGTTATATAACTTTAATAATTCGTACCTTGACCTAAAAAAATATAATGAAGTAATGTTACTTCAAGCTTGAAATGTGACGGGTCTGAAACATGATGGTTTATAAGAGCTTGGTGTAAGGCGCCAAAAGTATTTTCTATAAAGTTACATTCACAGAATTTTATTCAACGCCATAAAATCAAAAATGTAGTTTTTGTGCGAGTTAGAATTCAACTCGTACATTTTAATGAGCGCGTTAATAACATTTACGTTTGTTAAATACATAATTATTTACTGCATACATCGTTGAAGGTCAGCGAAAGATAAACAAGCTCGGTAACTATGTTTTCAAAAAATGCCTCTGTAGGTAAGTAGGTAACATTACTCAAGGGATTATAGCTCATGCAAACGTTTCACCCTCCGGGCTTAGAACTCGGTGAATAAAGGATAAAAAATATTCCAGAGATCTTGGAGAGCCTACGGCCAGGCTCGCCTGAGGCCCCTACGAGCAACAGCTCCGGTCCCCAACGTTTCTTGAAGATTAACGTTCGACACATCACTGATGGACAGGTAAAGACCTTACGCACGAAATGTATCAGTATAATTCAGTATTATTCCGCTGTATGTAAACGTAGAGCGCTGGTGGTGTAGTGGTAGCACCATGCCTCACGATCCGAAGGTCGTGGGTTCAAACCTGGTCGTGCACCAATGAGTTTTTCCATTCGAAAAATGTATGTGCGCAATGCCAGTGCTCTTAAACGGTGAAGGAAAACATCGTGAGGAAACATTCGAAGGTATGTGTCATAGGTTAGTATTCTTGCAAGCGGCGATGGGCTTGCAACCTGTCACGTTCGGAATACTAACTACTGTGCAAAATGTGGGCATGTACCAATTGTCATGTTTGGACGTGCCTCTGACTACCCTCTTAAGATATCCTCAAAGATCTAAATAACTAAATATCTGAGAAGGTATCTACCGAGCCCGGGGATTACAGTCGTGATCATAATATTATATTTTTTTTTAAATATATTTTTTTATGTAAACCTAAACTATGTAAACGGCTTGATGAGTCTCAATTAATGATATTTGGATCTTTTGATTCTTTTGGCTTAATTTCTCAACTGTTTTATTATAATTTCTAGGGAGTAGTGTCCGGCGTCCTCCTTGTGACACCGAACGCAGTGATGTTCGACCCGAATGTGTCCGATACGCTAGTGATGGAGCACGGGCCCGAGTCGTACGGTGTGATTGCGCCTATGGAGTACGTCGTCAACGCGGCCATATTCTACGACATTGCGCACATGCGCACTCACGGTCCCGACCATAGCGCGCAAAAGTACGTAATCTTGTACGATTCTTTCGATAAAGGTCGAAAAGTGTCTCGGTATTAAAGTTTGTTCGTTTTATTTCAGGGCGGAAACTGCTGAGATCTACTACATGAATAAAGCAGAGCATTCACCCGGAAAGGACTCGCTTCTAGTCAAAGTAAGATATTTTTGACGAATCACAGTGAAGCAATATGCTAAATAACCAATAGAGTTGTTTCAAAATTACGCTATGAAAACGTCAGGCAGATAATTTTACTAGTTTATACTATGGCTCGCTGAATCGGAATTAAACTCGCAAACCGCGTTCGTAACTGGGCCTAAAGCCACCACGGAAAGGAAGTCTCTGAACGACCTCGAGGCAGACCATGGTAGAAGTGGAGGGACGAAATTGATGCCTACTTGAAGGACTGGTCCACGGTAGCCCAAGAGCGGATCTAGCTTTGGTGCCAGGGGGGGGTCACATAGTCGTGATCAAGTCGCAAAAAGTTATAATCCTTATTAATGTAATTATAATTAGTGGTCCACTTAGGTCCTGAACCCAGCCCAGGGGGGGTCATGACCCCCATGACCCTCCCACTAGATCCGCCCTTTGCCGAGGGCTTTGCCCTACAGTGGGACATTACAGGCTCTTAACCATACTTATTTCTTCTTTATTTCCAGGATGAAACATTCCCCGAGTTGCAAGCGGCGGGCGCGGAGGGCGAGGAGCACGCGTCGGAAGACCGGCCCGGCTCCGGCGACACGGAGGACCGCGGCGGGGCCGCCTTCCCCAAGGCCTTCGAGAGGGAACTCGTCACTCCAACCGCTTTACAGGTCCCTCACTAACCATGCTTAACTAACCGACTTCAAAAATAGGAGGTTCTCAATTCGGTTGTACTTATTTTTTTATTTTCGTTTATTTATGAACCGATTTAAAAAATATTTTTTTATGTCAAACTTCCGGTTGGTCCAATAGAAATTTCATCAAAATCGGTTCAGTAGTTTTTTTTTTATAAGTAATAGTTCATCTGTTATATTTAGATCTTAAAATGTTATTATTTTTAACGTAATGTGTAACTTCTTTTTGCGATTTATATATCGAGTTAGCGCCCGTATAAAAGGTTTCATCAAGACTTGGCAACCCTAGTTACAATACATTGTATTGAATCAAAAGCCTTGAAACGTTAGGCGCTCGCTTGTCGTTCCCAATAGTTCAATTTAAGCGCGATAATTTCAATGAGTAATGAATTCTCTGTGCACACGATTTTGGCCTCTAAATAGTATCAAACCTTAATTTTAAAGATCAAAATTGCAACAGCAATTATTTTTGCTTACAGCAACAAACCACCGAAGAAAGGCGAAAGTCTTTACTCGACCAGCACTGGGCGATCCCGAGCAAGGATAGGATGTCCATTGATCTCGGAAGCGAGGTTTGTAACAGTAGATACGGTGTCTGTCCTATCCTATCTGTTCCTCGAACGGCAATTGTTTTCCACCGCTCTAAACTTTCAAATAACGTCCTGTGCGTCCATTTCCAATTTGAACAAGGTAAGTATGCTGAGGTCTTCCGCTTCCAACTGTCCCATTCACACTCCTTATGCACCTGTTTCGTGCAATCCATCCTTTCTACATGCTCAAACCGTCTTAACATACCCTTCTCAATTAGGAATGAAATAATAATATAATACGTTTATTATAACTCCTTTAAAGAGCGCTGGTGGTGTAGTGGTAGCACCCCTGCCTCACGATCCGAAGGTCGTGGGTTCAAACCAATGAATTATTCCATCAGAAAAATTTATGTGCGCAATGCCAGTGCTCTTAAACGGTGAAGGAAAACATCGTGAGGAAACCGGCATACTCTAGAACCAAAAAAATCGAAGGTGTGTGTCATTGGTTAGTATTCTTATAAGCGGCGATGGGCTAGCAACCTGTCACGTACGGATTACTAACTACTGTACAAAATTTGGGCATGTACCAAATCATATTTGGACTACCCTCTTTAGATATCCTCAAAGATCTTAGTCACTAAAGATCTGAGGAAGATATCTACCGAGCCTGGGGATTACAGTCGTGATAATTTTTTAATATAACTCCTATATGGTAGTTATAATAAACGTACTATATTCACACCCGTTGTATCCAGGTATCGTCAAGCGCGGAACAGTGCCACGGGGAGAGTCTCGACGTGCCGGCGAGCGTGTCCCGCGCCGGGAGCTCGGAGGGCGGCGAGCAGGCCGACGCCGAGGACGCGCCGCCCGACGACGCGCACCACCTCGTCAAGCTCAGCTACCACGACTCGGGGATTGACATGAGCGAGGCTGTGCTGCACGTCACTCCGGCCCCCGCTAAGAAAGTAAGTTGTTCGTCTTGTCCTGTCTTTATGCCCGCCTTCCACTGCGAGCGGAGACTTTCTTCATAGGAGTGCTTCCACTGTGAATGAGCGGATTTCAATACAATTTTAATCCGTCCAGATCATTAGCTGAGATTCCGCTCATTACCCTTTTTTAGTGGAAGGCGGGCATTACTCGCTAGAGTCACGTGTAACTTTAAAATAAAATGGTGGACAAATTGGTCACGCAACCAGGGCTTGGAAACCTGACAAATTTTCAAACCTGTATCGCTCTAAATACCTACAACCTTTTCTTTTAGGTTACGTTCTACCGTAACCTCTATTAAAACGGTTTATCAAGAACGATAAATCCAAAAGGATTTCGCTGAATTAATCGGTTAGAACGAAATGATTTCGTTCTTTTCCATATTAGTGATCTCCACGACTCCTCCTCACCTCCACCCGCTCTTACGACGACAAGCGAAGCTAGATTTAACCGGTTAATCTATGTTCGAGTTAAATTTTTGAAAGAGGTTGCGCTCCGAACGCTATTATCCAAGTACCAATTAATACCGGTTTTCTGGTAAATTATTAACCGGTTCCAAGCCCTGCTCGCTTGAGTCACGTGTAACTTAAAAGAAGAAGAAGTCAGTAAACTGGTCCTGTATGAAATCCCTTATTTATAAAATCATTGTCAATTATTCCCGTACTCCGCCTATCGAAATAACACACCATACCATTACCAACATATTATTTATAGGGCAGCCTGACAACTCTAGATCACGATGATTATCATCACCATGAAATAGAGACTATTTACGAGTCAGCGGAGTCGGATCATAGCGACAAGTGGAATCACCACGACGACGCAGGCGACGCTTATGAAACCAATTTACTCAAGTGTTTCGTTGTATTGCATAACAATGCACAGTTACCTACATCTGATGTGATGTCCACATCTTCGCATGATGAGGTGAGATGGAGGAGGGAATACTGTGTTTGTCGGCTGATTAAAGAAATACTTGGTTGTCAAATGTTTCAAAATGTTATTCAAGTTACTACTCTTACTCTTAGCGATTGTCAGCTGTTTTCTGGGAAAAAGATCTTTCGGCGTTTTTCATTCAATTGTATTTGTTGACTTTGTTCATACTCTGTTTTGGTCTTCAAAATTATGTTGGGTCTCTTTCTTTCTTTTACTTGTGTTTGTCGTATCAATTTAAGAGATAAGCTCTTATTTATTTCATTCTTCTCTTGTGGCTTTGACGGTCGCGGTTTCTAGGATCTTCAATCTACGATCATAAAAAATGTACTTAGGTATATTTAATTTATTTTAAAAAAAGTTTCTATCCGGAAGACTTATATTCACGAATATAATTCCCAGTTCGTCTTTACCCAGATATACAGCGATGCCGACATAGTGCTCTCAGCTGATTGGGTGCCTCCAGTGTGTCTGCCGCGAGCCGAGCCGCCGCTCTCCGCCCCTCCGCTAGGAGAGAACGAGAGGGCGCCACGCAAGTCTGCTGCTGCTGTCTCCTTCTCGCTCGACGGCACTACTCCCAAAGATGATGCTAAACCGGATAAGAAAAATAAGGTAACATAATTCAGAATTCAACTATTATGTAGTCATAAGGTGTAAGATAGAAAAATGTCTTCAATAGGTAGATGCAGATTTTAAGAGAAAAGTTTCTCTTTAGGTAATTATTTGCTAGTTTCTGTTGAAACTGTCTCTCAACTTTACAGTTTCCCAAATTACTATTCATGCCACTTTGTTTTGTAAATAGAAGCCGAAGCCGGCTTGGCTCTTTCCATGTACTTCCCAGTCATATTGACACAGCTGCCAATTTATATTCGTTTACGACAGTCTATCCAGATGTCGCGTTGGTATAAGTATACCATAAAATACATATTAGGAGCATTATTAATACGTGATTCAGATGCTGAAGCGTCTTTCCTACCCGCTTTCCTGGGTGGAGGGGTTGACGGGAGAGGGCGCAGCGGCGCATGGTTCTCACAGCGACTCACTGCCAACCTCTGCCGACAGCCACAATTCCACTAGCGTATTCTCCAAAGTATTCAACAGGTATGTATGGTGCTGTGTTAAAATAACTAGTGCTTTGTAGATATGACCCACCGGATGTTGTCACATATCTACCACTCAGGGACATGAAGGTTGCACCTTACTATTCGCGTCTCTTTCCTGGATGAAAGATTGCAATTCATGATACTAACCGTTTATAATTATCCGTGACACTCAAAATAGCAGTATATTCTCTAGAAAACGTTACTCTCTTATGCCTTTGACGTTCAAGCTGTCGACTTGACTAAGTTGCAACTAATCAAAATGTATATGCGACTTGGAATCTCTTCCGTCTTGTTTTCGTCCTGTGAAAATTAAGAATAGTTTTATACAAAAGTTGATAAAGTGGTGTCATATCTACAAAAAACAAAAATGTTGACGTTGTTCACAAACATTTATACACTGTGACAAAAATAACATCACGGTATCTACATGTAACATAAATATGTCAGTCGCATTACGATAACATTTATACGCATTACTGCCTAAATACTTCTGTAAAAAGAATACCTACAGTAAAATAATTCAACAATTTGCTGTTTGCTTTATTCTTTGCTTTTATAATCCTAATGAAATGTTTCTATGAGATACAATCAAGCATCGCATATAGAAAACTGTTATTAATGTAACAAACGTGTTGTTCATTGCTACCGTGGATGCTAACTGGAATACGTAACGAATCCGCACTCTTCATTGGCGTATAACTGTACGTATTGTGTACGTTGTCACATATACGCGTGCGTAGTTCGCCTATGAACCTTGTGGAGTTCGGTACCGGTTTGTTCCTGAGTAAAACGCCTTCGGAAGAGGCAGCTCACGACGGGTCCTCTGCATCGGGGTATGTCGCCGCGACGATATCGATGTGCCAATATTGTTATGTGTTTTGCCTTGGTACGAACCTAGACCACTGCGGCTTACGGCTAACCATAGAGAATACAGAAGACCAGGGGCCTCACCACGAATTCATAATACATTACCGAATTAGTATTACATTGTTATTTCGTATCCATGACCTATGCAAATTGTATGGAAGTAGTGTTACATTAAAACGGAATCGTAACGAAATCGTTACGGAACCGTTCTGGAAGACTTCGTGGTAAGATGCCCCTGATGCCTTACCAGAAGCTCTTACAAACCATCAGGTTTCAGAAACGTCAAAGTTTTAAGCTTCAAGTAACACTTTAAAACAAATTTTATATGCCATCAAGAAATATCAAAGTTATATTACTTTGACATCGTCCGAAGAGCGTGGTAAGGCCCCTGTTTTTGTTGATATTGTATTTTGTATCTCGAGATCTTTCTTCCAGAATCTATAAAGTATTATTATTCTTATCTAGTGTTTGTTTCAGTTTGCTACTTGAGAAAATATAGTATCCGATATTATTATCTTTTTGTTTGCGTTCAGTTTATTTTCAAATTGATAACGATAGAAGTGAAATTGTTAGTTCTACTTATCACCTATTTTCCTTTTTCATCTATTTTTTTTTAATATTTATTTGAAGCTACGTATGTGTATCGAGTTTTCTTGAACAAAGAAGTTTTTAATGGTAGTTAATTAATAATTATTGTTGTTTTGTTATAAAACTCGTACGCCGCAGTGGTTCGAACCGTTTAGCCTCCTGTTTGTATTCACCGTTCTCTGTTACAATTAGGCATACCCACCGGCATACATATTTATAATATTCTCTGTTGTCCTTTGTCTAACAATAGTGCTCTTTGGAAACGCCTTCGATTTATTCGGTTACAAAGTTTACTGTTGCTTTCCTAAACTGTGCTGAATGGCATGTTGTATCTGTGTTAGGAAGATATAGCGATCGTTTTATAGAAGATCCTAGATCTCTCTAAGCCATTTCATCGTCATTAGGTCTTCAGTCATAAGTGGAAGTGGTGAAAGTAATAATGAAACTGTTACTGCTGGAAACTGCTCGGGAATTTGGGACAAGTTTTTTGCTTTAAATAGAGCTAAATGATGTCGGAATCATAAAAGCCCAGTTAGGGCCAATAGTCGTCAGCAACCGTTTCATTACTAGTGAGAACTCACCACAATAGAATTTTAAAATGAATACCTACTATAGGTCCTTCTCCATTCAATCATTAAACACAAGCATTGTTTTCTATTGGCACATTGTCCTTTGTAATACTTTTAGCATGATTAGCTTAAAATATAAGAATGCCTGTTTATTTTTGGAAAATCAATATTGTATTACGTTCACAGGAGCCGAAATATTTAAAATCTCTTTACTTCTGCTTACCCTTCCGATATCAACAATATTCTTTGTATTAATTAGAACTTCCTTGTAATACTAATTTGAAAAATACTCCTAAAACTCTATACCGGTACTGTATTAAAAAATCTTTTGAATTGAACAGTTTTTGCCGTTAACCTACGAAGCAAGATATTACAGTTAAATATTGCCATACGGCTACATCCGCAAACCTGCAGAAAGTTTGTTGAATCACGTGTGTATACTGTGAATTGATGTAATTCAATGATTAGGCGGAGTTCGCTGGGTGGTTTCGGCCGTTCGCACACCAAGTCAACGTCCAGTGCAAGTTCGACTCAACCCCGGCTCGACTACCGCAGTATGGTCTCCGTGGACGACATGCCTGATCTCTTCGCCTCTTTCGATAGTGAGTATAGTTGGCTCAACGAATCTAGACATTCGTGAAGTTAGCCGCAAGAGCTGCGCAGTATCGTTTTTCGGGAGCAATTGGAGGTATGAGGAGGGGGGGTAGGAACTGTACATGCGCAAACTCGCACCTGTGGCTAACTTCACAAATGCCTAGATCCGTTGGATGACCTATACTAGTGTGATAGCGCGTACATTCCACGAAAACTCAGCTGATGACTTCTGTAATGTAGTTTGTAATCACTGATTCATGAACGCTATAAAAACATCAGCCAAGAGAAATGGCTAGGCTAGACAGACGTTATCTGTCATCACGTGTCGAAATCTTGTTTTTGCGTGGTAGGAAAGAGAGATAGATTAGTGTTTGTTACTTACTAAACTGGGCGGCTCTGTGGCGCATTTAGCTATAATATAGTCCTAAAGCATTTTATACCTTTAGGTGGCCAGAAGCCGCCTTGCATGTATTTATTCAGTCTCCGATATTTCACGAATCCAAAACAAAGAAATGTTCTTATTTCCCGCCTACGGAATAAAAAAAATATGATCACGACTGTAATCCCCGGGCTCGGTAGATAATCTTCCTCAGATCTTTAGTTACTTAGATCTTTGAGGATATCTAAAGAGGGTAGTCAGAGGCACGTTCAAACATGACATTTGGTACATGCCCACATTTTGCACAGCAGTTAGTATTTCGTACGTGACAGGTTGCAAGCCCATCACCGCTTATAAGAATATTAACCTATGACACACACCTTCGAATTTTTGGTTCTAGGGTATGCCGGTTTCCTCACGATGTTTTCCTTCACCGTTTAAAAGCACTGGCATTGCGCACATAAAAAAATCATTGGTGCACGACCAGGTTTGATTGAACCCACGACCTTCGGATCGTGAGGCAGGGGTGCTACCACTACACCACCAGCGCTCTTAAAACAGTGGAATAAAACACAGCCTTCAAATGATTTTAATCCATGATTAATGTTGAACAGAGTTGATTCCGCGTCCCGCAAGACCCAGTGACGACCCCCCGCTGTACCTGCGTCTGCGCATGGGCAAGCCCGCCGGCCGGCCCCTCCCCCGCACCACCCCGCTCATGTCATACGGACGCAAGCGGATGAAGCCCGAGTACTGGTTCGGTGTACCTAGAAATCGGTAAGCTATATTGGTTACTCTATTACTGGCAAATATGTACATAGGTATTATGATGTCTTTGTTTTAATAGAGATAGTTATCGATGTAAGAATAGAATTAAAATTTATTTAGCGCCCACACACACACGCACACAAAAAACAAACAATAAAAAAGAAGAAACCACACTTTAAAGGGAAAAAAGACTTAATAATCATATCCTACTAATATTATAAACGCGAATGTTTGTAAGAATGTATGGATGTCTGGATGTATGTTTGTTATTTCACGCTGAAACGGTTTAAAGGATTTGGATGAAATTTGGCACAGAATTAGGTTATTGTCTGGAATAGCACATACTTTTTATCTCGGAAAGATGTACGATTCGCGTGGGATATATTTGTTTTTGCTGCATAAGCCATACATCTTCTATCTATATATTTAAAAATGAATTGCTGTTCGTTAGTCTCGCTAAAACTCGAGAACAGCTAAACGGATTTATCTTAGCTTGGTCTTGAAATGTTCGTGGAGGTCTAGAGAAGGTTTAAAAAGTAAGAAAAATTGGAATAACTGCCGGGAAAACCCTAAAAATAGCCCTTTTCTATTTCCCATACAAACGTTTTCTAAATAAGTACGAAGTCTGCCGGGTCAGCTAGTCTGTGACAAAAGGCACAACGCGACGACCGACGCAATGCGTGTCCTTTTACCGTTAACAAGACCGTTGTCATGTAATTTTCCATCCTTATCCATTTAGGTACTTACATGTTTTGTACACGGGTATACTGTTACAAGTAATTATTCTAGACTTTGCTCGACTCGTATCATCAATTTTTTATGGCACTTAGACGTATTGTTTTGTTGACATTTTCACTTATGTCAGCATTATTTTAAACTAGTTTCCACCTGTGGCTTCGCCCGCGTGGTACCTTTTTAAATTATATGTGCTATTCCAGACTATAATCTATCTCTTTGCCAAATCTCACCCAAATCCGTGCTGCAGTTTCAGTATGATTGAGTAACAAAGATACACATATACTCGTACATACAAACATACAACACTATACATACAAACTATCGCATTTATAATAGTAGTAGGGTAGTAGGATGGCAGTTTGTGTTAACCTTATTAGTTCACATTTATAGCGTACTTAATGTTTCTTTCCAATGCACAAAACCCAAAAGCATTATAATGTTAGTTTACAGGTTTATCTAGAATATTGTGGATGATTCATTATTGTTTATTTGAATTGTCTACTCAACAGACCATAACGCAAAACACAACAGTTGTAACCTTCAGCGTCGTCATAGATGTAACTTTTTGTATTCGCAAACGATGTTCAGAGTTATTTTTGGCCTCGTGCATTATCATGTTTCATTATTGTATACTAGTGGTAGCACGCGACTCCGTCCGCATTGAATTAATTATAAGATGTTTTAAGTTATTCTGCTATTCGGGGCGGAGGCAAATACAACTAATCAAAAACCATTAAAATCGGATCAGCCGTTCTAGAGTTATCACTATCAGTGATCGAACAAACCCGATTTTGTTTTATGGCTCCGTCCGCGTGGTAAGTACCTTGAAAAACAAAAACAAATCTATCCCTCGGGAACCGCACATTTTTTCCGGGATAAAAAGTAGCGTAAAGTAGCGTAAAATGTGATAGATAGATAGATAGATAAAAACTTTATTAGTTACTTCAGACACACACATACAGACTTCAGCAGTTATACAACACACTAGTAAAAAAAAAACAATAATAAAATACAGTGGACAAAAAGAAACAGAAACTTAGTGCTATGTATTATGCTTATGTGCTAGTCCAGATTATTATCTATCTATATTGTGGATAATATCCACACATCCATACATTCATACAAACTTTGCAGGATTTATTTAATAATATAAATTATAAACGCGAATGTTTGTTAGAATGTATAGATGTATGTTTGTTACTCTTTCACGCTGACCGGCTGAACGTATCTGGATGAAACTTAGCACAGATATTCATAGATATAACACATCTGGAATAACACATAGTCTACTTTTTATCCCGAAAAAAAATTACGGTTCCTGTGGGATAGATTTGTTTTTGTTTTTCAAGGTACCACATTAAATTTATACTCGTAATGAAATGTGACTGTACACTTTTGTTCCAGGGTTGATGATCTCTTCAAGTTCCTGACACACTGGGTGCCGGACAGGTACGGGCCTCTCGGCGACGTGACGGCTCAGGGGTATGAGCTCATCGACAGTGACACTGAATGGGACGACGATGAAGCCAAACCTGGACACAAGGTTAGTTCATTACACAAGGACGCAAGGTTAGGACACTATATTGTGACCTTTTTGATATTTAGTCACCTCTTCACTATTATATCACTAATCAGTATGGTAAAAGAACTTTAGTGTCCTTCAGAGGCTACTTTAGTGCACTATTCAGTAATATAAGGTACGGCCTATAAACCTTTTACTATCAATAAATCACGAAATGAGGATTAACTTTTCAAAATTACTGTATTAGTTTATTTGCTTGCGGAAATAAATAAGTACTTGAAGTACCTACCTATATGTAAAAATGAATACACGTATCATTCTATTGATTTTTTAAAAGTATCTTCAGTATGCGAAGTCGACGTTGTGTCCTAATGTTGTGCATCGAATAATTTGTTCTGATGCGCCCCACATTAAAATCGTCCCGAAAATGTGCCGTGGTTTGATAGTATTATCTATTCTATGGATACAACAGCTGATACAGTGCCATAGAATAGACTTATGGTTTTCAATTTAAAATATTCAAATTGAATCTAAACTTTAAAATAACATTTTATATAACTCTATGTAAGCCAACGGTCCTTCGAGTTGACCTATCGCACACCGGCCATTAATATTTATATCGGAAACTCATCGGAATTTAAATGAGTAAAACAGACGTTGCTTATGCGCTTGTTTTTACTATAAATGGAGACATGTGGGTGCCTTGCGATAATAATGAGCTTGATAGAATCAGAAAACATTTTACAAGTTATTCTATGTGCTGGCCAGCCTATACCTATATACTTTATATACTGAATATAATATACAACTAGGCAGCAGGCTTCTAAGCGATTATTGCCTTGATAATACATGTTTGGTGCAAGTTAGTCCGACCGCAATATTAATTCAATGAATCACGAACAAGTAAAATGAAAATGCCTAATTAAAAATAAATAAATACGTATTGATGATACATAAATAAATATTGGCGGACATTTCACATAACGCCATCTAGTCCCGAACTAAGCAAAGCTTGTACTATGAAAACAGATAGCTGATTAGTTATATAATACATATATAACACCCAGACCCAGAACTAACATCTGTGTTCATCACACAACTGTTTGTCCTTGGTGGGGTTCGAACCCACAACCGCAGAAGGCAGAGTTACTACCAACCAAGCTGTGAGGCCAGTCAAAATATATAAAGAAGTAAAAACTAAACTAAATCGAGGTTTAACTTTTAGTGCAAGCCGGCTTAGGTCAACTAATTCAATGCCACCAGTTTTACGCTAATCTCTTTCATCGCTCATCGCGATAAGAGAGGTGACTTTATTTATGAGAGCATGTTTAATATAAGTACTAATTGGTATCTGCAGTACTAGTGAAACGCTTGCAACTTCGTCTGTGCTTCAATCTCCCACTCCACCGCTTAGAATTTCAAAAATCCTTTCTAAATTTACCTGTACACCTTGAATTTTAACCCCCAAATTTCATTCCACTGATTCCATTCCACTTCAATGTTCGTCGATCCGCCAGTCAGTTAGTAACGCGCCGACTTTTTATATATAATTATTTAGCCGGTAGTTACTCTATGAATGATTACATTGTCGCAGGACGACCGCACCGGCAGCACTGGAGATGTCACGGACATCACCCGCGAATCCTGGGAGGTAAGTCGATTCTCCTATTCGATGTTCTTTTAATAATTTTATCTGTATTTCAAACACTCATATTTTACTAACAGCTTTATACACAAGTTTTATCGAAAATTTCTCATCACATCCCACATACAGTACACATTGAACATATTTTGTAATATTACCGTCAAATAGGGGTCTGTTGCATTAGGATGTATTCAAACATAGCGGCAAGCTTGCGGCAGGAATGCAATTCTTAGGAAACAATCGTGTATTATTATTAGTATTACACGGGTATTTATCGCGTTTAAATTACCTTATATTTTCCCGACGTTTCGACAGGTTTGCACGCTAATACTAATAATAATGTGTTCAGATCGCGTAAGTTTAAAAATAAACAATCGTGTATGTATGTCGTGTGACGTATCATCATAATGTATAATGTTTTGTCGCAGCCTGATGACGTCGTATCAGCATTATAGTGAAATGCGGCAGTCGCCCAAATAATAGCACAACGTGCGTTTTTGCAGCTCTATATTTAGACAAACCTTAATAGACAATATTGAGTCTTGTTATTACGTATAATAATATGTGGTTTCTAATACAAGCTATACTAATGTCTGATTATGGCTACGTTTGTGATTAATACAATAAAATCTTAAATAAGCATGTATGGAAATAAATGATTATGCAACCGACCCCAGTTAAATTTGCATATAAGTGAGAATATGACGTCACTTACATGCGGTAAACAGAATGGTTATACGTTCCATATAGGTGAATGGAAACACTTGTTTGCATATGCAACTTAAGGCTTTATTTGAAGCTCGCTTGAGCTACCTTAAACTACAATAGTAGCTGGTGCAATTACAAGAACATAAATAGGAATAATTTATCGGATATCTTACTAATAAAAAAATATTTGTACCTGACTGAACTGTTTACAAACATTTAATCGTTTTGGTAGTTGAGTTAATTAATAATACAAAAAATACGGTTGTGTAAACATAGCTGGTTTTAAAGTCTAACGAACCACATTGCTGTTATGCAATGACCTTGGCATTTTCGTTGATACATTATTATACAAAAAACATAGACAAAAACTTTGAAAACCCTACAAACTCTACAGATATTAATATAATCATCATATTTCAATTCATTAATGCAAGTATACGGGTTTAGGTTAGGTAAATAAGCGCACTGTAAGCGAAGTTAGTGGTAAATGAGTATAGAAATATAGTACACCTAAGTTCGGCAACGCGTGAGTGATACCTTATGTATTACAAGCGTCCTGTGCCAGGTAACCATCAGATAAAAAAAACCCGTAACGCAGGGTGACTAAGAACCAAATACTCAAAAAAAAAGCAGCTATGTTCACATATCCCACACGAGACACAAGACACAATGATAACCTCTAATGGATGTGCGGTTGTTAGCTGCTGAAGGCGCCTTACGTGAAAATATATTCGATAATGAAGAGCCAAGCTGAGGCGCTGGGCGATTCACTCGGCGAGGAACCGCAGCCGGAGGTACCAACGCTCGCTGACAGCTCGCTGAATTCCACTTGTTGACTTTAGATAGGAACGTGTAAAGACGGATCCGTTTTGAAATCTCACATAATGTCATATAAGCAATAAGTTGCGGTTTTATATAGTAATTGCAGCTGACAGAAATGTATTGATGCCCAAGTCACTCGAGCCAGTCTCAATCTACATTTTCCGTACATTCGGTAGATAAAAGATCGTCTCTCGCTACATTGAAAAAATATATGAAAAGTGTAGCGTGTGGCTATCGCAAGTGCCGAGCGGCTAAAAGAATATTCGAGCGATGTCGCTTAATATTCGGTCTTAAGTCTGAAATCTTCCGGATCTTATAGTCAAATGTTCTCGAAAGTGCGTTTAACAATGGCATCAATACCATCAATTAATAACTGCTTATTTTTAAGAGCCAGCAGTTTTTTAAATTGGTTTATAAATAAGTTTTACAAGTGTGATTCAGCCTGCGTTTGTGTAGAGCGAGTATAAAGCAGCACAAACTAGTGAAATGATAATGCACTGCTCCCTAGTTGCATAAGAAAATGAATGTTATCATGTAGTGATCAAATTATTTGATGTTTTTGTTCCTTCAATGTATATTGGGTTCTCCCTATAAGATAAGCTAGACTGTAATGCACTTCTAGATGGTTTATGTTTAGCTATGCTATTTTCTGTGCCTATTTAGAACTTCAAATATTAGAGGATTTAATAATTAATTTAAACACCTAGATAGATATCAGCTATTCTATGAAGAATTAACTTTTTTTCTAACAGAATGTCAAGGAATCCAATTATACTTATTTAAGTTTTCGGTATGTGTAATTAATTGCGTTATTTTCACAAACAAACAATAAGTAAGAAGTAGGTACTTGCAACATTTACATAACACTTCTGCAACTTTGCGAAACTATAAAGAATACACCCCCAACTTTTACGTTATGGCCACTAGGCTGTTGTGTGGCAGTAGTTTCAATAGAATGTATAATTTAGTTTATTTAAACAAACAGGTGTTTTTACTGTCAAAGCAAAGTCTCGTAGGTGTAAGGGAAACGTATTATGGCCGTATGTCATTGAGCAATTATAGAAAAAACTAGTGTTATTATAGGACATTGTGAAACGACCCTGTGGAAAAATAAGGTCTGTTACTCATCACACAATGGCGCGCTCAACAGTTGCTAGTGAATCTACGACACCTTATTTTCTCTATTGTTATTTGTGACGAACGTGTTCACAAAGTACGGTTTCACTCAGACTAAAATATTCATAATATTTCGTATCGAGTCCGAATCGAAAGGATAGCATACAATTGAAACACAAAAGACACAAGTTTACTAAAACATAAATTATCTTCTAATTTGCATTTGTCTTATTTTCATGTTCTTATAGGCAGGTCCGACAAATCGTGCGTAAAAACGATGTTTGGAAAGCAATTTGAACTTAATTAACTATAATACATTATGTAAGCAACATATAATTACGTATAAGGTACCGACATTAAATTAGAACCAAAAAATCATAAAAAAATTGAGTTGGTTCAACTTTAGTAGATATAAAACGAAACTAGCTTCTGATCAATAAGTCGTTATCGTACATGTATCATGATTGTATGATACATACGTGCCAATTACTTTTGCCATCCTCATAAACAAAGGCCCTCAAAGCACCCGCTATTATTACAGAGCTCAATTTGCGTTCGGTCGTCCGTCTCTAGAACTCACCAAATAATGAACGTGTTAAAATTCACACCCGGGCCAACAAACAGTCTTATTTTGTTTCGATACGCGGATTGCATTATTCATCGACGCCACAGGCCATAATCTCCACTCGTTCATTATTGGAGGCTGTGAATTTGGTTTGAACTTTGTAATTTGTATAGCTACAGTAATCAGGCTTCGGTCTTTAGTAACTATTACAGATCACTGGCTTCGGTACCCCAAAGCATTACTATGTTCAACAAGAAATAACTCGTTGTCTATTTTTTTTTATCAAAATGTTTCGTAAACAACCTATTTTATGCGAGACAGTTGACAGAATACTATTCCCTAATTCTGATTGTCACAAACGGAGCACTGAAATTTTTGTGTTAGTAAACAAAGTGTTTCGTCTTGCAGATGAAAAGAAATTATAAACAAAGTGCAAAATAATGTTTCTTATCAGAAGCAAAACTTTTAAAGGAACAAAAAAAATGCAGAATCAAGTAAGTGAACATTTTTGTTACTTAATGATCTGCAATCTAAGTTTACCCACTCCCTATACACGATCATTATCAGTGTATGTACTTACCTAAAGATATGAATAAATGTTATTTTTACTTTTAGGACCATACGTACTAACTTCTCTCTAAAATCAAATGCAATGGACATCTTTTACAAAACGAATATTAGCAATATTGGGGGTATCGATATAACTCAATAGGTATTGGTGATGTCCAATTGAGTCTTTATTTCGTCCAACATAAATAGATTCGTATAACAAGTTTTCGTAAACAGAATGGAAAATTAAACCAATGATGCGGAAAGTTTTCTATGAAGCTGTTTTGATAAACCGCAGCGGAATTTTTCTATTCAATATTAAAACGTTATATAAGCGTTAATGAATGTTCAGAGCACTTCGATGACACAAAATTATTTATTTTTTTCTAGAACGTCATTAGTGCAACACTGATTTGTATGTTTGTCAGCAATTTCCAGAAGGTTTTGTGTTGCGACTTTTATCAAAGTAGTTCCTCATGTATTTATTAAAGTATGTGTGTGTCTTCTATAAAAAACCATATCAATAATTTTATCAAAATTGCGTTTTTATGACACATTTTCTGCTATCTTCTGCTGCCAGATAAAATAATAACAAATGTTAAACACCAAGTCAACAACTACAAGCTGTAGATAAGCTGAGAATCGAATGATGAACTTGCGCTAATCATCACCATCATAAACGCATCGGTTGGACGTTTTTTTTTTTTTTTTAGGTTTTATCGTACCCTAAATTATTCATTACTAGCGACCCGCTTCGGCGTCGTACGGATCCAATGTAGATATTAATGTGGTGTATTTATCCCTCTTGAATCACTCTAGGTATCTCAAAACTACGTAAAATCCAAGCGTCAATACAGAAGCTACTTTGTTTTGTACTATGTAGGTAGAGATGATAATTAATTATCAAACCCAAAAAATTGCGTTGATAATTGCATTAACAAATTCCATTGAAGTTTTTACTATAAATCGTAAACAAAGTGCACAATGCTCATTATCTTATTCACACATAAACCACTGAAACTTATACACACGGTCATTCAGTATGATCAATGAACCATTTCCAACTCATCAACTATCTCAATATATCAAACGTTGCAATATGAATTGGAACATTTGTTTTATAGCACTATAAATTTATCTGATGCTGAGTTACGTTTATGAAGATAACATAAATGGTCAGTAAATCTATATTTAAATATAAAAACTAGATATATCTGGCTATTTCAAACTAAACAATATAAACCGGTTGAAACTGTAGATATTTCCAGATTTTTAATAATGGTAACTAGAAAACTGAACTAGAAAAAATATAATTTCTCTGTTAATAACGTTGTATTCAATTTATAGATTAATCTTTTTGTAGAGCAACGTTCGAATGGATAACATTTTTAAAGGGTCGCCTTACCTACGAACAGACAGAGCACTATCTTGGATTAGAAACATTTTACAGCTAATATTCTTGTCGAGATTTATGGGGCACAGTATACATAATTTAAACTGTTCAATATTAAAAACAGGCTAACCATTTTTGCTGGGAGAAAATGTTGACGTTGTCGATTTAATTAAATAGGCTCATGGGCTCAATTAAATCATTGGTTACATGTCTCATTAACAAAACATAATCAACCTTGACCCTATTTTCTGGTGGTTTTCCGTTGTTTGTTGATTACTATTCAATTGGGTAAAATACCACAGCAAGTCATTTCCGATCAACTGGACATTGCCATTGCTATATTTTAATAATAGCGTGGGTCTACGCCTGCCTGCATATTAAGATCATGTGTTTCAAAATAAATGGACTTCTTGATTTACCATGGGCTAGTATTAGATGTAAATAAGACTGACCACACATAGAGTTTATTTTATACGAAAAGTAAAAGAGAAGTAAGAAAACCTGGACCAAGCGTCATCGGGATAAACCAATATGCTTGGTATGATTAGTACGAATAAGTTAGGTACGTCTAAATGGAATAAGAACGGGTCATAAAGTTCATTTCATTGGACGAATGAGATCACTGGCTAATGGATTTGTCGCCGTATCCAAACTGTACTTATGAAGCCAATTAATTTGCATGTCAGGTTCGTTAGCAAAGAGACGTTTTAATTAATCTTTACGGAGCCTGGGTACAGTCAGTACAGTACTGTAAATAAACCATTTAGGGCTTTCTCATAAAAAAAGAGAAGGTAACGTTATACAAAACTCACTTAAAGAAGCCTGAATGTTTTTTTCAATAGATGATAAAAAAACATAGTTTTAAACAATTTTCGTCTTTGACTGTTTCAACTAGCAATCACCCATGTCGTGTTAATCGCGATCAATTGCACTAACACTTCAATTGTTCAACTGTAGGTGTTTTGTTGCATAAATAGAAGATTAGCTCTACGTACCCGTCTTTACGAACTCAATTGAGGGCGCGTTATTTTAAGCTTTGTATGCGACAGAGAAGCACTGTTCAGTTGAATTGGTGCGGCAAGTGCGGCTCATACAATCTGCTGAAATAATTCGCAATACTGATTTCCAAAAGTGATTTAAATAAGTTCTTAGCATCGGTGACTATTGTCCAGCAATTAAAATAATTGTCGCCTACCCAATATAAATAAAAAGGTTGAATATTTCAAGACCACACTGCCAAGAGACAGGTAAATTAAATCAAATTCTTTTAACGTGGAAATGAAAGCGATTCGAACACGTTGGAGGTGAAAAAGTACTTTAATAAATGTTAAATAACTTTTTTCGGTATCAAGGGCAACCATAGTACATGTAGACCGGTTTTTATAAAGCTAGGTGCTGTATTTTTTTCTTCAAATTTCTTTTGACTTGACGTTTTATCTTACAAAATCATTGACTAGTAGGGTAAGTAAAGTATCTCCTTTCCATTCTCCAACTCACGTTTATTTCAATTCTCAACTACCCTTCACGCATCCTTTACCATTAAAAGTGGAACGACCTAATGAAAACTACCGATAAGGAGTCAATTGACGAGGAACTGACATTACGCTCAATGTTGACAGCCTTGCTTGTGAAATGGGCATTCCCATGCCCAATTTGATTATTTTTTGGTTTCCTGACTTGATAACCAACGAGCATCATGATGAATTTAGCTGCTTACTGATCAGAATAAAGCCCCGTGGTTGATCAAAACCTAAAACTATTTGTATTTGATTTAACCTAAATCACGAATGTTATGCTCGATAAAAAATAAAACAAAATACGGGACCTGCATCTCATTATACAGCATCTGAAATGAACACAAGTGATGCTAAGCAGCTGTGTATTTGCTGAATTAACTTGTTCTGATTGGCGTAATATTAATTAATTTGGGTTCCATCTTAGCAATACATGCGGGTTTATTCGGTAGTGCCGTGGTGGGCAGTCACGTCGCTGCCAGCGCGTCGCATTCCTCGCCGTTTCTAGTCCCCGTACGACGACGACACATCGCGCTCGCCTCATTCACCCACGGTTTTAAAACTTGGTGATTAATACGCGCTCGTCCATCTACCGTGTGGTGCACTACACGGCTCCGCGTTTTCACGATTAACATAGTACATACGCTCATTGAACCGGCTCGAAGCGTACAAACGCAAACTACTTTTGTTTATAACCAGGCGCGCTTGCTGCCACCGGCTCAGTATTTGGTTACGAAACCTTGTGATCGCGTGGATGATTTCTAAATTGAGCGCTTGCGGTTGTGATGTCGACTTTTTACGGTGTAACGCGTTAGTGTGTCACAGCAAAGAAGTTTAAGGATTGAGCCGAAAAGTGTTCAAATGCAAGCGGTTAAGTGGATCGAGATGGTGAAGCTTGGACCTACGACGGAGACGCCGTCGTCTTTCGACAGGGAAGAGGTGAGGTACCGCAAGCAGCACATTAATGCGGTCGATTTCCGCGTTTGGTTATAACGGAGTCTAATTTGGATAATGACTTATATTTTTAACAGTCATGACATGACATGACTGACGAATAAAAAACCGTGTACAGTTCATTGCATGCACGCACAGAAATTTTAAGTACGACTTAACAAATTACAATTTATTTAAATCTTCATGAAATTATCTTTCAGGGAGCAAATAGGTCTCGTTTGCGTAACTCAGATAGTGTCTTTTGTATCTACTCTTATTATCTCGATGCCGTACAGATGTTATTGTCTGCGATATCTAATTAATTCCCAATAGGTACAGCGATTGTTTGTTGTGAGAAACGTGCTTAGTGTATTATATATAGATGCTACCCACAACTTAATCCGTAGCTAAGTTATAGGTATATGTAGAGCTACCGACAACGTGCCATTCTCGAATTCCTGATGAATTACGATATCGTCTATGACTTGGTTACATTCATCGGATAACTGGTTTTAACTATTCAAGGCTGGAAATTAAGAACTCTCCGTATCATTACTTTATTTATTTAAAACCGAATTTATATCTTTTCTTCAAAAGTTATAGTTGTAAATATAAAATTCTGATAACATTTATCAATCCATGCAGTAAATCGAAATACAATGAGAAATTGATAAGATTTCTGATTCTGAACAAACGAATACGAGTATATACTGAAAGCTTTGAACAGGAACCTACGTAAGTCTATAAATAGAGAGAGAGGCGAATGACCTACGTATTGTGAAGGTCTCTTCTTGTATATCTTGACTGGCTAGGACCTTTTTGAATCCGGTTCACGAAAACTTAAACAATTTCTATAATAGATCATAGTAGACAAAACATATTTTTAGATTTATTTTTATTTTGTTTAGTTTTAGTGCAAGCAAGACGGATCAAATGGTTTCACTTCCAGCATGTCTAGGTTCTAATTTAAGGAATATTAACATCGAATTATTGTATATCACGAAAAAACAGCTCGTTGCCGAATTATTTTCTAAAATTAGTTTTGGTGTATGTATTATTTTATCAGGGCTTTATTGCTGACTTGAAAACAACAATTAATCCTGTCTCTAATCCAACGGTTGTAATATTACTGGCACTTTTATTGAATTGATACCTAAGCGTTATTCCGATAATCAAAATTTCATTATTTGCTGGAAAACCGACAACAGCCAGTCAGTCATTTACCGCGGGTCACTCGAATCGATAACGTAGCCCGTGAAGGGAATCGACTCGAAAATCACTCACAAAATGTTCGCTCTCGGAAAATCTGCATTAGCTCTTGAGGGAATACAACCATAAAATAATCAGCGGCAGCGAAACTGAACATTTACCAATTGGTTGAAAACAAAGGCGCGTTTTTCATTCACGTACCGTAATTACTTCCACGCAATGTTGCGTATGATTCGTCGTTTTGCGCGAAGTGTGATGGACAAGGTGCGAAGAATCGAGTTACTTCTGTTCGATGTTACTATACGACGTCGAGGGACCATACACTCTGTGTGCGATAGGGGCGAAAGGGGCAGAGTACGGCACATAATCAGGAGGGGCACGATCCATTCCATATGCGAGGTGAAGGCAAAATTAAAACCATAAAACAAAATTGAACCTTTTTAGGGCTTCGGTGCGTTATTAAGCTTCTTTAGGACAGCTAATGGTAAAATAAAAGCTTTAATTCCTTTTAAAATCTCTTAAAGGCTACATGCTTCTACGAAAATTTCAATACTGAGATTAGCACACTTGCGTGCTAGTCTCACTTTAACACAGTAAAAAAATATATGCAATTTTTTTAATAGATGCAGGTGCATATAATGTTTCAAACTGGAATGAACCTGAAACATCTCGAATTATTCATACATAGACATTTTTAAATCAAATTAAATTTGAAACTGATAAAGACGCATGATTTTGTTCTCCAATTAACATTATTAAAACGCGTATGAAACGTAATAGTGAGATAATGTTATCATTTTTGCAACATGGTAGAGTAGGTAAACTTTTCTATGAAACCTAAGAAATTGTATCTCAGTAATAACTTTGGAAAGCGAAGTATAACTGAAATAGTTGTTCTAATAACAAAATAAATTATTTTAGTGAGGATTATAAATAATTGTGGAACTACTTATGTACATTCTCTACTTTAGTTTATTAAGACCGAATGAAACAGGTAATACAAGTGAATTGTATAGGTATGAAATAATGGACAAAAAATACGGAACCTAGCAACAAGTAGGTTAACAGTTTTACCTCTTATACGAGTATATTCACTAGCATAGCATGTAATCCTCATGCTAGTACGATATATATACAAAATATTTGTTTTAACAAATCACATAGATGTACTATTGGGAATGTTATGCACTGATATCAAGCTAGTTGTGTAGTTCACAGCCACATTACCAGTTATTTTATTAATTACCTAAGACATTTGATGTATATACCTAATGTTTAGAGTGCACGATCTCGCACTTTCACTGAATGTTGAATGTGAACTGTAGATTGGGAATGCATCACTTCACTGCATCACAGATTAGCTCTATGTTACTATTCTCATTTATATATTGTTCAAATATTCATAAGATTTATAGTCGCATTGATATTACATACGTGCCCGGCGTGTCTTTATCAAGAGGGCGTGGTCTGTATTGTGTGTGACGTCCAAATATTGTCAGGACTAAATTTGTACAGTTCTTCCAACGGATCTAGGCGTTCGTGAAGTTAGCCACAGGTGCGAGTTTGCGCATGCATGTACAGTCCCACCGCCCATCTTTATTACCAATTGCTCCCGAAAAACGATACTGCGCAGCGCTCTGCGTTTAACTTCACGAATGCCTCGACTCGTTGGGCCAACTGCAACTTACCATAGCATTTAGCTATGTAAATGTAGGTACCTACATATATTATATTTCTTAAAAAACTGACTAATTGAAGAAATTAGACACACTTGAGCCACTTTTTATTTAAAATTATTACTTGTCAAAAACAAGTTGCTAAGTATAGACACCTAAAAGTTGTAGATTGTTGTCCTCCTTGACTTGGGTTTGCCTAGCTAGAGTATTCTCATCAACATACCATTATCAAATCACTGAAGGCTTCGATGTTTGAGATATCGTTAAATATGTTTTCCTACTATCCTATTTAATTCCTGATACAGATTACATTGTCTGCGAACTTATAGCGTCAACAAGACAATCGACGTAATTTTGGCCATCGTAAATATCAGTTTATGATTGGAATAAGTTGATATAAAAAAAGTACAGACAAACACACGCTGCTTTGCATATTTAATTTTCATCTATACAACTAATACTGTGACTGGAAATTTTCCTACATTATAACTTAAATTAATGAAAAGTTGATACTTACGTCAATTCTAATCCATTTATTAGCATTTGGGTTGGTATTAATTTCCAATCGTGCAAACCGCATTCAATTATTAATGGTCGTAATTAAATTGATCATACAATGTAACTGATTGTTTTGTAAACTGCCGTTTTGCAACCAAGTTATTTATTTCAGATATAAATGTTGTATATGAATAAGCATAATATTTATGGTCGTCAATTAACATAATTGTATTACCTATACTGAATTATTTTACACTAGCTCTCATCCACCTTCTTCAACGTCTCTTTATTTTAAAAACCGGTTTGAGCTATCGTAAAAAAAGATTTCCATTACAAATACGTGTTCAAAGTTTCTTGTGGGTCTAATGTCGGTGTTGTATTCAGGTGCTGTCGATGAGCGATGAGTTGCGACGTGCGTTGTACTCCTCCGGCGCCTCCGTCGACATGGAGTTCTCACCGCCAGACCTCATCGGCGCCTCGGAGATATTCACAATGGAGCACAGGTGAGTCAAGGTCTACGTGAACATGCCGAACTCTCGCTTATATTTCCATTGTTGATTCTTTAGATCTTTCAGAATCGACCCCAATGCCGCGCCGAAATACACAGATTTCTTGTTTTGTTATAGCTTTTTATACATATGTACATAGGAAGTGTTTACTAGTAATTTATTCTGAAATACGGACAAAAAATAATATATAAATAGTCATGATGGTTTGTTAGTATTTATTTACCTGCTTACGACATAAATACACACTGAGTTGAACTTGCGACGTCTAATGTTGACCTCTAGTTGTTATTTTAATTGTTGGTTTATGTCTATAAATCATAAATTATTATCTAGACATTATTTTTGTACAAAGATCTAAGAAACTTCAGAGAAGTACATTAGAAGAAAAAAACATGAAGCTAGGTGTTTATCATTGTGACGTGGGATAACGTGTAGCTCTGATAGCTTTACTATAAGGGTTATAGCCCAGGATAACGTTGCTATAATGTAACATAGTCAACTGAGATTACACTGATGCCGGCCTACCTGGCTAGAATATTAATAAATAAACAACCTCGCTCAATGCAGTTTAACCAGTATTCAATAAGCTGCAACTGATAGAAAAATGTGATGACAACAACTTTGTAGTCTACCTTTGTTTACCAGTTACAGTACATAAGTATCTGTTTGTTTTTACTGTTTTTTTACATTCACTTTATATAATTTAATTCACAATCACGTTGTTTATAATACCTACTTTATGTACTTAGAAAGATGCCTATCCATAGCTATGTCATGTTAAGTATACGTAGATACCTACTGATGAGTGATATTACAGCAGGTAGCTGTTGTTATAGTTGTATTGTACTTACTTATTATTGATTTATGAATGACTTTGTAAAAGGTCTTGGGCCTATACGTTGTTTTCTAGAAAGTATTGTACTTATGTACTTGATTTACCTATACATAACAAATACTCATCGGTGAGACATCGTTGGCAAAAGTACCTACACATAGATACATGAGCCATTGAGTTTGGTCAATTCTGGACAACACTTGTCACTTAATACGTCACTACAACATTAAGCAATTCTTGTAATCGTTTACAGATATCGTCAAACCATTAAAATTTAGTAGCAATTACACCATTAGGATACGTATGTAGCAATTTAGGAACACTAGGCAATATAATTATGTATAGGGAATAATATAATGGAACAATTTGGTATAAGCACTATTGCCGAAACTATCGCAACAATTATTAGTTTCTTTATTCGCAACCACGGACATACGTCTTAACACGGACCACATAGGTCCGTGTTAAGACGTATGTCCATATCCTTAAGTATAAATAATGTAATACGCATTTTTAATGTGTCAATATGATATTATTCCGCTCTAGAGACAGATGTTACGTAATATCCAAATGTCCGCGGGGAAACCGGCTTGCACTAGAGTCAACTTTATAATTCAAGGACATGTGTATTCTGCATGAAAGTAGAGTCTGTGCGACGCCGGCGGACACAAAAAAAACCGGCCAAGTGCGAGTCGGACTCGCGCACGAAGGGTTACGTACCATAATCTATAAAAACGGCAAAAAAATCACGTTTGTTGTATGGGAGCCCCTTTAAATTTTATCTGTTGTTATAGCGGCAACAGAAATACATCATCTGTCAAAGTTTCAACTCATCATCATCATCTTCCTGCCCTTATCCCACTAGGTGGGATCGGCACAACAGGTTCTCTTCCTCCACTCTCCCCTATCATCCGTCATCTCAGTAGTCACTCCCTTTTTACACATATCGTCTTTCACACAGTCCATCCATCTTTTCTTAGGTCTACCTCTACTCTTGTATCCATCCACATTCAAATCCATCACCCTTCTTGTAACCATACCATGTGCCAAACATGTGCCCATACTACGCCAACCTATTACTCAATTATAAATTTCAACTATCACGGTTAATGAGACAGCGGAGTCTTTAATAGGGTCCCGTTTTACGGGTACGGAACCCTTAACTAAGAATAAATATTGGTTTCCAGGGAGAAGTTGTGCGGGGTGCTGCCGGCGCGCGCGCAGGGCTACATGTGGCAGCTGACGTTCAGCACCAGCCAGCACGGCTTCTCGCTCGCCTCCATGTACCGCAAGATGCAGCGCGTCGACAGCCCCGTGCTGCTCGTCATACAGGACACTGACAATAACGTGAGTCATTTGTCATTGTGAGAGCCGTTCATTCTGAAAATATTAGTTTTACTGTTTTTGCGAAGCGAAGAAGCGTGGTAATGTGTTTAGTGTATGGCTGGATTTAACAAATGAGGTGTCATGGATTCGTCCGGGTTACAATAATGAAATAGAAAAAAGAAAAGTAATATATGATCACAACTGTAATCCCCGGGCTCGGTAGATATCTCCTCAGATCTTTAGTCTCTTATCTTTGAGGATATCTAAAGAGGGTAGTCAGAGGCACGTCCTAACATGACATTTGGTGCATGACCACATTTTGCATGGTAGATAGTAAGTATTCCGTACGGGACAGGTTGAAAGCCCATCGCAGAGGCGATGGGCTTTCAACCTGTCCATAGGTTCCTGTGACACACACATTCGAATTTTTGGTTCTAAAGTATGCCGGTTTTTCGTGTTTCCTCACGATGTTTTCCTTCACCGTTTAAGCGCACTGGCACATAAATTTTTCGAATGGAAAAACTCATGTTTGTCTTTTGTCAAAAGCTAATAATCTATTCTAATATTATAAAGTTAAGAGTTTGTGAACTATTGGTTAAAATTAAAAAAAAAATGTTTGTGTTGTATGGTTAATTTATCGAGGAAGCCTTTAGGCTTTATAACATCACGCTGCGACCAATAGGAGCGAAGCATCGATGAAAAATATTGCAAAAACGGGAAAAATTATATCACTTGAAACCCGCAGATGAAATTGCGCGCAGGTCTACCATGAGTTTTCACAATCTACACTCGCTAGCGACTGTAGTTAAAAAATTGTATGAGAACTTGTACAGCGCCTCTAGCGGAAAGTTGGGTACTAAAACATCGCGTAGTTAACTATCCTACGTCACAGCGTACTACAGCGACTGTAGTTTGCGCTTCATTAATTTGCTTAGAATTTGGTACCATGAGTAACAATTTTGACAGATGTCATAGTAACTAACGTACTATTACTACCGTAGTAACGTCAGCCGATCTAAATGTGACAACTCATGGTAGACGTACTGGTCAGGTAGTAAATTAATATACTTTTCTAGGTATTCGGAGCGCTGACATCGTGCGCGCTCCACCCCTCTGAGCATTTTTACGGAACCGGCGAATCCCTGCTGTTCTCATTCCAACGCGTAGAGGACAGGCGGCACTCGCAGACGCACGCGGAACCAACTACCGACGACCAACAGAAAGAGGATAAAGACGGTACGTATATTTTTAATCGCGATCTGAACACATTATTATTTTTGTGCCTAAAGCACAGATAAAATATCCAAAATTATAACTACTTAATACTTTTTACATAAACAAACTAAGTGGTCTAGTTTATTTTAATAAGTATTTATGTGAATTAAACGGGTATTTATCGCGTTTTATTTACCAATTTTTCCCGAGGTTTCAACGTCGCGAAAAATAGCTAACATCCCGTGACCACGACAGAGTGTAAACCTGTTGAAACGTCGGGAAAAATAGGTAAATAAAACTCTATAAATACCCGTTTAATACTAATAATAATAAACCGTACGTAGGTAAGCTTACCGCTAGAGCGGCGGGCGAGAGATTGCGGATTCGAATCCCACGGCAGAATAAACGTTTGTTATATTTGGAAATGTTTAAAGTGTGTTTCACATCCTAATGTAATTAATTTACAGAAGAACCTGCACCGGTTAAAACCAAATTCAAGTACTGGGGCTGGACTGGCGACAACATGTATTTCATACGAGGCAGTAACGACAACATATCAATCGGAGCGGGAGAGTGAGTACTATACGTAACTTGTCTAGAACAGCTTATTTCTATGCTTTCACAGTTTTTGACGACCTGTTTTGTAGTTGCACTAAGAGTCTCTAATCTAGAAAGTTCTGATAAATAAAAAGTACAGAATTAACCATGGTTATTGTTTGGTCTGTAGAACGACTCACGCTGCTATATGAAAGTACTAGCTTCCGCCCACGGCTTCGCCCGCGTTGTACCTTGAAAAACCAAAACAATTCTATCCCACGGGAACCGTACATTTTTCCAGGATAAAAAGTAGCCTATGTGCTATTCCAGATTATAATCTATCTCTGTGCCAAATTTCATCCAGATCCATTCAGCCGTTTCAGCGTGAAAGAGTGACAAACATACATACATCCATACATTCTTTCGCATTTATAATATTATTATAATATTGTATATACCTAGTAGGATCTGAGTGGCTATTACGGAACTCTGATGACAATCAATTACAATGAATGTCTATCAGCAACTATCACAGTTTACGTATTTCTGATATTTACAAACAATATACTTATGGCAATAAACAAATGATATAATATAATAATTTCATGGCAATAAACTTTCCATAATACAATTCACCTCTAGTAACTAGAAGCTTTTAGTAACAATGTTTTGATAGTATCAGAATTAGAATGGATAAGGGAATGAGTGCGTGTGTTACAGCGGCAAGTTCGGCATCTGGCTGGACGGCGACCTGTACCTGGGGCGCACGCAGCGCTGCACCACGTACGGGAACGAGCCGCTCGCCACGCGCGAGGACTTCGTCGTCAAGATCATGGAGTGCTGGACCTTCATCTGAGCGCACTCGCCGCCGCACCCCGCACGCGCTCACACTTTATACTCTCCAAAACTAAGCTTTAGATTGTCTTATGAAATTTGCTACGAAGATTTGACACTTTTACAAGTCAACATTTTCGACTTTAGTACTGATGAGTCTGAAAATTTTGTACTCTACGACTCTGAGGCGACGCGGCGCTGTTTCACGCCGCCGGCCGCACCCGGCGAGGCATCTCTAGTCAAACGTACTGAATTCTGACCAATATTTGAACTCCGAGTTAGGGCGTGTTCGAACAGAGTGCCGCTCGGCGTCGGGCGGCCGCCACTCCGCTGAGCAAGTGCATTGTGCATCGATCCTAGTCAATTGTCGTTCGTGTGTAAGGAGGAGGGCCGGAGCGGACACGGCCACGCCACGAGCCCGAGCGCTCCGGGATAATGACTACTTGTCAATTCATACAATTAATATTGTGCATTGTTGAAAATTGAATAACATATTTGTAACGATAAAATACTAATGTATAATGTTATGTAGAAGTTTTTAAATAACGAAAATTATGTAAGACGCCGTTCTATTGGAAGTTTCGTGTCCGGAGATGGACATTGTTCTGTTGCCGTAGCGGCAGCAGGCAGTCGACAGACTGGGTTGCAACGTTATACTCATCTGATCATACCCATAGGGGCCGGTGACATTATCAGTATAAATTGTAATTATTTATGTTATGTGAAGTAGATTTTGTATGTTATGTTGTCATCGTCTGAATGTATTGAGTCATAATATTAAGTTAGTGAGCATATTTATGTTACACTTTCACTGTGATTTGATAAACATGGTTGCATTTTGTTATTACCCATACAAACAGTATCATTATTGCAAATAAATGTAGCTGAGCTGATTTGAACAGGTCATTTATTAATCAATTCACCAAACCACTGATTATACACTTATTATCATTGTTTCTTCAATAGATATAAATATGATTATGATGTGATGCTTCAGTACAGATATCAGTAGCCAATATGATAAAAAAATTAAAATGTCTAAATATATAAAATAGTAAATCTTAAATACTTAGCTATCTTAGTGAGCTTAATGAATGTAATCGTCATTGTGCTTAGTAATTGTTAGCATGATGCTACTCAGTCAGATTATATCTGGTCTATTGGTACTGTTATTTTGTCAGTGGATATGAGATCATTGTGGTTTGCAGCACAACCTATACCTACTGCAATATTCTTACTACTCTCATAGGTCACTATGAACTTGACCTAGCTTGCTGTACATAATATTCCTATGTGAGATTAGAGAAAAATATTTTTGTGAAAGTCTGTTAAGCTTGTAATGTAATGTACGTAGTTTGCAAAGCATAACAGGCATCTACTCAACGACCCTAACTGTTCTAAGCAATGTTGCGTGTTTGTAGCTCTGGCGATATTGTTATTGTTTGTGTACATTTGAAATATTAGGTTATTAAATATTGGCATAATTATTGTTATAAAATAATCATTAGACTTGTTGAGTAGCAATGAGAATTGAAAATATTTATTTATTATGTTATGGTTTCGATCTAAGATTGCTGTAGCTGCATTACTTTTTGGTGATATATTATGTAATTCTAAGTTGTTATTATGTAAATCAAGCCATAATAATTGAGAATATATTCTTTTGAGAAGAAAATTTATTTTTACTAATCATACATTCTACACTTAATAGGTATATCAGAGCAAAAGCTAATAATATCTAGATCTCTTATTGTGATAGCTATGGCCCCTATCATCATCATGGTTATAGTCATTATAACCTCTCTTTTCTCCCCTATCATGATCTCGATTGTTCCTCTCATAGGGATGACTATGTCGATTGTGACGACGATCATTCCTCCGGCCCATATTCTGTGGCACCCTCCATGTCTCCATTATCGGAGGTGTGGGAGGCTCTGAGTTATAAACCTTCATAAATTCCTCATCATTTTCTGTGTAACGGTCTTTAAATTCTTCTTCACATGATGCCAGGAACTCCTTGTCTTCAGCAGACATAGTATCTGTTGTAGACATGTTTAGTGGAATGATCCTCCAGGAATCACAGTCAGAGAATTGGCAACTGAAACAGGAAGCTAATTAAACTAAACTCTTACATTGTGGCTAACAAAGTAATAAACATAAAAATATAATGTAGAAAATGAGAAATAGGCTCAAAACTATCACTTCCAATCTGGGAAGACACTCCTCAGACTAGAGATATTTGAGGATGTCTGACTAACACCACAAAGTATAACATAAAAATTTAGATAAAGGGTAAAAAGGCACATAGACTTCAAAGGGAAAAGGTATACAACACATGAGGAATGTCTGCATGACGAGCAGGCATATAAGAGGGTAGAAATATGGTCTTCAGTTTTGCACAGCTATGTAAATATTGCCATATCATCATTAAACTGATTAGCAACACTTTTTATCAACCAATAATTTGATAAGATAAAGAATACCAGAAACACGACAAAGGCAATACATTAATAGCATAAACCCAGAACTCATTAATATGCAACGCAATCTGACAAGACAATCACAAATCCAAGGCCACAATCCGAATAACCTAATCAAAATATATTTACAAGACTCGCCAATCAGGCTAGTTAAGATGAGACCAAAGAAAGTGCTGGGTGTTTCAACAATTTCTATTGGCTCAAAAATCCAGCCTATGAATTGACCGCAATCTGGGCATACACATGGCTTCATACGGTAGCCAGGATACCAGGAACCATCTTCTACCCACTGTAATATTTATAAATTCCATATAGCTATTTCAGATCAGTAGTGGTTAAAATAATTTAGAAGTAAAAACTACCTAAATAATATTCACCTCTTGAACACCCACACAATCAGAGGCACTTGTTGTGATTATAGGGATATTTGTGATAAAATCACTTTTAAGCACCTGAACTAGAACATCATCTATATCAAATAACGAGTCTCTAAATGAATGTATAGCGTACGGAGTGAATTTTGAAATTAAATCATAAGAGAAGGCAATCTCATTTCCACAGCTACGACACAAAATATTTCCTGAAAATAAATGAAAATGAATAGAAAACGAAGTCTTATAGTATATTGTTTTAGAGTCAAAGACAATGAGAATTACAAAGAATTACCGTTAATTTCCTCCAAGATTTCAGAATCTTCAGATCCAGGATCAGTGCTATTGTGGAATAATTCTACTGACGAACTCGTCAACGTCTCCAACGTCAAGTGAAAGAAAAGAAACAAACTGAGAGTGCTAATCATCACTAAAAGAAATATTATTAACAAATAGCTATACCTGTACAATACTGTAGTAGGTACCTACTAGCCTATTATTACTTTATTTCAGTGTTATTAACGTAAAATTTATTTAGTACTAATAATGAATAACAGGTTGATTGGAGCTCTTGCAGCTGATTGATTGTGGTGGTGATGTCTGATGTCTGATGTCTGTCCAGTGTTGCCAGATGAGACAAATTATATTACAGCAAAAGTGGTCAAAATTACAGTATATTTTTGTGACATTGGCAAAATTGATCCTGAGAGGGTGACGTAGTTTAAGATGTGACTGAACGTCAAGTCAATCAATCAATCAATGTCAACTAAAATTCATACTAGCAATCAAAACAAACCACCAACACAACCAATCTTAAATAAAATCTAATTATTTTTTATTGTCGAGTGTAGAATATCTTCTTGCTTTCTATTAATTTATTCCAAAATGAGCGAAAGCGTGAACATCGATCTCTCTGGAGAAATAAATGCGACAACTGAGAAGAAAGGGTTACAAAAGTATGTCAATGATATAGAATTGTAAGTCTCTAACTAACATTTTACGCTACGTGGTGTTTTCGTTTTCACAGTTGACACATTATTTGTTTTCATTATCAGCTACTCACGCTCGCGATTTTGACTTCGAATGCGCATTAAAACTTCAAACTTCCAGCTCCACTTTCATGACTAAACTGGCGTGCTTCATCGTATTTATGTTGCTTATCATCATTAGACCACCTGTACATGTATCATGGTCAAAAGTGCTGAGCTGATGACTAAGTTGCGAGGTTCCTCACGATGTTTTCCGACACCATTATAAAGCACTGGGTTCAAACCGGACCAATCGGAAGGCAGAGAGCATGCTTAGTCCTACTAATATTATAAACGCGAAAGTTTGTAAGAATGTATCTCGATGTTTGTTTGTTACTCTTTCACGCTGAAACGGCTGAACGGATCTGGATGAAATTTGGCACAGATATAGATTATAGTCTGGAATAGCATATAGGCTACTTTTTATCCCGGAAAAATGTAAGGTTCCTGTGGGATAGATTCGTTTTTGTTTTTCAAGGTACCACGCGGGCGCAGCCGTGGGCGGAAGCTAGTAATATATAAAAGTTCAAAAGTATTTTAATGAGTTTTTCTGTGAAGGTTGATGCAGAGTGTTCGAAGTGGGGCAGCTCCTGCCTTGGTAATGGGTGTGCTTGCTCAGAGAAGACCATGGACCCAGTTTGTTGCTACTGATAATTTCAAGGTCAGACATTTTTTTAGCTTTTCCATATTTAAATATAAATGACTTAGAGAATAATAATTTAATTAAATAAAAAAAAAATGTTTTTAGGCTCCTGCTTCATTACCACGTCTGTCGAGAAGATTCTACCGCAATGTGGAGCATTTTCAGGCAAATTACTTGATGGTCTTTTTGGGCCTATTTGCATACTGTCTGTAAGTATCTACATATAGTTAAAAGCAAATGTTTTTCCTTTTTGAAAAATGACCATTATTATCATCAACTTTATGATTGACTACTAAATTATTATTTTGTAGGATTACTACACCTTTGCTGCTAATAGCAATGGTGGCCAGCGCTTTTGGCTATAGGAAACTGACATCTGGACCAAACACATGGAAAGTAAGATATAACTATCTATAACCATATTATTTAAATTGATGGCTTTAAATGGCTTGAAAATAATTGAATAATTTATGTATTTCAGCCAAGAGTAAGTTTTTTTATTTAACTCTGTTATCCTAAACTTCTAATATTCTAAAGTTATACTATTCATTATTATGATTGCAGTTTTAAATTGTGAATTATAAACGAGTCTTTGGATTCAAAAAACTTTTTACCTATATCTATCATTTGTCCATTTTTTTAGATAAATATCATCAAATTGTTAAATAAATCTTTCACTGCTTTCTTGTTATTAGTAAGGATCCCATCTTCTAGGAATTGTGGGAATATCTTTATGGCTTTATTTTAGTACCTAAACTATTCTTTATCCTTTAACTCTTCCTAGATTGGTAGCTGGGAGCTGAGTAAGACGCAACAGTATGCGGTGGCGGCTGCTGGCTCTATGGGATTGTGCTGGCTAGCTGGGGCTGGCGCTGTTTTGTTCTGGGTCTTAGGTAAATTGGAATATCTATGTATAATGAATTGCTGTTTAGTTTTGCTAAAACTCGAGAACGGCTAAACGGATTTATCTTATCTTCGTCTTGAAATGTTCGTGGAGGTCTAGGATAGGTTTAAAAGGTAAGAAAAATTCGAATAACTGCCGGGAAAACCCTAAAAATAGCCCTTTTCTATTTCCCATACAAACGTTTTGTAAATACATAAGTACGAAGTCTGCCGGGTCAGCTAGTCTTGTATAAAAACCAGTTAATTAGTGAGAAAATCTTGGTCACTAAGACATTTTGATATATGGACCAAAATTACATACCTACTTATAATTTGATTGATGACCTCAGTGGCGCAGCGGGCGAGAGTCCGCCCGCGACGCAAGAGGTTGCGGGTTCGATTCCCGCCGCGGAACAAATTTGTGTACGACCTGCAGAAATTTGTTCCATTGGTCTGGGTGTTTTCTATGTATAATAAAAAATATCTGTATATAATATATTAAATATATCAGTTTTCTAGTACCCATAACACAAGCTTTGAGTAGCTTACTTTGGGGCTAGATGATGCTGTGTGGACTGTCCACCATTATTTACTTTACTTAATTTTCAGGTGCAACGGTAACTGTGGTAGCACTCCACGCCAGCTTCTTCGACGCGGAAGCCCTACCAGCGTCTGAGGATCCGGAGCAGTTTCCTATGATCGAGCAAGTCTGACAGGGAATACCTCTGCACATGCCGGCCTCCGGGCGTTGTTCGCCATCCCACCATATTGTTGAACTCCAATAGACGCTGAAGATAGCAACATCAGGAAGGCCAGTGCTCTGAAACCTGCATACCTACCTACACCAAATAGGTAAAACGATTCACTCAATCTTTTGCTGTGGTATCATTACTATTAAAAATACCTACTACTAGTATTATTAAAATTTCACTCATTCTTCTGCTGTGGTATCATTAGGCTGTGTCCCCAGTAGGCAAACTGTTAGCGGCCGACTGAGTTTGCGGCGTATCGGTTTAGTACGCCCTTCCATATATTTGAAACTAGCTGTCCCGCCAGCGACTTCGTTCACTTAAAGTATCTAAAGGGGGTGATAGACACGCGAGTAAGTTCGCGTACTTATGGCTCGACGACCTTTTTCGCTCGTGTGTCACCGTAAGTATGCGTACTTACGGTACCGTAAGTATGCGACACACGAGCGAAAAAGGTCGTCGAGCCATTAGTACGCGAACTTACTCGCGTGTCTATCACCCCCTTAAACTGAGTTTCAAACACATCACACAACTCATAAAAATCCCATACTAACTTTGACACCCCATTTGACCCCTTTATGAAGGTTATATTGAAAAATCCTGAAATACGTGTCTATTCTTTTTGCATTTACAGTACACAAACAAAGGTTCAAACCAATCGCACCACCCGTTAAAAAGTTCCCATACAAACATTGACCCCACATTTGACCCCTTTTTGATGGTTATATTGAAAAATCCTGAAATACGTGTCCGTTCATTTTGCATTTACAGTGTACAATCAAAGTTTCATGTAAATCGCTCCACGCGTTAAAAAGTTTCATACAAACGTTTTCACCCTTTTTCACCCCCTTAAAGGTGGAATTTCCAAAAACCCCGCCTTAGTGGGTGGTTTTGTTATAAAAGGAAGCCACCTTCCAAATTTCAGCTTTCTAGCTTCAGCG
Source organism: Cosmorhoe ocellata (assembly GCA_963675405.1). Classification (NCBI taxonomy): domain Eukaryota; kingdom Metazoa; phylum Arthropoda; class Insecta; order Lepidoptera; family Geometridae; genus Cosmorhoe; species Cosmorhoe ocellata. Next base: position 8,047,737 of record OY776246.1, on the reverse strand, counting down.
GTTTCGGCTCGGCGATGATCAATCAGTCAGTCAGTCAGGTTAAGCTCTTATATAGATATAGATGGAGTGTCCACAGTTCGCAGTTTTGCGCTCACTTTACGCAGTTTGCAGCGTTACGTGCGCCTTGTTGTTTTTCGCCAGTTTGCCTACTGGGGACACAGCCTTACTATTAAAAATACCTACTACTAGTATTATTAAAATTTTAGTGTAACATTGGTTTGCTTATGTACAGTTTAGTATTACTTGTATATTTTTATAGCAATTAAAGCTATGTTCAATCAGAATCATGTAACTTATATTTATAGATGTTTGTATGTAGTGACTATTTCGGAAAGTTCCAATGAACCTATTTATAATACCTACTTTGTATAATGTAGTTTTGAAAATGTGGCATCAGATTTAACTAAGATAATATAAGTTATGATTTTAAAATTAATAAATTTGTATGATTTAATATTACTCTTAACTATTTATGTACAAACTTTTAAAAACTCATTTAATATTAATAAATTAATGTACTTAACCACAAATTTTATTTTTCCCTAAAATTTATCATGGAGAATGTTTGGAAATATGTACTGTGACCATGTGACCATTCATATTATTTACAGACAAGGATATTGGATGACAAGTACATAAGCGAATGATTGATATGATAAGTAACCAAAAAGTACTTAATCTATTGTTAGTGGATGTAACCCTGTGTTAGTGTAGATAAAGCCTTCATACATGCCACTGAGCCATCACTGAACACTTTTCGCATTCAACCTCTCAGTCATCATTATATCAAAAGAAACACCATAGAGTATCTTCTAAACAAATTCCAGTTTGTTTAATCCATCTAACATACAGCTTAAAAACAATAGAAAATAAAAGCAACTTTTTATAAAATACATATCTACCATCTAAAGTCAAACAAGCTTGACTAAACTAATAACTCGTAAACATATTTAGTTAAAATATTGATAACAATACAATACAGTACATATCCATATGTATTTGTCAAAGAAATTATAAGTTTATGTCAGTCAATCACTTGCTTACTCCCAGGGGTCAATTTTGATTAGTATCATGATATATACTTAGCCCCATATTCGCATAGCAAGTATGCTATCAATAAAAAAAAATGCTGTAAACTGAATAAGATCCCTCTATGTTTCAACAAGTAAAAATTTTTGCACAGAAGTTTAGATTTTCACATTTTTTGTAATAAGATTTTGATGAACAAAACTACATACCTATAATCTTTACATTGTAATATATTTTTTGGAGCTTGGAGAAGCTTGGACATGGGAAGCTCAAAAAATGTAACAATAATGTTATTTTTTTCCCTACTGCTGTAAAAATGTGAGTACCTATCTTTATTAAGATTGCAATCAGCAATTCGTTTTTATATTACACACATTTTGTAAATAATAATTTGAAAATTGTATGAGAACTTTAGATAGTGTCTTAGAATTAAATAAAATATAAATCTTATTAAATAACAATAAATTGCACTACAAAGTCATGTCACAGACAAGATATAAATCTGCTCAGAGCATTATTATGTAAATTAAAATGTAAAAATAGGAACATTGTAATTTATGCAGTCAGACTATTACAACAGACATCCCCTGGAAGACACAGCTTTGAAAAATCTGTATAAAGTATGAATTCATACAATAAACTGTTTATATAAGATCACACATAACACCATTGTTAATTCTAGTCAGTTCCATGTCTGCAACAAGTAAGATCTCATCCCACTTGTGAGACGGAGTGTGAGGTGGGGTGGTGATACCAAGCTTCAGGTCTCGGGTAGTGGTGGGAGTGGTGAACTCCAACTTCCGCTTAGACTTCCCAGCAGAATTGTGACCTGACGAAGCTCTCTGCTGACTGTCTAACACAGCCAGTGGTGTGATTGGTGAAGGAGTTGCTGCCACCACCTTATCAGCCTTCTTGGGTTTATATGGCCCTACATACTTAAATACAGGTTTCTTTAATATTAAATTCCCAGAAACCTTTTCTATGAGACCAATTGAAATAAAAACATTGGCAATATCATAAAGCCGCCTTACTTTGGACTTGTGCTGGCGCTCCTGTTGCTCTGGAGACAAGACCGTCTTATTCTTATTTGAGGTGTCAATAAGAACTCTCACAGCCATTTCCAAGTTTATTAGAGTATTCTGAAAATAAATATATATTATTAGGTATATCATTTTCATAATTCAGTATAAATAAATGATTTTCAGGCATGGCCTTTTTTCTATTTATTATACAGTAATGGATGCTTACGTGTGGCTCTACCAAAAATAGCATCAGAAATCTTTGTGCCAATACTCCCAGGGTTTTGTGTTTTGGTGTAGGAGGCTTTGGTGCTCTCCCTCGTAGCACTTCAGATAGCCTTAAGTTTTCTCCTTGTTTCTTCAACATTTTGAGGAAACCATTCAATCGAGATCCTCCATGCCATAGGTAAGTGTTTTTCCTTTTGTGAACTGCACACTGCATGGCTTCCAGTATGTTAATTATATCATACATTCGGCGCTTCTCAACACCAAGGCTGGCTGCTGTGGTGTCCAGTTGGATTTCGACTGTCCCATTACCATGTAAAGGATACAAGTTGAGAAATCTGTAAAAAAGTTTAAGTTGCTTAAAAGTTTATATCTATTTAGATTGTATTCATAATTTAAAATACCTACTTACATGGAAATATATATTTTTCAATATTGTTGTTAATTTTTTACCTGTCACATAATATTTGCAAGGACTTCTCTTTGCGCTGCACCGCGCTGGGTGGCGGAGTGGGATATTGCAAGGCGACATTGGTGAGCAGCTTGAGGTTAGCATTCGGAGACACATAGCTGGACGAATTGGTGACCTCGGTGAGCACGCAGCGCTTAGGAGTACAAGTTATGTTGTCATCTTCATACATTGTGTGATAACATTATGCTTACGCAGAAATTCGATTGCACAAATTATTCGCGTATTTTTTGACAGTTCGCACAGATCTAGGTGGGCGCTTTTACCAACTGGAGCTTATGAAGCTGTTAAATTAATACGTACGCGTTGATATAATAAATGGTTCAAAATAATAATACACAATTCATCGTAGTTATTAATCAATTATTTCAGTTTTATTCCCAAAATAACCTCATGGCATGGTAAACAATTTTGACAGATAAAATTGCGCGCGAGAGCTCAAATTTGGCTCACTCACTCAGAGAATCGAAATATCAGGTTTTGCGAAATGGAACGTATTAATGTATGAATAAATACTGAAACCATAGACTATAACTATAGCCATGCGTAGCGTTAGCTCAGTTCAGTCTGAGGTTCAGTCACAGGGGGAGCCAGGGTTGGCAACTGCAAAACAAAATCCCTCGTATGATGCTAAAAATCTCGTATTTTGACTTTCAAACCTCGTAAATTTTATTATTGTATCGAAAAAGTGCTAAAACCAATGTTAAGGCATATTGAACTACTGGATTTAAAACTTTTTACTCAGTGAAATAGACTATCGCAAGTTTTATATCATGTAAAACATCACTTGTAATTTTTTTTTATTATTACCTACTTATTTTGCGATTAAATGGTTATTATGGATAACTATAGACAATCATTGCGTAAACGTGGCAATGAAATTTTTAGCATAAGAAGTTCCTGTAAGTTCGATACTAGTTTTTACTAGTAAATTATAATTGTGATGCAAAATGTTCGTATGGCTATATCTATTACAAAAATCTCGTACATAATTGTACGAGGTTGATAGTGTCCTCGTACCTCGTACAGAAGACTGCAAACCTCGTATTTATACGAGGAACCACGTACGTTTGGCAATTCTGGGGGGAGCACCCTGAGGTGTGACTCTATCTTTACTCTGACTCAGGGTGTGACCAAAGAGAATATAAGGTGTGTCCATGCCTCAGAGTAAAGATGCCTATGCCTCGCCTGTGACTGAAACATCGAATAATAACAACTGAAAGAATGAATACAGAACTTTTCTTTTCCGTTTTATTTTTATTTGATAAAGTTCTATGAATTCTCTATGGTTCCGGTTAAATTATATACATAGTCAAATATTCTCTAATAAAAGATTATTTTTTGTCATAAACTTTAAATAATATGATTTTGAAAATTGTGTTGTGCCCCAAGACATAATTATATTTATTTTAAAGATACAAGTACTGTACGGAAGTGAAAAAATATTGTAGTCGATCTATGGTTGATGCTCGGTTGATGAGTTTTTTTTAAATCGGATTCATCATGGTGGCTCTCTGTCAATGAAGCTTGCTTGATTGCTTTTCTTGCAAAAGTGAGCTTGGTTTTCTTTGAAAGTAAGTAGACTACTAATTTTCACAAATCTGCTTTTATTTACGTCAAAGAAAGATTTCGTACGTTTCGTTGCGCAGAATCTCGAGATGTTAAGTTATTTGTGAAGTACCGTTCTTGTATTTCAATTGCATTGCATTGCAGATGAGCTTCTGATGTGAAAGGCGAGTGATTGTATTCACAACAAAATGAACGACGGAGATTGGATTTGCAACGAGCAAAATTGCGGAAATATCAACTTCGCTAGAAGAACGTCTTGTTACCGGTGCAATGCAGAAAAACCGGAGACTGAGAAAGCCTCTAAGAAAAAACTTGGCACGGAAATCGGCAAATCTGCGGCAGAAAAGTCTCGTGGATTGTTCAATGCGGATGATTGGCAGTGCAACAAATGTGCTAACGTGAACTGGGCCCGGCGTACGACTTGCAATGTTTGCAATGCGCCTAAATTTGGTGAAGTACGAATTTAGTATTTATACATCAAAATTAATCAATACAATACAAATAGTAAAAAATCAACTAAGTATCTAATTTATATCATTATTCAACACAAAAACAAATTTTATCATTTTAGGTGGAAGCTCGTACGGGCTACGGCGGCGGTTACAATGAGCGTGGAGTTGTGGAGTACCGACGAAGAGAAGGCTCCTCCGATGATGAATATGATGAATTTGGCAGGAAGAAACGCAAGCAACTCCGGTCAGAAACTGAAGACAAGGTAAGATTTTCTTTATTTTAATACACAATATCTGATGCATTCTTAATTTCCATACAAATTAACCTTTCTCTACTTTAACTTAACTCTTGCTAACATTGGTTCTATCAGCCCGCTACTTATGTTTCTTTCGCAAAGAAAATTCAGGAAATAATGGAATTTGAAGCTAAGAAGAGTTGATACTCTACAGCACATCATTTCTAAAGTGGAGATAATTTTTCCTGCCTTCAGGTTGGCATCACTGAAGGAGTAGAATTCAAAAACCTGCTACCAAAGCCGCAGATGGAATTGAAAGTGAGGAAATGTATGCCAGCTTCTGCAACTGAAAATAAAGCTATTTCAGATCATAACCAGCTGAAAGGCAGATTTAATGATGGAATGTTTTTTAATAATTCATGCACTCCTTCTGCCAGGGAAAACCCAATTCGATGTCAATCTACAAACTTCAAAAATATTAAAAACATGCATTCCAACAGAGCAAACAGTTTCTACCAGACCCGTCAAAACAGAAAAAGATATACCAGCATAGGTGAAAAAGAGCATACTGGATCATCTGGCTATGAAACCGGACCTAAAAAGTCTAGGAAAGATAGTTCTGATTCTCCAGTGTTCATGTCTCCCAATCCTGTCATGGAAAATATGGTGACATCAACAAATGAAGTGGCCTCCAAGTTCAATGGGGCCGCTCCATCAAAAAATTTAGAAGTAAAGTACAATACAAAAGAAAAAGTAATTGCAGCCTCGTTTGCTATAACATACAACAACTGCAAAGTCAGTACTGAAAGATTTGAATCTCTTTTCGATAAACCAGCTCCTGATTTCAAAACTATATTTGCCTGGAGGCAGCGCTTGTTGGCCACAGGGTGTTTGGATGATGCTCATCAAGAAAATGAAGAAGCGGAAACTAGCAGTAGTCTGAAGAAACCATTTAAGGTTCCTAACCCAGATGAAATTGCTATTGAAATTGCAACAGAGAGTGAAGATGAATCTACAAAAAGGCATCTTCTAAACAAACTACCAGCTCAGCAAAGAAGTGACAGTGTTGAGACTGTTCTATTAGAAAGAGTAGATAGAAATCTACATGGAGCTAAACCATCTGGTGAAACTGTGGATAGAGGACTTCCAAGAAATCATTTGAGCACATCACAGAAAGAATCAAGCTCAAGCTCTGATAGTAGAAATTCCGACTCATCTGCTGATGATTCTGAACAAATGGATCGGAAATCTACAAAATCAAAAACTAGCACCAAAAGTACCAGACCAACTATCACATCTGCCCGTCAGTCTGCCATGGACTCCGATTCGGAATCTATTTCGTATCATAGTGATGAAAACAATTTTTTATCACGGAAATTTGGGGAAAATAAAAAACTCAAGCGAAAATTCAAAAGACGTAATACGCAAGCGTTACCAGCCACCTGCAGTACTCCTGATGAACCTGTAAGTTATGTGCCCCAAGTTACACCTCCACACAGCCAAACAAAGGATATTGCACGGCAAGAATGTTTTACTAATACAGCACCAAACCTAGGGTATTGCACAGCAAAACCCATTGAAAAAACGCCTTTGACAACTGGAAATATCTATACACCGAATTTACGAAATATGAATGTAAGAAATCATCAGAGCACGCTACCAGATGCTGATGTTTCAAGTGAATATGTCCCTACAAGACTTGGAGCAAAAAATAATTACCAAGACTTCAAAAATAATGTTCGTTTAAATCGTCCTGGATTTTGGGCAAGAGCTAACGGCGCCACATTAAGTACAAAACGAAACAGCGTGCCACAGAGTACTAATGGACTTGGTCAGCAAAATAAATCCACAATAAAAAGATCAATAAGCTCATATATACCTCCAGGTGGTCTGCCAAATCCAAACAACTCAACAGTTGCTGCATTTAGTGAGCCAGATAAAACTGTTGATAACCAGAATAGGTCATACATTCCTGAAGTAGGTCTACAAAATAAATCGCCGATAAAGAAACATGTAAGCATGTATATACCTACATTTGGTGAATTAAATACATCTCCAATGAAAAGGGCTATAAGCACATTTATTCCTATAGAAACACAAAAAAACACAGTTACTCCTACAGTATTCACTGATCCATATAAATCTCCGACAAATAAACAATACGGCACCAGTTGCGATTCAAAACAACCAGTAATACAAAATCATCAAACATTCTCCATTCCTGGTCTCGACGAATCTCCTCCAGTAAAACATAAAAAATCTTTCATTCCTAGGCTTGAGGCAGACGCAATGCTTGAAAATACTACAAATTCAATACAAGTTTCTACCAAGAGCCAAAACCAGAACTGTTATAACAATAATTATTTTGATAACTTGGATAGGTCTGTAGCTGGAAAATGTTACTTGCCTAATGATAAACCTAAAAAAACAACATCGCAGTTAGATCACGACGCAAATCTATTACCAAAACAAAGACAAAAGGCAGATCAGAATATGATCCAGCTAGATCAAATCCCGCTGCCTGCAATGCGGCCTGAGAACACAGACCGCATATTTGCAGTGGTTCAAGAAAATTCAACACACAAAAACAGAAGCATAACAGATATTTTTGATAGTGGCTTAATAGAAAAAAGCCCTGAAAGTAAGGATGAACTTGAAAAGTATCTAAATGTGAAGAAACCATTTGAAACTGAGTGGGATGAAGATGATGACGCGCTTTATGGGGAGTCTGGAAATACAACATTAGATGACTCTTCCCTACCTATGAAATTCAACCAAATTCAAGATCCTAAAAACATTACAAAACACACTATGGACCAATCTCCCACCAATAAACAAACAGACCCTTTCCATGAAAAGAAAGAAATGTTGATGGAGCTGTTGCAAAATCTACAAGTGAATAATAAAAATGAACAACCTCAACAAAGCATCAACAGAGCACAGCAATCTTCACCTAATGAGTATTTTTATGCTCATGCCCAGTCGAGTAACACAGCGCCGTTTCAGAATCATATCAGTAATCTTATGATGAAGCCAGAATCAATGCCACTCGAAATATCGAAAGAGCTGATACGTTTGTCGGAGAATAATACTAATGAAAACGCTTCCCTTAAATGTAACGTAGAAACTTCTAGCAGCAACACCAACGAAAGCTCTTCAATAAATATAAGAGACTCTAAACGTATTCATGTAATTGAATCTATAACTTTAAATCCTGCAACAACTCAAACTCGGAACAAATATCAGCCTAATTCGCAACTGAGTTTAAAGCCAGGAATGAGCCAATCAGAAATGCCGACAGCGTCAGAAAACATCGAAATTTTGGAGTCTTCTGATGATCAAGACGCTCCAGTATCGCCGCAGACACAGCAACAAGCGGCCGCCCCGACTCAACCCGCAGCACAAGCAGACTTATCCAATCTGCTGGCAGGAATCAACGCCGACACACTAATGTTGGCACTCCAAAATTTGCAGCAGCTGACAAATAACTCTCACAACAGTTCTTTCAGTAGCACTCAAAATAACCCGGAACCGGAACAGGAAACTGTAACTGTAGCACAGCCAGTGGACACCATCAACTTGACCAACGACGAGTGGGAGAAGGAATCCATTGGAGAAAGCATCGAGCGCCAATTGGAAGAAATGGACGGGAACCCTGCGGCAACTCCTTTTTTAAGCGACATATTTGACCCAGGTCCTGTCTTGAAAAACGTAACGAGAAAATTAAATATTAACCTTAAAAGCCCAGTAGATAAACCAGTCGCAAAGAAGCCCGATGAAAATGCGCCCGTCGTCGGTAACTTTAAAAGTTTCGCTTTACCGAAGCCACCTCGGTTGAATAGGGCAAAAGTGTCCGTCAAAACGAGCAACAAGAATCCTAAAAGAAAGCTCGACGGGAAGAGGAAGCGAAAGAAAAAGGTTTGTATTACACTGAGCAGCTTTGGGGTTATTTCAATATGGCTACTTATATTTGAAGAGGGCAATTGGCGATCGATATCTCACTTCACAATCGCCACAAACGAATACCCTGTTTAAATATAACCAGCTATTTTGACATGACCTTATTGTATTTCCTATGATTTTATTGCGTGTTTGTTGCAGAAGGAGACCGGCTCGCAGGACGGGGCGGAGGCTGAGGAAGATGAAGAAGAATCCGGCGACGAAGCTGATCTCGCTAAGTACGATCTGTGGGGCAGCGAAGATGAGAGCAACAAAACAGGCAGCAGCTCCAAAACTGCGAGTAGCTCTAAGACTGGTAAGCTTCATATTAGTGATGCCTTACTAAATTGTAAAACAACGCTACCCCATCAACCGATCGCCGTCGATCAATGGCATCGATCTACATCGACTGATCTCTTGTAACTATCAATCGATGGGTGTTGTACGTAACGCCTTTGCCAATCGTTAATCAGATTTTCAGGATTTTCTACTCTTACACAGTAAAGAACTCAAATTTAACTAAGTAAGCACCTGATTGAAAACCGACGTTTGCTCTTTTAGATTATCGTTTTGTAAAAAGTTGTTATAAAAATAATTACTTACTGTTATTTAAAAAAATAAATACAATCCTGTGATGTGTTTTGATTTTGGCTGAACGTAAGATGCCTTTATCTCCTTTTAATTTGATAAAATTTGAACAGGTTCAAAATCCAAAGAAGGCGATAGTTCCAAAAGTGAAGATTTAGAAGATAAAAATGGCAAAGCGGACTCGCCTGGTTCTAAGAACAGTTCGAAGAACAGCAAGAAGTTAGTATTCATTTATTTTTCTTTACGCAAATATTTTGCATGAATGTTATTACCACCTCAAAATAAACTTACTAATAAGTATAGAAACTTACAGTTCTTCCAACGTATCTAGGCTTTCGTGAAGTTAGCCACATGTACTAGTTTGCGCATGTACCTACAGTCCCACCGCACCTCACCATACCAACAATTGCTCCCGAAAAACGATACTGCGCAGCGCTCTGCGGCTAACTTCACGAATGCTTCGACTCGTTGGACCAACATTTAATCCTACTAATATTATAAACGCAAAAGTTTGTAAGAATGTATGTATGGATGGATGGATGGATGTATGTTTGTTACTCTTTCACGCTAAAACGGCTGAACTGATCTGAAATTTGGCACATATATAGATTATGGTCTGGAATAACACATAGGGAACCATACATTTTATCCCGAAAAAATGTACGGTTCCCACGGGATAGATTGTTTTTGTTTTTCACGCGGGCAAAGCCGCGGGCAGAAGCTAGTATCAATATAGATAGAAGAATAAATATAGATTTGCAACTGTTACAGTTTTAATTCAAATATTTGTGTAGATCCAGATCTCAGAGTTCGTCTTCATCGTCGAGCTCCTCGTCCAGCTCCAGCTCTGAGAGTCAAAGCTCATCGCAGTCCACGTCAGGCTCGCCGAAAAACAAGTAAAAATACACCTTGAAACCTGCCGCTTTAATTGCATTATTCTTTGCATAACCTCTAGCATGCGAAAGATAGAGAGTAGAATAGTTTTGTTAGATGGTAGATAAACTGAAATTTTTGTGATTCATTTTAGTTGGGCTTGCATTTCACTATCAATTTGTTTTTATTTTATTCGCAAACCATGTGATGATAGATTCGACGACTTCAACTTAAACAGCGAGCGTGAGATGTCTCCGCGGCCGCGCAACTCCCGGTCGCCGCGGCCGCGCATCTCCGCACCGCTGCCGCGCCGCAAGTCGCACGACAGCCGCAGCTCCAATGGAGACTCGAGGTAAAATCATTATAATTGTAAAGCTGCCAAGTCAAAGCCCACCCATGCTGTAATTTGATTTGACTCGTGAGAAATTGATTAGCCGCAAGCTTTTGTTAATCCCCGACGCAAAAACGACAGGGTGTTATAACTGTGAACTAGTCGGACTGTTCTTAGCTACGTTTGATGGAAATCGGTCCAAAATGGCCGCCGCAACTAAATGGCGGATTACATATTTTATATATATTCACAATTCCCTCAATATAGGTAAGGTACCTATCAAATAAAAGGGTTTGAATAAAAAACACTGACCAATTTCAAATCCAAGATGGCCATCACAATGTGGCGGCCAAAATTTTGTGTCGGGGTTTTTTTTTCATTTTCAATTTAATTTAACTTGTATAGCTCCGATATTAAAATTGCTCACGATCGCCCATGTGCGCTTCAATAATTTGCAAAATACTGCCGACAAAACACCCGTGCACTGGTTTCAGAAGAGAGGACAGTACTCGTGACAAAGAATGGAGCCGTGACCGTGAGCGCCGGCCGGAGAGGGCGCGCGGCGCGCGGTCGGGCGCCGGGGCCGGCCCCGCCGACCGCAAGGAGCGCCGCTACAGCCGCGACGGCAACCACTACGCCGCCGGGGGCCGCGGCAGGCACCGCTAGCTCCACAACCCTCACTTACATTACTTGCTGGACTACAAGATAAGACTATGAACTCTATTTTGAAATCGTAAAGACGATCTCACTCGACCGCAGCAGCTCTGCTATAGCTTTCACTTTGTGTTGATTCAGTCTCCTGGTCGCGTGTTGTGCGCCTTATTTATTTGTGAATGAAATTGATATATATTTATGCATTTAATTATCAAAGTGATGAATTGGCTTACAATCATCTTGTCTAATTGAAGAACACTCAAATTCATTACTTTGCTTTAAGTACATACATATTAAAAAAAACTAATTTTACTCTGCAACAAGCATATTTTCGTCAATAACAACTGGATACGATAACTGATATGGGCTAGTATAAGTGAGTTTTAGTGTTGCTGTGCTTATTCAGAGTAGTCCGTAGTATATATTTTTAAGTTGACTTGGCCATTTGAATGGTTGTATAATATGCAAAGTTTATTTTAATTGATCACCGTTTAAAAATCCCTGACTAATAACAAAATGAAACTATTCCAGAGAACGTATTTATAAAAAAAAAAATCCAAAATGCCGCTAACTATATTTTTGTTTTTCACGAATATCAAGATTTGCTCGGTTCCACTATAAAAGTGAATGAGAAGTTTATTTTCTGATAAACATATTTTCAACAATAATAATATTATGATAACCGTCTTTATAAACGGTACCTTCTATTTTCATCTCTTTTTGCGATAGATGTAATGTAGTTAACATATTCCGAAGTGTAATGTGTACGTAATATTAAGCGACATGATTCTTCACATGATAACTCTGAATAAGCACTGCTGGGGCCTCACCACGAATTCATAATACATTACTGAATTAATATTACATTGTTATTTCGTACCATGACCTATGCAAATGTATTGAAGTAGTGTTACTTCAAGTTTCAAATGTGACGTTTCTTAAACGGAATCGTTCTGGAAGACGTGGTAAGGCCCTGCATTGGTGTCATTATATACGTTGTCGTTGGTAGTGCTAGTGCATAATTATAAAATATGTCTGGATGTGTAAATAAAAATTAGAATTTCTGTCTTTGATAACAAAAGCAGTGAATGGTCAATCTTTCTGGTGAAGGTTGTTTCTGATAAAGGCGTCTCTACACTGCATGTCAACTGTCTCCGGATTAGTCATAAGATTTTTTAATATTGGGAAAGTGTCGCCGGCGTATTTGTATAACTGGTAAAGACTGACTTGAAATACACCCAGTGAGAGACTCCTTTATTTAAAAGGTTATCATCGACGGCACATATTTTATGCATTTAAGAATATCGCATAAATAGATCGTAATTATTGTGATTTTGCTGAATCTAAGGAATTTTTCATTATCATTATCATTTTATCCAATGGATTAATGTAGTAATAATGTGTGTAAAACATTGATAACATACACCGTGAAATTTTAACGGTTGTTTTCCCGCGGCAGAACAACTTGCCATAAGTAGTCTTTTCGAAACATAGAGTATAAGTAAAAAAATAAAGATGTTTTTGTTTTAAAATAATTTAAAAAATATTCATCAATTCGAAAACGTGAGGAACGATAGTATCATTAGACGTAACTTGTAGGTACTATTCGAATCGCACGCGCCGCCGGCCGCCTTCGCGTAGCGTAGCTATCGGGATGAATTACTATTGGTTCGTGGTCGCTTTCGAATTAAATTTTCATAATGGTATATCTGTATTTTTTCTTTCTAATATTTAATTTGTTTATACAACGATTGTATTATGAAGACAAAACAATTTCTCTGCGGGAAAACAACCATTAAAATTTCACGGTGTATACATAGTTGTCACAGCTCTTGAGTCGGAAAGATTATTGCCGAAACACAAATCTTTGGATATTTCCTTTTGAATCCATTGCAATTGATCACTCTCAATAGAACTATAAATCCGATATTGTATCGAAATATCTTGTAAATATTTTTATATAGAATGTATCTAGTTGTTGTGCTGCTGGTTCGTAGAAAGATTTAATTCCTATTATATAAGATTCAAGATGGTACCCAACAAGAAAGACAAGATGTTGTTCTCTTTCATACTTACTGGAAACATACTTGTTAACTATTTTCGGTAATTGATTTACCATTAAATCGTAAACAATGCAAAATATTTTTATTTATAACTGAGCCGACAGACTTTGTCCTTTCTTAAACCTTCTACTTACAATAACAAACAAAAAAAAAGAATTAGTGAAATCGGTCCAACCGTTATAAATAAAATAAAAAAACTTGAGAGGTGTCAAGGGACACCCGGATGGAACGAAGTTCCTTTCGATTAATTTGTGAGAGAGAGAGACAGACGGAGAAACACGCGCACGCCGCACGGCTTCCAACTATAGCAAAAAGTGTCGTTACAACTTTCGTGAGAATTTTTTCCCTTTCACAACGCGCGATAAGGAACTTTGTTCCAAAACAAAAAAAGAATTAGTGTTTAACGGTCCAACCGTTATAAATAAGATAAATAGAGATTCATTTTTATATTTATAGATTTTAGATTGTGTATGTAAACAAATAAACATGCAAAGTACCTACCTACCTACCTACTTGGTGTCAAAATCATAATAATAGGGTATGAAAATCAAGAAAGCTATAATTAAACACATTCGTCTATCTATAGCAGTGGTTCCCAAACTCTTTTCTTTCATAGACCACTTTCAAAATTTTGCTGGATCTGGTGGACCCCCTGCATCTACTTTACTACCAATTTCTAAAACTTGAAAAAAAAGTGAAGATTAGATCTATCTATCTATGGAAACTTTTGTTGTGGCTGAGTTTCAACGACGATTAACAGATTTCGAAAAAAACTCTTTTCCATTTCCAAATTACCATTTTTTTCTCAATTTATTTATAAATTGTCTTATTAGAGTTTTAATTTAGGTATCATTATTTAAAATAACAAGCCAACATTATAGTTCTTCACTATCGAAACCAAATTAATTTTCATGCACACCTGCTTACGGTTGTAGACCCCCATTTTTTGTCACGTCCTAACGTAGACCCCCGTCGAGTCTCCCGTGGACCCCTGGGGGTCCACCTGGACCACTTTGGGAATCACTGATCTATAGCGTCAAATGTGACTATAGACGAATGTGTGGTTTGTGTGAATACATTCGTCATTACGAATACCTACATTTTTACATCGGATGCTGCCAGCGGGTGAAACAAATTGTAACACGGAATGAGTTCCGCTTGATTGTTGTTTGTGGAACTGAATAAATAACAAGCATATGACGTACATAATTCATCAGTGATTTATTACATCATAAACAAACAGTATACCAAATAATACAAACCCGCAAATGTTTGATACAAATACGAATGTGTCGCTGCTAACCCTTCGGCGGAGGACGGTCTGAAACGAAAAATAACCTTGAGTCCTTGCAATATGGTTTAGAACGCCGCTAGGTAAAAAACCGGCCAAGTGCGAGTCCGACTCGCACACGAAGGGTTCCGTACCATTCTCTATAAAAAAGTCACGTTTGTTGTATGGGAGTCCCCTTAAATATTTATTTTATTCTGTTTTTAGTATTGTTGTTATAGAGGCAACAGAAATACATCATCTGCGAAAATTTCAACTGTCTAACTATTACCTACGATTTATAAGATACAGCCTTGTGACAGACAAACAGACAGACGGACGGACAGTGGAGTCTTAGTAATAGGGTCCCGTTTTACCCTTTGGTTACGGAACCCTAATAAAATAGTTAATAGTAACTCGTCAAGTACCTATTTTATCTTATTATTCTATTATAATTATTTCTAAGAGCGTTAATCGACCTTTCGACAAAAATAGTAAATAGCTTCCTTTTTGACTGTTTATTTAGTTGAACTTTACCATACATCTCCAAAATATTGTTTTTATAAATACCTCCTTCTAAACAGCGACATTCCTGAAAAATAAAGTGTTTGTAAACAAATTGCGTTTTAGAAAAAAGTAAAATTTGCTGACGAAATAAGCACTTACCGCACTGATCGTTAAAGGCCTTTGCATCGGTTTCGGCGTCTCGGACTTCTTAGGCGATTTGGGGGTACAAGAGTCCACAGCGCCGCCTGGCCCAACGTTCGCTCCTTCCGCCGGGCTAACCCGGTACATCTAATAACACATTTTTGGTGTGATACTTAAACAATTTCACATGAACCATTATATAGATATTAGGTACACAAAAGAAACGATGCTAATTGAAAAAATGTGGGTTGCCAAGAACTAGTTGTGTATCTCTCTGATTTAAAGGGGGGAATCCATTAACAGACTGTCCGTGGGCCGCCCGGCCCGGCCCAAGTCTATCGCTTGCCCGTATTGAGAACACATAGTATGCCATCATTGTCTTTCGTCATCATTGTCATTCAAAATATTCGAAACAAACATGCGCTCTGTCGATCTCTGATGCGTGAATGCAGGCGGGCTGCCCGGCGCGACCATTCACTTTAAGACTTGCCCGCGAAGACAAAATGCGATTCTCCGGGCCGACGGGCTTGCCCGTGCCCGTTGCCTGGCATTCACGTGCAAACATTGGACAGACTTACCCGTGTCGGGCAGCCCGTCGCGGGCAGTCTTGTAGTGAATTCTCCGCTGAGTTACAAAATTTAACCCATAGCCATGGTACTGATTGGGGTAGCAAAATTTAATTGAAGGCAACCATGGTGAATTGCAAAAACAAGAAAAGTAAACACTTTGATCACAGTAAAGAACATATTCGACGAGTCTATTCACATCTGACCGAAGATACGTCGCGTTTTATCGGTCGCGTAATGCCAAAACAGACAAATCTATATCTATATAAGAGCTTAACCTGACTGACTGACTGACTGACTGACTGACTGATTTATCATCGCCCAGCCGAAACCGCTGAAGCTAGAAAGCTGAAATTTGGAAGGTGGCTTCCTTTTATAACAAAACCACCCACTAAGGCCGGATTTTTGGAAATTCCACCTCTAAGGGGGTGAAAAAGGGTGAAAACGTTAGTATGAAACTTTTTAACGCGTGGAGCGATTTTCATGAAACTTTGTTTGTGCACTGTAAATTTAAAGTAAATGAACACGTGTTTCAGGATTTTTCAATATAATCTTCAAAAAGGGGTCAAATGTGGGGTCAATGTTTGTATGGAAACTTTTTAACGGGTCGTGCGATTGGTCTGAAACTTTGTTTGTGTACTCTAAATGCAAAACAAATGGACACGTGTTTCAGGATTTTTCAATATAACCTTCATAAAGGGGTCAAATGGGGTGTCAAAGTTAGTATGGGATTTTTATGAGTTGTGTGATGTGTTTGAAACTCAGTTTGGATACCTACTTTAAGTGAACGAAGTCGCTGGCGGGACAGCTAGTTAATAATAAAACATTCAACCTTTCACACTCAACCGATGATGCGTTAGTAAGATCGTTGATACACTCGACGCATCTTCAGTCAGATGTGAACCGACCCTAAACCTTTCCTTGATGTTTCGAACATCGCTTTTTACTGGCAGGATCTATGGAACTTACTCTGCCGTCGTCACCGGCCGCCAAACCCGAGGACAGAGGCAGGACATCGGGTCCCCACTGCTTGATGAAATGGCCGAGGCGTGCTACGCGCTGCGCAGGAGTTGTTGTCGTGTGAGACCCGCCACAGTAGCGGTTACATAGATGCTTATCAGTCTCGGATCTGGAGAAAAGGAAATAGTGAGTAGCATTTAAAGATCACAATTCTATGTTATACTTCATATATATTAATTATAATTGCGGTTAAGGTACATGGTTATCTCTGAATTAAATCCAATATCTTAACAGGTGTTAAAATAAATTTAAAATCATAAAAACCCCCGACACAAAACAGACACTCCCTTAGAACACTCCCGACTAACGGTCGATTTCTATATTCTATCCATCCGTGTTAATCCTATAGAAGTAATGTCAAATACCTATACAAAATCTAAAAGCTGCAGATAGATAGAATATAGAAACCGGCCGTTATTCCCCTTCAAAGAACAAAAACAAAATGAAAAACGGACACAGACATACACGTCAAACTTATAAGACCCTGTCATTTTTGCGTTAGGGGTTAAAAACGAGACAAAAAAATCGAGCAATAAGTATTACTGTGTTGTTAATAACAACTCTAGAATATATTGATATAAAAGATATGACTAACTAATTAGCCAACAGCGGCTAGCCCAGTGTAAAATATTGGACCGAATAAAAGTAATTTTCAGCTTATCGCTAGCGGTTTATCCGCATAAGTACCTGACTTTCTGCGGCTGCTGCTGCTTTGGCTGAGACATCTGCTTGTCTATGGTCTCCCAATCGTGCATGTTACGGGCCGGCAAGTTGCTTTGTTGCGACTTCCGTATCGCATCTAAAAGCAGGACGTATATGTAGCGTTGTCTGGACATAATGATCTCCGTATAGGTACCTTGTTTTAAAGCCATAACTATATCGGGGTTCCATCAGTTGATCAGGATATGCCTGACCAGCTATCACTTCTTTATAAGACCAAGGAGTCCCAAGTGTGTCATGTGGTCAGGAGACTATCTAGGTTTTATGGTAATTTATTTTCGCTTAAAAGCTTTTAGCAGTTACCCAATTCGTAGCTCAGGTAAGGCTTCATGGAAAGAGAAGCAGGCATGGGTTTCGACACTGGCAACGTAGACGCAGCCTCCATCGGCATCACAGCATTCGCATCGCAGGATATGCAGTTCACATCCCTGACATCAACAAAATTATCGTTGTTTATTTTTAATAATTAATATAATGACACGCAGCCAATGACTATTGGCTCTGAATCAAGGTCTAGTCATGAAGAAGATATGATTTGCCTTCATCTAACAATTCCGACAATTCGTCTTACACCTACATATAATATAGATACTATCTTTGATTCATTCACCAGCTACGCTATGATGGAGCCATAATGATTTCCTTGGTCAGCCACACTGTGTGGTCCACACAGCTAAACACAAAAAAACACTACAGTCGATTTATCGCCTATAACTGACAAAATAAATGTGTCGACTCTGTATTTAGATGCATCCATATTGTAATCGTCTGAAAGCGAAGAGTCATGCTCTGAAAATACTCTCTATGACAAATGCGAGATCACGATTGTTATTCGTATCTAAAATTCACTGAATTTATTTCAGTGTATGAGTATAATACTATTTGCGTTAGTTTGGAGACGTGTATAACACGACTTAGGACAATGTCAGTTATTGTCACTTTCAAATAAATAAAACAATTAAAGTTCAATTCAATTCTTGTTTATGGCTTTTGAATTAAAATTCCTAAAAGTTGGAGTGTAATATCTCAAACTGGCATAATACTGATAGCGTCAGAATGGCCGGTCACCTTCGTATTTAACGTTGAAATGCTATCCAAAATTTGCTTCCGAATTGCTATACATATCAGCGATTCCACACCGAATAACATGGTCTACGACGCAGAGTGACCTGCCATCCTGATGTCAGAATGGCCGGTCACCTCTAAATTCTCTCAAGGAAGCAATTCTCTCATTGATGGAAGCAAATAGAAGCAATTCGGAAGCAATTTTTGGATAGCATTTCAACGTTACATACGAGAGGTGACCAGCCATTCTGATGCCAACATAATACTAGACGAAATAAGTAACTTAAATTATTGTTACCTTTATACATAACAGAATTTGAAAATACTTACCTGAGTAGTTTTCTCTTAGTGCCAGCAGCTTCAGCCTCCTTGCGCAACGACGCCATTTGCTTGAGGTTCTCTTGCAGTTGTTTCAGCTTGCTGTTGAAGAAATCCTTCACAGGCGACAGCTCCATCTTGTCCAGTTTGGACTCTATCTCTCGCTGGATATCGTCCAGTGCTTGTTGCCATAATGCTTCCTATAAAAACGGAAAGAAACATAGATACAACATAAAAATAACAGCCGAATTTACAAACGCCTCCTTTTTTTAAAGAACAACATGATTACGACTGTAATCATCCCAGGCTCGGTATATATCTCCTCAGATCTCTAGCTACTTAGATCTTCGAGAATATCTAAAGATAGTCAGAGGCACGTCCAAAGTAAGAGGCACGTCCGTTTTTTAAAAACCTGTTATAAATAGCCATGTGGAAATAAACGTGTGGTTTTACCAGTTTTTTTTAATTATGACTTTAGTTAGTGACTGAACAGGTTTAAATCTAGATTTTACATCAAGTTTGAAAGTAAAGTTGACCTACCTGTAAGTTCAGCTTGCCTAGCGCATGCTCCAATCCTCTCGACAAATCGTCGCAAGCCATCTCAAATTGGTCATGTGAAACCTTCCTCGCCAGCATGCGAAGATCAGCCTTGTCTGCCATCGCCTCAACCATATCCTCGCGATCTAACTTGATGGTCTTCAGCAATTCTATTTGTTCTAGAAGTGCCTAAAAACAAATTGAAACAATTGAGACAACGAATCTATTTTTAGAATTCTAAAAATGCAAGCATGATAATGTCTTGTGCTTGTCAAGTTATATCCTGACTGGATATGTTTTTAGAGTTTTTGGTTGTTGCACAAACGGTTATCAAGACAGTTCAAAAACCCCTTTATGTATTTCTTAATCCGTAAATTATAAATATTTACATTGATGTGATGTTGTCGATCTTCCTTCTCTGCTGCTAACTGTAAAGCTGTTTCGTGGACTTTCTTCAATTGCTCTTGCATATCTTGTACAGTCTGGAAAAGCTGCATCAATCCTGCATGAAAAATGACGTTATATCTAGCTGTTTACGCAGTAATATTGAACGTTGTTCAAAACTTACCTTGAAGGTCTTTTATTAGATCTGGAGACAATTTTCCGGATGCCAGTTCTTGACTGAGATTGGCCACTTGTTTTATCAGATATTCCAGCTGATCTTGGAAAGAGTTTATCTAAAAAAAGCGTAGCAGCTTAGCAAAATATGATGCTGCGTTCTATATCCTTGACGATATGCGGTTACCTGATCTTTCATAACTCCATCGTTTTTACCAATACTATCACAGCATTGTTTTAGTCGTTTTTCCAGCTCATTTACTCTTTCAGCTAGCCCTGTTGTTAATGCTGAGAACCGCCGAGACCTCTCCCGGACTGAACATAGACAATTTATCATAGTTGAGCTTACTAGTACAAGATCATAGACAAGTAGATTAAAAAAAACTATGTTTACTTACCTGGCGGTGGTGGTGGTGGTGCGGGTGCTTCAGGAGTACCGGCAGGCGGTGGAGGTGGAGGTGGTTCTGAAACAGTAAAAAAAGATCGTATTAGTAAGACTAGATTACGTACAACAAGTAATACGTTTACTCCAGGTGTAGGTGGAATTTCAGCAAACTTTAGTAAAGTACCTACCACAATGGTTTATAAAAACAGCAGAATATGCTGATAATGAAAGGCACGTTTACCAGCGTTTTGCATTTCCTCCAACGCGGCATAGAAGTTGTTGGTCAACCCATCCAGGTCAGCTCGCATGCGTGTCAAGTGTAGTTGTATTGCTGCCAGTTCTTCTTTACTGGCTCCTGGCGGCGCGGAAGGGGCAGCTGGTGGCGGTGGCGGCGGTGGTGGCGGTGCTACAGGGGCGGGCGGTGGCGGGGCAGGGGCAGGGGGCGGAGGAGCAGGCGCGGGAGGTGGTGGCAGGGCTTGCTGACTATTTGGATATAAGAATACAGAATTTGCTTTAAACAAAACACTAGACTTGCAATGTTTTGCAGAGAAGACGTTTCCTCAGAATGTTCTGGAAACAAGGAACTCACTTGATGGTAGGTGGCTACCGTAGTGTACGAGCGCTTGCGAAACGAGTACCAGAGGTATCAAACACCTATTGCCGACCCTCGAGACGTAGTTATTTTTTGTATTCGCTTATTCCCTATTATATTTTACTTGCTGTAAACATACACATTGCTGTGTACATAGGCAATAAGCCTTTAAACTTATATACCTACAGTAAGGGCCGGTTAACATTATTTAAGTCTTAATGACAGTACGTGTAGGTAATAGGTATACAATACATACATGCTTGAAGGCACAACAATTGGCACGGTAGTGGTACCAATGGACAGACAGACTCCTGCTGAAAAGTCCTATGTATCATTTGGAAAAAAATGAAGCTCACGTTTTTGAAGCTCTTCTCTTGATAGCCTCTTGTAGTTCCGTTGTCTCTCCTATAAGGTCTTGCACTAGTGAGCTTAGTTTCGCTATGCCTTCCTCAGCCGCTTCAAGGCGGGAAGATACGTTAAGTGACGTCCACATATCTTGAATGGCTTTTAGATTTGTTTGGGATCTGCAAATATAACTCATTGCTGAATGGGTAAGAGATGCTAATCTCTTTGAAGGGAAATTTAATAATAGAGCTACCGATAGAGGCAACCGAGTTCATACAAACCTGACTTCCTGTAATATTTCTTCGTTTTTCGGTATGCTGGCAAAAACTCTACCCTTGATATCTTCAACCGTTTTTTCTAGTATGTTGAATTTGCTAAGTGTGACGAGTGACAGCCGCTCAGTGGAAGTCATGCGCGCTGGCGCGGGGGCTGCGGGGGCTGCGGGCGCTGATGGTGGTTTGGGGGTAGGAGACGGCTCCCGGATTGGACTGCGAGTAGCTAAAAGGCGAAGGAAAAATATGTTTTGGAAAAACGGATGTTCTTTTCACTTTGTTATGTGACCCAGTATATTGAATGTTGATACTTACGCGGGGATTCTGATTTTTTTATTCTTTCAACTGAAAAATAAACAAAATATCGTTATAAAACCATAGTAATGACATCATAGTGTCAAACCGTCTTAGGTTACACCTTTACAATTGCAAAAAACGCGACGTAGATAAGATTTTGAAGTAGGTAGGTACTTACCTACCTACTATACTAGGTATTGGAGGAAAATATTAGGGTCATAAAAATAAGATGCGGATTTAGACTTGCTTCGATAGATTTACAAATTAATAACATTAAATTTTATGCGCTGCTCTAGTAAGCATCAATTGCTGATTCGACATAAATATATACCTACTATATGTGTGTATAAGTCTTCTGAATATTAATTTATCTCAAAGTAGCTGTTGACTGCGACTTCGTCTGCATTTAATTCAATTTAAAATGCTCTAATGCTTTTTATTAGTTATTCTCCTATCCGGGGCGGAGACAAATCCCACAAATCAATCATCATGAAAACCCGTTCGCAAGTTATAAATGATGTTATTAATTAACAAGACTTGGTATTATATAGCTACATATAATATTGTATGGGTAACATACCAACAAGTATAGTTTCGGGTTCATCTGGCGGCGGCGGTGGAGCTGCAACATGAATGACGTGTTGAAATAAAACAGCTGATTTATTGTAGTTTGCAAATCTTTCTACAACCAAGAACGAATAAACCACTTACGCAGTTCAGCTTTTTTCGTTGGTACCTGAAATATAAGTGTTTTTACTCATAATAACAAAAAAGGTACCTAGGTGTTTACTGTATACCTACCTATCGTCAGGGTAGCTAGCTAAGTTACCCTAAGATACCCTGATCTAAGCTTAGCTAGACTTAGTTGCCTCACTTTCTGGTGTCATTATAACCGACCGAAGAGAATTTATCGAGCTAATATATGAGCTAAAGTTCTTTTGGCATTACGGCTGATTATAATCTAATATCGACCATTTTCTCCAAAGGTAAGCTTGAACACAGCGAAAATATCAAACGCAGTGCATCCAACGGCGCAATGACATTGAATGGCTGAGCAAGTAGGTAAGTACCTTTTCTTCGGTATCAATTGAGTACTCCCGAATGTCAATAGTTTGCACGTTGTCTCTGTTGATCGCCAGCGTGGCAACACTGCCTCTGAGCTCAACGTTCTTGCCCAAGATGCGCAATTGCTGTGCAAGACAATGCAGCACTGTTTGCAGCATGTTAAAGTCCACTACTCCCACCTAAAAGTTGTTTTTCAAATGAATAATATTTATGGTTCCAGTCTTTTAAGTAGGAAACGTAGTTCAGGGGCCCCACCACGAATTCATAATAGGTACCTACATTGTTATTTCGTACCATGACCTATGCTTCAAATGTGACGTTTCTAAAGCGGAATCGTTACGGAATCGTTCTGGAAGACTTCGTGGTAAGGCCCCAGTTCTGTCGAGTTCTCGGGAATAGGTGATTCTAGGATGAAACTCGACCGCATGAGAAACTGAGCCTGCTGTCGTCGAGTCTGTCCCGTTAATTGATTAATACGAATGCAAAAGACGAGCAGCAATTAAAGGAATGAATATTTCGTAATTAATCTTTTGTTGGGCGAAAGTAACTAGCACTGCGAGTACACTAAGACTAGCAATTAGGGCAGTCTGTGGTCTAATTGTGGCAGACGCCTTTGTTATTTAGATGTCTGGAAACCGGTGGATTAATTAAAAGCTATTGTAAAAAATGCAACTTTGCTCGTTCTTCGTAGAACAAAGC
The DNA here is from genome assembly GCA_963675405.1 of Cosmorhoe ocellata. Taxonomy (NCBI): domain Eukaryota; kingdom Metazoa; phylum Arthropoda; class Insecta; order Lepidoptera; family Geometridae; genus Cosmorhoe; species Cosmorhoe ocellata. The sequence goes on along the minus strand of OY776246.1, from coordinate 8,023,936 downwards.
GAGGAAAACCGTTGTTCATCTGGATTTTCATTTTTATTTTACTAAACTTTGCTTAGTTGGGTTATTGTTTTTCTAAGTGTAAGTACCTAGTCTACCTGTTTATAAAACTTACTTCTGGAGTCCCGATGGCTAGATCGATCATGTCGCCGATGTTCAGTAAAACCGCGGAATCTGTCGGAACAAAACTCAATTTATCAAACTCTACAACCTACACTTGGTTTCTAGTTAGATGTTTGATATCCGTAGTGGCTTTGTCAATGTGGACCACTTGGTAATATAAAACTGACATGAGGTCGGGTACTTAATACCGATGGCTGTTATGGGTTTTCTATATGGCTTTTACGCGTGAAAATAATTGGCAAGGGACTTTACTTGACATCTTTGTTATTTTGCAATCCTTTTCTCTGTTGGGTACTTATTAATAAAAGTAATTTATGTTAAAATAAACTAAAAACTAAAAAGAAAACCAAAATATCGACAAATAATCTACAAAATCCTAGTAAACATTGAAACGGTTACTCGCATGGAAACAAATTGACAAGTAGGTACTGATATTTGTATTGTCGAGTGTGTCAAATTTTCTGCAAAAAGTTATTAAAATAAATAGCTAAGTATTCAATAAGTAGGTGCAATTAGTTAAAAACTGTTCCTATGAAATATTCAATTTCACAAAGACTGAATTATTAGATTGGCCTATTGGCTCTCGAACGGAGCGGACGTGTTTCGGTTTTGTTGCGGTGATTGTTTTGGTGGTTCGGGCTGCGCCCTGGAGCTTCGCCCCTGGCTTGTTGGATTTGGAGCGGTGCCCGGAGCCCCCAGTAAGATCCTCGTCACGGCACGTCGGGTCTGCGCTGTCGTGGAGTCCGGATGGTGGCAGTGAGTCAGACGCTATTTTTGCAATCACGTCGGATTCGAACCGGGAGCCTCTGATTGTCAGTCCACACTCCTACCAACTGAGCTACCGAGTGGATGAGCAGCCGCGACGAAATTACAATACGCAATCGCAAGGTGTGCTACGAAGCAGCCTATGCGCATCTACGACACCTTGCGATACAGCTACGCGCACTGAGTGCTACGCGGCCGAGTATTGCTTTTCAAAATGACTAGGAGCTGTCGGGCATGTGGGGAAGATGTATCGAATGAATTAGTGATGCAGTGTTCCAGGGATACCTGTGAGCAAATTTTTGATTTAAAATGCCTTGGTATGAAGCAAGATATTTATAATGCATTAACAGCAGACGAAAAAAAGCAGTGGATGTGTCCAGAGTGCGTTTGCGCGAAACCAAGACGCATTGATTCGAACACGCCTATTCGTAGCGCACATGGTCGCAGCACACCTGTACGCACCCCGCCAGAACAAAGGAAGACATTTCCAGTCTGCGAGAACGTTAATATAAAGCGGGGTAGCAGCCGCACTGGAACACCGGTTACGCCCATGCTGAACTATGGAAGTGGTGCAAGTAACTTAAACGAGGTGTTAGCTGAGCTTCGTGAGTTACGATCGGAACTAATCCATCGCTTAGACACCCATGAGAAGTCTATAATGGATATAAAAGAGGTCTGTTTTTCCACCATAAATGAATTGAAAGAACTGAAAATAACTAACAGGAAAATACACGAAGAAAATGCTTTAAAGGAAAGTTTATTGGAAAATCAGCTAGGGGTGATTACAAAGTTTAACCACCAGCTCGAAATAATAATAAACAACGATTACAGTACTCAAAAGCTACAAGGGTCAACTAATAACACCAGACAGTCGACAAACAAAGTATTTGCGGTGGAAAATCAAAGCAAGAGTAACAAAAAAGCATTGACAGTTGAGCGTTCTAATAAAAATGAGAGTTGTAAAGTGGCCTCTCTCAGACTCTCGGATAACGCGTCTGCAAGTACAACGGCTGAAGTACAAAAGAAGAAGAAAAACGTGGGTACTACATTAGCTTCCCCGGATGAGTCTAGAAGAAGTGAAGAAAAAGAGGCAGATGTTTGGAGTACAGTTTTAAAGAAAACAAAAAGTGCCTCGGTCGAAAACAATACGTCAGAAGTTATTGGAACGTCAAAGAAGGATAAACGCAACGTTCCTCAAATAATTAATCAGTCTTCGAGTGAGTCAGAGCCAAAAAGAGTATTAGAGTTGAGCAGAAATATAAACCTCGGAAGGAAGGGAAACTTTCAGCAAAAAGATGTAAAGAGAGGTCAAAACGCTGATAATATGGGTATCCAGGCAGTGGAGCAGAAGAAACACCTCCATGTATGGCGGTTGGCCGTGGAAACGTCAGTCGAAAGTTTAACAAGCCATGTCAAAGATGTATGTGGCCTGGAAGTTCCGGTAAAGGTTGATAAGATTAAGCATAAGGTTGAAAGGGATTATGCTTCTTTTATTATTACTGTTTCTCCTAAAGAGTACGACATACTATGTCGACCTGAAGTCTGGCCATTGAATTCAGAGTTTGGGGAGTGGTTTTGGTTTCGGAGACCAACAAATAGGCCAATCGAAGAAACATAGGATTATAGATATATATTACCAGAATGCAAGGGGTCTGAGAACTAAGTTAAATCAATTTTACAGCAATATTGAGTGCTCAGGGGCCGATATAATCGCAATAACAGAGTCGGGCTGCAACGCTTCCATACACGATGCAGAGATAGTACCTCCGGGTTACCAAATATTACGATGTGACCGAACGGACGGGCGGAAGCAGGGCGGCGCGTTTCTTGTCGCTTCACACCGGCTGCAACTGCGACGAGCAAAGATACCAGATGATGTTAATGTGGACAGCTGTGCTTTCGAAATAATTGGAGCTACAGTGTTTTTGAAAGACAAGTTTTTATTTTTTTGTTGTGTTGTGTATATTCCACCGAATAGTGATGAAAATGAGTACATGATTTTATTTAGAATTATAGAAAAGTGGTGTGCTAAATATAAGACTAGTATAGTATTAGGAGATTTTAATTTATATTCTTGCAATGACAATGTTATTAATTATTTTGAGTATTTTACAGCCTTTTGCGAATTCGTTCAGAGGAACGAGGTAAAAAACTGTAATAACCGGCTACTAGATTTAGTGTTGATCACGGAGGACCTGGAGGAGGTGAGAGTATGTTCCGCGGACGAGGCGCTGGTGCCGGTTGACGTGCAGCACCCGCCGCTCACAGTCTCGGCGATGTTGGCGAGACGAACACCCGGTCCCGCGCCGGAGCCGGAACCACGTCCTGCGCCCGACCAGTGGAACTTCTCAAAAGCGGATTATCACTCGCTCTACGCGGATATAGCGGCGGCAGATTGGAGTGCCTTATATGAGATCCATGAACCTGATGCAGCTTTGGATTGTTTCTATAACGTACTGAACAAGATCGTTGATAAGTCGGTGCCAAAAAAACGTCCAAAGAAAATGAACACCAGATATAATTACCCACATTGGTATACTGCAGAGGTTATTCGAGGAATAGAGATGAAGGCGAGGCTGCATAAGCGATATAAGTCGAGTGGAACAGGATGGGACTACCAGGCCTTCTCGGAATGTAGAGCGAGAATGAAAAACATGATAGAGCAGACTCAGAAGCAGCATGAGGACCTAGTCCAGCAGAACTTGACTAGAGATCCCAAGTCATTCTGGGACTACGTAAGATCGAAGCGTGGAACGGTTAACCGTAAAAAAATTACAAAGAATGGGTTAATTCTACCAGAGACGGACTGTGCAGAAGAGTTCGCGAAGTTCTTTCAGTCGGTATACGGCGACAAGCCAGCAACTCTGGACGTGCACGCGGCTGAGGCAGCCAGTCGCGCGAGTGCCGCGCGCGTGCACATCCCTCGCCTCTCCCTCGCGGCGGTCAGCAAGGCGCTGGCTCAGCTCAAGCCGAAACGCTCTGCGGGCCCGGATGGCTTTCCTGTTTTTGTTTTTAGAGACTGTCGATTGGTTCTTGCTGGTCCACTGGAGTATATTTTTAATTTGTGTCTGGAAGTATCATATTTTCCACAGCGTTGGAAGGTAACCCGGGTGATCCCGATACCTAAAGGTGAAGCCGGTTCGGAGGTGAGCGGATTTAGACCAGTGGCCATTCTATCAACGCCAGCGAAAGTTTTCGAATCGGCGGTGCAGCGGAGCATGCAGGAGCAGGTAGTGGCCCAGTTGTCGGAGGCTCAGCACGGGTTCCGGCCGGGGCGCAGCACCACCAGCAACCTACTCAACGCCATGGCCTACGTACTCCCGCAGGTCGACGCGGGGGTGCAAGTCGACGCCGCCTACTTTGACTTCAAAAAAGCATTCGACCTGGTCGATAACGACATCTTATTGACAAAGTTGGCGACGTTCGGCTGCACCACCAAGTTGCTTATGTTCCTCGCGAGCTACATGAGGGACAGGCAGCAGTATGTGGAGTACGCAGGGTGCAAATCCCAACATTATTCCACTAAAACAGGAGTGAGCCAAGGAAGTAATTTGGGTCCACTACAGTTTATCATCATGATAAATGATTTGCCGGAAGTGGTAAAGAACGCGAAATGCTTGCTGTTCGCGGATGATCTCAAGCTGCTTCTGCCCATTCATGAGTTGAACGACTGCAAGCGCCTTCAGCAAGATGTGGATAGAGTGGTTGAGTGGAGTCGAAGAAACAGATTGCAATTTAATGTTACCAAATGTTCTGTACTTACATTTACTAGAACAAGAACACCGCTCTACTACAACTACGTAGTAAACGAGACGCAATTGAAGCGCGTGGACTCTGCGAGGGACCTGGGAATTCGCATGGATGCCGATGTTAGATTCCGGGAGCATGCGGTTAGTGTGTGTAAAAAATCGTTTAGAAACCTAGGATTTGTGCTGCGCCAAGCTAACGGTTTCACAAACATGAACGCGCTAACGGCATTGTACGATGCTCTAGTCAGGAGCCATTTAGAGTGCAACGTGTCAGTGTGGGCTCCACATGAAGCTAAATATAGCCTCATGATGGAGCGCGTACAAAATAAGTTCACTCGATACCTTTACTGGAAACGATACGGTGTCTACCCCTTCTATCCGTTGATGTATCCAACCTTGTTCGTATTGGGCATGGTTGGATACAACAAGCTGGAAACGAGACGGGATATGGCACTCGCTCTCTACGTTTTCAAGGTGTTTCGAGGCAAGATTACTGACCCTGACATATTGGCGATGGTAAATTTGTGTGTGCCCAATGAGTACGTGCACCGGCGCCGGCGCCCGCGACTGTTCCAGGTGCCTCGCGGCAGGACCAACCTGCTGGCTAAAGCGCCTCTGACGCGCACCTTGCACACACTCAATTTAGTAGCGGAGAACGTAGATATATTCCACGATCCTCTGAGCGAATTCGTAAAGGTTACAATGTATTTTTTGTGTTATATATGACATCGATGACTATTTGATTATTTTGTTTTGCTTTGTGTATTGTAATTGTTAATTTAATGAATGTATTATATAAGGAATTGACATGTATGACTGAATTTATTTGTTATGATATTGTTTTTTGTTTTGTTTAATTTAATTGATATTAATGTATACCTACTCTATTGTATTAGGATAATCCTGTAAAAATAGATGTTAGCGAGTGAAATAAATAAATAAATAAATAAATAAATAAATAAATAAATTCTGTACCTATATTAATGAGCATAAAGCTCATCGCAAGTCTTCATGACATAGATAATCATCACTGATCAATACTTCATCCAGTAGTTAATTTTAAACCAGGGCGGGAGGTAGATATACTACAGAAGGCTAAACGCACTGCAGTTAGCATCGCGCAAAGCCTTTTTGTTTTTCGAGTTCACTCTCGCCGAGTGCGGAAACTGTGGCTTTATTTATAGCCCAGCTTCGAAATAAATTGAAGTCGTCGCATACGATTTATGATAAAACTTTCAATTTATTATCAGTTTTGTTTCAATTTATTTCATCGAGTCAGTACAAAGCACGAGTGCAAATGCAAAGTCATGTATCACCGGATCGGTACCTACTTATATAAAGTAATAACATTGGAGGCAAGTGCAAGTACGAACATGTAAGCGGTAATCTTATCACGTACCTACAGCGGTCACACACTTCAGTTTCTTACGAATGGTTGCATCACACCATTATTTACTTAAGTTAGGAGTATAGAGTACCACATTGTTCGTGGAAAAACTTCCCTTTGTTCCAATCCACCCGTTAAGGAGACCATTAATTTATTGGCGAAGTCTATGAATAAAGTTCCAGACCGCCTTTAATAGGGTTTAAGAGTTAAGAGCGGTTGCGGGTGTTCCGAACTCTATTTTAAGACCTCGGGTGCTGACTTTCTGAGTGCTTGGACGTGTCCTGTTCTCGATGCCCCGACGCAAATTGGTAGTCTCTCTACGAGAGCGTTTCAAATTCGCTTTAATAAGTATTCGAATTTGTTGTAAGAGGGACATACTACACACACCATTCCACACCCGAGCAGGTTCTAATAAATTTATTTTAAAAACTTTTTTAATCTTGATTTTAGAGTTCGTCTTTCAAGCTGATAGCATGAAGATGGAACAGTAAAAGATTGATAATCAAAAGTTATTTCACGAAGGGAAAATTTATAATTAGCTTAAGTATATTATACGAAATAACCAAAATTGTTTGTTGCGAACAATGACGAAACCGTGAGTAAAATGGGGCACCTATGGGCTTGACTAAATACGAAAGTTAACTTGATTAACTAATAATGTTAACTTGATAAGTAGATTAGGCTGGTAGACTGGCTAGGCTGATATAAAACTGTAAAGTCATATTTTTGATCAAGCTACGGCATCCGGCAATTTTTCGGTAATAAACTCTTTTGATTGCTGAGAATAATGGAGGTAAATTGAGTTGTAAGCTTGGACATTAGATTTCTCACACTTAAATTTTACGAGCTCCTACGTTGTGTTTATTTGCTGAATAACGGATGCCCCCAATAGCTTCTTCTAATATAAATAGGATGAGTGCAAACACACTAAATAGTTTTAACGTACATAGTTAGATAGTTATAATAATATGGGTTGTGTATCATGTAGATGTAGCTAGCTGATGAAGGAGGAAGCACAAGCAAACAAACTATACCCTGCAACTCTCTAAGCCTTGTAACTACAAATATTGACGTAGGATGCTCGCGAGGATACTTGAAATAACGGAATAATTAATTGGATCAAATTCTCTGAAGCGTCCAGCATTAGTATCGGTGATTACAGACCGCTAAAACGTTCGCATTGTTTACGCAGGTCATTATCGAGCGCGTGTTAAAGTTTCCTCAACTGCTATGGTTTCCCTCTCACCGCAGTAATTTACGAGATCTTCAATGGTAGATAATCACCTAAATTACAGGTCGTAGCGTGCGAACCGCCTCTAGACGGCCGCGGCTGAGAGCAGCAGACAGGTCGGTGCTCTATGAACGGACGGCATACTGGTGCGAAGGACGTTGTGTACAATTAAGTAGCCGTACCTGTCTGCGTGAAATGTTTGGTTTAGCTCATATTTCGGCGAAATGTGAAGTGAGGCTTTTTTTGAAGCGGCATGTGACACGGTGTGCGAGCGGGACAAGCGCTCCTCACTCCGAAAGCTCCTGAGCGAGGACCGCGGAGTCCGGCTCGAGATAGTCTTGTGCCGGCCCGGCTGGAGGCCGATCGCATCGCGTCCGCGTTCGCACAACTTCTACGCTTCTACGTATAAAGTTTACGTAAACATTTCTGCTTTCTATCAAACGTTTCAGTCAACATTATAAATACCGGTTGGCGTACTTTTTCGCTATTATTAAGCGCCATAAATCCCAGTGTTTCATTTTATCCCGACTGGTTTTTGGTACGAATAAGATCGTGTCTTCATTTTTGTGGAAAGCACCGGGGCGGTGGCGTTGAGTGCATGCCAGGCAGATCCTGTTGCACCTTAACGGTAAGTAGATGTCAGTTTTCAAATTTAACTAAATATTGAGGTACTTACCTAATTAATTCTTATTTGCATTTAAAATTTTACACCAGTCTACTAAGGTTATTTCGGGTAGGACGCAATATTTTTTTTAGGCGAAAACAATCCGGAACCGAATTTGGATAATGTAGGATACTTATTTACCTAGTATAAATACTAATGCTACTACGTACGTGTATACCTACTACTACGTAGTGATAAATACTAATGCTAATAGACCCAATGCCCGTAAAAATAACTTCATTAGGTATATTTTAGTCGGTATATCTCCAATGGTTTTTTGTGTAAAACTGTTAAATAAAATTAAACTTGATTCAAATAACACTTGTCTTCATTGTCTTGGCTTCTAGAACTAAGTAGGTAGGTACAAACGATTTAGTAGGTATGTAGGTTACTTAGAACGTGAACCGTAAACTTGAAGCTACTTAGGTCAAAATTATTGGTAGTAATTTAGTGCTTAATTACTTACAGAATTATCTTTTAGGACGTTTCTATTCTGGACAGATACCTAGGTTCTTAGTAGATACTAAACTATATTTTCTATACTTAGGTACAGACTTATGGTCTGTCAGTCAGTAAAAAACGGTGGGTAGGTAGGTATGCAAATAATTCCACAACCTTGAAAATTAACAAATCAATAATTTAAAAGATTTTAAGTCTTCATAAAACGTGTCTACTGTGACGCCGAGTCTGCGTCTGCGTCTGAGGGTTCCGAAGCAATTTTTAAATTCAATGTAAAAGTAAAAGAGACGTTAAAAAAATTTTCCCTCCACCAGGCCACCGTCGAAGTACTACTGCAGTATAGTTAAGTACATAGTTATTAAAAAACAGTGATCTGTTATAGTTACTAAAGTTAAAAACTCTTTTTTTTATCTCTATTCACAAGCTATTAGTTACTGACTGCCTGGAGAGGTTGAAGTTTGTATGAAAAAAATATTTTAAACGAACGATTACAAAAACTATGTTTCATAATTATTTATATATATATACTTACTATATATATATATATATATATATATAGTAAGTATCTCAAATTCAAATAACTATTTTTTTATGTTCACTTGTTTGAAATTTTTTCATAAACTAAATTTACCTTTCATTCATGTGAAGGTGCACAGATAGACACGTAGACAACATAACGAAATGCCATTTGAATTCTGAACCCTAAAACAAGTTTTTAAATTATTGGCTAAAAACAAATCAATGTTTCGTTTATTTATAAAATAACTAAATAGCTAATCTACCTACTTATCTATTTATAGGTTTAATTAAGGTATGTACATACACCTAAGCATGCGTAGGTATTCTTCTAGACGATTTTTCAATTGTCCGGTAACCGTTGCTATTCAATAATAATATCAATGTGGAGAAGAAGATTATTGATAAATCGGTTCAGAAAAGTTCATATTAGGTATGTCGAAAAGTGACATTTTAAACATTAATTGTAAAACAGTTTATTGATTTGGGCTAGGCGTGACTATAATGGAACTAAATAACATAAATCTGGATTAGATATTATGTACCTAGTACATTACTTCATAACTTGTCTCGTGTCACAGTTTGCGTTGAAGCCTCATACATTTTCATATCTTATCGGACAGGTAGGACGGGCCTAGGTACTTCGACGTATGAAGTACCTCCGAAAGCATTTATTTCCCGAATTTCCAAATTACCTTATGATCATTTATGATTCATTTATCGCGGGCTATGAGACCCGCAGTACGGGATCGGCATCCCCATAACAAATGCGGCAGGGCGGACAAAGAGTCCACAATGGCCCGATTGAATGACAATAGCCTGACACGGTCCACTGCCGTCGCCCGTTCTCTGACCCTGGTTTTCCGAGGGAGATGGTATCGCTTCACGTATTTTAAATTTTGACCCAGTTTTGGCCTTTTTGTTATACAATTAGGATCGGACAGTATTTATATAGGGTTGGATTTTATATTTCTTTTGGTTATTTGATTGGAATCTTCTAGTACGCAGAATTTGTTAAGTATATTCGTCCTGTCACCTGTGTTGTTTGTGGCTGTCAGATATATTATATGTACATATACTACTATTATGCGCAACTATAGGTAGGTACTATTGCTATAACCATTGCAGCAAAACTAGCAAATGCACTCGATTGAAAAAAAAACGAGAGTTCTAATTATCCATTGTTTATCACAGTTCAAGAGTCTCGAGAGGTTTAAAGTGGTTCTTTTTTGCCAAGTTAGTTTCAAGTGGAAATATGATGCACTAGCGGCGCCCCAGGGTTTCACCCGTGATTATGAAGTTTTAAATTCTAACACCGTTTTTCCTCTTGGGAATTTTTCCGGTGTAAAATTTTATCCAGGGTAAAATCTACATTCATACCATAATTTAATCCATATCCGTTCAGCCGTTACAAAGTAAAGGTAACCATTATTTCTTAGCGCTATGAATTTCTTATTACCCAGGTTTCGAGTATATTTTAGGTACCTATCCAAAACGGGCATCCTGTTAAAGATATAATTACGATGGTCGTGGTTGATAGCATCACTTTATTGAATTTATTATGCTCATTCTGACCTAGTTCCAGAGTGTATTTAGATCGCCTGTCATGGCCGTAGGTCAATTCGGTTCATACTTGTAGGTACGCAAGTGAAAGATGGGTTCAATTATCCTCCATTAATTAACTAGCGACCTCGCGAGATGAGGGTTTTAGGTCCTTAGAATTGATCACTTTGAATTGTAATTCCTAAATAAAACGTGCGTAAGTTTATTCACGGAGGCTCCTACAAATCCACGATATTTAATTTAGATCTTTTTCATTAGCTAATTGGACGCTAAATTCAGTCTTTTTAAATTTTCCATGAGCCCCCAAGGGGATTTCATGGCAGAAATTCGCCATGAAACACGGCTTTGCTTTTGCGCGTGATTAGAACGAAAAAATGAAATCTGTGATTTAAGACGACTCTAACGATACATACCTTACTTTTTTTCTGAGATGGCATGGTCGGTTGGCTTGGCACTGCATTCGTTAATATTTTATTATGTTGATGTGGAAACTTATTTATGCACATGCGACCAGACCGAGAAATGGGTTAAGTATATGTACAGAAAAAAGGCACGCAAAACAACGATGTTTGATGTTTTTTCTGGTCTTCCTATTATATTTATATATTTATTTATATGAAAATTTAAGTCTGAAGACGTCATGGTACCTAACAACGTTGAGATGTTTATGTTGGGGAACTTTATAGGTAGAATTGACTTTGTTCTGTAGGTTTTAAATAGGTAAGTACTTGTCTTAGTAAATTATGTACAGTAGTTCTAAGCTCCATTGTAATTAATGGTACCGCTTTCGCCCATCAGAAATCAGATAAACTGTTTTACTTGATGAAGAATAGTTTGTTACTAATACTGTGTACAAGGTGCATGAAGTCAACGGCACAAGGTCACACCCTCGCATATTGTTGTAGACTTGCAATGACCGTTTACTACACGGTATTGGCTATAGATGGCTATAAAAATAAGACATAAAATTATTTTATGATCGTAGAATGTTTGCAGTGTTGAACTTTTGAGACACATTGAACTTTTAACTCTCTCAGTGTCGTTTATCTTTGTTTAATCTTGTCTATAGATTCAGTAGCTCGAGAAGCTATGGTTGTTTGTCTTGCTTATCTATGGCACAGAATAACTCTTATGGTACTTTCAGTGAGTTGTAATAGTTACTTACTTTCTACATAACACACTTTAAGTAGGTAGGTACCTATTAACTTGGTCTGAATTTTCCGATGAATTCCATCTAAAATTGAAGGACTCAAATTTATCAAGACCGTCATATAAACTTCAATTACCTACCTCCTACTTATTTTTTATTTGCAACCTTCGATCAATCTCACAATGTTAATAGAGTATTTTTTTTTGGCTGAAACTGACTCCTGCGAAACCCATTATTATGGTGCTCATTTTACTACACAAATAGGTAAGTACCTGCTTACTCAATTACTTTGGTACTTACTCGTGTTTGTGCACTTAACACTCGTTACTTCATTCTCAGCGGTGTCGATAAGGGCGCCAACCCCTTTTTTACGTGGCCCTTATCATGCGGTGTCTCACAAAGAAACCTTGTATGAATAGAGCTCTTTGTTACATTCATACCTGTTCCTTTGCTTATTGCAGATGTTATGTAGCCTAGTTCCTTGCTGAAGACAGTCATGGCTAGAACTTACGACGCCGAGCACAGGGGCTTTACCATAAGCTTGCAGTATCAAAGTAACATAGGTAAATTTTGATATTGTTCTTTAAAATTGTATAGAAGTTGTGTGAAACATTGGTTTGTAAGAGATTGCGGTAAAAGTCACAAGTAACTTGACCACCAACTACGGCACAGTAGAAACCATTATGCAATTTAAAAAAAAACTTTATGTGAATCTTATTATCATCTTGGACCTTGAGGTATTTTCTTTTTTTTTATCTTTCCTTTTATAGTTTTTCAATATATCCTCAGCTTTTAAATTAATCTATAGAGTCCTGTATTCCTGTCTTCCAGGAATGTTGATGCACCGTATGTGGCCATCATTTTTTGTACGGCTGTCATAGGTGAGCGTTTATGGGGTGTTCCAAATACGGTTCGCTAGCCAGTTCTGAGTAACATATAGACGGAGACTGCATTGTTCCTTGCATAGAAAGTAGGTGGATTTGTATTTGAAACCTATGCGAATTCTCTTTCTCGAAGAATATTCCTTTATGCTTTGCTCGAAGCACCATACAATACAAAAAAAAATGTTTTGTACCTACTATCTCTTTTTTTAAGTGTTTTTTAACAGTTAGTAAAAACAGCTTACCTAAATTGATAATATGGATATTGTGTTTTTATGTATTTAGTATTAATCGACTAAGCACAAGAGCTCCATTTACTTAGGTACCTAACAAAAATACCCGAACTATATAGGTAGGTACCTAAGTACTAGTGTCGGTCACTTCTAGTATTCTGAGTAATGGAAAAATGATGTAGTCTACGAAACGACCACTTGTTCGAGAAAAATAGAAATGGACCAGACATTTTTAGGAAAATATCCTAAAACTGAATTATTATTCTAGATTGCAGCTGGAATAACGTAGTCTCTCATCCGAATTTTATATCCAAAAAGTTGGGTATTGGAAAATCTTTTCTTAACGGACTAACACTCGTACCGACCTTAGATTAGAATAGAGAATCGTAGGTAGGTACAACGCTGATTTCTTCCAACCGATTCGGAAATTTATCTCTTCGTTCGAGAAATTGCCCTGCCCTATGCAATGTTTCAAAAGGCACTTCCCGTTTTATATCATTTTCAGGCCAGCTCTTAATTTTTCTTAAATATTTTATGCGGATTAAAAAAATATAACTAAACCCATCCAGAATGATGCGCGTACAAAACACAGAAAAAAATATATTTATATTTACCTATATTGATGACTAAAATTATAGTATTCTTCTGACAATAATTATAAGTAGGTCTAAGTAAGTACTTTTAATACTTTGTAAGTAGCTTTGTTAATTAAAACACCTTCCTAGATAAGAAGATAAAAAGTTTACATAACACTTTTTACCGAAGCGTGCCTCTAATCTACGAAGGGCCCCATAAATATTGATGATAGAGCATTATTTTCTTACCAGTTAAGGGAGCGTGAAAGATTTAAAGCGTGTCCACATGAGCTTAGGCGACAATATAAATCTTCTATATTTGTTATGAGTGCTAACGTGGATTTACGTCGAGGGGGATTTAGCTGGAACATAAAATTTGTAACCATTTTGTTCCATTTCCGCTGAGAATCAAGTTGTGAAAACTTTCTCGCTGCTGCAAATGACGTATTTTATGCAATGTTTGCATCTTCTGCATTTATGTCAACACAAGACAACGTAATAATCTTGTCCCAACTAACAACCTAAATACGCAACTAACAACCACAATATACCTATAAAACACTCGTGATTATAAGTAGTACCTAGGTGTCTAAGTATTTCTGTAAATATTATGTTAAGTAAATTGAAACCATTTGTATGCGGAGGAGTTGTGTAACAGGAAATAATGGAGATTTGGTTGTAGATATAAGTACCTACGAGTAGGTACCATATCATATCGCAATTTTGATATCTTCATCATTCTGGCTGATGTCATTTTCGTGTTACGTGAATTGAATTATGGTGTCTCGTATTTTGCGCTCTTCACGTTTTTATCGTAAGGGTACCTATCGTACGATAAAAACGCGGGGACTAAACTCCAATGTCGCTAAATTAAGTAGGTAGGTACCTACAGTAACACCACTTCACTTTTTTTTTATAATAACTAACAGAAGTACCTACATAGGTCATTCTGTCACATCGTTTGCTAGAATTTTTCGTAATTTGTATAATTTTCCAAACGTCCCTTGTAGAGCTAGCAAACCGTATGTACTTATTCGGTACTGAGTAACGGGTCCGCCATCTAGTGAGTAACGAAACGTTACACACGAATGCATCTCGTTACTCGCATTTCGTCATACCTACTGTACAGTACGCGTATGCATGACTCGATTTGTTGCTTTATCATAGCATATGGGCCCATGTTAGATGTATACAATACATGTGTATTGTATATGGCTCATGAATGCAATAAATACTTTGAATTTGAATTTGAATTTGAATTATGAGGTATCAGAAGTAACGAGTAACGTAACGAGTCAAATTGTTATACTCGTAGTAGGTAACGAATACATACGGGTATACATTTTTTCGTTATTATTGGTATTAAACGGGTGTAGTATCGCGTTATGATTTACCTGTTTTTTCCGACGAAGTTTCGACAGGTTTGCATACTGTCGAAATGTCGGGAAAAAATAGGTTGAGTTAAGTCGTGTAAGTTTAAAAACATATTTTTTTCGTTACTTTTACACCTCTAGTCCCGTGGCGACAGTAGCATAAACTTTGCGCTGCAATATTCCCACGTCTCGCGTCGCGCCCTTACAATAACATGTCTCCGGGAAAACTCCCGGAATCCACATAAACATGCTCCAGAGCTTAATTAGAGCAGGTGGCCGTTCTCGGAGACATGGCTGCCATTCCATTGCTAGAGCTCCACGAAATTACACAGTAGGTAGAGATGATTCAGTCTAAAAATGCACGCCTCTCCACTTGTACTTGTACCGCATGTAGAGGTAAATACATTGGAAATACATTGGGGGGGCATCTACCTACCTATAAATGTCTAACTCATGTCCTGTAATAGGCATTTATTAGTGAAATTGGTCATGTGTGATATTTTAATCACGAGTAGGTAAGTATATTTCTAGATTTCTAAATCAGGATCGAAAGTTGCTTGTCGACTTTGTAAAGTGCTCATCGGAGAATTTGTTATTTCTAAAATTGTATAATTTAGTAGGCAATTTATAACCTCCCAAAGCATAGGTACCTACATAAAAAACTAGGTAATGACCTAGGTACAATTTAATTCTAAGCAGTTAGCAGATAAATTGTAAATAAACACAGATGTTAACTGTGGAGTAATAAAATATTTTCAGTAGTTCATTGAATCGAGTGCTTCTCTCAGCGACAGATGATCTTTGAACCCAATCAATCGTCCTAAACTCACAATTTGGATAATTTATGTATTTAGGTACATGGACTAGCAACCGTGTGCGGATCCGCTTGCGTGTTACATACCTGTATAAAAAGTAGCCTATGTGTTATTCAGGGCCATAAACTACGCGTAGGTAGGTATTCCAAGTTTCATCCATATCCTTTCAACCGTTTCAGCATGATTAAGTTATCCATATTCATCCAAACCTTCGCATTTATAATATTATCTATAAGTACTAGGCGTTTCATGCGACTGGTGAAGTTTGTGAGTTTGTACCTATAGGAGGTAATCTGCAAAACTACTCATCCGATTTCGAAAATTTTTTGACCAATGTTTAAAATGAACTTTCAGGATGACTATGATTTTATTTTTCCTAAATTGAAATACTTGACGTGTCCACTGCGGACCCACGATACCTACCCCTGGCGATACCCCTGGTGGGTCTTTTAAAATCAAACCATACCCCTGTTCGAAATGACCGTAGTGTTGCGGTGTGGAATGCGGAAATGCATTCGGTGTTGGACAGATTCTGGATTGGATAGATTCGTAATTCGTTAATCATATCAATCGTACCAGGAATCCGTAAACCATGAAGAGGTTTTCTCGACACGTGATCTTTTGGCATTTTGTAAATCTACAGTGAAATACGTCTCCATCGTTTCTGCTATCCTGGTATCTGGTATGGAATTATGGTAATTTCTGGAATGAGCCCATTATTACTACTATTATTAATAAAAAACTCATTTTTCAATGTTTATTAAACAACTAGTGGTTTTCTTAGCGCAGTAAAAATCAAATAGTAATCAAATCAAGTAGTTCGACGCAGTACCTATGCGCACGTTTAAAAAAAAACATACGCTACACAGATGCTAGCTCAGTAAGTAGGTGCTACTAGGTAGTATCTACTTGTAGGTAATGTAAATATTTGCCAAGTCTTGCCTGCGTTGTGTAGTAAAAACACGCTGAGTTGCAATAAACAGTTTGCTTCAAGGAAATCCTTGACCCGTCAATCATGTCAGATAATGTACACGGAAAATCAAATATGCATTGTGTAGCCAACTCGGCTATTTGGCCAGATCTAGCGATTTATAGGCTTTGGGTGTTTTCTAAACATATTTTTTGTATCTACTATCTACTATAATAAGTAAAGTTGCAATGTTTGCATAAGCTGCGTATTATTTCCCAAATAAAACACTGCATATTATGGCCTAAAACCTAAGTCTCGATTCCAAGTTCCCAACCTTGACAATAAATAGGCGGATATAACTTTGGAATCTCCCTAACAGGAGGTAGAAAACCAAAACATATAATATTTTATATAGTTCTAGTCACCGAAGCCTTTCAGTTGGCAACGGTGCAAATATTTGGCGTCAAGTCGCCGGCAGATATTAAACGCCAACCCTCAACCCTCGTATCTTGAGGGGCTTCTGAAGAATGGTTTCCTCAGCTAAGTGCTATTTATTCTGTGCGTCAAAATGTAAGAGCGATTTATATGCGTAGGTACCTGCCTACCTACACAATGCTACGCAAGTGTAGATATAGGATTATTTAAGCAAGGTATGCTTATTTAGAGAAATGGGTATCGGTAAATTTTGTTGTCAGCGGAAAAACACAGTAGGTACCTACTTACCTACCTAGGTACCTTCTTTAGGTAGGTATGTATCACCAATCTGATAGAATGAAAAATATGCAGGTAGTTACTTACCTATTTTAACCTTTTCATGTTACCTTTTGCTAATTTTGATTTATAAATCAGAGATCCTTGGCCCCTCAGTGGAAGAGTGTACGGAACGGACTATTCAAACCACAGAATTTTGAATAAGTTAGTGTCTTAGGGTTGGGCTGATTGAGTGGGCTGGACGCTTTTTTATTCAGGTACCGAAGTATATATAATAAACATAGATATTTAAGCTATTAGATAGTTTTATGTCCCCAGTTTCAAACCCATCAGACTAGGTACCTAGGTACTTACATTGAACTTGTAGAAATGCAGCGGCTAAGATAATGGAAGCGCAGCACCATACTTGGTTTATGGGTATGCATTGGCACGTTGCATTTGACGACTAATAATGTCTTCGTAGGGTTGCCACACATAAAGTCAGAAAAGCCGGATAAATATTAGGAAAGGTATCGTGAAAGAAAGCTGATAACCTTATGTTTTTCAACCAAATTTAATTTGAATCATTAAAAATAAAAACAACGTATGCACACTACTCTCAACATTATGTAGGTACCTATATTCAGTAGACGTTTATATAAATAGTGAAAGATCCTGAAGGTCTGATGGTTGTAGTACCTAAGCGTTAAGCTTCGACGAATGCAATACAATACTGTGGGTGTAAGGCACGCACGACTGACTTGTAGGCTGAAGCATGTGCTGCAATAATATTTTTTTTTCTGCTTTGCAGCAAGCAATTATGGTATTTTATTTTATTTATAGAAATTTCACTTCTTCTAGTGCCCTTAGAATCTAAACAGCAGGTAAGTCATAAATTTAATGTAAATTGTAAATAGTCGTAAAATATTAAAAAGCCGGATGCTTGACTGCTCTCGATTTGCACATCGCAATAGTTTCACCTCTCGTTGCCATTGGCATTACGGACAAAACAAGGCTGGTACCTACTGCCATTTTTGTAGCCAACTGAGAAAATGCAAAGTGAGTGCTATCTTTTTTTAATCGAAAAATAAATGTACCTAGACAACATTCAATAATCAAATTCTGTTTTAGACTTTAATAATTCTACATAGGTTCACAGACTTGTGTTTTGAATTTTAACTAACACAAGGAAGGAAGTCTCAAATCAAAGTTAGAAGTGTAAAAAATATTATAATGTTAGCACTCAAGTATTACTTACAGACTTGATAATTTTCCATTAAGGCACTTAATTACAATTTATTAAACTGTTTATAATTGACCCGATCAGATAAATATCTAAACATGTTTAGTTGGTCTATGCTTTGCAACTTAACTAAGTCAATACAGTTGCTTTATAATGTGTAGGCTATCGTGCCCATGTATTATTAATCATTATAGATAATAACGCCTAACTTTATAACTCTATCGATTTCATAATCATAAGGTATCAAGTTATAAAAGAACTTTTCTACCATAAAAACACGCACAAAATGTGAGCGCTATCACTGTAAAAATACATACTTAGCTATTATTTTGAGTCATAAGTACCTATAGCTCAACATTGTTCTATTCTCAACATTTAACCGTTCTGTCAATACAGCATAAATGTAGTTTAATTAATGCTAAGTGTTTAGTTTTTTTTTTGCGCGAGTTCGCGTAAACGCATTAAAAAACGTATATAAGTCTATTTTTGCGTCTGTTTTTGCTGTTAAACTAAGTCACTCAGTTTATTTTACAAAACCTGCAAAAGCAATGCAGGACATGAAATTAGATTTAACTACCCTGGACGTGTGAAATAAACAAAACAAGGACGGAATGCCGCAAAGGTTACAAGTTATGGTAGCTCGTTTATCATTGTATAGTCTGTGGCAGAGACACATGGGTGCAGCTAAGCGACCTCTACCTACCTCTAGGCAAGCCATTTACGAGGCTTTGGCATTTAAAATACTTAAATCGTAGAAATGAGCTGTCAAAAGTTTAATGTTTTAAAACTGCAAATAATTTTATTACTGTAAGTTAAATTTATGGATAAGAAAAAATTCGCTATTCAATTGTTTCGTGTACGAATATGTATCATTTGTCAAAAAAAATGTCCGGCTACATATCCTTCATCTTTCATCACTAAAAAATAATTAAAATAACGTAAGTAAGTATAGGTAATTTTTTATTCGTCTTTTTGCATCATATTTAAACCATTTTATCCGGCTATATCTATACATATAAAAGGCTTTGTCCTGAATGACTGAGGTATCAACGCACAGCCTAAACCGCTGATCGTAGAGATCTGAAACTTGCAGGGTGTGTTGTTTGTACGACGGAGGCATCCGATAAGAAGGGATTTTCCGAAATTCCACCTCTAAAGGGGTGAAAAAGGAGGGCAAAGTTTGTATGGGACAACGTGATTCCTTGGTCCAATCTACTTGAAATTTTGCATAAACCTTTTTCAACAGAATTGATGAGAGATCTAAATAGCATTTTATTGAAACTCATCCCCTGACGGGGTTAAAAAGGGGTAGAAAGTTATTTTGGTGGTGATTTGCTTCGAAGTTGATATCGATACTCCTTAGTGCTTTTGCTATAAAAACATTTTATTTTGACACATGTCATGTTTGAAACTCTCTCCGATATAATTAAAAAAGGTTGAATTCACTTAAAAACATAGCAATTCTATACATTTAATAAAATCGTCGAGAAATCGTGTCTGTAATTTTGATATTTTCAAATACAAATTTTCACAATTTTCTCTAATAAGTATTGTTAGCAATATCGTCCGACGATGAGTCATAGGGGACAGCGCGCCTATAAAAGCGGGCGCAAAGCGAGCTGCAGGCCAGTTGCGCACGAGCCTTCGACGAGTGAACATCTATTTAGTTAGGATTATCGGTGATTGTGAGCTACCTACCTACTTACCTATGTGGTTAGATTACGAGTAAGTTACTCTGAGTTCATGTTAAATTTAACTGTGGTTTGTTGTAAATTTGAACTGATTCCTTTTGGTTATCTTTATGTTTAATTTTTATTAAATTGTAAAGGATTTAAGTTAATCCGCCGTCCGTCTGTACTTTTTTTTATTTGAATCATTACTTGGTTCCTAAAATCAGAAGTGGGATAGGTCTGTGTCCACATACAGCTTTCTCTTTCTTTTCTCTGTAAAACGTTACCTTTGCACTGATAAACAACCAGACAAAGGCCTATAAACCAGAAAGGAAGCAAAAATACAACTACCCACAGTTAGTCATTTTTTGTGTTTTGTTGTTTAAATTGATAAATTGAGAACTCGTGTTAGTTCTAGACATTGTTTACGAGGTAGCTCACACAACCGTACACGAAGTCCTCGTTCACATCTCGAGATGTCACACATTATGTGCACATGTCTCGCATGTCGAGGCAGTTCTCGTACAAATAGATCACGATCCCGTTCCTGATGTGTCATATCGTCGAACGCCGTGGCGCACATATAGGGCTCCACGTAGGAGTGGGTCTCACTCGTGTCACGTCTTGTTTGAAAGACGATGCTAAGGTTTGGCTATCTGAATGGGTCACCCGCGACCGTTCATGGTCGAACTTTGAGGAGGTAAACATCTTTGTCCAGGTAAATTAGCCTTTGCCAATATTTTGTTCGAAACCGTGAAGAAAACATCTGACTCATACACCACATACCCTGAATGCACGTGTCGTATCGTACTTCACTGCGTTTACAAGCGGTATATTATGGTCTTAGTGAAGAACTAAGGACACTTATTATTATCCGTGGAATAGGTAACCCTTAGATAAGTGCAGGTGCTGTCTCATGTTTTTGTGGTGGACAAAAGGACCATATTCAGATACAATGTCCCAAGAGAACAAAGGTGAGTAACTACTGACCTCACACCAAATGTCTGCTCATTTAGTAAGAAGTCTAACGTCAATTTTGTATTAGCTAACAGGCAACAGAAACTGAACACTATGTCTCCCTCTGCTGGACAATCTGTGAACAATATTTGTTTCCACCAATTGCTGTTCTGTCGCTAGTGGCGCTAGTGTTCAAAGGCAACGTGCATTCGGCGACAACTTAGCGATAGGCAGATGACTGCCTTCCGTGATACCGTTTACGGTAACAACTTGCAACCGATCGCGTAAGCGGTCGCTGTTGCTTTGCTGCTGCTGTCGATCTGCTATCACTCTGCTCGCTGCAAGGTTTGACATTGTAACCCTTCTGGTCACGCAGTTGACGATTGTTTTTCAAAAGAGCGCATCTGTAAACAGTCGTCATCGAGTAGGCATGCCCATCCTAATGAGCAGTACTGTATTTCGACTACCCTCTAGTCGAAATAGCCCTTTTTCTCCCGCTAATATTACGTGTACTGACTTAACCGACTTGAAACCAGCTGATTTCGTGCCTTAACGATACTACTTGACGCTCTCGAGTCGACGATCAACAACAGCTGTGATGAATAGTGTTCCGATCAATGTTTTAATTGATAGCAGCGCTTTTACAATCTCACTCATCACACCTGATGTGCTTAAAGTAAACAGTCTGCTAGTGTGGTAGTTATCAAGGTAAACATGTTGACAATCGTATAACCGTTGTTTGTGAGATTTCAGATGTATTAGACAAGGTCAGGTGAAGCCGAGCGTTTGAGGAGTGGAGTACGGCAGGCCGATCGCGAGGCGGTCGCTGTCGCTTTACTGCTTCCGTCGCTCTGCTGTCGCTACTGCGGGGTTTAACATAATAAGCCTGCGGGTAAACTCAACTCTGGTATGAGAGGCTCTTACAGTGTTATCAAGGTTTTACCAAGTGATCGTTATGAACTTAAACTACTGAGTGGTGCGCGGGGTAAAACTACCCAAGCCGCAGCTCAGTACAGTACTCCTTTAAAAAGAGAATGGTATCCCAAGAGGTTTGCTGCATTTTAAGTGTGTGTTAATCTGAATGTTTTATGTTGCAGTCACTTATTTGGATCACACATATCCTAGCGGTGTGTATGATGGCATACGTGAGGCGTTTCGCTTCGCGTGGTGGGACGAGCATGCGACGCGAACTTTCTACTTACTGCGCGCGATGCTTCCCTTGGACTTCTGGCCCTGCAGACGTGTTTCTGAACGAGTACAAGTGTAATCCAAGCAGACGCATTTCTCAGTGCGTATGAACTCATGTCTGGCAGACCAGTGGCTAGTGTGTAACACTAGAACAGGTAGACGATGTAATCGTCGGTATGTTGGTAAGCTAAGTGTTCCTATTGTTTTTATAAATACCGCCGCGCTGGCGTTATTGGGTAAATTAGATGTGAGACACCGCACAGTGAGCGTGTCTAGTAAGTTTGCTATCGGTGCAGTTTGCAGTTAGTCTCATTATTTCGTGTATACTTCATGGTAATTCACTGTTTGGTTTTATTGAGAAACAATGGTTAGACGTTTCCAAATTAAAGTTAAATTAACAGAGACTAATAACTGGTAGAGTGAACTACAGGTTAGAGGTTAAAACTGAAAACTGTAGGCCAAATTGTAAAGCCTTGCGTAAAATATTGAGATGTCGGACTCGACACCTTCTCGAGTAGAACCAAGTCTACCAAGACGAGTATTCCAAACGGAATAGACGGTTTGCACTTGATGTGATGTGATGATTTTGTGTTCGTGCTTAACCTTTCCTGTTCACAGGGAAGTTAGATCTGAGAGTGCGTGGCCCCTACGAGGTGGTCAACGTTCTGTGCGCTTACGCTGCGCTATCGAGCGGTAGCTGTGGGCAGACCCAGCCTGCAGTGCAGTCATTTAATAGGATCACACGTGTCCTAGCGAAGCTGAACTCCAGGATGCGCACTGCGCAGTCCCTATGAGGTCGTGTGATCGTTGCCGTATCACCGATACGAGCTCGAGCTATTGGCTGTTTGTACGGAAAGAAGACTCTGACTGCCGCAGAACATTATGGTTCAGTGGTGTGGCAAGTCGACCCTGGTGAAGTATGAAATATTTTTCTGTAGTAGTGAGTTATACCAGCAGCCCCGACATAATGGCTATTTGATCCGACATTTAGCAGTTTGCTATTCGTAGCTTCGACATTTTTGGCTACCTTTTTATTTCGATAACAGTAACCCGGTGGCTTTGCAGTTGTTTTGGTAATGATCGAGGTCCGGAACTCCTTCATTGGTGAAACAACTTGCAATCTGCAGCTTATTTAGAGGCAGTTGCTTGAAAATATGCTTGTGCTTTCTGTATGACAGGAAAACTGAAAATATACTTGTGCTTTCTGTATGACAGGAAAACTGAATCTGGGAGTACGTGGCCTTTACGAGGTGGTCAACGTTCTGCCGAGCGGTCGGTGTGAGCTGACGCTGCGCTGTCGAGCGATAGCTGTGGGCAGACCCAGGCTGCAGTGCAGTATGGCGCTGTGGCGAGGCGATCGATGTCCAGAGATGCGTACAGACTCCGGTCTGGCAGACGCGTCTAACGCGTACAGGCGCTGTCCTGGCAGACGCATTTCTCAATGCGTACAGACTCCGGTCTGGCAGACGTGTCTAACACGTACAGGCGCTGTCCTGGCAGACGCATTTCTCAATGCGTACAGACTCCGGTCTGGCAGACGCGTCTAACGCGTACAGGCGCTGTCCTGGCAGACGCATTTCTCAATGCGTACAGACTCCGGTCTGGCAGACGTGTCTAACACGTACAGGCGCTGTCCTGGCAGACGCATTTCTCAATGCGTACAGACTCCGGTCTGGCAGACGCGTCTAACGCGTACAGGCGCTGTCCTGGCAGACGCATTTCTCAATGCGTACAGACTCCGGTCTGGCAGACGTGTCTAACACGTACAGGCGCTGTCCTGGCAGACGCATTTCTCAATGCGTACAGACTCCGGTCTGGCAGACGTGTCTAACACGTACAGGCGCTGTCCTGGCAGACGCATTTCTCAATGCGTACAGACTCCGGTCTGGCAGACACGTGTGGGGGGTTTTAGTAGATTTGTACGTACAAAGTAAGAGAATGTGTGACACTTGTCAGAAGACGTATGTTGATACGAAGAATGTTAGTGAAGGACTAGGTACCTAGCTAAGTGTGTCTCGTTGAAAGAGGGCCTGGCCAGATGATGAATGAAAGAATAGGCAATTGCTTTTGATGTTATTACTTAACCCGTGTTTTACATCGACAGACTCTTAGATAGACGCTTGTGCGCGTGTGACGCACGTGCGCTGACCTCCACGACGTGAGGTGATGCAGAACGGTCTGTGGAAGACCCGATGCTGCGTCGAGACATGATGGAGAAAAGTATCAGGGGCCCTATTTTTTCTTTATTATTATTTGAGACGTCTCTGAGGTGACTCCTGTGAGACTCGAGTTACGAGATGACGGTTGATGTGCGATGTATTAATTAAGTGAAAGAGATTATGAACTGAGAATGAATAATGAAGTGGCAGTTTTAAGAAACTGCGCACGTATTTATACATGTCGTTCTTTCACAGAAGGTGAATCTGATGAGTCCTAGGATAGCTCATCAGACTCCGCAGCAAGGGTTCAGCGGTCTACGCCCCTGCTAGATGCTGGCTGATCCTGAAGCCGGACCTTCAACAGCTCCTGGCACCAGTCCTGCCTGTTGCTACCATGCTTGCGGGCCGAGGACGACCCGTCGTCAGGAGAGGCCGTGTTAGCAATATCGTCCGACGATGAGTCATAGGGGACAGCGCGCCTATAAAAGCGGGCGCAAAGCGAGCTGCAGGCCAGTTGCGCACGAGCCTTCGACGAGTGAACATCTATTTAGTTAGGATTATCGGTGATTGTGAGCTACCTACCTACTTACCTATGTGGTTAGATTACGAGTAAGTTACTCTGAGTTCATGTTAAATTTAACTGTGGTTTGTTGTAAATTTGAACTGATTCCTTTTGGTTATCTTTATGTTTAATTTTTATTAAATTGTAAAGGATTTAAGTTAATCCGCCGTCCGTCTGTACTTTTTTTTATTTGAATCATTACTTGGTTCCTAAAAGTATATATTAAGATAAGCTTGGATTAAAACATAGGCTACGTTTCATCGAAATCGGTTGACAAATAAAAATATATGTAAAACTAGCCGATTAAGCGTGAAAAAGTAACAAACATACAGTCTTACAAACTTCCGTGGTTATAATACTAGCTTCCGCCCACGGCTTCGCCCGCGTAGTTCTTTGAAAAACAAAAACAAATCTATCCCACGGCAACCGTACATTTCAAACATGATCACGACTTTAATCCCCAGGCTCGGTAAATATCTCCTCAGATCTCTATTGCCTGAGATCTTTGAGGATATCTAGAGAGCGTAGTCAGAGGCACGTCTGAACATGACATGGCTCATGCCCACATTTTGCACAGTAGTTAGTACTCCGTACGTTACAGGTTGCAAGCTAATCGCCGCTTATAAGAATACTAATCTATGACCTTCGAGTTCTTAGCTCTAGGGTATGCCGGTATTCTCACGACGTTTTTCTTCACCATTTAGGAGGCATTGCCCACATAAATTTTTCGAAGACCACACTACACCACTCTCGCTCTTTTTCCGAGATAAATGTAGCCAATGTGCTATTCTAGACTATCTATCCCTGTGCCAAATTTCATCCAGATCCGTTCAGCCTTTTTAGCGTAAAAGAGTAACAATCATACATTCTTACGCACACATTTTCACATTTACACATACAATTTTTCGCGTTTATAATATAAGTAGGATAGGATAGGATTAGTAGGATAATAAAAAGTCACATAATATGAAATAGTTTGTACTGGGCTTAGATTCAAACTTCGTTGCAATCGTGAACGAAGTCGCGGGTACAGCTAGAAGGTGAAAAAGTGCCCCCCCTTTTAAGTTTGTATGGTAACTACAATGTGATTCCTTCGTCCAATCTACTTCTAATTTTGCATAAACCTTTTTTAAGATGGAATACGTGTTTCGTATTTTATTAAAATTAATTTTTAACGACTTCTACGCGGACGAAGTCGCGGGCAAAAGCTAGTTATATTATATAATTTTATAAATAATATTTTAATTATAATGTTATTCGGCTAGGTTCAATGGGAACCGCACGGTGGGTAGGTAGGTACTCTGCCTTCTATGTTTATGTAATTGCTATAATTTAATATAATAATATCGCATGTGGTACCAAAACAAAGAATAACAAACCCAAAATTTGATTCTTTCATAAAACTCTCCCTGCAAAAGTTGATCCCCCATATTTCGTAACCCCTAAACCGAGCTTTTGTTGAAAGTACAAGTTTAATATAACAATGTGCGAACTCTTTTCGGCATTTATTTTGGTAATGAACAGCTGTGTGTTAATTAAAGCACTTCAAGGTAGTGTGTCATAAATACTCGACTGCTAACTGGGCACTAACTTTTCGTTTTACTATTTTGAGCTTTTAGTGCGCTGTGTAAAGTTTTTAACTCGAATACGAAATCGTAACTGTACAGATAGTAAAAACTAAATAAAACAATTTGTTATCCCCCTACATGCACAGCCTACGTATCTACCTGTAGGTATTATCGCTAGTACCTGGATGACAGAACTTTACTCAGTTTTTTTTGTAAACGACGTTTTCTAAAAATGACACCTTGCTAGATCGATTTATCGCCCCCGAAACCCCCTGCATACCTACTTATGAGAATCGTTGGAGCCGTTTCCGAAATTGAATGTACTTATATGATATAAAAAAAAAAATAATAATAATAATAATATCATCATCATCATCATTGGCAGCTCAAATAATGGCCCACTGCTGGGTATAAGCCTCCTCCCTCTTAAAATTAATATACTACATACAATATATACAAGAATTGCTCGTTTAAAGGTATAAGATACCTAGGTACTAGCGGGACCCCGCGGTTATGTTGTTTTTAATTTCACAAACAAGCTTTCACGTGTATAATATTACTATATACAAATTACTATATATTACATATCCCTATTTATATAAACTAATTGTTATTAAAAATGAACGAAAAAAACACAAGTCTAAAAATAACCTTTACCGAACTCAACTTTGTAACATAGGTACCTAATGTACCTAATAAGTAATAACCCGTCCTTTGACAAAAGTTAGGAATTAGTTTAGGTATTAAAAGTCATGTGGTAGCAATCTTTGTAAGTAATTAAAATAAACAATAATTTGTGTGTGAAAATGTGGTCTGTTTGTTAGCAACGAACGTTGAGCGATTTACGTTACGACTGCCATGCCGCCGGTATAAATTGCGAGCTAATTTGTGATTAAACGATCGGTATTTATTCCATCTTTGATTGGACTATAAAAAGCCTAAGTATATATTTCCTCTTGAAACCTACGTTTGTATATACCTACCTACGTAAAATCTTGACCAGAGTTTGCACATCATTAATAGATAACATGAGCTGAGGCCTTGCCTTTTAAACCATAATGTTTCGTCAAATTTCAAGCTTGAAGTACTTATCACTATTTAAATACAATTTTGATAGATCATCAAAGTTATATTAGTTTGATATTGCCCGAAGAGCTTGTGGTAATGCTCCAGTAGGTATTTCAGTAAATAAAATCTTACTTAAGTTGGATCACACCGTCGAAGGACGACCGCCCTGCCCCGAGACATGCCCCAGACTTTCATTAAACGTAACGTAGACGTGAGTCGTAAACGTAAATCCATCGTCCAGTACGAACGCGCCATCCAATTAACCTTTGTTAGTGAGGCAGTGGCGGTGGTCTGGTTTTCACTGTTCATTTCATTTTTAACTGACGTCAAAAAGGAGGAGCTTCTCAACTCTACATTATGTTTTTTTGTTTGGTAGGTCATACCTAGTCCAGACCTCCTAAGCTCATATAAATTTGATTCCTGAGGGATTGATACTTTTTCCGTAAAACTTAAAGAAAACTCCATCCTCGCTTGTAATTTTCTACGTAGTGCAACATTGAAGTCGGTTTTCATTTTAGTTAAATGATCCTAATTCTTAAAACGAAAAGAAGAGGGTTTTATAATTATTGTTTTGTTTAGCGTAAAATAAAAAGGCTAGTTATTCAGAATCTTCAGGTTTCATCTTTAGGTCTTCTTTAATCAATCTTAACAAGACTAATTTTACGACCAATGCCTACTTATTGAACGTTGACATTATTTTTAATAATGTACAGATGCACGACGCACTTCAAATGATAATAAATAGGTCCACAAATAAACAGGGCACTACGTTTTAATCAAAAATCGTTTAGTCACAGCACTTGACATTGGTGCTGTGGAAGTGTGGACACATAAAGAACAGTTTCAATGAACATCAGGAATAAAACAGAGTTTGTACCTACTTGAACCTACTTGACTATTGCATCAATTGAATTGGATTGATCCATCTACTTACGGTACACAGTTGTAGGCATTGAGTAGTGACCATGAAATACCTCTAGCTTATAAATAGTTTTTATAAAATCGATATTTTTTTTGTAGTGACGTTGCGGTATGGTGAGCATTGGTAAACTGTTTCACTGAAGTTGTCATTAGAAAATCGATAAGTGAGAAGAATCAAGTTATCTACGAAAGAATAAGTTCCGCGCAGCGCCTAATAAATACTTAGGTACAACACTTGAGACATGTTTTTGGATCGTGCTAAAGCTATATGAAGCCAATCAGATCGAGCTCATTAGTGTAGCAGCAAGCCAGTTTACCATGCCGCAGATTATTTCAGTGCATATTTGAATAATTTATTTGAAAAGTACCGAATATCATCATCATGTTCTTATCCCAAATTATGATAACTAATAGGAAAAAATAGATGACAAACAAGATCCTAAACAAGGTATTGGAACGCTCGCTAACACAGAGAAGTGGATAAACGTGTTTGAAGACATTAGAAGTGAGTAGCATGGAGATTCTGAGGAAGCTCGAGGAGCTAAAGTAATATGCTACCAAGCACAATATTAAGCCTTACAGTAGTACCTATTGTATTGTAGGTGTTGTTTGAGTTAACAAAACACTACTGAACTACCATATTTTGGCCAACAATCAAGAAAGAGCCAGAGATATTATAATTCTAGGAATTTACGAATTTAGTTGTGATCACCGTTTTACTTATATTTAGTTTCATACACCAAGTTTCATGCAGTCTGAAGAAGCATTATAGAAGCATATAGCATAGCTATGTAGGTACCTACACCAAACTTTAGTTTATCTTTTTAATAGCTATCAAAAAGTTAGCCTTCTTCGTACGGTCTTTAACGAAATGGGGACAAAGAAGAGCACTTTAAAACTAAAAGGATGTTAAGTTAAACTCTACTTAAGGATGCATTTAGTTTGTAACGGTAATGAGCATTTTAATTTTTAGCAGTTTAAAGTCAGGCTGATTTCTTAGTGCATTAAAATGTCCAAAGGTTATTTGGCAAATTGAAGTACCTCCAGCAAGTACCTACCTAAATTATAAAAGTTAGGTACCTATTCAAAAAGAGCCCATTAAGCTACTGAAAGAATTCCAACAAAGAAACAACAAAATAAAGTTCATGGAGTTATGAAACGCTGAAACATGAAAAGTTTGAAACCCCTAAACTTTCTTAGGATAAGTACAAACGCAATGTGGCTGTTATAAGTAAATCGATTTGTTTGTTAAAAAGTTACATTATGTAGGTATCTAAACTGCAATATTTAGCATCTAGCCAGAGGTTACCGTCCCCAGAACTAAAACAAAACCTAAAATAACACTAACTACCTAAGTATAAGCTATTTTGTAACGAGAAACCTTCGTGCTTTCTCCACATAAACAAAATGTTTGTCCAGAATTATTGTTAGGTTAACAAACTACGGCAGTAGTTGAGCAGAGTTAATTAAAGCCTACTCGTAGCTAGGTACTCTAATGTAGATTTTCCTGACCACCATTTACCCTGAAAATACTTGACGATTTGAGTGAGAAAATGTACAAAAAAAAGAAGGTCTAATAAAAATAAATGAACAGATAACGCGGCTTTTGCAGATCTACTACATTACGGTTTTTTTAAGTTCAAATAAGTAGGTACATAAAACAAGGCTAACCTTTATTTTTCTCTCGCTTTCGAATGCCTAGCAAGTCCTGGATCATGTATTTTTCAAAAGCGGCCTGTATGCTATTGGCAAACTACCAGTATATTATTTCAATCATCTACTCAAACATACCTTAGTATGACAAGTTTTCTGGGTAAGCTACAATGGCTTTCAATACATTCTTAGATATGTACACTGTTTTGTTTAGCACCTCTGTAGGCAATTTGCGTAGCATTCTACTAACTAGGAACCTTGGTAACTAGACTTGTACGAATAGGTAGGTATATTTGATGCCATACTATTCGTCATGGAATCAAACGGAGCTGTTACCTTGTTTGATATTCCTATCCGTTCAAAACTGCTATTGTTTTATACAACTAGCTACATACGGCTCGCAAATCGAAACTTTTAGTTCAATAGAGTATCAGTCTGACATCATCGATCACACATCTCCTCATCAATTAGAAACTGGGCGATGCGGTTCCAGCACATAAATCAAGATTCACCACACCACATCAGTATACGCCGGTACTAACATTAGCTGTGTGTGATTCACTATAAATAAGCTATCGATGCTCACTGTTTTTGATAAGTAGGTAGTTACTTACCTAGATAGATAATCGGTGTACGAATTTATCACATAATATATCGAAAATCAACGAGTACTATTACTATAACAAATACTGCCTGCTGGGTAAAGTAGTAAAGTAAACCTACCTACTTTTACACTAAAACTCTTTTTCACACCTGGCTTCGGAAAAGCTTCCAGTCCCGCTCATCCATCAAGCAACAGCGCTTTATCATTCAAATAACACTGCAATTTAGTGCAATTGGTTCCTACGTAGGTAGCTATATTTGTATAGTGCAGAACTACTGATCTCCCAAATAATCAATTTAAGCTGCTAGTATAAATCCAACACCCCTCGTGGTGAATTGCGCAGTTTATTTAAAGGCTAGCCCCAACCAATATCGAAGCAATTCTGTTAAAAGCTATTCGCGATTGATGCCCTGGTCGAATGCTATTAAATGGCCCGATGCGGGCCGTAACGAAACATATTTTAAGAGAAGTGAAGTTCACCCCTGACTATGAATTCCACTATAAGTGAACACAGAATAGACGAAGTAAAGAATGACAGCTCCAAAGCATTATCAACTTTCATTTCATACTGACTTTCCATTGTTGCAGGTGTAACAAGATGGCATTCCATTGCACGATAAATACAAGCCGGCCGATGCAGTCATCGACGACCTAGCTAGATTATTATAAGAACCAGCTTCTTAGAAGTTGAATAGTACCTAATAAGCATACAGTAGTAAGTTCATAATAAACAATATGAATTTGAAATTAATATCGATACTTTTGACATGGAACTGCATACTGATATCAGCGAAGAGAGACTCCTTTGAAGAAGAAGAGGCTTCGAGATCAAGAGAGCTCAGGAACAGAGAGAACAACCGCAATAGAACCACATTCAATGGAACTCTCACAGATCTTACCGAAAGAAGGTATCTGAGACACAAAAACAGTTCTAGATACAGAGCAGAGAGGCGAAGGATTTGGGAACATGAGATAAGAAGAGATAGAAGAAAGGGTTCGGACAGTTACTCTTTGGAAGATAGCGCGAATCGAACTATAGAGCCGTTTAGTCCCAAGAAAGAAGAGAAGACTCGTAAGACAGAGAAACAGATAAACAAAAGCTTTGAGAAGTATTCGATGAGGAAGTTGATTAATCAGAGTAAGCCCCCAGAAAGATCCCACCCTATACCTGTGAAGGA
The DNA here is from genome assembly GCA_963675405.1 of Cosmorhoe ocellata. Lineage (NCBI taxonomy): Eukaryota > Metazoa > Arthropoda > Insecta > Lepidoptera > Geometridae > Cosmorhoe > Cosmorhoe ocellata. Next base: position 7,992,084 of record OY776246.1, on the reverse strand, counting down.
AAACTCCACGCGCTCAAAATTAAAGATGCCTAATAAGTGGCAGAATGCAGACAGAAACAGCGGTTATATTCCGTTTCCCCAGCCGAGGGAGAGGAAACCAAATATTATTCTGATATTGACGGATGATCAGGACGTGGAGTTGGGCAGTTTAAACTTTATGCCCAGGACCATGAAGGCTATAAGGACTGCTGGAGCTGAGTTCCGGCACGCCTATACCACCACACCTATGTGCTGTCCATCAAGGTAAACATTACAATTAGATAGGTAAGGTAGTATATAATTCCTTCAATGTTTTAATTTCTGAAGTTTTCTGATCATCCTTTTGACGATTCCTAAATGCTAAAATCGCGTAACTTTTACAGTTACAGCTCCTGAAACTTGCCCTTATGGTGAGCTTTTTTAACATTTTACATAAATGGACATTTAATGTCACTGAACCCTGTTTCTACTAAACAGTTTCGTCTATTCAGTTTGTAACTTTGCCCTCAGGAGCTCCTTACTGACCGGAACGTACGTTCACAACCATAACGTGTACACGAATAACGACAACTGCTCGTCCCCGATGTGGCAGGCCAAGCATGAAACCAATACCTTTGCCACTTACCTGTCCAACGCTGGATATAGAACTGGTGAGTTTAGAATTAGTAAGAATATAATGTACCTACTTGCTCCCTGTAAATTCTCATCCAATTATCTTTTCCTGCATCGTTATGAACTATTGCATTGACTGATTAAGACTACCTACATGACTAAATAGGTAAGTACTAATTTTATCCTCCTCCTAATGATAATAAAAGTTGCTATTTTTCGTAGGGTCGGATTTTGTTTTATGACTGTGTATTGTGATCATAGTTATACACTGGTGTCACGGTGGTATAGGTATTACGGATTATCTACACAATTATCTTGCTAAGAAATAGCACACATACATATTTAAGTTTCTAATCTGATGTGTTCATAGCATTCTCATATTGCAAATCATTATGCGTTCTAAGGTTAAGGTGGTGTAAGTAAGTACATCTAATAATAACGCCTCGATGAAGTTGTTCAATGCACCTGCCCACCTATTCCATGTACCCAGGTGGCATTTCACATGTAGACTGTAGAACCGTTTGTTTTGATACAGGTAGTAATAGTAAGTAGCACCAGCGTTAACTCGCTTGCAACATCGGAACAGCACGCGCGCCGTTTAGGCTACATGGTGCTGGTTCGCGTGTGTGTGTAAAGGCTCTAGCTCTACCTTATCCACCAGCTGCAATACGATATGCGGGGCACCTGAGAATGCGTTTAGCTCCTACAATTATTACGTCTGCGATTGTTTTAAGAAATAATGCAAATAAAATGAAATGGAACTCCCGTTGATTACCTAAGCTCTGTCTGAATAGGGATACCTCCGTAGAGGTAACTCTTTATAAGTTTTAACATTAAGTAAGATGCTACTATCTAAATTGTGTGATAAAAATTCCTAAGTATATCTTAAACCTACCCAGCATCCCAAAGACGTACGTGGTCAAGTATTCACAGTAATCTAAAACTACTTTCTATTTGCGTTTTATTAATGTTCTCGTAGTCTGGCGTTTTATTCCTGTGTTACGACTAGATCTATAAAGTTGATTAAAGTTAAGATTTGATTTAATAGCCCCCCATAACAACCCATTCGACTTTGATCGATCTTTTGTTGAAGCCGTTCTTGTAAATCGATTTTAAGAAAATATTTAGTGTTCAAGTTTACAAAATAATAGGCTTAAATAAGGTATAGGTAATGATAACTTAAAGTAGATACCTACTGGTTCTATGTCGCACAATGAAAATTACAATTCCGGATCATAAACATTTAACTGGAATGCCACATAATATTGAATAACATAGGGCTTTATCATTGCTGCTACATCGCCTGGACTGAACTCATAAATCAATAATTCCGCTGCAGTCGCTGACAATCGTAACTGCAGCATCTTCTAAGATTCGTTCTAAATAGAATGTCTAGTTAGGGGCGTGGGCGCACGTGGGTCGCCGGACGCCGGTTATTTCATCGCATCTCGTACACGTCACACAAATAAAGCAGATGGAAGTGTCCTTGCCGGTATTTGGGGAGACCGATTGGCCGATCTATCTTATCCGGTCAAGACGAATACGATTTGTCGGGATTTGTCACGTCTAGTCACGCTCGCGTCACATCCAAAAGTGAATTGATGTCGCTAGACGCTCGGCTCTGTCGTTGATTTAGTGCCTACCTTCCTGGATTCCGGGCGAGAGACCCGACGAACATTTAAATAAGACAGCGAACCGGAGATTCAAGTTGGAATCGGCATCGGTTCTAACGAAGCGAGTATATTGTGAATTAATAAGGCGTAGTTTGAAGAAAGTTATTTACCAGACACGATAAGCTCTTTTTGTGACACAAAGCACGTGAATGTAATTTATCACCGGACTGTTTAGTATCCACGTGCTCTGTAAATTATGCGCTGGATGAGCTATCGTAAATTGGCTTTCCCTTCCTGGTGTAGTGCACACCCACAGACTACCACTAGTCTCAGCTTAGAACAGTGATAGAGCCTAATCAGTTTATTGCTTCTTCCGTTCAAAGTTGAAAGTTGAGATTGTGTGGGAGTGCTAATTGTCTGATTGCTTGAGTTTCTCTTGTTGCCAGTGAGGAAGCTAACGGTCAGTGTTAGCCTAATCTACTTCAAGCAATTGCTATAATTTGAATACTGTATCTCATTATAATCTAAAATATTTAAAATAAGTTACATATTTTCTAAAAATCTAAGACTAGACTAGGACTCCGCAACTTCTCTGGCGTAATATGAAAGTATTATAATTATCATTCCGTTTATTTAGAGACAGTTATGACAAAGCAATAAAATGCTTGAATACAGAATAAACTGTTTTATCTAAACAGTCGATCCGCCGTTGAGTAAATTGTATCAAAATTAGGAAATAGGTACTTAATCGAGTGATTTATACCAGTAGATTGAACAGATGGCTGGAATTGGGTTGATATCAATATAATCAGTGATAGATAGGCTAGAGTGCCTATTAACATAGATTAGATCCTGAATCATGACTACTTATCTACTAATACAGCCTTATACATATTTAACTAGTTACGGTTATGACATCAAACCGTTGAGTGCAGATCTGCTCTCCGTCGAGGAGCGCTGTCGTTGCGCCCAAGTACATCAGTTTGTAATTGTATACTTAGAAAAAAATCGTAGTTCATCACAATTAAATATGTCGAAGGGTGCGGAATTTTATGCATAACCACGGCTGGTATGAAATATCTTGTCTGCAGTCCAATTCCCGCATACCTATAACAGTACAAGACACTCAAATGTCACGAGCTCACGAAAATTGACTGTATCTATGGACCTCACATTATTAGGCGAACATCTCTACCGATCGTGACTGGACTTTTTCCTGAACGCTGCCTATACAATAAGTACGAGAATTGAGCTGCAGATCCGCTTCATCTGGTAATCCCTTTTAAGTTTTGTGTCACTGCTTGCAACTAGTAAATTATAAAGGTATAAGTAGTTATAAAGTTTTTGTACCCATCTATCTGTCGGTATTATTAATTTGTGTAGATAAATAATAGTATTTAATGATTTGTGCAATTTGCAACGGGTCAACACTGTGCAGGTCATCAAGAATCAAGATAATCATTAGTTACCTACCTACTTATTATTATTACTATAGGTACTACTTATGTGTTTGTTTACTTATCAGTTACGTTACGTTACGTACCATTTTGCTAATACTACACTTTTTATAATAATGTATCGTTCCACATTATTCTAAAGTTGTTCCTAAAATAGTATAATGTGTGTTGTGTCTGCTCGCAGATATTCTTCTAGGATATAGATATTACCTACGATCGTGGCATACCTAACTGGGTACTTGGATGGGTGACCGCAGTGTCATTTAATAACCTTTTCATCAAAAGTGCAGGTAAAAAACATTCTGCTTTAGGTAAGTAGGTAGGTACTACTTTTAGTAAACACATCAAAGTTTGTTTTAAAATTCGTTGTCTGTATCTTTCATCGCGACGGTCGATTAATTCTTTTACACGGTGTTGACGGGCAAGCCTAATAAATAATAGATACAACGCGATATGCGTGGGCGCCGTCGTCGCCCAGTCTAGGCGACCTGCAATGCAAGCACGTGTCTGATTGGACGATAAGCTCAATACTGGTTTCGAGATTATTTTTTAATTTAGGGATATGTTGTTGAATAAATAAAGTTTAATTGAAGTATTTACTTAAGTTTGCGGTCTGTTTGGTTGGACTGAAATTCATAAAGTACTAATCTCGTTCGTTACAAATCTCAAAATGAACTTTTCCCAAAATTATCACCTATGTAAGGTCTTTATTTACAGATATATGTACGTAAGTATACAAATACCTAATACTATCTTAAAAATACAAATTAAGTTACTCGTACAGATTTTATGTACTTAAGTATATTTTTTTGGAATTTGTTCGACGTAGCGGGAATGATAGACGTAGAGTTATAAACATAAATAAAATAAGAAATAGGTACTTACTTACTTTATTCATTACAAAAGCATAAACACCCGCAACATAGTACTTACTTGGAAATACATAGGTAATGTAGCTAGAAACAGACTCTACAAGCACAACATACTTAGCTAACTAGAAGAAAACAAAAAAGTTCCACCCAACAAGATTTCTTATTCGTAGACAAAACAACTTTCAATAAAACACACAAAATAACCGAGAAACCGGAATTCCATAGACAAATTATACCTTACGTTTGTTTGCCTTTTGTTTTTGTACCTACAGCATAAACCCATCAGCCCTCAATTATCGCCAGCCTACTTAGAGTCCGTTATGTTTACTTACCTTACCTACCACGCCACGTAACTACGCCACGCACCTCACTGAATTATTCGGGTGTGCACAAATTATTCAATTGATATAACCATTTATCGTATCTTTTCAAATATCTATAAATAAAATACATGGTATTTTGTCATGGCTATTAAGGTAGCTGCACCGTCACTTTACGAATTCAAAGCGTTTGGAATGCGATTTAACTCGAATCAAATAGCTTGTTAATTTTGCTACATAAATGGGCAAATACCTCTTTGCTGATTTGAGAAGTTGCAATAGCAAGTTGAACCAACAAGTAGGTACGTAACATGATGCAAACTCAAGTAGGTAGGTACTTAATTCATCGTATCGCTCCGCGCCGCTGTGTCTAGCGCACCGGTCTGCGCGCGCGCTTATGTTCCAATTGTGCCAATAGGGTTGCTTATTGTCATTAATTAAATAAGGTTTGTGGCTATCAAGAGCCTTTTCTGGCATATGGTAGGTGCTTAGCTTTTCTTTTACAAAGCTAGCAAGAGACGGCTGCAATTACGTCGGTCGGACCGAGACCTGCTAATGACTTTAGCTTTTTCGGATCATTTTGGCAAGCCAAAACGGCCCTTTGAAAGTTACCTTATTAATAAGTCTCATAACTGTGGACACCTAGCAGATATACTAATGAAACTAAATTTTTAAAGAAACCAGCAACCCTAGGTCTAGTCACTTCACTCGTGTTGGACGAAGAGACGACCTGACCCCATTGTGGTCATATTCTGCCAGTGTCTATAACAATGTGTCTGCAAAATTGAATTGCGATTGGTGCGAACGAAACGTAAATTATAATTTAGCTAATGAACATTATTCATTATTTTATTTTACATGCCATGATTTTTTTACGTTACATTTTATATGATAGGTATTATTATTTTTCAAAAATGTGGTTATCAAAAACTTAATGTCTACTCATTCCCGTTACGTAGAGTCTCTCTCTTCACGCAGTCGCAGAAGCGCTGCCTTGTTCGTAGCAATATGAAATGAACCTTAAAGTGTGACATTATCTAATATGTAGACAAATGTAAGTTTTTCATTATGTTTAGGTATCCAAAGGTGAACTTAATTATTAATTTATTTGCATGTAGGCTTGTACGAGTAGGTACCTAGGTGTTGTATATTACATACATTGCAGGGCCGAGCCGCCCCTATGTGCGAAGTGTGCGGCGCACACAGGCGCCAAGACAATAGAGGCGCCGCCATCGAAATTATTTTGGATACACATGAGTATCGATAAGTAAAACCTAAAAAATGTACTTACACCACTTTTATAGACCAAATTTAATTTTTTTGCCGTTTCAGGCGACACATAGGTACCTAAGTTGAAACATGAAGATTCGTGAAAAAAAGAGGCGCTTCATAGGTTTCGCACACAGGCGCTGTGGGGGGTCGGCGCGGCCCTGATACATTGCAAAACAAATGTTAACAAACTGATGACCTTTAAACGTATTAAAAGCTGAGCATTTACCTGCTAGTTGCTTTCTCGAGTGAGAAAGCTGTCTGACATATTGCTCGCTAATTAGCGGTGGTTATCAGAATATTTGACCTTTTGAACATTACGGTACCCCGCTTGTTTGAGGTGTCAAAACACAAGATACTTACTTATATAGGTGCCTACTTCTGTAGGTTTATAGTAAGTACTAGTACCTTGCATTGATATAGAAATAAGAAATGCGCAGTAGGTCCTCTGAAACGGTGAAGGAAAACATCATGAGGGGATGGACCACCAGTATCTCTTAGATTTAGAACCTAGAAAGCTTGAGGACAGTGTCAAGTGCACGAAAGGAGCCTTTGAAGCACATTTTAATCCGTTCACCATCCGTACCCAGCTTTTATGTAAGTATTAGTTCTGTTGTTAGCCATGTAGATACGATACCTTTAGGGAGCCTAAGGGTACGAGTTGGCAGCGGGCGATATGAGGCAGCAGCGGAAGACGTGTCGCGGCGACACTGCTGGCTTCTATGAAATTCTATGAAATGCGTCGCGCTAGCTTTGTGTCGCTAACTACTGAGGGAATTTCATAGAAATGCATAGAAACCAGTAGTGTCGCCGTGACACGTTGTCCGCCGCTGCCTCACGTCGCCCGCTGCCAACTTGTACCAAGGCTTTCGTTATCAAAGTCGACCACTAATTCGAATCAACAAACTTGACACATATTTCTCGGTGATCCATCAACCTCACATCCGTTTCAACAAATGTCATCTCTATCTTCGAGAAAGTCACCACCTACGACTGTTTTGCAATTTACATGCTTGTCTAAGCGTGGGGCTCGATGGGGCAAAGGGCCCTTCCCATGAGGTCGTGGGCGTTACTCATAGGTCAAACATCTCGTAAATGAGCGGCTGATTGTGGCCTCCGAAATGATCTGACTTTAACGATGAATGAATTTTATAGTTATGGAAAACTGGTGCTTACCTGCTGCTTTGTTTCAGCGAATGATGTTTGAAATGTTATAATACGTGGAACTAAACTTATTTGATTCTAGTAAAACGAACTTTAATTTAATTTAATAATATATTTTGCAGACAGACTTATAACAACTTATACAATCATTGACATTATAAAATGTTGTCTTATCATGTCGCTGAACTAAAGTTTGGATTCTATTGAAATAGAACGAAAGACGTACCTATATCAAAGAAAATATTATTATTATAACGTAGTAGGTATGTACATGTATCTATAATTTTGGCTATAATGATAACAGCACGCTCGCTGCTTCTATTACGGCAACGTGGTGTTTTTTTCCTTTGGCTTCCTTTATCAGAATGCCCGCCCCCGCCGTTGTTATCCGCATACCATCTATCGGATGATTTAGAACTACAACAATGCCTTGGCAAAATCAAAATACAGAAACATCTTTTGTTCTTAGCTGGTTGTAATTTGATTCTGAAATAGAATAGCATAATAGTTTACACCTGCTCAAGGTGTGGGAGCTTTATAACTGGTCGCTTATGCTCAGCAATCAGCGTTTTGATAGCATACAGTTACGACGAGATTCCGTGCGTCATATCGACTATCCACAACGAGCGCTCTGAATTCAATGATAATAAAAAGAACTCTAATTCTATTCCCACAGAATTTCAAACGAGCATCGCAAATCTTCTATTTCAATCTAATATTAATGAGGTCACTAATTGAATCTAATTCTACTTTTTCATAATTATGTCTGTCTGGAAGATATCAGGGCATTATTTCATGACGCGCCAATTGCGGCAATTGTTCTGTTAAAATATCATAGCCCTCTGGATATCCTACTCAGCGGCCGGATAGGAATTAATTTGTCGCTACTCTGGACACGCTAACACGGTTAAGAATTACAAATAATTACAAAGACAATTAGATAAATTAAAGGAACCATACAAAATTAAACTACAGGATGCTAATAGAAAAGTAGACGATTCTAATTTACTTACAAAATTACTGCAAACAGTTAAAACATTATGTCACACAGCTCGTAGGTGTTTCGATGTGTCGTCAGATACTTTTATGCCCTTTAAAGTATCGAGTAGCGTTTACTATAAGACAAGTCGTAATCTTTATGTTAATAAATGCTAGATGTTTGATGGTGATGGTTCATTCAATCGTCATGGATTCATGAATGAACTTGACAGGTCCGCCCACTGCTCTGGAGTATAGGTAGGCCGCGTATATGATCACGATGGCGCATTTGTTTACAAACTGTTGTTTAATCGAATACCTACACCATAAAATTAAATTGTAGGTATTTAAAAAAATATAATAATAATAAAAAAAACAATAAAATTTGTGTTGATTTAACTTTACGCCGCAATCGTATTACCATCGCTCAAAACTATTGAAAAACTTTGGCAGAGCCACGAAGTATCACAGTTATCTCACACGTCAAAGGTCATATAAAGAAAAGGCAAAAAATAAGTAAACAGATAGGTAGGAGGAACTTAGGTACCTAAGTAAATTTAATATCATAGAATTCACCTCAGTGAAAATATTGGCAACGTTGTTTATTGGAGTTGAAAAGTACAGATTGCGGGGCTGAATAGAATGGTGTTCAATGAAACAAAATGACCAAATAAATAAATTCTTATCTTTTTGGTAGTACCTACGTAAAAATGATTTGATTGGCTATTCTATCATTTCAAAATTGATTGAGGTATGTGATATATTTTTCCCGTTATGTCGAATATTTATTTTCGCGGCTCATAAATAAATAATTGACGGGAAAACTGGAAGTCAACATTCAAATAAAATTGAAACGGGTTTCGTGAAACCGAAAAAACGTATACTTATCCATAAGTTTTAAGGCTTGAATGAGTTTTGCACCGAGCTATTTTTAAGTTAGTCCTTCTTTATTTTTATTTCCTTTATAAAATAGAATACAGCGATAATCCAAAGTAGTTACAGGAGAAAACTGATGCTCTCTGGGTCTTGGCACCCGGCCAGAATCAAAATAGGAATGTGTTTGATCATTCGGTCTGTCGGTCCATCACTTTACGGGGCTTCGAAAAACAGTGGCTAGTTTGTAAAATACATTTGAAAACATTTAGTTGGTTTGTTTGTTCTGATTAAACGTTTACATTTAAAAAAAACGCCCGATAATTCATTCTACTATGGTGTACTTGTATAGTGTACCTATGTTTTAAGTAACTACCTTACCTACTGCTAGATCAATCGTAACCTAATACAAACACAAATATGAAGAATTATGGATCTAACAAATATAGGTAGGTTCTGTTTAATTTAGTGTTAAATTATTTCCACAGACGCCCACCATCGCTCCAAAAAATGGTTTCTTCTGGCTACTGCAATTTTTTCCTGCTCTAAGTACCCATTGTATGCCTAATTGATTTGTCAATACAGTCGTCCTTCAGATCCTCAATGGCTGCCATGCCCACCCACAGTCTTCAATTATTCTTGAATACAGACACCAAATAGAGATGATTGCTTCTATCTTAAACCATAATGTTATTTGATGTTGATAGCACTTTAACATATTGTATTATTTTTATTATTCACTAGCTTCCGCTTCCGCGTCGCCCGCGAAGCACCTACATAAAATACCTATAGTAGCCTATGTTCATTTTACACATTGGTGAAAGAATTTTTTAATTCTTTCTAGTAGTTTCGGAGCCTATTCCTAACAAGCAAACGATCAAATCTTTTCTCTTTATAATATTAGTAGGTTTAGATTTAAAACGAACCTGATTTTTTCTTGATAATTACTACTTACCTACTCAATTTGTTAATCCGCAAAAATGTTAAAGAGTATTATAAATATAGGTAAGTAGGTCCTACGTCTTAAGAAAGTGTCTGTCGTGCTAGTGTAGGTATCTAAAATAATAAAAAAAAAATATGATCACGACTGTAATCCCCAGGCTCGGTAGATATCTCCTCAGATCTTTAGTTTCTTAGATCTTTGAGGATATCTAAAGAGGGTAGTCAGAGGCAAGTCCAAACATGACATTTGGTACATGCCCACATTTTGCACAATAGTTAGTATTCCGTACGTGACAGGTTGCAAGCCCATCGCCGCTTATAAGAATACTAACCAATGAGGCAATGACACATACCTTCGAATTTTTAGTTCTAGGGTATGCCGGTTTCCTCACGAAGTTTTCCTTCACCGTTTAAGAGCACTGGCATTGCGCACATAAATTTTTCGAATGGAAAAACTCATTGGTGCACGACCAGGTTTGAACCCACGACCAGGTTTGAACCCACGAGCTTCGGATCGTAAGGCAGGGGTGCTACCACTACACCACCAGCGCTCGTTCTGTAGGTAGGTGTAGGTATCTAACTGAGCTTTATTGGTCCGTTGACAATATATTACGTCGCGGCGAATACAACACCAGTAACAACTTAAGACTCGCTATCGCATTATTCTATCCGATAGCTGGTGCCAGAGCTGCATTATAAATAATTCAGTTAATTTATAACTAATGCTATAACCCTCACTCGGGTCACGCTATCTCATGAAACTTTACACCATGTGACGGGATTCGTGTAATGAAGTATGGATTCGACGTAACTGGAATAGAAATGGCTATTGGAGATATTCAGAAAGTTTGCACATTGAAAAAGGTGTAGGTTCTTTTTAAGTGCCAAGACACAGTAATAAATTACAGTATTCTTTTTGCGGGTAAGGTTGTAGATATAGTACATGTTTAATGTATATGTACTCGTACCTACATTGCGTAGTTGGGCTACGGCTTACAACCTATACCTAGGTGCGAATGGAACTCTCCTTTTTAAGTCCGCATATTCATCAACGTTAGAATGAAGGTATTTTTATTTAAAAATAACTTTGAGCTTTAAATTAGTGTCGAAACGTGTCCTTACGAGGTACGTGACAGTCTTGTAACGAGGTGCCTCCCGCCCGCCCCAGGGCGCGGCAGCTCTTCGAATTGTTCCTCAATTATGAGAAGTGCACGTGAAATCTCCAAGCCAACAGAATGTGCACTTGACACAAATTATTATGCCTTTGTTTGGTATATTCTAGAATGCAATCTCCATTTTTCACGAGATTAATACGATCTCCCGAGATAACGAGATCCTAGGTAAGTACCTATAGCAGCAGAGTATTGCTGCTATTATTTACTGCGAAGCTTATGTTTCAATTCTGTGATATATAGCTATTGACACCAATTACTTACAGCCACTTTAAGAAGTGATGTAATGTGATTAATGTAAATTCCTCGAGTAAGATTATTTTTGTGTAGAGAATCTCTCGAGAATTCGCAAGTTGATGACGTAGCCTATAGCATGAATACATGATATTATGTAGGTACCTAAGTACATTATTCCTATAGTTTAGGTACTGTCGGACTGGTGGTAGCTGAGGCGCAGGCTGACCGATGACCCTCACCCCTCTTTCGGCTTCCTCGTAGTCGGTAAAGCTTTCTCTCCTATCTAGTCATTTAATCGGAATTTGCGTGTTCAGCAGCTATCATTATCGGAATTCTTACGCGCCGGGCGAGCTTTAGTCATGAATTGCCTTATGCATAGATAAGGTTAACTATTAAGGCACCAGTCTGACCTCGATGTCTAATACAGTCAAAGTGAGGATAAATTTAGGCAAAGGATCTATTCATTAAATACCAACGGTGTTATAGATTCCTCAGGTGGTATTTATATTTTTGGGTTTTAAATAGGATCAGTTTTTTCCAGCTGATGAATTATAGAGCAAAACTTAAACTTTAATAAAAGTGATCCGACTGTCCATTAGATACATTCCAAACATTGAACTGGTAACGTGTAGGTACTAAGACCTGTCGTTCATGATGAAGGTGAACGACAAATGAAATTCCACGCCAACCCATGCTACGGATGACGGTGAAATAGAACGTGGGTAGGTCCGGCGACGGGAGACGGGTACCTATTAGAGATTCAGGTTACAGCAAGAATGAGTTGTCTACCAAAGCCGAGATACGTAAAATAAAATGTTGAGTAGTTACTTAATAAATGCTTATTGAAATGTTAATCTCAAGTGTCGGTCAAGTGTGCCTGTTATCCAGCTCGTCAGTATCGAAACTCAACGCGTCATTGAGCAATCGACTGAGATTTACGGGGGCAGATAGCTCGCTAGTCGCTATATTATTATCGTTCCCAAATAGAGAATGTGAATTGAGAACCTCCTCCTCCTCTTGCAAATACTTATGTTAAAAATATACGAGAAAAACTGAAGAAGTGAAATTCCAATTTACAATTATTAAAGTCTAAAAATAAGCTGAAAATTCGAGTGAGCTTCCCGAAATTAAAAGTGCTGTGTAGCGAGAGGTCATTGTTCTTCAGACAATAGTTCTCAAATTTTAATTTCGCTGAGCAGAAGTAGCTGAAAAATTCATGTAGATAAACTTATAATCTCCCTGCTCGTCCCACTAGATGTGGAGTCTGATGAAGTCTGGTAAAGTTATAGAACAAAATTAATAATGTCCAAAGATATACTTAAGTAGAGTTGTTTTGTTTTAATAAATTAGCCAAAAGTGGGTGTCCGAAGTCAGGAAGAATGGCTAGTGATCTGGTGAGGTCTCAAAAAAATTCAACACCATCTAGTTAGTAAAAACGTGCTTTCATTTGTTTTTCAAAGTTCACAAATCGGGCTGCTTTCTCAGTTTTCTTATCTTGTTGCAGGCTACTTCGGCAAATACCTGAACAAGTACAACGGGTCTTACATTCCGCCGGGCTGGCGCGAGTGGGGCGGGCTCATCATGAACTCCAAATATTACAACTACAGCATCAACATGAACGGGAAAAAGATCAAGCACGGAGATGATTATCACAAGGTAGAGAGAAGCTTTGTCTTATCGTGTCACTAGGTCTTTCGAACCAGTGGTTAATGGATTAAAGTGCGCCTCAGATGATCCTTTCGAGCACAAAAAGGTGCTACTTCTATCCAGCTATGAATACCAGAATGCAACAACTCAATCGCCTACCACAATTTTAGGTAGGTGATTGAGTTGTTGTTGCATTCTGGCTAGATTGACCGCGGCTATTGTACCTTCTTGCTGATTATGTTTGCCGTAGAGGTCATGGTTTGTGGTTTATAGTGCTCATGATCAGAAGCAATTGTAAGTTACTTACATAGCACCATATTTGATCTAGTTTTTGTAATTTCTTAAAGGAGTTAAGGGCAATATCTCAAGAATTATTTTAGAAGAATATACGTTTATGTTTGGTTTTTTCCCGTAGGACTACTATCCAGATTTGATAGCCAACGACTCGATCGCGTTTCTCCGCGCGTCGAAGCGGCGATTCGTGCGAAAGCCAGTACTGCTGGTGATGTCATTCCCAGCTCCCCACGGTCCTGAAGACTCTGCGCCACAGTACTCGCATCTCTTTTTCAACGTCACTACACATCAGTAAGTACAGTTCATCCAACGGATCTAGGCATTCGTGAAGTTAGCCACAGGTGCGAGTTTGCGCATGTACAGTTCCTTCCCCCCCCCCTCCTCATACCTCCAATTGTTCCCGAAAAACGATACTGCGCAGAGCTTGCGGCTAACTTCACGAATGCCTAGATTCGTTGAGCCATCTATACTTTGCACGCTTTTTATTCAAATACATTCGATATTTAATTAATTGCCTTTAGTGAGTGGCTTATGACGGAGTTTTGAGGACGACCAAATGTCGTAAAGTCCGCGAATTTCTATAAAACTACTAGCATAATTTGTATTAGCAATTGAAAATAGATAATTAGGTAAGTAGGTACCTACTCGTACCTAAGTAGATAAATTTTCGCAAAGTTAAAAAATAAATTTAAAACAATTTTTACAGCTATTTATTATGTGGCCTAGTCAGTAAGTCATATTATTAATTGCGATTATATAAGTACCTATACGATGTTTCTCGTTAAACCAGCAAAAATTATTCTCAAAATATTTCGCCAAAAACACTAATTGCTCCGGCTTTGACGAGCGGACGCCATCTTTCTCCTCTTTAAATATTTAAGGAGTAGACCGGGTTTTTGGGGTTCCTCTATAAATATAAAGTTTGGCAATACCTACGCGGTTTGTTTGGAAAGCACATGTGGAAATTACGAGTTTGGTGAAGTTTCATTTATGAATCACGATCAGGTTTTGGTGTTTTCGGTTCTGTTTTTTTGGCAAAAATAACATTTTCAATCAAAATTCCTAGGAATACCTACGGACGTGGTATTAAATTTATTGATTTACAGGGTTTGTAACTTCCTGTACTTAGGTATGTGTAGAACAGTTTTGAGGTAGATTAGACCGACTCCACGGTCTAACTTGTTTGCGGATTCCAATATGCACAAGCAGCCGGCGATATAAGTATTAACTTATGATCACTTTAGAACGCTTAAATAGTTTTCCAAAAAACATGCAAAACGGCAGCTAGGTAGGTAGGTAAGCTAAGTTAGTAAGACGGTGTATCGCGCAAATGGCTAGGTATACTGCATTTCTAACCAAGCCAGATAAAGCATGTAGCCGCGGGCCGCGTCACAATGTACCTACCGTATTTTTTGCACAAATTACCTGTACCTACTATTGACTAAACAGTGCAAATAATACCTATGTATGGAGCCTGTTTAGTACATAGGCACCTATAAGACGGGAATCAAATAACTTAGGTACTTATACTTACAAGAACTACCAACGGCAGAATACGAACAGGAACATGTTGAATAGGGATTTCCATTAGCAGCGCCCGTGTCAGTACAGAAAGTACCTAGGTATATAAACTGGAATCGGGCGCCTATTCATTCACTCGCAGCCTTCGTTCTTTTTTACCCTAGGAAGGTACAGTGCCGAAGGAAACGTACCTATTCACGAGAGCTTTCCTTAAAATTCGCGCACTTCTGCAGGCGGTGTCCTGAATAATTTTACCTCCACTCAGCGCGGGAGGCTGATTTATGTTTTTTATGAATGTTTTACATTTCAACTTTACTCAAGCGATTTTGGGGTGCCACTCAAGTCTACATGAACTACCTACCTAGATAAGCAGTGAACTGAAACAAATACTAATTGTCGGAGACAAATCTAGCAAATCAAAAATCATGAAAATCGGTCTAGCCGTTCTTGAGTTATAAATAAGTGTTGGAACAAACCCGACTTTGAAGATAAGAAGATTAATCATTTTCATATAAGTACCTACCTATTGAAAACCTACTGTTGATAAAAATAATTAATAATTATCAAGCTTATTTTACAAACAAATAATGCAAGCTCATATGTTTGAAGTTGAGCCAACTATATCTAAATTACAGCCGTGAACAATCCAATCTAATACCGAGGCATCTGGCGAGACAATCCACTGCCGGTGGTGCGAGTGCATCTGATTGTCAGTTGTCACAGTTGCGCTCATATTGCAATGCCAGCTCGCGATGAAGTTTGCTTTCAAGGATATCGCATCGAATAAGTAATAAAATTGCTTGGGAAAAGCTACTTTGGTTGACTGCTTCGACGTAATGCTCGAAAATTATGGTTTTCTCTCTATTATCTGGATAAACACAATCTTCGATAAACAGGGGAAATATATATAATGAGATACTAGGTACCTACTCATTTATTAGTAGGTACCTACCTACATACGTTTATCGAAGATGCGGTTAATTATGCGGATCTGAGATATAATAAATAAATAAAAGTTGATATTATATTAGTTGGTAGGTACCTACAAACTGTTGAGGTACGTACTTATCTCTGATCCATCCTTTCAAAGAGGAACGCCGCCGTCCATTGTGATTCACTGATGGGCCACATCGGGTCTTGTGTCAGCGAGATAGCCGCATAAATTACCAATCTGGAGCCGGTCTGGACCATATCCAAGGGTTAATTGTAGGGAGCAAGCATTATGGTGGTCAGCTGATCTAGCCGTCTCTCGCCGATGTAATTGCGCTTCGCAGTCCCTATGTAAATTTTAAAATTATACCTACATAGAATGTTTGAACCTCGAAAATTGCTCTAGAAATAGAGGCGGAAGGATCAATCTATCATCATCATTCTTCTGATTAGTATGGCACCGTTCGCCTTGAAGTCAACCTAAAAGAAATCAACGCAAGCTACCGAACCTTTGAGAACTGATGCATTCAACTTAGGTACCTACTCGTATAATGCTCTCGTCATCATTAGCGATTATGAGAAAGTTATAGGCCCTAGGTACCTACTTACTTAATAAGATACCTACGCACGGCGAGACTCAGCTCCCGCTCCGTTTTTGCAATGCATTGTGACTTTTCGTTATTTGTTCGTTCGTGTTATTGTGAACTCATTTTTTGTTCGATGTTCTCAGTTGGAAGGGGAAGACCACGGCGTACGTACCTCGATCAAATTTGGGACGTACTAGAGAAAGGCCAGGTCCAGAGTACCCTTAACCGACGCGCATGTATGAAGAATGTAATGAGAGTGAATGAAGCAAAAGAAGTATGTCAGGATCGTAGCAAGTGGAGATCCGTGGTCTCTGCCTACCCCGTTGGGAAACAGGCGTGATTTTATGTATGTATGTATGTATGTATGTTCTCATTTATCGGCCTCATCATGCATTCATCATTGTGTATTCATATAACGGTTTCTGGTTATCAGAAGCTACTTGCTTGCGTAAGTTGCGTTGTATGATATCGTAAAAAAAACTGCATTGTTTGGTCAAACATAGCTAAGTAAGAAGACAGCTTATTATGCACGGGTAAATTCTCGGTAAGACCATTCCAGCGTATCACTCTATTAGCACAAGTTTGTCTAGGTATAGATAGGCGTATTGGTAAGTACCTAGTACCTACTTTACTTATGGTAGCCTTAGCCCTCTTTTGAGTTTAGTTAGACAAAGAATACCTTTATATAAGTCATATAGCCCGATTTAATATAACTTATTCGTCAGTCCGTTAAAAGTGCACAAGTTTTTTTAAATCGCATTTTGTCCAACGGGTTCGGTTCGACCACACAGTTTGCCGACGAACGGTCCAAAGGATGAATATTTAATCAGGACTAGGGATTTCAGATCAGTGCAGAAAAGTCGGAGATTGTCTGTAAAAGTCTAAAGAAAGCTCTAGGCTTTGGTCACCAGCGTCTGGTGCAATGGCAGCCGTGCTGAGCCCAGTAAATTTACATCTCCAAAACCTTTCAAAATTGATTTGTTACGAATAGTTTTAGATTTTAGAGTTATCAAAAAACTCGCTGTCTTGGTATCACAGTATTAGTTCTACATGGCAAGGCAACCGTCTAGGATTGGACGAAAATGACAATAAGCAAATGTACTCAAGTAAGTAATCAAATCTTAGTCAAAAGCCGGAGCTTTTTAGGTGATCTGAAAACCCAAACGCCAGCGGCTCCTGGCCACACTAGTTGGATGGAGTCGGTTATCGGTGCGGCGGGCGCGCGGCGGCATTGGCGCCGGACACACTGCCGAACAGGCCCCACAGAATAATGCATGCTATGTGCACCAATAAAACGAAATGCAAGCAAACGGGTTGTCGGCGACATGCGTTTAACGAGCTGCGGTCTTCTTTTTAAGGCTTTATTAAGGAAGATCTGTAGTTGGCAATATGAGATTGTTAAGGGGAAAAATGTCATCGCACCTATACTTAATAATGATTTAATACTAAGCTAAAAACATATCTCGGTATATATGGAGGTATCTACAGAGTATTTTTTACGAGTGCATGGTACGACTACTAGCATGATAATAAATGAGTTAAGAGTATCCACTAGGGACTGTTTGTTTGAGCATGATAACGCGAGCACGATTGAAAGTTTCAGTGACGCCCGTAGCGGCTGCGTCATAGGTAAACGTAAAGTACAAATCAATTAATTTCTTGGCAAATCTCTAGACGAAATGAGTTCTGGCAATTTCGTCAGATTTACAAATTAAAATCACCATAATGTAGGTAGGTATTTAGGTATTCTAAAGATCAATCTCAAGATTCCAGTTCTGTTATCGATCCGGTAGCTTCCAATCTGTATTGTAAAATCAGATAGGTGCCGTATTCATTCTCGTTCCTAGATAGTTATTATAGATAAGAAATTCTGTTCGGTTCACCCGTGTCAATTTCCCTATTGGTAGGAGGCATTTGCCTATCACGGATCTAAACGATAGAGCTTTTCAATGTGCAAATATCTTTGAAAATACGTGCTCTAACATGGTACAAGACAATTTATATCAACAATACAGCATACATACACGTAGGTATCGGGTTGACTCTGGCAGAGACAGCTGATCAATATCTTCACCAAAGGATCTTAAATACGGACTGAAAATGCTTAGAACATCGGTTAGACTGGTATGTAGGTACCTACTTTGTTTTAGCGTTTCTTTATGTAATGTTTTAACGATCTTAAAATCGGTGTACCGTCCCGCGTGTAAACGCAGGCTTCCACAACTTACAAAGTTTTAATACCCTACTTAATTTTATCGTCAAACAAAGTTCTAGAACAAGCAGGGAATACTTATTGGAATTTAATACCTTTGGGGGTCATAAACATACGGCCACTTTAAGCCTCAAAGCTACTTAAGCATCACAAATAGGTCCTATTCATAGAATATCACCTCTACTAGAAACGCTTGGTAGAGTTATGCATACTGCGACCTTTGTTGGCAACACCTAACGGTACCTAAATCACATGAGTTAAAAGGAATTTCGGTGTGTAGGTTATGGCCATCGTGGTGAGAACGTCTTTTAACATCCCTAGCGCTAACTGCTGCAAATACTAAAAAAAATTACAAATTGTTGTACAAAAGCCTATTCTAGCAGCTCGTTATGCCTCGTATAAATTGTTATGCGAAACATTCCTTGCTGTGTTCCAGAGTTTTGTCGTAAACATAAACGGGGACTCCAAATGCGAACTCAGGTGTCTTTGAACTTATACCGGCGAAGTACTTAACTTTTAGCTACTCGTCCTACACTCAAGATAATGTTGTTGGTAATAATTTGAGGGTGTATATAGAAAAAGTTAAAAAGCTTTGGCTCAACTCGATACCTAAGTTTTGTGAACGTATCTTTACCTACGTAAGTAGGGAGGTACTTTAAATTTTATAGGTAAACTTTACTCAAGTTCTTGTAGCGTAGGGAATCAGGCTGGGTCAATTTTAGATTAGCATGGGTAACAAGGTAAATACTTATAATATAAAAGTAAGATTTTACTAAATAGGTACTCATAAGTAAATTATTTACTAATGTTTTCCACAGCACCCCCACGTACGACATGGCGCCCAACCCGGACAAGCAATGGATCCTGCGTGTCACTGACAAGATGAAGCCCATACATCGCCAGTTCACCGACCTACTGATGACGAAGCGTCTACAGACCTTACAAAGTGTTGATATGGTACGTTTAACAAGTATTATTGTTTGCCAAAAACAAGTCCAAAAGAGCACTAATGGCGTGGTGTAGTAGGTAATATGTAACACCCCCTTGCCTTTGGGTTTAACCCTAATTTAGTTTCCTTCCTTAAATTTACCTGCAACCAACGCCCTTAGAGAACTAAAATCAGCAGTACGAAAGTGCAGGAAAATGAAAGCGAAACGAAGTAAAGTTTCGTAAACCATCGAAATCCATACTAAGCCCCTACCAATTGCTCAGATCATTTTGTTTTTTTCAGGCGGTTGAACGAGTCTATCAAGAGTTGAAAGCACTAGGAGAGCTGGATAACACCTACTTGGTCTACACCTCAGACCACGGCTATCATTTGGGTCAATTTGGGTTAGTGAAGGGCAAAAGTTTTCCGTTCGAGTTCGACATCAGAGTACCGTTCCTCGTGCGAGGACCAGGCGTGGAACCTGGCACTGTGTGAGTTTTTAAACTTTTTTATGCCCTTTTAAAACATAAGTACATACCTACCTCAAAACTATTTTATTTAGGTACCCACTAATATAAAGAGTTATTAACATTTTGTTTTTTCTTTAGGTGTGATGTTAGAGAATCAAGGAGAATTTATTTAATACCGCTAACCTGAAAAAAATAACCGCTTTTTTTTAAACGGCCAGTAGGCAACTACGACCTACTTTTGTTTTCCTGTTTTTTCTTAAAACTTTACTTTTAACTTTTTTTACCTACGTATTAACGTATTTTACAGAGATTTAAAAAAAAAAGGAAAATACAATTAAATTAAAAAGTCCAGTGACCCGTGTAGCGCCTTTCAAGCAGCCAAGCTCAAAGGTTCGAGCAATTTTGTTGTTCGTCAAAATAACACCTTGTTTCAAAAGTACTGTAGTCGTCTCTTAAACATTGCATTGCGTAGACGTGATCAACGTGGTTATTACTCATGTAATAATTAATTGTTTTATCTTTTCTTTTAGTGTGGATGACATAGTTCTAAACATCGACCTAGCTCCGACCTTCCTTGACATGGGCGGGGTAGAGCCCCCTCCTCATATGGACGGAAGGTCACTTCTACCGTTGTTGCAGCCAAGACGACGGCGACAGACCACGATTCATTGGCCCGACACATTCCTTGTTGAAAGGTATGTTGGTAAAAAGGTTTTTTGGGAAAAGGTTCATTTAAAATTTCCTTATCTTCTTTTTGTGTTTCTCTAATGTTACTTTTGTTATTTTTGTAATGTTACTTATTCAGATAGTGTCTTTTCTTTAGTATAAGTGGGAAGGTTTGATTGTCCATCAGCACACAATAATATGATGCTTTGCATGTATAGGTACATAAAGAGTAAATATACCTAGCTTAAGTTTATTTAAGCTCGGGCCGTTGACAGGTTAAGTTCTCCAATATAAATTAAGCAGTTATACCTAATTAAAATCAATTAAGTACCGACTTTTTTACAAGTCTTATCTAAATAGGCACCTAGATATTTTCCAGATCTTTACTGAATAATCTGGTTTCTTTCAGCTCGGGTCGCCGTGAAATCGGGGGCCTGCATCGACGTGAGAATAAATATGTCCGTGAAATGAACGAGGGTCGATACACCACTGTTCCACCACACTCCTCGGAAAGCGGAGACTTCGAAGAAGACGTTGACGATGACGACTTCTTGGAACCTGATGTTGATGATGACGAAGACGAGGTAAAGCTATCATACAAAGGTACAGATGACCTCATCTGATTTATTAACAACTAGCTTCCGCTCGCGGCTTTGCTCACGAGGTACCTACATAAAATATAGCCTATGTTACTCAGGGATAACGTAGCATTCTAATGGTGAAAGAATTTTTGAAATCGGACAAGTAGTTTTTGAGTTTATTCGTTACTAACAAAAAAACAAAACTTTGCTCTTTATAATATTAGTATAGATATAGACAAAGGGGTGAACAACTTTCTTGTAAGTAGTAATGACACCAGGAAAAACTCATGATCTCGAATGTAATCCTCAGGCTTGGTAGATATAAGCTATCTCTTCAGATCTTTTGTTACCTACACTTACTTCAACTGTTATCTTTAAGGATAATCTACTCGTAAACTAAACTGTAAAAAGTCAAAAGAACGTCACGTTATGCATATATTTAGCACACGCCCATATTTTGCAGTCGGTACCTAGAGTTAGTGTTAATGTACAAATCTATTTTATTTATATTTTTTAAAGGAGAGTTCAGAATCTGACAGCGACTCCAAGAAGTCGGAACCAACGATGAGCAACGAGAGCCATAATCCTATTCTAGAAGCTAGCTTGGAAAAGGCGTTAGATGCAGAAGAAACCAAAGCTAATAACCAACCTAATTTCCTTTCACCAACTGAAGGGAAGACTTTTGAACGTAAGTAACGTAGGTACCTACAACCTACCAAAAAAACAAATAAACATGATCACACACGACTATGTCCCCGCTACTAGCAAACAAATTATATCAAACAAATTAACCTTTTGGTAATATTCGAGTAAAGTCTATCTTTTTATGATTGTATGAATAGTTCTTTCAAACCACTGTGGTGAAAGGATTAAAGTGCACCTCAAGAGGCTCCTTTTGCGCACTTTTAAACCTGACTACAATTTTGTTAGCAGTAGCAGTAGCAGACATGGCGATCGCGGAAAGCAAAGCAGCTCGCCTCGCAGCTGATTGTTCGAAAGCAGAACTCAGAGTTCCTTGCTCAACTGGGAAAAAGTGGAAATGCGTTCTCGTGAACGGTAGATGGCGAAAACACAAATGTCGTAATGAGGTAGGCGTTACATAGGTAAAAAAATATGTTAATGGTGTTTTTATAAGTATTGTTGACAAATGTTGCGTCATTTTACAGACAGAAACATATCTGCCACAGCCAAAGATGAGCACGAAAAAATGCGCCTGTTTCACACCAAGCGGACTCGTCTACACTAGGTTAGAAACAGATGGAATGATCGCAAGGCGACCAGTAGAGTTCCTTAAGGAAAACAACACGAGAAGTCGAAGATCCATTAGCAACGATGTATACGAACCTAATACGGTTGACAGTATTCTTGAAGAAAACCCTAGCATTGGACACCTCAGTTTCAACAGCGAACCCATTGATGAAATAGAAAATAGAGAAGCAAAAACCAAAATCGACAAATTAATACAAGAAACAGAAGCATTTTTAGAGGCTTATGAAAGGACCAAAGAAAATATAGATCACAGAAGAATAAAGCGTAGGGCTCAACATTGGAACAATCATAATAAACATAAGCATAAAAATGATGCTATTGTGAATAGCAATGAGTCGTCGTTGGAATGTAAAGTAGAAAAGAGCGGCAGAGTCAACTGTTCACAAGTAATATATAATGATTTGAAAGCATGGCACACAAACAGGCTCAGTCTAGAAGATCAGATAAGAGACTTACGAACAAAACTAGAAGATCTTAAAGAAATTAAAAGACATTTGAAAACTACCAAACCTGAAAAAGAAACTCAAACCGTCATCCCCGCGTTAATAACCAATCATCTTTTTAATAAGACCATTCCACGCGAACCTAGCACATCAAAGGAACATTTCAGAAAAAGCAGATTGCATAGAGTAAAACCTAAACACAGAAACAGCACTATAGTTGATAAACGAATAAGACAATTTAACGAATACGCTATTCCAACAGTTAATGCTAAAACCAAAGAAGACGTTTTTGATATGCAACTCAAAAACGTTACTAGAACTGATACTGTCACACCAAATATCACGAACGAAGTGGTTAACGTTACTTTCAACACTGAACTGTCAAAACCACAAGTTACTACGATTGTTATTGAAAGAACCTATTTAGATCATACCAATGTCGAAGACAAAAATAAAATACTTAACGTAATAAGTACTACTGATGATCTAACCACTGAAATAGCACAGCAAGTAACAAGCACAAAAAATGTTGAAAAAGAAACGACAACAGAGGAACCAACAACTGAAGATTTCTTTAAAAATATAAATCTTTATACAGCTGCCATTGATAAATTGATAACAACTGAAAAAGCTTTGCCAAAAGCAAGTGAAGAAGGAACGACGATAAAACCAGTTCATCAAACGACAGTAAAACACACTACATCTCGTCCACCATTATTGGGGCCAGCGAGGCTTGACGCTTCAGAATACGAACAAAGAAATCCTAATAAAGTTGTTGCTAAAGACTTGGGTATTTTTGACAAACCAGTTGATGTCTTCCAGAGAAGACTTCATCCGTTATACATTCAGAATGAAGATAAGCACGTGTGTTATTGTGAAGAAGGCAGGTCAGTTTCATCAGAATAAGTAAACCGTATAAGGATTTTTTCGATAGTTTTATGCAAAGTGCATCTTTCAACAGGAGAATAAAAGGAGTCGGCCACAGTATTTTCGAAGCAGCTCAAAGAGTGAGAGAAGAGCAACGAAAGCGGAAAGCATTATTGCTGCGAAAGAAGTTACGAAAGGCGAAGAAGAGGGTATGTAATCAACAGCCTTCATAATAATTTCTTTCACAGTTTAGGTGATGTTCTAATTGCATTGCTCATTAGGCACCAAATGTAATAATAAAACCAATATCCTCCTTATTGGAAAAATGTTACAAAGTTTACAAAATCAATATTTTTCAGGCGGAACTAGAAAAACTCTGCGAATCTGAGCGGATGAACTGCTATCGCCACGACAACGACCACTGGCGAACTGCGCCTTTCTGGACCGCCGGGCCTTTCTGCTTTTGCATGAGTACTTCAAACAACACCTACAACTGCGTCAGGACCATTAACGCGACTCATAACTTGTTGTACTGCGAGTTCATCACTGGTCTCATTACGTACTACAATTTGAGAACTGGTATATATGTACATCTTCATCCAAATAACGTGTTTATCGAGATGGAGCAATTTTTTAAAAATTTTATTGCGTCCTATAACTTTTGCGGTAAAACAAGACTGTGATTTCAATTTACAGATCCATTTGAAACGCAGAACCGGTACAAATATTTGACACTACAGGAAAAGGAATACTTCCATCACCAGTTGCAGCAACTTCTTGGCTGCCGTGGCCCTTCTTGTCGACGTTTCTCACACTCAAACCCACATGGTGAGTATCTATATTAATTCTATATTAAAAATTTCGTCAAGGGGTACGGTAGACTCGATCGAAACCTTACCTGAATAATAAAACATAAAAATGTAAAGATTTCGAGTCGACAACATATATCCGCAAAATTCGGATTGTCGAGTATTTTGTAAAATTCTAATGGTGTTGAGAGACAAATCGTCGCCATATTCGTCACTGACACCGGATGACATCTTGGGTAATAAGAAACTCAAAGTACCTACAACAAAGGGGTTGGTTGCACTGTTGATTAGGTACCTAGACCTAATCAACAGTGCAACCAACCTCTTTGTTCTACTGCACTACGTAGGTTGGTAGGAACCTAGGTAATCACAAACTTGGTAGCATAATATCCGCAAAATTCGAATTGTCGAGTATTTTGTTAAATTCTAATGGTACTCAGAGACACATATTGTGTATTATGATGAGGCACATTTCACACGAGCGAAGCCGGGTTTTCATCTAGTAATACTATAAAATGTCTAAATAGTTAACTATCAATGTGATTCCACACTAAGTCGACCAGCTGATAGACCAAGTATTGTATAATACATATTTACTCCGGTGTTTTGTTTACAGCTAGTCACGAGGACACTGTGAATGGACGTTTTGACAATGAGCACATGATTAGGGGTGATTACAATGGCTACAATGAAAGGTGAGTGAAATAAACCTAGTAGCACGAGTTTGGGCGTTGCGGAGATGATCTCATCATTCATTGTCCAGTTTTATTTGGGGACTAAGTTAAGATGGCACTTAAAAAATTGCTAGCCATTCCTGAAATGGCTATATCTATACTATAATATTATAAAGAGGAAAACTTTGTTTGTTTGTTTGTTTGTTTGTTTGAAATGAATAGGCTCCGAAACTACTGAACCGATTTGAAAAATTCTTTCACCAATGTGTAGAATGAACTTTCAGGATGAACATAGGCTATATTTTATGTAGGTACTTCGCGGGCGACGCCGCGTGCAGAAGCTAGTTTTATTATAAAAATAAGAGAAAAAAAAAGATGGAACTAAGGAATTGATTAAGACAATTCAAGGTAGACAAACAGCTAAAACCATGGATGCACATTTGAAATAAATAAACATTTCACTTAACAACAATACTATGTTTCAGGCCATGGAGATGGAACAGCTACGGACGTAGATATGCAAGAGCGAGGGAGCTCCACCGCCGACGACACATGATGTCATTCTAGTCGTTAAGAAAAGGAAGTAATACTAAATTGCTTAATTCAGATTGAACCTAGCAAAAGCAGACAGGTTTTAACAATTTTGGTAATTAAGTAGCATCTGCATACAAACTTTTGTCTTGTTTAGGTAGCTATAGAGATAGATAATATACACATTGTAGGTATAATGTAAACATTTTGGATATTGTAATGTACAAAATTCAGTGCATCGAATCTCTTAGGGCTTCCCAAATGTATTTTATTCTATATTCTGTAGGTAAGCATACATACCGCCTGTTCGCTTTGCGTCTTAAACATGTTTCTATAATATGTCTATAGTGGAAGAAAAAACTATCACTGCCTTTTAAGTATTATGATGACCTTTTTGCTAGTTACTTATAAATGTTTGTAACTATAAGTATTCAATTCATGATTTTCTAATAAAAATAAGTATCTTATTATCAAAGTAAAGCCAGAGAACTGGCGGATAAGTCAGTACATAGCACAAATTAAGATTAATTTGAACACTTACGAAATCATTGTGCTCTAGATCCTCTTATAAAATCTTTGGTACCTACTTACAAAAAATCTATTGTTTTTCTTTCATTTATTTTTCCATGTATTCAGTTATTCCCTTAGCTTATTACTAAGCTTTAATGATTGTTCTAATAATGTTGTTATCAACTTTTTGTATTAAACTATTATGGAAGTTTGTTGTAGATGTTATTGTAACATGTCTGTAGTTTCACTATTTATCTGGTAGACATAAATAAAAGTGATATTAAAATGTTGCCATTGTGATGATAATGTGTATTGATTGTATATGAAAAATATTTGAAAATTTAGTTTTTTATTGATCTACAAGTATGTGTATCCTTATAAATCTAATACATCATCCAGATCATTTTCTTCACACAGTGAAAATAAGTTTTTGGGAATGTCCTTTGATTTATTTTTACTATTTTCATTGTTGTCTATTCTAAGATTTCCATTTGATATGTTGCAGGTGTCTTTTATAACAGAAATATTTTCAACATTACTTACATGAGGACTGAAATCATCTTCCCAGTTATCATTTGCTTCAGCTACTTCAACATATTGTGTCCATTTAGAATTTTTGTCCAGAAGATTTGTTTTTACTATTACTGGTTTTTTTCTAGGCTTTTCAGATTCAGT
This sequence comes from Cosmorhoe ocellata, assembly GCA_963675405.1. Taxonomy (NCBI): domain Eukaryota; kingdom Metazoa; phylum Arthropoda; class Insecta; order Lepidoptera; family Geometridae; genus Cosmorhoe; species Cosmorhoe ocellata. The sequence continues at coordinate 7,964,982 of OY776246.1, read as the reverse complement.
TTGGTGGCTGGTAGAATGGATTTTGTTGCAGTTGGTGTTTACTTTAGCCATTTGATTTTCACATGAGCCTTGAACATTGCTATAGTTTTCAGTTTTCATGGGATAGGTAGTTGCAACTGAAGTGTAATTAGTAACCTTATGTTTGCCAAATTTTCGTTGTTTGGCTGGAACTTCTAAAACAACTTCGGCATTTCCAATGTACATTGACTCAGGTTCAGCTGCTTGCACATTTTCGCTTTTATCTACAAACTCGGACCATTTACTTTCAATTTCAAGATTTGCTTGTTTCTTTTTAGGAACATCTATGTCAACTTCTTCATTACTGCTTTCATTAAGTTTAGCGATTTCATTTATTTCATCTAGTGTTCCTCGGATTCCATTTAGTTTCTGTACATGAAGTCTGCACTCTTTCCCTGTTCCTAGCCCATAGTGCCTCTTTATTGACTGTTTTTCACTGCATAACTTGCATTCCCATTTATTTGATTTTTTTGTCGTATGTACCTGCATAGGAAGTAATTGCATTTCAGTGAAAAGATAACTGTGTTAAAAGGTAGATTACATAGCTACTAACACATTACTATAAATTTGCATTGCAAACCTTAACTTCAATATATAGGTAGGTACCTACCTACTTACATAAGTAGATGTCTATCTATACCATAGTATACTGTATATGAATCCTAGTTAATCCTAATTTTAGAGGTAGGTTATTTAAGTAGTGTACCTACCTACATACCTACCTACTTACGTTTTCCTTTCGTACCTATATTCACCTAAGTATATTTTATATTTTATAGTGGAGATCCGTGGTCTCTGCCTACCCCGTTGGGAAACAGGCGTGATTTTTATGTATGTATGTATGTATGTATATTTTATCTCTCATTTTATCTGCCATCGGCTCGTCAGCCACAATGAGATGTGTTTTGGAGGGGAGGGAGATTCAGGAGCAACCCATTGAGCTGCCCTGATTACCTACTTGTTGATGAACTTCTTAGTTCCTCTGGTCAAGCGAGAGGTTATCCCATCTCATAAGACGTTAAAATTGTGCTTTGCTTTGGTCATTCAGTAGGTAGGTATTTAGCCAACACGTTAGTGTGCTTGTCAAGTCTTAAATTTTGTGCAGTAATTGTAGAGATTTTTTTCGTCGCGTCCATCTACTACATCGCGATTTAGTAGGTAAATGTTAAAAATGCTAGGTACTTACCTGGAAAACAGAACATCGAAAGCACTTCAAAACTTGAAACAACTGAGGCATATTTTTATTTTTGATAGTGTTTATATAAGTACCTTGTTAATTTTATTTTTGTGTTTGTCTACTTTGTTAATTAGCCGCCAAAATGGTCAATCTGAGTCTGATGTGATTGACTTGACTGGACTGACTGAACTGACGGACTGAGTTACTGCTTGACTGCTGTGCTGACTGACTGATTGGTCCTTGTAATTTTCGCTAACTAGTATTAAAAAAAAAAAAATATATAAAAAAAAAAAAAAAAAAAAAAAAAATGCTGGACACTATCACACAGCATCATCTAGCCCCAAACTAAGCAGAGCTTGTATTATGGGAACCACGTGACTGATAAACTACATAGATATACTTTTTTTTTTATACATATATATACATATTATACCTACATAGAAAACACCCAGACCTGATGTGATATGATCACGACTGTAATCCCCAGGCTCGGTAGATATCTCCTCAGATCTTTAGTTACTTAGATCTTTGAGGATATCTAAAGGGGGTAGTCAGAGGCAAATCCAACATAACATTTGGTACATGCCCACATTTTGCACAGTAGTATTAGTAACTAGTATTTATTGTTTTAAATGAAAGAATAGCGAAATTGGTTTAGCCCTGAGGTTTAGCCGTTCTCAAGCAAAGCACAAGCATGCATGATTAAGGAAGGATCAGGGTATAAAGGGTTCATTTTTTTTTTATAGAATGGTAATGTCAACGTCACAGACAATTGTGATGTCAACTTTAAAGAAAAGATGGCCGTTTTGTTTAAAATTCTCAGAAAGTCTTCGGATGAATTTAGAAAGGAACAATTCAGTTTAATTATCATTATTCACACCCGTGTTAAGAACTCTAGCTCTATTGGAAAAATAAACTCCAAGATTACACAATAAAATTCAAAATAATACAAGAATAATGAATGATGAATAATCCCTCTTTGATATAACCATGATATAACCCATCAGCTATTATTAGGTAGGTAGGTATAGTTGGCTCAAGTCAACGAATCTAGGCATTCGTGAAGTTAGCCGCAAGAGCTGCGCAGTACGTATCGTTTTTCGGGAGCAATTAGAGGTATGAGGAGGGGGGGAAGGAACTGTACATGCGCAGACTCGCACCTGTGGCTAATTCCACGAATGCCTAGATCCGTTGGATGACCTTGTACCTATCTACATAGTTTGCGTACCCAGGGGTAGGTAAGGCAGTACCTACATACGTAGGGGCTTTAAAGATTGTAGGTACTTAACTATAAGTAGGGCAGATGACCCGTTTGTGGCCACCGGGCCCTTTCTGGCCATCTAGGACTTCAAACCGCTGTAAATAAGGCATAGATCATTTATTTTTTTTGCTGAACACGGTTCCTATAACATTAAGTAATGGCAGCACTGCTGCCGTTGACAAAAATCATCTGTCAAAATTCTCTTTGACATAACACGTCTTTTTTCCATCCGGTCGTGCAATAAGCAGTTTTCTTAGCAAAAATAATAAGGCGAGCGGGTGAGTAATCAATTGTTATTTTCGAAATCTTGTTTTATTTAGTTAATGTTTTTGTTAATTGTATATTAAAAATATATTATTTAGGTAGAATTAAAACAATTTATTTGCTAAGTATTTCAGAAGTTAGTTATTTGTAGGTGGCCACAAATGGCACAAAAAATGACGAAATTCTCCATATTTGGCCACGTTGGTGGCCAAAAGTGGGTACAAGGAAACCCCATTTCTGGCCACTTCTTTTGCCATGTAGTTTTAATATTATTATTCAAGTGTTCTGATATTTTCTGTCTATTTGCAGTGTTTGTTATGCCTCCTATAAAAAGTGGATCGATTACGAAAAAACAAGATCACGTGAAAATCATATTTAATTTTAAGAAATAAGAATTGATAATTTTAAGAATGATATAATATAATATATATAAATAATATAATAAATAATAATAATTTTAAGAATATATTTTTTTATAGAATATTTAAATTTAATTAAGTATTTAATATAAAAGGTTATATTAAGTTGCCTATAAAAGTGATCTCAGTGTGTACCTAATTTGTAATAATAACTTTTTTGTTTTCTTTTTGTTCAAGGAAACATGATTATATGTTAATAAAACATTAACATAAAATCATTCCACCAATTTCATAATAAAAACTCAACTAAAATTCAATTATTTGTGTTTTATTCTTGATGGCCAAAACTGGCACATGATGGTGGCCAGAAATGGGGTAAATCTGGCCATAAATGGCACGAAATGACTTTTTTTGTTATTATTTGTATATTTAGTAAACTATTCGACTTTTTCTAAAAAAATGATTAAGTTAGGATTCATTAATATATTTTTAACAACTTTTTACAAAAATAATGCATTTTGCTATTACAGCTATAAGGTAAGAAAGCCTCAAAGTGGACAAAACTCTTAAAATGGCCACAAACGGGTCATCTGCCCTACCTGGGTGACCGAGCTTTGCTCGTTTTTTTGGGGTAAATGACGTTTTCTAAAAATGGAACCTAGCTAGATCGATTTATCGCCCCCGAAACCCCCTGCATACTAAATTTCATGAAAATCGCTGGAGCCGTTTCCGAGATTCCGATTATATATATATCCCATCAAAAACATAAATGTGAAATGAGAGCCAAGTTCAATAAGTATGTTTTAGTCGTTGACTTCAGCGACAAAAGAAGTGAGATCTAAACGGGTGCCAAGTACAATGGTCAGTCCTGAAACTTATTTATAACAAAATGAAATATTTTTAACAACTTTAAAATATCATTTCATCTCATAATTTAGGATATTATATTGAAGCCTAAGGTCTAACTTGGCTAGTTCTCATTATACGAATTACCTTCCTATTATTAACTACTTAACTACTATGTCCGATCGCTAGTTTCTACCAGCAAGCCAAATTTTTAGAAAAATAAAATAAGAACTTGCAAAGGCTATACCTAATATAATTCGTACTCTTAAGAAAACTAGCCAAGTCAGACCTTAGGCTTCAATATAATATCCTAAATTATGAGATGAAATGATATTTTAAAGTTGTTAAAAATATTTCATATTGTTATAAATAAGTTTCAGGACTGACCATTGTACTTGGCACCCGTTTAGATCTCACTTCTTTTGTCGCTGAAGTCAACGACTAAAACATACTTATTGAACTTGGCTCTCATTTCACATTTATGTTTTTGATGGGATATCATTACTTTTTGTACAGAACTTATTAGTAACTAAGTACTTATTCTTATATTATTACACTTGGGTATATAATCTACCTGCATAAACGGCTCAAACTATTGGCACATTGTAGGTATACATACTAAGCAGGTAGGTAGGTACTTGAGTACTTACTGAATAAGTATACCTACCTACTACCTATCCGACAAGCCGAGACACACTATAATCTAGGCCTGAATAGTTATCTAGCCATATCTATCTACCTGCATAGACTGCTCAAACTATTGGCACATTGTAGGTATACATACCTATAGTCATACTTACCTATCTGCATAGACGGCTCAACTATTGGCACATTGTATACCTAGGTAAGAGTGTACTACTTACCAATCCAAGACACTACTTCCACTCGTTATTATATTCACGTCAAGACCCTATTAAAATCCACATAATGACCGACTGTCATCTATTTAGATTGCTATTCTTATATTACAGGCGCTAGTAAGGGTTCCTAGGAGAATCAATTAATTGAAAAAGTACGTTAAAAATATAAAAATTTGCAAGTTTCAGATTTTTTCCTTTGTATCCACCCCACTACCTACCTGGATGCCAAATTTGAACGTTCTAGGTCATCTGGAACTGGGTTATAATTAACGTCTATAGGTCAGTCAGTGATAAAATTTTTCATAAAAAACCATTTTTGGACGTTGATATCTAAATAACCGTTTGAGGTGTGTTTATGAAATTCGGAGTATATAAATATTACTCGCAAGTGGCAATAGATGAGCTAAATTTTACTTGTTTATGTGAAATAGTTTTTGAGTTACGAGGGGGTGAAAATGGCTCCAAATGGTTCGTGTAATATTACACACAGTGCGCGCCTCGCCCGTTCGCTTGAACTTGGCTTGACACGCTGCCGCGTGTCTAGATATATATATATATATATACAAGAATTGCTCGTTTAAAGGTATAAGATAGATATATAATAAGTACCTACCTACTTTGTTTTAAAGTAAGTAAAGTATGTAGGTACATGGGTAAAAAATATTAAACACTAACTTTATGTAGGTAACAATTATATTTAACTCCAATTTAAGTACTTATTACGACAGAATTTGATTCACAACACCTATGTAAGTACCTACTTATTAATTATGAATGTCTGACCAATAACACTGAATTATGTAAGTAGTATAAATATATAGGTAAAAAGGTTTTTATTCAACTTATAGTAGATAGGTGATAGGTGTAGGTACCTACACCTATCATTATAATGTTAACCTTTAAATTCAACGATGTTGTTATAGGTACTAGTTGTTTGCCATAAGGCCTTACCACAAGCTCTTACAAATCATCATGTTTCAGAAACGTCACATTTCAATATTGAAGTAACACTACTTCAATAATATTTTTATAGGTCATGGTACGAAATATCAACGTTAAATAAGTATAGTTCATCCAACGGATCTAGGCATTCGTGAACTTAGCCACAGATGCGAGTTTAAGCATGTACTGTCCTACCGTCCCTCTCCATACCTCCAATTGCTTCCAAAAATGATACTGTGCAGCTCTTGCGGCTAACTTCACGAATGCCTAGATTCGTTGGATGAACTGTAGGTACTTAGATATTGCCCGAAGAACTTGTGGTAAGGGGTAAGGCCCCTTTACTGACACCTAACAATGTTGTGTTTGCGGTAACTAAAATAAATAAATAAATAAATAATGAAATGACTGAAGATTGCAACGATCGTCAACCGCTCCTCCGTAAGACAAGATGGTATACCTACGGTAAACATTTGGCCGCCACTGTGGCGGACGGCAACAATTATTATGGACTAGCTGACCCGGCAGACTTCGTACTTATTTAGAAAACGTTTGTATGTGCAATAGAAAAGGGCTATTTTTAGGATTTTCCCGGCAGTTATTCGAATTTTTCTTACCTTTTAAACCTTCCCTAGACCTCCACGAACATTTCAAGACCAAGATAAGATAAATCCGTTTAGCCGTTCTCGAGTTTTAGCGAGACTAACGAACAGCAATTAATTTTTATATTTATAGATTATGTAACTATAATAAGTACGAAAGTGTATCAACAGTGGGACAAAACAGGATAAAAAAAGTAATATAAATGCTTCCGCGTACATACTTAACTAAATGTTTTCCCAAAACAAATATAACTATTGTCAAACATTGTAGCTTTTGAAAATTCCGAAGCATGGAAGATCTCATATAAAAAGTCACCGCGGTCAACCAAAGGTAGTATATCTACAGACGTCGCTGAACATTGAGTCACTTTGTTGATCTGTTTTATACGACTACGAGTAGGTAACTAGGAGTTTTGGATTCAAAAGTAACATAGTAGGTTCTTAGTTAATATCACCACTCAATATAAAGTTCTAAGTAGTTATGGACTTTATTTAAAACTATATTTACCTACCTACTCAAGAATAACTGACTAAATGTAAACAACATAAAAAAATGGGATACCATGAGCAAATGATTTTTTCTATTGAATTATAAAATTTTACTATTGACTTACTTTTTGCGAAATAGATGTTTCCAAATAATACCTAAGTATACAATATTTTATTGATGTCTAAACTAAACATTATTTGCTCACGGTAACGCTTTATGTACCTACCTAATTATTATAATTATGTATATGTATAGGACGACAAATTTTAAATTTGATTAGTTAATGTAAGTAAGTATATTTTAGTCTAATTATAAATATTGGCACATTTATTTACAAATACAAAAATGCAATTTGGCACAAAACGAACAAGTACCTACCTATGAAGGTAGGTATTATAAAATACATAAAAATATAGCTAGTAGTTAGGTAGGTACGTACACCTGCTTATAGCACTCTATACAATAATAATGAATATTTATTTTATTAATTTATAAGGCCGTTAAAGTAGGCCGCTTCACATCTTGCAAAAACTACGATTATGTAGGTACTCACATAAATTGAGTAAGTACCTACACCTTACTCATTATAAAAATGTGTAGGTCGGTGTCGCCTTCTCGGTTTAACTTTTTCTTTTCCTTTTCTTTTTTAAGGCTATAGGCCTTAAAATTCATGAAGCAACAGTAATTACTAACATGTTTTTATGAATATGGTAGGTAGGTACCTACATTAACTCCAATATAAAATAATTACACTTTGCTACATAAAATCAGCCACGGTATGTCAAAACGACTTATCATTCTAGACTTCTAAGCTTATTTTATTCGACTCGACCGTATTCCTTTTGACATCTACCTACATAGGTACCTACAATATCCATTTCTTTTGTAAGGAATTACGTCTTATAAATTTTAATTTTATACATTATACTTATCCTAGTGGATCCTGGGGACCTGAAACTGAATAAGTTTCTGCTAATGTTACAGAGCGAGCCAGGTCCCGCTCTTTTTAAAATTACCCTCGATCTTAGTGTAGTTGTGGCAGCGGATTTACCTACCGTTCTTAATAAGAAAAATCTTCCTATCTTTATTAATGGCTAATTTTCTCTACGTTCTGACGGGTTTCCTGGAGTAGCCGCGTCTGTTGGCCGCTTCAGGCTCAGTCTCGCACTGGCGTCGAACCTTCTCTATGATGCCCATGACAAACGTTTCATCTTTCGCTCGCCTCTCTTGATGTACTCTCGGATCAATTTCTTCAGGAGCTAAAACATTAAATTTGGTGAAGGCTATGAATGTTTTATAACATTACACAAACATAACATTAATCATCTTCATGGACAATTGATCCCTTTGCAGGGTTTTCCATACAAAAGACATAAACGCGCTCGGATTGTGCATTTTTGAAAATTTCTACATAAATCTATTAATACAATAAAATTATAGTGCACGAAAGGAGCCTCTGAGGTGCACTTTAATCGTTTCACCACACTGTTTCGAAAGAACTAGTGACAACATGCAATAATACTTTAAAAATGAATGGAATCATTACCTTAACTTACCCTTGGCAGCGCTCGTTGACCGTTTTTTGTCTACGCTCCTGGTTCTTGAAGTGTTTCTGGATGGGACAGGGGTCGCAGGTGTGGCAGGTACGGACAGCCCTTGATAGTTCTGCACGATCGTCATTGGTATAGCTGTCTCAAGATCTTTCGGCTTCGACTGATTAGTAGCCGGCTTTACGACCCTGATGTCTTGTGACTTGGCCAACGCTGTGACCTGTTCGTTTATGAGAACTGGAGTGACATCTAGGAGAGTTTCACTATGTTTGCTGGACATGTGGCCAAGGTACCCTGAAATGTTAGATTTATGGTTTAGATTATTAGTTGTTTGAAGTGGGAGTCCGTACGTATTGTACACTATTGGATAGTAAATAATAGCACTCCTAGTTTCGATTCTATTTAATTTGATATTTAGCCGTTATTTTGAAAACTTTTTAACCTTAATTTTAGAGATCGTCTTTCAAGCGATGGCGCAATAAAAAGTTGGTTGATAATAAGTTATTTCACGAAGGGCACATTAGGTAACTAATATTTTACGAGATAACCAAAATTGTTTGTTGTGAACAATGACGAAAGTGAGATGAATGACGAAACCGTTGAGTAGAATTGGCCCTTCGAGTTCGAACGCCGCCGCGTGTGTTCACTATTTCTTTCTTGTGGAAACTGTCATAATCAAATAACTGTCCCGGGCTACAGCGTCCTGTAATTACGAATATAAAATTCTACTTGTCGATGTACCTACCTAGGTATAAATCATGTAGAATTTCATGTAGATGCTAATGCCTATTTACTATACGTAGTATATCTATCTATTTAAATAATAATGTAACTGATACCTTTTCTACTTTTAAAGAAGATAAGACACTTTTCGCATTTGTTCAGTGGCACTGGTTCCGGGGGGAGGCTGACTACGTGTGCTCTGTACTTGTGCCTGTACCAATGTTGACGGCTCGCAAATATCTTTCCGCAGAGCTTACAATTCACACTTCCGTCGCTCCGGGCTGAAAATTCCTGCAGATCATCTCGAACCTTCAGAGTTTCCGTCTTGGATTCTTCGCTTGGCTGAGCGTTTTTCTTCTCGTCCTTTTTTCTTGTGTTGTTAGAATCGGAAATGTGTGTTTTTATAATTTTAGTATTTGAGGTGCCTGAGGATTTGTCTGTACCATATTCCGGTACACTCACGTAGTTCTCTATAAGGGAAGCTTTTGTATCGAAATCTACAGGTTCCTGCATTTCGACATCACTCGATTGAAGTGTGGAGTAAAAGTCGTCGGGGAGAGTACCAGTTTCTACGATTATTGCTTCTGGCTCTGTGGTTCCAAGAGTTATTATAGGCATGCCGTCTGCTTCATCAAAATAGTGGTATTCTGAAACGTTTAAATCAGTTATAGGTACAAATATGTAAATATCTACTGAGTAGGTACCTGTTTATTAATTCGTTTTAATAGAAGTAAATTCGACTAAGAAAACTCGTGGATTCGATAATTTTTATCTGAATATTGATTTATTTTATCAGCTAGGTACTTGGGTAGGTAAGGTCCCCATAATATAGAATTAGGTAGGTACTTAGTCCCTTTATGTTAGGTACTAATAAAACACAAGATAGTTAACTTATTTTCACTATATTTGAAAGTGGATACCTACATAATGTTCACAAAACCAGTTGGTAAGTTCGGAATAAGAATTACCTTCACCTACCAATCAATAAAAATAAAGTTATCTTGTTTCTATGAATTTGTTGTTAAAGCTTTTATATTTGCAACGATAAATTAAGACTATAGGTAGGTATTTGTATAGGTAAAGTTAGTTAACAAGTAGATAGTATCATATCAGTTTAACTGTGGTAGTACTTTTGTTAATATAATTTGTTATCCAATACCTACACAATTATTAATTAGACTATCGAATATCTAACGGTCTTATTTACTATGTTGGTATTATACTATAATATAGGAATAATATATAATATTTTAACTGTTATATGGCCCATTTATTAAAACAAAGGGTATCTAACATACCCATAAGAAACATATTTATTTTAAAATAAATGGTACGTTATACCATAGATAAAGCATGAAGAATATAAAAACCGTTGCAGCTTAACAAGAAGTAGGTATATGCCTAAATATAAACAGGTTAGTTAAACATTTTAATTACAAAATAAGGTTCCAAATAAAAGGTTCAACTAAAATATGATATTAAAAATATTTTCAACGCAGCTATTTACTTTAACATTTAACGTTATTATTGAAGAATCCTAGTTTGATTCTAACGAGAATCAATAGAGAAGAACAACAAACTTAAAATCACAATTGCACTTGAAAATCATTATGTACCTAAACTACCTAACGTACCTTACCTACACTCAAAATAATAATTCTTGCCATGAGATTATATTTTACAAAATCAAAATTATCGTAAAGAATAAGAATGCAAGTACATAAGGTACTAAGCATAAAATAATATATAAATGAAATTACTACTCTAGTTTGATTAAGAAACAAAGGTGTACTTATGTATAGTGTTATTTTATGACAAAGTGAGTGTTTTTCGAAGGCTTTTGTTTAAAAGTTAATCAATACATAAGTTTGTAAAGGTACAATTACGGTTTGAGGAAACAAACGACAACGGGAAATTGGAAAAATACTCACCTTTCCCATATATCTATAATAAGTATTTATTACATTACTTACCTATAGGTATTAGTATAGGCAGGCACTGCCAAATATGCAATAAACTTTATAATACTTCTTATATTTTTAGATACATGTTACGTTATAAATTGCGCTGCCTTGCAGCTTGTGCATATTTAAGAAAAGTATAAAGTATGAATTATAATAACTCAACAATGAACATGCTTGCTAGCTTTAGTTAGCACTAATATCACAAAATAAAATACTACAAAAAAAGAAAAAAAAAACTAAAGCGCTTTACGCAACGAAACAACCTGTAGGTTTTGTAATGTAAGCAACAGAATAGTAAATTTTTTGACCTGACCACAATCTCGACCGTATGGAACACATCGCGTATGACTTCACTGACAAAGTAACTAGTCACAGAGTTATTTGAACGAAATAACACAAAACAAACGAATGAATCGCAAAAATCATGCACACATTTCTGTCATGTAATGATTAAATTAATTGTTTTTAATCAAAGATACTTGCATGTAAGTAGGTAGGTAGATTTACCTAATAGAAAACCATAAGTAACGTGAGTCTGCCGGTCTAGTGGTCAAGGTTTATAAAAACAAAATAAAAATATATTTAGATAAAAACTCAAGTGCATACTATCGTTTAATACTATGCGTTATAATGTAATAGATATTAGGTACCTACTGTGAAATTATTTTGTGCGATTGACTGGCGCAGAATATTATCTAAATTAAAATCACACTACACAATTATTAATACCTCGTTGGTGATATTAAATCTATAATGTTTCAGAGAATACCTACACGGAGACACTATAAAGTCTATAAACTAACACACAGTGGGGTCAAATATCTTATATAAACTTAACATAAACTATTTAGAGCTTGTGCGCTAAATATCAAAGAAAACACAATATAAATCAACTTAAGTAGATAATATAAAAATCTTATTAATATTTTAAAAATTTAAACGAACTTACATAATATAAAATTGTTCTTAAAAATAATACATTCTCTACTGAAAAAAAAACTAAATTAACGGAGATTAATAATCATCCTTTATTAAATACCTTAATTAGAGATTATTTCAATCATAATAACTAACAAGGTAGGTATTTATTTTCCCTAGCAATGGAAGAGCTTCTGATTTCGTTATTGTGTTCTTTATCACCTACAAGTCGTACAAAACTAAACATTATTTCTAAGAGAAGTTACTTAATATATAAAATTGCGTGAAAAGAAGTGGAAATATTTCACAATAAGTAATAGAATTTGTAGTGATTGTGCTATGGCACTGTCTAGTTATAATATAGGTAACGTGATAAACTATAACTTTTCACGTCTTACTATTTAACTTTTAATAAACTGTTGGCTTCGCTTTAAAACATAGGTAGAACGCGCTTTTAATAGTAAGTAAATAGGTGTACAATGTGTTTCAGTCAGTATCATTTAACAACATGAAAAAAATATTCAAAGCCATTTACTTTTATGGAATAAGTATTATAAGATATGTTATCTATAAAGGAGGTATCTTATTAGAAATTTTTAAATGAAGCGCACACGTGTGGCTCAAACAATGTTGGGGTTTAATCTCTGGGTGAACAATACAATATTATATACCTACATTTAGCAATATTAGAGTTCAGTGAGGCTACTGTTACCGAGCCTGAGGATTGATAGGTAGTGCTTGGGAAACTGGCCCATAAGTTTTGAAGTTATTTACCGGAGTTTTGTGATACACTGACAAAATAACATTTAATAGTCTTTGGTTGGTATCTTGCGGTGTAGAGAAAAGGCTCAGTACAAGTTATTATTACCGCTAAACTTCAAACCCGCGCGTGGAAGGCACTTATCAGATTCTTTGTCAGCATCTCTTGATGCTCTTTCATAATAAACTTTAAAACGCAGTAACTGGCCTCGATTATTAAAAATATTGTAAAATTATTGTCTAATATTTGCACAACCATACCTTTTAAACAAGTATATAAATAACATACCTACCTACTGATTTTTTTGTAACAAACATATGAATATATAAATGCATAATAGAATCATTGGAAATATACATATTACTTTCTAGTTCAAAAAGTTACAATACATAAAAATGTTATATAAAAAATAAGATCTTGGTTTATTAATTTTTCGGAACTTTAATCCATTCATACTGGACAAAAATTTAGGCATTTTTAAAGGCACTTCAATTAATAATATTCATACTTACCTACGTAAAACTAATACCCATGTTGTAGGCAGACTGTGTTAACATTAATGTACCTGAAGGTGACACTTAGGTAAAGAACCCGGTTAGATTCAGACTTGCGTCGGATCAGGCGACGAATGCGAAGGGGTCGAGCCTAACGGGGAGCCGGAACCCATCGCTTCCAGCTTCAACCCTGGAAGTTGACCATCAAATCCTATAAAAAAAGCATTCGGCGGATAAACACAATCTTTTGGCACGTAACAATCATGTGTTGTTTTCATGTGGTTCTTCATTTTGTCGGGCCTAGAAAATTCCTTGCAACACACCGGGCACGGAAACACTTTTCTCTGTTGACCCTCGTGGTAGAGAAACGCGTGCCTCTGGAATGAATACTTGTTTTTGAATGTTTTTTGTATGTTTTCCTTGGCGCACTCGGTGCATTGGTAAACTCCTTCGTTGACCGAGGCGTATCTAAATAGATTCAGGCCTCGGACTGACATCTCGGTGAGCTGCTCGGCCGGATCGTTGGATGCGGAATTCGCGCGTCTCCTTATCCGTCTTCTAGCAGATCCTGGTCTTTGTATCTGGTTGCCTTGTACAGTGTTGTTATTTAATGAATCGATTTGATATTCGTTTGAGGTGGATGCTTGCGTCGCTGGGTTGACCCTTATTTTTCCAGTGCCGTCGAACGAAGGAGATAGCGAGTGCTTTATGTCTTTGATATCTGAATCAGGTGTTCCACGTCCTGTAACGAATCAATTAAATACATTAGAAACACTATCTACACTGAGATAATAGAGGTACTAGACTAAGTAGACAAAAATACTAGATACTTGTACTTATAGAGAAGCTTTATAAAAGCTGAAATAAAAATAAAAAAGGGATCATATAATTCTAAAGATGCAGCTGTTGGCTGTTGCTGAATAGGTCTTATAGGTATGTTGATTATGTACCTAAATATTGCTAAATTAAAAATGAAAACAAAACAAAGAAAGAAAATATATTAACCTTTATTTGTTCAAATGAAATGACAATTTTTTTTACACCAAAATCAAAATTAAGACGAATGATGAAGTCACTCCATGGTCAAGTTTATCACATTTTGTATAAATGTGTGTCAATTACAAAACATAGCACCATGTATCTTTGATGTTACATTTAATACAGGTAATGTAATAAACTTGTCCAAGAAATAACAGAAGTAATAAAAATAAAACAAAACACGCTAAATAGAAATAAAATCCTATTTAGAATTTGAAGATGCATTTAATTTTTAGAAACCAGTGATGTTTATTTATAATAAACATTTTCAATATTTGTGTTAAAACAAACTGCATATATCGTAAGATTTCAAAATTTTTAGGTTTTCTAAAATTAATAAGTAAACAAAAATGAGCTTGATATTTTTCCACGCAGCAGAACAAACAAATTTAGAGAAATAAATCTTAACTATATTCGATTTGTTTATTAAAATCTTAACTAGACAGACCGTTAACTGGATCAATGTCAAATTTCTTAAACTAATCAATTTTAACTATTAAATTATAAATTAAGCAATAAATTACAAAATAAAAACAAAAAAGAAGTTTTCACTATGAAATAATAGGACTCAAGTGGTTGCATTTGGAACTATTTCGGCAAGTTTAATAGAAGTTAGTTTATAAAAAATAAAGCTTCATCTATCAAATAATATTAAAATCAAGTGAGGTGGGTTCAACATTGAAGTTACGACTATTTCATTTAAACCATTACAAAAGTTAGATAGGTACTTTACACAAATTAATAACAAGCCGTAAGATAATAATAAGACGATCGTATGTAATTACGAGTACCTACCGTAAGTAAGGAACTTGATTGTGCAGCCTCAAAGTATCAAACAGAAAATAAATAAGCATGGTAGGAATTAAACTACACAAAGGCAACAATTTGTACTGGACCAACAATACATCGTTCTGCAGAGCTTCAAATTGAGCAACATAGAAAGCATAACATAAATCTAGCTAATCACACCAGCTACGTGAGAATATAGTCGAAGAACCACATACCTTTATTTTCCTCATCGTGTCTATGTATTAAATAAACAATTTAACATAGTTTAGAAAGTTCACACCATTAACAAAAAACTATTAATTTCTATTAAATAAATATAATTAACTTATTTTTAACTACTCTTTATTTATATAACCCGTGTTGTTACTTTGCTAAGATATTTATATGTTATATTGAATAATCATTTAAAATTGTTAAGATTCGCTGTCGTTGCATCACCAACTGTGACAGATATCTGGCACCCATCTACTACTAATAAATAAGATAAATTATATCTTTCAGAGAACCCTTATTGGCAAGTCCATAGCTTACAATAAAATATACGATTTCACCGCAACAAGATAATAATGTTGACATAGATCTCAATAAGAAGATGTAACAAAATTAAATAATAAATAATTGGAATATAAAGAAAACATTCAACGAAACAATAAATTAAAAAGGTCACCAACGAAAACGAACGTAACAAAGTAATATTAATCAATAAAAAGGAAATATTATACATTTTTGCTGTAACTTTTATTATTTCATTAAAGTTTCTAAAAATAGTAATTAACACCTTATTGTTTTACTTTGTCAACAAATAATGCTAAATGTAATGTGTCATTTTCAATTCTAAAATTGTCTAAACATTATTCATTGCATTTAAATTTACTATTGCCTAAGTGCTATCAACAAAAATATGAGTTTTATATAGTAGGTATTTGGCTACTCGCTATTACTTTAAAATTGTGTCAAGTAAATTAATTCATATCACAATAATAACTAACTGCTTGTTACAAGTTCTTAATTTTATGAGAGCTGAAATTCATATTAAAAATTAACTTTAACCTATTTTTTACCTTTAGTTTTCTTTATAATGCGGTGTATTTAAGCGTCCAAAAACGTTCATGATATTTCTACTTTGTTTTGACTCTGATTAGTTGTACCTATAAGTGATTCTATTGAGATGAAGGGTGTGATTGCACACATGCATGAAATATTATTCTATTGTATAGTATTCAACAATTATGTCCTAGATATATATTTTGTTACTTTATTTTGTGAATTGTATTTAAATATTATTGTGCAGGTATGCTGTAAACAAAATTTACCTACTGTAAAGTTTTGAAACCATACTAAATTATATTTTGAAACCCATGCCAATTCAATTTTGAAGTCCCATTTGCGATAGTTTCTACAAAGTACATCTCAGAACAACAACACATTAACAAACAAAGTTTATTAATCTGTAGGACAATGTTGTTTTATGCCTCATCACATGCGACATTTTCCTAATTAATTTAGCACCAATTAATGATATATATAAATATAAAATATTAAAATTAAAGTTTTAATCATTCAATCATTTAAAACAAATATATTTGCTTACTTAGACGTCAAACATTATTATCGACTTTATAATATTAACTTTTACGACCAAAACAATACAGTGCTCTAACTAATTTAATTTTAAGTAGAAATAGGTATTCAAGGGTTTAGGCACTGTCTAAATTGACTATTATATTTATATTTTCCAAAGAATAATAGCCTCACCTTATTTAAGTCTAAATTTTCATTTTAAGTACCTATCAACGTCCAAGGTAAACTTCATATAAAGATTATGAAAGGTAGGTAATATAAATTCGTATTTAAGAATTTTACAGTCTTAATATTGATTATCAAGACTCAATCGCCTCGAAAATGTTATTTGACTTTAATAATAACACGCCAAAGATTTTTCATTAAACAAACATAATGGGAAACATGAGATGATAATTCTTATAACAATTTTTAAATTATCTACTTGGGCCTAAATGTTACTAAATCTCTAACTAAGCTTCTTAAAGTAGATAAGTATTGTAAATTCTGAATAATGAAAATAAATAAGTAGTACATAAATCTTTGAAAGTTCTTAAAAGTCTAGTAGTAGATGAATATTAAACTTATTATTATTATAAGTAAAAGGCACACTAAGTAATAGGCAAGCGTTCCCTGGACCTACGTTCAATTTAATTGGAGATTTGGTATTAAGGGTCAACAACGTAAGTACGAACGAACCTATCGAAGTAACAACCATCCCTTCTTGAAGACTAAAGTAGGTAGGTAATGTTATTATAGAATATTTAAGTTACAAATCAGTAAAGATAATTATTGAATAAAGTGAATGTGTAGCTATCACTACATGGAAGACTACTTTGCTTCTAATATTAATTAAATAATTTATATAAGTACATACAATTTCTTAATTCACACTTTTAAGGCATTTTCATTTCTACTAAAATAGAATTTACAAAATCATCTCATGATTCCATTTTTAATATGAATAATTTACTTCGTTCAAAGCACCTCGCTAAGATCACTTTTACATAACCTACCAACGCTCGGTTGTTTTATTCCAAATAATATACATTTTCATAATGTCATCTTTTAAAGTTAAATAATTTCTTTAATACATTTATCTGTTATTAAATAAAAATAGTAAAGATTTATTTATTGAATAATATATAAGAAATTTATATAGTTTTCAAACACGACTAAGTTTTTTTTACTTTAGTAGGTATATCAAAGTTTTGATTGGCGAGTTACGCAGTCGACATTATACATCATCACTCAAACATTTTAAACTATTTAATAAAAGGCTAAAAAGTCACTAGGTCAGTCCGTATCCGATCGATAGGTATAAGTATTTCGAAGCACACGTGTTGTATCTGATCAGTCGTTCAAAAAGCGTTACGTGAACGTTCAGTGTGGTCACCATTTTGATGGTTGACTGCTACCCCGCGTCATCTTGAGAGCTCTCGTGCTTGTCTCGGCTATTAATCAGTATCACGGAGACCTAGGGGCGGTCCAAGAACTTGCTCACAGAAAATGACAATAAGAACATACTTTTATTTATATGTAAGTAACCCGAAAACGTAACTCTGCTATTAGTTATGTATTTTTACTCTGAAATCTAATTAAGTAATATATTTAAAGTATCACTATTGCCAACTACAAATAGATAGATGCCTCTTTTATAAGTAAATAAATTATGTATCTCTATACAATTAAATACCTATTATTAAGTTACAATGATAGGAATCATCATTATTAACTGCCGTCATGATTTGGGGCTCTGAATATTCAGGAACTGAATGACATTAAAACCTAAACTACCCTTGATGTATATTTAGGTATACTATGTAAATATTTCATTTAATAATGTTACAATTGCTCTTCTCACTATTAAAATAATTATGATCTTTAGGTAAATATAAGTAATTTAAGTAGGTATCTGAATATCGTAACATTTACAACCAAATAACTTTCAACATAATAATAAAATATTTAAAATTATTCTTAACAAATCTAAAACATAAAATCATAGCCTGTGTTGAGTTTTACTTCAATGAAGTCAAATCAATATAATATTATTTACAACTAAGATCACTAATAAGGCAAGTTTTAACGAAAATGCATTTTAGAATTCTACTACATACCTACCTACGGCAATCAATGGCATAATTATTTTGAGTCTCAAAGTGAAAGTGGTAGCCTCTTCGGTGAACTACAAAACTACGAGTAAATATTCACAACAAATGATGTAGTTACCTTTATGAAAATGGATAAATAAACAATAAACGAAAAAACTATGCCATTGATTATAACTACCCAATACTAGGTACTACTCTAAACTTAAACTAAATAATTCAGTTCAATGAAAATTGCGAGTAACATTTAGCAAAATAACAGTCATCAATGTATAACTACTTACTTTTGAAATAATGATCACCACGAGTAATTACTTTGTACCCTGAAAATTTTGTAAGTAATAAAATTAAGTAACAAGTGCAAAATAACAAGTAAAAGAAAATATAATTATAAATATCTTGAAGTTAGCACTCTGAGAAACAATGGAACATAATAAATAAATTGATAAATATTAACAACAACGACTAACTAATCGTTCAATATCAACAAACTTATTATTATCTATAAGTACTCTTTTGAATGCATGTTGACCCGAGATCACTGTGCTCTCCATTTTGCAATGCTCTCTATTTTTATGCAATCCAATTCTTTAATCGTATCGTAACACCTATTGTAACTGCTTATTATAATTTTTTGATTTAAATATTTTGTAGATTATTTGTAATTGATTGATATAGCTGTAAACCCTAGAAGCAAAGTGATCACGTATCAAGCAAACTTAACGTCGAGCTCGAAATTTTTTTCAACCACGATCTACGTTAGATAAATTATCATGAATTCAAAATGTTCGTCAAACTGAGAAGGTCCTTATGTAGGTCTCTTATATTTATCTATCCGCTCTAATCAGATCTTTGCATTTTTAAGCACGTTAAAAATAATAATAATTATTATTCTAAGATTCTTGTTTTGCCATCTGTTCGTTACCATTATTTGTGTTTGGTTGGTTTTTGTGTATAATCTTCAAATGGGCAATCATATTATCTTTTCGAGTGAACTCTTTGAAGCATATAGGGCAAGGAAAAACCTTAACGTCTTTTTTGTGGGAAGTGACATAATGCCGACAAAAGTTGCTAATGTGAGTATATACTCTTGCGCATATCTTACAACGAAAAACGTTTTCGCCCTCCTTGATACAATAATCCCTCACCGATTCATTTGTTTCCTCGTGGTAGTTTCCTACGCTTCCCATATTATTTTTCCTAATAGGCGACGGGAATATACGATGCTCCCAGTTTGTTTGGGACAGATCCGCTATTTCGTTATTTGCCAAGTTGAGATTGTTTTGCTCCAATTCGGTGGCAAACAATTGCGTGGCCAATGCAGGCATAAGTACTGTTTCAGGGGGGAATTTGTCATACGTGTTAAGCGCTGGATTTAAATTCGAGAGACCAGAAAGTTGGTTGAATAAGTTTCGAGCTCTTATTTTTGACATTTGGGGAAGTAGTTTTTTACTGTTCTTTGGCTTTAAGTTTCGACCTAGTCTGTTTTTATCGTCAGCCTCTTTGACCGATCCATCAAGTGAGTTTTCGCGACTTCTGTCAGGGTTGTACTTGTACTCCACGAGCTCATTGTACGTGTCATTGGCATCAGTAACGGGTTCCTGTTTTATGGATCCGTTTTCAACAGAAAGTATGGGACCGTTTGTCGGGTAGTTTTGCTGCATGTTTTCTTTAGCTGCTTTTTCGATATCTGAAATATTTTGATTTCAGTCATCATTTAGTAGTTGATACTTGTAACGCTTTCTTAGTTCAATATAATCTGATTGAATCGGAAATATTTAAGCGGATTCTATTGTTGATAATGTTGTAAAACCACTGAAATATTTCCAACTGCTATTTAACGAAGGAAAGCTATTGGGAATAAGCCTTGTTTGTTTACCCGTTTCTCATTTTATTCGTTATTAAACATAATTGTCACATATTTAAAGAAATTTAATAGAAAGAGATAAATAATAAACTTCAAGTACCAAACCGAGTTTGCCCCTGGCCATTCCTCTAATAGCTCTCCCCGAAAGCAGAAAAGCAAGCAATAGTTAAAATTGTCGATTTATGAAAGAAATAAGCATCTGTTATTCGTAATACTTCAAAAATAATTTTAATAGATTATCACTTACCCCTTTTGATAAACTTTAAATGCATAAATATATTATTCAAAGTAGGTACACTGCACTTTTTTCACTCATAAATGAAAATTCCTAACATCAAAGCTTATATCCCATTAGCTTTTCCCTTTTAATTTTGTTTTTACTGATGTAAACAATGTTAGATAAAATTGGAAAGGAAGATTAATAGTATTTACAAAAGGTAAGCAAATCAAATACACTTTGGTTTTCCACCTCCGCTTTTCATTTTCATTTACATGAGAAACTTGCAACTCAATTTAGGTTTGATGTTTGTCAATTTATACAATGTCATATTTTTATCTGCAAGTGACGACACGGTAACTGCTTAATTTATATATATGTCTTGTGTTATTTAAATTGGAAGAACATACCTGCTGATTCGGAGTCTTTGCCTGCCATAGCCACATCAGCTGCCTGCGCGTCGTCGCCCTCGTCGATCAACAGCGCCTCGCCGGCTTCTTCACCACCGGAAGTCGCTCCGTCCTCGGCGTTAAATCCATCCATCGACATCTTTACTTCTAACATTTCAGGGGAACCTCGAATAAGCTGATCGCCAGGTCGTTGGTTTGGAGCGTGAGATGCCGTCTCCGGAATAAACTCTCCAGGAGGGCTAGCGGCCGTATTCAGTGCGTCGCTCGAGCTTCCGCTGAGCTTTCTCGGCCGACCTCGTTTTCTTTTCGGTTGCATCAGGGCGTTACCCAGCAATGGCATTAGTAAATTGGGAGGCGCTCCCCCGGTGGGCATCCCGGACACCGGTCGTTTCTGGTGCATGTACTGCGGATGTATTCTGTGGAGCTGTGGCGGAGGTGTGTGACCGCTAGGGTTGCCCTGCTGTTGAATTAACGAATTGGTGAGCGCTGGAATATCGCACTTTTCCTCGTTCACTTCGGTGAGCCCTTTTATTTTTAAACTTTCTGCCACTTTCAGAAAAGCAGTTAACCTTTCCTGATCGACGCTCACTTCACCTCTGTACATAAAATCCAGTAGGCTCTTCATGTCCGCAAAGGGAACATCTTTCAATATGACGATCGGATGTTTCTCTTGGTGATTTACGAAGAGACTTTGGAAGTACGGGCTGCACGCCGACAAGACCATCTTATGTGCTTTCAATAGCTGGTTTTCCACGGCCAGCGTGACGTCTGTGAACGTCTCTGCGTGCAGCAGCTGATCGAACACAGACAACATATTCGATTGGTGGTTGTTCCACCGGAGGCAAAATCTTTGCGTGGCCATCTTCGTTTTTTTTGTTTTCTTTGGAAGATATGAATTACCAGTCCGATTTAAACTCTAATAAACCAACAATAATATTTGTTGCAGGTATACATAGATATTCTCTGTTCCATGAACGTTATAACAACAATCTTCAACAATAAAATGTTTACTTTTTAAAAGCCATTTCTTAATTTATACGTTTCATAGTGTTTCGTGCAGTTTGTTTGACGGGAGCAGGGGACCTGAAATAGAAGAAACGCATATCTGAAAACATGTATCTTGTCTAGGTATTACCTGTACTTAATAATTGACCATGGGACACAAAGTGAGTCCCTAAAAATGTATATATCTACCTATGTTCTAAAACTGTGTCTAGGTAGGAAGGTAGGTATGTATGTACCGAGGAAAGTACGTAGGTAGCCTGTATTGGTAGGATCGGCGTAGATGGTATCGTGTTTAACATGAGTGAGTGCCTGCAGAAAGTATGTGATTATAATTGTGCGATTATGAGCATCTCTTGATCTGTCACGCTATTGAGGATCAACACGAAGGAATTCACGCGATTGTCATTCGGCTAGGTAGGTACTCTTCTAAGTAGGTACATAATTTTTTATTTAATTTATATAATTTCGAAATAAATTGTCATATTACAAAGGAATTAATTTACGATTTACCTAAATAGACTGCTCACCTAAAACGACATAATACTCGTAGGTACCTAAGTTGCTTCAATTGCATTAGCTGTAAAAAGGTAGACCTAGGTATTTTTTAGATTATCTACGATACAGCTACTTATAGGTAGAAAAGTATTTATTAGTAGGTATATCAGTAGGTCTATGTTGCCTATACTTACTAACAAATAAAACAATCATTGCCGTTTCACCAAACCTCCTTCATCGTTCACATAGCTTTACAAACAGTTAGCACTAGCGCTCTGTTCTTCCCTACCAGTTGATAGATGGCGCTGGGAGGTATGTTTATAGCATGATGTTTAATTTGTAGTTTATTGGTAGGTAATTATAATTATTCAAATAAATTGTGGCAAGGTAGGTACCTATAGGTATACCTAACATAAAAATAAGTGGGTAACTACCTAAGTAGGTATATTTAGTTGGTATATTGTTTCAAAAAAAGCTAAATTTCATAAAAATAACACATCATCTTCATTAAGTATGGTTAATCGACGATATTAGCACAGGCATTTAGTTTAATTGAGTGTAGGTATTTATAAGAAACCTAGGTACTTACCAATGTAAGTACGTACTAAGTACCTAAAACAATAAAACGAAATTGGTAGGTACCTACTCACCTACCTAAAACATCATCAACCTACCTAGGTAGGTGTGAGTAATTTAGCACGTTTCAAGGCTCTAATAATGCACAAATTTTCAAGGTTAAAAAAGCGAGGGCGACTCTAGCCTAGCGTCGCTGGTTGGGCACGGGCGGGCGCCCGGCGCGACAGCCGAGCGACCCCGTCCGTGCAGAGAGCGAGCGCACTGCAGTGGGGAAAATATTTAGACATAGCAACCGGTACACCTATACCTACCCATAACGTCTCAGTCAGCGGACAATATTTTTAAACATTCGTACGGCGACAACTAAACCCTCACACGTTCATCTCATATGAATTTAAAGCGACAACAAATCATAAATGTACAGCATCGATTCCAATCAGACTCCAGTTAGAATCATCTCGAATTAATTTCATTTCGGAACTAGGTAGGTACCTTACCTACAACAAAAAACACGAACATTTCTGTCCACATCTACAGGTGCTGACCACAAAATGTTATCGCGGTACAAACGAACGGCGCTCAAATTATTACTACGCACCCAGTCGAGCGCGTTACATTACGTCATCACAATGGCATTATTACCTCCGATATCCACAGTAATTCAGGCGATACGATGAGATAAGCACTGTTTGAGAATTATAAGATCACTGCACAAACATAAGGGAACATACCACACGTATCTGCACCACAATCAACTCGACCCTTTTATGGGAATGAGAATCAGCCCTTCCGCCATAGTCCGAGTCCGCGTTTGCGTCGCACCCCGCTCACCCGACGACTGACGGCCGCAGCCCGCACGCAGCCCGCAACCCCGCGCGCCGAGCGCTCACTCGCTCCGCGACTCGCGACTCGAATATCTCACAAAAAATACGCCGTCATCATCGAAATGGCGGCATTGGATGTTACAGCGCAGGGTGCATGCCAAAATATTGATTTATCGAACATCATTTTATTCATATCCCGGAACCACGGATATCACAACACCGGTAAGATGCGGCGCGTTCGCTGTGTTTCTACTGTAATACTTCCTACTTATCTACTTAGGCACCTAAACAGGTAAGTACCTACCTATATACCTATCTACCTGCTAAGGTTCCTATTTAACCTACCTATAGGTACCTACTAAGTTACAAGAAGTCTATTATTAAGATTGAATTCCCTCATTTCCTCAGATTTAAGTAGGTACATCATGATGTAGGTACCTACCCACATTTACATAGGTACCTACGTATACCAGTAGGATATAGTATTTTATTGATTTCCTCCCAATTTAGAACAACACCCCCCTAGGACAGATCGCAGCGAGCCGTGCGCCGAAAATCTCCTAGGATGCTATTATTATTTAATAGACGTGCTATTATTAAGATTTTACGTACCTACCTATCCTACCCATCTACCTACCTATTCCTCAGACTCAGTCTCTATTTGTAAATCTCTAAGTAGGTATCAATATTCTAGGATTTTCAGCAAACGCTTCTTTGATCATCAATCATAGATTCTAACAAAAGATCGTCTTGATCATAAAATTATTAGGCTTTACATTATTTACAATAATAATCGAAGAAAATAATAAGTTGTAACTTATTGGTAGGTACCTACTTCATAACATCTCTATTTACCTTTTTAATATTTATTTACCTACTGCCTGTTAGAGGTTAGGTTTACCTTGGTTAATAAATAACTGAACAAATAAACAAAATAAACCTCAATTGACCGGAAACTACTCCATTAATTTTACTTATTTTCAACTTATGTCACCTACGTACAAAACAGAAATGTTATTGTCTACCTACTATTAATAAAATAAAATTATTTTTATGACAACTTCTACTGTCATAAATCATAATATATTTTTATGTGCTACAAAATCCTATTTGGTTATGGGTGGGTAGGCACTATAAGTATGTAGATAAAAGTACGGAGTCATACACTATGTCTAAACTAACGCCTATTTATTCTTGCTAGATCTATAAATACAGTAATGTTTGCATTAATTTTAGGTTCTGATTAAACACTTCAGGTACATAAGTAGAGATTTTAATACCTTATTAAGTAGTACTTTGGTGAAGTACCCGCCAACTTTATATTTATACACAATAGGGTACCTTTACCTACTTTAAAACAATTATCTATCATCATGCGACATACCTTTGCTTAGATAATGAAGGGATGAATTTTCCACGTGAGAACATCAATCCATTCTTGTTGTCGCCATGTCAGCAGTGACTGCTGTCTCTGTTTTGCACGGGCAGGGTTGGACGGGCGCCGGCGATTGTCGCCGATGACGGCCGAACGCCGCCACTTTTCGCAACCGAACCAACCCGATTCCACACGGAAAATAGAACGTGGGGCGCACTTTTTATGATTGTAAAATCCAAAATCCACTTCGGCAATCACAAAAGTTTTCCAAGTCCATTCGAAAAGGTCGGTTATTTTGATTGATTGCAGTTCCACTATGTTTAATGATTGTTTATTAATTCTAATGTTATGCGATAAATGCAAGTTTCAGGATACGAAAAAAAATCCGCGCGCCTTTTTTGTTATTCGGAAGTGTTTTCAATAAAAATGGCCTGCCGCCTCGGCGGGAGGAGTGGCAATGGGCAATGAGGTCGGTACCCTCTCTCTGGCACCCGCGCGCGCCCCTCCCTGCCATGCCGCTACACTCCGACACAGGGTTAGAAAGTTTCAAAAGTGAATCGTGGAAAACACGGACATGACAACGAAGACGACGCGACGGGCGTCCTGGGAGAGAACACCGTGAGAGACTCGTAGGAACCGAGGAACCTTTTTCTCTGCATCCGCATTTCATTAAAGCTATGAAGAGTTGGTTTCCTGTATTGGGAACAATAAAAAACTTATCACACCGACGATAACTCCTTTTTGTTTACAGGTTCCTCGTGTCGTGACTCGTTGATAAAACTACGTAGGTACCTACTGGGATCCGGTCGCTACGCATTATGTTCCTACGTCTGCGGCTCCCAATATTATTGAATTAATCCACGAACCAGTCTGTACAATACATCAACGTCGATGACACTAATTCACTGCGAAATCTTTGTCATAGCACAATATGTCACATTTACCTTGATATCGGTGCATAGGCTTTGAGCAGGGACTATTATTTACATAGTGTAACAAATAGTGCAGTGTAGCAAAGTACTAAGTAGGTATCTATATTAACTAGGCTTGAAAACGTAACGGAATTTATCGCTGCATAAGACAATGCACCAATCAATGTCGCCACTGGCGGCACTAAATAGGCTTATTGGTATTGCGAGCGAGTTCCACTGTCTTCTATCGTACTGCAATTGATGAAATAAATGAGATAAAAGCATCTAATGATAAGCATGTAACGTGATGCCGCGGATGATCCGTACCTGCGATGTAAAATCGATTGGTGGAGCGAGAGCCATAATTCAGCGGTGACCTGACCTAGGTCATCGTGCCAGCGTTAGCTGAAGTCCTTACAGCCGGCTGACCCAGTTTCAGCCTGCATAAAAGCTTGCCAACACACTTTCCCCTAATAACAAACATGCTGAGGAATAAAGGTGCCGCATTCTGCCGGGGATGTTTTAGGTCAGATCGAGTTGGTTTTAGCTTTGGCTTTGACATTTTTAAAAGGATGAATTTTAGGCTCTTTTGCGAAGTTCAATGACGTAACACAGTGACCAAGATAGGTACACACAGTGAATACGACACCTTCACAAACCTAACACCATGAAGAATAGGTGGTCAAATATAGGTACCTACCTCAGATCAACGATACCTTTTATAGAGATAAAATCATCGGTTGTGATAGTTTATACTCGTATTGAGCCAACTTATAAGAGCTAGTGCCGATCCTCTAAAAACGTTATATCAAACAAACACCCATTTAAATCAAACTTTTTTCTATCAGATCATTGCACACATCCAAATGCTTAGTAGATATTCGGTCTTAGACATATAAACCAAAAACATATTAGGTAGGTAGGTATCTGCACATAATAAATTAAAATACCTACCAAAACAGGATTAGAAAAATACTTAGATAAGTACTTAGTTCGAGACTAGACGGGTAATCCAGGACTAGCGCTTTCAACCAATGTCTCATGTATCTAACGTGCACTCACCCTATTATTCTCAAAAACAACGGTTCACATTTTTTTTACAAAATGATGTCATAGGTACATAAAGATGTAATGAAAGGATTGTAAAATATCTTTCCCTGAAAAATAAAACAATGTCTTGATTAGAAGATCATTTAGATTATTTAGTGCTAGCTAAAGTTTGGTATCACCTTTTTCTTTACTTTTGAATGCTCAATGATAAGCAGAATTGCAGTAACGGCTCTCAGTGAACGGTCAGTGCTAGGTAGGTAACTGTTAAAACTGCGCAAGTGGTAAAAGCTGTGAACAAAAAGAAATCCTTCGGCTTTCTATTGAGGCTGTGGAGTGTGGATATACTTAGCCACTGTTTACTTATCTGTGGTTTTCTTTCTAGTGAACATGTAGGTACCTAGTCACTCCTTGATTATCTTTGAGATTATTTCCGTTGCGTGTGAAGCTGAGCACACTGCTTATTGTAAAAGCTCATTGACTGGGGATGTTGTCTTTCGTTTATTCTAATGGAAATCTTGTAGGCAATGTTTAGTGGACTGTTTCGACGCGTGTATCTGCTACTGACCTTTATTTAGGCAGGTATTATTTTACTTGTGTAATAGTGATAGTTAAGTTAGTTAATTACGATCAAGTGAATAAGAATAAACTAAACGAAAATTAGATATTTAAGCAGTGCTGACTTGCCCTTATTCGTTCGTCGCCGCTATCGCCTTCCCTTTCCACAGAAGTTTGTCTTATGGTAAGTATGTACCTGCCTAATACATTTTAGCCTTGTAACATGTACCTACGTTAAAAGTTACTAGGTAACATCATAATTATATTTGTCGAAAACGTCTTACTAGGTATAGGTATACCTTGTTCCTCTCGAACACCCACGCCACATTTTTGAACGGACCTTCAAATAAATGCAGAGGTAGGTACTTGCATAGGCCTGTAGTGTAGGTGGTAGCAGAAGGGCCGTTCTGCTAGAATCAGTGCGGGTAACGGTCGGGTTTCGGTTCAATGACTCGATTCGGACGCTTTTCGCCGTGTGCTCAGTGTTAGATATCTCAATAACACATGGGCACAGTCCCAATGACGGCTCAATAATATTTTCCGCATGATTGAAAGAATTAAAAAAAAAAATCTTACTTTCCGGTATTATGCGACGATAGGTTTCTGTCCTGTCAAATGCTGATGTTGCCCTATAACGTAAAACCACGTGACTAGTGTTCCAATTTAATATTAACATAGCCTATTTAAGCATTACCTGTCTATTCCTGATGAGCATAGAGTAGAGCGATCTCCTAAAGAGGTTCGATGCAAACGTTGAGTTGATGGATTCTCGCGAAGTGTGTCACGCGGCGCAGTGGCGCGGCCTGATTCCTCGGCTCGGACCTTCCCAGTTCCGAGAAGGGCCGTGAGAGTACCTTACCGTTTATGATTCAGCCTTTAGCGTCGCCTGCAGGTCTTGTTTACTGACTAGATAGTCTATGTCCTTTCATTCCTCCGTTTGGTACCTACGTGCCAAATACCTGCACTGCATTTTCTCCACACAACGAAGGTGGCCATAAATTATTTATGTTCCTTACTCAAAAAAAGTTTGGTAAGACAGTTTAGAAATCCACCCAAAATCTTCAATTCAGCATATATTTAAGGGAATTTACCTCTCCAAAAAAATACATAAAATACATTCATGCTAAAATAAGTTTATTCAGCATGGCTGGCTTGCATTTGTCGAATCACTATAAATTTATCCTGCACTGAAATATTTAGCAGCTCCGAATATAACCGTCCTATCGTCGCGCACCGGAAATTATTTAGGGTTAATCGATTCACCGTCAAAACTTGAGCTTTCGTGAGATGGCATTAGTGATGAGCGCGATAACGGTAATACGGCTGCTGGTCACAGTCACAGCCCTATTCATGATCTCGCTCGCACATCGCAAGAACTCATACAAACCCTACACATTAGAGGCCACGTCTAGTAGGGCCAGGCCACTATTTCCGCTCAATAATTTACCAGAGTGGACGATGTCTGTGACTAGAATGTATGACAGATCTTGAGTCGCTGAGCTGTGGCTGAAGCCGCAGCGTCCGTAGCAACCTACTTCCTACAGGTGAATTCATCATAGTAAGTATAGACTACGGAAAGTTAAACTTGATTTGGTAAATAAAAAAGGTCAAACTTCCTTTACTTACAAGATTACGTTTAACTCCTCTTCGATAAGTGGCCCTGATAATGTTGAGATGACATGACACAATATCAAGATATCGGAATTCGTACTATACCGTGTGCTCAAAGATAAATTGAGCAACGTAGGTATTACTTGAGTCACCTCACCTACTTAGATAAAGGCAAATGTGCATGTTCCTAATGCAATTGTCATTTAATTTTATCCTCAGGAACTGGCTGGATTGAGGAAACAATTTGCGGACAATGCTTAGCAATAGGTAATAATGGAAGACTAATTGATGTTTCGTCATTATTAATGTTGCCTATTCTAAGTTCCAACGTGTTCCTACCTAGGTAACTAGTAACAAACACATCAGTGAAACTCAACGTGAAATATTCTCAATTGTTTCATAGCTGGTTTACGTGGCACGGTTCATAAGGAAAGCTTTCATGTCGTGTCAAATAAATATTTTCTCAGGTTTCTCAGGTTTTCTCAACTTACATCCTTTCGTAATATAGGTACTTTTAAAATTCAATACAATTTTATACTGGTACTTTTAGAATTTATACAATTTTATTTGAAGTCGATTGACATGGTTTTGCAAATTATATTTTCAGAACTCTGATTTGGCCATTAAAGCTACAAGCTACTTTTAAAATCTGTTTTTAAATTCAATTGATTAGGGGTGCAATTCTATATACCTATAGGTTTAGTGTGCCGTCGATTCGAAGACGATCGACGATTGTTGAGTCATGTGAAAATTGTAGACCTCATCGATTTTTGCCACTGACTTTATTTAGGTAAGGTGCCAAGGTGGTGGTGTAACGTGGAGGCACGTAATGCCGAGTGGTGCCGAGTATTTGGGATTGCATCAGCGCACGGGACCGATTTCTAGCTCCCACGCAGCAAGGTCAGCGCTTTGGAGCGCTCCCACTTACCATCAGGGCGGATTGCATGATAAATATAACTTGTTATCGTAATAATTATTAGTTGACTTGAGTTGATACATATTTTCCATAAGTAGAAAAACATAAATATTGTCTTGTTTGGAAAATCATGATCCAAATCCATGGTCCTGGTTCGATTTACTTAGCTACGTGGTTTAACCGCATACTAAAGTACTTATTCTTGTTTTACGATCAAAAAGTCCTTAAACGTGTCTTCTAGCCACAATGAAATAATGTGGGTTTAATCGGACAAGCGCATTTCATTTCAATTGTCTATTAGAAGGAGAAATTGTGATTTTATGACTCGCGCCATGTTGGGTAATAAAGAGACAAGAAAGTCAATAGTGTTTGTTTATTAGTTAATATCCTCCGCGCGATTAGAGAGATTAGAGAGAGATCGTCTGAAACTTATCTGATGACGGGCCCCTCTAAACGCGTACTTATGTACCTACCTTCCTAGGTACGTAATGTAAAATGTACAAAACCATTTGGATGGAATGATCCTAAGTTTTAAGTAAGAAAGTGTTTGGATGAAATTCTTTTTTTTTTTTTTACTTTTCTATAGATAAAACAGCCCTTATTTTTCATAGAGTAGTTTACGTATACCTAGTTTCGCTTTGTGTTGTTACTTCATAAGTAAGGATTATACCATGAGTAAAAAAAACAAGCTAATTCATTGAGTAGGTAAGTAGGTACTTAAATCTCCCACTATACTTTTCAATCACCAAAACATGCACAATCAATAACTCAACTGAAATCGGGCGATATTACGGTCTCACTGCAATATTCATCTCTGAGTTTTTATCGAAGTTTCTCTTTGTTGTATCCGACGACTTCAGCTACATCAAATGTAGAATCTGTAGTACCTATACCTAACATAGTAATATCCTATGGTTTCAACGTTAGGTTATGACTTGGGGCTTGTTAGTTTGTTTATAGCAGTTGATTCTCGCACATCGCATCCATGTAGTAGCGGCTTGCGCATGGCCAGACGTAAAATGACTTGTAAGACGGTAAGAACGATAATAATCTAAATGGTTAGTAGAGAACCAACAGTTCGATACACGACAACAACACAAGCTCGAAAACAAGGTAGACTTGTTTTTTTTAAACAAAATAAAACATATTAGATACGTAGGTATTCTACAAGTTTTTTAGATATTTATTCTCATAGATTTATTTTAGTGAACAATAAAGGAAAATAATTGGATACAACATTGTATAACACCTGTTTTATGCTCGTACCTTGGTGTGAACGTGGAATAGGAGTACCTAACTTGACATTTTACCTGCATTGGATCTAACTAGGTACTAATAAGTACCAAAAGTTGGTCAAATTCGCCGATGATTCAATTTCGCAGTGTAGGTAAGTAGATGGAAAAGTAAAGTAATAATTCCAAAATATTTTAAACAACTTTGTTGATTTTGACGAGACAAAAAACAATTTTCAAGGTTAAATGAATCTACCATTGTTAGAGCAATGTCTTACTGAAACATACCTACTTCTTGTCTAGAAATTGTTTCTATTTGATTTATATTTGAAATCATAACGATGATTGTTTTGATCACATTCTCTATCAATAATACTAATAATTGCAAGAACCTTTGACCCTATCGTGCGAATGTTTGATTGTTTTCCAGCATCCATTAAACTAGGGTTTCCGTTAGGCTCTATTACATTTAAAGGGCCATCTTCATTATTGATAGTTGTAATTTCATATTTATTATTATTTTGTAATTCAAACTTTGCTCAATCAGGTAAGTATAGGCGACCAAAAAATTGGTTTACCACTTTTGATGACATCTCCCAGTAACATAATTATTCGCTAAGGATTACTATGACAAATTCTGACGTAGCAGTTATTAATCTGTCAAGCGAAAATAGCCCTTGATGTTTTGTACGTGCAAATGATATTCAGCCTTAGAGTGGTAAACCAATTTCTTGGTCGCCTATACCTACCTAAATATTTGTTTTTAATTCCTCCATCACTTCTAAAATTAGATACTCATTAAAAAACTTTTATTTTCAAGATAGATTTATTGGGAAAGGAATATAAACAAGTAGGTACAAAATCTATTTTGTACTTGTTTATATTCCTTTAATTGTTATTTTTTTTAATTGGCTTTCTATCATCATCTTCCTGCCCTTTTCCCACGTTATGTGGGGTCGGCACAACATGTGATCTTCTTCCATTTCCCTCTATCATTCGTCATCTCAGTACTCACTCCTTTCTTACCCATGTCATCTTTCACACAGTCCATCCATCTTTTCTTTGGTCTACCTCTACCCTTGTATCCATCCACATTCATATCTAACACTCTCCTCGTCACATGACATTCATCTCTTCTCATAACATGCCCATACCACGCTAACCTATTACTCCTCATCTTTTCTGTTACCGGTGCCACTTTCAGACTTCCTCTAACATACTCATTCCTTATTTTATCCATCCTTGTCACTCCACACATCCATCTCAACATTCGCATCTCCGCCGCATGCACTCTTTTCTCATCCGTTCCCTTGGTGGTCCAACATTCAGACCCATACAATACGACAGGTCTTATGATCGTTTTGTAGATTTTCCCCTTAATTTTAAGGGGCATTCTCGGATCACACGTAGTTCCTGTGACCTGTCGCCATTTCATCCATCCCGCATTTATTCTATTCCTTACATCCCGATCAATCTCACCATCATTCTGTACTACTGAACCGAGGTACCGAAAATCGGAACAGGCTGGTAGGAATACACCATCTAAGGCAATAGGGGTAAAACTAGAGGGACCACCGAAGTCGCAGAACAAGTGCTCGGTTTTTGTTCTGCTGATCTTCAATCCGACACTCTCTAGTTTACCTTGCCATTTTCCCAGCCTGTTCTGGACCTCAATTTCGTTTTCTCCGACAAGAACAATGTCGTCGGCGAACAGCATACACCAGGGTGCCTCCTCCTGTATGTCCGATGTCAGAGCATCCATTACCAGGAGGAACAGATAAGGGCTTAAAGCCGATCCCTGGTGCAAGCCTACAGCCACATTGAACTCATCGGTAACGCCAGCTTCGGACCTAACATGTGTACTAGCTTTACTGTACATGGCCCGAATAAGCTGCAGGTACTTCCCTGGCACTCCTTTCTCTTTCAAAGCCCACCACAGAACCTCCCGGGGTACTCGGTCGTATGCCTTTTCCAGGTCAACGAACACCATATGTAAGTTTGTGTGTGCCAGTCTGTGTTTTTCGCACAGCTGGCGAAGTGCAAATATGGCGTCCGTTGTCCCTCGCCCTGGCATAAACCCGAATTGGCTCTGTGATATCTCACTCTCTTCTCGCATTCGTCTCGCTATTACCTTCTCCCAAATTTTCATACTATGTGACATGAGCTTTATTCCTCGATAGTTGTTGCAGTCCTGTACATCACCCTTGTTTTTAAAGATGGGCACCAGCGAACTGTTGCACCATTCGTCCGGGATCGCCTCCTCTTGCAACAACTTATTGAAGAATAAACTCAGCCACTTCCATCCATCCGCACTTAGTACTTTCCATACTTCCGCTGGTATGCCATCTGGTCCAACCGCTTTTCCATTCTTCATATCTTGCACAGCTTTTTTTACTTCATTCGTACTCACGTCTCTCACCAAACCCATGTTTACAGGGACATTTTCTAACACTCCACTCCAAACATTCTCTTCATTCATTAAATTTTTAAAATACACTTTCCATCGCTCTTTTATGTCATCATCGTTCGTTAAAACCTTTCCTCCATCATCTTTTATACATTTAACGTGCATAATATCTCTTGTATTCTTCTCTCTTTCTTTAGCTATGCGGTACAGGTTTTTTTGACCACTCGGCGTTTCCAGTGATTGGTACAATTTATCCTGTACCTTGGCCCTTGCAATAGCAACAGCTTTTTTAGCTTTCCTTTTACACTCCATATATACTATTCTTTTGCTCTCTTTTATACTGTCATCTCCACTATCATCTCCTTTCCATTCCTTAAATGCATTCTTCTTATCTTTCAAAACCTTTTGTACCTCTTCATTCCACCACCAAGTATCTCTATCTATTTTACCTTTCCCTTTCGTTTCTCCAAAAACATCCTTCGCCACACTTCTCATACAAGTAGCCATCTCATTCCAACATTCATTTACTGATAATTCACACATATCCTTCATTTCTATCATTCTGTCAACTACTCTCTTTCGGAATTCTCCTGCATACTCCGCTTTTTCTATTAAATGCCATTTAGTCTTTGGCGGGGGCCTTGGCTTATTTTTATGACTTTTTACTTTGAACCTCAGTTCAAGTAAAAGTAACCGATGCTGAGAGACTAAGCCCTCTCCAGGTATTACCTTGCAGTTTCTAACGGAACAGATGCTATCTCTTTTTAAGAGAAAGTAATCTATTTGGGTTTTGTGATTACCACTTTTATATGTTATTAGGTGTTCCTCTGATTTCTTAAAAAAGGTGTTAGCGATAGCAAGGTCAAAAGCTAAGGCAGCCTGGAGCAAGGCCTCGCCATCTTGGTTTTTGTTACCAAACCCCCATCCCCCATGCACTCTTTCATATCCTTCATTCATTCTTCCCACATGACCATTAAAATCCCCCCCAATAAATAATTTTTCACTCTCTGGTATACTCATTATCATTGAATCGAACTCCTCCCAAAACTTTTCTTTCACTCTATCATCACAACCAGTCTGCGGTGCATACACACTTACAATGTTTATGACTAAATCTTCTAACAGTACTTTTACAACTATCAATCTATCATTCATCCTCCTAACATCCGTCACACATTTTTTCAGCTTACTATCTAGAACAATTCCTACACCATTCCTCTTACCATCACTTCCACAATAATAAAATTTATAACCCACCCCAATTTCTCTTGCTTTCGATCCCTTCCACTTCGTCTCTTGCAAACACGCTACATTTATTCGTCTTCTTTCTAAAACATCCGCTAGCTCTCTTCCTCTTCCAGTCATCGTTCCTATATTCCAACTTGCAAACCTCATTCGTACTTCCCGGACTCGCGTCTTACGTTGCACCCGTCCCTGGTGCAACAACCCTAGTCCATTTCCCACAGGCGCCGGGTGCTGCGCCTGCGCGTCGCCTCGGGGGTACGCCCTAGCATTATCGCACATTCTATTAACTCTTAGATCCATGTTGTAAAAGGGTTTTGGCTATGTGTTTTATGACCGGCCGCCTGCCTGACGTCAACCCTCCTTGGGAATACTTTGTGGATTGTGTCTGGCCGACGATAACTAGATGACCCCTATCGTCGCCCTCAAGGCCTTTCACATTGCCTTGCTGCCTCGCCACCGAGGGTGGATTGCGAAACGCCGAGGCAGACTTAGTGCACTTTGCGGGGAGCAACCGCGTAGGCTTAAGTGTTAGACACATAAGCCCCCCTCACCAGGTTTAGCCCACGAGCCAACGTGGTTTCCGGGGTGTGGCCGCTGCATGCAGGACAGCTTCTTGGAGCCACTGGTGAGAGATTTTGAGGTCTCAACGAATTTAGACATCATTCTACCGCTTGTTACAGCCGGCTGGCAGAATGATACGCTGACACCCAAGCCAATTAAAAAAACCTGTAGGTTTTCATGGGGTTACTATACTTTTTTTACAGAGGGAATCTTGCAAGTTGTAGGTTTTTGGTTCAACCTATGATTGTTTCTGTTCCTCCAGAGTGCGTTTGCAATCATGTCGATGCGTTTACGTTCATTTTACGATTCGGCTCTTGGATCAAAGCTAGTGATTATACAATGATGGTGCATTTGAACCCACACACCTACACATAATATGGTTGGTTATACATATATATGTGCTGGCGCATAGATATAGATAATCTCGGGCCGCAACCACTACAACGTGAGGCCTTGAAGAGCTACCTACCTCATTTATCATGACTTCACTATCATCCTATCGCGATTCTGCGCTTCACTGGCAGAATCACCTAATGATATCGTCAAAATTAAATGAACATGCAACATAATGTTTGAGTCCTTTTATGCGATCAGATATAATTACAATAATCGTTTTACCATACCAAATGTAGGTAATATTTTACGTGTTTCTGACTACCCCAAGACATACTTTTAGCTCGATTTCTCAGTGGCTGTCTAGGGATTGCAGTCGTGAACATACTTATTAGGTATGTACTTAAGTAAATGTTGCTTTATTGACTTATATCTTTACCATAACTTTAACTAGGTACCTATTACTTAGCTAAACCCCTTTAGAGACAACATAAGCACTTCCTTTAGTCGATATATATTTACCGGCAACCTACAGCGTATCATAAAATAATCGTGAAATACTAGTGCTACGCCGTAGCATTAACCGCAAATCTAATTTTATAGTGCTACAAAAAGATACTTATGTCAAAGTATGTACACATCATAATATCTGAACCTTTCAACATATTTCGTTGAAGACACTTTATTCACACCAAGTGAACTGTTCTAAATGAACTGAGAATTAACTCGGATAAATTCGACCGAGACTATAGCGGTACCTAATGTGTTCTCAGAGCCTAAAGCGGCAAAATAAATTAAAAAGAATGGGGCGACAAGCAGGTGTTTAGAAAAAAGTGTGCCTTTTCTACAACTTTTCCACGGTACGAATGAAGTGAATGGCTGAGATAGTGAGGCTACGAAAAAAGGGATTTGTTACACAGTACCTACCTACACACATAACGAATTTATTATAAGTAAATTTGATGTCAGAGAATATGAAATGAATTGCAGAGTATACGAGTACCTTGAGCTAAAGGTAAATACGCTTTACTTTTTACTAAGTTTTGTGAAGTAGCCTTTCTCTTTAGTACTTAGTTAACTCATTTCCTTCTTAACTGTAATAGGTAGGTACCTACTTTACCTATTATACTTAAGTACTTAGATGAAATTACATATTTTGAAGTTTCAATATAAAATAAGTATTTACACTAGGTACACTATTTTTATGTAGATAAATAGGTAGGTACTTAGGAAAGGTTCCGTCTTCGTTTCTCGTTTGGTACTAGGTAGGTAGGTACCTACTGAAATGTTTTTATTTGTTACTATTGAAGGTTTTATTTTATAATTTAGAATTTAATTCACATCTTGTCAAGAAGAGAAAAGCAACATGGCATTTTTGTATATCACTGCTGTTATTTTTTATGACCCTGCGTTTGGTTGTTGACCAGGATGAGTAGGTATTGATAATTATGTAATTAGAATTGAAAGGGGCAAATAAAAAAAATATTCCTACGAAGATCCAAATGAAATGTAAAAAAAATTTATAGACTCAATCAATAGACCTTGAGACCCACGCATGTCGCGGGCAAAGGCTGTGCTCAAAGTCAAACTGCTATTTCCTAGAGAGGGATAGAACTTTTGATAGCGTTCGGTATTGCTGCGCACGCGCGCACGTGAGAATGGACCGAACGAGCGGCGCGGCTGTAGCCACTTCAGCTTAGAGAGAGTGAGATGGAAAATGTGAAATCAGGGTGGTTCCTCATGAGGTCATCGACCCAACACGACACGCGTATATATCGGTGATTTTTATAATTTGGATTTTGGGACAAAATATCCGTCTTATTGCCCGGAATACTTTTCTCACAGGTATATACTCTTGACAATCTCTGAGAACCTGTTTCGAATTATGCACACTGACTAGCCCGACTGCTGTCTCGTTAATTAGTGAGCTAATAGTTTTAAATCTTTACCTAATAGCCACCGATTTAGATAAGTACCTCACAAGTAGAGCCATAGTAGAGATTGATAACATTGGGCTGAATTTAATACCTTTTGACAGTAGGTAGCTGCATATAATAATATAGGTACACAAATCAGTTAAATTAAGAAACAAAGAATGAAAGATACAGAATTCAAGAAGTGACCAAATAAGTTCGCTAAATATACAGAGGCAGCAGATTGTATAAAGTTGCATAACACTCTGTCACCGTTGGAAGCACCGACGACGTGACGTGACATTCAGATCAGTTCGTTGCCATTGTATGATAATCGTGACCTTCACGTTTGGTAGGTAGCACCAAATAGAATACACCACCACCCCGATTGAAAAAATTGTGTGGGTACATCTACCTAAATGTAGGTACAAAGAGGTTGAAAAAACTGAAACATCTGCATAAAAGATTAACAAGAAAATTATTTTCATGTAGGTACATTCACAAGTACAAAAGTCTCCGCCGTCGTAGGTTTGATTTTGCCGGTTCTGATAAGTGGAGTTGATGGAAATCAAAATTTCATCAAACAAATAAATAATATGACCTATAAGTAAACTGAACAGAAAATCATATCTTTATCAGAGATACAACTTTGTTAGCGAAAATTCTAACAAAGGCACTTCAAAGCACAGTCAACATCAAAGACGATTGAAAAATCTTAAAATCACCGTAACTGTCCCTGCGTGAAGGGTAGTGACCGAAGGAAAGCGGCACCGGTGCAGGCAAGGCGTTGCGCAAGCGTTCCATCCATCCACGTGTATCCGAGACAGACGGGGCCGCAGGTGAGCCGAGGGCATCCATCCAGTCAAGACATTGCCGTCACTATCTCCTACCATCCTGCTACCATCTTTTAAGTAAAATGCCTTTGTTTAACCTATTTATATTGAGCACAAAACTATGGAGGCTTAAAGGACCACAATCTAGTAGTACAATGATACCAAATCTTTTAGTTTATGGTTCTTACAATTCATAGATGAGCATGTAGCTATGTAGGTTCCTTCTGATCCATCTGTACTATACATATTACTCGTACATACAAAGTCATCGAGTATGAAATGGGTACCTATGCTACACAACTTTATGCACAATGTTAAATTGACGTGCGTTTAAATCTTTTCTAGAATGACTTGCACTTCGATTTGAAATCACATATTTAGTTCGAATGGCTATCGACATCTCCGACCGAAGCACAAGATTTGGGAGTCGCCTTGCGCAAACGCGTCCCACACGAGTGCAAGAGCCGCACTCATCATTCTTTGCACCGTTAGATTTCCTACTTCTCAGCAGGTATTATAGTCGTTCATATCGTAAAAGTAGGAATGTTTAATTAGAGAAAGGGCTTCATGGTACTTGAATATTTTGGAAGCTGTCCACGATCTGCGCGAGATCGCTGTTTTACGTCCTCATTTACGCCGATGATTCTAATGAAAATGTTTGCAAAAGGATCATCTTTGTTTGTCAGTGATCGATCTGCGAACAGAAAAGACTAAAATCACAAAGAAACTTTGCCGAGTGACGGATATGGTTTTTGAACGATTTGGGCTAAGAATTTATTAGTTTTTTTAAATGAAAAATATTCATTTTTTTATCAATTAGGTACCTGTTGCATTGCATTGCATTAATATCCCGCAAACTTGTTCCCATAAAGAGACGGTTAAGCAGCACGTTGTAGTTAGTCGTCCTATGCTCTGATACAATAGATACCAATCAGGTGACGTCAACGACAATGAAAAGTCCCCCGGAGAGTCGAAGTCGCCCTCGAGCGTCATAGATCGCGGGCGAATTGGTTGCGCGGGCGCAAGCGGCGAGAGGCCCCGGCGGGTGCGCGTCTGCCGCGCCCTCTGCTCTTCGCCCCTCCCTCCCCCACCCCAGCCGAACTCCCTCCCCCTCCACCCTGCCTCACAATACCTACAACAATATGGTAAGTACAGTGACTACAGCAGATACACACACGATCACAGGAAAATCACACTAGGTACTTGATGATAACGCAGCCATCATGCGACGTAGAGTCGAGAAAATTGCCCGGTTGGTCGGTAATTAGGTGGACGAAGGACATTTACGCACGACTTGTGGAGAATGAAGACACATGACTGATTTTTGTATCTAGGTACTGAATACCGACTTTAGAAAATCTTACGTGAAGTAGTAAGCCTGTATATCATAAAAATGTTCTATTCGAAACTAGGATCAACACTTCCTTTGTGCGTGGAACTGTTTTTTTATGATTTTTTATCGCAAATACGTGACGAAGTGGCTGTTAGCTCTAATAACAGAGTGAGTGGTTTAGTACTTACAATAGCTAATTTTAATAAAGTATTCTAAAAAAAATTAACTAATTCCTAGAAGCACATTAGTTTTTTAAAGATAAAGTAAAAACATTGGTGGTGACTCGAGACAAAAACATGATATTCTTGTTGATGCGTGCTCGTAACATCAACCACTAAAACCCTAAAACTAAATATAAGAACTTTTTACATCATTTATTTTTGAAGCGGTGATCAGGGTCTAATGCAAAAGAACAGTTTGTAAAAAACACCGGTTCGCCTTGACCCCCGCGACACCGAACCACAAACAACCGCTGGAGGCTGCAGATATTATTTCCCAAAAAGAAAATGCAAAACTGTAGAAGCTTACAAAATACTGGAGCGACACGGCTCAAAATTTTGGGTTTTTAGCACCATTAAAGTACTTGTCTACATCGTGAACAATAAATGGGACAAGGACATGACGTGTACATCTAAGCTCTTGGCATAGGTACATTTCGCGACCATAGCTGCATTAATAAGTACTTATACTCGTAGTTATCTAAGTACCTAGAGCTACAATTCACGAAAAGGAGTTAGGGTCTGCATGTGAAGAAAATCTTGAAAGAATTTTCACAATTTATTCCAGTTTTTCTTTTTTCTAAAAAGACACCAATTACACCACTTATAAAGTGGTGCCATCTACTATTCAATTACTGCTAACATTACCGTAGTCTGGTAGAGCATTCAGTTGATGTAATTCTACAGATCGCAGCCTCTTTTATTTGTCTGAAAAAAGTGTAAAGTGAAAATAGATTCCATTCTAGCAGACCATGTCCAATTTGATCACGTTTCTAAGACGAGACGACTAACTACTACAGTGACAGTACATTTGGGCAAGTGAAAACTTGTAGACTATATAAATTCTGTTATAGGATCTAAAAACATTTTACATTTCCTAAAGCTGATAGGTACATTTGACAAAACACACCTATATGTACATAATTATATCAATAGCATCGATCCAACTATCTTAATAAAAATATACATGCTAAAACTTATATGTTTGGCTGCAAATATCAATTCTAAGCATTTCATTTAGCGCACGTAGCGAAACACGTTGTTAAGAGCGGTGGAGCGAAGATCACGCAGGACACGAGGGGCGAACGTGTCCTACAATAATCAGAAGGTCAGCCCGCTACTCGGCACGATAAGTACGATCCTACTGTTAATATTCCACCACTACATTTTCCTTCTAGTTAGGTACCTACCTCCATCAGTAAATCATGGCAGAAAATATATGCTATGACGGTCTGTGCACTTGATAATCCACGCTCTATTTTACAGTCCGCTACCTATGCAATGTTGCTACCCTAAAATTAAAAAAAATCTTAGTTTCAGGTTTGGCGTTGTCACGGTCGGTAGGTAGCTGCAAGTCCCAATGAAAATAACGTTCCCTAAAATACCATAATAATAAGAAAATCCTCGATCCGTATGATCCAGATAGATCGAGTGAGTGGTTGAATGAAGCTATCTGAGTAGGAGTACCTTCCTGCAGGTGCTAGCTACACCGTCAACAGCTAGGTAGATAATGTTTGGTTTTGCTAGAGGTTACTAGGATAGTACCTACCTAATACGCGACTGTGCTACAATTAGTAGGTAAGTATATATCTGTGGCTGACCTTAGAAAAAACCGGCATTTATAGCAATGTCATGATTAGCCCTTTGCCGTTGCAAACTATAACCAAGCAAATCGTAAAACATCTAAATCTCAACATAAACAAATTACATAGATAACAAGACAGGTACCCTTGAATAAAAATAAATATCTAAATCAATTTTAAGTGTCTAGGTATGTAATTAGGTACTTGTATGGGTGTCAGTCAATTGGTTTCAATTTTCCGGCCGTTGTCCATAACCCACCCTGCCTTAGCAAATCAAATTGTTACGAAAATCACCGACTGAATAATTACAGCGGAAACGGACGTTTACCCTAGAATTATTGCGTAGGGCAAAGCGTTTGTAGTGGTTTTGAACGTAGGGGCTCTTGAAATGTTGAATTGGTATTCAAATTTTGAATTGGCGTTAGTCGACAGGACACAGAGATGTTAGTAAATCTGGAGTGGAGACCTATCATGACTCTACTCTTAGATATACTGACTCTACCTTTTTTTGTGATTGGATTTTAAAGACCATAATTATGCAGGGACAATATGAACGCAATAAAAAGACACTGGCTTTGGTTTGGATTACTTAGTAGAATTATGCATGCATTATGCATAACCTATTTAGTCAAAAGATTTTCAATAAGAGATGACCGACTGAATCCTTTCTTCGTTGATTACGTCTAGTTATGTACTTATTAGTTTTCATCTTTCAAATGTTATTGATATCACTATCGACTGAATCTGCTCAGTCGATAGCGATATCAATACAGACAGAGAGCCCCCAGCGACATCCCAGCCGAGGGTACGTTTGATTGTGATTCAGAGACCCTGCTTCCGGCGCGAGGGGGATACAGGTGGGGTCCGTCCCGTCTCGCTCCATGCATTCATCACTGATTGAACTAA
Source organism: Cosmorhoe ocellata (assembly GCA_963675405.1). Taxonomy (NCBI): domain Eukaryota; kingdom Metazoa; phylum Arthropoda; class Insecta; order Lepidoptera; family Geometridae; genus Cosmorhoe; species Cosmorhoe ocellata. The sequence continues at coordinate 7,921,883 of OY776246.1, read as the reverse complement.
TGGATTTTGCAGATAGCATATGTACAGGTTTTTGCTAGCCCTTTTTTTGGGGGGAAACCAGTTCTCATTTGGCCATGAGGGTGTAAGGTCGTTTTCAGTTAGGGTGATTCTAAAAATTTCCACAATGTTTTCTCGATTTAATCTGGAGACTAGATTACTAGATAGCCGTCTATCGATGTCTATAGCCGTTCACACTTTAAAAAATCTTTCCTTCTTCTCACATTGTTCTATTCATCAGCCCTTCTACTAAGTAGTTCCCACAGCTACTCTCCATATCCTGTCAATTAACATTTTTAAATTCTGTATCGACAAGCACCTGACCATGCCATTATTAATTATTCTGAGATTTGTTTGACCATGAAACAATTTTATGAACCTACCAACTATAGGAATGAGGGACGTCACAGACCGTCGCCCAAGCGTGCGCGGACGCAGGGGGCGGCCACCCCGGGGCGAGGTCGTTCACCTCCCCCGCGCACTCCGCCTCTGCACCTCCACCCGTCGCAATCACAGCCCTTTGTAAGCAACCTAAGGGCTCTGAGTCCGGGAGGGCAAGGACTCCATTTCTTTGTTTTGCCTTCTAACGACCCTCTCAGGTACGTGCCCAGCGCCCAGTCGACTGGCCCCGACTGGTTTTTAAGGAAAGTAATGAAATTTGTAAAGCTTATTACAAATCGAGATGCAAGCGAGGTACTTTGCTTAAAAGTCTTTACTTTACTGTAGGGTCCATTCGTAAAAAGTGGACCGGACTACTTAACCCGCCAAGAAACTTACATACATTGCCGGAGCGACTCTGCCTGTTATTATTTAACGTTTTGTTATTTATATTAAGCAGTTCCTTAGCTTGTTTGCTAAAGACATTATCTGAATAAGTTCCTACGATATTTTCAAGTTCACAGCGGACACCCTTCGCAAAGAGCCCTCAACGTTTATACCCAGCTACTTCCTCAATTAAATCAGAAAGTTAATAAAGCACCCTAATGTTTTCCCTTGGAATTCCATCAGTCGAAGGCACTGGAGCAAGAAGGGCGCACTCTCCCATGGATATTGGACATACCTACCCTGATTCAATTAAATTATTTATGAGTAATATTTTTAAAGTTTCTCCGCAGGACGTTAGGGTAGGTAACAACACCTTAATAAAAATGTTTTCGTGGAAATAATTTGTTCGTCAAACTTCAACAATTATATTAGTACTTTTTTTTCGTTTACCTACCTACCAATAGATATGGCATTGCCTTTTGCTTTGGTTAATAAGTATTGTATCAAATTCATACCATTTAAATAGGTATGTACTTCACTCTTGAACCGAGCCCTACATAAATACTAATAGCCTAACAAAAAAACAAAGGCACCCTCTGTCGGGTAGCATTGAAATAAAAACATGAGCATAGCAGCGCACCCCACCCGCATGCCGCGCCCGCGCATACAATCTTTCAAATTGAACCGAACTCAATGCTAAAAAGAACAAATAGGCACTTAACGATTTTCGACCTTAATGGCGCTGGGAAATACTTATTTATTGCTTTGAATTGTTTTATAAATTGCTGCTTATTTAAAATGTCACGCGAGGGTGAATCATGGGGGTTGTTTCAAGAGGTTAATGAATTCGTAAAGAGTAGGTAAAGTGCGCGTTCCATGTCGGTATCGATATAGATAGGTATGTAGGCAGCAAAACAATGTGTTGTTGGAAATTAGAGGTTAAAGTCTAACTCTTATGTCAAAACTCTATTAAGTATTTATTCTGTATCATAATCATAAATAACACGCATTGCAAGCATATTTGAATAGTAGAGCAGCCGAGCCTGCAAAAAAATTCGTCAGATTTCTAATCTTAGTATTTATTATACATACATAAGTTGTTAAGTAGAATTACCTAAGTAAGCATTAATTATCTAAATAAAATTAGTTTAGTTGTACCTAACTGGAAATTCACTAGGTGTAGCGAAAAATTCCCAAAGCTGAGAGATAGTATCTTCCACAATATAATTATATTGCATAGAAATCCCGATTTGGTTTATAGATTTAACAAATCGCCTACACCACAGTTAGTGATTAAATGCAACGCCCCCACGGAAACCTGATACGAGTAGGTAGTAGGTACATACTGTCAATGTTTATCGCTATTAATATTAAAACAAAACCGCAGAGTCCCCTCAGTAATAACTGAAGCGCCCCTTCCCTTATCGGTGGCTTGGATTGGTGTTAGGCGACAAGTGCCTGTTTCCACAAATATATCACGTAACCACAGAAAGAAGGTTATCATAGAGTTGTAATAAAACTTCCCGAGTTTCTTTTTGCATATCTACATGCATGATAATGAGTCATTATCAATGACAACTCCCGAAAAATAAGTCCTAATAAAAATAGACCAGCGGCAAACGCAGCTATAATAGTGCATTATCGTCAAACTCGATAATAAAATGATTTGTAGAATTCACAATTTCATGATAAGCATTTTTTTATTTAGACATTACAATCAAGGATGGCGATGAGTGTAAAAAGTTCTGTTTCTCCTCACAACAGAATTTTTATTCGATCGTTGTTTTTGATAATGTTTTATTACATGTAATTGGTGTCTCTGTCCCTCACTTTTTATAATAAAATGTCACTTGGTACACCGATATGGGGAGTGAGTTCATTCATACTTCCGATCCGCTCTGATGCCTCTCCATATATACAATACTTTATAGATTTATAACCGCAAACTCTGAGTGTTAACAGGTAGAGTTATTTCTGGACTGTAAATAAACGGGTGCTAGGTTCACGAAGTTCTCAATGTGATCGGTAAAAGAAAACCTCTGCCAACCAACCAGTTTCAGCAGAAAATATTTATTTTTTTGGTCAAAATGAGAAACGTTGCATACGCATCAGACTTGCAGGATTAGTGTTTGATCAACGACGCGACGGACAAACCAAAATAAGTGAACCTAAAATCCGTGGTGAAAATCTCCCACGAGATGAGTCTGTCTGCCCCTTCCCTCGAAGGGGACGCGGGCATTCCTGGGATGGGAATGCGCTCTTTTTGTACTTTTTACCAGGCCTGTGTCAACCAAAATCCCTTTCAGAGAGAAATGAGCTTTATAACGCTACAGTTTGAGTCAGTATAGCACGGATCAAGAAATTGTACTACCGGGAAATTTGCCCGCACACGTCTTTAATTTTTTGAAACTTGGCGACACATGACTTCTATCCGTCCACGTTGGGCTGTTGTATATAATCCCATTATTCACTGACATTAAAAGTCGCTTAATTGGTACCCTAGATACCTAAACGAGGTCTGACGAGTGGGCCGCTAATAATCGTACTCCCTCCACAATTTAATCAGTGTCAACATCTCCCTTATGGAAAGATCCATAATTATTACCATAAGCTTTCTTAATAGTAGATTAGTAGCCAAGGGCTGTAAGGCATCGATTGCAGAGATATTTAGGCGCACGAGCGCATGCGAGGGCGCCTATAGTTCGAGGGTGCAATTGATGCTTACAGCCGAGCTAACTACTCTGCTTTACATCTCGATTGTGAGGTAAGTAGAAAAAAACCGGCATTACAAGAATAAACAATATTTAAAGTAAAAGTTTACTATTCCCGCCTTTTTTCTTTTTTTTTAATTATTTTTTTCGAGAACGAAACTGAGGTTTGCCGTTCGATAATTAAAATTGATGACTATTATACTCATACGAAGACAAGGCTGAATAGTGAAGCGACCTCTTTTGTCATTGGGCTGCATGCATGATGTCTATTGCCAGTATGATGGTTATCTAGATGTACGCGAACTTTTTGAAAGAGTGAAGTTTTTTTTTAATTACTTACCGCCCTAGGGCTTTTCTAGCTACATTATTACCCTAGAGCGCTAATTGGTCACCTACAAGCCCCATTTGGGGGTAATAAGGACCTACTTACCGAATATGAGAGATGTAAAATACATAAAACTACCGTGTACGTGGACCTACTCTGGGGTATCGAGAGAGTGAACATCCACAGGGTACTACTATTGTTTATTCCGTGCTGCTGCCGCCGACGAAGGGGGATGACCGGGATGTTATTTTTCTCCAGTTTTGTTTCTTTATTTCGACTGACCACGACTCACCTTAATTTGAAGAAACATGCGCAGATAATTAGGCACATTATTAATTGTTCAATGTGGGAAGTTTATTTTACTCGATCATCATCAAGTCTTAGGGACTGGTTGTGATGTCTTTCAAAGTTGTACCTAGTAAGGACATGCTCGCGATACTTTTTTACTACATACCTATATATCGTTTTTATTTAGTGTAGTTACGCTTTCCATTAACGTGCGTATAGAGGTACCCATAGTATCACTGTCATTATGCCTGTGCACTTACCTAGTGACTCCGTGTTTGTTATTTTGTATTCACCACCCAGCAAGCAAACACAGAAAAACACTTGTCACGTACAAACAGCACCCACAACTTACGAAGTTCTTTGGTCTATGGCTAGAACGTAAACACAGACTGTATAGGTAGGTAATCAATTTGCGGATCGCAATCGCCTTAAATGTGTGCCTAGGTAGGGGCTCATCCCTGTCATAATTAACTGCTACATGATGCGGGCACTATCGATACATCGATCGAGGGGGTACCACCCCCACCCCAGGACACGGCAGCAGCCAGTTATCTGCGCGGATCGATAGCTGGTAAACTACGATATATCTATCAGCTACTCATAGGTATATGCATATATGAAGGATAGCTAGTAATCGGTAAATGAAGTTTGAACTTCTAGTTTATCATTAATGATTTGCGAATGGATAGGTATAAGTTCATTATGTACCTAGGTACATACGTAGGTACTTTATATCGATTTTTGTAGCGAAGTTAACCAGTAGGAGGTATTATGTGTTTTGAAGTGGTAATACACAGTAAACTTATCATATTTATGGACTACAGAACAAAATAACAGTTATTTTTCTATTTCCCCATCAAGAGTTATTCTTACATTTGTTCTTAGTTCTTACATTCTTCCCCAACCAAGATTGTCATCTGTATAGTCTCTATACGTTAGATAATATCATGAATGGTTCTTTATAATGAAATGAAAATGAAACATTAAACTGCAAACTGCAAGAGATAGAGCAGAGCTGTAAAAGCTTTTCTCGTCCCCTGAAAAAGATCGGTTGCCATGGTTATAATAAAGTGTGGCATCGTGAAGGCATCTATTGCCTATAGGATAGCGGGATGCATCACAATGAACCCGTATTTCGATTGTCGTGATGGGAACCCTGACTGACGTTGCGACTCAGATTTCATCTTTTTCTGTTCCAGTAACAGTATTTTCTGTCTCTATACCCCGTGCGTGGACCAATGGATTTTCCCACTTGGAAAAAAGTGTGCGTTTGTGATAATAAACATTATGTATTATTGCTATGCATGTAAGTAAAGTACTATCTTACGATCATCGATTTTATTGTATGATCTAAGTGAGTACCTACATAGGTTATTAAGAACGAAGATATATGTTGCAAGGTAGGTACCTATACTTAGAATAAGTAACAGTATTGTGTAAAACTCTGTCAGTATATTTAGTTACCTACCCACCCACTTTAAATAAATGAATTTTAATTTTAATTAATTAGCCATCTCATAATTGTGGCTATTTATGTACCTACCTATACCTAAAACAACCAAACAACTTGATCGATTCTCACAATGTGCGACAGTAATTTTATGACTTTGATGTAAGATTTAAAATCAAATAATTCATCGGGCTTCGTGAAATATGAGAAAAACAGGAAGCCTAGGTATAAGTTGGTACATACTTAACTAACCAAAAAAATATGTAGTAAAAAGTGGGTACCTAGGTATCTACTTAACAAATTTTGAATTCTGAAACTCATTATCAATCTGAAACTCAATCATGAAAAAATCATCGACCTAAGATGCTGCTTGTATCTACGTAAGTAGGTAATCATGTTTTTGTATTGAAAACATTAGGCGCGTATTACTAAAGGTGGGGTACCTACCTACCTCCGTTTTATCGTTCAACAGATTTTACGAGAGTCTAAGTACTAAGTCTCTAGCTCAGTCTCTTTTAGCCTCAAGCCTTCACACAAGCATTTGGAATCTTCATTAACCCCAATACATTCTTACTTTAGGAGCCAATCAGTGTTGCAATAATGAACCATGTGGTTTATGGCTAAACAGTAATCACGATTCATTATTGCCTGTAATCGACAAGCCTTCAGTTTCTATTCAAGAGAGTCTCGGAGGAACCCGATGTCCTTAGGTCTAACACGTGTACCTATTTGAAGCCCCAGATATAAATGGATTATAACCTGTAATGGGACCAGAAGAAAATTCTGATGCTTTGGTCATTCGAATGACAATTTTTTCCCGGAGACCCAGAATGAGGGTAATTTGTTTTCGGGTGTATGGTAGGTGTTTTACCTAAGTACTCACCTACCTACTTTATTAATAAGACAATGGGGATGATATGCAGAACGTTGGTTGTCCGTCAGTCATTGGAAAGGATGGGGCGCGCGGCGCGACCGGGTACGGCCTGTGGGCTGTGGTGGACTCATCGGACTGTACGCAGGCGCACACCTGTAGCGGACATTCTCGCGGCAATAGCCGAACTTATCGCCATGCTCTGACGCAACCAAAACAGGATCCACCTTCCAACAAAAAGTTCCACGGCCACTATTTCGAAACTCGTGCGCACCTAAATAGAGAAAGGCATCTATGTGCTTGTACATCATTTGTAGAGCCGCTAGTCGCAACCCACGGGGTACGGGGTGAATGCCCTTAACGTCCTCCGTCCTCCTCGGAGTAGCTCCCTCCCGTTCTCGCATGCGAGAGTCCCTCTTCTTTTGACTTCGGAAAGAGGGCACGTAGTGGATTGTCTGCAAGGTAATACGGACTGATCTGCGATGAGCTTAAAGTCGTGAATCGCGCGTGGGGTGTGATTCGTGTACAGTTAAGGGTGTGTGCGCACGCGCATTGCGTTTGTATTCAAATGAGGACAGTGCGTTCCGCGCCGGAGAGCACTATGATTGTACTTTTTTAGTCCGTGAGTGGTAATCAGCTACAAGGAAATGGGCATCCTTAGGGGTGGCGCGGGCGCGGCTGGCCGGTATTGAGGACACCGTCTCGTTGTGCGACAATTAGCCGCTCTGGGACAACTCGCATCGTTGCCATCTATTGATGCCCCAACCTTGTTCTCTAGCAACATGTCACTTTTATTAAGAGGATGGGTATTTTTTTATTGCCAACACAGACACACCAATTGCACAACACGTGTTGAATTTTTTAATAATTCTTGAGCCAAAATTATGTTCAATCATTAACATCTCTATTTTTCAAATATTTATTGTACTTACCTATTAATTTTACATGCGACATGCGATGAACTGCGAGCCACCCCTCTCTTCCATATAAGTGCCTACACTCGACTTTCTTCAATGCAAAAACTTTAGTAAGTACCTACCTGCCTACTTTTCCAGAAAGCGGTCCTGAACCGGCCAGAAAATGGTATACTGGTAAATACCATTGGCAAAAAAATGTTCTCGCCAAAAGTCAGTCAAGCAACATTGTAGCATGACCTATTATAATGAGCAGCTTAAGCAGCTACCTAGCTGGTACCTTGTATGATCTCGGAGATCCTGTAGGTATTTGTCTTCTAACTCTTGAATGGTAATAGCAAAAGTTAGACGAGACTACTTCAAGTTAACGGGCATGTAATCAAGTTACCGAAATATTGCGCCCGTTAGAAAGGCAAATGGAAAGGTGGTAATTCACAGCCTCTCACAATTACCATGAATCTAGCGTGAGATGGAGCCCTTTGCATCTCCTTAATTAAGCTGGGGCACAAGCTTTTACAAACCATCATAATTCAGAAACGTCACATTTCAAACTTGAAGTAACACTACTTTAATACATTCCCAACTGCCCCCCCGAGCAGGTTAGAGCAGGGGGACAGATGGGAATAATTCCAATTTTAATAGGTCATGGTACGAAATATCAAAGCTATTACTTTGATAATGCACGAAGAGCTTGTGGGGCCCTGGTCTGACCTTAACTTAGCACGTCAATAATTTGCAAAATTGTAACCGATGAGTTACAATTTTAATGCTAAATGAAGCAGGATATAAAGATGTTGATGGTTAGTGTTTTATCTGGATAAAGCAAACAGAAAACCACTATATTTTATTAATAAAACACAAACCTCCTCATCTAACATTGAGTCGTTGAGTCATGAATACCTACCTAGTAGGTGCCTGACTACTCTGGGTTGTTAGCAGTGGGCGGCTCTCGACCTTCGCGTGTCCTGCCGTATTGCTGTTCAGCCGCGATTCTGCTTCTAATGGAACCTTTATTATGAAAATATTGTGCATTATACCTATATAGCCATCAAATTGGGAACGTTTTAGAGAAAGGCCAGGTCCAGAGTACCCTAAACCGAAGCGCATGTATGAAGAATGTAATGAGAGTGAATAAAGAAAAAGAAGTATGTCAGGATCGGTAGCAAGTGGAGATCCGTGGTCTCTGCCTTCCCCGTCGGGAAACAGGCGTGATTTTATGTATGTAGGTATGTATGTAGAGATGATTCAGTCTATAAATGCACGCCCCTCCACTTTTATTTGTACCGCATGGCATGTAGAGGTAAATACATTGGAAATACATTGGAGGGGCGTGCATTTTTAGACTGATCTACCTATATTTTAGCCATGCAAGTAGGAAATTTACGAAAGGCCGTGAGTTTTAGTTTTACTAAGGTACGTACCTAGTACTAAAAACTAACAAAGAGGATCTCCAGGAAAGTAACCGCCACCTACTTAGAGTTAGAATTTGCTTAGAAATACTTACTTGACGTAAACAAGCACTTTTGTTTTTCGTTAAGGTTTAATAACCTACCTAAATAATGGTAAGTAATTGTGTTGTTGTTTCTAGGTTAAGCTGTCTCAACTGCTACTGCTGGAATTATGCCTAAATTAAGAATTATAAATATAAAAAAATATTTTACTAAATATTAATTATACCTACCTACCTATCTTCTAAAATAGGTTCCTTTTAAAAAATATATAAAAAAAAACTCAAAACCAGCAACCATTGAAACGAGCAATTTTTCACTGCTGTTTATTTCCTTTGCACGTTCCTTGTTCCATTCAATTTAGTTAATGTATTAGAAAATGTGCAGGTGTGTGTGGAGAGGGCGCATCCCGCGCCGACGACGGACGCTAAAAATACTCTGATAGGTCTCAAGCCAAACAGGGTAAAATAATCAAAATACGAATTTCTTAGAAAACCTTTTGTATATTTTCCTTGTGTTCTTTATCAACGATCACATAATATGGGTTCTAAAATTCTATAAGTAGGTACCTATAGACCTACCTATCTTAATAATTTTAGTACCTGGGTGACCGAGCATTGCTCGGTTTTTTTTATTGGTAAACGACGTTTTCTAAAAATGAAACCTAACTAGATCGATTCATCGCCCCCGAAACCCTCTGCATACTAAATTCCATGAAAATCGCTGGAGCCGTTTCCGAGATTTCAATTATAGGTATATATATGTACATACTCGTATATATATATATATATACAAGAATTGCTCGTTTAAAGGTATAAGATAAGATTACAAGTACGTAGGTACGTAAACAATTACGGGTTTTGACAGTTTAAGATAATTTATATCCTCTCGTTTCGTTCCACACATCTACCTGCAGCGCCTCTGGAAATTATAATAATGAGGATACCTAAGAAAGCAATTTTAATTGCCCTATTAAGCATCTAGTTTGAAAATAGACAAAAATAATATTATCGAATCGACCAATGTCTCACTTCGCATGGTAGAACCGGTTAAATAATACAGCGCAGCCTAAAAACTTCTATCGTCCCCCAAGAGACGCAGCGATGTTGCGCAAACGCATACCAAGTTTCCGTGATTCCGTTAAAGTCATCGTGTTTTTGACCATTAGGTGCCCGAAGGAATGGTATATTGGTATTGATACAATATTTAAAAAGTAGTACCTAGTAAGTATATCTGAATAGATAAGCTACCTATAAAATTAAAAACTTTGGAGTTCAAGCATAGAAATATAGAAATTTTCTGTTGTTCAAGTTGGGTTTTGTAGGGTTATGAATTAACGTAACACTAACTTTATGAAAATAAACTGTAGGTACCTATTTATTTTGCTATTCACTATACACTTATTTGATTAAGGTAAAAGTTAAATGACATCTAAAGATTGGTTCTTACTCTTACCTACTTTTAAATTAAAATCGAAATTAGTCGATCTTTTTGGCTAAATGAAATTAGTCTCTGGTAGTTCTAATCAAAGTTTCTGATTGCTTCGGCAAAGTTTTTTATCTGCTTTCAATGTCCGCAATTGAAGAGTCAGGAGACCGATGGCCATACGGTTTCCTTGTATCTCGGCATACTTTTGACGTGTTCAGGCTGACTCTAGGTCGTCGTGCTAACATGAATGACAATATTAGTCTAATCTATTTGATCAATACTAGTAGGTAGATAATATTCATACGCACTTAAAAATATTTAGGTAGGTACCTATACCTACATGGGAGCAGGTACATAGGTATTTGGTACCAGTTAGTATTAACCTACGTGTAGGTACTTACGTTTTGATGTTTGATGAAAAATTAGGTAATCGAATGAGCCGCATATTGTATGGTCTACAAAAACATAGTCACAGCACTACCCACAAACTTATCATCCTTATCTGCCTCCCCCAAAGTGTTAATGGCCGATGGACCGAGCTATGAGAACTTCAATGCCACATCAATAAATATTGTCAATTTCTAATCGCATCTTTCATTTCTGCCCGGGTAGGTACCTTACAGGCGGTGTATCGGCCTCAATTTACCCCACTGTCTCCGCAGTTTCCATTTGCAAGCAAAAAGTTGTGAACGGGCGGGGCGACATCGAGTGCCATTAGAACGGCCAATGTAAACAGACATGTCATCAGAGACGTGCAGCCACCTGCTCTCGTTGAGATATGAAGATGTGCGGAGGGGAGGGCGGCTCTCCTAACACTGTAAGATTTTAATGATACATTGTTGGTCTCAGACAGGGGAACGGTTTGCGATATCGAGATGTTCTTGCGCGCGCGCCGACGAAGACGCCTGCGCACACCGTTATCCTATTTCCTCCCTCCTTTATGATCGACGCATTGTGACGTTATGATGGCTCGGTATAGGTAAACTATTTTCCGGCTTACGGATGTTCGTAAAGAAGCGAGGTTTCTTTATTTATCTGCGAGATAACTCGACATCGCTATCCTGAATGATATAATATACTTACCTAGTTTCCTACGAGCTAAGTAAAATAAATAAATTACGTTTTGATAAAGTTATGTGAAATATTTTTATTAGAATTAAACAAGATGTGGCGCACTTGTTTGTCGATCAAGTGACATACAATTTTGGATTGTCCTCCGACAGCAACCGACAAAAAAAACCATTTGGCCACAACATTACAAAGCCTGACTGATGTGATGAGTAACAATAGCTATCTAACCTGCCCAATTAGGATGGATGGCTTGCCAGCGGGGGTGACCTTGGCTACTACATAATTAATTCAAAATACATTCGTGTTTTTACCCGCACAGGTACTTAGGTACCCACCCCTTTAATTAGTGATCCTTTTGACTACAGGTACAAGTAGGTACCTATTTACAATACCTAGTAGGTACATAACGAGTAATATACCAGGAAGCAGAGCGACAAAAACTAGGGTTATAGAATTAATAATGTAATGTTAATATCTGTGTCTCTTTAACGTTTTAACAGAATTCGAAATAAATATGTTTAGGTACCTATATAAATTTTATTCATTATTATAAAGAGGTCGAGATGATTCAATCTCAAAATGCTCGCCCCTCCACTTGTACTTGTACCGCATGTAGAGGAAATAGTATAGCAAATACATTGGAGGGGCGTGCATTTTTAGACTGATCTATCTCTACCTACCTAAACGTTTATAACATTTGGATGAACCTTAGGGTCTAATCTTCGGTGGTACTTAGGTACTGAACGATTCTTCCACTTAGTGTACTTAGGCTGATTAGATTTTCCTTGGGCTATTAACATTTACCTAATATTAATCTAAATAGTTTTACTGACTGCGATATTTTTATATGCGATTGTTTACTATTTACCATTTTACGACTATATTATAGGTATAATTATATCTATTATACTCGCAAGTATATTATAGGAAAATGATATAAAATGATATATCAATGCTGAAACACATATTAGATGACATACCTAGAAAGGAGTGAGTACTGAGATGGCGGATGATAGAGGAAAATGGAAGAAGAAAACCTGTTGTGCCGACCCCACATAGCGTGGGTAAAGGGCAGGAAGAAGAAGAAGAAAGAAGATCGTTAGGTAGACACACCTAACGGTCTACACCTTAATTGATATACCTTGCCCTTGGTATTTTTGTTCTTTAAATATAAGTAGGTATCTAGGTACCTATCATAAGTACTAACATTATAAGAACGATACAAAAAAGGAGTCGTAACCACCTACGACAAAGCAAGCTATGTTTCGTAACATAAAACTTTTTTTAAAGCATCTAACTGTTTGTGATAAATCAAAAGGTCTACGAATAGGTGGTCATAAAGGTGCCCACAAAAGCCGGAGTTTTAGAGCCCTTCAGAAAGTGTGTCGTGGTCCCCCGCACCCCGCACCCCGTGGTCTGTAGGTAGGTACCTACCGGAAAACATCCATGTGCATGCTGTTTGTTGCCAACTACGTGATTTTGGTCTACATCTAGCAACTTTTTTCAAATAAATACCGAAATTAAAGGATGATTGATTTTTATGATAATTTGTTTTTGTACTAAGTAACTTTATGTACCTACATATTTCATTTTTAGAACCACTTTTGCTGACCCATCAGCAAAAGTGATTCAACTAAATACTTAATAAAAAACTATTGAATAATTAAAAACGCCCTGGTTAAGTTTTGTTCTACTTATTAAACTGCATTTTCTATTCCGTGATTGGATAAAAGGTGAATCTAGCTACATTTGCTACTTGATGCGTTGGCAACATCATGCGTGCATTTTATAGTTTTCCGTCGAACTGAGAGCGTCATTAGATAGGTAAATGCTTTGGTAAACCTACTCTCACATTTCCGTAGAAATAACCGTTCTGATAGCCACTGCGGCACACGAAAGGAAGTGTTTCAAATTACTGAAGATAATTGCTTTTGATTAGGTGTTGCAACAATGAAATCTCTGATTAGTTGCGAAGGCTGGAAATGCCCGTATAAGTGTTGCCTTAACAAATTCATTTACGATACATATGTTTAAATAATAAATACACAGGCGAGAACATAGAGCATTCTAAGGTACAGCGTAGTAGGTTAGTAGCTTATTCTGTACCTAGCTCTAGGTAGGAAAAAGATCTTTCGAATTTCGAAATTTTTCATGTCCATAAAACACGAAGTTAATAAATTGCTGTAACAAATTACCCATGTTACCCCCCCAACGATTTATGCCATATTCGTCCCTAGAAAGTTCGGCCCACATGAAAAAATCTTCGTTTGTCCCACATTGTATGCCTTATTCGGCCCATAATATATTTTATATCATAAAATCTTATTTCGTCCCACTTTTCTGCTCCACATTCGGCCCACGTTTTTTGTATAGGCAAATTATCATTGATTTAGTACAGTTGAAGCAATAAGTCTTTACTTGACTTTTATATTGTAAGTATGATATGAACAATGCTCAGAAAGGTAAACTCTATGGGTAAACTCAATTTAAAGCGCACGTTTTGGGGTAGTCGATGCAAAAGAAAGCTGCGGCTAAGATTAAATTAATATTTTTTAGAAATTATGACTTTGGCTGATTAGTGTTTACGGATTCATACTGAATAGGTATATAATTAAACGTTAAATTTTTAACCTACATATTTAATCATCACCTCGGAAGTTCTTTTTTCTATAATACTTTATTAAACGAAATATAAATGGATGAATATTAATAAAAGTGTTTTACCTATAATATGTATTAAGGCCCAGCATTTTGAAAATTGGAAGTATTGCAACCCTAATCATTCTATTACCGCTTAATAGATTACATTGAAATTGAACTACACGATACTCAAGGATATAAGTGATAAATTAACCGGAGCCAAAACACGAATTAGTTAGAAAACCTAGGTTAAAAATCATGTCAAAAACACCTCTGAAAATTCAGAAATTCCCTAATTTATCCAGAACAGTAAGGTATTTTGAATTTCTATTTCACATAAATATAAATCAGTTAATTTGAAACAAATCAACCCAGCCCTTTTTTTGAAATAAGCTATTTACTTGAACATATTTATGTTTTTCTTCACCCACCGGTGGGTGTAGGGATAATTCCTGTTTACCCGTGTACCCACTACGATATGGTTGGAATTAATTATCGATGAAAAAAATACAATAATAATACGATAAGTTAATTTGTTGAAAAAAATGCATTAACTTCAGGAAACATGTAGAAGTCCAAGTACCAGGAATGCATAAACCATGAAGAGGTTTTCGCTACCCGTGATCTTTTGGCTCTTTGTGATTCTACAGTGAAATACCTCTCTATCGTTTCTGCTATCCTGGTATCTGGTATGTAAGTTCATTAGTTCGGTATATGGTTGGAATTAATTATCGATTAAAAAAATAAAATAATAATACGATAAGTCAATTTGTTTATTAAAACTACGAAACTAAAGGAGACTGGATTACATTTAACATTTAACATTAAGTATACTAAAATAGCAGTAAGGAATAGTGGAAATTTTCTGTGCGCCTATCCCTACCGGTAGAAATAGATCTACACAAAGGTGCACTTATCCCTACCAGTAGGGATAGCTTGGTAGGGATAAGTGTACCAGCCGTTTTGGTCGTGGTGATTACACTTATGACGTTCACTGTAGTTTCAATAATTTTGGTATGAGGGACGAATGTGGACAAATATTATCATGAGGGACAAACAAAGACTTTTTCATGGAGAGGGCCGAACATTAGGGACGAATATGGCATAAATCCCCCCAACCAATACCCAAATTGCTATGAACGGACGATGAAATTTTAGGACCACATCATTATAATATATCAAGGTCTTAACTCTATACCCCACTACTTACAGGATGGGCAAGAAAACAGTGACTAATGAAAGAACCCGCGTTCTTTCTAATAAATGCAAATAAGTAAAACCCTGTGCATCCCATACTACGTAGATAGCTACTATAAAGTCGAAGTCCAACCCAAGGCTCATTGAAATTAATAGAGGCAGCGTTCTTAGGGCGAGGTCCGCGCACGTAGGTAAGGACGAAAACGGGGCTTAGAAAGAACTAACCCTGAAATCCTTATAAAAACGATATAAAAGTCTCTTAAAAATTTTGTGGTCACTGCATTGCAATATAAAAGCTGACACAATATTCCATTTCCATTGTAGATGCCAAGACAGGCCCCAAAAACTATGGGGGGAGGGATACTGGCCCTAGCTCCGAGCCTGTGAGAGGAGCGAAGGGGAAGGCAAGAGGGCATTGCGCAATGCATTACAATAACGCGACATTACGTGCCGTGGACGCGCCTGCGCCCGCGCCGCCCGGGGTCATGTCCGAGCCGATTCGGGGAACGCAACGCTATGCGCCACGGTATTGACACGCCTAATATCGATGAATTTACAGATTATGCTAACGAGCGATTCAATGTGGTGGTTAAGCACATTAGAGAATACACAAGTATGGTCAATTTGTACGCTATCTACCCGTAGCGTAGACAGGTAGGTATGCAAATTAATTTTAATTAAAAACGCATAAATATATATAAAGCTAAGTAGGTATAGCTGTGCCTAACACTTACAGTAAGTAGGTAAGGTACTACCCTTAGATCATATTATCTAAGGTAGGTACTACCATAACTATGCAGAACTATTTTAGAACAAGACTACAGTGACACTTAGCTGCCTGAGATTTGTTGAGTAGTATGTAGGTATGTATATATATATTGTTAGACCTTACAATATAATGTAGGTACCTACATACTCAACGTATCTATTTTACTGACCATGACTTTGGGTGCCAATAGTCTTCCAAGACAACACACAGTCGTGAACCTGAAATAGAGAAATTGGCGTAATTTATTTTATGGCATTTAGCATTTGGTTGGATACCACTAAAGTGAGCACCAAATGGCCCAAAATTGTTAAATTCGAATACATAAAGCTCCAACAAAACGCAAAGAGCCGTAAGTCGACTTCAATATCCACAGTGCCGTCACGCTCTCTGCCCAGGCTAAATATGACTTAACTCTACACAACTACAGGCCTGTTTGCAAATTCAAACGTGTAAACAGACTATTCGAGTTCTAAATGAGCCAAACAGTGTCGCTAAAAATAGACTTTCCCACGCGTAACAAGCTAAATGGTTACCTATCCGTAGTTCTGCTTAGATTGGTAACTTACTCGAACTTATCTGTAGGTAAACTACTTGGGTAGTTATTCAAGTTTCAATAAAGGTGTTCCAAATTGAACTCACTAAGGATGCCCCAATATATAAATACTTACGTTGATCGTGTTTTAAAGTATTCAACGAGATGATTATATGACTTATGTATGACTTATATTTAGACTTATGCCCGAATACTGAAACGCCGCTTTTTGAGATCATCCCAAATATTTGAATCCCTGTTATTCCTTAAAATCATATATAACCTACTGAAAAAAAATGCAAGCTTCTGAAGACTTTACTAGCGTTTAAATATTTAGGCATAAGTTTATTTCATTTCATTTCACATCATTTCTTTGAACTTATGTAACTTACGAATAATGTATTTCATTCACCTTGTAATGTAAACCACAATGTCTTGTTATCATAATTTAGCATGCAACTTATTAATTAAGCTCATTTGCAAGGCATTTTAATGACATTAATTGAGCGTTTAACAAATGCGGTTCTGAACCTGATGATGTTTCTTCGATATTATACAGCGTGGCAATATAAAGGAACCACAAGGGTAGAAACTTTTTCTTTCGTTTGGAACATGTGATACAAAAAACGAATATAGGTAGGTACTATTATATTTTGTTTGATAAAATTATAGTTAAATGACATAAGTGGGTACTTATCGCCTAACTCATCCAAATATATAACCCAGTTTTGGAATAAAATGCATGGATCCTTTTATTTTATGTCCACTCTCTATACATAAATACTTTATTTAAAATTTTCTTAGGTGCATTTGCATAGTTAAGCCCTGTTCCACCACGTGTTCGCGAATGAATAAAATTGTTCTTGATCCCCTAAAGCCAAAGCAAAATATGGGACCTATAGATGTAGAAATTAAGATAAAAAACGAAACAGACTTCAAGAGGAAGGACTACCTACTCCACAACTTTTTTTTCTTTAACCTATTTCGTCCCACTGCTAGGCAAAACACCTTTTATAAATACTAGGTAGGAAGTAGGTACTAAATAGAACTCTACCAGCATGCACGTGGTCAAACGTTTGCTAATTTACTCCAACCACGTGTCTGATCTATTTCCAGTTGCTAGGTGGCAGAACGTTACAATCTTAGAAGATTCAGCGTCCATAAGGATGCGCGGGCGACGCGTTTCTTTTTAGAAAGTGGCACGTGGCGGGGTTGTTCACCCTGCGCAATCCGGGTCACTCCCCCCCCCCCCCCCCCCCCCCCCTCCTTCTTACCTCTCACTCGTCTAGTAAGTCTGCCCCATCCCATGTATGTGTAAGAGTCCTTGATAAGGGAACTTCATTGACACCATAATCGGGTGGAACCAGGTCAGCGGATAAGGCGCTCCCATCAGTCGCACCTAGGTTGCGCACGATTTTGCACCGACCGCCGATAACAGATAAATCCTTTAGCAAAATATACTCATTTTATGATTTGTAGTTATAATTTTTCTAAATGGGTAGGTACCTGATTGATTGGTTACGAGTAGGTTTTTTGAGAAAGTGGAAGAAAAACGCCAAAATAAAATCATTTTTTTAGTGTGAATGTGAACTTAAAAATAAAATAGAAGTACCTACATACCTACTTAGACTAAAATAATTTAATTTAATTAAATAAGCTTAAAAATAATGTTAAAATTATTTTTACACTCGTAAAGCTGTTATGTTTTATTTACATCCAACAAATTCATAGCATGGAAGGTACATCAAGGTACACCTGGTCAGTGAACTAGTTTTCATATTGGTTAGATTATTCTCAGGTTCATTATTAGGTAATACCTACTATGTAAGTCCTATAAAATAACCTGTTTCTCCGGCCTACAACACTATCAACATACAAACATCTAGTAGATGGATGCAATACTGTGAATAGGTAAGTACCTATAGGATTCAGACTAATGATAGGTACCTACCTAACTACCTACATAACATTATCCTACTATAATATTATAAACGCGAAAGTTTGTAAGGATGTCTGGATGTTTGTTACTCTTTCACGCTGAAACGGCTGAACGGATCTGAATGAAATTTGGCACAGATATAGATTATGGTCTGGAATAACACATAGGCTACATTTTATTCCGGAAAAATGTACGGTTCCCGTAGGATAGATTTGTTTTTGTTTTTCAAGGTGCCACGCGGGCGAAGCCGTGGGCGGAAGCTAGTCTAAACTAATATTATAAAGAGGAAAACTTTGATTGTTTGTTTGTTTGTTTGTACTATATAAGATCAAAGCATTATACCTCAGTAGAAATCAAGATAATGAGCTAACCTTTATGCTCTAGTGAAAACATTGGTTCTTTACGGAAGAGACGAAAATTCATAAGTTTAGTAGTCTAAGTTACCTAACGTACTTCCTTCTACTATAAATGCGAAAGTTTGAATGGCTGGATAATTTGGAATACGCGTAGTTTATGACCTGGAATAACACAGGATACTTTTAATCCGGGTTCCAAGTTTCACCCAGATCCGTTCAGCCGTTTCAGCGTTATTGAGTAACAAACATCCATAGGTACATCCATCCATCTATCCAAACTTTCGCATTTACCTATAATAAGAAGTATGTCTTATCCATGACTGAAATAATCATATACCTATCACGTGTCATGTTTCTAATATCTATCCTATCTTTACGGCGTTGTTGAGTATTAAAAAAGATGTGACTTTGCCACTTTCTTCGCATTAGGCGCTTAAAAATGCTAAAGGGTCTTAATAAATACCCTGGCACCATGCACGACTAGCATTTATGATGTTGTCCGTCTGTACAGCAGAACTCTTTGCCGGCTGAAAAGCTCGTCGGCGTCCAGTCTCCTCCGCAGTTCTTGATGAAGAGAAACGCTTTCTCGCGATGGATATCCCGTTCCACCGCGCCGCAGATCACAGGCCCTGCTTTAGGCAGGTACTTGAGGATCTAGGAACAAATTAGTAAATTGAATAATGACGAATGTGTAACACGAAAGGAAATTCTAATTGTAAGAATAGGTCGGACTTCTATAATCGCGTTCGCTTATTGCAGTTATGTTTAATCCTACGCAGCATCATCGAAAAATCTGAGATATCTACCGAGCCTGGGGATTACAGTCGTGATCATGTTTGTTTTGTTTTTTTTTTCAATCTAAAGTAAGGACCTAATTAGGCGCGCGAAATACTGGAACAACACTGGAGCGAAATACTGGAACAACTATTTCGCTCTTGTTCCCAGCATGTCGCTTTGCTGGGAACAAGAGCGAAATAGTGGGAAGCGAAGATCCTTACTAATGTAACTCTGTCTGTGTGTTACGCAATCACGCCTAAACTACTGACCCGATTTTGATGAAATTTGGTACTTAGATAGACTAGAGCTTGAAAAAGGACATAGGCTACGTTTTATTCTGGAAAAATAAACGGTTCCCGTGGGATAGATATGTTTTTGTTTTTCAAAAATCAAATATACTCACCACATCAAGACATTTACTGATGCAGTGCTTGTTGCCGCCACCTCCACAGGGCAGGCTGGGTGAGTCAGTGTCGTAGGTGACCACTGGCTCGCCCTGGGGCGGCCCCCTGGGCCTTCCAACGCGACGGCCCTCCCGGATACCGACTTGCTGGGACATGAATACCCCGCATTGACAAGGCTCTATCTGGAATTAAGTAAAATTATTTCATTAATAAATTAAACTAACACCGACCCTTTTTATTTTTTGTTGGCGAGGATCTGCAACCAACAACACATGTAAAAGTTTTTCAAAAAAATGCACAACCACAAGTGAAAAGAAAGTAGGTACTTACTAAGTAGTAACTATACATTTAAGTACTTACGACACCACCTAGAAACATAGTTTCAAAATAATCCGTTGTTAGAATCCATAAATATGACTTACATCGTCATAATCCTCGTCTGCAATCTCCACATCTTCAGGGGATTGATATTGTTCCTCTCGTTTCAGGAGTTTGCTTCTCCTGCTCTCGGTCACACCAGCCAGCAGCAGGCAGGCGAACAGCAAGCCGACTTCAAATCCTCGCATGGTGCTGTTCTGTGTACTTAACCCTGTAGGAGGAATAACCTACAAATTTTACAAATGATTAGGTATTAATTTTAACTAAAAAACATGACCAAATATTGGTGTATCAGATCTCTTGTTTCTTTAGATCTTTGAAAATATCTAAACGAAATAAGTTAGATATATACATGTGTATTGTATATAGCTCATGAATGCAATAAATATTTTGAATTTGAGGCACGTCCAAACTATATTTTTAAGACGTCGTGCCAACCTTTGGTCAGTATTATTTCACTACGATAGAGAAACTAGTGACACGATGCTACATGCTTAGTACCTAGGTACTCTAAATTCTTTTCAGTAAAAACACAAATAAAATGAACTCACCGAATTTCGTGATCTCTTCGTACGTTCGAACGTTCCAACCGAAGTCGAACTTCTTACCACCTGAATTAGACTAGCTTACTTTACCTAATGCGCATCCTCTTTATAAGCTTCTAGAAAACTGCTGGCTCAGTCATTTATTGGACCGATGCTAGGTACGCAAGAACGTGCCGCAAATTTATAGATTAAATTCTCGCGCGAACATTTGATATCGGAGATGACTTCGATACGTGATCTATTCAGTTTGCTTTCATGATAATTTTATTCTGATGGCGTTTTAGCTGTAGGGATTAGTAGGTTTGCCTACTTACATCCTACATAGCATCCGGCCGTCTTTAGATTGTCAGCACCAAAACCGGGCGGATTTCATTGAATACCTTTAATAGCCTATTGGTCACACCACTCAGTGAGACCACGGGTAAAATAAATTCCTTCTAGTCAGTGTGGCAATCTGGTGTGACCACGAGTCCGCAGTCATATTTTTAACACAGATTTTTCTAACATTTTTTTTCATTGAATAGCACATTTTTTTCACGTCCCTATTGTTGAAAGATATTATGATGGAAACTATTTACTTAAATGTTCTCACTGGACGAAAGGCTACTCTAGTCTGGGAGTGATTAGGTCTTAAATGGTGGAACCCGCGCGGAATGGTGAATGGCACAATTCCTTTTTAGTTATTGGTTTACCACAAGGACGGAAGGCGGATTAGTAGCCTTTACCGATCAATAATATTAACGGGAAGAAAATAGCCTTTGAAGAGTGCACAAAAATGCCTCTGAGCCGCACTTTAATCCTTTTACCATACTGGTTCGAATAACGACTAACATGATAAGGAGAAAATTATATTCAAGTAAGTCCCCAACTTCAACGGTATTTCTGTGACACTATAAAAACTGAGTGCTTATAATTTTACCAAGAACATTTAATTTGATCTTTAATGTTTTAAATAATTTTATATTCTACTTTAAGAATTGACAAACTTCTATCAAATAAATGATTAAAGAAATTAAAGGATGGAATCTTTCGTGTTGAAGTTACATACATTTATAATTTAGAACCTCACAGCCTTTCCGAATTACATCTCATACATATCCAACAAGCATTTCTAGCGCTCTAATAAATAATCAAAATGTAAAACTCTAACAACACAGTACTTATCACCTATGATCTTTGTTAGAATGCTTATATAAATCTAATTTATGCATAGAATGGATTCTAAGATAGTGTAACTAAAACCATTTAAAACAAATTCTCTATTAAAATAAAAACATAGGTTTCATGTTCAAATTTAACACAAGAAAATCATAATAAAATAAGTAAATAGTATGATAATCACATTTAATATGATGAAAATAAAAAGAAATAACAAATAGATACAACAATGCAACAAAATTCAATACAAGCTAAAGTATGACTAAAATTACATATCTACAAATTGCTCAATTCTTGCTGTGAAACAGACAAATGTTACATTCAACAAATACTTGACTGCTTTCCTGGTTGATATTTAAAAAAATTGAAGTATAAATAATAGTGAAATAGTTCTTTATCGTGACATATAAGTAAATAAATAAATAATAAATTAATCATTCACCAAAACTAACTAATGCATTTTCTTACAAAAAAAAAATTCAGAGAAATATAATATAATACTTCATCTTTTGAAAGCTAAGGAAAGGAAATAGCAATAATAAACTAAAGACACCACTTATGATTGTTTCGCCGATTTTTTATAAGGTGATTTCAAATGAGATCTTGTTATTAAAATAATAAACAGATTTTTAAAACAAATAATAATCATAGAAGTAAACTTGTTTGTCTAAGAAACTATTGGACAATGTATAGATAGATACTAAAATTATATCATAGCAGCCCTTATCTACATAATATTTAAAAAATTATATTATTCCACTTAAAATCTATTTTTATATCAGAGATTTCTAGTGAATACATCTATTTATTGCTAAATTGTACTTCAAAGTTTATTAATAATGAAATTTAATTTGTTAATTAATTGGCACAATGTGACAGAACATTCAGTTGTTAAATTTCTGTGTTTAAAATGAGTTTATAACAATTAGAAAGTAGTCTTCTTACTTTTTAAGCCTTAAGAGCTAAAAAATAAATTATTAATCTGATGCAACTAATCTAACAGTCTTTGGCCAACATGAGTTTAGCCTCACCTTCAAACACAACCTTTTTTTCCTCTTCCACAATGCAAAAAAATTTCACTTTGAGTATTTTTCTTACATCAACCAGCTCCACACTAATAGTGAGTTTCTCACCAACAAAACATTTATTGGGGAATTTCATTGTTTGTGACACAAGAACAGTGCCCGGCCCGGGCAAGTGTGTTCCAATGAGACCTGCCACTAATCCATTCAGTAATGCACCATGCACAATAGGCCTCTTATTTCCATTGTTTTGATGCAGGTAATTGTGATCACTAGTTAGGTTTGAGAATGCATCCAAGTCTTTCTGGGTTAGGGTCTTTTGTATTCTTATTTTATCACCAGCTTTGAAAGCAGTACTGCTGAATGTAGTGGTGTGAATTTTGCATATTTTTTGGTAGTTTTTATTGTTAACCACAATGTAAGGAAATCTGTTTGATAACATTTTACTCATTGTAGCACTGTCAAGGTGACTCAGGTTTTATTTATTTTGCATGGTTGCTTTTACATACATCTTGCAGAAATATGGTAGATAGGTTGACTAATATTTTATCTTGAGATTTTTGTAAATCACATACAACTTGCTTCACTTCAGCAGTATTGATTTCGGCATGAGTTTCTTTATTGTGGAGATATAGCAGTGTGGTAATTGCATCAGCTAATATGTTAGTATTGTTGTTTTTCAATAACGCTATAACTGGGTTCAATCCTGAGTTTTGTACTATGTACTGTGCATTCTCTGGATCTGAAAATAGAAACACTATTAAATCAGAGCCACAATACAACAAGTATTGCAATAAAGTTAGATTTAGGCAATCATTAGTAGGTATTCAATAGATGCACTCACACTGCCCTAGATAAGATGGTAAGTGTAAGTAGCTTTTTACTCACCTACACAAAGATTGCAAATGCCAGCTATGGCAAAATGCAGGAGATTCTGATCAGCGTCAGTCTTTAGCACATGTAAGAATATGTCTAAGACGCCAACATCTCGGATGTAGCCGTAGTTGATCGGGTCATACGCGAAATTGGCCAAATTAGCTAGCACTTGGCATTTAGCCTCTGTAAATGTTATAATTTGGATAACACAACACATATGAGCCCAGTAGGCGATATAGGTGTTCTAAGTAGTTTGACTAACACTCAACATAATAACCCGTAATAAAATAATAAAAATCGAATTACCATACGACGAAGAATGCAAATATTCGTCTACAAGCAACGAGAGGTAATTTTCGCGATCTGTACCATTTTCTGGTGTTCGCTTCTGTAATTGAGATTTACTGCTAAACATTGAATTTTGTTTTTCTAGTAACGTTATCAATATAGTACACGCGTACGAGTTATTCAGAATCTTGAAATCGAAAAAAAGAAGCCCAAACTTGAGACATTCACCTCCGCCATTTTATTCAGCTATTTATTTATTTCTAATAAGTAATAAATTTGTTTTGTTTGGCTGCCTGGCTGGTACTTACTATTTCCACGTGTAACGTTGTAATTGTCTGTGTTTCTAGCAATACAACTCAAAATAATACAATAATAGGTACTTACTGTCAAAATAAAATACGCCTAAATAAATATTGTTTTGTCACTGTCTTCTTTGTCATGTATATTAATTAGTATTGTCATTGTCAGTCATATTTATTTAGTTAAAAATCATTGTCATTGTCATTCGTCCATCACGTCAATCGTGTTGCGCGTGTAAAATTTGCGAAAAATGGGAGTTTGCAAAATGATAAGCTGCAATAAATAGAATAAAGTTTTGTATTATGTTCTTCCTGTAACTAAATTTACAACACGAATATGAGCACTCCTCACATAGCTGGTATGTTTCCAACAAGTTTTGAGGTTATGTGTAAGCCCTTCCTCTTGGTGGCTACCAATTATTCACTACCGGAACAAATGTTTCAGGTTTAACCAGCAAGAACATATTTTTGATCGAATCCAACGAGCCTTTTGGACAAAAAATACTAAGAGATGAGACTACTACTAACATACGTAGTATCATTTACAGTCCTAAAGGAGTTTTCCTTGCATACAGGACTGACAAAAAGTAAGTCTTAGAATACATAGAAATAAATACGAGTTCCGGGTGCATTCATAAATATGTATAATTGTTTGTATGGTAGCCTTAATCTATATTCAATTTATTCCAGGGTTGAAATAGTAAGATGCGCAGACTGGTCGGTGACTGCCACCATAAATGGAAACATCAAGGATATGTTTTTTTCACCTCTGGACACCTATTTCACTGTTTGGGAAATGTTTGTGATGACCAAAGATAATCCTCAGGTATTACTAGGTGGAAAATTAATTCAGGCCAACAAGGGCAGCCAGCTACCAAAACTATAACCTAATATACAGAAATATACACACTATTTTCTTGTTTATATTATAAACTAGAAGTTTGTATCCTGGCTGGGGTTTGATTAAATAAAAAACTTAGACTGAACATTTTGTAGCATTTTGCCCTAATTCTAATGCTCTTTATATAATTCCAGGGCAAACCAAATCTTCACATCTACAAATCAGCAGACGGTGAACTTGTGGGTTCCTTCACACAAAAAAATCAAACTGGATGGTAAGGTGTAAGATCGAGACAAAACCAAATATTGTACTGATCACTCAAGTAAAAAACTTCAAGCTGAGTTGTTAAAACTGATTAACTTGCCAATGAGCTTCTAAGAAATTTGCCATTTTGTTATTTATTACATTTTTACAGGGAGCCGAGATGGTCATCAGATGAAAAACTATTTGCAATTCAAATGAATAATCGAGTTCTGATTTATGAAAATACAAATCTGGACCGATACACACAGCACATTCAGGCTGATAACCTGAAGTCTTTCAGCATGTCACCAAGCCCTGCCCCCACTTATTATCTCTCTGTGTTTACTATAGGTAAGATCCTTAAAAAATATTGAAAAAACCTGTTGATGGCTGCACTAATTTCTACTAACCATTGTGAAGAATGACCTCAAAACTTAAATTAAACAATGTTTTTTAGGTAAACAAGGACAGCCTTCATTTTGGCGTGTTTATAAATACCCTGACTTCAACGTGACTCAAGCTGTAGTCAGCCGATCTTCTTTCCAAGCTGATAAAGCCACTTTTCACTGGAACCGACGAGGAACTAACGTATTTGCCATGACTCAAACTGATGTAAGTGTTTTTAGCTAGCATGTTATAATGTAGCTAATGTGTAGCCTATTGGGTAGACTGAAGGCACAAAAAGGTACCCATCAGTCTACCCAATAGGTAAACCACAGGTATATAAAATGGTTCACCCAATATGAAAGTTGTTAAAAACATTATGTTTTCAGGTTGATAAAACTGGTGGCTCATATTACGGCAAGCAGTCATTATCCTATGGAGATGTGAAGGGAAATGGAGGGAATGTAGTATTCAGTAAGTTTAGCTACTGTGCTACAATGTAATTATAAAATAACAATTTTTTTTTAGTTTAGTTTAGCCATACTAGGGCCAATTCATCTCAGGTTCTGTTAAATTTTTTCAGTACCTACTTAGATTTTTCTATTAGAAAAGTCGATGTGCATTATTATATACCCGTACTCTCAAACATTGAAGGGAAAAAACATTGTGCGGAAACTAGCATGTCATTAAACCTAAAATATTTGAAGACATTTTGTCAAGTGCATGAAAGGAACCTCTGAGGTGCACTTCAAACCGAAATCCGGTTCGAAAGAATTGGTGACACTATACAAAGACAACAAAAGTAGATTGTATGTTTTTAATTGTTTATCTTTTTTCGAGCCTATTGAAGCTTTTAATACAATTTTATGAAACAGGTAAAGATGGGCCAATCCACGCGATAGCCTGGAACCCTGGCAACTGGAACGAGTGGATTGCAGTGTACGGCCACGCACCGGCTAAAGCGACGCTGTTCAACGCCAAATGCGACCCGCTCTTCGAGTTCGGAACGGGGGCGTGGAACTCTATCTACTACCCGCCGGACGGGACTCATATCCTTTCTAAAGTTTCACTATATTGTTGTTAATTCAAATTCAAAAATAATTTATTTAATCTATGTGCCAATTCCAACCTAACCCAAGTACGAGAAGAACAGGCAAGAAACTCATCGTTATTGTTTCTAGCTGCCATGTATGCATCGCTAAGCGAAATATCTCAAAAACTGAACTAAGTCTTGTACTAAAATATCGCAGCTTGATTAAGTTAAGTTTATTTTAAGACAAGGGGGTTAATTAAAAAAAAATGGTGTTGTGTGTATTTAAAAACGTGACCTAACTTAATAAAAATAAGTTCCATAACTCCAAAGCACATGTGCTCCTCGGTGGCTTCGGTAACATAGCGGCCGGCCATATCGAAGTATGGGATGTGCGAGGCTACAAGAAGCTAGGGGCTTGCGCCGCGCCCGACTCTACTTACTTGCAGTGGGATCCGCGCGGCGAGACTTTCCTTACTGCTACCACTTATCCACGCCTCACTGTTGGCAATGGGTAAGTGCATTTGCCTTTAAACCTTGTATTGTCACCAAGAAAATAAAAAACAATGTGAGCTAAAACAATTTACAGTTCATTCAACGGATCTAGGCATTCGTGAAGTTAGCCACAGGTGCGAGTTTTTTCCACACACAGTTCCTTCCTCCCCTCCTCATACCTCCAATTGCTCCCGAAAAACGATACTGCGCTGCGCAGCTCTTGCGGCTAACTTCACGAATGCCTAAATTCGTTGAGCTAACAATACTAGCTTTACAAAGTACCTACTAGTGAAACTCCCATAAACTTTGTTCGCATAATGTTTTATTCATACAAACATCAACCTCCGGGAACTCCTCTTAACCTTAAAAAGAACCTACCCTTCAAATTTCAGCTTCTAGGACCAGCGGTTAAGGCTCTGCGTTGTCTGTCAATAAGTCAGTCCCGACAAAGTCTTCCAAATAGTATTGTGATTCTGGAATTCTATCTTTCAGCTACAAAATCTGGCACTACACCGGTGTTCTAATGCACAAATATGTGTGCCCAGAGAAGGAGAACTTACTAGCTATCGTATGGCAACCGGGCAACTGGCCCAAAAGCGAGCTTTCGAGGAATGCGCCTAAAGGCATTGAAGATTCAACGCCTAAACCAGCGGGTGCTTACCGGCCGCCCGGCGCGAGGAACAAACCTTCCACGTTCACGCTGCACGAACATGAGAAACCGCATAAGCCTGGCGAGACTTTGAATGGTAAGTTATTTTGATCTTTGTGACGTGGAAATAGAGACTCAATACAGCCAAACCACTAGCATTTAATGAGCTATTTATGACAGTGTCCTTGATTTTTTTTAATACTGGAGCTGCTTGAAGGCTTTCACGTGATGAACAAGGACATAACGCCAGGATCTGAGCAATTTTTTATTGGAAGGTTAATAAAATAGGCACCTTTTTGTTTCATTCGTAAATGCAACTGGATTTAACAATAAAGATTGTTTTCACCAAACCTATAGCACCGTCGAAACAAGCGCTCGAACAAAAGAAAAAACGTGAAAACCGTAAGGCGCGCAAGGCAGAAGAAAAATCCGATGAAGTACCGCCACCTGTGCCGCTGTCCGCACCCTCGTCCCGCCCGGGCTTCTTGTCCACGGGCGATCCAGAAAAAGACAAGAAAATCAAGAATCTTAATAAGGTAACTTGATACATAATTTACCTTACCTAGCATATCAGACTCTTGCTTTGCAGAGTAGGTACCTACTATGAAAAAGTAGACGTAAATATATGTACATGTTTTTATGAATAAATCCCTTTAAGGAGTACAAACCTGAAAACGTCGAACACTGGTAAACTGAAGCTTGAGGCGACATTTTTTTTTCTTTGTTTGAAGTCTGTTAAAAGTGAGTAAAATAGTTTTTTTATAACAGTTAAAAAAACACGCGCCTTGTTGCGTCGATACCCTTTACCACAATGATTATTAGGTATATTCGATTCTCTGTACGTGTGTATGCGATATTCCTTTTAGTGGGAAACTCAGAAAGTTAGTATACTCGAATAAAAATAATGAGTGGTTTGGTAATTTTGCAGAAATTAAGTGACATAGACAAGCTGAAACAGCAGAAGGCAGCTGGCAAGCCTTTGGAATTGAACCAGCTGGCAAAGATCGCCAACGAGCAGGCGCTGTTGAAAGAACTTGACCAGCTGAGGTTATGATACCTGGATTACTGGTAGACTTACGTTCTGCCGTTATACCTAAGCCATGTTAGCGAAAAATAAATTTATTAAGTAGTTCTATCCTTCTCTTTAGCATGTCACTAGTCTAAGACAATTTCATCATCGGAAAGTACCGGTGATTATTTGTGAATGATGCTAAGATTCTAGTAGGCGACTGCGCAAAAAATGTTGTAGAATACATCGATGCCAAACTGGTGACTCACGGCCTAGCTAAGTCGCCTGGGACAATTCTCGGCATTCGACATTAAATGTCATTTTCGATATATAGCGACAATTGCCAAAATTCCGTAGAATTAAAATTTCTGTATTCTCGGAAAAACGAAGTCAAATATATACTAAGAATACCAATTTCGAAGTCGAATATATACTAAGAATACCAATTTTGTCGCGTCTTCGACATTATATTTGACTTGCGAAGAGATACTCCATCAAGCCTATTCGACTTAGTAATCCGAGAATTGCCCCGTATTTGTACATACATTTCCAGCATTTTGTACGACTTAACTAAATTATGCTCACACTCAAACCCCAGACGTTTGACACAGACTTGAATTTAGTAAAAATACTCGGATATATGAAGATGTCTGAGCTGACGAGTTACTTTAATGTTTAATGTATTGCATTTTGAACGGTAGTATAAGACAACTAGGTATAATAAGTGTATGTTACGGACCAAGCGATTGTTTAGTTAGAGCATTATTTATAATGCCCGTGTAATTCAATTATTTTAAGTTCTTATCACATTGCCATTGGCATTATGTATTTCCAATGAATCACTTGGTACGTAACATTATACACGAGTCATACCACATAGTAACACCCTCGTTAGTTGATCCAAGCAATGCTTTCATTGCAAGATTCGTGTCGGTAACTTTGATACGCGTCATACATTATTCAAAATATTAATTAAGAACAAAATAAATAATTATAGTACTCTGATTAGATATCTTGTATATATTTCATGAATAAGATCGCTGTTACATGCTGTTACGTAAGTCAAATACGAAGGTACAGTCGCCAGCACTAACATGTAAACCATGATCATTTAAAAGTAGTTTACAAGGCTTATACATTTCGAAAATACACCTGAATTATATGTACTTCTGCATTGCTTTGGTACATACGTTTTTGAAATGTTTACTTATTGATGCACGTGACTGTCCCTAGTTTAAAATGCTAAATAACCAAATAAAGATCAGTTCACCTTAGCAAATGAGACATTTGAAATATTGTAAGAACCTGACTATAAATGAATTATTTCCTTACGTATCCGTATTTGTGTATAGCGTTAGGAATAAATCATTAGAAAAGTAATATTTATGTATCATATGTAATAATATATATATGTAATATTAGATATGACTTGTAGATATACGGTAACTTCAAGTTATTATTTAAAAATATTAAAGATCTCTAAAGGAATGTTTAAAGTCTGGGTGTTATAATGTATTACCTATGTATTTGTATTATATCAGTTATCGTTCTCATTGTGAAAGTTTGTAGTAAGTATTTAGTTTGAAGCTAGATGGCGCTTTGTGATCCATCAATATTAATTTACATGGACAAAAAACTGGCCTAAGTATTTCGACTTATGACAAAATAAACTAATTCGGACGCCCTTACGTTACCAATAAAAAGGGAATACCAATGAAAAGGGATCCACAGACTAGGTCCATACAAATACGTAGTTAGTAAAGCAAAGTGTGACGTCATGATGTATATTATTATAATTTTTCTAAAATGGCCTGAATTCAGCATTTATTTGCTTGGTTTAGAACGTGTTTTTATATTTTTCGCTACGACTTAGAAAGTTTCGCGGAATCAGTAATTTAAGAAAAAGGAAAATATTTATGTATTTATTTTTGTATTGTTGTAACTGTTGAAAGTGTAAAACTACGATCGTTTTTCTTGTATCTATTTATAATGTATTAGAACGGATTACTTTAATAAAGAAAAATACATTGAAATATTTATTACTACTGAATATCCTTTACTCTAATATAATGCTAGGTATTACATAGATATTATTATGTATAGAATTTTTTTTGGTATTCAGTATTATTTAGTGCATCTAGCTAGGGTCTCAATATTGAGCATGATACTATCAATCGTTAAATTAAGTCGAGCGATACTACCTACACCTACTGCGCTATATAGATAAAAGGCGTACTCACATTAATAATAACCAAAAGTAATACCTACTTAATCTTGGTAGGCATGACGACCGTTAGATAATCAGTAACTATTTTTATTAAAAAAAAAACAGAAAATTTTAATTTCGTCCTTTTCTAACTTACGCGGGTACAAGAACATTCCCGATTTAGGTACCTACCCACTACATCGAAAGTAACAAGTGGTCACTACAGGAAATTTTGGTTTGCTTTCGATAAGATATAATTATTTATTGATAATTTGATACGGTGAGGTTTAATTGTGGCAATGCATGCCCTGTGATATGAGTTGTGCTAGCTGGATCATTCGGTGCGCGGGGTTTGTTGACACGCTCCGATAAAGTTATTTGTGATCGGGTAAATCAAATCTAGTAAAGTCCGCGTTGGAGCTAGACGCTCGTACTAGTTCCTTTTGACGTGAATTTCCGTACTCAAAGGAAAATTCTCAACAGCAAAAAGTTTTATTTCCGAGTAAAATGGATAATGAAGATGTGGACGAAAACACCGAACTACTTCACAGTGAACGGACTACAGCTCAGAACCGCAACTCGAGTGTAGAGAGAGACTTGTCGGAAACTATAGTGTTTGATAGCAAGATGATGAAAACATCGACCCAATCTGGTGATTTAGCAGCCACTTGGGGTGGAAGGCGATCGCTGCCTGATTCTGGACGGTTGCGACGAACGCGCTCGTGGTCTGCTGGCCTGCCTGATGACTTGAGCTCGGAGATCAGGATCTTGAGAGAACGGTAAGTGACCTCAAGAATAAACCAGCGTTAAATAAGCTACCGAATATTGAAGATCATCCACTGATGTCGTCATATTACCTAACGCATGCTATGTTACCTACATAGATAAATCGTAATGTTACAAGTTGTAGGTAATGACAGTAAGTAGGTAGGCAGGTACATTGGTTAACTACATAACAAGACACTTCCCCGTTAGTTATACCCAATATAGAAACATGTGCAAGGTGTGATAGATAAGAGATGGAAAGTATTGAAGTTGTAATTGATAGTAAAGATAACAGTAGGTACCTATTATTTACATTCAGCAGATACTGGGTACATGCCTATTTGTAGGTAACATAGATGCAGATACTATCATAAAGCCAGGTTTACACTATACGAGTGTGCTCGGATGATTACTCGCACGCTACTCGTAGTAGGAACCTACACGCGATCCGACTGGATAGCGGCATGATGGACAGTATACGACCGACGAGTACCTACTATACTAGTACCTATAGTGTAACATATACCGAAAATATCAATAAGTAAACTACCTACGTACTTAGTTTTCACTAGGTAGGTGGTCTTTTCTACTCAATTTGATATTTTACCGTTATTTTAAAAACTGTTTTAGGGAGGTATTCTTTGATTTTTGAGCTTTTGAGTCTTTCAAGCTGATATCATGAAAATAGAGCAATAAAAGATTAGTTGATAATAAGTTATTTCACGAAGGGTACATTTAAAGTTAACTAATATTTTAAGAGATAAACAAAATTTTTGTGAACAATGACGAAAGTGAGAAAAACGCCAAAGTAAGAAAACCATTGAGTAGAAAGGTACTAAAGGTTTTTAATACACTCAGACTGGTGCGAACACAAACGCGGCTGCGCCCTGGAGCAGTGCGTTATCTCAGTGGACGACAGCGCCTTACCCTAGTGTCGCTGGCTCTAGTAGACTTCATCAGCTTCTGTTCAATGAGCATCATGGCGCCGTTCTTCCCGAGAGAAGGAGCAGCCAAGGGCTTGTCGGACACCATGTGCGGAATGGTGTTCAGCTTCTATGCAGTCGTTATGTTCGTGACGTCGCCGATATTTGGGAAATTTGTAAGTTTCAACTATAATCTACCATTAAGGGTCGGTTCGCATCTGACGGAAGATGCGTTGAGCGTATCAACGGTCTTACTAAATTAGCATCGGTTGATTATGAAAGGTTGAATATTTTATTATTAATTTGTCTGTTTTGGCGTAACGCGACCGATAAAACGCGACGTATCTTCGGTCAGAAGTGAACCGACCCATAGATTCAATAGCAGATTTTCCTTATTTCTTGATGATGATGATACGTTTCAGTTGCCGGCGATGGGCGCTAAATTCATGTTCACATCGGGAATGTTTATAGCGGGCGCCTGCAATGTGTTGTTCGGGTGAGTTTATCAAGACAAGTCAGGTAGAACCACAGTACTCTATACCCCTGTATGAATTTTTGATAGTTTACGAAAACATTTTTCGTATAGTCCTTTCATACATTTACCTCCATTGAAAATGTTAAGGAACTAAAAAAAGGTAAAATAGGCGAGCTAAAAGCAAGTAAGTCCAGCTCAATAAGCTCCCAAAAAAACCGCAAACTTTGTCCAGCATTGGGATTTGATAGATTAAAAAACCTACTTTTACAAACATAGCTAGAGAGTATCTTCTTCGCGTGTCTGTTGTGATATCTAAATTAGAATTTATGGTCATCATTATGTTGTCATCACTGTAGGTATTGGATTATGTCACTGTGTCAGGCTACAATAACGAGATAAATTATTCTAAAGCTACGGCGTTTACTCCGCAAAACGATCAACGATATATCGCCACAATAATCGTGCAAAACCATCGTTTCGACTAGTATTTGAACGATATGGTACGACCGACATTTGTTTAGACAACCGATCTCGTATGCCTATTGCCTACTGTAACACTACTTACGGACGACACGAAATTTGCAATGCGACAAGAAGCAATCGTTAATTCGACCGAATTCGACGAACATTCGCTTCCGATTATATCGTTTTCGTTTTGCGGAGTAGGCACTCTGACTCATACAACATAGATTCTAAGTTGGGTTTCATAAATCTTTCCCCTACTTTCTATAGTACCCTTGTCTTAATCGAAGACACGACAACCTTCACCGCCCTCTGCTTTGCGGTGCGCGGTCTGGAAGCGCTAGGTGCTAGTGCTTATTCGACGGCCAGCTATGTATTCGTGGTCAACGCGTTTCCAGATAGCATTGGGTCCGTGCTGGGAATATTGGAAACCTTCGTGGGTCTAGGCATGTCTGTTGGACCTGCGATTGGAGGATTACTTTACTCGGTATGTATTTTTGCTTGGCCGTATTAGTGTGAACCTGGGTAAAATAAAATTGAATGATTTTCCAAACACTTTCACTTTAATCTCCAGGCTTTAGATAAACATCTCCTTAAATCTCTAGCTACTTAGATCTTTCAGGATATATAAACGTCTTTAAGTAAGCATACGCATAGATTTCAGTTTTTGATGAATATCGTCTTTGCTCTCAGGTTGTACAAAACCTGTGATGAACTAAAAATTGCCGTGAAAAATTAAATATGGTATTGCGAGTACCGGTTTTGATGGTCTGACAAACTAACGGACGGACATGGTGAAACTATAAGGGTTCCATAATGGACTTTAGATGTTTAGAAATGTCGATAGAAATGAATGATCAAATGAAAAAGATGCTACGAGTGCTACGAGATAGTTTAGTGCTACGTGCGCTACGAGCTATTTATAAAACCGTAGCACTTAGCCTCTACGATTCAGTAGACTTATTTCGCTTTATATGGCTTTGGCTATGTTTCAGATAGATTGGGGGATTCGGATTGCCCTTTTACAGTCTTGGAATCGTGATGGTGTTGACTGTGCCCATCAACTTTTTTTTACTCACTGATTGTGAAGGTTAGTGTTATTCTCATCGTTACACTGTGGCATAGTCGCAGCTATTTTACTAGGCTATGGCTAATTACTGGCTATTTATCTTTTTGACAAACCAAAAAGGTCGCAAGCAATAGAATTAAATTTACACAGGACTGGCTTTGGAGTTTGCTCAGTTTGCTAAAAGAAAAACAAATCGTTTTGCTTTTAATTTTATTATTTTAACAGAGTTTTTCGGGCTGTAGTGGCCAGTAATATACTTAAGAAGAGAAATTTTAAATTCAAAAATGGAATTTTAGAAGAAGGCATTAAATAGATTTTATAGGTACATTTTTTACACCTAAAAAACAATAGAGTTGTTCACATACCTACCTTAGTAATATTATTATTTACATTTGATATGTTGCTTTTGCAGAATACGTATCTGGATCAAAAACAGCATCAATACTAAAACTTTTCAAGATACCCTCCATCATCATCACAGGATTAGTGATTGTCATCGTATCCAATACATGGGCGTTCCTAGACCCTACATTAGAACCACATTTGAGACAGTTTGGATTGTCGACTGAACAGACTGGACTTGTGTTTTTACTGTTCTCGAGTTTGTATGGAATATTCAGCCCTATTTGGGGATGGGTAGCAGATAGGTAAGATTATTTTGCACCATATGAAAGTAATTTCGCCTAAAAGCCACAGAAAATCATAATTTGTCGGAGCCCATTGGTCTTGAAATGTAAATTTTCAGGGTTCACAATCACTGGTGCATGATGGTTTGGGGACTATTTCTGTCTACCATTGGCCTACTCCTGCTTGGACCGTGTCCATTTATTCCTGGACTTCCTAAGTGAGCATTTTGATTTATTTTCAACATTCATTCAGCAGCATTCTCATTCATTTACTCTTCTTTTTACTCGTCTGCGAAGAGGGTTGTGTGTTTAGGGTGTAGGTGTGTATTATATTATATTATGAGAGTCCCTATAGCTGTTTGTAGCTGCGTAGCCTAAACGGCCGTAGGAATTTTGACAAATGAGGTGTTGGGTTTGTCTGAATCGCGAGACTGACATTACGCTATTAAAAAAAACAATATGGCGCCTGTAAGAAATTTAAATCAATAACTTTCAATTACAAGTAATAAGTAATTTTAATGATTTGTAGCCGTGTTTTTTATTTATTTTTTAATAAATAGTTAAGTATACTTACTTCATTATATTTTACAGAGATCTCTGGTTGGATTTGGTGGCGCTATCCATTCTTGGTGCATCAGTGGCGCTTACATTGTTGCCTACCTTTCAAGGAGTTCTCACTAGTTCCATGTGAGCACATTTACTTTCAATACACGTATCGAGACATTGATTTAGAAACAAAAGCACGCATGAGTGAGCCGCATCTCGAAATGTGACATTTCATTTCCACATCGTACACGTAACTTATGTAGCTCATCAAGTGTTTGGGATGATACTTGTTTAGTGATTACGAATATTATGACTGCAGTGAACGACTATACATGGACTGTGTGAAAGATGACATGGGTAAGAAAGGAGTGAGTACGGAGGTGACGAATGATAGAGGGAAATGGAAGAAGATCCCATATTGTGTCGACCCCTCATAACGTGGGAAAAGGGCAGTAAGATTATGAGTGAACGACAATACCTACATGAAAGCATTCCTTGAACTAAAAAATTACCCCACAAAAATAGAAATTGTAAAATTAAATTGAAAAATATTTATTCAGTACAATCACAAGGATCACTTTGAAACGTCTTACATGCTAGGTGAATCTATGTGCCAATTCCAACCTAACCCAAGTACGAGAAGAACAGGCAAGAAACTCGTCTCGGTCCTAGCGCTTTTTTGTATGATCCTTCTTAGAACTCTGGTTCTACTCGAAATGTGTCAATGCAGTTTTGCTTTTTACTAAAATCGATGACATGGTTTCTAAGTAGGTACAGATTTTCGTATGTCTTATAGTTTCAGACTTTCCCATACTGATCGATCTAATTTTGTGACAAGTCACAAGGCATAAATATGCTCTAGCACAAGGTATATAATTAAAAGTGACTGTCTTACTATGACCTAGAGCACAAAGTATATAATTAGTGACTATGTCTTACTATGACCTAGAGCACAAGGTATATAATTAGTGACTATTATCTTACTATGACCTGAAGCACTAGGTATATAAATAGTGACAATGTCTTACTATGACCTGGAGCACTAGGTATATAATTAGTGACTATGGCACAACATGTTCCTAATGTTTTAGCTACGAAGGCGGTTGTCCTGAAGCGCTGGCGACGTACAGTGCGGTGGCCGGCGTCTGGTCGTGCTGTTACTCGCTGGGCGAGGTGCTGGGCCCGGCGCTGGGCGGCGCACTCGCCGAGCGATACGGGTTCCCGTTCAGCGCCTCGCTCTGCGCTGCGGCCTGCTTTACCATGGTGGAGTATAAATGATTGATTCAGGCATGACTTTGCGGAAATCCATTACTGAAAAGGACGGAGTTATCTAGTACTTTCCCACTAAACTATCTAATGAGCTTAAATAGAAATCGCCACGTGTTTCGGTTCTCCACGAAGCATCCTCAGGACTATTGACTCGCTCCGCACTGGTGTTGCTCCACCGAGAAGAGAAGAGAAGAGAAGCTTCTCTTTCGGCGCTCATTAGATAATAGTTTAGCGGGAAAGGACTAGATATTTCCGTCGTTTTGAGTATATGGTGAGTATATTATTATGTACTTATTTCACGAATATGCGTTAAACATTGCATTGTGTATCTTATGTCAAAAACATAAAGTCGAGTAGTAAAGTACTATACCAACTAAAGCCGTCAGGCCAGTCAAAATAATTATATACTAATTATTTTGACTGGCCTGACGGCTTTATTTTCGCGATTACGTCTAATGAACTTCCTAGCAGTCTGTTTCTTAAACATATATAAGCACAGATTTTACACAAAATTAAATAACTGCGACTAATGTGATCGCTAACTATTTTAAAAATTATTTGGTAAAAGTTTTATTATTTCATATTATTCTAGGCCATCATAACCCTCACGTTCTTCTCGCTGCGTGAGTCCTCTAAATGGCTACAGCACTCCGACTGTCAGTCTGACTCCATCCCTTACACAGACAGTACGTGGAACTCTAGTCACTTTATCCGCACCCAAAGCGCGCCACAGAGCAGAATGGAAACCACATCGCTATTGACGCCTTGCTCGTGTAATTATAAACAAGGTAAACTACTGTTTTTCAACTTCTGTGACCCTTTGGTTTTACCACTTCCATCTCTTCGAAAGAGGAGACAAATTTGGCTAAACTAAAATGGCACTTGTCATAAATTTAACTTTGTCTTCTCTTTCATAGAGAAATAGTAGCCTACAGTGCTCTTACTAGGGAGGCTGGTATGGAACAAAGTACCTACGTCATGTTTAATTATGACGTCATTCTTTAACGTATTTTTTTTAAATTGATTAAAAAAAATAGAAATTCGAAGAAATCAATGCAAATATGCAATATATACCTACAAACATTATGGTAACTAATAAGTGTCTAAGTACAGCTATCAACTCTTATCATATATATATATTATTCATCCATTACTTCTACAAAAACAGTTTGAAGCACTCATGCCTATAGCCTATAGCAATCCAGCCATCTATCAGAGAAATAACTTTGAAATGGGATGAGTTAGTTCGAAGATTTCCCACACCCGAATTTATACACCTACCTCTTTTGATCTTTATAATAGAGAAGATAGAATTAACACTGTAGTGTAATTGTGTTCTGTCTCTTGAATTCTGGCTTTTGGTCTACAGGTAATGGTTACGGGTCGACTCCACCACGTCATTTCTGTCTGCTACACAACAAAAGCAACAAAAGTGGTTCCGCGAGTATAACAGACGCGATAGCCTACATCCTCAAATTCCAATTCCTCACCAATCTTTACATCAGAATAAGAATAGCAGGAAGAAAATCGCAATCATCACAAATCTCAGACGACAGCAATTTATATCAAAATTATATAACAAATGGCAATGATAATAACAAATCTGAAAACGTAAATATTGTTGATATTAGGTTTTTGAACGAACTCATCAACGTATGTCACTGTCATGTGTCTTATGACTTAGGATATACAGCTATGTTCTTCTCTCTCTTCTTCTGCTAGCTTTCGTGACGACGGTTGTGTACTTACTCGATATTAATTAATTCTAAGTTTATTAAGTTAATCAGTGTAATTATTGACGAACATTGGTAGTATTGATTTTATGATTAAAATCATCTTCAATGGACCCAGCGTATTTCATTTCTGGCTAGATCCGAACTTCAACTGCACCACACACAATCCACGGATCCTCTTAACAGGTTATGTTGGCCCAGGTGCTAAGCAGTTAGAGAACAAGAAATCTAAAATAAAACTAGCCAGAAATATCGCAGGGTCGGAGACCGCGTGCATATTATATTTCGTGTCGCATGCGCGTGACTCGTGCTGCTCGTCATGGCGCCAACGCCTACACCGCCGACCGCAGGCGAGAACATCGCTGCTGCCACCGTGTCCACTGGCGGCTCCAATACAAATTCTGCTAATGGTAATTACTACAACGTCGATAAGCTCGAGGGAATGAGCAATTATAACACATGGAAATTTTGTATGAAGATGGCATTAACCCTAGAAAATTTATGGTCTTGTACTCAAGGCATTGATGTTGAAGAATGGAAAGATCAGCGAGCCCTCGCCAGAATCTGCCTAGCAGTGAAAACACACTGTTATCAGTATGTTCATAACGCAAAAACAAGTCAAGAAGCATGGACGAATTTGGCCAACGTGTTCGAAGATAAGGGGCTGTATCGTCGTGTACTTCTTCTACGGCAACTGCATCGAGTTGAGTTGACATCTTTCTCATCTGTCACTCAATATGTAGATGCAGTTATGACACTTGTTCAGCAGCTGGCAGATATAGGAAAACAAACCGAAGATGGTGAGATTGCAGAGCTACTCCTCAGCGGATTACCTGAGAGTTATGATCATCTTGTTTCCAGCCTTGAGACTATATGTTTAACTGGAAGTCTATCAAGTGAACTAGTTCGTACCAGACTATTACAAGAAGAATTTAGAAAGTCCGAGCCAGGTGCTACATCGACCGCCTTTGTTTCAAGACATCTAACCAAGGCCTGTACCTATTGTAAGAAGAAAGGTCACCTGAAAGCTAAATGCTTCAAACTTCGGCGTGACAAGAAGAACAAAGAAGAAGATGGTGAAAAGACATTTGTTGCTTCAGCTTTCTTTGTCAAGGAAGAGGAATGGGTAATTGATTCCGGCTGTTCGACGCACATGTGTAACAACAAAAATTGGCTTGCAAATTTTAAGGACTGTAAAAGTGATATAAAAATAGCAAACAATGAACAAATATCATGTTTGGGATCTGGGGATATATTATTGGAAACAGATGACTCGGTAAGGGGTATTCAAAATGTTTCTTTTGTCCCTGACTTATCGGTTAACTTATTGAGTGTTAGTAGATTATGTGAAAAAGGCTTTACTGTAACATTCAACAACAAGGGCTGCCATATCTATGAAAATTGTGTTATCTCTGGCAATCCAATTTGTAAGGCCTGTAATAAAAATGGCATCTACAAATTATCTGGTAAGGCCCATGTTCCAAGTTCGTCGTCTACGTGCGGTTTGGTGGCGCATTCTTCGGTGCTCCTGCCCGAGCAGGAGGCACAGAGTGCTAACATAGCTGAGGTGTCGATTGATGTCTGGCACAGGAGGCTAGGCCATCTTGGAGTTCAAAGTATGCTAGCATTAAGGAATGGTGTGGCTAATGGTGTGTTGTTTCAGATCGATAAAAAACAGGATTTAGAAAGCTGCATACCATGTATGGAAGGAAAAATGGCGGCTAAGCCATTTCCATCCAAAACCACTCACCGAGCAAGTAAGCCTTTAGAACTCATACACTCGGATGTCTGCGGCCCGATGCCAATTGCAAGTTGGGATGGCGCTAGATATCTGGTAACCTTCACGGACGATTTCACTAGGAAAAGCTTTGGCTACCTGCTTCAGAGAAAAAATGAGGTAATGTCTACTTTTATTGATTTTAAATCTTTAGTAGAAAAACAATTGGGTTTACCAATTAAAATACTACGTTCCGATAACGGGGGAGAATATTGTAATAGCAAATTTTCTGATTACCTTAAAAAGGAAGGAATTGTCCATCAGACCACTATTCCATATTGTCCTCAGGGAAATGGTGTTTCCGAGCGCCTAAATAGGACTCTCTTAGAAAAAGCGAGATGTATGCTACAAGGAGCGGGTCTAGGTAAACGATTTTGGGGTGAAGCAGTTATGACTGCTATTTATCTAAAAAATAGGTCCCCAACTTCTTCTTTATCCGGCCTTACTCCACAGGAGATTTGGACTGGATCAAGGCCAGATCTTAGTCATCTCCATATATATTTGGCTGCATTGCTTATTCACTAATCCCAGAGCAAAGAAGGAATAAGTTGGGTGCTAAAAGCGTTTTTATTTGTGGGCTATAGCGAGACCTCTAAGGGCTATAGACTTGCAGACCCCACTAACCCTACTAAGGTTATTATATCTAGGAATGTAGCATTTATAGAAAATAAATTTTATGAGACTGACAATAATATTAATTCTAGTAATAATTTTATCTTTTA
The DNA here is from genome assembly GCA_963675405.1 of Cosmorhoe ocellata. Classification (NCBI taxonomy): domain Eukaryota; kingdom Metazoa; phylum Arthropoda; class Insecta; order Lepidoptera; family Geometridae; genus Cosmorhoe; species Cosmorhoe ocellata. The sequence goes on along the minus strand of OY776246.1, from coordinate 7,880,211 downwards.
TGAATTAAATGAAAATGAATTGAATTATAATATTAATAAGTCTAGTCATCAGAATGATAAAATATCTAATATAAATATTCTAGATTCTAGTAATAATGTTGAACTGAATTCTAGCACTAATAGTAGTAAGCCGAATTCTAGTCACACAATAGAAATGAATCCGAATATTATTGTATCAGATTCTGAAACAAATAAATCTGTTTCAGATGCGGAAGAGTACTACTGCACTGGCAGCGAGAACGAGGCCGGCTCACCGTGTTCGCCGATCGCAGGTGCACCCTATGAGCGGGTGACGTCACCGCATCTCGTGGCACCTCGAGGGGAAGCAGATGCCGCCCCTTCACGCTCTGCTGCTCGTCCTGTTCAGTCTACTCGTTCCAAATTGCCATTGAGGTATGAGGATTATGAAACTGACTTCTCTCTCATGGCACACCATGCACTTCCAGGCGATCCTTGTACATACGAGGAAGCCATGTCGTGTGCTGATGGTCATCATTGGCAATCTGCCATGCAATGTGAATATAATTCACTCGTTGGAAACAATGTGTGGGAATTAGTCGACAGGCCACCAAATGCAAATGTCATCAAATGTAAGTGGGTTTATAAACGTAAACATGACGCCTCTGGTAAATTTGATAGATTTAAAGCTCGTTTGGTCGCCAGAGGTTTCACACAAGTTAGAGGTATAGATTACAATGAAACCTTTTCTCCTGTAGTTAGACATAGCACTATGAGAATCTTATTTAGTTTGGCAAATGAGCTAAATCTAAATATAGACCATGTGGATGTAACTACTGCATTCCTTAATGGAAAATTAGAAGAAACTATCTATATGGAACAACCTCCAGGTTTTTCTGATAATGGTAATAATAAAGTTTGTCTATTATCCAAAGGAATTTATGGCCTTAAACAAGCCAGTAGAATATGGAATGCAAAAGTTCATACACTACTATCTGAAAATGATTATAAACAGAGTAAATGTGAACCTTGTGTTTATAGTAAGAAAGTAGGTAATGATCTCATAATTATAGCTTTGTATGTCGACGATTTCTACATATTTTATAGCTGTGATAAAAATGAATTGTTGCCTTTACTAGAAAACAATTTTAATGTTAAAAATTTAGGTTCAATAACAAACTGTTTAGGTATGAATGTATATAGAGATAGGGTTAAGCATATTATAAAACTTGACCAATCAGAATATATTAATAAATTGTTAATTAAATTTGGCATGGATAAATGTAAGCCGGTGTCAACTCCCATGGTACTAAATTGTAAATTAGATTATAATGAGAGTGAACACCTTGATGACTATGTGTATAGCTATAGAGAACTTCTTGGTAGCCTAATGTATTTATCTGTGTGCACTAGGCCTGATATTGCTTTTGCATGTAGTCAACTTAGCCAGTTTAGCAACAATTTTAATAGGACTCATTGGCTAGCTTTGAAGCGCATCCTAAGATATTTAGGAGGCACAATAAATTATTGTCTATATTTTAATAGGTCTGATAATTTAGATATAACTGCCTTCTCTGATGCTGATTGGGCTAACGACATTGTTGATCGTAAGTCTTATACGGGGTTTGTAGTTAAACTGGGTTGCAATACTATCAGTTGGGAATCTCGTAAACAGCGTTGTGTTGCTTTATCAAGTACAGAGGCTGAGTATCTTTCTATTTCTGATGTTTGTAAAGAGCTCTGTTTTATTAGAAACTTTTTATCGGAAATTGTCAGTAAAGATATTCAAATAACATTGTATAATGACAATCAAAGTGCACACAAGCTACTTGAATGTAAAGAGTATTGTCATAAGAAAACGAAGCATATAGATCTTCGTTATCACTATGTTAAAGATTTAGTTAAGAAAAATTTCTTAATTGTTAAATATCTGCCCTCTGATGAAATGACAGCTGATGTACTAACAAAAGCCTTAGGTGGATGTAAACATAAATTGTTTACACATGAGTTGAATGTGGTTCCTAAGTAGGCGTGGGTTTTACTTTCTATTCATGTAATTAAAGTTATTTGTACCCACCTAGGTACTTAAGACTATGTCAAGATAGACTTGCATAATGATTTGTTGTAGAGTCTTTTGTTTATTACTTACAATGTAGAGTCTGAGCAAAATTTATGTAGAGTCATAGAGAAAATGTAGGGTCTGCATGTTGCATGTAGAGCATGAATTGTATTGACATGGTAGAGTCTCAAATTAAGATTTCTTGTGAAATGTATTTTGTTTGAGTCGCTCAAAATCCTAAGGGGAAGTGTTGATATTAGGTTTTTGAACGAACTCATCAACGTATGTCACTGTCATGTGTCTTATGACTTAGGATATACAGCTATGTTCTTCTCTCTCTTCTTCTGCTAGCTTTCGTGACGACGGTTGTGTACTTACTCGATATTAATTAATTCTAAGTTTATTAAGTTAATCAGTGTAATTATTGACGAACATTGGTAGTATTGATTTTATGATTAAAATCATCTTCAATGGACCCAGCGTATTTCATTTCTGGCTAGATCCGAACTTCAACTGCACCACACACAATCCACGGATCCTCTTAACAAATATCAATAACAATGTTATAGCAAAATCAGAAGAAAGTAACAGTTATTGTGAGTATTTAGAAGAGGCTATATTCGGAAGTCCCGCGTTAGTACGTAACTTGAGCACGGACCATTTGAAGATGAAGAAGAATAAACAGGGTCTGATAGCGAATTTGAATGCGTGTGATACTGCGAAGAGAACTTCAAATGAGATAATAAAGCACAATGTTGAAAAGGTGCACTTTTACGAGCAAAGTCAGGCGTGCAATTCTGTTGAAGATGTTTTTGTAAGTACTACCTACCCACGTCTCTATTGTAGTATTTGCCTACCCAGTACAAGTACGAGTTTATACGACATACCTACTCTAAAATTATTTGGATATCTAAAGAGGGTAGTCAGAGGCACGTCCAAACATGATATTTGGCACATGCCCACACTTTGCACTTTGTTTTAGTATTCGTTATGTGATAGGTATACGAGATATATACCGATTTTGGGGATTACTGTAGTGACCATGTTTTCTTAACTATCATGCATAACAGATGCACATTTAGTTTTTCTCGTATATTCCGATTTTACGGGCAATTTCCGACCTGAGGTAAGTGTAGTAAGTTTTGACATAATTCATTATAAGTATCCTTACTTTCAGGATGGGTGTGAATGTAAAGACGGCGTTACGTATGTTCGAGGCACTATAACAGTTTCATCTGCAGGTGCGTGTGAAGTTTAACACTTTCTTAATAAAAAAAAATAGTAACACTTTTAAGATAAGTAAGTCAATTAATTGTAGTTTTAAGTAAATACTCTTAGATTTTAAAAGTATTTTCATTTCTAGCATTTAATGAAGTACCTACTGCTTTCAAATTGTTCCCGAAAATTCCGGAATATTTGCCCCTGGCGGAGTGCAATAGCAAAAATGTTTCCCCATTGGCGTAGTCTACTAGACGTTCAGAAATGTACAACCGGTTTTAATACCCCTACATACGCCAATTCTGATTCTACCCTTACTTCGGGTACCTTTAACTCTTATTTTGATCACAATAACACAGTCACTGCGGGCTTTCTCGCTCACTCTTTACCCGATTCTCTATTGTCAGAAGGATGCAAACATTTTATTTCAACCCTCATCTATTTGTACGCTTTCCAATTTCCCTTCCTCCCACGCTTACTCTCACAACGGGATGGTTGTGTGAGTGAGCAAGGTTATGAGAGGATTGTGCCTCTCATTGATTAAAAAGAGGGGGCTCTATAAGAGTGAGCTGTATTGCGATTACTCACACTCATAAACTGAACACACACAACGAACACATCAATGCTTTTCCTTACAGTGGTGTGTTATCATGCCATTTTCAAATGTGTGTAGGTAATCGATCGACATTCCCTAAATACAGCCCTCTTTTGATTTATGTGTTCCTAGTGTGAACGACCTCTACTGACGATTTCGCGACGTTGTCATGGTAATATTAGCAAAACGGTGACCACTGTCCACTAGGAAAATGTCTCCATAGTTTTTCTTTAGATATTTTCATCCACAGACGTATGATAAACAATGTCCTGTTGTGGTTTTCCGCGACCAATTTCAAAAACAACTGTACCAGGAGTTCATAAGAATATAGAAGGTTGCACTACCGAAAATGTTCAGGGAGAAGTGACGTGCTATGTAGGCTGTTTTACAAGATGACGTAACCGCGTTTTAAATATTTCTAGTGACGTCATATCAGCCGTCAGCTTACAACATTACAACCAACCACGAAACAACAATGGTTTCAGCACCCATATCACCAGGCTTGCATTTATCGTAGGAGTTCAAGTTACATCGCTTGCAATAAAACAGTAATAAGTACATTCATGTCGAAACTATCTATAAAATTATTTGTTCAAGGTCTGTGTAAGTACCCACTATTGATTTATTGTGTATCTAGTAACTTTAGAGCGTAGTTTTATGAAAGCATACAAGTTTTATTGACCACGTAAATCAAAATACGTAGGAACTTCCGCGTCTTTCGATACTCTACCTACCTACACTATAGCCATGGAAATTGAATATAGGTATTGCGGTTTTTACAACAACCAATTTTTACAACAACGTTGTATTGAGTTTCCAGAACTGGTGTGCTGAAATAATATTTCCTTTGACTTTTATCACTTTGTCAAATTTTGGATTGGAAAATAGAAAGGCTTTTCAACTAACTGGTTCAAAGTTTTGTTTCTGATTGTACACTTACCTAGATAGCACACAGTGATAAAAGTTTAACAGCGGAGTGGAGTGATTGGCCAGCGCAAACAACAGAGGGATGGGGTAAATCAAGGAGGGTGGGTACACGACATGACCCTCCGAATACATGAGTAAGAGGCAAACGCGCGTCTCTTTCTAATCCACCTATCTACCCTCGCGATATGTTGCCCTGGTACTCGATTTGTCAATTCAAGTAACAATATGGGACAAATAACAAAATACCATTTATTGATTATAATAAAGAATATATTGAGTTCTATTATTGGATCCATAGTGATTTTTTATGAGCAAACTACACGAATATGACTGGCATTATAAAAATCTGTGTTCATTTACAAGTATCGGGCAGCAGTTTTACAATTTCGTGAGGATCCGAGTATATTATGTGATCTTCCTCATCGAAAGTAAGACCAAAAATGTTCTTGATGTGAGCAATTTCTTCCAAAGCGTTATTGTCTTTGTTTGCAACGTATATTCCACTTTGTCCGCAAAAGTGGGCAACGCCCTGGTGATCCACTTCGATGGCTCGGAAAATCTTAGGACCACTGAAAGGAATTCGTTCCTTCGTACCATTTTTGATTTGAAATACTCCATCCACGGTAGTTATGAATACGTCTTCGTCTCCGTCTATAGCAAATTGATATATTTTTTCGTCGATATGCTCCACAAGTTCGGTGCCGTTTTCATGTTTTTTATACAGCCTTTGTGACGGGTAGACGATAAAGTAGAGGTGCTCTCTATAGAACATATCCCAGATATTGTGCTCCTTAATCACATGCTTGATTTCATCTAGCTTTGTGAACTCGTGAGCGTAGATCCCCTCACTGCCTCCGAGGTACGCAATACCATGATGATGATCTATGACCGTAGCGAAACCATTCTTTACTTTCGGTATCGGTGTAGGTGCTTTGTCATTTTTCTTCAAATAGCCGATTTCGAATTTGTCCTCGTCATCCTTTCCGACGTTATAACTGAAGTAGATTGTGTGATGATGGTTGTAGATGGAGAGTTGGTAGGGGCGGTTCAGTCCATTAGCTAAAATATGTTTTTTGTGAAACTTTCCGTTGACATGAATACCTTCACATTTTGGTTTCGACTCTACAGTGTAGATCAACACAGCACACGCTACGACAAATACTGCGAAATTCATTGTATTTTTCTCTGAAAATAGTTTAATTTTAGTTTTAAGTTTTAATTATTAATGATACGTGTTCCACAATCCACATGTGTGCTCGCATATATCTCTGACTGGTCTGACTGATGTGATCCAACCTTCATGCACAATACACGGTTTCATATTACGTAGAAATCTAATCATCGAGTGTTTTTATGTTATGTGTAGTACCACACATATCAATACTGACCACAGTAAATCAGAATCTGTTTATAAACAAACATTTATAATTTTAAATTTATTTTACATTTACATTTATTAAATAATAATATGTATAGTGGTAAAGCTAACTCAGAAAAATGCAACTTTTTAATTAATTAAATATTTTATTTTAATTAACATCAATATAAATAATTTAATTTAAAACTTTGGTGGAAATATCTTAATAATTAAAAATACACCTATAAATTGCAATAAATGCTTTTGTATCAAGTATAAAGGTAGTTTTCCACCTTTCTGACTACAACTTACAAGTACCTACCTATTACTCAACCTCGCTCAACAGTTGGAAGGTTTCTAGCAGTTTTCTTAGTGTAGGTAAACTATAACTTCTGTTGCTCATTTGAATGCCAATTTCAGCCTTTTGTGCTAGTAATTACAATGTCTTTTCATTCCATAAGCACACAAAACTTAACAAAGACACTTCTTTGTGTGAGAACAAGTAAGTTACTTCGGGCATAATCATTATTGTTTCGTTATAACTCAAACCAAGGACGGATAATTTGTTATTAAGTATAACGCTTTCCAAAAGGTATCATCAGTGAAGTTAGTACTGATGTAAGTACCTGCAGGAAATATTTCGTAACACTTCTTGACAGTGGTCATTAGAAGTTATGAGACAGTAACATAACTGACTACAACCAACAAGAGCGACAAAACTAAACTGTAAAATGGCCTGCCCGCACTGTTACCGCAAACCATCCTCCTCGATGCAACAGATAGCTTTTTATTCTGCAGCAGTGCGTGTACAGACTCCACTTCCCATCTGGCCATCAAACCGGGGTCTCGTGAGAATAGCACTGAGTACAGCTGCGCTGGTTTTCCGTTCAGAGCCTCTTGACAGAAGTTGAGGACTAAATGGTCGTTTACAGCTTTCAGGACTTGGATTGTGCCGCTAAACTGCTGGTAGTTTGACCGTGACGGGATAGTTCCTGAAATAAGAATATAAAAATACTTCATAATTGTAAAACACAACGTAGGATGCAGCTTATCTCCTCACACACCACAATGACACATACATAGATACATATTCTTACATACTCCTCATATACTGAGGGGTTTGAATAACAAAAAGCCTAATTAAAAAAATAATATTACCTACCCTATACGTATAAGTATCTATACTTATAATAAAAATAAATCAAAATATCTTCATCATCATCCTCATCTTCCTGACCTTTTCCCACGTTATGTGGGGTCGGCACAACATGTCAAATATCTACCTGTTACGGTCAAATTCTGTACATTGAAGATATTTTGAAAAAAAATTATTAGGGCACTCTATTATGGATACTGAAGCCAAAACTGTATTTTTTAAAATTTTTGTCTGTCTGTCTGTTTGTATCTGGGCAGAGCATCACGCTGAAACTACGAAGTGGACTTAGAATACTTTTTACCTAATATTCCATATAAAGGTAGGGGAGTGAGGGGTATAAACGGCAATCTCAAACAAAGTCACGGGTTCATAAGTTATATAGTTAATCCCAGACACAGCAATCATTGCTGCGAGACAATAATATAACTATCCACTACAATCCCCGTGGACTATTATGTTGTATATGTACTTACTTAGTATTAGATAAATGACTGAATGACGTAAACACTACTAACCGTTCTGTCCATCGAACACCTGCCAATACCCAGCGGAGTCGTTGCGGAAGTAGAGTGCGTATTCGGTGGTTTGCCCAGCCTCATCCCACAGCAAGCGCAGGTGTCTGTACTCCTGGCGGAACTTGGCGTTGATATGCTGCACGTGGAACAACTGGTTCTCTGTCGACGGCTGAAACAGATCAATTCAATTAAATGTAATTTATGCAGCACAATCGCGAATCTTAAATCCTTGTTTCGATTTAGATTAAAATAAAACAAAAAAAACTTATTTACAAAAAGTAAAGTTTCAGGTTAGTACATAGTACGTATAAATGATAGAGCACTGGAGTATAATACCTACCTGCTTACTCATAGTAAGGTAAATAATGTTTATGATGTTCCACTATCCCACGTCCAGAAATATACGGAATCTTTTTACTTTTTTTTATAAAAAACAAACTATAAAACGTTTGAGCATACAAATTCTATGATTCACTACAAGCAAATACCTACCTATTAATCTTCTGAATTAAATGAATAAGAGCACTTAAATTGTAGAAGCGACTCAGGAGCTCGGAAGATTAACTAGGTCGTTGAATTTGACCTCTCCAATGCCTTGGATTCGTCAGATACGTGTGGGAGTAAACGAAAGCTGAACATCTGACACACAGGTCACATCATGACAATTAACATAAATGATAATGAAGATTGATGGTAAAATACCTTTTAAGGATCTAAGGTGGATACGAGTATGAAGCAGCACGAGAGATTTAAGAGATAAGTATTTAAACACAGTCTGGGTCTACGGAGTTTAGAGCTAGTGCTTAGGAAAGACGGATTCTCATTGCCCAAAATCACATAAAATGAAGACAATAGCAGAGCTAGCATAGGGACATTTTATGTCGGCCAACTCAAGCTGGTAACAATTTTATTTTGCACTACGTAACGTACTACCTATACTACTTAACGACTGTGTGACAAGTGGCAACTTTCAGAACTTTTCTAGTTCATTCATTTGCTTTTACATTTTATAAACTCTAATAGCAATTACTATGTACTGATTTATATCACTAGGTAATAGAGGCTAAATGGTCAGCTAGGTTTTGCTATAAACTGTGTCAAGTCAACTGTATTGGCCGAGTGTACAAGCATTGAGGAGTTGTATTTAATTGGGCTATTGTCGTCCTCGCATGATTCACATGCATGATATGATTCTCATTTTTAAGAGCACCGAAGCGTACATAAATGTCATAACGTGATAAGTATGTTGGTATGTTTTCCAAGAATTAAGTAAGTACCTACTAGTAAGAGTTCATGATTCGTCTTGGTAATGTTTTTATATTTTCGAAATAATCAAAGCAAAATTTTGTAGGTTGTCTATTATCCCACATTATGAACATAATAGCTTTCACTCTTTTTCGAAGAGCCCCTGTGAATTCGTTCAAGATAAACTAATTATTTTTCTTCCAAATCAAAATCTGATGTTTCAGCACACCGGATAGCCCAATGAGGTCGGAATCAGAACTCCTGGTTCCGTGTTGGAGTGCGCCGGGACTCTCCCTGTGACATGCGAAATTATGACCCTTCGTTCTAAATTGATTCGCTGTCATCATCACACAAGTTCACACAACTGATTATGAATCATGGGAGGAAAAAGATATTTTAAGATGTACAATTATGATTTTTATATACTCTAGGTATCCAAAGTTTACGAATACTTGAATAATCCGTTCAATAGAGCATGCATAGAATTCTCTCTTTTTTATTCTTATAAAGTTCTACCTAGCTGCAATTTTCAAGAGCATATAAGACGAGTATGAAATATAACTTAAAGAAAATTGTTAAAATGCACTAGACGCATCATCTTTTGGACTATTTTATTCGAGTCAAGATAAAATTCACGCATTCATTCGTACAAAAATCTATCGGCTATTCATCTTTATAGAGGTACTTAAGGATATTTTTAGTTTAGTTTAGCCTTGCCATTCATCTGAAAGATGTTTACTCATACTATATAAGTAGCGACCTTGCAAATATAATGTCAATCCTTCGAAGGTTCTCAATTACAGTAGTATTTTTTTTTTATACGTGTGGGTAAAATATTGGCTTATTTTTAAAAACAGATAATATTTTTCGAACCTACCCCAAAAGTAGTCCTCGGAAAATCTTCAGTTTCCCATATAACGACGTCAGGACAACCAGGAAATGTTTTCACTCCTTCGTTAGTTAAATGCATGTATACTTCGAGGACTTTCCACTTTCCCAGGACCTCCCTAACATCCAACTTGTCATATCCATGTTCTCGAAAGCAATAAGACACGTTCTGGTCAGTGAAATTTGATATTTTGTAACTGTTCTCATCACTAAAAGTGTTTTTATTTAATCCTTGTGTCGAACCACTGCGAAGAATCGTAACAACCAATGCGAAGAAACCAATAAAATTAAATTCCATGCTGAAAAACTTTTCGCGTTTGCCGAAAAACAAATTTTGCAGATGCGCGTGCGCGTATTGCGTGCGCTTTTCGAAGATCGCCGGCGACTGACGGGAGGAGCGGCGCGCGCCTGACTCATGTCTCGATGTTATCGAAGTTGACCCGCGATTATGAATGCGCAGAATTGTCATGACCTGAAGGTATTCTAGCGATCTACATTTTCCTTATTTATGTTTAGATAATATGAACTTTTATTTACAGCGTTAATATTTTCGATCTTTGTTGGGCTCCGTTTTGAATAAAACCTTACCTACGTCATCGTTTATGTATGTATATGTGTACTTATAGCAAGTAGGTATATATGTATGTAATGACCCTTATACAAAAGACTTCAACGCGCGTAGTGATTAAAGCAGAAATAATTTTTGATATGAAATAATCTGTCTTTGAGTTGTAAGTAGTTACCCAAGTAAATACAAAATATTTTAGGTAATCTTCTTACAGGCACTAGTTTTTTCGAATCAAAACATTTTATTGAATCAAATATACTTTCTAAAAGTTTCTGTCTCTATGGGCCTGCAATGGAGCATCGGCATTTGTTCCCGTGATCAAGATGTGAGGGAGCACCATTAATTCATTGTTGCTATCGACCAATAAATTTGTAACAAGGTTGTCTTCTTGTTGTCTCATTTCTATCATAACAATTTCGGATGTTGTGTTATCCGCCAATCGATATTGGATTCGCTTACTTACAAAAAGACTTGCAAAGTTACAGGCATTTTTAAATCTTTTGACTTCTAAAACCATCACGTGCGTAGTTCGACTAGCCCCCGGGAGATTATTGTGTAACTAATGTAAGTAAGTACAATAACTGATCAGAAATTACTAGGTATTAATAGTATAGGTAGATATGGAGTACCAATCATTTTTATTCTACCATTTTGTTATTCTGATGATCTACGACTTCGAGGACTAGATTTACTCACCCTTTCCATAGGCTCCGCAATATGTATCACAATGCAAGTCTGCGCATAGTCCACTCTCGAATCGCCTGCTAAATGCTGGATGAACTCCACTCCGTACCACATCCCCATCAGACTGTCCACCCATATCCCGTTCTGAGGTGACCTATTCACGCAGTAATCTCTGATATCCCTCATGAATGGTTGCTCGTATGCACTGTAGCCTCTTCCGTAGCTAGAACCATAGTTAGAGCCATAACCTTGCGAACCATACGAAGAACTATACCCTTGGGTACTGTAGGAGCCTGCATATATTCCGGGGCGTTGAGTATATGTGCTGTACTTATTTGTTGTGTATCCGGGGTTGTAGTTCGGGTAGCGGGTTACTTCAGGGAAGTTGGCGACATCTCCGTATCTGGCGGTGTTGTATGGATTGTTGTAAAGGTTTGAAATAGTTGATGGCGTTTGGTAGTTCGGGTACGTCGTACTTTCGTAGCGTTGGTAATTTGCGCAATCTACGGTGTATAATATCGCAAGAAAAAATAGAAATCGATACATTTCGGTGGTGTTACGGTGCAATGCGTGAGATCGTCGCGTGATGGGGATGCGGGCCGTAATGTGTGACTGGCCTCGGTCCGCTATAAGAGTGGGAAGTAAACTAATTAAAACCTATTATTCATACAGGAGCTCAATGAGGATTCAGTCCACGTTCACAGTCGTATTTAGAGTTTCGTATTATTGACAAGAAACCCTTTAAGTGCATCCGTTAGTCACATACAATCAATTTGCATGGGTATTGATTTAGCTATAGATACTCTAACCAATAAATATTTTCCTTTATACCTACTATTTATCTTCAGCTGAGTTGCATAATAATGGTGTTAATTAACTATAATAATAAGACTTCTATATAGTTTAGTGTCTACGGAACTCAAGCAAGGTTCAACCACAGGTACAAGTTAACCGTTTGAGCCTATGAAAGATTAGATAGTAGGTAAAAAAGAGTAAATCATTAAATCAGGCCTAATATCATTTAAGACTGATTATCTTATCTATTTAATACGAGTATATTACCCATTTAGAGGTAGACAAGGATGTTCAAGTAATGGCATATATTACCTACACCACTTCTCTTGCCCATAAATCTATATACCTACCTAGGTACTAATGTTAATCTGGATACATAATTAACCCGTTCGTAGGTGTTTAATTGGCATAATTACATAAAGTGTTCCTGTCTATCCACTGACCCTGTGTCCTGCCACAGATGACCACAGGTCAGAGGACACTAGCCCACATCCTCTTTGTTACCATTAAGAAGAACCTAATTAAGTAGTTAACTAGCAATGGCAGAATTTAATTATGTAGGCAACATGCAAATGTAGGCCTCATTACTCATAGCACCTAGGTGAGTACCTATGAGGTAAGTAACTTACAATAAAGATTTATTGACACAAAGAGTTTGTTCTTTGAAAGTTTAGTATTTGTATGAAAAACCAACTAACCAACCGTAAGCTTACACTGTGTAATTGGTTTCAAAAATTATTTTATAACAAATACAAATAAATTAAAAATCAAACCGCGTTGAAGGCTTTTATAATGAAAATACGCACATCTACGCCGTAACATAATTACTGTTGGTATTATTAATAAAAAGGATTTTCACCAATAAATAAATCCCAAGTAATATAAAACTAACTGCCAGCCCCGCACTTTATAGCACTAGGGACATTCTACTCGTAGTTACATACATACATCAGTTCTATAAAAGCTTTAGAATAAAACAAAATAAAGTAAGTATATAAATAATTTTATGTTTAAAAATATCAGTCAAGTTTATTTCAGATTTAGATTAATAATTAGTTAGGTATAGTTCTAACATATACAATTTTATATTTAATTTTACCTTCTTTTTAGATATAACATTAAAATACAGTGTTACAGTACCACAGTGTCGCATTACCTCCATAATACAGACCAAAGCCCGATACTGAGCAACAAATACAACGAAACATTATTAATACAACCTGCACAAATGGTCGTATACCTATGTATGTTAGGTAGGTCGAAGTTAAATAGCTTCTTCTTGATATCATACCACTCCCAGTACTGCATCCTAGAAGGGGAACGTCGCAGAATTAAGGAGAATATTCCTCCATCACCGTGGTCGGAGCAGTGGTTAATTATCATAGAATGCTGTGTTGCCTGTATCACGCGCATGACTTCGGGGTGTCGTGGTGGCTCATTTGGGTACCACACATCTGCAAAAGTTAAGTAAAAGCAATGTCAAATGCATAGTCAAATAATGCGAAGATAGGCAGTAATTAGACATGTTACGTTCGTATGAGTATGTGATGGTGGCCGTCTAAAAGGTTTCTCTTACAGCTGCTGTTAAAATATATCTTAAATTCCCCTGCCAAAAATTCAGATAACTCCACTGATCACCCCTAAATTATGGCCGTGGTGAACAAGGTAAAAACTACCATGAGTCGTGCGTTTCTTTATGTTGATTATGTACATGTTATTTGTTACTTGAAATTAATAAATATTTAATTTACCAATTCCTCTAGCTTGCATCTCCTTCTCCATAGGCCTTTGCTGTTCCGCGACCCAGAGACCCGGTGTTTCAGGAGTGTACACATATATCTGCTCCAGGCTTTGTCCGTCTTCGTCCCAAATCACTTGAACCCGTCTTTCAGTGTACATATCTCTTTTCTTTCTATTTAACCGTATGTCCAACCATGATCCAGACATCGAAGTGTCGGACCAAGGGTTGCTTTTATATGAGCGCCAGTTTTGATCAGTATAATTTCTTTTAGTTAACTGTATAAACATTAAAAATGTTACGTATAACGTAGGTTACACAGGTTATATTTTTTCAGCAACCAAGGTAAGTAAATAGCGAAATCAGTCACGTTGTAATTTAATTTGTTCATTTTATAACACTTCTAAGGATTCTCACAATACAATAAAATACTCACAGACCAATCAATCCAATCGTCACGAGGCTCCGTCGAAGCATCAGTAATAAACAACGTCACGCATCCGATTTCGTTCGGCTTGTTGGTCATATCCGGGGTATGCTGGGCGTAACCTACCCCATACCACATTCCGTACACGTCTTCCATGTCGAAGGTATGCGACCAGCGGATGCTGTCGCCGCAGAAACTGCGCACTTGCGTTATTACAGAGGCGAGACAAACAAATAAAATATGGAAAAACACGTACATGATCGCTTAGGTAAAACTAGTTATGGAATATGGGACGAGGCGCCAGCAGCCTCCGTCGCAATGTTGTCAATTAGCAAATTGCTACCTGCTTGGGGTTCGTAATGTCGCAATCGGACGTGTGAATCATTCTTAATGCTAGTGCATAGCAGTTGTCTTTTTTTCAGTAGATAATATAGGTAACAGTTATAGCTAGAGACCTTATATATAGAGATTTTTTAAAGTTCAATAAAATAATTAGGTACAAATTAAAAAATAAAGTGATCGAGGCTATTACTTATCCCCAGGTGTTTAAACATTTTTGCAGGTCTCTAGTTACTTAAATTAAAGCGTGTAATGCGGTATGTATTCCGTACAGCACCGGTTTGCCTGTCGCCAATTATAGGAATACTTGCTTTGGAAATTATTGGTTCTCCCTCGTGATGTTTTTTATCACTGTTAAAGAGTACAGTACATACCTTTATATTTAGCGAATGGAAAATCTATTGGTGCACCACCAGATTAGAATCCACTCCCATAGGATTTAGAATAAGTAAAATGCTTATAAAGCTCGTAGCATGTTTCGCGTAGAGCCTTATAACACTTAAAATATTATGATTCAGTTATATTGAAACTGTAATCTTCCAAGAAAAAGGCAGCTAAATTATAAAGTAAAGGATCAATAAAACACTTTTCTATAAACATATTTTTATTGAAAACGTTTTCTATCAATGCCAATATTATAAAAGCAAAGTAAAACCAAAAATGCAAAAATATAGACACTACTTTTGATACACTTTGCTACTTTGAAATCATATGGGAAAACTAATATAATTTTATTAATATTTAATATTAGACACGAGATCTCCAAATAGCGTAAATTATAGCAATTAGGAAAATACTCGATAAACTTGTCGAAGCTGCTGAATTTTCACAGACTCTCTTTAAAGCAGAAGTAGAGAGATGTTTCGAAGTGAAGACGTTGTGTATGCTGGCCAGGTCTTCGGGCGTCAGCTGGTTCTCATTTCTCGAGAGCACGACGCTGAACAGTTGTGAGTTGGGCAGACGCATGCAGAAGTTCAGCACGAGATGGTTGTTAGCTACTTTGAGGACTTGTATCACTCCACCGAAGAAACGGTACATGTGGTCAACAGCTGAAAAAATAATCATATTAGAGTAACTTACGTTGTTCTACGACGGAATTTCAACGTTTGAATACTACAAGCATGGTAGAGGATCTTGATTTTGAACATAAACAATACCTAGGTATTACAGACAGCATGGATTTTGCATAGATGTAATAAGGTCATTTCTAAGCGTTAAGTAATTCTTTTTATGTCTAATAATAACAATGCAGTGAACTTTGTAGTAGTTTTGTAACCTATAACTTAGTATTGTTTGTTAATATTCTACTCACATCCATTAGGAACGTCAGTTGGCCAGAATCCTTTGTGCGAAGTGTTGACCTTCACGTGGTAGTCGTCATGCCACAGACCCTCGTGCCACTCCAACACGAAGTGTCTGATGCGGTACTGCTCCGGGAGGCCATATGTGCGACTTATGTAGGGAGAGTTCGTCAGTTGAGGGTAAGGAGTTGGCGGAGTAGGCTGAAACAAGAAAAACACATTTGTAATTGTGTAGGTCTACTTGTCACAAAACTGCACCCGTGTCGGTAGGTACTTTACATTCATAATGGAGAAATTTCCATTCTAACATCTTGCTCCAAGAGCATCAGCTACTCACTAAGTTTCGGCTAATAAGACCGCCCTGCACATAATCTTCAAACTTTCTTATCTGTATAATCGGGCAGTACGGGTTATATTCAGTCCTCGTTACTTGCTCTTTGTGGTATATATACTCACGGATGTACCACATTCCAAGTAACGCGTCTTCATCAAAATCATGAGTTGGATGCAAGTTCTGACAGTAATAAATATTTGACGCTATAGCTATAAAGCTGTTTGAAATTGTTAAATAAATAATAAAAATGGCTATCATGTTACTGACGGATGCTAATTCAATTTAAACTAAGTGATGCTCCGGCGGTTAATTGGTGGTGTCTCACCGGTTCCCGAGACACAGATGCTAACGACTGAGCACTGGCTGATTAACCTTCTAATTGACATTACTCACCTTGTATCCTGTTATTGAATAAGCATTGGAATAATTTGCCACACAACTAATTCCCAAATCAATTCCCACAAATAACATAGGTACAGCCGAAACATAAACTAAGGAGCTTATATTTTTAAGTGCTGTGTAGATATACCTACCTACGAAGGAATTTTGTTCAATGTTTTCTATCATATAGCTACAATACAATTCACGACATTAAAATTAACAAAAACTTACCTGAATAAATCGTTCCTTGATGTCAATATAAAAACATTCTTGCTTAGTATGTTCGATCTTGTATTCACCTTTTGTATGTGGTATTTTCTCAACGCCGTACCAGACACCGGCTATCTGGTCCAAGTTAATATCACCATAAGATGGAGATAAATCATCACAGTATTTATGGTTTTCGAAATAATAACTATTTTGACCATAACATTGAACCACTAACCCCAACACTAATAGAAATAAGGTGTAAGCCATTGGATTAACCAGTATAACCCGGGTAAACGGATAAATTTTCGGATATGCTGATCCGGGAGCACCAGGATAACATAGACAAAAGGAGGTGTTTTGCACAATAATCCGGACGATAGAGTGAATGCGAGAGCAACTGAATGTGGGCGGACTGCCGCCGTCCTAATGAAACGCACTCGGCCTAACTGACACTAGCACGCTGCTGGTAGGTATATAAAGTAACTAATTTATTGCCCGCCAGAATAATTCTCTTACCAACTTGCTATAAGTCCCCCATCATGTACATAAGTAAGACCAATTTGTATGCTCGTAGCGACTCGTGTAGCACACAAATGAAGACTTTTAAACTATCGCTACAGAGTTTAATTTAGAATATGCGGTCTTTCAATGATGTTATTTTTCCACTTAGTAGAACGTCTCCATGAAGGAAAAATATCTCAAGATTTTTCAGCACTTTCTCAAGTTTTCCATTGTCCATACTTTCCACGGCATGCTCGTGTGCTAGGGCCACAGAAGTTTAAGAGTGTGGGGTGCGAAAATCAATACTATCCTCTGACGTCATTGAGGGTGCATCGATCGGGTCCCACTGGATACGTGCTGCGGCCGTCTGGGTATGCAAGGTGGAAGGTTTGTTGACCCAGCTATGACGTCAGAGCACGCACATCATAATAATATTAAAAGGTATATAGAATGTAGTCCTTTTATAACAAAACCACCCACTAAGGCGGGATTTTTGGAAATTCCACCTCTAAGCGGGTGAAAAAGGGTGAAAACGTTAGTATGAAACTTTTTAACGCGTGGAGCGATTTTCATGAAACTTTGTTTGTGTACTGTAAATGCAAAATAAATGGACACGTATTTCAGAATTTTTCAATATAACCTTCAAAAAAGGGTCAAATGGGGGGTCAATGTTTGTATGGGAACTTTTTAACGGGTGGTACGATTGGTTTGAAACTTTGTTTGTGTACTGTAAATGCAAAATGAATGGACACGTATTTCGGGATATTCCAAAATAACCCTCTAAAAAGGGTAAAAGGGGGGTCAAAGTTATGTATGGATTTTTTTTATTAGTGTGATTTGTTTAAAACTCAGTTTAGATACTTTAAGTGAACGAAGTCGCGAGCGGGACAGCTAGTATTACATAAATAAACGCGTTAATTTTATGGCGACAGTTTTTTGGGAAATTTATCCTTTTCACACACCCGTAACGTAAACCACGCGTCATCTATGACGTAATGCGCGATGGCTGAATCCGAGGTTACATGTACCAGGGTTTCATAAGCGGAAGAAAATAACAGATTCCGTCTGGATTCGTAGCACTTTCGTAGAGCCTTCTACAAAGCTCGTATATTACAGCTAAGTGAAGAACTTTTCCGCGCGCTACGAGTTTTTCTTGTAGTGCGATTCTGGTAAAATATAAATTCAAATAAAATTGATTCTACTGTTAAAATGGATCCTTCACTGAAAATTTATTTTAGAATTGTTAAAATTGATTATTTTGCGGCCATATCCTAAAGATTCAATAATCAATATTAAGCGACTGGGTTCGAAGGAACTAGCTACGACACCGATAAGATAAAACTAGTAAAACTTTATAACCACAAATGGGTCGCCGTAAGTGTACTGTGTGTGTAGTGTAGGTATGTATGTGTATATAATGTATATATAATGTATAATAATATATAATGTAGGTGTACTGCCTGCTAGACGACCAAATCAAATAAAGTTACTTTTGTGTCACATTATTTCTTCGAGTTAGGCTCGAGTAATTATTTCAGTGTTTCTATTTCACAATGCAAACAAGTAGCAGAAAGTAAATGAATGGACAATAATTTACTCTAGCAGATATTGCCAGCCCCATTTTATGAATGGAATTCAGACCCATGGGGGCGCCCCGGAGGTTTTGCGGTTTTCAGCACCAAGGCATCATAACGCACTGAAGCTAAAATTCGCAATAGCCGAGGAACTCACACTACGGAGCTACGAACACCCTACGACTGCTATGAGACAATGCCTGAATGTGTGGTTCGGTTACAACTTGCACACTTAGGTAAGGGATCTGTGGTAAACCTACCCCAATTACTGGGTGTTTGGTCAATTTTGGTCAATTACTCACTGGGTGTTTCATGATGTTTAAAACTAAAAATAAAAAATAAATAAATATGATCACGACTGTAATCCCCGGGCTCGGTAGATATCTTTCTCAGATCTTAAGTTACTTAGATCTTTGAGGATATCTAAAGGAGGTAGTCAGAGGCACGTCCAAACATGACATTTGGTACATGCCCACATTTTGCAAAGTAGTTAGTATTCCGTACGTGACAGGTTGCAAGCCCATCGCCGCTTATAAGAATACTAACCTATGACACACATCTTCGAATTTTTGCTTCTAGAGTATGCCGGCCGGTTTCCTCACGATGTTTTCCTTCACCGTTTAAGAGCACTGGCATTGCGCACATAAATTTTTCGAATGGAAAAACTCATTGGTGCACGACCAGGTTTGAACCCACGACCTTCGGATCGTGAGGTCGGGGTGCTACCACTGCACCACCAACGCTCAAAACTATACGAAATGTATGAAGAATGTTTAAAACTATACGAAATTATTACAGACCGCCTAAACGGTTAACTACAAAGTCATAGCTATCTTACTTATAAGTAATTACCTACCACAGTGAGTCAAATCAGATTTTTTGTGTTTTTATAAGTTTATTTGTATGTAAGGTATTTATTTTTTATGGGCCCTTGTTATCGTATTTTATACTTACGTAACATTTTCTTATTATCTATTACTTGTGTTTTTCGGTATTTCGAGTTTCGACATTCCGTGATACAGTCGTATGCTAATATGTAAATAATAAATATTTTTGAGAATCACAAAATCGACAATTTACAGGAGAGTTAAGGTTAAGTTAAGTTAAGTTAAGTTACACCCATCTGTTCTGTGGCGTTTGGATTAGCGTTACATTTTGTTTGACCGCTTGGGCTTTATAATTTTCAAATATTTCGGTAAATACTGAAAATTATTATGGTGGTTGATCAAAAGATTTTAATGTACTTGACCTTTCAAAGTTGCGTAAGAATTTTAAATGTTTTGAAGAGTTGCAAGTTAAACAATTTCAGGAGGATATTTCTTGAGAATTATAAATGCTAGGTACCTACTGCTCATTAGGGGAGGCCTATGTCCAGCAGTGGACTGCTATAGGCTGATGATGATGATGATGAGGTACCTACTAGCTAGGAATACCGTTATAATAACACCGTCACCAGATATGGTCACTCTTAGGAACGAACGAACGGGAATACCGTTTCGTGATCGTTTCTCGTTCATACAGAGTGCCTAGTACAATATCGGAAATATCTAACACGGTTGAACACTTCCTCAACCGGTATTCACGAGGTTATCCCTACCAGGAGAGCAGGAACCAAAAGGAATAAAACCGGTACAATCCGTCCCCTTTCTCCCTTTCCGCATCAATGTTATATGTACACTATACAGTAGTGGCTATCGTACTTATCGTTTGTTGGTTTACGTAGGTATATACAGGGCGTCCCACGGATATGCCAAATGAAGGGAAAGTACCTACCTTGAATATTGTAAATAGAACATTTTACTGAAAGAAGACATTATTCGAATTAAAAAAACATTTAAACTGCATTAATAGATATTTAAATAATTACATGGTTGAACCGGGAATGGAACCCGTTACACAAGAAAAATAATCACTCTGTAGCTTTATCAATTATCATACCGATCGAAAGGCTTCATCATAATGATTATTTTTTGCTAAATAACATAGTGTCAGGAATAAAAGACCATCCAACCCTTAGACTTAGCTATAAAAGTACACCAATTATTTTTATTAGGTTTGTTCTAGGAGCTTTTTTAGTAACTGATTAAAAAACTGAATGCCTACGAAAACTCGTTCGGCAGAGGACTGCGTAGCCTCTACACCACCCGTCGTAGCCAGCCTATGACTATGGAATCCTCCCTCCGGAGGGAGTGACGCTGACGTCACGTTGACGCTACGAAACCACCAGGCTCACATAAACTGGGAGGAGGGCGCACGTGACAACTATACTAACCGCGCTAGGGAACTAGCCATGCCAAGCACCCCGCGAAAGTAGTGTGCTTCAATAGGACAGCAGCACAGCGAGAGAGTTCAAATAGTTTTCGCTACTACTGTGGAGAGGGTTGGGGTGGAAAGTTTATGACGTCACACACGCTACCCGCTTAGGGTGGGATAATGCAAGGGTCTAGTGGGCGCATGATTTATGATAAAACGATAGAAGAGTTCGAATAAATATGAACTTTGAGATGGTTTTATTTAGTTCCTTATGTATTATTTAAAGTATCAAGTTTTATAATAGGTAGATTGTTCAAAGGATTTACAAAATAAAAATTAAAGTACACCTGTACCTAGATCTAAAAATGTAGGAAATTGAAAAACAAAAACAAATCTATCACACAAGAACCGTACATTTCTCTGGGATATAATGTTCTATTCCAGACTATAATCTATATCCATGCAAAATTTCATCCAGATCCGTTCAGCAGTTTCAGCGTGAAAGAGTACCTAACAAACATACATCCATACATCCACACATCCATACATCCTTACAAACTTTCGCGTTTGTAATATTAGTAGGATACTGAACAAAAAATTAAAAACAGTAAGTTTCTTTTGATGAGCATTTTATATGGTGTGTGCAAAAATATACAAAGCATTTAAGCATTTAAAAAACACGTAGGTGATGAATATTCTACTCGTATTATTGTCATAAATACGAGATACGAGTAGGTCAATAAATCAGTATCATAAATATGCGTATCCATCTGCTAGTAGTACGACCAATAGGTACTCCACACACACACAACCACTAAATAGGTGTAGGGTGGTAAGGTTAGTAAATCCCCGCTAGTTGTAAGGGTAGAATAATCTCCTAGCAATGTATGTTGCCTTGGTACAAGGGGTCACAACTTGGCGCTGTCGGTTACAAGAATGCACGATGGGGGTATGTTTTGATGAAGGGTGAAACAAATAATTTTCGTTGCATGGTTTACATAGGCATCATTATCGTCGGTCTGATGTTTATGGTTAGGCATGGTACCAGTAATAGTTGCTATAAAGTTAGTGAAGCAGCATTCAAACTTTACGTTTTCGTGAATTTACAAAACATAATGCAATGTAAAAATAACTAGGTACTCTCTATAGTGTAGATAGGTATTATGTACCTACCTACGAGTAGATAAAAGAGTTAGGATAACTAGGGAACATAACTTTTACTGGGTATGTATCTTTTTACACAACCAACCAAATGTGTATTTTACCACCCATACGAATTTCTTATTATTCAACGGAATCACAAATACAGTAAAAAACGTGGTAGTGTACGTAGGTAACTTACCTACCTCATATTAAAGCAATAAAAATACTCTATAAATAGTCATTTTATAGACCTTGCGAATTTCTAACTTTGCCTATAAGCGGATTTTGGCATTTCATGACCTTTCCAAGGATAAATAAAGGAGAACCGTTCGCTCCAGAGGTCGATATCACCAGGCGAACAGAAACTATAAAGACGTAAGCACAAGAGTCCCTGAGAAGCTGTTTAGATAGGAAGACTATGAGATAAGTACTCAGGGATGCGAACTTTTAGATCAGTATTTTGTATTACATATCTAATATTATTAGTAGGTATGTATCTACTCGTATTACATTTGTAGTGGAAAAGTGATCATGACATGTTATGTATATAAAAATAATGTAAGTATACCACCTGGGGTAAGTAGTTCCAGGAGAAGAGCATTATGTAAATAATACGCTTATTATAGAAAATGAAGCAATGAGCGAAAATTCGGAAATATTTTTTCCTATGCCGCCTACGCAACGCAGAGCAGTTGGGGCGGCGCGGTGTGACGTCACGAGGCCAAATTACTAGGGTTTCATAACTTGAAAGGAACTGTCGGGTGATGGCAAAATGTAACTACTCTGAGGGGATGAGGGGCTTTTTAGCGGCGCACGTGGGCGCTTTGTGACGCTTTAGGGCTAATTAAAGAGCTACGGCAAACGTCTTTATTTAGGTACTGAAGATACAAATTTTACGGCCTAATTTAGACGACAGAAAAAAGGATTTGCATTAGTAAAACATATTAGATGGATTTTTCATAACGATAACAGAATCTGAATTCATGAAATAAAAATCCATGCAACCTATGATTATTCAAAACCTACCTTACAGCCTAATAATGTTTAGGTACCCATCTATTTTCTTTCATAAATATGTTACTATAGGTACTAGGTTACTATAGGTACCTTAATATGATAAGTACTCTAAAATTTAATTGACTATTTTTTATATTTCTAAACATCTTGAAAAAAGTTTGTAAATAAACTCCGAAGCCGATAAATCGTATTTTTTATTATATTTGGGCGTGCGTGCGATCCGCCCTAACCCGCCCAGTGGTGCTTCATAGGGCGGCAACGGTTGTCCACTGGCGCCCCAAATACCAAGGAACCAGAAACGACAAGGAGAAACTACGAAAAGTTTCCGCTATAGACAGAGACGTTTAGACAAGGAGGAATTTTGCGCATGCGCTAGGCACCACATTTCACCCTCTGTTCAAGAACCATTCTTCAACCCCTCCCGACCAAACCGCCGCCCGCTGGGGATAGATACTTAACTAAAAAAGTATACATAGGTACTTACAACATTTTAGCAATTAGGTATTTTATATAATGAAGTGAAGTTAGAAGATTTATTTACAGCTAGGTATTAGGTACCTACTAAGGCATTTTACTGACTTAGGAAGCCTACACTATTCTCAGTCCGACGCGCACTTAGAAATTTATTTCAATTTAAACTTGATCGTAAGAATTTTATCACTTTATTTTTAGATATTGAGGTAGGTATCAGCCTTAAAACATAATTTTGCTATAGTAACAACATCGTTAAAAAAATGCATAGATTTCCCTTTATTGACAACATAAACGGATATTATGTACTTAATGGTTTTCCGAAGCAGCCTCCATACGAGTAGGTAGGTGTAAATTATTTTTTATCGCGTAGTTTTCCGATTTAAAAGTCGTGTCATTTTATTCTAATCATCACACAATTACCTCTTTTTCTGTGTCATTTAGGTAGGTAACCTGAGTAAATGTAACGTGCTGACGCAGGTCGGTATTTTCATATTTCATTTTACGTAACATTTTGGGAGCAGCCTGGACGACATTTCACGACAGGCTATTAGCGAGCCGGGTATTGAGCATTGGACGGCGTCGTACGTACGGCGTCGTAGGTCGTGACGCCACCGCCGAGTGACGTCACTGCGAGGGTGGAGGGTGCGACAACCGGCAAGGTAGGGGTGGTTGCCCCCCAGCTAACCCCCGGTGAAAGTCGGCCCGCCCGGCGTCAGTATAGCTTGAACCGTCGATCGGCCAGCACACCGTATCTTTCGCTTATCTATTTACATAGTTCGAGTAACCTTCGTGTTCACTACGATTCTAAATATTTACGTTATTAAGAACAAAACCAAACTTAAACTCAATTAAAGACCGATAATGTGATACGATTTACGAGAGTGATAACGTGTATTTTATTCCGAAGAGTTCTTTGATTAAGTGCCTACCTAATTGTTATTTAGCTTCAGATTCAGGATTCCGTAAACAAAGGATAGGACACTTTTTACTTGTATCGTAAATTACCTATAAGACAACTAATATCTTGTACCAATATTTAATTTTTGTTTACCAGTTTTGAACAAGGAAGCATGAACCGGCGAGTTTTACACCCGTTCCACATCTAAGGGGATGCATACCATAATTTAAAACTGTAGACTAGGTTCTTCTTCTAGAATCTTCAAGCCACGTACCTATTATTTAAGTTGGTACGTTCTTTATGCATTAAAAACCCTTTAGTAGACGCGAGGACTGATAAAATACCCTTTAAGAACGATTAATGGGGCTACGACTCCTGTTAACCCAAACTTTTTATTTACAATCTAATTTCAGCGGCGATGCACGAAAGCTGCTATAAATAACCGGGGTTCGCGCGCTCGTGTATCGTCCGCAGCCGGTCCGCGTTTTCACTCCGTAGGTACACTATTTCTGTCTTTTAGAAAAGCAACAAGACATTTTGCATGCATGCAAAATTTTGAGATTTAATTTTTCGTAGTGGAAAATGAGAAAAGTGCGTAAAAAGAAGCCGATTGCCGTAAGGCGAAAGTGACTTGTGGTATCGTTGAAACTTGAAAGTGTTCCAGTACTATACACTTATACAGTTATTTGAGCCTGAATCATCAGTTTCTTCAACAAGGTAATTAATAATTATATTAAAGGATATCTCTACAAGATTAGTGACTTAGGTATATAGGCTGCCTAATTCCTCTTAGGCAGCCTATACAACAACTAAGAGTAAGCTAATCCATATCCCTGTAGGATTTAACAAGATGTGCTTGAAACAATAATAAAATGGCTTACTAAAAGACATTAATATAGCAGGATTTTCAAATAAACAAGAAGTTATATTAGTCAGGTTTATTTCTAACTAAATAAAAATTTCATAAAAAAACAGTTCAACATCTAAAAAAAATAAGTACCTAGGTAATGAATACCCAACTAAAACTTTGGTAACTAGAACAAGGTTAACAAGTTTGTAAATCTATGAATACTAATCTAATTTGTGCTTTGGATATGTGATTACCTACTTACCTCTTTTCATATAAACTAGGAAACTTTTATAAGGAAGACCTACTAACAAAATTTCTGAATGTCCAATATGTTGGTAAAGAAAATATTAAATAATTAAATTAACCAAAAATGGTTTTCAAATGACACCTACATACAAAAACCTTAAAAACCTCTCACTTTTCCATATAGGTTGTCTTAGCTTTCACACCAGATAAAGGTACCTATCCTTAACAGGTTGGTGGTCCTACCTACATAATTATGCATGTTTATGTATGTGTGTGTACTCATCATCCTTACAATTTGATAAAAGTACTTAGGTAAGTACCTGCATGTTTCTATTTACTGCCAAAAACACTAATTCACATAGACATCTATTTAAACCACTAAAATCTATTTGACTAATCAATTTTAAATTTGTGCTTACCTACCATTAATAATAGCATGGTAAATTGTAAATAATCAAAATTGAAATATAAATAATCATTGTATACAAGTACTTATTTCATTATTTCTATGCATCAGCTTAGCACCACATAATTACTTTTCTATTAGGTACTAATTTATTTCTAAAGCAATGGTATGTTTATGCTAGGTAGGTATAATAATTGTTTATTCTTTAAGATAATATTTGGAATCTAAGAATGTAGTGACCTTTGGCCAGATTTCATCGGATGTTGTTCCTTTAAACTGTTGCAGAATATTCTTCTCCTTATAAAAGTCGATAACAGGTCTTGTGACAGTGGCATATATTTCTAACCTCTTTTTAACAGCCTCAGGCTTATCATCAGGTCTTTGGACTAAATCTTCACCGGTTTCATCATCTTTACCTTCCACTTTTGGAGTATTGAACCCAATATTGTATACTCTACCCGAAGACAGGTGCACCCACCGGTTCTTTACTCTATCGATAATAACTTCAAATGGCACATCAAGGTTCAATACAACATCCACAGGCTGAATTTGCCACAGTGCATCCGCTTGTGCCACTGTCCTCGGAAAACCATCCAACAGCCATGGTTTATTATGCACCTTATTAAGCTCAGTTAACATGAACTTTATCATCACATCGTCTGGAACTAATTTCCCTTCGTCCAGATACTTTTTTACTTCTTTCCCGAGATTTGTTTGTTTTTCAATGTGGTCTCTTAGTTTATCACCACTGGAAACATGTTCTATTTTGTACTTTTTGACTAATCTTGATGATATCGTGCCTTTTCCTGATGCTGGAGCGCCGAGGATAAGAGCTTTTAGTAATTTCCCCTTTACAGCCATTCTTGTGCGACCTTTGCTCTTTTGATAGGTACCTAGGTAGGTTTATTTACGTTGCCCTACAATTATGCGCATACATAACTTCCTTCTGAGATTAATAACTACACTGCTGAACTACCGCTGCACTTCTTAGATTATTAGTAAAATAATTTATTTACCTTAGCAAGTTTATTATTCGCTGTAAGGCTGTGAGTAGATATTGTTTCGTAACAATTTGAGCGGAACTTGTGTGAAGATGTTTCTCTTACGTAACTATCTTAGCAGCGTTTTTAACTATTTCACGAAATAAACTATCTTTATCGTTTTCTCTAAAATCTTTTTGCTGTTTATCACAAAACTGTACATTTACATTTTGAGAAAGCCAGCGCGCATGCCATTGTGGTTGGCATCAATCAAGCGAAGTTCGGTCAGTCAGTGTTGCCACACATGGATAAGAAACAAGAACTGTAGGTACTGAACAATAAATTACTATTACAAAAATACACACAAAAAACTCAGTTTTAATCGAAGACCAACCATCAAACTATGAGCCTTACTAAGTTTTTTTTGTTTTATTTCGATCAATTGGAGAAGTAAATTCAAAGCTTCTTTCTTCGATAAACGCTGATTATGAAAGAGATTAGGCATTTGCTGTATGCACAGCATATCTATATCGTTATAATAATATAACCACTTTTTGTATAATACCTACGTAATCCGTAACTTTTAAATTTGTATCGGATTACCAACACATGCGCACAGCATTAATGCTCTAACTAAGCATACGCACAATACGGCAACACTGGCTTCCAACAATGTTACAAATTTAGAACGTCATTCATTTCATACTTAACTACTGACAAGTGACAACTGTCAAAATGTAATTTTGAATTAGTTCTATTCATCGTTTTAATATTAAAGATCTCAATGAGTTCGGTAGGTAGGTAGACATAATATTATCTATGTACCTACCTACTTACTACTTTATAAACTTTTTTCAACCTAAGATTACAAATTTTAGTTTTCAACGAATTTTTGAGGTAGTAACTTATTTACATTCTTTTGACTATTTTCATAGGTTTGTCACCTCATACTTAGGTAGGTACATTACCCACCGAACTAAAAGTAGTAGTACTTTTAGTTCGGTGACATTACCTATCTACTTACACCTTACTGCTATTATGTACCTACCTACCTACCTAATTTAGTTTTTTTATTCTTAACTTGTTCTAAATCTACCCCACACGTTCTTTGCAATTAAGTATGGTAATACCTAAGTACCTACTAGGTACCGTACATAACAAGACACTTAGCTAGATTTATAACTACCGTAAAATCCGTGAAATTTCAAATCGCGGTGTAGATAGGTAGGTACATAAGTTAATACAAATTCCCAAACTAATTTGAGTGAATTTGGACTGCAGGGTGGACTGCAGACAGACTGTCGTTCCAGGATGGCGCTTGTAATGCTACCATGTGACCTGCCGTGGTGGACATCAGTGCAGCGGCACCTGAAGCATCTCCTCGTGGCGTCAGCTCCAGCTAAACTGACCGCCAATATGTTAAAAATTCATGATATGTGCAAGTAAGTATGTAGGTACCTTCTAGTAGGAACGAAGATAGCTATCTTCGTATAGTACTTGTCTTTAGCTACACCTAGCTACACACATTAATACCTACCTATCAAGTTTATACATACTTATATTATAAAGCTGAAGAGTTTGTTTGAACGCACTAATCTCAGGAACTACTGGTTTGAATTGAAGTAGGTATTATTTTTGTGTTGTATATTTCATTTAGGTATTGAGGAAGGCTTTAGGCTTTATAACATCACGCTGCGCTGCGACCAATAGGAGCGAAGCATCAATGAAAAATGTTGCAAAAACGGGAAAAACTAACCCGCAGACAAAATTGCGCTCTGGTCAGCCAGTTTTAAAATAAAGTCAACATGACTTCTAAAGGTCTAAGTCTGTATCTGTCTAAGATCATCCCGGTTTTATGGAATACTAGTATTCCATAAAACCGAATAATAGCAATTGAATGTGGGGTAGGTTGGTTGGTACTGTTAGTAATGAATTATTTTAGCTATGGCGGGTTGGGTGACTGGCAGTGGTGGATTTATCACCAGGCTGAGTAGGCTGGAGCCTAGGGCGGCAAATTTTAGGGGGCGGCAAATTTGGCTTATTACCTTACACAAAATAATAAATAAAAATTATAATATACACGGAGAAAAAATTTAACAAAATTGCAATATTTTAATAGGTACTATACACCTATACCAAATAATCCAACGATTTTACATGATAAATTACTAAACGCTAAATTTAATAGCCTACTGGCGGCAAATGTGTAAATCCGCCACTGGTGACTGGCCAGCTGAGAGGCATCTATGAGGATATGTAGGTACCGGTTTATATTGTTATGACTAATAAAAGCGTTTATCAACAGCATTGGAATAGACCCCGAGGACGACATCAAAGACCCAGAGCTGATGAAAGGGTTGGAGCAGTTCTTCGAAGAAGAGATGACGCCGGAAGAGCGCAGGCAGTTCCTTGACAACACTGTCAGGATCATGGTGAACCGGGCGCTGCACCTCAGGAAGTGGCGCCCTCCTAAAGGCCTCATGTTCAGCCTGCAGCAGCAAAGTTAGTGCCTCTTCGTTCTTAACTATTGCAGAGTATATTCAATGTCATACAGAGCGTCCGCAATACGAGAGCGATGATGTGACTGGAAGGAAATGTTCGCTGAATTCAGTCAAATTAACTAAATAAAATAAAAAAATAAATAATACTGGACAATCCACACAGCATCATCTAGCCCCAAAGTAAGCTGCTCAAAGCTTGTGTTATGGGTACTACTCGTAGATAACTGATATATTTAATACATTTAATACATAGATAGATATTTTTTTTATTATACATAGAAAACACCCAGACCAACGGAACAAATTTCTGCAGATCGTACACAAATTTGTTCCGAGGCGGTAATCGAACCCGCAACCTCTTGCGTCGCAGGCTATTATTATTAGGCAACATTATTATTATTTAGTTCTAATTAAAAACTTTGTATCATCAATTTATTCAAATTATTGTATCATCCATAAGTGGAGTGGTAGGTTTACGAGATCGATTATCAAAAGTAATGTTTGTCATACCATCGTGTATCAAAATTATTATCTTCCTAGCTTGCACCCGCGTGGTACCTTGATAAACAAAAACAAATCTATCCCACGGGAAACGTACATTTTTCAGGATAAAAAGTAGCCTATGTGCTATTCCAGACTATAATCTATCTCTGTGACAAATTTCATCTAGACCGTTCAGCCGTTTCAGCGTGAAAGAGTAACATACATACATACAAACTTTCACGTTTATAATATTAGTAGGATTTTAGTAGGTCGCAGTTTAACAGGCTCAATTTTTCAGGTGATGTAACCGAACTGGACTACAATTTCTTGTCAGCACTGATCGCACACGCTTTCTTCTCAACCTTTCCGAAACGGACGCTCAAAACACATCCGACGCTACAAGACTTCAATTTTACACATTTTTTTAAGAATTTACATAGGTACGAAATGTCTATATTTTTATACTCATACCAGTGATACTATGGTCCGCGCTGCAGAACCACTTTAAGTCGATTTTCGCTCTATCAAATTTACAAATAGCCATCACATATCCGATTATAATTTTTATTGTTTCAGGAAATCGCAAAGGAACAAATTAAAAAGCTTGCTTCATTATTTCGAGTGGTTAGATAAAAACAATAATGAAGGGTCTATCAAAATAAGCAGACAGGTAAGGACTGATAACGAAATATAATTTATCAGGTACCTACGCTTTACCACTCAACCTAACACGATGCTTTAATATCCATCGCAACTTCGCAAAGCATGATGCAACGTGGTTTTATAATGTTACCGGTTACAAGCATTTGAATACCCTACCACGTAGTCTAGTAAGAATCTAGCAGAATATTAAAAAGTTTCTGCGACGTAATTCTCGGAAAATCTATAGCAATCCGTAAGCTTTTTTCCAATAAAATTACTGAAAGCTTACGTAGTTCATGCTACGAACTACACGCATCGGATGCTTCTAGCGTAGGTCGTCGTAGCACGTACCGTCGTAGCACTCACCGCGTACAAGAACTCGTAGCAGTTGCAAAGAATAAAAGTTTCTTAATTTATACATATTTTGAAACCTTTAAAATATTTGTACCAAAGAAAGAATCTGTAAAACGAGTATTTCATTGCCGGATTGCCATCGTAGCTCGTAGCACCCGGCGTAGCATAGAACATGCAATACCTACTGCGCGCCTCCAAATGACGTCAATAATAGCTACGATAGTAAATGTAGGTTGCGGGCCAGGGAGTAATGCAGGTCATTGGCATACGAAATGATGTCAATCCCTTTGAGATTTTGTTGTTTATCAGTTGCGTAACTTTCATTTGTTTACTATAACGTTTTATCAGTAGGTCAAATGTATTTATAGTTTGGTTATCACTTTATAATAGTCTCATTAGAAGCGGGCATTTTTAGACCATCAATTCTTCAACAACTTTCTTCAAAGTTACTTTATGTTTGGACGTCGATTAGGTTAATACATGGGAACAAATTTGTTTAGGTGATGACGTCAAAGCAATGGCTAACGATCGAAGACTGGCTGGAATGCACGCTACCGTTATGCAAGCTGCACGTGCGGCACGAAGGCAGGCCGGAGAGATGTGAAAATGACGACGCTATCAGGGTTTGCTTTGCGTCTAGCAGACTGGGTGGAGACGCGCTTATCGACGGCGACTCACAGGTAGGTACTTTCAATGTGATCTTTGTCTAAAATAACAGAAAACTGAATAAGCGTAGCTAAATTCTTTCGCAAGAAAATGTAGTTAAAAAAAATGAACTTATAAAAACTTAAATAATATAGTATTTCATTAAATACCTTACGACCGGTTTCTATATTCTATCTATCTGCGGTTTTTAGATTTTAAATAGGTATTTGACATTAATCCTAATGTCAATACCTATCCAAAAACCATAGATATATAGATTAAAACCGACCGTTAGTAGGTTCAGATCATTGTTTTATCTGAGCGCACTGGTGGTCTAGTGATAGAAGACTCCACCTTCCAATCCTAAGGCCGCGGGTTCGAATCCGATCGCGTACTATTGGATTTTTCTATTGGAAAAAATTGTGCGCTATATATAACAAGTAAGTACTCAAAAACGGTGAAAGACAATATCGCTAGAAAACCGGCATTTCGTAGAATCTAAAAAGATTGAAAACATGTATGAAGTGCACTCATACACTTCGTAGGCACTCAATCCTTGGTAACATTTCAGGAATCACTATCGATGTTTATGATGCCGGAACTCCTTCCCGCAATGCTTTCAGTAGAAGCTCTAGAAGACAACGAAGTGCTGAAAGTGGAAGGCGTGCGAGTGTTCAGCAGAATCTCTGACAAGAAGCAAAAGACCAAAATAGATTTTTTAGAAGAGCCTAAAAAGGTATTAGATATACCATTTCTGCTACTTATAAGTAATGGCTGCGTAGATCTCCCCAATTAGTGCCTTAGTTTGTATACTATCCACCGAAAACCTTTAATCTTCACTATCGATCTGTGGGGTGGTCTTTTTGCTATGCATCTTTAGTTCATAGTCGCTTTTCAAAGTACGTACCTAAATACGTTGCCGTATTAATTAAAGTTGGATACAATTCTAGTAACTTAGGTAGATACTTATTTCTTATCAACTACTCGAATTTCAAAGATAATACGCGTCTTATATTTGTCTTTCTCTAGGTGACGGTATGTCTCATGGACGCGGAAGACTACAGCAAGTTGCCCCTTAGCCAGTGGGAAGAGGACAACGTCCTACGAGAACTGAACAAATGTCTTCTCGCATTTCAACAGACGCCTATGAAAAGCAAGGAGAACGCAAAGACGGAAAGAAGACTTTCACCTATCGGTATGTTTTAGGCGTAACATATAAAATATGGTATGAAGTCAAAGACAATCAGTTAATAATAATATTATTACATGTATACCTATACCTACATCGTCCTTAGCTCAACTAACCCAGACATGATCCAGACTCCTGTTAAAGCAGTTATTATTGTACACCTATCATAAGTATTTTTATGGGTCTCTTTTACGAAAAATCATTTAACGATGGTTATGAAAGTACGGTAAACTGAAAATCTTTCTCAGGGACCTTGAAGACATTTCTGTTTTCCAATATTCTTGTGTAAGTTTGGTAAGTACTTATGCCATCAAATCACCTAACGTAGGTATTAGGTGGTAAGCAGGTTTTTGTTTTGAATTGGATTATCAAAATTGGATGTCGTACTTTTTAGGTTTCAGTGGCGTTTCAAAGATATGTCTGGCTGTAAATTAAGCCAATTATTTTACTGTCGACTTTATCAACTGAATTATCGTTGGACCGCACTTTCATTATTTATTTTATCTGATAGATAACTTTGAAATAATATAATTAAAGTAACAATTGGATTTCAGCTTAATTAAAGTATTGAGTTTTTTGTCCATAAATCATTATTCTCCGTCCTTATCTCACGTTAAGTGGGGTCGACAAATTTTTTTTCTTCCACTCACTCTTATCATTTGTTGACTCTGCATCTACTCCTCTTACAATCTTTTATCATCTTCATAAATATCATCGTAAGTAGAACCATTATACCTATGATATTTTTATAATTATTTAATTTTACCGAAGGAACTTGTATTAATTTTCAGGAGAATCCTACAGTCATACACCACCAGAAGTAGAAGCGACAGTGGTTATCAAGCAGACGTCTTCGTGCAGCACCCTCAATAGCTTCAACAGTCGAAGCCCTTCGCCTGACAACTACTGCGCAGCGACGCTCAACCTTAATGACCCTAGTAAGTAACAGACAATGGTGGTGATTCAGTTGTTCCGCAGACTTAGGTACTAAAAAAATGCTGAAATATACACCTTATTTTGTTCACACCAAATACTAAATTAGCGTAAACAAATACCTAATAAAAATGAAAATGATGCGTAATAAAACTGACAAACCTTAATTTGACTAAACTGACGTGTGATAGACGTGTTTTAGCTTATTTTAGTAGCCATGTCAATTGGTGTTGTCTAAGCTACGTGAAAATAGTGGAAAATACCATTTTTTAAAACTGTCATTCAAAAATGTTACGCTAATTTGGTCTTTATAATGAAACCAAATAAAGTCGTAAGTACCTACCTATTGTAGCATTTTAAAGTTAGTCTGCAAAACAACAGAATTACCGCCAATAGCATCATTTCAAATAATTTTAAGAAACTATCAACATCTCGTAACCATAAACAAAATCTTCCAGGTGTAGAGCTGTCAAAACGTAAATGCTGGCTATCGCCCGACGGTCCAACGCTTAACAACCGCCGAGGGAAGTTCATAGTGCTGGGATCATCGGGAGAATGCCTGCCGGTGACCAGGCCTGACAACCTGGACACTCAGGAGGATAGCCTGTACTCCAGCTGCAATTCCAGTGATGACGAGTTCCACAGTGCCAATGATAGTTTCGATTACGGTAAACAACCAGTCTGCTAGACTAATCCTAGGTCTATGTAAGTTGCAAAAGCTATCGTATCAATAAATAAATAAATAAATAAGCTTTTATTTGCAAATTTACAGTAGGTAATTCATTCATTGTTTAAATTTCACTTCTTATAATATAAGAATTTTTAAAATTAATTATGTTCAATTTATTTTATTTTGGCACCCAAAAAGTGGATGTCTCGTATCAACAGTAATCTTTATTTCGAACAGATAATTTAAACGTAACTCGCAAGTCTTAACCACAACTCAAATAATGAAATTATGAACTTGCCGTTATTCAACATACACAATTACTATTTTTGAATAAAATAGCTATAAAAAACTCAAGGATGTAAAGTTACAAAAGATCTGAGATGTCTACCAAGCCTGGGGATTACAGTCTTGAGCATGTTTGGTGTTTTTTTTAAAGAAAACTCTTTATTAATTGCCTTTTTAGGTAGCGAAGACGAAGGCAGAGGCGAGAGCGCAAGACCGAATTCATTCCAATACTCCAAAGAGTTATCGACCGAAGAGAGGCGAATGAGCTTCGCGAGCCGCCTCCGGGACGCGCTGCGGAGGGAGGCGGAGCACTCGTGCACCACCAGCACGACCGGGGACTGGTCCACTGACAGCTCTAGCTACGCTGTAGGCATCAGCATATCCGGAGCTGGCGTCAACGATAATGATATCAGGTGTGTAGATATATCTTAGGTAACTAGACTTCTTGCAAAAAAAAACGCGACTGAAAGTAATTGAAGATAGCTTTTTAAAGCCGCCGCCGTATTGTCTTTTTTTACATTTTGTTAGCCTTGTAATCCAGACGAACTCAACGATACTTCATTTGTCAAAATGTGACCAGCCGGGGCTACAGCGATAGACAAAAGAACTCATAACCTTTATTCGCAGTCGGGTAAAAATAGGCGAAATACTTTACGAAAACGCCCGACGAATCCGGCTGGCGACCACCATAAAATTTCGTGTAAATGAAATCAACCATCCATGAATATAGACTAATTGGTATTACCTATTTCAGGGTAAAGCGCGGCGGATCCGTTGGCTTTGTTTTGACTGAAAAGGAGAGCATTAGCAACGGAGACCCATCGCCGAGACACCGGCCGCTGGGCAGGAAGGAAACCGGGAACAGTTCTAAATACAGCTTCAGTACGGAATACACGTGAGCCAAAAGATCTCTTCAATAACTGAAAAATATTCTCGTACTATACAATCCTACGCTAAGCCTCGTATCCACTTGAGCACGCTCAGGCGAATGAGCGGCTCATTTCGCCGAGCCGCTCAAGTGAGTTTTTGTCCGCGCTCAAAGTGCGCTCAGTATTCGCTCAGCGCTCAGTGTGGACGGTTGTTTTTATGGTTGAAAGGCTCTGCGAATGCTAAGCTACACAGACACGTGAAGACATGACGGAGCCGAACATATACTGAGCAGACTGAGCACAGCTTTTACAATATTGAGGCTCGTTCGACCAAAACTTTCATTTTGTTCCTCTGAGCGCGCTCAGACGAATGAGCCGCTCATTTGCCTGAGCGTGCTAAAGTGGAGACAAGGCTTAAGCTAGTTAAAATTATTCCCAACGCTGACTTAAATCATTTTTTTGTTACAGTTCTGAGTTGGAAGAGGTATACGAGCAATTCAACCAATGGCTAAGCGATCCGATAGTCGACGCAGAGTCCGGGGAACATAAAGCGCGCGAACTTGATTCTAGAGATCTGGCTGTGATTAGGTAGGGTTCAACAATCAGAAACTTCCAGTATATGTCTGTAAATCGTCTTTCCACTCCCGAAGAGAACTCTTTTTAGGGTTAAGCTCGCCTGTGTACATGCCACTAGTTTTAAGTTTTATTATGTATAAATGTATAATCTGTGTACAAAGTATAAATAAATAAATAAATAAATAGAAGATCCCAAACCTCTTTTGTTTTTTAGGTGCTTTCGTCTCATTTACTAGTTTAACATCTTTCTACGTATAGATTTGCAGGTTCCCTGTTGAAACGCACTCTGAGCGAGTCAATGGCGTGCGGCACCAGTACCGGAGCCGGGTCAGCGGAAGCAGCCGAGCTGTACGGACCGGGGCGCGACTCCAGAGACAGGACCGCGCCGCGGCGACTGGCCCTCGCCGCGCGATCGCTGTCTCTCGAACTCGCCAGGCATAGGCACATGCTTGCTGCTCAACTGGTGCGTAGTGTACAACTCCTAAAATTTCCCAACCGTGAAGGTTATCTGGTTTTTAATAACATTATGGTTTCACCTCGGTTCTTTTGGCACGATGAACATAGAGCAGCCGAGTAGGCAGTAGAGGTATTTTGTACAGCAGTAGAGTAGCAATTAACATGAATGTACTGTATATTTTTTAAATATTTTTATATTATTTCACATGCAGTTGCATGCATCACTGTTTTTGGCATAGCCTGCAATAATCACATGAAACTGATCAATGGAAAGACAATTGCAACAGCAACAACTTACGCACTACAAAGGAGCTTACTCACGTCGCTATGTTTTGACAGAAACGTAAAGTAAAAGAATCGATACCAGAGAAGATTCTAAAGAGCACACAAACGAAAAGCGAAGACGATACGCGATCAGAAGACTCTGTAGGCAATTCAACAGAGACTGGCTCGACTCAGGTGTCCAACCCGAGTCTTAGGAAGAAAAAGTTGAATTGGATGCTAAACATGATAGTCGAAACCATCGAAGAGACCGTCGAATGCGAACCGGTCACTGTAAAGCTTAGAAAACCGAAGGTCAGGCGTCTATCGCTAATCCTATCACGCTCGATTGAAACTAACATCACTTCGCTTTCTGTCGGAACATGCTCGTATCTGTGATGCATGATGTTACTCACACCAACTCAGCGTGATATGAATATCCTGCACTGTGTATATTTGACTCTGCATTCATAACTTACCAAACTCCTCAAAAACAAGCTCTTTAGACTCCCGAACGCCAATTCACTGTACATATTCCGTATCCTATCGCATAGTAGAAAGCGTATTATTCATAATTTATTTAGCATCAATAGAGTGGTTTGCGACACTAAAATGGGACAACCGATATAGATTTTC
Source organism: Cosmorhoe ocellata (assembly GCA_963675405.1). NCBI lineage: Eukaryota > Metazoa > Arthropoda > Insecta > Lepidoptera > Geometridae > Cosmorhoe > Cosmorhoe ocellata. Next base: position 7,842,674 of record OY776246.1, on the reverse strand, counting down.
ACAGCTAAATCATTGATATTATCTACGACACCATGGTAATTTTAATACGATTGGTCGAGTACAATTGTGGTTGCTGAGATAGGTATAATATGCAGGTGAATTAGTCAAAATACATGTAATAAAGTAGTTTTGCACAGTAGTAGTGCGTTCTCAGATTCTAGATTCTATATTTTTATAGCGAATATATAATTACAGTTAACCCAACTTGCCCACAAGATCGTGACGGGCGGGTCTTGCCGGCCGGTGGCGACCGGCAACTGGGGCTGCGGCAGTCGTCAACGCGGCCAGCCGCAGCTCAAGATGCTGCTGCAATGGCTGGCCGCCAGCGTCGCCGGCGTGCCTTCGCTCATCTACTACACCGCCGGCAACGAGCAGCTCTTCAAGGTTAGTACAGTTCATCCAACGGATCTAGGCATTCGTGAAATTAGCCACAGGTGCGAGTTTGCGCATGTCTTGTCCCACCGTCCCTCTCCATACCTACATTGCTCCCGAAAAACGATACTGCGCAGCTCTTGCGGCTAACTTCACGAATGCCTAGATTCGTCGAGCCAACTATACTCATATGTAAGGCTCAACCATATGCGGCTCGAGACAACAACTAGCAAAAGACTTTGGGCCTACTCTAGTACAAAGAAGTACGAAGTTCTCTAAGTATAACGAAAACGAAAACTTCGAAGCGGCCGGGCCGAGACATACTACGTTCGATACTGATGTAGCACGAATTCTGTATTTTTTGTTAAAGTACCTAAACAAAACCTTTGCTTATAAATTAATATGTACATATTTTTTCCAGCTGGACACGCTCGTCCGCGTCATAGTTGACCGCAAGTGGTCCGTGGGCCAGCTTGCCCGAGCGGTTCTAAAATTCGCGCGCCACACACTGGAAGACCCTCATGTCATCCCGAGCAACTACTCACTCTTCGACGACCTTATCGGTATAGAAAAGACGCCCGATTTGTAGCCAAGGCTTCCGTCGCCAAGACGCACCGTTCATCGTCCGCCGACTGGATTAAAAACTTATCAAAATGTAGAAACCTGGCTAGCGATGAGTGAACGCATCGGTACAAAAGAATGCTTGCAAAACAGCAGCGAAAGTTTTCAAGGTATTCGACAAGGAACTGTAGTTACGCGTGGCATAGTCAAGTAACCAGTGCGAGCAACTGGATATTTCTATCACGCGGTTAATATAGCGAAGACAAGTCTACATAAACCTATGACTAGCATGAATGTGAGTACAATAAAAACTATCTCAATTTCGAAAATAAATGACCTAGCTTAAATGCATTTACAATTATGTTATAATCGTACATTTATATATCAACATATTTCTAATCAAGTGATTATTAAACTGTGTCTTATTTTACATGTGTGTGGACTTTTAGAAAATATTTACTTCACGGTTACAATAAAGCAATATTAGCATTCGATTCGAAATACATAATAAATACTTATGTAATTTAACTAAATATTTTTATACTAAACTATCGACTTAAATGCAAGGTGTAAAAATATGTATGACGTAAGTTATTATATAATAATCTTTTTTGTTAAGTATATTGATTTGATATAATAATATTAAACTCAAAGAATTTTTGATGAATAAAACATATTATTATGGAATTAATTAGATTTACAGTAATAAATGATGGCAGTGCTAATGTAAGACTGTATACATACAATATGTTAATGATAAAAATACTGTTAAATTTTATACTATAACGTATTTTATCCTAACAAAGTTAGCAGCTGGCTTGTAAATAGTAGATAAACATTCAAAGCTCCGCTTTTAATTTGATATGACTTGAAAAAACATTGTTTGGGTGAATTGGGTATGTTAAGTCATTTATTTAAGCGTTTACAATTATTACATTGGAACGTTTGTTAAGGCTCGACCAAGTCTTCCGTAGAATGAATCTCATTGTGTCCAAAAGTTTGTTAATTTTCAGTAATCCAAACTATACTTAAACCAAAGGATGCGAAATAAAAGTATTGCGTCGAATAATTGTTGTTTTAATATTAAACTTTTTTTAAGCAGTATGTTTAATTTTAATAATAGACAATAAATAATATAAGTCTACAATTCCTGAATGAGTTTTTATACCTTTATCTAACAACTGAAATTAACTTCAAATGGTTTAATTAAGAGACCCAAGTTTTGAAAGACAAAGATATTCATCAAAACAATGTAACAGACATTAGGATTCAGTACGAGCAACAAAAAACAACAAAATTCCGTAAAACCATAAGTTTGTATTGGCTATTCATTGCCCGTTTATAGAAAAACTTTTCAATGACTTTACAACTGTTATAGCCAAGACTGGCAGCCTATATTGCTTTTGATGCACAAATGCTGTGAATGTTGCTAGATCTAGTTTATCTCATCAAATCAACAATCTCCCACATCATCAGCGCTTTATCTATGAGTTTAAAAAGACTAGTTACCCTAAAAGAACAATCCTCGCATGCGCCGACCCATGCCTTGCCGGTCGTAGAGCACGTTGAACCGGTTTACAAGCTGGTTAATAGCGTTGCAGCCTTTCGTAATTGTGCCGAGGTACGTCATGAGTGCCACGTCATTGCATTGCTGAAATATACAAAAAGTCACATTTATTTATAAAAATACTAGCTGACCCGGCAGATTTCGTACTTATTTAGAAAACGTTTGTATGGGAAATAGAAAAGGGCTATTTTTAGGGTTTTCCCGGCAGTTATTCGAATTTTTGTTACCTTTTAAACCTTCCCTAGACCTCCACAAACATTTCAAGTCCAAGATAAGATAAATCCGTTTAGCCGTTCTCGAGTTTTAGCGAGACTAACGAACAGCAATTCATTTTTATATATATAGTTAGATAGATAGATTTACATCTAGATGAGGAGTTGGTTCAACGCATCAAGTCAAGACTGCAGGTATAATCAAATCAAATCAAATATCATCATTTTGATCATTTTGAATTGTCTTACATACTACTTGTAGATGAGTCTAGGTGCCAATTCCAGTCCTATTCCAGTCTAATACCCGCCCGGTTCGAAAGTTGACAAATATAGGTACTACAGAGTTAGTTTGATACTCCTCCCTTTAGTCTTAAGTATCAGTTAACTGAAAACACTTACATTATAGAAGTGTGTGCGGAACTGCTGTGAAGTGAGCAGAGGTAGTCTATTGGATAAGGCACGCGCTTCCCTCAATAGTGCCGGGCGCGGGGGCAGGTTTCCGTCGCGTATCGCGCGAACTGTCGCCAGTACCGCCCTTACTCGCGACACTAACATTTTGATGGCTGACCTCTGGGCCGTTAGGTGTTCAGCCACTGAAAAAAACCATCCTCTTTAGTTCATTCAAATAAGACTACCTTATTTACATTACACACTAACAATGTCTGATTCAAAAGACAAAACACACTAGGACCATCAAAACACATCCTACTAATATTATAAACGCGAAAGTTTGTAAGGATGTCTGGATGTCTGGATGTATGTTTGTTACTATTTTATGCTGAAACGGCTGAACCGATCTGAATGAAGTTCGGCACAGATATAGATTATAGTCTTGAATAGCACATAGGTTACTCTTTATCCCGGAAAAATGTACGGTTCTCGCGGGATAGATTTGTTTTTGTTTTTCAAGGTACCAAGCGGGCGAAGCCGTGGACGGAAGCTGGTCAAAGTATAATTCTAGTATTTTTTTGATTTTTGCTGAGATATATTATCATTTATCACATACCTAAGCTGTTTAAAGCAGCTTCTCCCGAAGATACTCTTGCGACATGATCCACTCCGATTCTCTCTGCTTCTTCTGCGGCCAGAGTGTATGTGAGCGGTGCTAGCAGCATTGTGGCGCGGCCATTAACTACATCTATTACCGACTCATACAGCACCACAGGTAATTGCTGAAATTAGACAAGATCATCTTACTTTTTCTGTTAGCTCAGCTTACTATTTAGTAAGTTCATATTTATGACACTATAACAGGTTTATATAGCGTTTAACTTTCTTATGTTTCCCATTGTTTCGACCTAATGAGTATACTATTCCTTACTATACTATACCTTTCGACCTATTGCAAGCTCATTGCAGTTGCAACCTAATAGTACAATTGTCGCTATATTCTACTGCAGCCAGCAGATCTTTATTGTGAAGTTAACATTTTCGATGTGCAGTTGATAATTTAGTATGAAAAGCTGCACTGCATCTTGAAATGGCTTACTTCTCAATAGCCTTGATCCACTGGCCGTATTCTACTTTAAATGTTTAAGTCTTTGGTTGTTACCTCTCCATTCCTGCCTGCTGGGTTTAGCATCAGCATCACAGGGCACTCGTTGATATCACAGATCTGTCTATGCACAGCAATGTCACGCTCTGTGGGAGTTTCACCAGTAGTGTACCAACCCAAGAAATCCATGTCGGAAAACACTTGCTTGACTGTAACCGTTAATATTTAATGTAAATTAGACTTTAAGACTCACAAACAGAGCCTTTGAAGCACACTTCAGATCTCAGATCTTTTCACTACACTGGTTTAATAGAATTAGTGCCATACTTATTATCTATAATGATTCTACATTGTGTTTGCTGTTTGCCTTTATTATTTTCCCAGTGTTAAAACATATTGTAACAACCATGGTCACAGAATGACATAAGTAATAATTAGTGGCATGGTAAGACGGGGAAGACTTTTTTACTGTATTTTGTACTTAATAAAATGCTGAACAATCACTTCACTTTGACCTGTCTATCTAGGTAGGTACTTAAAAGAATACTCACATTGTTCTTCTTTCAAATTGTAATATTCTCTGTCGATTATTATGTCTTCACCGATAGAACTAAAGACTAGTTCAAAAGAGTTCATAACTTCAATGTTTCTGCCTTTTTGTTTACCAATAAGAGCTCCAACCACTGAAAATAATTTGGTATTTTGATAAAACTACCTTTTATATTAGCAGGCATGATTGTAGCAAGCGGAAGCCCGTAGTCAATAAGTACCTGTTTGAGGAGAACCTTCTTGGGCCCGTAGACGGGTCCAGTGTTCAGAAACGTTCATGATAACCAATGGATGGAGCGACACGGTGACAGACCCTGAAGTCGCTGTCGTAATCACCACGTTTTTGGCACCACCAGGGGTCGCAGCGGCCGGTGAAGTTGGATTTGGGGCATCCACAGCCGGCCCCGAAGACGCACTTTCCACTTCCACTTCCATTTCAAAATCGATTCTATCGGCACTCGTCATATCTAATGGTACTTATAAAACTGATCAGAAAATGTTTCGGATTATTAGGCTAGGCGAATTACGGAAATAATAATTGAAAGAAAAATGCAAACACTTTGTCTTACCAACACAAACTGATGTAGGTACAATCACGGTACAATGAATGGAATCAAAAACAACCTCTATCACCGCCACCGACCGACCGCGACCAACCAACACTGAGATCAAAGAGAATATACCTAATCACTACGTTTTACTGAGATTACACAGCAGGCTAACAAATTGTCAACTCTCTTTTTTATTTTTATATGATTTTATGCTTCATATGCGTTAGCATCCTACTAGTCTGTGTGCTTCATCCTCAGTCAGAGTAAACCAAAACTTCAGTCAGACAGAGTAAACTTCTTCTTTTTCTTCAATTATGGCATCTGTCTCTTAGAGAACAATTTTGCCAGTGTCTTAAGTGTATTTATTTATAAGTATTATCAACGTCACAGAGAAGAACGATATTCATCAAAAAAGATTATTTGTTTTAATCTGTTTTAGTGTTTCACTATCTCACTCACTCACTACAGGCCTCGCGGGCCTATAGCATAATTCGTTTATTATTTCATACTATTTCATTCATTCTATGTTTCGTTACCGCCAGTGTTTCCTCTTTTAGGGATTTCGCCCTGTTTTAGGGCAAAACTACTTAGTTCATGTACGACTTAGGGCTTTTTTTATTGCGACAGGGATTTATGGAATTTAAGGGTAAAGATTACTTGAGGTGGTAAATCTTTTTATTCTATGCTCAATGCTCTACCTATTAAGGGATGGAAGACACGAGTTATAATAGTGAGCTAGTAACCTTCTTCATCTTGTTAAACTATGGAATGCTCTGCCTGTAACAATTCGTCGTGCGAAATCCTTGCCTATTTTTAAAATTTAGTTAAACAACATTACCTTTCTTTGTCAACAAGAGAATTTTTAACTTCTACTGTGAACATCATAATAATTTCTTATTTACTGTTTCTGTTTTTAATTATTTTATTTATGTAGGTATAATATTATGTATTTTAATGTAGGTGTATTTATGTAATATTTTGTATGTTTATTAATATTTATTGTAAGTAGGCATGTACCTATATTCAGATTAGTAGTACCTATAATAGATTAGTAGGTAGTTCAATGCATATTTTTCGAATAACTTATTAAATTCTACTGTCCTTATCTTTCAAATATGTCCTGTCTATCCAAAGGTTGCCTGGAAGAGATCGCTTTTAGCGATAAGGCCGCTCATTGTAATTAATTTTTTTTTCTGTGCCTATAGGTACTTATTATTATTTTTTTTTCTTTGTTATTGTTTGTTTTATGTTTTACATTAAAGATAATATATTGTATTGTGTATTGTATCTTAAGAAAAAGGGGAGAAGTCAGCGAAAGCCTGCAAAAGTGATGCGTCTTCTTGTGAGTCTTCGAATGAATTAGTTATGTTAATTTGTTTTCGCATTAAAATGTGCAAAAAAGATTGTTTTTTTAATTATTATTCATTCGCCCTAAAATAAGGAATTAAAAAATATACTAAGGATTTTTAAGAATAATTTCCAAAGAATTTAGGGCAGGGAAAACCAAAATCCTCAGTGGAAACACTGGTTATCGTACGGTACGGGCGATTAATTCTTTGTGATTGAAATTATTACAACTTTCAGTTGTGTAGTATTTTTTAATATTGACTTGGTGTTGGTTGTGTTATCTAACTATAGATATCGTATTTCTAATGTGATTATCAACTGCGTGTGCCTATGAAATCTGTTTGGATATCTATTTATTGGACCTGTCATCGTGTCTAACCTAGGTACTCTGCAGGTCAGAAGATAATCTTTTTATTTTGCAATGGCAGCGACGGCTGTGAAGGTTTTGGGAGGCATATCTAAAGATGTGTCTCCACTGTACTATAGAATATTATCGAAATTTCCACAAAACTTCACGTTTTGCTTTGCGTACGGATCTGCTGTGAAACCACAAATGAGCAACCAAAACAAACAAAACATGATAGATTTGATATACTGCGTCGACAACTCGTACAGATGGCATGGAGCTAACATGGAGATGAATCCATCGCACTATTCCGCTCTGAAATTTCTTGGCAAAGGATTTGTTGCCAGGTATCAAGAAAACTGGGGCGCTAAAGTATACTTCAATACACTTGTCGAAATGAAGGAAGAAAATATTATGATAAAATATGGTGTTGTTTCACAAAAGGACTTAATCGCTGACTTGTTAGACTGGAACAACCTCTATCTATCAGGCAGACTTCACAAACCAGTTGAAATCATTAAACAGACCAATAGCTCTCAGTTACAGAATGCGCTGCAATCCAACCTTCGATCTGCTGTTCACACAGCTCTCCTTATCCTTCCTGAAACATTCTCAGAATATGACTTCTACTTTGCCATATCCAACATAAGTTATGCTGGTGACTTTAGAATGACTTTTGGAGAAAATAAAAATAAAGTGAGGAATATTGTTCAACCTCAATTGCAAAGTTTTCGAGAGTTATATCAACCAATATTGCAGCAATTTCATGCTTACGTGGACTTTCCTACTAGTGAAGCGTATTGCCATCAAGATTTGCATCCACAGACAAAGTTGCACCATTTAATGCAGTTGCCAATGGTACCACAGCAGAGAATCGTAAAGTTTTGGAATCACGGTTGTCTTCAACAAGACATGGAGGATGTGCTTCGTGCTCTTGCATATGACATTGACTGTGCAGTTGTGCTTACACAAATTCTGAAGGACATTGTTTGGGAGTCCAGTGTGAGACAGTCTTTGAAGGGTATTCTTACTGCCGGAATGCTAAAATCTATTCGTTACAGTGCGAAAAAGATTTCTAAAATGTTTTAAATTAAGTTATTGAATACTGTTATATTGTATTTATTATATCAATATTAATAAAGCTAGTAGTATATAGAATAATCTTTTTATTGTTTATAAGTTATTCCTTTTTGTTTTTAGGTTTCCAAAATGCTCTCCGATGAATCAAGCAGTGATTCGGAAACAGGTAGATTCAAATGCCAATCCAAACCAGAAGAAGAACAGAGTTCTAAACAGAAGGATGGTCATTTTAAAAGAAGAGGTAGGCCTGAGAATGACAGATTTCGTAGAGATTTTGGGAGGCAAAGAGATGAAAGACATGATTATGATAAGCACTCTAGAGATAGACACAGAAGCTCTAGGACCTCTCCAGGAAGTAGAACGAAAAGTTCAAGGGATAGGAGCCCTAGAAGAAGATCTCCTGAAAGGTATAGGGACAGAGAAAACAGTGCTAGATCCTCTAGAAACTCTACATCCAGATCTCATAAATCACCTGAAGCAAGGACAAAGAGCCAAAGATCTGAACTGAAAACAAGAGCACATAAATCTCCTGAAAGTAAAATGAAAATGATTTCCCCTGAATCAAGATACAGGTCTTATAAGTCTCCTGAATCTAGATCTGCATCACATAAGTCGTCAGAACCTAGAACAGACATGAAGGAAGAGATGCAACACACTTTACAACAAAGTAGGAAATCTCCTTCAAAGTCAAGGTTATCTGTTGAAAGAGTTTCATTGTCTCCTGATTATAGAGGGAAACGGTCCGAGGTGTACAAACCTCCACCAAATTTACCTTTAAAGAGAAAAAGTGATAGTCCCATAATAGTGGAAGAACAAGAATCGGATAAGTCAGATGAAGTACAAGTTGGCTCATATTACAAAATGATTCCTACTGTAGTCAAAGAGAAACTGGAAGAAGAGTCTAGCGAAATAGACTCCTCTGATGATGAAAGACTACGTGCGAAACTTTTGAATTTAGAAAAAGAACTCCAGAAAACAAAAAAGAAGAAACATAAAAAGAAACACAAAAGGAAAAACAAGACTAGAGAAAAAGATGAAACAATTCCCTCAGTAGAAGTCACGAGCACTACTGATATTGACGTAAAAGACGGTAGCTCCAACAAGGAAAGCCCTATACCTGAAGTCAGTTCTACTCAAAAAAGTGCTTCAAAAGAAAGTAGCGAAGAGGGAGAAATATTATCAGAAGATGATGCCCAAGATTCCCAAGAGCAATTTGATGCGTCGGACTTGCGACATAAGTTGAGACGTAAACCTGGAATTACAGTGAAAACTGATGTTTGTGGGCCAGTACTGCCCCCGCATTTAGAGAAACGACTAAGCGATTCATTGGGTAAAGAAGGGCCAGCTTTACCCCCTCATCTTTCGAAGTCAACAAACATTGGTATGTTTTTTATAATACCTACATTGTTACTTTAGTAACTATTACAGATCACTGCCTACATTAATTTATTGATCTTCAGCTGTCATTCATTATTATGTGTGCTGTTCGTTTGTAGCTAAATATTTTATATCATCTCACGAATTAATATTTCAGGACCGGTCATTCCTGACAATATGCGTAGGGTTCTCGCGGAAAAAGATTGTGAAGTTATTGAATACGAAAGTTCAGATGACGATGGCATTGGACCACTACCCGTGGGAGCTGAATCGAAATGGTCCGAGGCTCACCAGCGACTGGAGGAAAGAGCTTTGGACATGAAGATACGCAAACTTGATGGGCACTCACTGGACAGTCGCAAGATAAAGAATCGTGAGGAATGGATGCTTGAGCTACCTGAGGGAAAGACGAAGTATTTAGGACTGGAAGCGAGAAGCTTCAGACCTAAAGCAGGTCCGGACATGTCAGACAGGTAAAGGTGTTTTAAATTAATAATGCTCACCAAATTTTCCCAGACGGTAACTCTGAGTAGAGAGAAGCCTCGTTCGCTCGTTTGTACCTACTTTCCAATGTGAAATTTTCAATCTCTAGACAAATATTTCTCATTACTATCAGTAATTACAGAAGGTAAACTTATTTGTTATTTTTAAGGTCGAGCTGGACAGATACTCCAGAAGAAAAAGCAAAGAAGGCAGCAGGAATAATGAAAGAGGAAGACATGGACGAGACTGTAAGGCGCGTCGCCAGATCCCGTATCATCACCAGCAGGGATGAGGAACAGGAATCAGCGGTAAAGTAAGTTTTTAAGATTCAGCAGATCAATAATTTATAAGTAAATATTTTGCGTTATGTTTTAATATTTCAAATCTATATTTCAGAAAACACAAGAAGAAACACAGAAGGGATGAAAGCTTGCTAGAACTACACGAAAAAAAGTTAAAAAAGAAAAAGAAGGTACCTACTTTGACCATTTTACGAAACTTTCAACTTCAATGTAAATAATACAGTCAGAACTCTTAATAACGAGAGGCATGTTGCTCACTACTACTGACAGCGTCATGGCCGGCTGCTGCAACCAAGAGCAGATCCAGCTTTGGTGCCAGGGGGGGGGGGTCACTTAGTCATGTCCAAGTCACAAAAAGTTATAATCGTTATTAAATATAATTTTAATTAGTGGTCCACCTAGGTCCTGGACCGAGCCCAGGGGGGGGTCATGATCCCCATGACCCCCCCCCCCCCCCCCTGGATCCGCCCTTGGCTGCAACTGCCTCTAGCGTTGGCAACGCGTTGCTCATGTATTAGAGCACTTAATTGTCTTTGCACACTAACAATCCTCTTATGGCACAGCTAGCCATCAAGTTAATGTTAACGTTATCTCATTTTTTTAAATAAACTTCAATTTATCATTTTCAGAAGGAAGAAAAAGACAATGATGGCAAATCTGAACGGCGCCCGTTCAGTCGCGATGTAGATCTTCAAGTGAATCGCTTTGACGAAGCACAGAAAAAATCTATCATTAAGAAAGCTCAAGGCTTGAACACTAGATTTTCGCGAGGTGAAGCTAAATATCTATAAGGTATAAAGAATTTTATTGCTATGGAAATAAGGTGAGTTTATTCATGAGGTTCTTGCGTGACGTAGCTTGCATCAGAAATTAGGCCCGTTTTACGATTCACAAATAGGTACTACTGAATTGGATGTGTTGGTTTAGTAGCACAGTTTGTCAATGCATTAGCTATTTATGAATTATGAAGGCAATAGTTTTATTACAATGCAGTCTGATTAAAAAATAACTATGTACAAATTAAATTTTGTGTAGATTTATGTTTTTAAAGTAAAGTAACATTGATTGGTTCAATGAGTCTGATTTTTCCTAATTCCGATAATTTAATAGGTCAATAGGTACTTCTGACCACCATTTTTTGTCCTCTGAACTGTTTTAATACTTTCAATAGGATATAGAGTACGTACCTACATAATCTGAAATACGTGCAAAAATATTAAAATGAAATTTAAATTTATTTTTTAATGAGTTCTCCTTCTACTTACCTAACAAAATTATGTTATGTAGGTACTTTTAATAAAGATACGATAGTTTTGGGGAAATAATCATCTACAATACCTTCTAATTTAAGTAAGTAAGTACATATATTTTAAAAGACTTAAATTATATTATTGACGACGAATTATTTTGGTTAGACTCAATACAAAACTTTAAAATGTGCTAAAATAGTTCTGCCAATATAAATCTTTACAAACGATACATATCGGCAGAATTGTAAATTCGTAAATTTTAATGCAGTTATAAATAAACATAAACTGATATTTTTATTCCGTAATTTTTATTTCATCAATGAGTTGGTATTACCTACTTATATTTTCAAATAAACTAAGAAATCCAAAGATTAGGTCTTAGGGTCTCAAAATAAAAAGCACGTAGGTAATCCAATGTTCTTTGGGCTACGGTTATTTTGTCGTACGTGAAGGTGCAAGGTGTAAATCGTAAAAGTGGAGATTTTGTAAAAAAATTACGCACTAAGAAGCATACCATCAGGAAAATTTATTGGAAGATTAAGTTAAATATCCACTCATTTATTAAATGCACATGCAATACGATCATATAAAAATGTGAAATGTTCAGACAACTTCAGTAGTAGTAGCGTTGAGCTTCTCCACGGAAGGGCAAACCTTCGCCTTATTGTTTTCGCAGCAGAGAGGCTCTTCGGCTGACATGTCGGCGTAGGTCCACGGTCTTTCGCAGATCTTGTAGAAGGCGGACAACTAAATTAAAAAACGCAGTTGGGTAAAAAAAGGCGACATGGCAAACAAGGCTCTTCCTAGTTCTTATGGGGAACTTTCAAACTTGACTAAAAAGTTTCTAATTAATCGTTTGGATTCGGTACGCCACGTGATGCAGCATGTATTCATTTTTCTATTGCTCGGCACCGACTCCCGACCACTGTGGTGTTTGAGGCGAGGCAACATACTACTACCTAGGTACCTATTCACCTATAGGTCGCAATAAATTATTTATAGTTGGCTCAACGAATCTAGGCATTCGTGAAGGTAGCCGCAAGAGCTGCGCAGTATCGTTTTTCGGGAGCAATTGGAGGTATGAGGAGGGGGGGAAGGAACTATACATGCGCAAACTCGCACCTGTGGCTAACTTCACGAATGCCTAGATCCGTTGGATGACATAATACCTACCTTTAATTCTTCAGCATCCTTAAGTCGGTTGCAGAGCACGTCAGGTCCCTTTGCCTTCGCGGCCGTGGCCAGCGCGATGCAAAGTTGCTTGCACGTATTGTCTCCATCGTCGTCGCATTTCACCTCTAGCCCTGGTTTCTGACTAATCAAGGGCGCCACGCCCGGTGTAGCAGTATTGGAGGGAAACCCTCCACAAGTGCAATTGCCTTTAGCAACGTTTTCCAGGCTGAGGGGACTGGAAAAGATCAATATTATAATACCATGGTTTTATCGCGTAGTGAAATTGAATTCTGTAGCAAATAAGAAATTTGTGTCCAAGGGCGGGCAGTATTTGTATTGTACGAGTTCGGTACTTGCTAGGTACCAATATGATGGGAACAAATTATTTTGGATACATCGATGGAACACACAAATTCTGTAGATATTTAGAGGTGTTCCATTGCAAAACCAGCTGGATTAGGTATGTCTTCGCCAGCTTACTCGTACTTAATTTATGGATATAAGTACCTTACTGTACTATCCTCAGCTAGTGCAAATCCAACCACCAGGATAACGCACAGGTCGCAGAGCAGTGCCTTGGCTGACGACATGGTGGCTTCAACACGCAGCACTTACTGGTGACACGTTCAAAACAACAGCCACATTTATACTCAAATGCTTGTTGCTGAAGATGCTATTCGACACTTCGACACAGGGTGACCATTCTTTATTTCATGAGTGGTTTGGTGACCTATCTTTCCTATGACGGTTCAAAATGATCCCTGTGATTTTACTGAATGAATGATTACCTATTGACTATTGACTACATGTTTTATGCTGTAAATATTGTAACTTTACTATTATAATAAGTGAATTTGTACCTACTAAGCAATTAAGTACCTACCTAAATAAGTATTCATTTGTAAAGCGTTGCTGATTTCTGATCTACGCAACAAATGGCCAAACTCGAGCAAACGTATTGTGAGCCGTCACGCTCGCCACTGTAACCGCCCTATCTTCCTACACCAGAAAGATCATGTCCGGAAATCTACTAAATGTTAGGGACACCCTAGTACTCGAATGTTTGTGATTGAACATGGAACATGAGCAAAGACGACATTGTTATGATTATCCGCATACACAATGCTCCGTTAATTCGGTCGGTGCATTCGTCGCTGCTGGATCATCAAGCATACCTAGGTACCTATGCTCAGAGGGACAATACTAAAGGCACCTACCTACGACAAGCGAATACACGCACAAACCGATGGCACAGATACGATCACAATGCCAGTAAACTAGCAGTAAATTATTTACAATGACAGTCTAGAGTTGATGTTTGTGCAAGCCTCTAAGGTCTATATTTTTGCTCCTTGAATGATTACTAGGTACCTACCTATCAAATGCTTAGAAAGCGTTCTACTAAACATTCAATGGGTAGGTACCTCCTTTTAGTTGATTTCATTAGGTATTGGAATCACAAAATACATTTACTTACATTGGTGTACAGAAAGTTCTTTATTGCAAAAACTTACACCTAAGTTACAAGACCTTAACTCTTTTCGATAGGAACATTCTTTTTTAATTTTTAAACACATTTGCTCAAGTAGGTAGGTACCTGTCTAAAAAAATATACCTACCTACTTATGAATTTGGAAACGAGTTGGCTCCATCCACACTAAATAAAACAAATATTTCAAAATACTAGAAATTATAACAAGTATCTTTATCCAATAATTTTACTTCTAACACTAAAAAAGTAATGGTGAAACTACTTAGTTCATGGTCTCCCAGCGTTATGTCATGGCATGCCATGGAGTCAACAATATTGCGACGCCGCCACTTTGATTGATTTTATAGGAGTACCTACACCTACCTACTAGCTTATGTTGGTATCTTATTAACTCATTAACATTCTACTTAACACCACATCACATATTTTTATACTACCCTAGGCCCTGGCACAAGTCTGGTAGGCACTTGGAAAAATACAACAGAAATAATATTATAAATTGGAACATTACACTAACTAAATGATTAGGTAAATGAACATAGATATGAAAGTAGGTATTATTCACAGAACAGGATATTAGATAAAAACAAAAAAATAATTATGTAATTATGTGCATAAGTACTTGAGTGCCTACATATAAATATTATTATGTAGTAAAAAAAATTTGTAAACAACATGAGTAGGTACTTTTGTAACATTTGTTTGCAACACAAGTGTTTGCTATGAGAGACAAGATGAAGCTAAATTCATTCACAGTTTTAATATTTTAAAAACCTGTAGATGTCATGTGATTGATCATCACTTGTTTGGGTCTTTTAAGGGTTACCTATGCCAGTGGCTAGTTTATAATAACAATTACAATGCAATGTCCTTTGAAAATATTGATAACTAACAAAAACTATATTATGGGTTATCTTTGTGGTGCAGGCTTTGGTTTAGGCATTTTCCCCAAAAGACCCTGAATTTCTTTCTTCTCATCATAACTCTTCCACATTTCATATAAGTTTATTATTGCTCTTACTATTTCTTGGATCTGAAAATAAAAATATTAATATAATATGCTAACAAGATATATTACTAGCAAAAACAATTTAAAAAATCACTACAAAGATTTCAGGTTATTATTTTTTAATTTACATATTTTTTTGTCATGAATGAGAAATTACCTTGTCCATGTCAACATTTAATTCTGCAAACCAAGGTTTGAGATTTTCTTTTCCAAGCATTACACATGCTATGTGCAAAGCACTTATTGCTATCTGAAATATATAGAGGTTTTAATAACAGGAGCATTACATAATGCAAACATAATCTTGATTTTCCATAATGATGACTGGCCTCATAGCTCAGTTGGTAGTAGCTCTGCCTTCTGCGCTGTAGGTTGTGGGTTCGATCCCCACCTAGGATAAACATTTGTGTGATGAATGCAGATGTTTGTTCTGTGTCTGAGTGTTAAATTTACATTTTTTTTTAATTTTTTAATTATTTACAAAAAAAGTATATAATTGATCTATCAGCAATATGGTTCCCATAGTACAAGCTTTGCTTACTTTGGGGCTAGATGGAGTTGTGTGAATTGTCCACCAATAATTATTTATTTATAAATAATTAGTTTATTATATATGTATGTTAGACTGTAAGGTATATATTTTATATGGGCCGTAGTTTTTAAGTATTTTCCATTTTGTACACTTAGACTAATGTTGCCTGAAATAAAGTTATTATTATTATTCTTATTATAATACAATGTTTTCTCACCTGATAAGGAGGAAAAAGCAAGCTGACATCAGTTCTCAAAGAATCATTAACAATACGCCAAGCATACGTTAGAAGTTGGTCATCTTGGCCTATGTCTTGTACGAAGAGCAGTAATGGTCTATAAGGTTGGTACACTATCAAACAACAGTCCAAGTTTTCCAGTAAATAAAACTCACATTCTAAAATGTGGTTTGTTCGGTATGGAAACTCTTGCTGGCCATAAGCATAGCTAAACTTATTTTTTATCACAGTCTGACATGTAGTTATAAGTCTTGAGTTTGATATAACACCAAATTCCTCAACTTTGGATGCCAAAAACACGCATGTAGGCGCCAAAAGTAAAGGGTCTATGCACTTCAAAGAGTTTCTGGCATAGAACCGTTTGAAATACACAGTAGCTGTAGCTATCACTTGCTGTCGGAGTTTTAACTGCTCTCCTAATACTTGTATAATGCTAGCGAAGAAGTTGAATATCTTTTGGTACTCTTCATCAGTCAAAATATTCAGGTCATGTTGACGGTCTCTGATAAGATCTTGCTTATCCAATATCCATTGCTGGTGGTGTGAACTTTGCCAGAAATTTCCAGCCATCCTAATGCTCGCAGGCTCTTCTATGTATACCTACTCAACTCAAATCTCAAATTCTCAACCAACTTCGTGGAGCAGATGAAGTATTTCGAAACACTCATTCAATTTCATAGAATTTCAATGGAAATGAATAAACGAAGGAAATTAACGAAAAAAGAAAAATAAGCCATCAGTAAGTATTCATTCGTAGTGTTTAGGTATCCGAGATAATTTAAATTACGTTATGGATATGGAGCGTCGCGTAACCAAAATCTGGCGCTGGTGGCATGTTTATTTATTTCGAAGGGGATTTAACCACACACACCCACCAACGAGCCGCGTGACGTTGACAATCCCATAATACCATCCCACACGTCAGTAGATAAAATATCTTTGCATCCCACCCAACGAACTGTCAAACGAATGTTTGACGTTCCAAGCGAGCGACTGACGACCGCGTACCGATACGTAATATATTATCCACACCTGCCTTTCTACAATCTGTGATGGGTGTTTACTGTAGCTATAAACAATAGGTAATTCCTTCTTCGATCAAACCAATGCAATGTGATGAAAGGATTAATTGTGCCGTTATGATATGATTAAGTGCGCCAAAGAGGCACTTTTCGTGCACTTGACAGTCTAACTTTTGAGGTTCTAAGACACAGGTTCTACCTGTAAAGAGCGCTGGTGGTGTAGTGGTAGCACCCCTACCTCACAATCCGAAGCTCGTGGGTTCAAACCTGGTCGAACACCAATGAGTTTTTCTATTCGAAAAATCAGTGCTCTTAAACGGTGAAGGAAAACATCATGAGGAAACCAGCATACCCTAGAACAAAAAAAAATCGAAGGTGGGTGTCATAGATTAGTAGGTATTCTTTAATGCGGCGATGGGCTTGCAACTTGTCACGTACGGAATACTATATAATCACTGTGCAAAATGTGTTCATTTGCCAAATATACCTAATGTTTGGACGTGTCTCTGACTAGTGATGCAACGGAAGCTAAGTGTCTTAGCGGAAGCAGAAACAGAAGCAGATGTCAAAAGTAAATTTTAACGGAAGTGGAAACGGAAACGGATGCGGAAACGGAAGTGTAAATAATATGAAAAAAAAAACTAAAATTTCAGTGGCAAGTGCCCTACTTGCCACTGAAATTTTAGATTTTTTGAAATTTCAGATTTGTCTGTTTATTATAGTACCGTTAATCCAATCTGCATGAAACTTTGAAGGTCTTTCTACTATGTAGATTTGCTGGAGAGCATATGAGCTTAATCGGTGTAAAGGTACCTACAGGGTTCTAAAACGAAAAAACTTTTTGCCCAGCAGTGGGACACTAATGGCTGATATAATAATAATTGAGTGTGTTATCAAATAAAAGATCTTTACTTGATCATTTCAAAATGTTTTTTTTTCTAGGATGTATAGTTTATGAAATATAACGTAAAAAGTGAATTTTACGATTTAAATCTTTGTAAATCAAGAAAACCGCTAACATCTTATAGCACAGATATTAGTACCTACCTATCTAGGTAGGATAATCAAATAATATTCTTTTTTTGTTAAGGACTTATGTAGGTACATAAAGAGTGTCCAAAAACATCAGGACTTGAATACAAATGAGGATTGTGACATCGCGCGTGAAATATATCGGTTCTAGGCGAACTAATAGTTAATATTCATAGTTAAGTTGCGGTAGGTAAGTAATATCAATGAGACAGAGACAATGATATAGAGGACACATCAATGGTTATTAGTTATTTTATGTAAGTTTATTTGTAAAGTGTGTAAAACTGTTTGTTCTCCGAATATAACAAAATAAAATAAAAATAAATAAAATAAAATAAATAAATAAAATATTATATGAAAAGTAGTTTGGCCGCTTTTGCCTAACAATTTTTTCGGTGTTCGTCGCATATTCTAAGACCAGCTCTTACTAAAATAAACAACAGCAGAAAATCTTACTCGCTTACACTCACATCGCGGTGTGACGTAAACTAAAAAGTACGTAGGTAAACAAACAAAGTTGCGACAAGTAACGAAAGTCCGCGCGAGGCTTCACCGTCAAACGCGCGCCTCGCCGCCGGTGCTCCAGCGCTGTCAACCGCCCCACCATCGTTAACTTCCGTTCCTATTTCCGTTAAAAAAGTTGCGGAAGCAGAAGCAGAAACGGATGTCAAAAAGCATGCGGAACTTCCGCAGTTGCGGAAACGGAAACAGATATCTGTTGCATCACTAGCCTGCATACGAGTTCCCGCTACGCGGAACTACATGCTCTCGCGAAACGGATTTAAGTTCGGTCACTCTGTAGGTAACCTACCATGAGTTTTCACAATCTACACCAATCTCAATAATCTACACTCGCTAGCGACTGTAGGTAAAAGAATGTATGAAAACTTGTACAGCGCCTCTAGCGGATAGTTGGGTACTAAAACGTCACGTAGTTAACTATCCTACGTCACAGCGAACTACAGTGACTGTAGTTTGCGCTTCAATCATTTGCTTAGAATTTGGTAAGTACCATTATTAACAATTTAGACTTTAGATAATAGTAGGTACCTAACGTAGGTACTATTAGCTACTGTAGTAACGTCAGCTGATCTATATGTGACAACTCATAGTAGGCGTACTGAACAAATCGATGAGGAATTAGATTTACCTATCTAAGAACTTTGTAGCTTTTCTGGATAACGAGACTCCTTACCTAGGTTGGTATCTATTATATTAGCCTTAGGAGAATCCAGTCTTGATTAGGTACCAACCTACCTAAGGGATTACGAATTTACGATTAAGTAATCAATTTACGATTTTAAAAACACAGAGATAATCCACAGAAATATTTAATCCAACAATCGAATTGCCTATCACATTAGATTGATATATCCATAGGTATTGATATAGGTATATCCATAAATACCTACTTACCTAGATAGGTTTAAAAAATGATTTTATTTTTATGGTAGGTCTATTGCCGCCGTTGCTTAAAATTATGCCTTGGTATGATAAGTAACATAGGTAGATAGATATAGATACCTATCTATCTACAATAAATAATTTATAGAGTGATGTCACTAATAGTGAAGTCCTTAAGGAAGTCGTTGATGGTGTCGAACACTTCTTCACTGATAATTTTGCTGATATCATCCAAGTGGTTCTGTATGATGTCCTGAGTTAGGCTCTGGATAAAAGAGTTGATGAACGTGTTGATAATAGATGATCCGGTCATTCCATTAATTTGGATCTGAAATTAAAGCGTTTTACTTACGGAGCTGTAATATATTATGTACCTTCTGTAGGAAGGTATGTACCTACCTACCTACCATCGAACTTTTAAATTCAATCATACAATAAGCTGGTAGATAGAGATGATTCAGTCTAAAAATGAACGCCCCTCCACTTGTAGGTACTTGTACCGCATGTAGAACATAATACATTGGATATACATTGGAGGGGCGTGCATTTTCATACTGATGTACCTACCTATAGGTAGGTACATTTAAACTTAAATTATAATGGTAGCGACGGTCACCAAAGACTTCCTACATGGCAACACATAGGTACATACCTACCCCGTGATATTATGTAAATTAGATAGGTAGGTGTAGTTTTATCAACATTGCTCGCAGTATACCTACTTAGATATTCACTCAAATCTGTGATACAAATGTGTCGGAGTAAGAATCTACCTATCTACAATAATACAAGGCGAAATCGAAAAAATACGGAATAGAGGTAGGTACAGGTACTTAGATACTCACAAGCATATCAGCGATATATAGTCTGATATCCAGATTCCTCAAAAGCAAGTGTCCTCCCATCAAACTTGTTCCCAGTCTGGCGTCCACGCCCACCTCAAAACGATTGATGAATACTCTAAAAGAAAATAAATTTAGATCACCCAAAACTAGCAGCTGTAATAGCAATTTTACGTAACGCAACTCTTAGTACTTAAGTAAGTAGTATTGGTGGACATTTCACACAACGTAATCTAGCCCCAAACTAAGCAAAGCTTGTACAATGGGAACCAGATAGATTTTTTTTGTGAATATAATAATAAATAGAGTAAATACGAACGCCCAGACACAGAACAAACAAAACATTGTGTTAATCACACAAATATTTATCCTGGGTGGGGATCGAGCCCACAACCTGCAGCGCTGAAGGCAAAGCTATTACCAACTGAGCTGTGAGACCAGTCAAAACTCAAACAACAAGTAGGTAACCTATACCTAAATAAGTGTTAGATTAATATTAGTGATGCAACGGAAGTGTCTTAGCGGAAGCAGAAACAGAAGCAGGTGTCAAAAGTAAATTTTAGCGGAAGCCGAAACGGAAACGGATGCGGAAACGGAAGTGTAAATACTATGAAAAAATTAAAATTTCAGTGGCAAGTAGGGCGATTTGGCTGTTTGTTAAAGTACCGTTAATCTAATCTGCATGAAACTTGGAAGGTCTAGAGATTCTACTAAGTAGATTTGCTGGAATGAATATGAGCGTAATCGGTGAAGAGGTTGTAAAGGTACCTACAGGGTTCCAATACGAAAAAAAACTTTTTGCTCAGCAGTGGGACACTAACACTCAGCAGTGGGCTGTTAGGTATATAATAATTGAAATAGAAATTGAAAAAATTGAAATTTGAAATTGAAATTGAAATTGAAAAATATTATTTTATTCAGTACAATCACAAGGATCACTTTGAAACGTCTTACATGCTAGGTGAATCTATGTGCCAATTCCAACCTAACCCAAGTACGAGAAGAACAGGCAAGAAACTCGTCTCGGTCCTAGCGCTTTTTTGTATGATCCTTCTTACAAAAAAATGTAATCAAGATTATCTAATAATAATAACATAAAAACAAAAGACAAAACAGAACATAAATACATAAAAACAAAAGGACACCGTTTACATTGCAAATTGGTTAGCTGTCGGAGGGCGGAGCGACATCGGGCCATGAGTTCCTATCATCAATATATTCATTTATATTATAATATGCTTTCTTTAAGAGATTATTTTTAATGAAGGCTTTGAATTTTCTAACAGGAAGTTTAGTTGCATTTATAGGAAGTTTATTATAGAAACGTATCACGTTCCCCATAAATGACCCGTTCACTTTTTGTAACCGAAACTTAGGGATTAATAATTTATGTTTGTTCCTAGTATTGATTCCATGTACATCGCAGTTTTTCTGAAGTCTATCCCTATTCTTATGAGCGTACAGTAAATTTTCGTATATATATTGTGCCGCTACTGTGAGAATATTAATTTCTTTAAATTTTTCTTTTAAAGAGTCCCTCGGTTTCATTTTGTAAATGGCACGAATTGCCCTTTTTTGTAATACGAATACTGATTGTATATCCGCTGCTTTTCCCCAGAGAATTATACCATATGACATAGCACTATGGAAGTAGCTAAAATAAACTAATCTAGCTGTAGCTTCATCCGTAAGCCACCGTATCGTACGAACTGCATATGCAGCGGAACTAAGCCTACCAGAAAGTTTATCGATTTGTGGTCCCCATTGAAGTTTGGCATCAATATTGATACCAAGGAAAACCGTAGAATCAACAAGATTCATTGCTTCCCCATTAATTTTAATATTAGTTGGCCTATGCACTACGTTGGGCAAAGTGAATTTAATACATTTTGTTTTGTTAGCATTCAGCAGAAGATTATTTACAGTGAACCAGTTCAGAACCAATGATAGTGACTCATTTACGTCGTCACAACTCGAATTGGTTCTGTCAACTTTAAAAACTAATGAAGTATCGTCAGCAAATAAAACTATGTCACAAATATCTTTTACAACAAATGGGAGATCATTAACGTACACTAGAAATAAAAAAGGACCCAGTATCGATCCCTGCGGTACCCCTATCTCAATAGTTGAACCTGAAGACCTTTCACCACCAACGTCTACTTTTTGGACTCTATTCGATAGATACGACTGTATAAGGTCTAAGGCCTGGTTTTGGACGCCGTAATACTTTAACTTTGAAATTAAGTTTGCATGACTCACGCAGTCGAAGGCTTTAGACAGATCACAGAATACACCGATTGCATCCTGCGACTTCTCCCACGCATCAAATATATGTTTCATTAAAGCTATACCTGCATCTGTTGTTGATCGACCTTTGGTAAATCCGTACTGATTACTATGAAGTAGTCTGTTAACGTTGAAGTGAGATAATAGCTGATTAAGAATTATTTTTTCAAAGATTTTACTTAGCGCGGGCAATATCGATATTGGTCTATAATTAGCGGGATCACTTTCGCTTCCAGATTTGAACAAAGGAATGAGTTTACTATGTTTCATAAGGTCGGGAAAAACTCCTTCGTCAACGCACCTATTAAAAATATAAGCTAAACAAGGAGCAATATCTAAAATTATAGTACTTAACACCTTTGTAGACATTCCCGATAGATCTTCTGTATTTTTTATATTAAGTAATTTGAATGCTTTTACAATATATATTTATATATACCTACTGCGTTTATATATGTAAAGTTAAACGCACGTTCACATTTAGCAACATTAGATTCTAATAAAGTAAACGCATTAGAGACTGAAGAGTTTAACGATTGTGTCACAACTTTAGGTATATTCGAGAAAAAATTATCGAAAGCGTCTGCAACTTCCTGTTCTTTTGTTATAATTGTATCATTTATTTTTAAACTTATTTGGTTATTGCGAGATTTCGATTTACCTGTTTCATTATTAATTAATTTCCACGTTGCTTTTATTTTGTTTGATGAATTTTCTATTTTATTTCTTATATGTAAAGATTTCGCTGCATGACAAACTTTTTTAAATATTTTTGAATAATTTTTAACGTGCGAAGTAAACGCTAAATCGTGTAGCACTGATTTCTTAGCAGCGTATAGATCATACAACTTATTTCTACTTTTATAAATACCCGGTGTAGCCCAGTCAGCAAACTTAACATTATTATTAACTTTGCATGTCTTAAGCTTGAATATTTCCGAATGTTCTTTGCTTACCAAGTTAAACAAAATGGTGAAAAGGTCATCAGGATCATCGACGCATGGTACAAGGGACATTTTCTGTTCAATATTGGTTTGAAACTTCCTGATGCGGCTCTCTGTAATTGGTCGGTAGGTAAAGTTCTGAGCCTCATCTGCGAAACTACACGTGAAGATGGCGCTGTGACCGTAATGGTCAGAGCTAAAATGATTAACCACAAACTTATGTACTGGAGTGCAACTGCAATAAATATTATCTAAACAAGTGACGGAAGTTAGGGTTACCCTTGTTGGTTCATTGAAAAGGGGAATTAAATTAAAACATTTAAATAAGTTTAGAAGTCTGTCTGAAAAATGATGAACCGGAATATCTACATTAAAATCACCGCAAACTATTATCGACTTATTACATACAAATATTTTGTGCAATACTTCTTCCATAGTGGATTCATACAAGGCGAAGTCTGCGTCGGGGGGACGGTAAACGCTCACAACGACATGTCGCTCCAGCTCTACACACGACAGTTCAATAACTCTCTCAACGGTGAGATTAACAACGTCTTTGCGCTCCCTGTGTTTTATGTTATTTTTTACAATAATTAAAGAGCCACCACGTATGGCGTTCCTACGTTTATAACAGCTAGCAATTTTATAATTGTCATAAAATGGAAGTAACTCTGATTGACCTATCCAGTGTTCTGTTATACACATGATATCTACATTAAAACTCTTTAAAAACAATTCACATTCTAATATTTTGCTGGGAAGGCCTTGCATGTTTTGGTGGACTATATGTAAACTGCATGGCTTTCCCTTTGTCGGCAAATTTAGTTTAAATGCTGGTCAGTTGTCCGTTGTCCATTGTCACCCTCATTAGTACTAATACTAACTACGGGGTCGTCGGTAAACTGTGTTATACTACTTATAACAGGATCAAAAATATTGAATGCTAACAATTTAGCAATTATCAACTTATTATACCTACTCAAGTACAAAGTACCTTTTGTCAAAACAAAATTACTAATAAAATTATTAGTATCTAAATACAAAACGTCACTATGACGACATGTCAAATTATACATGATTAGGTTAAGATTATAAATGTTCAGATTTTCATTCCTACCTAATGAATTTGCATATGGAAATGCGCATAATATTAGTTTTCCTAATCCTAAATCTAACTTTTCTAGTAAGGTTTCAATCAGCCTAATCAAGTCCGAACGCTTAACACCAGTACTGTCACCTAATTGCACTATCTAGTCCGAGTATAACACTGTCTTCCGGGTCTGGTGACTGGTTTTCATTTGCTTAACTGGAGGCTGTGGCACAATTGTTACAGGCAGTATTTTTTCTGGCATGATAGATGATACCTGTATCTGTGCTACTAGTGGCGCCATCTGTGATGAGGTGATTGGCACTGGTTTGGTGGGTAACTCACACAAAAAAGTTTCAGTTTGTGTGGCATTGTTACACACTTGCACATAAGTACTGTTATTGTGTACTTCTTGTAATATGTTATTAATTTTTTGTTCCTTAACAAATACCAGCTGTTCTGCCTTTTTATATTTACAAGTCAAATCATGGAGTGATCTCTCCAAACTTATAATTTAGTGTGGTATCAAATGAAAGATCTTTACTTGAACATTCCAAAATGGTTTGAATTTTTATTTTAGGATGACATCCTATACATTGTATAGCTTATGAAAAATAAAGTAAAAAGTAAAATTAACGATTCAATTCTTTGAAAATTAAGAAAACCGCTAACATCTTATAGCACGGATATAAATACCTACCTATCTAGGTAGGATGATCAAATAAGTATTATTTTCTGTTTTGGACCTATGTACTCGTACATAAAGAGTGTCCAAAAACTTCAGGACGTGAATAAGAATGCGGATGACATCATCGCTGGCATCGCGCGTGAATTATCTCGGTTCGGGGCCAATTAATAGTTGATCTAATATTTATAGTTAAGTTGCGGTACGTAGGTAAGTTATATTATTTATGAAAAGTAGTTTGGCCGCTTTTGCACCTAATAATTTGTTCGGTGTCTGTCGCATATTATAAGACCAGCTCTTACTAAAACAAACAACAACAGAAAACCTCACATCACGGCGCGACGTAAACTAAAAAGAACGTAGTTAAACAAACAAGTTGCGACAAGTAACGAAAGTCCACGCGGGGGTGCTTCACCGCCAAAAGCGCGCCGCCCGTGCACCAGCGCCGTCAACCGCCTCAACCATCGTTAACTTCCGTTCTTATTTCCGTTAAAAAAGTTGCGGAAACAGAAGCAGAAACGGATGTCAAAAAGAATGCGGAACTTCCGCAGTTGCGGAAACGGAAACAGATATCTGTTGCATCACTAATTAATATGTCAACCTACCTGAAGTTTCCACGAGCTTTATGTGTCAACAGCAGAGCTACTCTGGCTCGGGCGTCGTATGCACCTGGAAAAATTTCGTTGCTAAGATAATGATAAACCAGAGGCGGATTTCCTTATAGGCCGAGGTAGGCCCGGGCCTAGAGCGGCAAAATTTGGTTGTGTTTTTTGATGATTTGGTAAACAATTTCGCTGCTCAGAAAGCCAGGCAAAAGACAATTTGTGAATAATGATTCATTGCTTCTCAAAAATAGAAATGGTAAGAATCAGTAGGTACTTATCTGAAATACTGATTGAGATAATTAAATAATTTACTGACTATCGTTTTATTTTTAATTTTTATTTAATTTCTATAGTTTATTTAATTGTTCATGCTTTACAGCACATAGGGGGGGGGGGGGGGGCAATCTTTCGTAGGCCTAGGACAGCCAACGTCTCAAATCCTATATTAAAACAAGAGGTACATAAGTAGGTAGGTAGGTATAATGTGGCACCATTCGAGGAGGTAGGTACCTACTATCGTCAGGTGCAAAACGTTAGTTTAAGTGTTTTGTAACCAATTTTTATTTACCGGTAACAGTGAGCCATGGCAGAGTCAGTTGTGTTCCGAAACTCAATCGGAGAGGGCTGAAGTTGACGTAGTCCACCACATACCAACGAAGACCTTCCGCTCTTAACTTCTTGATAGTGGCTTCCGCCTTGGCACTACAAAAATAATTTGGTAAAATGAGTAAAGCATGAAAGAAACAATGAAAAACATTATCACGATTATCCCCAGGCTCGGTAGATATCTCCTCAGACCTCTAGTGACACAGATCTCTGAAGATATCTAAAAAGGGTAGTCAGAGGCGTGTCCGAACATGATATTTGGTACATCTCCACATTTTGCACCGTAGTACCTATTCCGTACGTGACAGGTTGCAAGCCTATCATCGCTTCTAAGAATACTAACATTTCCTCGCGATATTTTCCGAGCACTGGCTGTAGAGTAGGTCTAAGAAAAAATGCAAAAAATGCGAAAAACGCTTTTCTAGCCGATCTGCGTTCGTTCTGCGCATTTTTGTCACGTCTTACTGAATTATATGAAAATCTGCTCTAAAAACGCCATAGTTGATAGAAGGATACGATGCAATGTTATATTACCCCGTCATGGAAAATTCAAAAGGATAGAATGCAATGTTATATTACCCCGTCATGGAAAATTCAAAAGGATAGAATGCAATGTTATATTACCCCGTCATGGAAAATTCAAAAGGATAGAATGCAATGTTATATTACCCCGTCATGAAAAATTCAAAAGGATAGAATGCAATGTTATATTACCCCGTCATGGAAAATTCAAAAGGATAGGATGCAATGTTATGTTACCCCGTCATGGAAAATTCAAAAGGTCCAGCTGAGTCGATGACTAGTGGATCCAAAGGAGGAAGAGAATCGTTTCCGTTGATGACAACATCTCTGAAGTCTTCTAAAGCATTCTGGATCGTATCAGCAACGAAATTACGGCCGAGGATATTTTCAAGCATTACTTGTTCATCTAACACCTGGTCGTCATTACCAGACATATACATTTTAAGGGAGTACGGTTCTTGGTTGCGAAACACAATTTCTGGAAAATAAATTCGAAAGTACATATTAAAATACATATTTAATAGATTATATTTATATTATAGTCCTCCTCATCGATTTCGATGACGGCGACCACGACTAAGTAACTAATTGTTTTTTTTTAAATACATTAAGTAGATAACTAATAGGGACGTTTTTTAGGTACCTATGTAAGTAGGTACCTACATCTCAAATGAAATCGTGTTGATAAAAGGAGATGGCAAGGAGTGTTTGTTGGGGTTTTGATTGACAACAATGGCTAAAAATTAGATAAATAAGTACATATCAAAATAAAACTGACCATTAGGTATCTCAGTTGCTAGGAAGTCAACTTCCGCTAAAGCAACCGCAACCAACGCAACAACGCCCAAAACGATGAACTTCATAATTATTATTTTGAATATAGCTCTAACTTGAAATGTAAGGCACTAATGCGGTGCCTCTATTTGGAAGTTATTTTGAAACACATATTCTTTTATAACTAATTTATCTACTAGGTTATCCATCATAATTAGTTGTAAGTACTTAATCCGATCGCTCTTCTGATTTGTTTTTGCTATCTAACAAAATTACACTTGTCAGGATAATGTTATATCTATACTTAGTTACACAAGTATGTACATAAATACTTAATCCTTTTGATTAATATCTTAGCTATTTCCATCCATCAACACCTGCTATTGTATGAGGGAATCAAAAATATACTTACATTTTTATTTGGTAGGTAAATTAGGTAAGTGGTACTTAGAAAGGTCGTTTTTGTGTAGATACCTACGACATAATATGAACCAACTCTAAATTGAGTTATTCCTACGTAACCTAGGTATAGTTTTCTACGGAAATACCTAGGTATCTACTTAATACCTAGTCGTTTAGGTAGGTATATAGAGTTAACGACATTAGCTTTCATGTCCAATTTATTTTCAAGTCATTAGGTAAAATAAAATAGTTCAATTTCAAGTTCAAAATGTTTATTGCATTCATGTCTATACTAATATTGTAAAGAGGAAAGATTTGATTGTTTGTTTGTTTGTTTGAATTGAATAGGCTCCGAAACTACTGAACCGATTTGAAAATTCTTTCACCAATGTGTAGAATTAACTTTCAGGATGAACATAGGCTATATTTTATGTAGGTACTTCACGGGCGACGCCGCGTGCAGAAGCTAGTTACACAATAAAGAGGTATTATGTAGCTAGGAACTTATGTGGCCATTGCTTGGTAGGTTTTCAAGCTGCTGCTGCATGATATATAATAGTTGCGCAGGCGTTACGGTATTCAGATAAGTGTCTAATCTCTGGATAAGATTATTTTCCGTTGCAGTTACAATGTCTTCATGATATCCTTCGATTATCTTTACTCCTTCTTTATTCAGGACTTTGTTCATTGGCCAAGAGCTGTTTTCTAAGTCTACCTGAAAGTCAAGACAAATCGTGAAACATTAGCAGCATAAGCTTAAGACATTAGGAAAGATCCCTCACTGCGATAAGACTCTACTGTACTGCCTAATTATGTAGGGACTAGCTGTCCCACCCGCGACTTCGTTCACTTAAAGTAGGTATCTAACTAAACTAAGTTTCAAACAAATCACACTAATAAAAAAAATACACATAATAACTTTGACACCCAATTTTACCCTTCGCAGTCGCAACGGATTTTAATGCGGTTTTCATCAATGGATAGAGTGATTCAAGTGCAAAGATTAGTACCTATATACACTGCACCCGTGCGAAGCCGGGGCGGGTGGTTAGTATCTATTATAATAATTTAGGATAGGTACGAGAGAAAGCAATTGAATTATCTTGTATCTACTTAGATTAAGACACTTTACCTGGATGTCACCAATATCAAAGTTGAGGTCGAACTGATTAACATTCGGGTGTGTTCCGTTGCCTGTTAGTCCTATTGCAAACAGTAGTTTAATGTTCTTGAAAATTGCGCTGCAAATCATACGATCAAGTTTACAAACCATTTGGTACATTATCAATTATTGTTAATTTGACACTGATGGTAGTCATTCTGTTCCACGAAGTCCGTTGAACTATTAGAATTTGAATCTTAGCTCAATGTCGTAGATGTCATCTCATAGGCCTCGTGACAATCTTCGTGAGATACAAGAATGCATCTATAAACAAGAATTTAATTGAAAAGAATTAACTCTACGTTAATCAACTTACTGTAATTTTCCAGATCCTCGTAGCGAATATACGTAGAGTGCACGGCCCTCTACATTATAATTCTCTGAAAATAATCAATACCTAAGTAGGTATTTGTAATTTACCTACCTACTGTTCTTTATTAAGTATAATTAGGCCATTCTACCTTTTAATTTGATATTAGCCCAGATCATATATTAGTTTGATTTTAATTTGATATTTTACCGTTACCTATTTTAAAAATTGTTTACCTAACCTTATTGATTTTAGAGGTCGCCTCTAAAGCTGATAACATAAAGATGAAGCAACAAAAGATTAGTTGATAATAGGTTAAAACGCGGACGGTATATTTAAAGTTAACTCATATTTTACGAGATAACCAAAATAGTTTTTTGCGAACAATGACGAATAGTGAGACAATTACGAGACCGTTCAGTAGAATGGGCCTCCGTTTTGTGACCATAATGTGAATGATTAAAATGTCAATGTCCATAAACTGAATTTCAATTTGAACTTGGTACCTGCCGAAACACCCAGCAGCGGTATGATGAGAGTACCGGATGCACGCATGTTACTCAGAGATACGCTGAGCTCAGCCACGGAGAAATAATTAATTCCAACTACTTTCATCCTGCTTGAACTATAGGTTAGTCTGAAAACATAGAAAAAACTTTTATACCTCAGTTTAGAAAAACTAGTGCAAGTTAAATTGACACGTCCTACGTTAAACTAAGTAACTGCAAAAAGCAAATTTTACAGGAGAGCGGTTTTAAAATTTCAAAATTTTAATTTCGTCGTAACTCAGTCATTTGTAGGTCTATGGTTTTGAAAATTGGCAAAGGGCTTTTATTTAGAAAGCAGTTTATATTAGTGAGTAAATTTTGTCTCCTAAACCGTCTCGTTTTTGTTTTATTACACTTACATACATGTACTATGTTTGATTCTTCGGGTATGTGTCAGATACCTATTTATTCAAGGAAATTGAAAAACTTAGTATTGCGTAACTGTCCAGATACATGTTTGTTCTTTGTTAACATATCGGTGATGTCCTGACTAACTGCCTTTATTTACAAAAAGATCACTGGAAATTTTAATAATTTATTATTATGTATCGTCTTTTTCTTCTTCCTGCCCTTTTTCCAAGTTATGTGGGAAGGTCACAACATGTTTTTTTCATACATTTCCCTCTATCATCCGTCATTTCAGTTCTCACACCAAAGAAAGGGCTGATAGTACTCATAATAATATCATCTTTCACAGTCTATCCATCTTTTCTTTGGCCTACCTCTTCCTACCCCTATATCCATCCACATTCATACCTCTCTTTAGACATTCATCTCTTCTTATAATATGCCCATACCATGCTTACCTATTACTCCTCATCTTTCCCATCACCTTCGCCATTTTCAGGCTTCCTCTAATATACTTATTCCATATTTTATTAATTCTCGTCCCTCCACACATCCACCTTAACATTCTCATCTCCACCGCATGTAATATTTTCTCATCTTTTCCCTTAGTGGCCCCACATTCAGATCCATACAATACGACAGGCAGGTCATATGATAATTGGATATTTTTTCCCTAAGAAGCATTCGTTATTCCTGTGACATGTCGCCATTTCATCCATCAAGTATTTCTTCTATTCTTCTCTCAATATCACTCTGTACGACTAAACCGAGGAACCAAAAATCGGAACAGGCTGTTAGGGGTACATCATCTACGACAATAAGAGTAAAACTGGAGGGACCACCGAAGTAGCAGAACAAGTGCTCAGTTTTTATCCTGCTGATCTTCACTCCAACACTCTCCAGCTTACCTTGCTATATTACCAGCCTATTCTATCGCGTTATCTCCAACAGCAAACAGCATATCTACACCAGAGTGCCTCTTCTTTTATAATCTGATGCCAGAGCGTCCCTTACCCGGAGGAAAAAATAAAAGCGTATAGCAAATACCTGGTGCAGGCCTACAGTCACATTAAACTCATCAGTAACGCCAGGTTTGGACCTAACGTGTATTCTAGCTCGGCAGTACAAGGCTCGAACAAGTGCAGAAACGTGCCTGTCATTCCTTTCTCTTTCCTAGCTCACCGCAGACCCTCGCGGAGCACTCGGTCGTACATTTTTTCAAGATCAACGACAAACCAATCACCATGTGCACACGTCTATGTTTTTCACACAGTTAGCAAAAAGCAAATATGGCGTCCGTTGTTCCTCGTCCTGGAATACACCAGAACTAGCTCTATGATACCTACTCGTCTATAACTCTCTGCTCTCATTCGTCCCGCTATTTCTGTCATCTTTTATACATTTTATGCGGACATTATCTTTTCTCTCTTGCTTTCTTCTCGCTATTCGGTATAGGTATTTTTGCCCATTAGGGCTTTCCAGCGGTTTGTAAGATTTATCCTATACCTAGACCTTGCAATAGCAACCCTTCTTGGCGCATGGTTTCGTTACTTGTATATCCTACTTCCTACTATTCATGTTTTCTACTTAAAAAAATATAAATGCGAAAGTTTGGATGGATAGATGGATCAATGTATGGATGTTTGTTACTCAATCACGCTGAAACGGCTGAACAGATCTAGATAAAACTAGAGATACGCGTAGTGTATGACCTGAAAAAAACACTACGGTAACGTTTTATCAAGGTACTACGCAAGCGAGGTTGCTAGTATTATATTAATAACTAAGTGTACGGATACAATATTATTATAACAAAATAACTAGCTAGCAAAACGTAATGTAACTGATAAATAACTTATTTCGATTCAACAACATACAAGTGTAAAGGTGTGTAAGTGTCTAGATAAATAATTTCGATTAAACTAGTTTCCAATGTACAAGTGCGTAAGTGTCTAGATAACTAATTTATATTAAACTACTTTCCAATGAAGAAATGTGTAAGTGCCTAGATAGAATTTACATTGATATTGCGTCACACTGAATAAGTGTGTATTTGCATAGTTGCACAGTTGTGCGCCGAAAAACCAAAGTACACAGAAAACTTCATGCAATATGTACATTTTTTTAATAAGTAATTCATTTCAATGTTTTAATACAGAGCAATTGCCCCATAAAATGTCTACTTTATAACTACGCACAGAAATTTATGAATACTATAAGAATTAAATTTTATTTTCATTTAATACGAAACGCACGCGCACGCCACTCGCTGTCCGTGGAAGAAGTGCGGAAGAGGTAGTTAACCGCACACTGCGCCTCGTTCATCCCGCGTAGGTAGGTACACATATTTAACTGTATCATACACTCTTGTTCGCTGTGCGTTTTGAACCGATAATTCAGATAAATACTTATACGGTCGAGAAAAAAGTAAGTTCTAATAAGAAAATTGATTTTTTTTTCAACTCATATTATAGATTTGGGTACGTAGAGCTCAAAAATGCAATAAAAACACTTTGGTGTATCTTGCACATACACTGGTATACGTAGGACGTGTCGAAATGTACTGTACGTGAGTTCCTTTGGCGGTCGCTGTAGCCCAAACGGATGAACAGATTTTGACAAATTATGAGGTGTTGTTGGATTCATCTAGCCTCTAGCTAGATATAAAAGAGTGACACTATCAATATATTAAATTCAATAAGGCGGCAGTACCTAAGCAGCTACTTTCTATTACGTTCATTCGCGTTTTATAGATTATTTTTGAAATAAAAAAACAGAAAGGGTACTTACTTTACACCTTTCCCCGAGTAACTTCCTCGCAAGGGTGGGATATATAATGTCTGCAGTGAAGGGAGTGAGAACGGCAGAGAAGCTGTATCACCGCTTCGCCATTTTGAAAAGAAATCCAGGAGCTTTTTCTCCACTTCGTTGCTAGCTGCAAATAAAGGGATATTTTTGGGAGATCAACTCAGGTGACGGGGAATGTCGCCTGTGCCAATCTCGGTGTAACGGTTGTAGATAAAACAAGTAAAAATAACTTCCCGCTGTACCAAGCTTCCTATCTATATTTATGTTGGTACCTATAATAAGGGGCCTTTCGGTAATAATATGGTAAAAAAGTGATTATAATATGGTAGTGAAAGTGAAAGTAGGGTATGGCTGAAGGAGCATCAAAGTAGAATAAATGCAGTGGAAATTAGGGCTTTAGAAGTATGTGTGGTTTGATGTGAGAGGTATGTGTTAACTTTGAATGATAGAGTGAAGAATAGTGTAATAATAAGAGAACTTTGGGTGGGGAGAGAAAGACGACGAAGTGATGAAAATTGAGAAGGGTATGATAAGATGGTTTAGGCATGTAGAAAGGATGTATGAAAGGAGATTGACGAAACAGGCGCATAAGGCGAGTCTGAATGGGACAGTTGGATGGGGAAGACCTCGGCGTACGTACCTCGATCAAATTGGGAAAGTTTTGAGAAAAGCCAGGTCAAAGTACCCTAATAAACCGACGCGAATGTACGAAGAATGTGATGAGAGTGAATGAAGCAAAAGAGTTGACAGGCAGGATCGCAAGTGGTGATCTCTACCCACCCCGTCGGGAAACAGGCGTGATTTCGTGTATGTAGGTATGTATGTATGTAAAAAGGTGATTCGCTAGAAGATAGGTACCTATTTATCCTAAAAGAAGCAGGTACTCGATAACTCACGGGTAACATCTGCGCCAAAAACAGTCGTTATTAATAAAATAAACAGTGTGACAATGCTAAGGTATTTCATTTTGAAGATTTTAGAAATTACTGGAGTATTAAATTTATGTTCTACTTTATAAAACATTTATGTTTACTTTTCACGAAAGTACCTACCTAAGTACTTAATTATTTATTTATTTGTACCTAATCTCGACCCTATTTACTTTATTACTCAGCTCACTTATCATAAAATATTACTGATAAAATAATTAAAGATGTTTGTTTGTCCTAAAGTTATTTGTCAAACTACTCAAATACTTACAAGATAAGTAGCTACAAATTAATACAAACTTTCGGACGCGACTTTGTCTGCGCGTTTACAAAAATATTCATTTTTTTATTACATTCTACTTAGGTACATGAAGGTAGATGTATCTACAATGAAAGATGCTCCGTATGGTATGTAGGTACGTACGTGCCTACCTAATTATGTGTATACAATAAAAAATCATAAATTAATCTTGAAAATAGCGTTCTTCTCATGTTTTTATCAAGTAGGTACATAGGTACCTACCTAGGTAGCAGTGTAGGTACCTAATCTTTCTACATAAAAACATTTTGAAAGTAGACTTTTCGGCCGGGGTAGTACCTACAGTTTTAGAGTTTAAATAAAAGTTCATATTATATTAAGTATAGAATATTTTTAAAAAATATATAGATAATTTAGGTACTTATGTACCTACTTGGCCTATTCTTATCAGCCCTTTGTGTTAAGCGCACTGTAAATTGGATGTGCGTCAACACATTTATTATTCTCACATTGTTTTCTTTATTTTAAAAGTTGTTTGTTTGTGTATTTATTTTATGACAGGTCAAGGCTAACATTAAGCAACCGAATAAAACAGTTAGTAAGTAGAACAGAATAGTAGGTAGGTACCTACAGTTTGATTTAATATAGTTCTTTTTAAATCAAAAAGGATTTAAATTAAAATATAAATTAATTAATTAATAAATGTTAAATAAACATTTTAGACTTATTACACCTATGTAGGTAGTTTAGTAATACGGTATGGGGTAATACTAATGTAAAAAGTAATGGTTATGTACCTAATGCATGGGAGATTTCAAAAACTAGAAAAAATTAACGACGACCAAGGGAGGACGGAGAATCCGTCCAAGATAGTTACAAATCTTCTTTGATGAATATGGTAGAAAATCTCCTAGATAGATAGCGATACAAAAAATAAACGTAGGCACAATTTTTTTCACACTGTTATTTGTTTATCTCAAGGGTGGAAGTATAAAATTCACCATTTAATCATCTTTGTTTGGCAAATGGCGTGTTTGGTGTGTTAGAAAGAGAAAAATAATCACAGATTTGTGAGAACGTTCAATTTTACACAAACATGCACGTACACTGTACATGAATTTGGAGTGAAAAGCTAGTGTGGATCATATCGATAGTTTGATGTCGATAATTACAATGATTAGCGGGCTTGGTAGCTAGCTAGCGGGCTGCTGCATATTAAAATAATATGCAATTGGGCTGACTTTGATTAGCGTAAGAATGTTTTTGTTGAATTAAAATAGTATTGTACGGATAGAAAAGAGTTCAGCCAATATTCAGTAATTTAATCACCTACCTTGACCACGTAATTATTTTAAAATGGACTGCAAGTTTTTAAGTAGATATTATCTATATAATTATGTGCTATACATTATGTTTAGATGTTAATGTTTGTAAAATCACACCTTAGGACCGATTTGGATGAAACTTGGATAAGATGTGGATACCTACGTAGATCGTAGCTTGGAATATCAATAATATAACTTTATAACCACTACTCCACTCCACACATTTATCTTGTTAAAAAAACAAATAGCGATTCATCCCTCCTCACAAACATTAAGCTTTTCTAATATAATATTAGCTAGTAAGATTTCATTAAGGTACTTTTAAAATAAAAGATCTACTTGCATTTAATCTATTTACATTTATTATTAAAAGTAATAAAATTTATCAATAATTATTATGAATAAAATTGAAGTGTCTTTCTGTGATTTCAAAATAACTATGATTTCTCAAAAACCAACTAAAACACAAGCAGCTTTTAAAATTTGTTGTATGTCACTTATTTTTAACCGGCTGCCGAGAAGGGTAATTTTTTTGTGTGTATCTTGCTCGTTCGTAAATCTTTTCAATGCGCCTCTGCTCGAAGATAATTTTACTATGTAGGTACATAAACATTAGGGTCTTTACAGGTTCCGTTTTTTTTCTTTTAAAGTACGAAACCCATTATAAGACAGAAAAATATAAGTCCTGGCCTGGCCTGCTAATCGCTGCCTTTTATACCTACTCCCCAACCTGGAACAGTAGAAAGGGATTATAATTCTTGAAACGATATTCGTCTAATTGGTGAGTTCAGTTTTGCTACTTAATTGACAAATTACTGACTAAATACACCAATCCATCAACATTTATCGCAATAAAAGATGCCCCCATCACGAACAACGAACATATTAACACAAATTTTGTTGTACAAAAAATATCGATACCTTAGGTACAACACTATTTGGACATAAAAAATTCCATACGAAATCAAATAAAAACGCATAAACGCAAAATTATGATACTGCAGGCATAGCAGCATAATTAGCGATTGAAAATATTATGATGTCGATGTATTTAGTCCAAAGTTTTAAAGAAAAAGTAGCAAAATACTGAACTCACCAATGAACACTAATGATTTCACGAATATTATCCTTTTTTGCTGTTCCTTTGTTTGAAATCACTGCACAAAACAAACCATCAAAAATGTACTCTAGCTTAATTTGGTGTAGCTGATTTGCCTGTATTAATTGAAATTAATAAGTAATACATTAATTTCTAAATAGCGCACCTTCTTCTTCTTCAATTATGGCATCTGTCTCTTAGAGAACAATTTTGCCAGTGTCAAGTGTATCTATTTATAAGTATTGTCAACGTCACAGAGTCATAGTCAAGTAGTCAAGTCAATTTTAAACAAAAGATGGCTGTTTTGTTGAAAATTTTCGTGATAAATAGCGCACCTTACGACTTTGTTTGGGACAATCAAGATCCCAAACACAGAAATCCTATCAAGTAGGGATGACATTGCGCGATAGAGATAGAAATACAGAGGCAACACGCTAAAACGAGACATCTATAGTGCCTTTCAAATTTAGCCGTGTACCTAATTAACGCTACACGTGCAAAGGAGTATAACTGTGGGTGGTATAACACTTGACAAGTTAGTAGATTTCCTCTAACTATCTTTACTCTGAGGTTTATTTTTACCATTTTAACGTGCCTACTTATGTCAAAAATTGTTTCTTTGCCAAAGTCAAACGTCAAACTCTTCGAGCAATGTATTAGCTTATCTGACGGGATTTTCTGCGGTGTATTTGCCTGACAACTACGTCGCTCTGGTTTTTATATGTTTTCTCGTGTTATTTTAAGTTTTATTGCGTAATTTTGGTGGTTATTTTGCCAATAAAGCCCGGGTTCTTGACGCGAGTGTAAAGTATGTGAATTAGAGTGAATAGTTCTCTTGAAATTCCATCGGAGGAAATCCCGAAAATTTTCAACAAAACAGCCATCTTTTGTTTAAAATTGACTTGACTACTTGACTATGACTCTGTGACGTTGACAATACTTATAAATAAATACACTTGACACTGGCAAAATTGTTCTCTAAGAGACAGATGCCATAATTGAAGAAGAAGTAGCTTATCTGACAGCCGGCGGCGCGGCGGGCGATTGGATTGACCTATTCCAATCCGGCAGGCAAGGCAATCCTAAAATAGAATTCCTACCCATGATTTTATACATAATTTTAGTGAATCTGGAAGTGCAATATCTCTGGGTCTGGGATCACAAACGAGAACTTGGTATAATAAATCCTTCAAAATCAAAATGGGTAGCGTAGATAAAATCAAAGATTTTCTTCACGACTACAAAAAGATTTTTACGTGGAGCTTTCTAAAAGGATTGGCCACCACACCAGCGCAGCTACCGTTCGTGGCGTTCCTCATCATCATTGCTGAACTATTTATAAACATACTTGTGGTGGAGAGAGTGCCTTATACCGAGATAGACTGGAAAGCATACATGCAAGAGTGTGAAGGATTTTTGAATGGCACATTTGATTACAGTGAGCTTAAAGGTGATACAGGTCCCTTAGTGTATCCCGCTGGATTTGTCTATATTTATTCCATGTTATACTTTATAACTAATCAAGGTGAAAATATCAGACTTGCTCAATATATTTTCATAGTAATCTACCTTTTACAGCTGTGTCTTGTCCTCAGAATTTATTGCAAGAGCAGAAAGGTACCACCTTATGTTCTGGTACTGACCATTCTGACATCATACAGAATACACTCAATCTATGTGCTTAGACTTTTCAATGATCCTATTGCTGTGCTTCTCTTGTACATGTCGTTAAATTTATTTTTAGATTCAAAGTGGTACCTAGGAAGTATATTTTATAGTTTAGGTGTCTCTGTTAAAATGAACATTCTGTTGTATGCTCCTGCATTATTTTTCTTTTACATAGTGAACCTGGGTTTGAAAGAAACTGTAAAACAGCTGCTTGTTTGTGGAATAGTACAAGTTCTATTAGGGCTTATCTTTTTAATAAATAATCCCGTAGCATACATTAAAGGAAGCTTTGATTTGGGTAGAGTATTCAACCATACATGGACTGTCAATTATAGGTTTTTAGATGTAGAAACTTTTGAAAACAAATGCTTTCATTTAACACTTCTTGCCATTCATGTTCTGTTGTTGATTATATTTCTACCAATGTGTGTGAAATATTTCAAAAGTTATTGTAGACTGAAGTATGTACAACAGCAGTTTGAACCTCAAATTAAGGCAAAGAACCTTGAAAATAAAAAAAGAAACAAACTTAAAAAGGATATGAAACCAAAACTAAACAAGATGAAAGGGGAAAGTGAAGAGCAGTTGACAAAAGAGCAGGAAAACTTTTTGAATTCATTTGAAGCCATGCTGGAAAAGTCTTCAAATGATAAGTCAAAGAAAATTTCTAAGAAACACATAAGACCTGTGGAAATTGAGGAGAAAGCTAACTACAGCATCAACTTTGATGTCCTATCACAGTTATTTATCCTGCCTATGTTCATAATTAACTTTATTGGTATAGTGTGTGCAAGGAGTCTACATTATCAATTTTACTCATGGTATTTCCACAGCTTACCATATCTACTGTGGTCCAACAACTTTTCAGTCCTAACTAGATTTTTGCTTTTGGCTTTGATTGAAATGTGCTGGAATACATATCCAAGCACTTATTTTACCAGTGTATTGTTGCACATTTGTCACATTGCTGTACTTTACGGTGTTTACAAGAAAATATCCACTGAGTTAAAAGTGGCTTCCAAGCTAGAGTAAAGATGGCTCTCATAGTTTGACAAAAAAGATGACAATTAAATAAGGAAACTACATTTTTGTATAAACAAGTAGGTTCTTACTGAATTTACATCTAATGTGTGTAATTTAAGAGTGAATTTGTGTTTTTTATATTCTAGTGTAGATAATTATACCTAAGCTGATTAAGTGCTTAGACCAAAACTATTTTTATACCATGTGAAAAACATGTCAAGCTTGATGCCATCCTTTATTGTAGTTTACTTGACATTGTTGTCCCTATTGTGATGTGTTCATTTTGTGCCTAAATAATATACATTATTTGTTTTGACAATACCTACAATGTACAATTATTTCAATATCTACACAAAATATACACCCATAATGAAATTAATTCATATTTGTGGGCAGGCAATTGCCGCCACACCGCACGTTACATGCAGTCTATCTATTTAACTGGCTAGTAGGTTACATAGGTAGTTTGCCTACAATATAGGTATGTTACTGATGTATGCTTGAGTTCCTTGGGTTGTCGCTGGAACCCAAACGGATGGACAGATTTTGACAAATGAGGTTTAGATTTGTCTGGAGTGGCATATGCTTTACGAAATGTCATAAAATGCAATATGGCGACTAATAAGAGACTTAAATCTAAGAGCCTTTTCTCAATTTTATTAATTTCAGTCATTTTCTATTAGAATTCAAAAGGAGTAATGGTGGAAATAAATAAAACAATAAATAAGCATTTTGAGTTGTTTATTTTATTAATCATATTATTCAACTAATAAAATCAAACTATTTTAAAATCTTAGATTTAGAGATGAGGCGATAAATACTTCCTTTGATATCACAAAACCCATTGCTCGGACCTGGCTGGCGCCGGTTTCCCAAGCTCACCTGACAAACTGTTCCATCCAGTATACCCACCATACTCTACTGTCTTATATAATTTTTACTATATAACAAAGCAATTAACAATCCAAAATATTATAACGCTGCCTCTGCTTGTCATCGAGCAATTGAATTAAATAAATTAAGTATATATAAATGATGAAAGCAAAAAAATGCACAAACAGTATGTTGAATAAAATCATTGACATGGTTTAACTTGGTTGTTGTGGTACAAGTTTATTAAATGAGCAACTATCAAAAGGATAACATAAAAATATGATATTCAATAATTTTTACAATGTTATACATGAGTGTAACATGTGTACCTAGGTATGTTAAAAGTAGATTAACTTCTAACGGTCTATGAGTATGATTGAAGATTACATGCAGTAAGTTAGCATACTAATATTGTGTACTTGTGCTGGATATTTATAAACAGGGCATCTCCATCGAAAATTAAACGAATATTACTATTCAGTCAAAGGTACCCAGTCATGTAAATGCTAATTGTTTGTCAAAAACAGATAAATATACAATGTTGCGTACTGGAAGTACTTACCTACTTTGGATAAATCTAACGCGTGAACGATGACAGACGCATAATTTCGCACAGATATACAGATACGATACGAGCGGCAGTCTTACATGGCTGGGCTTACAACTAAAGAATAATATAGAGGAGCGGCGCGCATTGATATTTAGACGAAGCCGAAGTTTTTAGTTTTGATGGCGAGTAGTAACTTGTGCTTGAGCACGTGTCGCGACGAGTAGAGCGGGATGTAGAGGCGCGAGATGCAGGTGTTAGCCGTAGGCAGGTGCGCGTCGTCTGCCGGTCGGATCGTCACCGACGGCATCGGCTGGAAGCCTTCCTCCGACGCTGGTAGCGCGGGCGAGCCAGTCCAGAAGTATACCTGTCAATAGAAAACCCATTAGCATAGTGGCTCGCTTTTAAGTGCCAGCCAGTCGTGGCTGTTAAGTGGTGGAGGCTGGCTACAAGTTGTTGGGGATTCTCTACAAAATGTATAAAAAGTGCAGCGCTCTGCTTGTCATGACCACTTGTGGCTATCGTGAGTGGTCCACAAGCCCGTGCACCAAATGTAATAGATTGCCTCACCAAGTCCTGCCTCTCGAGGTGCGTCATCTTGTCAACGATAGCCCAGAGCCAGCGCTTAAAACGCGCGAGTCGCTCGGGAGGCTCGCCACTCTCGTCGTTGAAGCTGGTGTACGAGACGAGCGCTGTCACATTGATGTCACCAACGCCGTTCAGCAGCAGGCGCAGGTCTTCCGCTGTCAGTCCCTCCAGCGCACTCTCCGGCAGCACGTCCAGCACGCCCACGCGCATCGCCTGAACCAATCAATATCACATTATATAAAACGAAAAAGAAGTTGGATTAAGGTGAAGAACCTTTTCTGGTGAAAATGTTCACTGCCATTAATTACTAACTCATTTCAACTTACTATCAAAAACTTTAGATTTTTAAATAGTCTTTTAAATAGTTTCTTTCTAGCAAATCATAAAGTTTGAAATTGGTTGCCTTCTTTGACCATTGACGTTTGAGCAGGAACGTTTTGACTGGTGTATTTTATAGTGACATTTTAAATAAAAGAAATATAAATAGTGACCTCTAGAGCCTTTTCCTGTGAGAGCATCATCCGGTGGTGCGCGTACTTGCGCACGTAGTCATACACGTTGAGTGCAGTCACGTCTAGCTCGCGCCCGCCCGCCACCAGCTCTACGCATCCGCCGCCTTCCTCCTCGCACATCTCCAGACTGAGAAGCATTAAATTCTAGTTACATGACTTGCTTAAAACAGCTAAGTGTTACATGAGCTATGTGTTTATGTTATGGAATGCTGTGGACAGGCGCTACGGAAAGTGTGGCGCAAGTAGAAACGTAGCATACACCCATGCATGTGGTGTAACCAGTGGAATTCCCCGCGACTTCGTCGCGTGAAGGTCTGTTATCTATATTTAATTTTTGTAGCTGATATCTCTACATCCTCATTATTATAGAAAATCATGATAATAAAGTTACCTAAAGTTGAGATCGAGAGCGGCAAAGAGCGAGTGTGAGTCGCCGGTCTCTGCATCGACGACCAATTGGCGCAGGCTCTCATAGACGACGGGGTCGAAGAAAGCGAGGTCGTGGAATCGCACAGGCCGGCCCAACAGGTACTTCAGCACATGCCGGTTGAGGAACATTGGGCATAGCTCGTTTTGAAGCAGGCATAGTCCAATTATCCTGAAATTAACGTTATATTATGAAAACTGTCCAATTGA
The DNA here is from genome assembly GCA_963675405.1 of Cosmorhoe ocellata. Classification (NCBI taxonomy): domain Eukaryota; kingdom Metazoa; phylum Arthropoda; class Insecta; order Lepidoptera; family Geometridae; genus Cosmorhoe; species Cosmorhoe ocellata. The sequence continues at coordinate 7,799,889 of OY776246.1, read as the reverse complement.
TCTTTGTGTGAACAATGACTACTCGAGAGAGTAGTCATTGTTAACTGAGAGATCAGCAATGTGAAATAGATATGAATAGTGGTTTCACTCTCTCAAGTCAGCAGCTTTAAAACCATAGATGGTCATTGTACTTTTATTTCTCTAGCACGACTATGATTTAAATTTTCTAGTGTAGAGGATATATACAAACCTGCCAACATTCCTAAAGGCGTTGATCCGTTCCGGCGTGGACCGTCCTTGGCGCGGCGAGTAGTAGCCCCGTTTCCCCGGCGAGTAGAACAGCGGCGCCGCGTCGTCTGCGGCGGGCGGCGGCGCGGTGGACGTGCCCGCGGCCCCTGCCGTGCTGGCACCCGCCGCGCCAGCGCCCCCGCCGCGCTCCGACAACGAGAACACGTCTAGATCTAAAACAATTTAAAGTCAGTGTGCCTCTGGTATTGATACAGATATTTTAATTAAGATACCACAGTCATTGATATACTCTACGTAATTATACCATCGTAATTACGACGAGGGGTAAAAATAGCATGTACTCAGACTCACCAAGTATCGCCTCCGAGGGATGCATGACAATGAGATCCATGGCCTCGCGTACTTTTTGACGCAGCGCGTCTTCGCTTGCGAGCAATACCAGCAGCTGCGCTGGCGTCAGTTCTAATAGCATTCCGGTAATTTTTCCCGCAAAAGTCGGATGAAGTGAATGTACCTGTAAGACAAATCAAGTTAGTTTTTGACGTAATTTCCAAAAGAATCTTCGAGTCGGTAAGAAAAAGATCAACCACAAACATTACTAGAAATCAAGTACTTACCCTTGGATACAGTCTTTCACCCAATTGCGCCTGATGAAGCGTTAGATGTTCGTTGTGGCCTCCCGGTCTGTCTCCGCTGTAACCTGCACCTTCAGTGCCAGGCGCAGCCTACAAATAGCAAACATGAATGAAGTTGTTCGATATGTTTGATAAAGAAACACAAATTGTCTTATTCCACTGCGCCCAGTACACGGATTGAAATGAAAGTTATTATGTTAGAATGCTTACCTGTGGCGAGTAAGGTCTAGCGTCGACGCTGAGTACTCGTCTCGGCTCCCTGACGGTGGGTGGCCTGGGCGCGGGCCTGCCCGGGGTGCGCCGCGTTGCATCTTTGGATCTCGCACGTCCTGCGCCACTACTGTAAGCATACCCGCATTTTCATTTAAAATAGTCCAATGTTAAAACATGTTCTTGGCAGCAAAGTGTTTAACATGAACAAAAGCATAACTTTATTATGTGTGTGAGAAGGAAAGAGTGTTTTGAGTGTGCACAATAATATTAAGTGCTCACCGAGGGCCACTGTTGCTGCTAGTTCCGCTGGTTGAAGTAGTTCCGGTACCGGCACCTGCAGTTCCATTTGTGTTGCTGCTTGCTGTGGTACTGCCGCTGCCTGTTGTTGGCTCTAATGGTGGCAATTTCTCATTGGCTAGCAGGGCCTAGTTTGAAACATAACATTTCATATTAAAAAAAAAAAAAAAAAAAATATGATCACGACTGTAATCCCCAGGCTTGGTAAATATCTCCTCAGATCTTTAGTTACTTAGATCTTTGAGGATATCTAAAGAGGGTAGTCAGAGGCAAGTCCAAACATGACATTTGGTACATGCCCACATTTTGCACAGTAGTTAGTATTCCGTACGTGACAGGTTGCAAGCCCATCGCCGCTTATAAGAATACTAACCTATGACACATACCTTCGAATTTTTGGTTCTAGGGTATGCCGGTTTCCTCACGATGTTTTCCTTCACCGTTTAAGAGCACTGGCATTGCGCACATAAATTTTTCGAGTGGAAAAACTCATTGGTGCACGACCAGGATTGAACCCACGACCTTCGGATCGTGAGGCAGGGGTGCTACCACTACACCACCAGCGCTTCATATTAAATTATAGTATAATTATGGCTTTACTGCATTCTTCTAATTGATTAACTCCAATGAGATGAACAATGGAAAACAAATGAATAAAGCTAGTCTTGTAAATGTTAATAATATGAAAGAAAGTAAAGCAGTACCGAGAAACGATGTTATGTGAATGATGATGAGTAACCACACAGATTTCAGAACTAACCTCCGCGACACTGGTGTAAAAGGAGCGGGCAACACCGCTGCCTTCGCCGGGCTCGTCTCTGAAAGTGACCTTCACGCGGTTCACGACTAGAGGTGGTTGCTGGGCGCTATGCGCGCGTCTGTTCTGACCCGCGAACGCACTGTTCAGTTCAGCAAACGTTTGTTGTAGGAGTTTAGCGCGATCGCGTTCCATCTATGAAGAAAAGTATGTATTGTAAATCTCTCTAGCTAGTAACATGTTTTCGATTTGTATATTATCTATAACCATCGCATAGAGCTTACTTCATTATTCAAGGTTATTTAAGCTTACCTTGTGGAGAGTGAGATCTCTCTGCTGCGAGTTTCTAAGTTTCTCCATATCACGCCTGAACTTGACCTCCTTCACAGGAAAGCCACCGAGCTCGGCCACCACTGATCCAGGTTCCAGTCCAACGTCTTCGGTGAAGACGCGTCCAAACAGGTCCAGAGATAGGCGCCAACGACCGAGTAGTAGATCGTGGGAAACAGATGCGCCGAGAGAAGGACATGCGCGGCTGTAGATAAGAGATTTGAGTTATGATTCAAATTATTTATAAAACTTTGATCAACAATCAAAAGTAACGTTAATTTTGTCCTGTAGTAGCATACAATGACAAAATGAGAAAACCAAGAGAGATACACTTGGTGAAAGCTCACAGAGTAGAAAGCACTGAAGACACTTACGGCGTAGCAGTCGTGTTGAGTGGCGGCAATAGAGGAGGCGGGGGCAGACCCGACGTCTCCACCGTCACATTAGCCGAAATCTCTTGAGATTCTAACGGATCCGCCGCGCTTAGCAGTTCACCCTGATAAAACAACATCAGAATTAAAAAAGAAGCAGTTACATCATCCACAGTTACAGTTCCTTATGCAAAAGGAAATGCCTATTATGTAGGGACCAATTGATAATTCGGGTGTAATTTTGATAAGAAAAAGTCCCCCAAATAAGTGGAGTGACTTACAGCACGTACAATAACGGTCTTGCCAGGGCTGCGGGACGATGACGGCCGCGGTTCCGGGGCGATCGCGGTAGATGTGCTTGGGCCTGAAAACACAATTTAAATTTTTATTACAACATCGAATCTAAAATATAAAGTACTAGCTAGCTAGAACAATTATTTATGGTAAGGAGTTTTTCTTAAATGGTTGCAGTTGTGTTCAAGATTTTCAAATGTTACCAGGCAACAAAGGTGAAGCGCTTCTCTGCTGCTGGTGTGGCGACTCGATGATAGAACAGGCCGTGTTGACTAAAGTATGGAATTCCGATGGCTGCGAGCTTGTATCAACTAGACTTGTACTAGGGCCAACTGCCATTGTATGTGGGTGTCTGGAAACAAACAGAAAAATACATGAATATACTAGAAGAGGTGGATGATATTTGATAACGATCTAAGCATAAACTAAATTATATAAAAATATAAAAATTGATGGAAACCGGGGATAGTAGTAGACTTACCTATGATGCTTCTTCCTTGGAATTTGTCTAGCTTCATTAGAGTCAGAATCGGAAAGGTACTCCCCGTCAGTATCAATGTCCATTTTTGTAGTTGTGTCCTTTGCGCATGATAAGTCCTAGAAAATATAAATCCATCATAAATTTCATAAAGTATAGCTACTCTATTATTCAGCATATTTGGAGAAAGGTTGTTAGTAATCATAATATTTGTTAATAGATAATAATGTTATCTTTAGGTCCATTCGTTTAGTCAAACATAATATTAGAGTATTCTTTACCTGTGGTTCGTCTCTAGTCAAAGTGTGGGAGTGCGTCGGAGGCGCGGAAGCGGGTCGCGCGGGAGGTGACCAGCCGCGGTCCGAGCCGCGGGTGGAGAGTCCGAGTCGTCGCGGGACAACTGCACAAAAAATAAAAGTTAGTTTTAGAGCAATTTCCCACCCTAAGTGGAGTGCAAGAAATCCTTACATAAAATAACAAACAATAAAAGAATATTATGTTGACTCATATTAACCTTCCAGCGGGTTGTTGACTCCGGGTGGCGCGTCGCCAGTGATGGGCACGGTGACGGGCTGTCGCGGCATCCCGAACAGTTCTTCGCGGCGGGCGTTCGGCTGCAAGAGCTGCGGCTGGTCCGCTAGCGGCAACGCATCTTGCATTGTCACTGTAATACTCAGCAGTTAGATAATGTATGTACACTCCTCTTATCTACACATTTATAATAAGCCTCGGTATAGTTTAGCTCTAGTTTACCTTGCTTTTTTTTAGAGTTGCAGGCCTTAATAGTTCATTCAAGGAAACAATCTAGGAAAACGCCGAGTTTGAGAATTAGCTTATACAATCTTCTTATTGTAATAACTTACTATTAAATGGGTCTGGTGGCGGGCATCCCAGACAGAGAGTGGAATCGGAGCGTTGGAAGAAAGCATGCGCTCTGCCACGCGCGCCTTCAACCTCGCCGTCCGATTCGGCTGCGGCTGTTCCGCCGCCTACTACCATTTCTTCATCACCCTCTTCATTTTCGTTTTCATCCTGAAATGAAATTTAATATTAAACTTCCCTGATGATTTGATTTTGTAGCGAATCTGTGAAACTAAGGTTTCGGCACTAGGCCTAAACTGATCAACTTCCGAGTGAGTGATAAGTTACATTATATTGAATAGGGTAGGTATCACTTACTGCTGTCCAAAGAGTGTTATGATGGTGCGGCTGTGGTTGTGCCGCTCGCATGTAGTACACGAGTGCGTCGAGCACATAGGCGACGTGTTTCAACGCCGCGACGTCCAGTACGGGCAGTTGTTCCGCATGTTCCGAACTATGTGAGCGCAGGAGCGATAGACAATAGGCGAGGAACTCGCGACGAGCACTTCCAGCCTCGACTCCTGGAAGTAAAGTTACACAATTGAAAAAGGTGCAATTATCCTCCTGATATACAACATCGGCGACGACAGTATGAAACCTGCATCTCAGCAGATTAAAATAAAAAGGTTGCTCATGATGAATAAGCTAAAGAAAAGGTCATTTATTGTACCTTGTTCACGGTCTCTAGTCCTGGGCGCCTCGGAGAATCCAATGATCCTAGTAGCGGGTGAGGTGAGCGAGGCGGTGCGGCGCGCGGCGGGCGCGGCGGCGGCTCGCGTCGCCTCCGTCGATGTGCTAGCGTTATTCGACGTCAGAGAAGCGCCGAATCTGATGCGCAAACTATTATTATTATTGTGGAGATAGACTCATCATACTAATCGTCATAGACGAAGCGCAAAGTATTTACCAAACTGTTATCTTTAATAATATTGGTAAAAAAATTTGTAAGTTTATTTTTTAGGGGATAATATTTGGATCGATACGATTCTCAAACAACCAACCAAAAAAAACTCAAATGCTACAAGAGAAGAAAAAAGGAAGAGAGAAAGTAGTATGAAAATATAAAAAAATATGAAGATTTCCCACCCCATTCAAACGGTGACCAATGATCATCCTCAATATTGTTTAATATTTCAACAATTAGATTAGTTATACAACACCTAGTGTTTCAATGATACAATAAAGTAAAGTAGTAGAACATACCTGAGTTGTGCTTCCGTGGCGTCCATGACAGTGACAAGCCAGTCCCAGGTGGGTTTGAGCTGCCTCTCGAGGTAGCACTGCAGCCGCAGCGCTTCGCGGTAAGACAGCGGGATCATGCGCGGCAGTGGCAGGGTCACGCGCTCGTACTCCCACAGGAGATCGGCAATTTGACGGATCACTATACCTGTACATAAAATGGGTAATTTATTCAAAAGAACACGAAGTGAAGACACATTATTCAAAAGTCGTATTTTGGTCGGTTTGACATAAGCCTTATTATTTTTACGAGAGTTAGGAATATATACGGATTTGAAGAGCGGCCTCTTTGAGGAAATTGAAGGAACTACATTAGTTCTTGTACATGGACAAGAACGAAACTCTAAAATAATAAGTATGATTGATTATAATTTATCAAACCTAAATAAAATTGCGTGAATGTAAAATCTAAAAAAAAATTTTGTCATTGCAGTTTTCATCTGATGTGTTTCAATTTTGACAAGATGCTATTGGTTGATTTTACCCAATATTATTCTTCTACGCTTTAATGCTTGTCCTCACGTATAACGCATGTTTACTAACCGAACGCCCGCGCCAAGCAGGCAGCTGTAGTGGAAGTGGAGTGTGGATCATGAGCCCCGGCGGCCGCGGCGGCGGCGGCGGATCTGCGCAGCGACGCCGGATCGATGAATACCAGAGACGAGCCGCCGGTGAGGCGGACGCCACTAGTGCTGCCGGTGGTGCCGCGAGACGTCTCACGCGACCTGCTGGGATTGTACTATAATGTTATTGAAGCTGCAACACAAGTCGTTACATCTACCATGAGTTGACACATTTAGATCGGCTGACGTTACTACAGTAGTAATATTACGTTACTATGACATCTGTCAAAATTGTTACTCATGGTACCAAATTCTAAGCAAATTAATGAAGCGCAAACTACAGTCGCTGTAGTACGCTGTGACGTAGGATAGTTAACTACGTGTCGTTTTAGTACCCAACTATCCGCTAGAGGCGCTGTACAAGTTTTCATACATTTTTTTAACTACAGTCGCTTGCGAGTGTAGATTGTGAAAACTCATGGTAGACCCTATGAATTCAGAAGGCAGTTACGCAATAAACTAACGTCTATGTTGGTACTTTTGTGACCTTAGTTATCGTAAGATAGTGGTGAACTCCAATGAGGGGGTTGATAGGCCGCCCGGAATGAAACATGCGACGTCTGGCGCCGACTCGATTCTAATAATCTGGCGCGCATTATAATGTAAATAAGTTGGAAGTGATTGTAATGCGAACAGACCGGATGGCCCACTGCATGGAGTGTGGCGCGAGGTTGGGGCGGGCGGGCGGCGCGGCGCGACGCTCGGGCAGCTCCCCTTCGTGCAGAGGTGGGTCTGCCTCTGCGTCCTGCTCGTCCGTCTCGCCCGCCTCCGAGTCTTCGTCCTCCGGCTGCGTCGAGTCACCACTCTCGTCCTCTGGGTACAGCAGTAGTGACGCTATACCTGACACCATATTACACTCATGATATTTCAATAAATACATCAAGTATACATTGTGTGATACCTAATATACATAGCCTCTGTATGAATGTTGCATCACAAATAGTAAACAAAATTGCCGCTCAACTGAGTGTTTGGTTGATGTTATTTCTAGTGCGCGATAGATGTCTGTATAACGTTCCAAACCTTATTTGCGATCATGGTTTAGTTTATCACACATAATGTTTCTATGATGATAATAATTGCGAACATTTCGTTACACACCAGCATCAGAGCCTTGAGTGGCGCCAGTCTGCACGCTGCGTTGCGCCGACTCAGCGTTATCTTGATCGTCGGAATCACTCTCGGTCTCTACTTCTGCGAGTAAGTCCAGTTCACTTTCACTTTCACCGCCCTCAGCGCGTTCTCCTCCGTTCTCTACAACTACGTGTTGTTCTTGACCCCTGTGCCATAAAAATAACAGTCAAAATACACAGAATCTGTGATTTGTAGTAATGAATGACCTTAGGAGATAAAAATGTCTAATAGATGCATTAATTGTCTTGCCTGTCGGGCATAGCGTCATCATGTTGCTGGTCCGCAGGCGGCACTGGCGCTGGTACATTCGGCTCGTCAGTCTCCGACGCGTCATCGTCCCCGCCAAGTGCTTCGCCCGCAACGTCGTCTGCATACTCAGTAGCTACTGGTGTGGACGACCGATCGGGTACGAGAGTGGAGCTGCCCATTGACGTCCCACCGGCGGCATTGCCGCGAATTAGATTGGACTCTCTGTAACAATAGCAACGATACATAGTGTGACAAGTTGAGCGAATCGCCTAAACTAAGTGTGGTTTTCCTTATTGTTTGATTAATTCGTGCACGATCCAGGTCAATAATAAAAGACAATTTGAACCTGTACTTCTATTTTACGGTTAAAACTATTACACTAATTTTACATACCTTCGCGAATGTGCCAGTCGTGAATGCCCAGTTGAAAGAGGCTCTACACCAAATAAGTCTTCGCTTCCATTGACTAGGTCTACGTAGGTTGTGGCTAGTGGGAAGGGCGCTGTGGGCCGCACCACACCGAGACGAACGGGCGCTAACAACGCATCAGCAGCCTCTACTAGTTCTTCCACTGATAGCGCTACTAGTGCGGCGAAAACACGCCGGCAACGGACCAATGATGACGTGATTGACAGAGGTCTGAAACAAGATGTTAAAGTAAGGTTTCTGTACATAAGTTAGAGATAAGATAAAATAATCAACAGCTGTGTCTACTTACCCCTTTTTCTTAGCAGCGCCAGGAGCCATTTCGATGCTGAAAATGATGAATATCCTCGCAACGGAGCGTACGAATCGACGAGCCACCTCTCGGGCGCGCTCGGCTCGGCCTGGTACGGTGTCGTTTTGTTGTTCGCGGATCAGAGTATGCAGGAGAGTGTCCAACATCTGATGAAAGGATTTCAGTTAACTATATAATATACTTATTTAAATATAATATTTATTGACTTACGAAATAATATGTTAAACACAAACCTCATTGGTGCACTTGACAACAAGTGCATGTGTGAACTTGTCGAGAAGAGTTGTACCAGATTGGTGAGTCGTCGCACTGCCAGGGTGTTCGGTGTCAACTGTACTGGATGCACCGCACATCATTGCAGCTTCCACGGCTGGCCAGACACCTGATAAATGAAACAATATTGACGACCTCTGTGGCGCAGCGGGCGAAGGTCCGCCTGAGACGCAGAAGGTTGCGGGTTCGATTCCCGCCGTGGGACAAATGTTTGCATTATTTGCAGATATTTGTCTCAGGTCTGGGTGTTTTCTATGTATAATATGTATGTATTTACGAAAAAAAAGTATATCTATGTAGTTTATCAGTCATGTGGTTCCCATAATACAAGCTCTGCTTAGTTTGGGGCTACACAGTGGCGGATTTACCAGCAGGCTGAGTAGGCTTGAGCCTAGGGCGGCAGATTTTTGGGGCGGCAAATTTGGGACCGATTTTTTATTTTTTTTTGCTACCAGAAATCAAAAAGATTTCTGGATGACGGTTTTCTGTATTCTGTTTTCTGATGTTTTACAGATAGAAGTCTGCAACAAATTTTTCCGACGACTTTCTCTTTTCACTTATCATTTGTCATTGTACGATCCGTAAATCCGTTTAGCAATCTTACATATTCTAGAGTAAAACAGCTAGTTCGCCGCCCCCAACCAATAATCGGTCTTTGCGCCCTCTCCCCGCACTTTGAATGAGTGTAAAGAGCGAAATTATAGAAAATGTATTTTTCTTTTCCTACCGTCAACCCATACAGCCAGTCCTACTATTGGTTTGTATATAATTTGGTGATTTTAATTTGAATGTAGTAAATAATTTAGTGAATAATTTTACCGATTTTAATCTTATGTATCGACTATTATAGCATGCATTACCCCGCCTTCCAAACATGATTGAGCTTTAATTAGCTCAAAAATATAACTAAAAATTATTTTACGTGCAATTCCAACGAAATTGTTGAATTGTAAAAATAATCTAGGACATGACAATTTGAAAATTGTGGAGGCAAGGGCGGCAAAAGCTTTACAGCCTATACCTTGAAAATTTGTAAATCCGCCACTGGGGCTACATGATGCTGTGTGATAGTGTCCAGCATTATTATTATTATTATAGTTCAAACTTCAAGAATTCTATTCTAGTAACATTAAAAACGAAAAAGGGTGTGTGTAGATGTGTGTGAAAGATGGTCTGTGTAGGTACACTTGTAAAGTAAGACTTACTAAGCAAATGCAGCAGGGCTCTTCTTGCGAACCGAGGCGGCTCTAGATCGTGATCGGGGGCATCGACCTCCGCGTCCGAGCCGGGTTGCTTGCGCGGACCGCGACCGCGCCCGCCCCCCGCTCGGAACTGGCGCTGCTCCAATGCCTGTCGCCCAACTGTTTGCACGAGGAAGAGCAGGATTGACTCGCCCCTGAGAATGCAAAAAATGTTAAATAGATATTAATAAAAAGCTCCAAAAGAGGCTAACCTTATAAAAAAAGCTAATCCAATGAATGAATATGAAGAAACGAGTATCATACCTCGAGTTGAAGTGTGTAGCTAGCTGTGTGTCCCTAGCCAATCTAGCGAGCAGATCGCATCGCGCTGCCCAGTTCCCACCAACAAGTGCCTTGCATCGGCATTTCTCCCAGCAATCACAGTACGCAGTTGGGGACGTGCGTTTTAGTTTACAATCATGACCTTTGTGGCAAACCTACAAAATAAACGAAATTGATTACAATTGTGAATTTACATGGCATTTCTTAATAAGGAGTAATAATTGGTGCCTTACCTTAGCACACTCAGTGCAACAGCAGAGGGAACCAGTAAGTCCGCAAGTTTTGCACTCGAATATATCCTAAAACAGGAAGTAAATTTAGAATAACAACAAAATTAGTAGATAATTTCTAGGATAGTCAAAATAAAATTACAATGTACTTTGGACACCAGTGATAGGAGTTGTCTATAACTCCCGAAATGGATGAAGAAGATTATACCTGATTGATATGCTCCTGCCCGGTCCAAGTAAAGCTGCAAGTGTCATTGCAGCACAGCACTAGTAGCGGCGAGTGATCCGGATGAGCGTTCGGTGGGAATATTGCAGCAGCACGCTGTGCGTCATCGGCGTCGGCGCAGGCACGGATCGCGTCTAAGATAACTAGGGCCGCGCGGTACGCACGCTCCGCCACTGCGGCCATAAGCGGCGTTTGGCCCATTCCATCCCTGATGAAATAGTAGATTGTAACACAAGTTTTATGCCATTTCTGTCAATGATGATATACTGGGTTCTAACATAATCTTGTAAATGCCATAGCTGTAATACAAACTGAACGAACTATGAGAATAATTTTATTATAAATCACTCACTTGGCGGTAAGTAGTTGCATTAAGTAGGGCTGCAAAACTGTGCTCTCACAAAGAGCCTTTAAGGCTGTAAGCGCATTGCCGCGACGCTCCGCCGGATCAGCGCTCACTGGTCCACCGTTATTACCAACGCTAATACAAAAGACCAAAGTTTATACCACATTACATAACAAAGGATAAATCGCCTTTTCTCATTGCAGTGGAAAGGTATAATTTTAAAGAAACACTCATTACATACCCATTGTTAGTAAGGCCCATTAGACTATCTTCATCACCAGACGCTTCGAAGGTCTCTGGCGGCCACGATATAGCCGGGACCGTTTCTTCGTTAGCCGGGCCAGTGCCGGCGGTGGCAGCCGCGGCATTTTGTGCTGCCGCGTTGTCAACTGAAAACATGAAATACTAAGTAATTCTCATTTCTTGGAATAACCCCTTTAATTGCGTTTTTTTTTCCTGGACTTTTAGTAGTCTGGAATATTAGCTACTACATCCATACGACCCTAACATAACAGCATTTCAATGAATACTCACCTACGTCAGGTTCCTTGTTTGAAGTTGGAGCACACATATGCACACATGCATGGAGTATATTCCTGTTGCCATCGCAACGCTCTTGCAATATCGCCATTATTAATTGCTCTGTAAAAAAAACATTCATTAGTCTTTTCGTATAAAAAATCAGTTAACGATGTACAATGAACTTTTTTCATAAGATTGACTTACTGCTTGTGTCAGATTCGAGTTGGTGCAGCAACTGACGCAGACCTTCAAGATCACAGCGAAGCACGCGCGGCATCATCAACTGGGGATCCGGCACCATTATTATCAGCGCGACCTGGAACAATAATCAAATAAATGAGCTTGTGGAATGGAAACATCAATTTTCTTTGTTACAGTTCGTAGGACTCCATACGACGTACATCGTCTGAACCTGTTTAAATCTTACACAAGGATGGATATGTTACCTGTGACTTGAGCGTCGTATGCTGAGAGTGATGCGCCCCATGCGGTTGCAAGGGCAACGCGTGCACGGTAATGGCTCTCGCAGGAGGCAAGTTCAACGGCGGCGGCTCACGAACCATGCCCACGCAGTCGCGTGACACTGGGTAGAGAGCGCTGTTTCCGTCCAACATTATTACGACTGGTTCACTCCCCTGAACAAAAAATCTTGCAATTATAAAACATTCTGTTGCGTCAGTGGTTCAGTTCAGATTTAGAATGTTAAGTTGTTGAAATGAAACAACAATCTGAATTCAAACAAGCCACGTTCTGTACAAACCTCAGCAGCGGTAGCGAGATGTATAGCAGATCCGTTGGAGTGTCCAAGCAGCGCGGTGTTATCCGTGGGAAATACGCTATCAGTTAGCGCGCGGGTCGTTCCCACTGCATACACGGCGTAGGCCAGAGTACCGCCCGCTCTTCTTACTACTGCGTGCACGCCGCGGCTGTCCACCTATAAAACAATAGCAATTAAAAATTATGATATAACTGGACCACAACCATTGAAATATCAATACTAAAGTTTGTACTTACAGCAATAGTTATCACTTGCACATCAGTAGGCAACGCAATCTTCCTCGGCGAGCGTTGCAAGCAATCAGGCCCGCGCGGGCCAGCTGAGCCGCCTGTTCCCCACTTCCCCGCAATCAAGTCATCCTTCCGCACGAGCCTGCAATCTTGTAGCAACGTCGTCCAATCTTCGGTAGTCGCCGGCACGGCATCTTTACAGTCTTTCCCGACTGTGGGGAAACGCACGGCGGCGTAAGCCCCATCAACTTTTAACACTCGGCCCAATGGAACGCTTTTAACATCTTCCAAGAAAACTACTTCTTTGAGCGGCCATTCTTCTTCGTCGCGTTTGGATTGTCCGTCGTTAGACGAGCCTTCCTCTCCGCGTACAGTGACGCGTTTGGCTCGCTCTGTAGAAAGAATGAAAATGTTTTGATTTGTACCAAGCAATATATTTTACTACTTATGTAAATTCTCATCCTCTACCAAGCATACGTTAGTTTTTTAGGTAATCCAACTCAACTATTGTCGTTCACTATCAAAACTATCTTTGTTTGAGTATAATACAAAAAGTTAAACGTAGCACTAACATTGAAGTTGTATCTGTTGTATTTGTACTTACTGTGAGAAGTGCTGGTATCACTGCAAGTGGACGAGGCCGGACTCGGCGGGGGCGGCATGTCCAGGCGATCAGCCATGTCTTTGTTACTATCCTTGTTACTTTCTTTGTTGCTGCTACTAGACGATGACGCTTTTACAGACGAAACTGTTAGCGGCGACTGGTTCTGTGAGCATAATATTAATATCAAAATATATTCAAAACAAAATCGAATAGCTGAAGATTTTATAATATGCATGTTTATCATGTTCAAATAACAGGAACTATGAATATGTAACCTGTAACTCTCTCTTGTCTTTGTCAGAGACGGAGCGGTCGGGTTGCGGCGGCGGCAGCAGCTTGAAGCGACATATGTCCGAAAGGTTCCAAGCCGCGTTTTGTAGTATTCCTACTTTCGGCACTCCAGTAGACATGTTAAAACCTACAAAATATTATTATGATAATCACATTAAAATAACTGACACGACAAACAGCAGAGTATTTTTAAATTGGCTGTTAATAAGGTCAACTCACCAATGGCACCAGGTTGGTACATAGGCGCATTCTTCATTGTAACGCTATGGCCCGCTTGTAAATCTTGAGGAGTAGTGGAAGAATGTCCGCGTTGCTTGCGAGAGCGAGCGCGGTGTTTCTCCCACAGTCGGGCACGTTGACCAAGCGGAAGCACGCCCCTGTAATAAATAAAATATTAGAGTTCACATCTGTATTTACTAAAGAATTTCAAAGTAGGAAAACAAATCGTTACACTTACCACCAATACAGCGCGCCCGATTCCAATTTAGCTACAGTATAGAGAGAGCAGACATGGAGAGATATAGCCTTCTCAGTTCCGAATTCCGTAAATGTCTGCAGTGTGTGCTCCAATCGCGATGCACCAGGAGCATGAGCTGTGAATAATAATGGTTTAACACCATCAGATTGAAATATATCTTTCTTGTAGAGTGCTGTGTTATGTTTCAACATATTTTTATGGTGACACTATCCGATTCTGCTTTTATTTCTATTCAACTTATTTATAACTAGCTTCTGCACGCGGCGTCGCCCGCGAAGTACCTACATAAAATATAGCCTATGTTCATCCTGAAAGTTCATTCTACACATTGGTGAAAGAATTTTTCAAATCGGTTCAGTAGTTTCGGAGCCTATTCATTTCAAACAAACAAACAATCAAAGTTTTCCTCTTTATAATATTAGTATAGATAATGTACATCGGGTAAATAAAGTAGGAAATAAAATGCGTAAACACACCAATAGATTCATCGAGATAAGTAGCAACGCGTCCAGAGTCGGTGAGTACAGAGATGCGAATACCGGCCGCGCTGATGTTGAGAATACGCTCTCCGGCAGTCAGGCCAAGCCAGGGGGCGCGCGGGTGGAAGCTGATGCCTGCTCCTGCAGACTGTACAACCACACATAAGACTACACAAACAGCACCAAAACATTACAGTGAGTAAACTATTACCATTGTTTATCGTTTTTTAAACAGTTAACTGTGTATACTTACATCAGCTCGTTGATACGGATGTGCGTCTGCCCAGCGCCACTGATGCAGTTGGCCTTGAGTAGATATGGCAACCAATTCACTGTAAGTCGCCGCGATGTGCGTGAAACGAATATTGCTGTCCCAGTACTCTAGTTCCTCCGACACCCAGAGAGGCGAAGCCGCCATCGCAGAGTCCTTCTTATTTTTGTTTTCTCCTAAAATTATTTTATAATAACATTATTAATAATATCAGTATTGAACGAAAAAGTGGAAGCCAGGTATGTTATTACATAAATACCTGTATTCAAAATAAAAGACTGTTTTAAACAAAACATACACATATCACACATCCACGCAAATCACATGTGGTACTTAATATGACGTATGTAATTCAGTTTGTTTACCTCCTTCCTTGTCCCAGGACGTGTCACGCAGCGCAGACTCGAGCCACCTGCGCGGGCCGAAGTACTGACGCTCCCTCCACCGGCTGAACTCGGACGGCCGCTCTTGAGTGGAGCTACCACTCTCGCGATTAGCTCCACCGCGCCCGCCGCTACTAGCGCCACTGCCGCCACCACTACGACTACATTCAAACAATCATTAGTAACAATTCTTGAGATACGCGCATTATTCCAGTTGTAATGATACATAGTGGACATGGTGAGATGCTCGTTAGAAGAATTAGCTAGAAGGTTTTGGCCTAAACTTCTTATGAAAAAATCAGTCCCTATGTTTCATTACAAAGGCCGGAAACTGTAAGGGACTAACTACAAGCTAACTAGATAAACACAATATTGAAGTCTAAAGCTTCGGTTATATCAAGTCCCAGTTGTTTTATCATGGGGCACTAAAACGTAAGCTGATAATATATTGAGCATACGGTGCTGTTTTAACTAGGGACTAAATACGACAACACCCAAAACACAACAAAAAGAAAATGGCGTAAGCTCGCAGCGTGCTTGAGGATTCGTTTGTTGTTAGGTAGGATAAAGATAGGATCAGGGCAAACTGGCGGAGTGGTGGCGATATGTAAGTACTTATATATTTTGTAATATTGTAATATGTTAATTTTCATTTTCTGTAATTTGCAATAACGAGCGCAAATGGCTTTTTTCAACATGTTCTGCTAACTAGCTAGCAGAAAGGTAGCAACAATCGTACCGGAATGTGGTAGGAAAATAAATAAAACCTGATTCATAACGTGCCGGTTAGTACCATGTAAGAAGGGTGCATATAACAGAATTTGAATGCGCCCTAAATGTTAAATTGCAAGCATCAACAATGAAATTCACCGCCGCTCCGTTGGTTTACTCCGAGCCAGAGGGAAAAAGAGGGCGGAGCATAGCTCGACAGTTATACCTTCTGATAGCCGCGTACCCGAAGATATCCTCGGAGAACATAGTATCAGCGTCTATGATCACGGAGTGCTCCTGCTGCGCCGCGTGGAAGCCGCCGCCGTCAAGCAGAGAGATGAGGTCCTCGGGCACGTAGCCGTCGCCCCCCTCGCCGCCCTCCGGCTCCTCGCCCTCCTCATCGTCGCGGGAAAGAAGGTTGTTCACCGCTAGATTAACGTCCAGATTCGTACGCTGTTACATAAAAAAATATATATGTTATCTATATCTATAAAAATGAATTGCTATTCGTTAGTCTCGCTAAAACTCGAGAACGGCTAAACGGATTTATCTCATCTTGGTCTTGAAATGTTCGTGGAGGTCTAGGGAAGGTTTAAAAGGTAAGAAAAATTCGAATAACTGCCGGGAAAACCCTAAAAATAGCCCTTTTCTATTTTCCATACAAACGTTTTCTAAATAAGTACGAAGTCTGCCGGGTCAGCTAGTATAATATAAATCTTATCATACATTTGACCACTATCACGCCTGATAAGCGATGATGCGGTTCAAAATGGATCGCGACCATGCTTTCCTAGAAGTTACATGATACCTTCTACCACATATAGTTCGCTCAACGAATCTAGGCATTCGTGAAGTTAGCCGCAAGAGCTGCGCAGTATCGTTTTTCGGGAGCAATTGGAGGTATGAGGAGGGGGGGAAGGAATTAAACATGCGCAAACTCGCACCTGTGGCTAATTTCACGAATGCCTAGATCCGTTGGATGACCTGTACTTGTTATTCATTCATAGCATTCAAAAGCATGATACTATTAGGTTTGTATAATAATTCATTTAATTTTACCATGTGAATGAAAATGTGGCACCCCATAGCTCAATAGTAAACAATGAAGGCTTGAACTTGAAAAAAGCACATAGACAATGTATCTTACATAGAAGACCAAAAGGCCAGAAAAAAGATGGTTGTATTCAGCAGTGGACCAAAGCTGAGATGATGATTTGGTTTTAAATTAAAGTTACAGTGTAGTTAGATGACATACAATACAACTGAACTGTTATCTTTATATCATACACTTTTTTGCCACAATATTTACATTATAAAATATCAGACCATACCTGTAACTCCCTGATAATGAGACTTCTGCTCTTGCCCTGTAGAACCACTTGTGCTTGTGTCACAAGGTCTTCTGGTACAAATGGTGCTGGCACAGATACCACTCGACCAGAACCAGCTCCAATTATTACACCTGTGGCACGGCTTGTTGATCCAGCTGCATAAAAATACATTTTCAATCATTGGTGGTAAATCAAAATGGTGGAGTACTGGATAAGAATATAACTTTTATTATATAACATTCAACATCTACCCATTATTTCAAAAACTGCTTGACTGTAAACGAAATTTACATTAACTTAAAAAAACGTGTAAGATTTATCAAAATAGCTCCGAGGGTCTGCAAGTTATTATCATACATATGCAGATCCAAAAAATTTTGTTTGCTATCCTTCTATCAAAACTGTTTAAGCATCTTTATGTCAATGTGAAGAGATGCATCTAACTAGCGTGTTACTTTTTGACTGATACTGTTAATTCACCCAAGTATAAGTAAACAGTCACCAACCTCATTTGGTTAATCATTTTTTTCCAGATGGCTGTAGGTGTTTGTTTTGATTTTCATTACTCCAAATCAAAACAAAATATATACTTATTCAATAAAGATCACTTTGAAGTCCAGTTAAGAAGAATTACCTTGAGAGCTTGGAGCCGCACGGATAGAGTTCCTCATTATCCTAGCCCTAGTGCGTGGCTGCTGACGAGATCCGCAGCCGCCACCACTTCCCCCCTGCTTGCCCCCACTCGTACCCCCTCCACCACTCCCCCCGCCGCCGTTCCCTCCATTTTTACTGGCATCTGTCTTGCTCAAGTCCAATCTGTCAGGAATTATGGAGAATGCCGCACGACATATTGTCCCGTCTTCGAGCAAACAGGCGATATGGGCTGGCCCTGCGGCGACCGCGCGCACTCCGCGTAGAGCACTAAGAGCTGATGAGCCAGGACCAGTTCCATATCTGTTCCAGCGTTCGGATACTTCTTTTAATCTGGAATAGTTTAGAAATTTTTAATGTAGGTACTATTCATCAGAAATTGACTGCTTATTATTATGGTGATCCTTTGTAAAGAATTGAGAAAAAGATGAGAACAAACAAGAATCATAAAAATTATAGTAAAACTAGCTATCCCTCCCGCAACACGGGAGGCGCGTGTATTGCTTGTAATCAATAATTTTTCAGTTCAACTTTATTATTATTAGAGTTATTTTAAAAATTCTAGAATTTGTGTTCTTCGATAAACTATTTCACCGCTTCAAGATGGTTATTTTTAAAAGTCTAGAAGTACATGTCCATTTATTTTACATCTATCTTAACTCAAAAACAGTTAAAAAATGATAAAAACTTTGACATCCCAATGTACTTTTTTTTAGCTGTGCCTTGTTTGCAGAAAAATGCTTATTGTTTTATAAATGTAATAGATAGATAATTAAATTGAACATGTATGTTTATAAAAGAAAAACTGGACAAGTGCAAGTCGGACTTGCGCATGAAGGGTTCCCTACCATTATCTATAAAAATGGCAAAAAAATTGTGTCTGTTGTATGGGAGCCCCCTTAAAAAAATATTTTATTCTGCTTTTTAGGGTTTGTTGTTATAGCAGCAACAGAAAGACAGACAGAGCGATAGACAGTGGTGTCTTAGTAATAGGGTTCGTTTTACCCTTTGGGTACAGAACCCTAAAAATATACAACTTGATTAAAAACTAAATGCTATTATTTAAGCTGTTGTTTTAATGTTCCTAATTAAGTTTGAATAGGGGTTAAGACAAAAATCTAAAATTTGAAAAATATCCTGACAAATTGTAATGTGAATTGAAAGTGCTTTCTTATATCATTTCAAGACTATTTTATATTTTGAACAACCAATAATCAAATGATCATAAAAAAGTTATTGAAATATGATTAGGACATTTTGTTGAGTCAGCTAGGTAGTTAATTATAAATTTACCACAATCTGTTTATTATAATAATGAATGGATTTTTCTGAGATGGGTACTTTATGTTGTTACAGGTTTTACATCAAACTTGACTTAATTGTATTTTAGTAGATAAGGTAGGTAACCTTGCCTTAGGGTAGCATAATTGCTATGTTCTTACAAATGACTCTATTATCTGAAGAACTTCTTTTCTCTGAATCACAAGTTATTTTGAATGTCTGGGAAAGGATTAACCTCAAAGGCTCTTTTGTGAAACATATCTTTATCTTGTTATGTTGTATAATATGCTGGTTTCCTCAGTGTTTTCTTTTAACTGCTGGAGAGTACTTGTATTAAAATGCTCATACTTTTTTGAACAGAAAAATCTATTAATGGATTTAGGATCGGAAGATGTGGCCCTTACTACTTGACCATCATGCTCTCAAATTATTACACAGTTGCTATTCAATTCTTAAATTGTAATTAAGTTATGTTTGAGCTTAAGATCAAGAAACCAGATCAATGTTAGCATATTTTATTGCAAGCATCCTGTCAGGCTCACTCAGATGTAGGTTCATTGTGCACAAAACATGAATCAATCACATTTATTTGTATCGGATAACAAGATATCCAATATGATCATCTGACCTGTCTTTCAATTTCAATCATAATGACTTTCTACATTTATTTAGGTTCTAACAAGACGGTAATATTTTAGTCACTAGAAATCAAAACCTATAGTAGATCAAACATCCAAAGTAATCTGAATTGTCATCTCGCTATGCACAATTGCACAATCCTATGCCACCAAGGACAGAAGACATGCAGAACCAAAACAGACCAATAAGTAGTTTCTAGTCTGCAAGGTTCTTACATTTCGAGAAAAATGGTGGGTAGTTTCGTGATGTGCAGTAGATTCGCATGAGTTATTGTGGCCAGTTTCCACGACGGAGTTTTGGGATCCTAGGTTTTATCCTATGGCATGTCTGATTACGAATAGCTAATCAGTTCAATTTTATATAGTAAAATTTTGCAACATGATGATTACGTCAAAGGAATTTCTGTAAAATTAAATAATGATATCTGAACCAACTTTACAGGATAAGGTTTTACTCAACTGACATGGATCACAGGCAAAAGAACAAAAAACGTGGTCTTTAGCCAGTTCTTAGACAATGATGAGATGAGTTTACTGGCAAGGTTAATTTCACAATGTGTACATACGAAATGGAGTCATGGAGTCTACTAGCATTCAACTTACCGATCTATCAACTGATCCTCTGTTCCAGGTAGAGGATGAACCACGAAATGCATTGAAGACATTTCCACTTCGCTCGGAACTCACAAAGGATTTAAACTAAAGCACTTGAACATCTGTTTAAATTCACCACAATATTGAAGAACAAAAGAATCATCTAAAATCCTGTTGTAACCACCATATTTATCGGGTTTCTTTCGCGATCGCTTCTCGTTCTCAAATACATGTGAGTCGGTACATGACGAAAAAAGAAAGAAAATATATCAACATGGCTTCTCTTTGTTTGCTAGGTTGGTATTACCTAAATTATTCTAGGGGTTTCTGCAATCGATTATGAATAATGAAAAAATCGGTAATCTTTCTGTTGAAATGTTTACCGGTTTTTTTCTTTCATGACAATAAAACTATATCACATAATCTTAAAAATTTGCGCAAACATCTAAAAGGTATAAACCTACCTACATCAAATAAATAAATGTAACTAACAAAATGTTTTAGGTAGGTACTTTCGCATACTCCTTTATGTTTTTTCATTCGTTCTTTGGTCAAATGAGTGAAATTGAAGTAGATTTTTATTCGTCTATCTCATGTTGGTGTAAATGGAGCGCTCCACAGGCACAGACAGATCTAGTACTTATTTCGAGAATGGCACTAAATATAATTGCTTTGTATGTTCCATGAGATGACAATCAAAGTTAATGTACTTTTTGCTGAGTTTGACATGAAAAAGCTGGCTGTTTGTCGGACTCAAAAAAAAAACAAAAAATATGAAAAATGGCGGCCAAGTCAAAGAAGCGGCTGTCGAAAGTCGAAAATAAATTGATAAAATTAGAGAATTTACAATTACAGGATGTAATTTGCCCTATATGTCAATCAATTTTAATACAACCTGTAACTTTACCATGTTATCACGGTTTTTGTCTAAGTTGCTTTAATGGTAGTGTAGAAAATAATGCTCTGTGTTGTCCCTTGTGTCGATTACGAATTGGATCTTGGCTGAGAACATCAACAAAACAAAGGAGTGTTGTTAATATTGGTCTTTGGAGTTATATTCAAACTAATTTCTCCCATGAAGTCGACGTTCGGTCTAAGGGAGAAGACATAACTCTTCCAGAAGGTAATATATCTGGGTCTTATAGCAAGACTGCAGGTTTTTGCAGAAAAAAATATAGCGGATTCTATAAATGCAGGTTAACAAGCTGTTTAGATAATTAGAATCCCATCTTGGGATGATTACCTATTGTCTAAAAAATGTTGTGAAGGATGTGTTTCTTCAGTGGTGTACTAAAAAGTGTACCCCCCTTGTTTTTCTAGCAGAAAACTTCAGACCTAGATTGAGTGCTCCTGGGGAAATAAGGTCTGAATATGAAGCAGAATTAAAACGTTTGAGAAATGAGAGGTTGCATTTAGAAAAAAAACAAATTGAAGAGACAGAGTTACTAGTAAAGTGAGTACCTATATTTGTTTATAGAAAAAAGGGTCAAGTTTATTTACTCATTGATTGATAACAAATACTAATCTACCAGCTATGAATACTGAGGACCAGTGCACCAAAGTTATGAGTGCTAAACCGGACATGAGAATCTTATAGCCAGTGTGGTGCCACTCAGGGGAAGGGCGCTTCAAAACAATAACTCCAACGAATGGATCTGATTGTGGCTATACAACTGATTGCAGTCTCATCTTTTCAACTAATCCTGTGGAACATCAGATTTCAACAGTAGCTTATTTTTAAATCAAGACTAGTTTAAACATTACTGTTCTGTTTTCCCCTACATAGCTCAAAGATAGAGGAGGCTGAAGCAGGTATGGTATATTTAATCCTTCTTTTAATCAATTCAATACACTTCAGGAAACTTCAAGAAGAAGAAGAAGAAGCAAACAAAAAACATTTAGAAGCCTTGAAAAGAGATGAAATAATAGCACTTCAAATGCAGAAAGAAAGTAGTATCATTAAACATTCTGCACCGCACCCAAACACTCCAAACAAAATTCTACCCAAACCCAGGCTCAAGGATAGCCGAATAGACAGCTATCTTTCAAAACATAGAGTTCCCACTACTAATAAGTAAGCAATTTAAAGTATTTTAGGTATTTGCATTGATATGCTAATTTATATTTATATTCTAAAGACAACAAACCTTTGTATCTATTGCAAATTGACTTAATGTCCCCAGATGAGAATCTTCAGAACAAAAATTAATGGATCTGTCTGTAACATTAATGGTTCATACAAACTATATTTCATATTAACATATTGTATTATGAGTATTGCATCAACAATACAAAACTTAAAATTTGATCTTTGAAATGAGTGAATAATAAATTATAATTAAACTTATTTAGCAAGATACTTTCATCTTGTAAAATGTACCTATGACTTGCTGTGAGGTACAAAAAAATGACTGAAAATTAAAATGTTACAGCCCTACTACCACTGAAGATGTTGATTGCCCCCAACCTAAGACCTCGACGACCAGGCAAGTCAATGGTACATCCCCAGAAATGGTCCCTGGCTATAGAATAATTAAGAGCATAATTGAAAAGAAAAATAAAGTGATTCCTGGGTTATGGAATAAAGAAAATGGGGATAAGTTAAAAGAAAAGGTGGGTCAAGCATTAATACGTTTTTTAAATGGTTTTGCGACACGCAACTAGAACTTTATTAAAAATTGAAAACATATTTTTTTCAGTATTTTGTTTTTATTTTTCCAGGCAGAGGTATCTGAAGCAAAAGAAGAAGCTGAAGATAAAGTTAAAATTAAAACTAAAAATGGAGTTCCATCATTACTCGTCTCTCTGCCTCTACCTTACTCTGGGATCTTACAACAAAAAGTTAATCTCTCAGAAAATAGAAAAGAAACTGGAAGCGTTGACTCTATGAGAGAAGAGTTGTGTTTTTTCAAACCTATTCTTGTTTCAAGACCAGCAAGGTGAGATATTACAATTAGGCTACAAAATTTATAAGGTAGTTTTTTCGGCGTTGTTGGTTAAAATAAATTTATTTAATTTTCTATGATTTTATAATAATATGATACTACGGCAAAGCATAACTTAAATACTATAAACGACTTGCTAAAACTACTATTTGTTGGGAGTTCTTAATGTGTTTGGCTATATGGAAAATCTGTATGTTTTTCCTGTCATCTGTAAAAATCTGTATGTTGTTAGCAGATTCTCACTGCGAAATCTATTAAAAATCATCACCATTCCTTAATTATTTAGCACTTACTGCCTGTAAGTGTGTTGTTAGTTTCAATAAGTTTGGTGTACTATCATATCTATCTATACATATTTCCATACAAACACTATTTTAATATATGGCTTAGCTATTCAGTGCATGATGTAATGTTTTCTGTGTAGTCAAAATACTTGTACTCTGCACTGTATTGTACACATAGAAAATAAGTGTTACATTGTTTTCAGCACAAACAAGGAACTACCACTTCGGGTTCCAGGAGTCCGTGCGACGCCTACCTCTCCATCTCAAAGTAACGAGTCACCTCCAAGTCGTACGCAATATCTAGAAAGCCTTTGCCGCCTAAGAAACTTATCTTTAGCCAAGAATTTGCCATCAGCATTTGTGATCGCGTTGAACGCTCTAAAAGCGAAACAGGTATTATAAAGTTTACTTCACTGTCTTTTATTATATTAAGTTCGCCGTATCTATAGAAAAGATATGTTGTTCAGAGCTGATAGCAAAAAGCCACGTTTTTCACGATCATATGGATGCGGCGCTATCAAGCATAGACCACAGATCTCCACTTGCTACAATCCTAAATACCTCTGTCGCTTCATTCACACTCAGTACATTTTTCATACATACACGTCTGTTAAGAGTACCTACTCTTGACTAGGCCTTTCTCTAAAACGTCTCCAATTTGATCGAGGTACCTACGCAGAGGTCGTCCCCTTCTCACTCGCCTTATGCACCTGTTTCGTCAATCTCCTTTCTACATGCCCAAACTATCTTAGCATACCCTTCTCAATTTTCATCCCTGTCTTCTTTCACTCCACTATGTTCTCTTAGCACACTGCAGGCTCTTATCATTCAAAGATAAGCAACACATATTCAAAGAATTCAGCATCAGAAGCTTATCCACGGTGGTCTGGTAGTGGATTGTATAAGACAATCATGCAATCCTTTGAGAGTAGGCCCCAGTAGAAACATTAAAGGTCGATTCACACATATCAGTGAAGTCACAGTTTCGACACAGTACCGACACAGTACCGACACAGTGCGAAATATTCTTTCATACGTTCTCTAAGAGCACTGTGTCGTCACTGACACTGACAAGTAGGGATGCGTTTATAGAGAACTAGCTTCCGCCCGCGACTTCGCCCACGTGATACCTCAAAAAACAAAAACATCGCTATCCCACGGGAACCGTACATTTTTTCGGGATAAAATGTAGCCTGTGTTATTCCCGACCATAATCTATATCAGTGCCAAATTTCATTCAGATCTGTTTAGCCGTTTTAGCGTGAAAGAGTAACAAACATACATTCATCCATCCATCCATCCATCCATCCATACATTCTTACAAACTTTCGCGTTTATAATATTAGTAGGATGTATGAAAGAATCGACCTTAAGACATTAACCCTACAATGAATTGATGGATTATTTGTTTCATTTTGATTTTGCAGGATATTCCTGTCAAATGTGATACTACAGTTAAAACTAAAGTCAAGAAAATGGCATATACTAGTCCTGGTGATGCACCAGTAACGCCTGTCAAGAGAAAACGGAGCAAGAAACTTGTTCAATCTGATGTTACTCCTAAGTTAAAAAGTACTGAAACCAATCTAAGACGCACTAGGTCTATGGGAAACATAACTATAGACGAAAATGAAACTACACCCAAAAAGACGAAATCCAAAAGAAAAGCAGCTTCAGATAGAAAGCCATACCTTAGAAGTGACTCTAAAAAACTGGCCAAAAAAGAAGAAAGTCCAGTTTCATCAAATAATAAGAAAGTCAATTTAGCTGTTAAAAATTTGAATAGTTCATTAAAGAATTGTGAAGTCAAACATATATTACATGAGCAGCTTAGGATAGAGAAAATGATTGAACAAGAAAAAAGTGACTTGGAGTTTGCCCGCCAGTTGGAGGCCGAGTTAAACGTGCCGCGAACAAGACGTACAGCAGTGAAGCGACAAGTAACTCTCAACCATGCTCTTCGACCAGCCAAAAAGCTAAAAGTATAAACTTTCTGTGACATAATGTAGGACATTTTATAAAATTATTGTGATTTTACTTTATGAGTGCGTAAATAAAACGAATTGTAAAAATTAATCTCGTAATATGTAACTGGTTTTAAAGATATACATAAGGCAGAATCATTCATAGGATTTCTAAGCATTCTTCATAGAGTTAAGTCCACATGTATTTATCCTATACAATCACGCCGCGCCGTCAGCTTCTTTTAACCACTCACATATTTTTAGCTATGAATGAAAGCAATAAAATTCCTTGATTATTATACTATAAGAACTGTAATTGAAAATTAGCTAATAAATAAGTTATTATGAATGTCATTCTTATTTATGTGTAAGTACTCAAAAAGGTATGTAAGTAAGGTAGGTACTTAGGTATACGTTAACACTCTTAGGTATGTTATATTTTATCTACATCGAAAATGCAATCTTCATTCATCAATGTCAACCAACAGTATGCATTAAATAAAAGCATTTTTTTTAAAGCTGTTGCTCACAACTTCCACAATTTTTCTTTTTATTTCAGACAATAGGTAGTATGGAAGTACACATAGTTTATTAGATCTATTCTTGTTTAAAACAACAACTCGATCATCAGATCGAGACGTCTTGCACTATAACAAAACATTGGTGGGAAGTTCAGCTAGTAATTTTTAAAGACCAATGACCCTGTGTCCATACTCCATACTACACAAAAAAGAAAAGGAAGAGTGTTAGGCAAATCAGCGATCGATATATACTTATATATTTTTAATTTATATGGGCTCTTTCTGGGCCAATAATGCTCGGTCAGTAATGTTGCCTTCGGCCATACTTGTGATTTACATCCAACATAATAGGGATGGCCTGCTACACGCCATCAGTGTCTTAGAGCGCTATTAAGGTAACTTGCCTTTTACAGACAGTTATGTCTAGTAGTTACTAAAAGTCTTCTTTTTCGAAATCACCTTGCTTTCCTGAAATAACCAATCAGTTTAAAAACAAACAAATGTTTTTTTATGATATTATGTTACTAAGGAAGAGTCCTAATCATATTTTTACTTATCTAAGGACTTTTATGATTTCTTTCGTAATTTGGGTAAGTATTAGTGAATGCATATTTTATGTGGTAGGTGTAGGTAATGTAAAAATAATACATACCATTCATTTATGTTCATCAATCTTTGTGCACTTCACCTTTGTTTCATGTAATTGTTTCAGTTTTTTTAATTCCTTTAGAAAGCCAGCTAGCATAGCTGTAAAATGAATTGCAATGTTATAATTTATATCAATATGCACTAAAGCATCCAAATAATAGGTACAGCCATTACCACAATTTATCAATAACTTCACACCAGATTTTCACATTCTTGACGCAAGCCATTTAAGTTTTTGTTATTGCTACTGCACAAAAAAGAAGTATGTAGATACATATTGGTATATTCATTTAAGTTATTAGGAAAAACCATACAAATGCTCTCTTGCAACTTACCATAGCTATCCTTCAGGGTTAGGAGAGCTTACATCAATCTGGGAACACTGTAGCAGCCACATGTCATACATGTCTCGCAAGACACCCATACAGCTGCACATCACGTCATCAACCTACCATGTCCTTGTTCATCTATTGATTAGATTCACTCATAGATTATAGTCACACTCAGTCATTATTAAAACCGTTTCTAAAAAAATCTCTCACTCAACTTATAAATACTGTAATTGAATAAGACATCCCCAGTCAAATCAAGTAAAACATCCATCTCAAAAGTATTCATACATCTTTATTTATTCAAAGCGCCATCATCACACCGCATCACTACACACAGTGCCTGGTCAGCTTACATCTAGTACAAATCACCAATTTCATGTTAGCATTCTGAAATGTGTCCTGTGATAAATATATATCACACAGTTTTTATATTACAGTACTAAATCTAATAGTAAAATGATAAAACAACACAACATCATCACACAGGCGTCTCTGATTATACTGGCGCTAGAAGGATCTCACCTCATGTCTGGGGCTTGTTGCTCCATCCTCCGCTGGGTCCAGGATTGCCATTACCATTCCAATTTTGCCCATTTGGCCAGCTTCCTTGAACCCAGTTTCCACCTTTACCACCATTCCAACCCTGATTGCTGCCTGGGTTCCATGATGGAGGAGGGCCATTCTGGCCCCAGTTTTGATTGTTCCAATTTTTTCCTGAGTTACCTTGGGGTCCTTGCCAATTATTTGGTCCTGTATTGCCTGGTCCACCTAAAAATCCACCCCATCCAGCTTGATTTAGTGCTGCAGCGACTAAACTGATAGGTAAATTAAAGTTTGGGGGAGGTCCACCATTAGGGTTGATTCCCAAGTTTTGCATGTTGAGGGTATCAATATTGTTGTTGCCACCATTACCGTTTGACGCACCAGAGGCGCCTGATCGACTGTTATCCCAACCACTTTGACTATAACCATCATCTTTCCAATTCTGGTTAGGCTTATTCTTCACTTTTGGTGCGGCACTTGAGACAGAAATTGATGCTCCTTTGATAACATGATCTTCACCACACAGGCTCTGTGCTACTTCAGGGTCCAGAAAAGTAACAAATCCAAAAGCTCTAAATGGTCGAGGAACAAATACATCTGTCACTTCTCCAAATTTCGAGAAATATTCTCGAAGATCATCAGCTGTTATGTCCTCTGTGCACCTGCCCACAAACACTTTACAGGGCATTTGAGGTACCACACCCTCTTTAGAGTTAGGGATGCGGACATCTACCCAGCGCCCATCAATGTTATGTCTTTGTGCAAGGGCTCTCATTTGTGAAGCATATGTAGCGAACCGAATAAAACCAAATCCTTTGAAGGCCCCATTTTTATCTTTTTTCAGTTGAACCATGACAACTTCACCAAACTGCTCAAAATAGGACTTTATAGACTCTTCATTTGTTTTCCAAGGTAAGCCCAAACATATCAAGTCTGAGCAAGTTAGTTTTTTTTCCAATCTTTTTGTTTTAGCAGCAGAGTTTTCTGGAGACACGTCTTCCATCTTGCGTTTGTTTTCTTTGGGAAACACGCAAACGTATAGGTGCTTACCCCAGCCCAATTCAGTAGGCGGATGTAATTTGCCATCGCTGAGTCGGATACCTCGAACACTCTTACTATCCGGATGACGATATTTCAAGCCACAAGCGCCGGGAAACTGAGCCACAAGCGTCGAAAGTAACACGGTACCATCTAGCTCGCATGGGATCTCAACTGCGTTGGAATCGTCTTCATCTTCACTAACCCTAAGGTATTGAAACAGATCTTCATTGAAATTGCCACTTTTGGCACACATTGTGAAATCTCCTAGAAAACTTTGAAGACTTCAATACGATATTACAAATGAAATTTACGATTTAGATTTCATTCAGCAGTGAAAGGCATGGAATGGATGAATCAATCAAGCGAAGCAGTTTTGTTTGTTGCGTGTGCTTCTTGTTGCCAGTGTTTCATTCAACTTACCATAAATATATTTTCAAAAATTCCCTGATTGCATTTTTTTTTTCCAAAATTATCATTAGAACAACATAATTACAATCATTCTACATGAATAAATTCAAAATATTCAAATTACTTAAAATAGATATCTATATCCATACATTACAAAGTATTTGGGATCGATGTCGAAGTACTTGTTCAATTAATGCTATGGCAACATTAATGATAATAATTGAAAGATTTTGCCCTAAAAACGGGTGAAATTTCTTAAAGTAGTAACACTGTTTGTTGCGCTGCGCTTCGCAAAAATAAAATGGCGACTGATTAAGATTGGTGTGGTGCTCAGAGTAAAGTGTGGTGGGTGACCCTGACCATCGAGCGCCATCGACCATACTCACTCAACCAAACTATAAAAATCCTGTAAAGCACTTATTACACTACACTTTCTCCAGGGACCCTTACCCTGAATAAGTGTGGTGTAATAAGAGTTAGGGAGCAAGGGACACTTACTAGGGTGTCAGGGAGTACCCGGCAAGCCTTGCTCCCTTGCAAGGGGCCACGCCCACCCTTGCTACAGGGCCCTGCCAACCGTGTAGTGTAATAGGGCTTTAAGCTCCCGGGTTTTGATAGTTTACGAAACTTTATTTCATTTCGCTAAGTTTTGTTTCGTGGGATAGGGGCTAAACTCTATCTTTACTCTGAGGGCTAAACATACGGTCGGACTCGTCCATCAGCCGCGGCTGACGTGACGGATGCGGCTGATAGTGTGCAAGGTGTCTTCGGACGATTCTGGCCACGCCCATTCCATAGACAACTATGTAGACCAGTGTAATTGCCAGAGGGTTACTTTTATTACCAAGCAAAAATCGAAAATATTACTAAATTATTCATATTTCTGTAAGTTCAGATTCAGATTCAGATATATTTATTGCATACATATACATTATTACAATGTTTTAGCTTAGGTGGTAATTAGCTTAGAGGTGAGTACATGTACCCTGTAAGGGCGCAGCAATTTGTCTATTGGTATTATAATGAGTATGTAATAGATAGGTACATAATTTATTTATAGAAACATAGAAGAGGATATAATGCTATGTCAGCTACAAGAATCAAAACAGTTGTAACAGTAACTCTGTAAGTATGTCAATTTTTTAATCAGGCTGCCAAAATGTTTAAGTTTTGATTTGTCATTTAGAAGTTCGTCAACCGAGTAGTAACACTTTGAGATAAGGTATTCTTTAATTTTACAATGAAAAACTGAGTCTTTTTTAAGGTCCTTTATGGAACTAGGTATATTATTATAAATATTTACTAATCGTGAGTAAGGGCTTTTGCTATATTGCGTAAGGGTAGTCATGGGTTGAATTAGTTAGTAGTTCATACAATCAACACCTATCTATCGGCTGGTAGCACTAGTGTAGACGAAGAAACATGTCTAGTAGTGAAAGTGTGAGTGTCGAGTAGTGTTCCATAGACAATAATTTTTCAAGGGTCTGAATCCAACACTGCTGGCAACACCGTCCGCGGACGATGCCAGATTGTTGTCGGACGTCTGAACGCTCAAGGTCAGCCAAGGACTTACGACTTCGTCCGATAGTGTGCAAGGCTCAGTGAAATTTCATTGTCCAGATACCTCTCGGACTCGTCCATAAGCCGCGACTTATCAGCCGCATCCGATAGTATGTTTACAGCTATGATGTTTCCTTATCGTTCACCTGCAGCGCCCCTAGCGAAAACTTAGAAGAATTAAACTATGTATAGAGGTACCGCCTGAACGTAGTGATTATAATTATTAGTACCTGGTTTTTTGGAAAATGAAACCTAGCTAGATCGATTTATCGCCCCCGAAACCCCCTGCAAACTAAATTTCATGAAAATCGCTGGAGCCGTTTCCGAGATTCCGATTATATATTTATATATATACAAGAATTGCTCGTTTAAAGGTATAAGATTCTCTTTGGTACCGCCTGTGCCTCCATCTCGATCGATTGTAATCACGATTCAGCGCATGGGTAGTTTGGTGACCAAACTTTGGTCGCCAAACTTGGTGCATCATTTAGGTGTTGGTAATTCCGAAGCACCAGAATATTAATAAAGCTAAATAGGTATTTTTTCTGTTCTATAAATACCTAGGTCCTACCTAGGAATATCTACCTAGCTGCTGCATCCGGTTATGTAGGTATCCATTTGAATTTTGTACATACCTACTTTCAAAAACCTACATACTACTACAGTAGACGCAGCAGGCACGAGTGGAGAGCGGGTCCGCCACGACTATGCAAGGCGCCAATGCATAAGGTCAAAGACCAGTTTTGCAAGACTTTGGGCGTTGGAACGAACAAAGACGCGTGTTCCCTTCACTGCGAGTGCACCGTCCGCCAGGAAGCCGATCAAGGCAAACTTATTCTCTCAATAGGTATCTATGTGTAGGTAAGCGTTTCCCGATGCAAGTTACTAAGTAATAGGTAGAGGATAAAGGTTCTTGAAGGGCACGGAAAACGAAGTGAAGGACGGCTTCCCACTCGATGGACCGATGACATTAAAATGGTTGCGGGAAGTCGGCGATGGTGAAGGCTCTCAAGATCGGTCGTTAGGGCGCTCTTTGGGGAAGCCCATGTCTAACAGTGGATGTCTATTGTCTGATAGATGGATAGATAGATAAGTAGATATAATTTGTACAGTGCAAAAAAGCATTTTTTATTTGTTTTATGTAGGTACCTAATAGCACCATAATTTCTTTCGAACATCTTGGTTGATTCACTTTAACTTAATATTCGGCGTGCGTCCTGTAGTCGGTCGGTAGGTTGTGGAATTTCGCTTCGAAATGGTCGACTTGGGGCCACTGACACCACTGCACTGTGTGCTTTTATAAGATTTCGTTCACATTATAACTTATTTTAGACAGGTTGGGTGAACGACACCATATTATACTGAAACTTGGTGGTCCGTTCACCCATCCGGCCGGATTATTTTAGATTTGATTAGGTAGATACTAAGTACTTATTGTAAGTAGGTACTTAGCTATAAATTTAAAGGCAATTATTTTAATATCTATACTAATATTATAAAGAGGAAAACTTTGATTGTTTGTTTGTTTGAAATGAATAGGCTCCGAAACTACTGAACCGATTTGAAAAATTCTTTCATCAATGTGTAGAATGAACTTTCAGAATGAACATAGGCTATATTTTATGTAGGTACTTCGCGGGCGACGCCGCGTGCAGAAGCTAGTAAAAAATATTTACCTAGCAAGCGACTTGACACTCTTTAGACCATTCTTTATTTAGGGGCTTATTAGGTAGTTAGGTAGGTACGTAAGTGTTCCCTTCCTTAGAGGCAGGTAGGTGTTGCGGGGTGGGTTTGATGCCTTCCAGGCTGACTGCATGTATGATGCATGCATCATTCTGCTATTGTACCATCGCTACTTAATATTAGTAAAGTATTGTACTGGAATCTAATATGCCTACAGTCGGTGCCTACAGTAAAGTGTGCCGCGCGCGTTCATCAAGGTTGTGAAACAGAGTGTGAATTTTTACTGACCGTTTGTAAATATCCCATCTCCAATAGGGAAAATAAGTAGGTAAGTATCATAATTAGCACCTACCTACTTATAATTAATTACTTAGGTACCTACCTACCTACTTATTAACCTGTAAATCTTCATTCTAATCAAATCAATACTAGACAATCCTTGATATCAAGCACGACGATTGGCGCGAATACGTAGAACTGCTTTGATCCTAAATGAGTTAGATCGAAATGATAAATAAGTTTATTATTATCACCAGATATTATATTGATTGATTTGATAAGACTTACTTACCTACTTAGCTTCGGTGCAATTTATGTAGGGTGACTACGGAGCTTCCAGAGAACTACATGTTGTAGGTAGGTACCTACTTAGTAAGTTTATTTACTTCGTTCACGAGTGAAAATGGTCTAAGTAGGTATACCCTTATCGCACTAAATCCCATCCATCCCAAGGTGGTAAAAAAGAAGGCTACGTAACATCGGTATTCGCTACGCTCTGAAAGGAGCAGTGACTTAGGTACCTACCCGATGATACATCAGCGGTTTTCTTGTATTATAAAAAAACAAATTGTTTACCTACTTGGTTATAAAATCGTAAGTAGGTAGTTATTTACCTAGTAGGTCGTCATAAGGTTATGTCCCTACTCCCTTATCTTCATGAAGGTAAAGTACCTACCTACCTTCCTAAGTACAAACAACAAAGTGCAAATCGATCCGTTATCAAAAACGTAGGTACAGTGGTACCTACTTGCTATTCAGATACTAATCACTTGAAGTAGATAATAGGTACCTACTTATTCATTTCCTTGTTGCCAGACTTGTGTAAAGATAGCCAGATTTATGAATTTATTGCACACGTAAACACTTAAGATTAACGCTAACTTAGTTCAAATTTCAAAATATTTATTGGTTTTGCTCCGGCTTACGGTGCGTGCGGTGCATGCTGGGCATCAAACTTATTATGAACTTATATATTGTATATAGGTAATATCTATATATTATATCAAACCTATTAGCCCCATGTTGTCATAGCGAATAGGCTAGTTATATAAACCTACTTATTAAAGAATTAAAACTAAAACTAATTAAACTAAACTTTTGTCTTTTGAGGAAAAACAGCTAAGTACTTAATGCAACGTAAATGACGAATGTTTACTAGGATTTTTTGTAGTAAGTGACTATAATCATAAAATTAAAATTTAGGTCACAAGTGAAAAACTTACCTGTAGGTAGGTAGGTACCTACCTACAGGTGCTACAGGTAAGTTTTTCACTTGTGACTCGATTAAACTGCTGTTGATAAATTCTAGAATACCTGTGCGTAAAAGTCATTTTAGCATAGGTAAATATTTAATTCACTTAAAAAAATATGTGATGTGTAACAAAAAATGAAATAAAATACAATAATAATACATTTATACATACTTATAAAAACTCTGGTTGTATGGAAGCTGGCATACATAGTAGTTTTTCATCATTTCATTATTTTTCAAAAGAAATACCATAGGAGTTATTTCCTATGCTAAATAAAACCATACTGTCTTCCCCTTTAAGGGCTATTATTAAACAACCAGTTATCTCGGTAAAATCACAAAATTTAAATAAAATTTGAAATAAAAAATCTAAAATTATCAGACCTGAGAATCGGCCCATAAACAAACAAAAAAATAGTATAGGTATGTACATAAGTACAATAGGTACTTTAGGTACTTACTTCAATATTTTTATGGGTTTTTCAGAATTCCTAGAGCACCTTTACAAAAACTTAGTTTCTAGAGTACAACTTCTACTTAACCTTATAAAGTAAATAATATTGTTTACGCCATAACTGTTTATATATTTTAGTCTGAATCAATTAATTAACCTACAAAACCGGTAGACCTACATAATATTGATGTAAGTAAGTAATATATTTTTTCGCTTAGCTACATACTTACCAACATGATTTAAAATTCTTAAACAATATATTATACATGTAAAGTAGGTAAGTAAACTTATATCGAGATTACTAATCTGCCATTGATCGCACGAAGCGAAAGGCGCGACCTTGAGATCGTAACAAGAAAATCTTGATCAATCATTATTAAGCAATATATAGTAAAACAGCGCTAAGGAAACGAAACACGTCTGTTTGATCGAGCCCCTCTTGTTCTTCGTATTTTTGGTTTTGGTTTAGTTAGGCTGTGCGTTGTAGTTTTTGACAGATATAAAAAAAAACATTAAGCTTAAGGAATGACTTAGTTATCAATTATCATTATTAATACACCCAGTAACAGTAGGTAACCGCGGGTACAAAGACACCATCAAACATAATTAGATAGGTATGTTCGATGATTTTCGATTGTCCAGACCCAGACCGTAAGCAAGGTTATTTTTGAGTAATTATATTTATAATGAACTATGTTTAGGAGAATACTGTCTATTTATAACAATTAAATATGGTAGGCTAGGTATTCATTGTCATAAAAATAGACAAAACTCGTACTACATGTGTACGAGTAGGTACGTTTCATGAATAAGATAGGGTGATTCAAAAGAATAATTATTACTTTTTGTTTTTTGTTGAATAATGATATGCAGTCGCGATCACATAGGGTGTTTAAAACGTCGTCGGAATGTTTTTACTTTCAGTTCTTTTTTTTATTTTTAAACCCATCTAGATAATCTGTTTGGATCATGCAATTATGTGTCGGGAAGATTTAAAGACTTTCGGGCTTTCTATTTCTAAATACTAAGCTGCTAAGTATAATTATATAGGCTAGAATCTAATCTAGTATTAAAAATAATCGATCTTAACGACGGAAAATGTTAAAAAAATATCGTTTCTTCAATTGTTATGATGATCTTGTATGAGTTCCGTAACCCTTATAAGTATCAATTGGTTATCATCAAGACCATCTTCGATCTAAATATCAAATTCAGTGATATTAAACATAATCTCGATTAAATGTTATGTATGAGTAAATCAAATCAAACAAGTTATAATAATATGGTTTCTATCCACTGCCGCTAGAGATTAGTGAGTTGTCGCATAACTATTTTAAACGTCCATTTTACAATTAAATGTTGTGGTCCATAGTTAAGTATTTACCTACCTACATATTACATTCATTCATAGTTCGTATAGAACTTACAGCTATAGGTAATGTACATATTACTTAGGGTACTCGTACTTAGTTACTTACTCAATGTAATGCAACTTTCAATTACTATGTTATGAACAAAGTGATGAATTGGATAAAGTGATAAATTCAATGGATGTATGTAATTGAATATTAATATTGTCTGACTTTATCATAGCGAGTTTTCTGGCGCACGCAACCCATTTCCTAATTTCATGGCTCACAAATGTCTGTTTTTTGTCACTTTGACTAGATTCATCACTTTGGCTGTAACATTTTAAGTAACAAACATCAATGTTTACATGATAATTACGTGTAACGCGTTTCACCTCCCTATTGCACTTTATTCCACTGTAACAGATTTTGCGAGATTACGTGGGCAATCGACGTTACACTCGCGAAGCACCGCTATGTGGTAGGCAAGCAACTGCATGGGGATGACAGTGAGGATGCCCTGGAGGCAATCCACAGTTTTAGGTATTTGGAGATATTGAGCGGCCAGGCTCATAGTTTCCGTATCTCCTTCCTCGCAAACGACGATGGGTCGACCTTGCCGTGCAGTCACTTGTTGGAGTGCATTCATACATTTTTGGTACACAGGGTCGCGCATGACAATCATCATAACGGGCATCGAGCTATCGATCAATGCTAAGGGACCGTGTTTCAGTTCCCCTGCCATTATACCTTCGCTGTGCATGTAGGTTAATTCTTTGACTTTTAGGGCACCTTCTAAGCATGTTGCGAAATTGTAACCGCGACCCATGATCAGCAAGGAACGCTGGCGATATAGATCTTTAGCCAGAGCTTTGATTTCCGAGTCTAAAGCCAAAACTTGACGAACTTTCTTATCCAAATCATGTAAGCCGGTGATGATATCGGAGCGACGTTTTAGCAGAGATATGCGATCCTCACTGATCACTAGGGCAAACATGACAAGAGATATAAATTGTGATGTGTAAGCTTTAGTGGAGGCTACACCGATTTCAGGACCGGCGTTGATATGGACGCCGCAGTGTGCCTCTCGGCAAATGGAGCTGCCCACGGTGTTAGTGATCCCGACAATGAGAGCGCCGTGTCTCTTACAGTAACGCAGTGCCATGAGCGTATCTGCAGTTTCTCCAGACTGAGAAATAAAGAAGCACACATCATCACGGAACACAGGTGTATTCCTGTCTAAAAAGTCTGAAGCCAATTCTACCATCACAGGTAGCTCAGTTAATTCCTCTAATAGCTGGCGAGTGGCCACAGCGCTGTGGTAGCTGGTACCACACCCAATCAACATAAGTCTTCTGCAACGCTTGATCTCTGGAATGTAATCTTTTATGCCTCCAAGAGTGACCGTGCCTTCTGCAAAATTGAGGCGACCTCTCATTGTATTCACAATGGATTCTGGTTGTTCAAAAATTTCCTTTTGCATAAAGTAGTCATAGTTTCCCTTCATGATCTGTTGAAGTTCCAACTTGAGTGTAAATATTTCTCGTTGGTGGGGATCGTTGCTGCTGCCTGAAAGACGATGAATGCTGAGCACTCCATCTTTAATGTGAGCAACATCATCATCTTCAAAATACAAAACTTTGTTGGTGTGCTCAATAACTGCAGAAGCATCAGATGCAAAGAAATATTCAACATCCCTTTCCTCCTCAGGTTCAAAGTGGGCATGGCTGTTGACTCGAGGTACGGAAGGCACTACTCCTCGGGTGGCCTTGTTGTTAGTGTACATAATGGGTATATGGTCACTGGACAGGCGACGCTTTGTTTTGATACCAACAAGCAGAGGACTTCCTCTCCGAGTAGCCACACATTCATTGGGGAAGTAACGAGATTTGAAGCACAATGCAAAAGCTCCTTCAAGTTGTTGAATTACCTGCTCAACTAGCTCCTGGAAGCTGTAATGTTTATGTTGATTGTAAATGTGATCAACTAACTTTGCAATAGCTTCAGTATCAGTTTGGGACTCAAAAGCATATCCTTTCTTTTCTAGGAAAGTTTTAACTTCCTTGTAGTTGGTTATGATTCCGTTGTGAATGACAACAAATGCATTGTCCTCTCCAGAGCGTTGTGGATGCGAGTTGACCGCGCTCGGCTCGCCGTGAGTTGCCCAGCGCGTGTGTGCAATGCCGCAATGGGATTCCACACATTCTTCCACAGACAGCTCGTCGCTGCGCTCCTGAAGTAGTTCTTCGAGTGCTGCAACTTTTCCCTTTCGTTTCAGCACAGCGATATCTTTAAGGTCGGCAGCGTCGACGGCGACACCGGCCGAATCGTATCCGCGGTATTCTAAGCGTTTCAATCCATTGACAAGCAATTCTAAAATTTCGCGCCGGGTTTTGGGCGTAAGATGGTTGATGTACGCGAAAATTCCACACATTGTTAACGGGCAGGCTGTAAACTCAAGTGAACGGAACCACGGCTCGCGAGACACTGCAGTCACCAGAACACTCAACCGCTATTGAAGGCCTACGACGCGTATTGCTTTGCTCCTACCACTATTTGTTACTTTCACTTTACGGCAAGGCACACGTCATCATGTTTCGTTATCAATAGAATAGGTAGGTAGCTCGTTCATTGGTATCGCATTCGCAAACGTAAATAAAACAGCAAGCAAGGCTTCTCACTCGGTTACATACACCGAGCATACACCTCAGCTAATTCCTATTTGAAACAACTTCTTCGTCTTCTCTGGAATCCATCTGTCTTGCCATGTGACAGTTTTTCCAGTGTCAATGTCAAGTCATTTTAATAATGCAAACTCCAACGACAAATTAAGTGTACCGTAAATCTACATACTAAATTATGGTCTTTGTACCTACATAAAACGTCTCGCGTCGCGTCGCATGTCGCTTCCATCACCAAGTCGTAGAACTGTGTTTGATTTCATAGCTTACATCATTGTAGGTAGGTTACCTTCAATTTGTAAATACCTACACCCACCCGACCCAAAAACAATATTAGCACGAAAGGAGCTTTTAATGGCGCACTTTAATCCTTTCACCACGCTTGTTTGAAAAAACTAATGATATGACTGACAAGACAAGAACCTATCTAAATTCCCAATCCCAAAGTAGTTTATTAGAATAAGTACTTTTTAGTTGATTGACTGACATGAAATGCAATGTTTTGCTTGACATTGACAATGACAGACCTAAAGCCCTTCTCAAAACACATTTGTAGTTAGACGCTTCTACATTTACCCCAGCCAGACATTTAAAAAAAACTATCATCACGTACGCACGACTAAACAACAACAGCAAAGAATACTGAGTTCAAATCAATGACCGCTATTGACTGACTGATAAAAGAAAATAAAAATTAAATCATGACTGGCATGGCGGCGCGCGTCGCCGCGCCGCGCGCCCCATTGCTTTATCATCGAGATCATTATTCATTACCTACCCAGCTCACGATGTAACCTTATGTATGTATAATAGGTAGGTAGGTCATCCAACGGATTTAGGTATTCGTGAAGTTAGCCACAGGTGCGAGTTTGCGCATGTACAGTTCCTTCCCCCCCTCCTCATACCTCCAATTGCTCCTGAAAACCGATACTGCGCAGCTCTTGCGGCTTACTTCACGAATGCCTAGATTCGTTGAGCCAACTTTACCTACCTATTTTATGTATGTTGGTAGGTAGCTAAAGGTAAGCATAATAATTATATTAGGTAGGTATAGGCAAAGGGTATAGGTACATAATTAAAAATACAGGGAATTGAATAATCTCTAAATAATAATACCTATTAATAATACTTATTTGAAAGTTCATCCTAAACATTGGTGAAAGATTTTGTGAAATTGGATAGGTAGGTATACTAAGTTGTACCTACGTAGTTTCGGATATTATTACCTTCTTCATATGTTAACTTTAGCTTAAAAATTGAGATTTTTTTTACCAACTTACCAACCTAGGTAAGTTCAAAGGGGATTGTTTGATGCCCCATAACACGAACCCGGGCTAAGTAATGGGTAAAGTCACGGGGTAAAGTCTCAATGGCATAGTGCGGTCGACCTATTTGATGGATGACTGAGTAAAACAATTATCTGAACTTCTTCATTTATTAAAGGACTAAAAAGAGACTGTTTTTACAAAATTATTGAAAAGATTACAAAGTTACATTTAGCTTAAAATGAATGCGAGTTTATTTAATGGGTGGGTACCTATAGTAGGTAGGTACTTAAGATTT
The DNA here is from genome assembly GCA_963675405.1 of Cosmorhoe ocellata. Taxonomy (NCBI): domain Eukaryota; kingdom Metazoa; phylum Arthropoda; class Insecta; order Lepidoptera; family Geometridae; genus Cosmorhoe; species Cosmorhoe ocellata. The sequence continues at coordinate 7,760,133 of OY776246.1, read as the reverse complement.
CTCGAATTTAAGTTTACGAGAGAAAATTAATGGACTGATTGAAATGTTCAAACCATTACCTACACGATTGCTTGCACACAATGTTTTGCTAAGAAAATTTAGTCACTTTAGAAAATAATAACAGCTTCTAATTTCTAGTTTTTAAAACGTTTTTAACGCAATTTTCACAGCAGGGATACGATGCGGTTTACAACCAATACCCCTCAACACTCAGATGTTTACCATAACTTCACAATACACGTACCTACTTAGGATCTACCTACAATTTCAACTTTTGACTAATCGGAAGTAGGTAATACAACTACCGTGGGTAGGTACATATTCAAATTCCTAAAAAAATATTACATGCGCCATGAATGAAAAACATTTGTACCTATGTGATAAAACTAAGTAGGTAGGTAGGTACATAAAACTAAACTTGATTTTTAGAACCTACCTACCTAAGTACCTACGCACATTTTGTAGGTAATTTACAAATTTTAACATCAGTTTTAGAGTTTACAAGTAAGTTAAGTCTTCTAAATAATACTAGGGCATATCAAGTACTTTATACTTATTATGTCAGCGACGTGGTAGGATCACCTTCACACAGATGACAGATTCAGTAGTGAATACAATCATTGAGAGTACCTAGATACCCAGTAGATACTCACAATACAATCCTTAGTTGCCGTCACAAAGTTAACAATTGATTTTATTGAGAAATGGTTTAAAAATTCAACAATCACTCCGTTCCTTTCCTCCTAAACTCTTTACGGTGAAAAATCAAAACATAGTGAGCTTTCAAATGAGGAAACTCAAACTTGACGAATAACTTACGACTAAAATAATCACATAGATATAAACTTAAGACATAAGCGTAACTAAAACGAACTAACTTTAAAATCGTGCTACTATAAATGCATAAGTAAAGGACGAGAGTGATGTGACCAGTGAAGAAGCTCCGATTACAGGGAGACACTAGGGGAGGTCGTACGCGACTGCGGTTCAACATCAGTAGGACACATTTATCAAGGGACGGTGTGCCGTAACCGTCGCCGGCGCCGCCGCTGACGACGCGGACGGCCGCAATAGAGAGTACGCGAGTGAATGCGTGCTTGCAGACGACGGTTAACGGCAACCGTACGTTGTTTGAGGTGCCCTGTGGTTATTTCTTCTTCTGGGCCTTCTCGGCAGCCTTTGTGATCTTGCCGGTGGTCACCTCCTTGAAACTGACGCTCTGCAACAATCACAAGTTAAGTAGGTACGCCGTCATAAAGTTAGTACATAATGCCTAGCAGGGCCGCGCCGACCCCCCACAGCGCCTGTGTGCAAAACCTATGAAGCGCCTCTTTTTTTCACGAATCTTCATGTTTCAACTTAGGTAGGTACCTGTGTCGCCTGATACGGCAAAAATTTTAAATTTGGTCTATAAAAGTGGTGTACCTACATTTTTAGGTTTTACTTATCGATACTCGACTACAAAGAATAATATGTTGTTGTGTAAGTGTATCAAAAATAATTTCGATGGCGGCGCCTCTATTGTCTTGGCGCCTGTGTGCGCCGCACACTTCGCACATAGGGGCGGCTCGGCCCTGATGCCTAGTTATAGTATAGTTGGCTCAACGAATCTAGGCATTCGTGAAGTTAGCCGCAAGAGCTGCGCAGTATCATTTTTCGGGAGCAATTGGAGGTACGAGGGGGGGGGGGGAGGGGAGGAACTATACATGCGCAAACTCGCACCTATGGCTAACTTCACGAATGCTTAGATCCGTTGGATGAACTATACTTATATTTTGCTGCTCGAGCCTGTTAAACAATTTGTGAGTATTAATATAAGTACCTAGACTTTAGTTTTATTTATTTATATAATAGGTAACGCTAACAGCACACAGTCACAATAAAACATTAAAAAACAACATACCTACATATATTTTTATGGTTAGCTCGAGTCTGTTATAAAAGCTCGTGAGTACCTATTACTTAAAACCGGTATCGCCAGCTATTATTTTTGGGCATGGCAACACTAGAGTGATGTCGCGAGTCGCGGGTAGTTTACCTTGATGACGCCGACGGCGACGGTCTGGCGCATGTCGCGCACGGCGAAGCGGCCGAGCGGCGGGTACTCCGAGAACGACTCCACGCACAGCGGCTTGGTCGGCATCAAGTTCACGATGGCCGCGTCGCCAGATTTTATGGACTTCGGCTCCATCTCCGTTGTCTTGCCTACACATCAAATTATATCAAGTCAAAAGTCAAAAGTCAAAATATGTTTATTTTCAATAGAATCACAGGGATCACTTTGAAACGTCTTACATACTAGGTGAGTCTAAGTGCCAGTTCCAGTCCTATCCCCAGTGCGAGAAGAACTGACAAGAAACTCGCTGGGCAGCGCTTTTTTTGTATGATCCTTGTTAATTTTGTAAGGAATACCTAGCAGAGTTGGAGCTGATTCATCCCAAGCTTTTTTATCATCTAAGTACCTACTCTGATATTTTATAATAAGCTTTTCTAGACAGTTTCTGTTTAATTACATTATACATATCACAGAAGTTTTTTGCTTGATAGAGTTTGAGGATTATTAACTGTCTAATTATCAGGGTTCCTGAGATAAAGCCTGGTGACAGACAAACGGACAGCGGAGTCTAAGTAAAAGGGTCCCATTTTATCCTTTGGGTACGGCACCCTAAAAACTCCGAAAAGTGCAATTGAAGACCTACGAGCGATATGTCCGATCAAGGATTGGACAAACCAAGATAGTTTTCTTTACACCACTCATTAGGTAGGTAAGTGCCTGGATGACCGAGCTTAGCTCAGTTTCTTTGGTAAACGACGTTTTCTAAAAATAAAACCTAGCTAGATCGATTTATCACCCCCGAAGCCTTCATAGTAAATTTCATGAAAATCGTTGAAGCAGTTTCCGAGGTAGGTAACTCCTAATACTCCCATTTGCCGGCGAAATTGTATCTAGACACGCGGCAGCGTGTCAGCCAAGTTCAAGCGAAGCGAACGGGCGATGCGCGCCTAGTGTAATATTACAGGAACCATTTGGGTGATTTTTCACCCCCTCGTAACTCAAAAACTATTTCACATAAACAAGTCAAATTTGGCTCATCTATTGCCACTTGCGAGTAAAATATATGCACCGAATTTCATAAACACACCTCAAACGGTTATTTAGATATTAACGTCCAAAAATGGCTGGTTATGGAAAATTTTATCACTGACTGATCTATAGACGTTAATTATAACCCAGTTCTAGATGACCTAGAACGTTCAAATTTGGCATCCAGGTAGGTAGTGGGGTGGATACAAAGGAAAAAATCTGATACTTGTAATTTTTTTTATTTTTATCGTACTTTTTCAATTAATTGATTCTCCTAGGAACCCTTACTAGCGCCTGTAATATAAGAATAGCAATCTAAATAGATGACAGTCGGTCATTATGTGGATTTTAATAGGGTCTTGACGTGAATATAATAACGAGTGGAAGTAGTGTCTTGGATTGGTAAGTAGTACACTCTCGGTAAGTACCTACTATTATCGGGCTTACCTATCTACTTAGGTACCTAGGTATACAATGTGCTAATAGTTGAGCCGTCTATGTAGATAGGTAAGTATGACTAGATAAGTATTTAGGTTTAGACTAATAAAGTACTCTCGGTAAGTACCTATTATTATCGGGCTAACCTATCTACTTAGGTACCTAGGTATACAATGTGCTAATAGTTGAGCCGTCTATGTAGATAGGTAAGTATGACTAGATAAGTATTTAGGTTTAGACTAATATCTACTCTCGGTAAGTACCTACTATTATCGGGTTAACCTATCTACTTAGGTACCTAGGTATACAATGTGCCAATAGTTGAGCCGTCTAAGCAGATAGGTAAGTATGACTATAGGTATGTATACCTACAATGTGCCAATAGTTTGAGCAGTCTATGCAGGTAGGTAGATATGGCTAGATAACTATTCAGGCCTAGATTATAGTGTGTCTCGGCTTGTCGGATAGGTAGTAGGTAGGTATACTTATTCAGTAAGTACCTACTCAAGTACCTACCTACCTGCTTAGTATGTATACCTACAATGTGCCAATAGTTTGAGCCGTTTATGCAGGTAGATTATATAAGTGTAATAATATAAGAATAAGTACTTATTTACCAATAAGTTCTGTACAAAAAGTAATGATATCCCATCAAAAACATAAATGTGAAATGAGAGCCAAGTTCAATAAGTATGTTTTACTTAGTCGTTGACTTCAGCGACAAAAGAAGTGAGATCTAAACGGGTGCCAAGTACAATGGTCAGTCCTGAAACTTATTTATAACAATATGAAATATTTTTAACAACTTTAAAATATCATTTCATCTTAAAACTTAGGATATTATATTGAAGCCTAAGGTCTTACTTGGCTAGTTTTCTTAAGAGTACAAATTATATTAGGTATAGCCTTTGCAAGTTTTTATTTAATTCTTTTTAAAAATTTGGATTGCTGGTAGAAACTAGCGATTGGACATAGTAAGTAAGTAGTTAATTCCTATATGAGAACTAGCCAAGTTAGACCTTAGGCTTCAATATAATATCCTAAGTTTTAAGATGAAATGATATTTTAAAGTTGTTAAAAATATTTCATATTGTTATAAATAAGTTTCAGGACTGACCATTGTACTTGGCACCCGTTTAGATCTCACTTCTTTTGTCGCTGAAGTCAACGACTAAGTAAAACATACTTATTGAACTTGGCTCTCATTTCACATTTATGTTTTTGATGGGATACAGTTTTACTCTGCCCATCTTCACTACATTATCGTGAGACTACGCCATTTACCTACATTAAAACATACTATAACACGTCTGATCAATGTAAAGAATCAGGAACCTACGTTACTGCCGCATATTTAATCTGAAATTGGAAGTATAGGACGTACCAGTACGACGGTCGCACTTTTCCTTGATTTCGGCAAACTTGCAGGCGATATGAGCCGTGTGGCAGTCCAGCACCGGAGTGTATCCGTTGCTTATCTGACCTGGGTGGTTCAGCACGATTACCTAGTGGAAGAATAACATCCATCAACATTAGCAAAGTGCGAGTTGGACCCGTGCACGAAGGGTTCCATTCCATTATCTATAAAAACGGGAAAAAATCATGTCTGTTGAATAGTATGGGAGTCCTATTATTCTGTTTTTTAGTATTTGTTAATATAGCGGAAACAGAAATACCTTCATCTGTGAAAATTTTTAACTGTCCAACTATCAGGGTTCATGAGATACAGCCTGGTGACAGACGGACAAACGGACAGCGGAGTCTAATAGGGTCCAATTTTACCCTTTAGGTACGGGACCCTAAAAACTACGAAAAGTGCAATTGAAGACGCGAGCGGGTCAGCTAGTTAACATAGTTCTTTCTGCTAAAGCATTTTATAAAACACATTCACCTACGAGCGATATGTCCGTTCAAGGTTAGATAAGCAGTTTTATTTCGAAATCTAACAGCAGGAAATTCAGAATTCAGATAAAATGTTATTTTAATATGCGTATGTAGGTACTTAGGTGGTAGGTACCATCCTAAAAGCATCGACTACTTATGTAATTAGCGATTTAATGTTTTAAGATTCGACGGTAGGTAATAATTATATTCACATTACACAATAATTAATAAATAATAGAACAGGATAATTATTTATCAATAGTAATAAACAGGTATTCCATTTTCCAATCAATTTACTAGAGAATTCCGGAAATATTATTTATGCAATGACAAAAGTACATTCTAATGACATTGGTTTTAAAATACCACGTTTTGCAATACCTACCACCTACCTTACCTGTTTACTATTTAGCAACACTGGCAAGGTGAAACTGTACAGGTACATAACTACCTGTCTGCTATACTATAATATATTATATAAGTACATTTTTAATTAATTGTTTAGTCATTTTATATTTGTTGTCTTTTATGTTTTCCATAATTCAGGGACATACGTCGTTGAACTCTAGAAGGTATGTAGGTAGGTGTGCGCAAAGGCAGCTGTTTGGCAAGAGTGGTGTGGGTGATGTGAAAGTGACTTACTTGAGCAATAAAGTCGGAAGCGCCCTTCGGCGGAGCATTCTTCGAGTCTCCAGCCACGTACCCACGGCGTAACTCCTTCACCGATACATTCTGTAAATAATAACTGAAAAGTGGAATTGCGTTTTCCCTCCAGAGAGATCCCTACAATAAATTTACCCAAATTAATTACGTTGAAAACTAAAATGAAAACCGGCTTCAAAATAGTACTATGCAAATTTAAGACTTGGTATATGGTTTTCTCATAGATGCCATTGTCAGAACTGGACCAAAAAAGAATCATCAAAATTGGTTCACCCGATCCAACGGATCTAGGCATTCGTGAAGTTAGCCAAAGGTGCGAGTTTGCGCATGTACAGTCCCACCGTCCCTCTCTATACCTCCAATTGCTCCCGAAAAACGATACTGCGCAGCGCCTGCGGCTAACTTCACGAATGCCTCGACTCGTTGGGCCAACTCTGACATACCTACTTAATTTCAGTTCGTGTTCATGCTACATTCGGCACGGGTAGGTTAACTGAACTTACCTTTACGTTGAAGCCAACGTTGTCTCCCGGCATGGCCTCCTGAAGAGCCTCGTGGTGCATCTCTACAGATTTCACTTCAGTGGTGATGGCAGCGGGAGCAAACACCACCACCATTCCTATAGACATTTCAAAGAGTTTTAAACTTACTAACGACACTTTGCCATAATAATTTGCCTACGAACTAAGTAGCAAACCAAAACCAAAACCATATTCCTAGTTTATCTTTCAGATTGTTATAATAGCAGTTGCGAAGATTCCCAAAGCTTTATCTAAATTTCAGCGCGGCAGCGCTTGCACTCGTCGGAGATAGGCAATATTTAGTCTCAAGTCCAGTTGCTAATAAGATAATAACCTCAATAAATATCTTTAAACCTAATAAAGTGCCTTATACCCTAAAGGCTTAACACTTCATTATGCATTTATTAACTTGTACAGCTACACTCCTTGGAGACAGAATATCTGGCAATGCGTTAGCTGCACTACACTCCAAGAAGTGTTCTTGCTGATAGCTCCTTGCTAGCTTGGTAAAAATGTATAAGCGACCAAGAAATTGGTTTACCACTCTAAGGCTGAATATCATTTGCACTTACAAAACATCAAGGGCTATTTTTGCTTGACAGATTAATAACTGCTACGTCAGAATCTGTCATTCCTGTTTATTTAAACTCAGAAATGGTTTTTTTTTTGGACTTTAATGTAATACAGTAATCCTTAGCGAATAATTATGTTACTGGGAGATGTCATCAAGGGTGGTAAACCACTTCTTGGTCGCCTATACATGAAAGTTTCTAAGTAAGAGAGAATGAATGCCCTAGTCTGTTCAGTGTTAGCCTCACCTGGCTTCAGCACGCCGGTCTCGACCCGGCCGACGGGCACGGTGCCGATGCCCCCTATCTTGTACACGTCCTGCAGAGGCAGCCGCAATGGCTTCTCCGTGGGCCGCGACGGGGGTTGTATCGCGTCTAGAGCCTGGGTAATGTAATGACGCATCCATGTTTATGATTATTTTCATAAATTTCGAGATAGCGTGAGAAAAATAACATAAATGAAAAGTTTCATTATACTACGACGGTAACATCCTCATATTCAATTGAACACTTGTAGTTTCCTTCTCAATGTACTAGGCATCACATAATTTTAAGAGCTGTGGAATTAAAATATCAGAATAAAATAAATCTAAAACTGGCATCCCTCCCTACCCCCACCGTGCTCGATCGGTCCGCGCTCGCCGCCAAGCCTCATTCCTTTTTTATGTGCGGGCATCGCAACATCAAATATTTCAACAAAGTGTTAGTTCTTTGGAAAAAAGTTTAAAATAAAGAGTTAGGTATGGGTAAAAGAAAACGAAGTGATGATTATAAAATAAGAAAGAAAATAAGACGTCTAGAAAGACGTTTACGAGAATCAACATCGTCTACGGAAGATGAAGGTTAGTGTTTATTCATTATTTTTACATCTCGCCCACAAAATGCAAAAAGTTTAGTAAGCAGTTTGTACATTCCATAAAAATATGTTGATGAATTTTGCAACAATGGATTTTTGATGTCGAGATATTCATTTTATATGACTACCCTCATTTTTATTTTTATTGTTCGTTGTTTAGCTTTTCTTCAAGGGTTTTTAATAGTGTTTAGATTACAAATTGGATATGTCTAATGCCTACCGTCATAACCTTTGTTATACTCCGTGACGTGATCACGGCTGATAACAACTAGTCTCGTGTCGTCACATGATGACGACCAATGACTTTAAAAATATAAACAATTGCAAACTGCAGATTGTATTTACATTTACGGTTAGTTTTTTCTCGGTTACTTCCAGAGTACGACCGTTATTATATCCGGTCTCCAACACCGGAAGACCAGCCAGTAATATCTTCGCAGTCGGATATATCCGATCATGATAATCGACTACAATCTCAAGTAGTGGTACCAGCCGACCATGAGAGTGCAGATAACGCTGTGCCTACCTCAGCTTTGCACGAAAGCGAAGACGCTCCTAGTACAAGCGCGGCACCATTACCTCCGTCACAGGAGGCATTACCAGCTGAAATACTGGAAGCACTAGGAGATCCACTTGGAAAAGATGAGATTTTAGGGCCGGCTGTCAAAGAAGAAATCTCCAAACGATGGGGTAGAATTCTGGTGGAAGGTATGACCAAAGAAGTCAAGGAGTCCTTACTAAAAAAGACTTTGATACCAGAAAATTTTTGCCTGACAAAAGCGCCTAAATTAAATTTAGAGATTTCGGCGGTCCTTAACGACACTGTAAAAAACCGAGACAAACTTATGGAAAAATCTCAAAACCAACTAGGTTTGGGGATAGCAGGTCTCGCTAATCTGGCTTCTTCATTGATAGATGAAACGCTCGGCAAAGTCGAAATCATAAAGAAGTTATCTGAAGTGAGTCAGATCTTTCTGGATTTACATCATGAAAATACCAGGACTAGAAGAAAACTAGTTACGTCGTCTCTGGACAAAAAGTTCAATAATGCGGTAGCCGATGTTAAGAGGGACTCATATCTATTTGGTACGAATCTAGGAGACAAAATTAAGGCCACAAAAACAGCTGAAAAGTCCGGCCTTCAAATTAAACGCCGCGATGTAAGTTTACCTTCTACATCGAGACAACAGGGAAACTGGAGGGGCCCACCCAGAACTCAACCACTAAGAACGTTCAGACAGGGTGGGCCAAAGACACGATACCAACCTCAACAAGGGTACCCGTATCAGCAAGGGTATCCATCACAAGGACGGAGACCACCGCCTGCGGCGAACCGAGTCCCACCTGCACCCAAAACGGATCCCAGGACTCGCAGGCCCCAATAAAGGTAATGTTTCATGCCGGCAGATTGCGCCACTTTACCCACTACTGGGAAACCATTACCGACGACCCAGTCGTACTTAGCTATGTGAATGGTTTTAAAATTCCATTCAACAAAACGCCCATCCAATTTTTTGAACCAGCCAATCCTAAGTTCAACAATACAGAGTTAAAACAGTTAAGTTCAGCTATTTTAAAACTACAATCATCTGGAGCTGTTGTTGAGTGCAAAAACATACCTGGTCAATTTATATCTAGAATTTTTCTTACACCTAAAAGCGATGGTACGCTTAGATTTATTCTAAACCTCAAAATGTTAAATAAATTCATTGACGCTCAACACTTTAAAATGGAGGATATACGCACAGCTACTAAATTAGTTAGTAAAGATTGCTTCATGGCAACGATAGATCTACAGGAAGCGTACTTTTTAGTACCAGTTCACGAGACAAGTAGAAAGTTTTTACGCTTCAGATTCCAGGGAAAAACTTTCGAATTCCAATGTCTTCCATTTGGCCTATCATTAGCCCCATTAATATTCACAAAATTACTGAAACCTGTTATTTCTCATCTTAGAAGTAAAGGCATGCTCCTGGTTGTTTATTTAGATGATATGTTATGCATAAATAGCACGTATAACAGTTGCAAGAACAGTGTCACGGAAACCGTAAGCTTACTCTTAAAATTAGGTTTCATCATAAACGAAAATAAAAGTAACCTAACACCAAGCCAAAGGCAAACATTTTTAGGGTTCGAATTAGATTCGCATAATATGAGCTTGAGTTTGCCAGATAGAAAGCGCTCAAGAATTTTATCTCAAATAAAAAATATTTGTAAAGCACAATCTCTTACAATCAGAGACTTTGCTAAATTTTTAGGTTTACTTTGCTCAGCTTGCCCAGCGGTGTCTTACGGATGGGTATACACTAAAAGACTGGAAAGGGAGAAATTTCTAGCTTTACGAAAGTGTGACGACAACTATGACTGCGACATGTCCGTGTCGACTGTCATAAACCCAGACTTATCCTGGTGGAAAGAAAACATTCTTATTTCGAATAATCCCATTCTTAGTGGTAGGTACACTTTAGAAATTTTCTCGGATGCGTCATTGACCGGCTGGGGTATATTCTGCAACGGGGAACGAGCTAACGGTTTCTGGGACCATGTTGAAGCAGAAGCTCATATCAATCTGTTGGAACTGAAAGCTGCCTTTATAGGCCTACAATGTTTCGCTAAGCACATAACAAATAAAGAAGTTTTGCTCCGTATCGATAACACGACGGCTATATCCTATATAAATAGGTATGGAGGTGTTCAGTACACACATTTAAATGATGTAAGTAGGGAAATATGGCAATGGTGTGAGGAAAGAAGGTTATATGTTTTCGCTTCATATATTAAGTCCAAAGATAATACGGAAGCTGATCAGGAGTCCAGACATTTTAATATCGATACAGAATGGAGCCTGTCTCAATCAGGCTTTCATCGAATCGTCAACATGTTCGGTAACCCTCAAATCGATTTATTTGCAACTAGACTGAACTCTAAGTGTCTCAAATATGTTTCATGGAAACGGGACCCCTTTGCATTCGATATCGATGCGTTCACGATTAACTGGAACCCACATTTTTTCTATGCGTTCCCCCCTTTTTCGTTAATTTTAAAATGTCTACGAAAAATTATAAATGACGGTGCCACTGGAATAATGATTGTCCCTTTTTGGCCTAGCCAAGCATGGTACCCATTGTTTGTAAGCTTATCTGAAAGCGAACCACTTTACCTGAAACCGAGTCCTGCATTACTTTTATCACCTTTCAGGACGCCACATCCCCTCTGGCAGAGACTTACCCTGGTGTCGTCGCTGTTATCGAGCAAGCGTACTCAAGACAATCGTTATCAACTAGCGCAATCAAAATTATCATTTCATCCTTAGCTGACAGTTCCCTAAAACAGTATAACTGTGCCTACAAAAAATGGTGGCAATTTTGTACTACACACAAAATTGATGTTTTTGAAAGTAGTATTCCAAAAGTTATTGATTTTTTAGTGAGTGAATACGAAACCGGAACTAATTATTCAACCTTGAATACGTACCGCTCAGCACTTTCTTTGATTTTAGGTAAACGGGTTAGTCAAGACGATAGAGTGCTGAGATTTATGAAAGGTGTATATAGAACTAAACCTTGTTTTCCTAAATACGAGAAGACGTGGAACCCGAACCTCGTACTTGACCATCTTTCAAACTTCTATCCGAATGAAAGTCTCCCTCTTGACATACTTACAAAAAAGTTGGTAGCTCTCCTTGCGTTGTCGACTGCACAACGTACGCAGACGCTATCGTTAATACGTTTATCTAATATTGAAGTAAACGAATCTAGAATTGAAATTATGATAGACGATCTCATAAAAACCTCTGCTCCAAATAGATCAGCACCTCGTTTGATTATACCGTTCTTTCCTCACAAAGATCAAATTTGTCCTGCTAAAACATTGTCCTCGTACATAGAGTTAACAAAGTCATTCCGGATCCTACCACAAACTGATAGATTAATCCTTACTACTAAAAAACCGATTCATAATGCCAGCGCTACGAGCATAAGCCGATGGATTAAGCAAACACTGTCAGATAGTGGCGTAGATGCAAATATATTTTCTGCACACAGCACAAGACATGCGTCTACATCGGCGGCTAAACGTAGCGGGGTCTCAATTGACATTATAAAAAGAACCGCTGGTTGGTCAGGAAATTCAATAACTTTTGCAAAATTCTATAATCGACCTATAACAAATGACGAAGGCAATGTTTTCGCAGACGCTATTTATAATTGTATATAATTGATTGTTTCTTATTTGTTTGTTTATATTCTTACGCCAGAAGTTGGTAATTTATTGCTGATGTAGATTTCTATCCAATCAGTTAGTTAGCCTACAAAATTTAATAATAATTGATTTATATCTTAAATGGTTTCTTACTTTTACCTCTACTTACCTATATTTACACTTATGTCGTTACTGAAATCGCTAAACATCTACAAGTGTTCAATTGAATATGAGGATGTTACCGTCGTAGTATAATTGATGGTTAAACAAACTTACCAAGTGACGTTTGTCCATAATTATACAAGACGGTAACATCCGAAATATTCACAGTCCCACCCGAACCCAACTATATGCCCTGTGATAACGAAATAAGTGTCTCTGAAGAAATGAGGCTTGGCGGCGAGCGCGGACCGATCGAGCACGGTGGGGGTAGGGAGGGATGCCAGTTTTAGATTTATTTTATTCTGATATTTTAATTCCACAGCTCTTAAAATTATGTGATGCCTAGTACATTGAGAAGGAAACTACAAGTGTTCAATTGAATATTTCGGATGTTACCGTCTTGTATAATTATGGACAAACGTCACTTGGTAAGTTTGTTTAACCATCAATTATAAACGCGAAAGTTTGTAAGACTGATGGATGTGTGGATGTATGGATGTATGTTTGCTCTTCCACGCTGAAACGGCTGAATGGATCTGGATGAAATTTGGCACAGTTATAGATTATAGTCTGGAATAACACATAGGCTACTTTTTATCCCGGAAAATGTACGATTCCCGCGGGATAGATTTGTTTTTGTTTTTCAAGGTACCACGCGGGCGAAGCCGTAGGCGGAAGCTAGTATTTAATAAATTAACCTAACTAACCTCGTTGTTTAGGTATCCGATTATTTTATGGCACCAACTCGTATTTTCCTAGATAATCATCAAGTACGTAACCTTCTAGGGTTTTTTACTGCTAAATGGTCCTACCATTTGTACCTGTGTAACCCTAGCTTCAAATATTATTTATCACCAATGATTTTAGCGTAGATAGAGATACCTTTAGCAAGCATTATTATCTATTTAATTAAATTACCTACCCACAGGTAAAATAAGTGTACCTACACTATTATGAAATTAAAATATAATGAAAATGAATCCTTGTTTAGGTATCTATAAGCCTTCCAATTAGCTAAAAACTTGTTTAAGGTGTCGTAGCTTCTAAATTTAGACAATATCTTTCACGTTTAACCTTGAAATATGGAACCTCGACAGTGCCTCTCTCTTTCTATGAGCAGCGGAGTTGTCAAGTATAATTGTTACTCCGCCAAAATAAAGATTTAGTTTGTTCGATAAAAGTCTTATCACTGGTGTTTTCATTTTCACCTTCCGTTAGATCAATGACCAGACTGATGTTAGTGGTGATAATGTTTACAAAAAAAGGCATTGTGATTTGTGACAGGTGGTGATACTTATCTTGAATATCAAGAACTGCCGCTTTTTAGCCAGGGCTAAGAACCTGCTTTAACAACAAGCTCTTACCTACATACCATTATGTTATACTTCTTTCAATAGGTCATGGTACAAAATATCAAAATTATATTACTTTGATATTGCCCGAAGAGCTTATGGTAAGGCCCCTGGCATCCGTCCTCCAAAGACATAATTATGATAAAACATGCAGAAGGCTCACGGGTTTTCACCTACCTACTCAGGTTAGTTAATTATGTGCGAATGCCGTGCTCTTAACGGTGAAGAAAAACATCGAGAAGAAACCGGCATGCCCTTGAACCAAAAATTCGAAGATGTGTGCCGTAGGTAGTATTCTTACAAGCGGCGATGGGCTCGCAACCTGTCACATACGGAATACAAAGTAGGTACTCCTCAAATGTGGGCAAGTACCTACCAAATGTCATGTTTAGAAATGCCTCTGACTATCTTTAGATATCCTCAAAGATCGAAGTCACTAAAGGTCTGAGGAGATATCTCCCGAGCCTGGGGATAACAGTCTTGATTTTTTTAGGTAGTTTATTTACCTCGATGAGGCACTTGCCCTCAGTCTTGCCGTCCTTGCGCTCGATAGTCCACCCCTTGAACCAGGGCATCTTGTCCGAGGGCTCCAGCATGTTGTCGCCGTGCCAGCCCGAGATCGGCACGAACGCGACCGTCGCCGGGTTGTAGCCTGCGAGACACATTACGTACGTGTTATTGATTCGAGAGCAATGCGGTACCTCAAGGTCACCTACAACAGAATAGGACCCACCGATACGGTTGTTTTGTTACATTATTCGCTCATTTGAGCTGGCTATAGTTATAGACCTTACTAATGTAAATTAATTTCTTCCGTTTTCTTTAAAATCTAACCTAACCTAACCGCCATTTTCCCCCCCTTACCAATATGGTTTAGGCGACAACAATAAAAATGTCAAAGTTCGTATAGATCTTAGTATGATAGGTTTCATCACGCTGCCTAGACATTGGCGGTATTTTGGAGCTTATGTAAGGTAGACCTAGAGCAGGCATTTTAGGCACCACAAAGGCGAAACTGCGGGCAGACTCCGTTTATAATAAAAACCTACTTTGCAATTTGGCAAGCCACATTTCTATCGTAATCGTTTAAATATGGCTTAATAAATATCTAATTACTTGTACCTATTAGCTATGTAAGTGTATGCGGTTATAATGCAGCTCAGACTAAAAGTAGGTTATTTACTTAGTTACAAAACTTGATTACGACAGCGCTCGAACACCTCTAGCGCTGTCTTACGCTCGTGACAATAGGTACGAGGTGCCTACATTCTTCGTTTAATAGTTGCGAGTTTCAGTTTTGGGAAAACATTACCTATCTACCTACAAAAATGTTTCAAATTATTTTTGAGTCAGTTGAGTTTACATGGCATTCAGTGCATCATCAGCAATTCAGCATCACTGGCGTGTAGGGAGATTTACCTTGGCACGCTATAGCTGGAATATTTCAGCATTTCATATTCCATGGTTCCATGAGAGCTCTATGTCCTGTGCCCCTAGTATGAGTTTTTGATAGTAGTTAACGAAAACTTTTTTCGAATAATATAGTATCCTTTCATACATTTACCTCCATACGAAATGTTAAGGACGTCGACTATTCGAAAAAAGTTTTCGTAAACTATCAAAAACTCATACCTACTAGGGGTAGGTACTGTTCACGAAGGTAATTTCTTATTGTTTGACAGCCATGCGCCGTATCTACGCCATGTTTACTCAACAGACAGACTATTAGGTACCTACCGATTTTCTTGATGTAAGAAGAGACTTCTTTCTTGATCTCCTCGTAGCGTGCCTCGTGGTAGGGCGGCTCTGTGGAGTCCATTTTGTTGACGCCCACCACCAGCTGCTTCACGCCGAGTGTGAAGGCGAGCAGCGCGTGCTCGCGAGTCTGTCCGTTCTTGCTGATGCCCGCCTCGAACTCACCCGTACCCGCTGCCACGATCAGCACAGCGCAGTCGGCCTAGCAACCATCATCATAAAAAGAGTCAATTCCTAAATAACGTAGGTATAGTTCATTCAACGGATCTAGGCATTCGTGAAGTTAGCCACAGGTGCTTTGTGCGAGTTTGCGCATGTTCAGTTCCTTCCCCTCCTCCTCATATCTCCAATTGCTCCCGAAAAACGATACTGCGCAGCTCTTGCGGCTAACTTCACGAATGCCTAGATTCGTTGAGCCAACTTTACTTACAAGCAAAGATTTACCTAAATCTTTGCTTACAACCGAATAGGTACCTACCTACTTAGTTAAATTCACAAGTGGTTCTACCTTTGGCCACACCCCATTAACTATACATTATACACACATGCATTTTGCTTATATTCATAGCCAAAATGCGACTGTAGATACCTTAACATAATACCTACCGATGGTATCGAACAGTGCGAAAGAGCAAGGACACATAAAAAGGTCAAAACAGGTAAAGGTCATCTCGCAAAAGGATGTTGGGCTTTATTTAAAGTTCGTCTCAATCTGGTTTTAAGAATTTTAAAAGAATGTAAACGTGATTATACCTGAGAAGTGCCGGTAATCATGTTCTTAATAAAGTCTCTGTGTCCCGGAGCGTCGATGATGGTGACATAATACTTCGCAGTTTCAAACTTCCACAAGGCGATGTCTATCGTAATACCGCGCTCACGCTCTGCTTTTAACTTGTCAAGCACCTAAGTACGAAAAAAATATTCTAAACGACCACTGAAAGGCAAACACCGGAGCCGACGAATAGAAAAAATAATATTAATCTACAAATCAATATGAAAAAACAACTCACCCAAGCATATTTGAAGGATCCTTTGCCCATCTCCTGAGCTTCTTTCTCGAACTTTTCGATGGTCCGTTTGTCGATACCGCCACATTTGTAGATCAAGTGACCGGTGGTGGTGGACTTGCCGGAGTCCACGTGCCCGATCACCACAATATTGATATGAGTCTTCTCTTTACCCATCTTGTGACTTCAAGCGCCAAGGAATGCGATGTTACACTAGTTCAATCTAGGAGAAAAGAAACAAGAGGATAGTAGTAGATAGTTGTAAGTAATAGTTGCCGGATGGGCATTGCCTAGTATTATTCCTCAATTAATCTCAAGGTGTGTAATTCGGTAACATTCACATCAGCAATTCGTCGTCTTTTAACCGATTTTTTCAATAAGTACTAGGTATTAGCCATCTTTATTTATTAAAACAAACTATGCCATTAATCATTGGTTTCTTCGATTGTTAAGTAAATAAATCAACTGCAATTTAAGATGTAGGTAAGTACCTTCACTTGTTGTATAAGCATAAGGGACACTTTCTACACGTGAATCAAGTTTATTACTGAAATGGGCCCGAATATTTCAGTAAGTACGCTTTCCCGAGCGTGCGCATCGCATAGGAGGTCCGGGACATCGATACGGAGCGGGCGGGCCTGCCTCTCCAAATATAGACGAGGTAGGTACCTACCCACTTACTTCGGTACTTCTATTCTGCTTACCTCAACAACATAGATACCAACCTAGCTCGACAAAACAGTCCTCAATCGAAAAAAGTGACTTTACTGCAGCTATTACAAAACCAAAAATATCTAGGTACCCACCAACTTAAACTTCATTCAAAAGGGCAAAGTTATTAGAATTGCATCTTTAAATGCCACATAAAGGTCAAAAGTGCACAGGTTATTGATCGTTGGAGAGATATCCAAGCTAAAAGTACGTCGCCATTTAAGAATAGACTGCCTATCTAGTAGGCAGCTACTTATAGGTTTAGCGGACAGTGTAGTAGGTAAGTACCTAGGTACTTAGATATGTAAGATTTCCATATCAGACTATGAAACTAGTCTTACTAACACTGAAACATAACAATTAAATACCAACGCTAGTAGGTATCTTTTCACTACAAGACAAAATGCAGTTTGCCTTTATATTACAAAACAAAGGCTAATGCATTCGATCTAAAAGCAGATGTGATCTAGCTACATGGCCGGCTATGCTAAGATAGCATCTAGATGTAGGTAGGTATTTAGAATTAGAATATTCGCATGTCGCACAACGTGCCGGCTAGGCGGCTCCACGGACGGAGGATGCACAATATGGACTTCCTTAAAACATCCATCTTGTGGCATCCATTCCATCTCCCTTATTTTTATTATTACTAGAATTTCTGAATGTGCAGCAAGTCAGCAAGTCTATGTAGTGTCTATGATGTGCAAAATGACATTTTAACCTGTGTTACTAACTAAATTACGCCTCATCTCATTCGATACGTAGGTAGGTTACATAGCAATCGTCATGGTGACTATCAAAACAAAATGACAAGAGTATTTTAATGACATGACCTTAATTTTGGAAAATAAATAAAAATTCAAACTTTTCTATACTAGTAGGTAGGTATATAATACTTAGTTGAATTTCATGGTAGGTACATAGGTAGGTGTACCGTAGGTACCGACGAAGGCTAGTAGAATATTATCTCGTTGGGTATCATTGCATCAAAATCATCTAGGTTACGCACATTTTACCTAAATTTCGGCAGACTCGGATTTTTTAATAGGACTAGTTAAAATTACGACAAATTGCGTAATTAGAGAATATTCACGCGCCGCGCCGGTTCATCCAATCTTTCTTTGGTAGGTACTCACGTGGTAGTAGGTAACTAGCTCAATACAACTTTCCGCTTGTAAAAATGTACACATCAAATTGAAAGGTAGCTAATTAGGCGTTAATTTGACTAAAACTGTTGTAATTAATCCAATAAATAATAAAAACTCACCTTACCAGCCGCACCGCGACACGAATTTTCCAAGCAGATTTTCTTCGCCTTGCACATGCGCCGTGAGCGGCTTGCCCGGGAAATGCGATCAATAATGTCAAAACGATTTCTTTTAATATAAATGTTATAATATTTCATACATTATCCGTAAAATTAAATAAGAAACATTCATTACTGTGTTTCTAAAAATATATAACCCTGACTAACCTTTTATTGGAAAAAGTTTTATAGCAGCACTTATATTAGACGCTCACATGATACAAATACAAACGGATGTTTTCATTTTCTTCCATTTTCGGGATTTTCAAACTGTTTCATTGCCAGTCGTATATCAACAGAAACAACTAAGTACTAACCTTATGTAAGTTTTTAAGTCTGTGACGCTTTTACATGACAATTCTGTAAAGTTAATGTCTTTGACTCAAGGACGTTCTAGTAGATAAAATGTCTTTGCTTTGACTAGGTCGCAGATCTCATATTTTGCGACTTATGCCAATATTAAAAGATACCAGAAACTACGAGTACCGCAATGGTACCACAATATTTAGACCCGGAAGAAATATTTGCGAAACATTTCTGTGGGACTCGTTCCAGCACCTCTAGCTTTACAGCCAGACACGCCTCACCCCACCGAGATAGTCAAACGTGAGTTAACCCATGACCCAATGGAACACAAAAAGTGAGCAGAGCACCCATTTCAATACGTACCTTACTTACCTGTTTGGGTACAATTAAGTAGGTACCGGATTTTTTATTGATCACTAAAATATGCCATTAGATTGTTGCGAAACTTGTTTTACTTAATTTCGTAGGTAATAAATATTGAAATATCAAAGGTCCATTTATTTTGAATACAAAGTATGATCCTAGGTGAGACTCCTGAGAGCTTGATTGTGAGTTTGGTTTGACAGTTTCTAAATACGAGGTGAACTGCTTCTGAATAAGTTAGATACCTTACTTAATTTCACTAAGTTACGTTAGTAAGATACCTACCTTTTCAGTACCTACCTAAACTAAGCTCTGGCATTCTTTTCCAAGAAAGGTCGAATAGGTTTTAAGGTTTTCGTAATTTCAGTGAGGGCTAACAAAAGGAATAAAAACTGAGGGACTTCTGGCTACTTTGATTGAGCTAAACTTGAACACCTGGTAACTAAATGGATATGAGCAGCTTGGGGGCCTTACCACGAAGTCTTCCAGAACGATTCCGTTTTAATGTAACACTACTTCCATACAATTTGCATAGGTCATGAGGGTACGAAATAACAATGTAATATTAATTCGGTAATGTATTGTGAATTCGTGGTGAGGCCCCTGGTTATGAAATTGTGCAAACTCGCAACCATCCTCCCGGTTACATTACACGTTTAGGAAGGTAAAGGTGACGCGATGCTTACATAATGCGTCGAAACGAGTTTTGGTGAATAAAAAACCGGTCAAGCTTGCACAATTAGCGTTCACTTACGTATACATACTAATCTCAGCTTTGTAAGTATTTGAATGTCAGCCTGTGTTACTTTAAAAAGTAAAACAATCATATTTTTTAATATAATATTGTTTTGTTTTAATTACCTATTATGTAATGTAATTGTAAATATTTATTAATAATACAAATATGTAATCAATTAGCGAATACTAGGAATGAGAATATGTCACATAATTACAATGATAAGGTCTTATTTCATTCGTAATCGATCCATCGCTTTACAATCTTTATAATAAATCTAATCTATCATTCTGCACTGATCGTATTTGATTGTGACAAGCAACATTATAAAACACTTTATTTTGTCAAAATTGTAATCACAGATTTCAATAATTTATATTGTTAGGTATTTTTAATATTTACTATAACTTTACAGAATGTCCCAGCATAACTTACCTATGATATAACTCAAAATAAAAAATCCCAATAAAATAATGTACCTAGTTCTACTTACTAACAAAATTGAATTTTTATACATATATTTGCAAGTCATATTATATTGGTTTTTAATAGCAATTATAATAAGAAATATAGACCCTTTTCGTGATAATAAACATTTTCTAGGACACTATATTTATGCTTATTTACTAGGTATAAGTATAATTTAATATTTTAAGATAATAGTACTTATCAATTTTATCTACTTCACTTGCTTCCCCCTGGCCAAGGTAAGTAGCTGCCCCATCCTTTGTTTGGATTAGGATCTAATCCTGAAAATAAATTATTGTTACAATATTTAAAAATATAGTTTCTAACTCATATCTTATTTATCAATTATCAGATAATATAGGTAAGTACGTAGGTAGGTACCGTTGATAATATACTTGTACGTTTTTCTATACTTCTATACTAATATTATAAAGAGGAAAGTTTAGCATTTTTGTATTTTTGTTTGTAACGAATAAACTCAAAAACTACAGGTCCGATTTCAAAAATTCTTTCACCGTTAGAATGCTACGTTATCCCTGAGTAACATAGGCTATATTTTATGTAGGTACCTCGCGAGCAATGTCGCGAACGGAAGCTAGTAATTTATACAGATAAATTACGGCTGGTACACTTCTCCCTATCAAGCTATCCCTACTGGTAGGGATAAGCGCACGTTTTTGTAGAATTATTTCTACCGGTAGGGATAGGTGCACATTAAATTTCCCATCCCTACTCAGTTTATATCCCTCTCAGTTTATACTGGTAGGGATAACTGTATAGATATAGCACACAGCATTTATTCTGCCACCCTGTAAATTTATTGTGAGTTACCTTTGGCAATTGCGTGTATCTTCTGCGTCTCGTCGTTTGTCAGGGTCAGTATCTTCTGCAGTACAGGAACCAGCCGGCTGCGCTCGTCGCCCGGCGGCAATGTTAGGAACTGCATAATAAGGTTGTAAACATCTACACTTATACATTATCTATACTAATATTATAAAGAAGAAAGTTTTGTATTTTTGTTTGTATACGAAAGTAACATTTGTTTGTTACCTTTTTACGTCTAACCGGCGCTGAACGGATCTTAATCAAATTTGACATGTAGATATATTGTACCTACTCTGGGAAAAGACATAGCCTAGCTTTTGTTTTAAAAAAAGTGGCGGGCTGCGGCTAGTTTTCAGTTAACCAGCCTCTGACTATCCGCGATGATGTCTAAGGGTCTGGTCTTAATGCTAGGTGATTTGAAGTGCCAGTTTCAGCCTGACCAAAGTCCTAGTAGAATAGACAATAAACTCGGAAGCCTTTAGTTTATAAGTTCCTCGACGACATTAATTAAATTTGGAGTCCACAATGCAGTAGACATGATTCAGTCTAAAAATGCACGCCCCTCCACTTGTACTTGTACCGCATGTAAAGGTAAATACATTGGAAATACATAGGAGGGGCGTGCATTTTTAGACTGAATCATCTCTACCAGGGTATGGCATATCATAGTCTTGCTTTACAGCCATACTAAAACTTGGCGTAGGTTATTACTATAATGCGGGCTTACTGCGTTCTAACAAAAACAAAGACGATAGGTTACCTTCAAGGTGACATTCTTCATGTACTCGACGTTGTGCGCGTTGTGCGAGGTGCCGCGCACGCGCCGCAGCTCCGTCTTCAGCAGCTCGCTCAGCTGCGCCATGCGCGCGCACTCCCGCTCCGACTCCGACAGCAGGACGGTCACGTGTTTCACCCTATTGTTAGCACACAGTTGAAGTTACTTTTAAAATATCTATGTACAACATTAATTTGAGTGATGCAAGTTAGGTGTGCTAAAAAAATATCAAAGAACCTTCCTTATATTATATGATTCCAGGTACTTGGTACTTGGTAATTGCGGAAACCAGTCCGTTCACCAAGTAC
Organism: Cosmorhoe ocellata; assembly: GCA_963675405.1. NCBI lineage: Eukaryota > Metazoa > Arthropoda > Insecta > Lepidoptera > Geometridae > Cosmorhoe > Cosmorhoe ocellata. Next base: position 7,737,843 of record OY776246.1, on the reverse strand, counting down.
CAAGTACCGAGTACCTTACTGATATTTTTGAATACTTGTAAGCAAAATTTACACATGATTCAGTCAGAGCTATTATCCTAGACACGAATCCCCAATTTCCAACAAACATTGATGAAAGAAAGCGACTCTCTTCTCGTATTAAAAAATAAAGTTTGAAGAGCGGTGGTTACCCAGGCACTGATGAAATGCAATTACGGTATTTTGACCTGTGTACCTTTGTTGTTGAGCTGTAAGTCTTCGCTTCAGTTCAGATATCTCCTGATCCGTAGTGAGAGCTAATGAGGAGGTGTCCAGTGATTCATCCTCCGGGACTCCTTCCTCCAGCAGTCTCTCGAGAGAGACCGGCGATCGGCTGCCGCCGGCGCCGCTCGTGTACGGCTTGGACGGCGGCGGTGACGGCGCTGACTCTGAACCCTGCATGAATAAAGTTAAATCTTAGTTGAACTACGTCGGACATTACATACTACTTATATACGTTAGTAGAGATGATTCAGTCTAAAAATGCACGCCCCTCCTACTTGTACCGCATGTAGAGGTAAATACATTGGAGGGGCGTGCATTTTTAGACTGATCTACCTCTACCGAGATTTGCACTTGTAGCACAAGAATACCTACAATTTGTACTACAATGTGAAAATGTGGTAGCTAAACAACTAACGGCTGTGTGCGTAGGATAAGACAATAACAAAGTAGCATGTAGTTAATATGTATAATACAAGTCAAATATTATATTTCTGTCATTGTTTAACTTTTATTGATTACTTTACTGTGCTGATTCAGTTGGAATGTGACAAGTAAGCGTTATTAATGAGACTACATTTACTTAAAGGTAAAGGTAATATTCATGATCATCATGACAAGAAAAGGCTGTACATTTTAAATGGTAAGTGGCCGCAACTTCGCGCGTGTGCATTTGTCACCTTAGCAACGCTTTATAATTAAACCTAAGGGTGTTACCAGACCAATCGGTCGATCGTCGATCGACGGCATCGATCGATGGTAGAATGGAATAGTCGACGTCGATCGATAGTTTCTACCAGACCAATCGATCGATCGTCGATCGACGGCATCGATCGATAGTAGAATGGAATAGTCGACGTCGATCGATAGTTTCTACCAGTCGATCAACATCGATTGACGTTGATCGATGCCATCGACCGGCAATCGATCGATTGGTTAGTCGAACAGTATCTGTCGATCAATTGAAGTTACTAGACCAGTCGATCAACTTCGATCGATGCCGTCGATCGACGATCGATCGATTGGTCTGGTAACACCCTAAGTTATCTGTAACGTGACGTAAAGTAAATGATTTCCATTCTATTCTAGGTGGTGACGCTCGATTGTTTGGTATTATAGAAAATGATTATGTTACCAACCTCTCCTTCTTCCCGCGGTATGAGAGAAACATTGATATCCATCTCGCCGTCACTGTCGTCTTTCGGTATGACGGGTAGCATATACGGGTTCTGGTTTGAATCATCCAGCACTGCAGCTTTGCCAACCTTAGCACTTTCTACTGCTAATGCTAACTGCTTCTTCAGTTGTTCTGTCTCTTTCTGCAGTTTAGCTTCGAGGTCGCTGATCTGCGTTTTGTAGCATTGGGTGAGTGTTGAAACCTGTAAGTAAAAACAATCTCTCAACCACAGACTACGCCTGAGACCCAATTTCCTACTTCATGGATATTAGAAACTACAAGAAAGTCAATGCAAGATGCCTCAGCTTAATATTTCAACTATTATATTATACTAGCTGACCCGGCAGACTTCGTACTTATTTAGAAAACGTTTGTATGGGAAATAGAAAAGGGCTATTTTTAGGGTTTTTCCGGCAGTTATTCGAACTTTTCTTACCTTTTAAACCTTCCCTAGACCTCCACGACCATTTCAAGACCAAGATAAGATAAATCCGTTTAGCCGTTCTCGAGTTTTAGCGAAACTAACGAACAGCAATTCATTTTTATATATATAGATTACCTACTAGCTGTTACCCGCGACTTTGTACGCGTTAGATTACTTTTAGGCTGATTTTAGTCTCACGCTGACGGTGCGCGACGTAGCGTTCAGCGCGCACGAGATATAAGTAAAGTTATTATATCTTTTTTATATGTCAATTGATCTCGAGGAAACAAAGCTTAAGTTTCAATCCAAGCTTATCTCAATACATTAGTAAAAACTGCATTCGGTTTGGTTCAGTCGTTGCGGAGATTAGCAAACGCCCACATAAACTGATAAGAAGACATTTGAAAATAACGGTTGCTTTAGGCTAAGTAGCGTGTCTTTTTTAGGTATCACTAATTTTTATTTGAAAAAAGTATATTATAATAATGTATAGAATAGATATATAGATTCAAAAACATTATCTATGATGGAACCTACTTGTAATTTATGTTGCGTTCTTTCAGAGTCTAGTTGCTGCGACAGCCTCGTGAGATCGGCATGCAAGCGTGCCGTGCGTTGCTGCGCGCGGGTAGCTTCGCTCAACGCTTCCGAAGCGCGCCTTCGGGCATTCTCTGCTTCTGTGCTTTGCTCTGAGCATTGCTCCCTAAAATCAAATACTATATTTAAATCACTTTATCAAGCAATATCATTTAGTGTCTTCCCTTACATCAAGACAAAATAACTTAGCGCGCACAGGTTCCTTTTGTCGCCGTGACTATTTTGTCACTCTTATCAAGTCCTTGGCTGTGTATGGAGATGTCATCCAGTTGTCACGTCGTAACATACGCGCATCTCCATACATAACCACGGACTTGAGAAGAGTGACGAAACAGTCACGGGACAAAAGTAACTCGTGCGCGCCATCTCTTAGGGTATTCCGTTCATAACTTAAATTGTGTAATAATGTTATTTCTTTGCTAGTAATTTTCCTATATCCTGTTAATGGGTTAACATACTATACTCATGGTGTACTTGTACAAAAGTTTAAAAACTTATTTGAGTAAATAAATACTGCTCGTCTATACTTCTATACTAATATTATAAAGAGGAAAGTATTGTATTTTTGAATTTTTGTTTGTAATGAATAAACTCAAAACATACTGGTCCGATTTCAAAAATTCTTTTACAATTAGAATGCTACATTATCCCTGAGTAACATAGGGTATATTTTATGTAGGTACCACGCGAGCAAAGCCGCGAGCGGAAGCTAGTATATAAAATTAAACTAACTGTGCAGAGGCTATCTTCAGGGTGAGCGACTCTATCTGCGCTCTCAACGCAGCTGCTTCTTCCTTTAACTGCTCTTCTTGACTGTGGTCCACTGTCTGGTTCTGACGTAATACTGCTTGAGCCCGCACCTGCAACACAATGATTCTACTTGGCGAAACATTCTCAGTATATATAATCTAAGTAAGAAAAAAACCCAAGTATTTTTTTTTGGTTGATTGTATTGTTGCTATTTCCAATTAAATTCTATGCATTCATGTCAAATAGTCTGACAGCGTGGCTAACACGCAACATTAAACTATCCCTACATAATATCAGAAGCTATAAAATTTCATAAAAGTACGAGTACCTACAGACTTTTTGAACAGTCATAATTTGAGAATAAATAATATTATGATTTAGCTTTAGAATAAATAATATTATTTATTACCTTATAACTAGTATATTCAGTTTTCAAATCTGCCAACTCCATATTTACGGTCATCAACTTTTCATTAAGCTCAACACATTTGAATTCTAGTCTCTTTACTTTGTTATTTAACTCAGCTTTGTCTTCACCTAAGCTCATGATGATTTTCTCTTTGTCACTCATCAAGGCTGTCAATTCCAAGTCTGCTTCTTCATTCTTCCTCTTTTCGTCTTCGAGTTCCTGTTCCAATTTGGATATTATACAGTTTTTGGCTTGAATGACATTATCCTTGTCTTTCCCTTCCTCTATAAAATGCTGCAACTCTTCTTTTGTTAGTCTGTTCTGTGTTTCTTCAGATTTGATTTGTTCTTCTAAAAGTTTTATCTGAGTCTTCATGGCTGTTATTGTCCCTTCTTGTGTGTCGATAGTAGACTCCATCTGAAACGAAATTTAAATATGCTTCTACATGCCTGCTTGGTCGTCTTAACTCACAATTATTACATTTTTTTTTTAATTTGCGTCGTCTAGGCTCAGTTGAACTATGAAAATGCTAAGAAGCATAGATCTAAGCCGTGTGTAAGTGCAAACCAGCATTTTTATTTTTTATGGGCCCACAGAATAAAAGTATATTCAAATATAATTATGAAACACAATTATACAATGTACTCTACTAACTCAATGACTAAACTCTACTGCTATGTACCTGGACCATCTTCTTCTTTTTCTCTTCCATTTTGGCAGTAAGCTCTTTCAAAGATCTTTCGTAATCTTCTATTTCGAGACTCAACACATTTTTCTTTTTAACATCTTTCTTAGCTTTGTCCAGGCTGTCTTTTGTGACTTTGTGAGCTTCTACTTCAGATGCCAATTCTTGATTCTTCAAGTTTAATTCAGCTAAAACAGTAGGTAAAAATTTATGTATTGTGTAAATAAGCTGTATAAAAAATGTTGAAGTTAAAATATATACGAATATATAAAACAACAATATTAACCTTTTACTTTTTCTAACTCAGTTGATATCTTTTCAGATGTTTCCGACATTTTTTTAACTTTATCTTCAAGTTCAGTAACTTCCAATTTATTATTTGTGATACTTTCACTTTCAATTTTAGTAGCTAGATTATCAGATCCAGAGGGTTTAATTTCACTTTCACTAAGCATTTTTTCCAGCTTAGCCTTATCTTGTTCAGTGCTTTGAAGTAAAGCTGTTGTTTCATTTAGTTTCTTTTTAAGTTTCAATGCGAAAATCCTCAATTTCGTATACCTATAAACCAAAATAATTTTAAATTTAATAAAACACTCTCACAAAGATGACAGTAGAAACAAATAAAAATAATGTAAATAACTTACTTTTCTTCAAATGTTTCATCCAAATCCTTCATTCTTGAAAATTCTTCTACTTTAGAAATGGTTGATGTGGACATGTCTTCATTAGGTAAATCTGCTGGAACTGTAAGTAATATTATCGATAATGCTTTGCACGTTTTAGAAAGCCAGTTGGCCACTTGGTAAAACAATTTTGATGCGAAGGTAGGTAAGGTACTCACCAGATGTTGAAGTTTGCTTCAATTTCTCTATCTCATCTTTCAATGATACTATGAGCTTTTCGTTTTCAGCCAACTCTTTTTTGGCATGGTCTCTTTCAAGTATGCCTTGATTTATAACTCCACTATCCTCATTCGTTTTTTTCTCGGCATTTATTAGTTTATTTTCAAGGGCTTCAATTTTTTCATGTAATGCTGTCTTTTCTTCATTCAAATCACTCCTATCTTTTTCCAAAGTTTCAATAAGTCTTTCCATCTCAGCTATCGCTTTTTGCTTTTTAGATATGGATTCTCCACGTTCTTTTAAAACTTGATTAATTTCCTTCAAATCATGAAGAAGTTCTGCATTTTCATTTTTGTAGCTCATTAGCTTCGATTTGTTATCATCATATTCCGACATAAGGGCATCATATTGTTTGATCTTATTACGAGACTCTTTCATTTCAATCAGAAGAGAAGAATTTTCCTGTTTATATGCTGCTAGTTTTGTTTCTAGTTTCGCAATGTCTGTTTGCAAAGATACATTTAAATCTGAATCATCCTTAGGTTGTTCCAGTGTATACTTGAAGGTCTCTACTTCTTCTTTTAATAAGTTATTCAAATCCTGCATGTCATCATACTCTTTTTTCATTAAATTGAATTGTTCTTCAAGTTCCATTACTTTACATTTGAGCATGTTGACTTCACCCTCATTTTCATCTTTATGCTTGGTTTCTAACACAGTTTTTTCTCGAACCATGGATTCCAACTCTGCCTTCATTGTTTGAATTTCTGTTTTCATGTTAGTAACCTGGTCTGCTAATGCTTTATTCAAATTTTCTAGTTCTATAACACTATCTTTAGCATTCAGTTTTTCTTTAACTAAGGTAGACTTTTCACTTTCTAATGCCTTTATTTGAAAAGTAAAACTTTTAATGTAGTCATTATTTTGAATATTTGTTTGTAATAATTTACTTAGTCTATCTTTTTCAATGTTGACTTCTTCTAAAGACTTTATTAATTCCTCAATTTTCTCAGTAGACTGATTTAGTTTTAAAATGTTATCATTGGCCTGATCTTTCAATGCTTTGTTTTCAGCAATACATATTGGCAATTCAGTATTTAGTAGCACTTCATATTTTAATTTTAGCTCATTTAGTTCATGTTGTATCATGTCATTATGATCTGAACTATTACTGATTTGCTGTTGTAACTGTGCAATTTGTGTCTGTAACTGGCTATTCTCAATTGATTGAGCATCAACTGTATCAAAATTATTTTTTTCTATTGCTTGTTTGAGTTGTTCTTCTAATTGATGAACTTTTTCATTTAGCAAAATATTTTCATTTTTTAAAGAATTTACTTGTTCATCCAAAACTTTAGATGCCTTTATTATATTTTCCTGCCATTTAGGAATGTTTTCAGAATATTCTTTTACTGTTTTTGTGAGTATGTATCTAGAATTTTTTAACTGATTGATACAAGCAGCACATTTAGAAATTTTATCTTTATAACTTCTTAGTTTTACATTTACTTTTTCCCTTTTATTTTTTTCTGATTCACATGACTGGATTAATTCATTAATTTTTAATTCAAATTGATTGTTTTGTGTGAACTTCTCTTCTTCAATAGTTCTGGTTTGATCTTCTAACTCTTTTATTTTATTATTCAAAATCTCAATCTCAGCTTTGTATTCTTTATCTGCAAAATAAGCAACCACCTTTAGTGTTTCCCAAAGAAAGACAATGCTTAAAAAGTTTTTTTATTAGAACAAATATCTCACAAATACCAGAATTAAAACAAAACTTGTGTCAAAGCAACGCATTCTGGAACTAAAAGGCCATTTGTGACTGTTTAAAACACCCATAATTAGAACAATAATTTTCATGTTTAATTTTTAACTCTTAAAAATTAAATCAATATACTTTTTCTAATGAAAAATAGAAAATATTTAAATGATGAAGTTAAAAGTACAATTTATTTTAAATTATTACCATTAAGACAATTTTTCTCCAGCAATTGTAATTGTTCTCTCTGCTCCAGACCAAACTCAGCAGTTCTAGCCTCAATTTCAGTAAGCTGATTTATCAGTTGCTCATTCTCTTCCATGAGTCTTTTGGTTTGTCTTTTGTATGATATAATTTCAGTATCAAGATCTGATAGCTTTTGTGTAACATCTGATATGCTTTGGTCTTTTATGATCAAATCAGCTCTACACTTGTTGATTTCCTGCTCATAATTTTTGCATTCTACACTGAGAGCTTTTATTTTCCCCTTTGCAGAGTCCACTTCAGTAATTATATGCAGTTTCTGCTCCGTCAATGAATCCACAAGCTCTTGAAGTATTTTATTATTTTCTTGATGATGATTTTTCTCGGATTCATATTCTTTAAGCTGTGTTTTGTAACTTTCAATTTCATTTTGTAATTCTATAAGAAATATTCAGTTAGAGTCCATCTACCTTATGAAGTCTTGTGAGATGATAATTCTGATATTGATAAAAGATTCAAGTTACATTTATGCACTTAGAATTACCTATTAATATTTCTTATGCTAGAATAAGGATACTCGCGAGACATAAAAGATTTTCTATAGTGTCTTGAATTCTGGCAAACCACAGGTTATTAAGCCAGGCACAGTACTGTGTAGGTACACAGTACTTTTAAGTTAATATTATCATACAGTTTAAAATGTGTCTAAATTTTGTCACAATATGTAGTTAGGTACTTACCTGATTTAGCTAGTTTAGCTTTCTGAGCTAGAACAAGTAGTCCTTTGCATTTTGAAATAAGTTCTTCTTTGCTGAGGTCATCAAAAGGGCTTTTTTTAACACTAGTATCAGGATTCTGAAGTAAACAATTTTATTTCATAATCATAACAAATAACTGGTTTTGGTATACCTAATATATGTCTGTAACATAACTTCAATGATAAATTATATATTATAACTATATATAAAACAGTTCAAAAGCTAGAATTTTAGAAAATATGCAAACCTACCGAAACACCCGAGCAAGTATCCATGATGCCGACGTTTATTTTTTCATTCTTACCAACCGTCTTTAGAGCTTATAGAGACTGGCGCGGCGTTGAAATTATACTATCATAAAACTGTATTAGCGTAATTAAAATAATGAAATTATAGGAAAAAGCTCAACACCATCGTGATCACTACATACAAGAAAAACTTATATTTGTCATCACAACTCTTCTTCTTCATTTTATTTTTTATATCTCTCAAAAAATAGATTTTGTCAGTGTCAAGTGCTTTTATTGTGGTGTTGCGTGCGACATCACAGATTCAATCTCATCAACAACAATGAAATAACCGTGACAACTTAAGCAACACTATGGTCATTCATTCATAATCGTAGTAGAATAGAAGACAGGCTAATGGCGGTCCATCCGTAGCTAACTTAGCTATCGTTTCGTGTGTGTGAAATTGAATGAATAAAATAACAATTCTGTTTAAAGAAAGCTTCTAGAGCCGCTACAATTTGTTGAAATGTGATATGGACTTACATTATCGTATGCCAATAAACCTCTATTAGTCAGAAATCAGGTAAATAAATGAAGCAAGCAAGCTGTATCATTTTGTCGCACGCAATCGGAAATCTTTGCGGGGCGCGTCCATGAGTAATGTTGTGGTTTACTTGTATGTTTTATTTCAGTCTACTCGCCCCAAGTGCGTGTCATGCTAAGATAGTGATATATATTCATTTTTATTCGTTTTTGGTGGCTTGCGAGAAGTTACTTCTCCATCCTGTCAGAACTCACTGTAGGATTATTATTTGATGATAAATGTTGACTATTACTAGTTCCGCACAATGTTGCTTTACCTGCTATTTATTGTGATTATTTTAGTGTAGCTGTTAAAGACGGGTTAGACAGGCACAATGTCTAGTGACGAAGATAAGCCCCCTGCGCCACCGGTGCGCCTCACCAGTAACCGAGCCACGGATCGAGTTGATTCAGTCGCTTCTGTGGACATGAGACCATTACCAAAAGGTAAACCCATCAAGTAGTTCTTGCCATATGTGAATTGATAGCTCTTAATCTATGCATGAGCTTATAAACAATAGAAATACATACAAAAGGTTTGAGACTACACATCCCATTTGGTGTAGTTATTACTTTCAGTATGTACTATGTGATGATCAGGTAGGCTGGTGCAATAACATAAAAAAGACCTATGTCAAGTTAAATGTTATGGTTAAAAATTTACCTACATTATATTTGATTTTGTTAATTTATTCCAGAACCTGACGATGCTGGTGATAGGAAAAAGAAAACACTAAAAGCTAAAATTAAAGGATCCAAAAGCACAGCTCACAATGACAAACCTAATATTAGCTATCCAACCAATTTTGAGCACACAGTCCATGTGGGATTTGACGCTATCACTGGGGAATTCACGGTAAGTTCTTGCGAATGGATATTACTAATAATATGGGTTTATGTTCGCTAGAACATAAACCCATATTATTAAAAACCTAAATTTTTTGCTAAAGCTATTTAGCAAAAAATTTAGGTTTTTAACTTGATTACACTTAACACTGCATATTCTTTCAAACACAGTTTTATTTTATATCAGTAATAAGTAGCAGAATATTGTTAGAAGGATTCAGACTTCTTGCAAAAATATTTCTGTATAAAGTTACTCTTTTAAATGTACACTTCCTGTAAAATTGTTACTTAGGCAATAATTTATATATAATATATGTATATGGTACTTTGAGGAATTTTAATCTAATTATTTTTTAAATTTTTTGTGTCACTTTAAATGTTAAATTTTTATTGGATCCCCAGTTACAGAAGTAGATCCCTAAAAATCCACAGCGGTTTAAAATGCAGCTTAGCTTTATGCTTTGCTTTTCTTGAAAAGCAGCTTTTAAGGAAGAAAAATATTGTATTTATACTTATGTATGAGTAGTGTTTAAACAATCCAAGTAAATTACATAGTACCATAAAGTACAGTACTTACCATTATTTAATAATTAATATTTGGTTTAATAATACTGTCTCCCAACCAACTGTGAACAACGCATGGTTATAATACGTAGTGTATGGTATCAATAAGTAGAACAGAGTTTAACTTGTACAAAGTTGAATAAAAGCCATAGTATGAAGTATTTATGGCGCATGATACTTACTATACTGAAACTAGAGGTCCCTACAAATCAATGTTACTTACCATAGTGTTTGTAAATAGGTTATTGCAAAGTCCTAGAACATAGATAAATATAATATTTAGTGTATTTTGGTATGTTGGGATAAGTTAACACAATGGAGGTCCATGTATTACCGCTTTTGTTTCAAGCTGCCTATGACAGTAAGTAACAGCTTGAACTATCATGATCCTATTCGGGTTTTCCTAATATTTATTTTCTGTGGTTTAATTTTGCCGAATCACAGTTACCTATCTTACCATACATTAATTTATGTATGAATTAGTATTTATATACTTATTTTTTTAAACACAAACTTTAGTTCTTAGCAATAAAATATATGAAGCATGTTTTTTTGTGTTCTGATATATTACAGAGGCTGGCTAGATTAACAGATGATTACTTTATTAATTGCAAATTGTAAATATTTTATTATTTGGTGTATTTAAGCTTCTTAATCAGTTAGTAAGCTACTTATCTACTTAATTAGGCAAGATCGATGTTGATGCATATTAAGCTGGACCCAACAGCATGTACAATTTGTTTCAGTGTCTCTAAAGAAATTATTAAAAGATAAGCTGATGCCCGCAGCTTCGCCCGCGTGAATGTCGATTATCGCGACTTTTCATACAAACTTTCATTATTTCATTTCATACCCTATTTTATCCCCTTGGGGGTAGAATTAATCAAAATCCTTTCTTATGCCTACGTCATAACATCTACCTGCATGCCAAATTTCAGCCCGATCCGTCCAGTGGTTTAGGCTGTGCGTTGATAGATCACTATGTCAGTCAGTCAGTCACCTTTGAGTTATATATATTTAAGATGCACTTTTTCATGTGACTTGTTTGTCTGACAGGGTATGCCTGAAGCTTGGGCTCGGTTGTTGATGGCGGCTAATATTAGTAAGCAAGAACAAAAAAATAATCCCCAAGCTGTACTGGATGTGTTAAAGTGGTACGATGCATCCGCCACGCAGCCCCCGCCATCGAAGTACATGACGTCGGCGCAGATGCACACTACGCATTCAGGTTCATTTATTATTTTTATCATAAAAAAAATATTCATCATCTTCCAGCCCTTATCCCACTAGGTGGAGTCGGCACAACAGGTTCTCCTTTTCCACTCTCCCCTATCATCCCCATCATAAAAAAAATTATAACCAATAAGAAATTTAATGAATAACTGATATTTTTTATTGCACGACATTTCTCAGTTTAAACTCTCCACTTCTGCCCACTCTTTCCTGCCCATTTGTCTGTCATGAATATTCATTTGGCTTTGAGCCAAAAATGTATTTAAAAGGGCTATTCCCACTTGATCTGCAATAATGTTTTGTTCTCAACAGGTTCCTCTGTGTCGCGAGTGTCATCCAGTAGTCCGTCGTCCTCAACGCCCACTGATACAGAGCATCCCGAACCTCCGCCCCCTCCACCCTCACGGCCCGATCGTACTAAGAGCATTGTAAGTACAGGGCAAAATATAAAGTGAATAAGTGGTCAAGATAGAACTAATTTTCCAAATCACTTATCACCTCACTGACTAAGTATAAAAAACTGCCCGCGTTTGGTTCATATTTTGTTTAACACAATTTCGTTTATGAAATACTAGCTTCAGCCAGCGGCTTTGCCAAAATGCTACCTTGAAAAACTAAAACATATCTATCCCACGAGAACCGTTCATTTTATCAGGATAAAAGGTAGCCTATGTCCTTTCTCAAGCTCTATTCTATCTTTGTACCTAATTTCATCAAAATCGGTTCAGTAGTTAAGGCGGGATTGCGTAACACATAGGCAGAGTTACCATCGCATTAAAATATTAGTAAGGATTATTTTCAAACAAACTTAAATTCCTATGTGCACCTGCCTGTGTATCTATTGGGACACACTCTGTGTAAAGAACAAATCCTCCAAGTGTCAAATCTCTATTATTTTTTTCTAATTTGTTTGCAGTACACCAAGCCCATAGAAGAAGAAGAGGCGCCTCCCCCGCGGCCCGCACCGGCGCCTGCATCGCCTCCGCATGTGCCGCACCCAGCGCTTACGACGCATTCCGTAAGTCCGTTTGATTGTTAGTGCTCAAGCAGTGTGATTCACACAGACACGACATAGGTACAGGACCTATTTTATTTCACATTATAGAATTACGTAGCGGAATCAACTATTTAAGTTTTATATTAAATTCTTACTTAAATGTTTCATAATATTTTTATGAAATCGGCCTCATTTTGTTCTAGACGTGTACGCTTAAAGCTTAGTTTTACGTGAAATTACTCACGTTGTGAGTCACATTTACGAGGGGACTTTCCACGTTTAACCCTATATTTATGTATGCTACCGAGACGTGCGATAAGCTGACTGATAATTATGGAGAGCAAGGGGTCAATTTTCGTTTGTTTAATCAAACAAAATATGCAGAGAAGGCATGCATTATAAAAAGAAGGCCTAATACACATAACCCATATTAAGGGTCATACCAGCCTGAGATGATGAGGCGTATGGTCTGGCTGATTGTCTAAACTCCGTTTATGGCTGTCGGAGTCGACTCACAATAAAACCTTATTTTTAACAGATATGCAGCAGAGCAGAAGTCGGAAGCGGCGCTGTGCTGGACCGAAATAAGAATCCTGCGGCATCGCCCACGCCGCATACACCGCCCCCCCCACACCCGCCGCACGCGGCGCACACGCCGCTCCCGCCGCAACCCGCGAACGGAGCGCAGCCCATTTCAGAAACTGGGTATGTCTCTTTTCAGACATCAACATAACAGTAAATTTATATTTTACTCTTTAATTTTTAAGTATTTTACTGGAATTTAATGTTATGGCTTATATTACAACTAGTACATCAATAAAGTATGTACTAGATGCGCTGTTTTTTACAGAAGCAGATCAACAGGGCAACAGCAAAGGAAAAAGAAAATGACTGATGAAGAAATATTAGAAAAATTAAGAACTATTGTTAGTGTGGGTGATCCCAATAGGAAATATACGAAAATGGAAAAAATTGGACAAGGGTAAGTTATCTCTGGTAGCAATAATTTAATACTAATATTAAAACTATGTTAAAAGAATGTACCTACACATACTCTGGGAAGCGACAGGCAAGTTTCAGTTGCAAATTTTTGTCCAAAGCTCGGGCATTGTGCTAGTACTAATTACTATTTCTGAACATTACCTATGTACACTACATTATCTACAAAAATTTAAATGTAAATGCATTCACTAACAATGGGTGTCTTGCTCAATGTACTTACTTTGTGTTCCAGGGCGTCAGGTACTGTGTACACGGCCATCGAGACTTCCACTGGTATGGAGGTGGCCATAAAACAGATGAACCTCAGTCAGCAGCCGAAGAAAGAGCTCATCATCAATGAGATCCTAGTGATGCGGGAGAACAAACACAACAACGTTGTTAACTACCTTGACAGCTATCTCGTTAATGAGGCGAGTAAAATTATGCATGTGATTCCAATCCAAGTCTGAGAGAGTCAGCGTGTTTATATTAATCCGACGATAACTTGAAAGCCATTACTCTATATTTTCAAACTTCCATACAGGTTCCAAGCAAAATAAGATATTGATAGTGCCACCCAACATGGGGTCTTTTGGTGTGAAATAATAGTCTTCTAACATTGTACTGACTGCACGCACGGTATGCAGCAGTTATTAAGCGAGTTGCTTGAACTAGTCGACTCTTCTAGTCGGACGCTGACTGCTTCTGATATCACGTTGCCGTGGCTTGCAGGAGCTATGGGTGGTGATGGAGTACCTGGCGGGCGGGTCGCTGACGGACGTGGTGACGGAGACGTGCATGGACGAGGGGCAGATCGCCGCCGTGTGCCGCGAGGTGCTGCAGGCGCTGCACTTCCTGCATACCAACCACGTCATCCATCGCGACATCAAATCCGACAACATTCTGCTCGGCCTCGACGGACAGGTCAAACTGAGTAAGTCACACTTTTTGTGCTAAATACACACAGAAACTAAATCAATCATATCATAACGTGGCTTGGCAGACTTGGAGTTTGTCTACACACACCAGTAACAGGCATCTGCAACCTAATTTAATTGCCAAAAAATAGCAATATATTAATTTTACAGCTGACTTTGGTTTTTGCGCGCAAATATCGCCTGAACAAAACAAGAGAACGACAATGGTTGGAACGCCATACTGGATGGCGCCTGAAGTTGTCACCAGGAAGCAGTATGGACCAAAGGTAAGACAACAATCCAGCGGTTTCGTACCCGCTGCAGAACTTATCAGCTTTGCATATCACTAAAGGCATCGAGAACTATTTATTAAATTAAGATTGGTTTTCTCAGGTGGATGTCTGGTCATTGGGTATAATGGCGATAGAAATGATCGAAGGCGAACCGCCTTACCTCAACGAGAATCCGCTGCGAGCGCTATATCTCATCGCGACTAACGGTAAACCGGATATCAAGGACAAGGAGAAACTGAGTACCGTGTTCCAGGACTTCCTTGATCAGTGCCTCGAAGTGGATGTCGAAAGGCGTGCCACTGCACTCGACCTACTCAAGGTATTTTTTCTTACTCAAGTGGTATTTAATTAACCTCTTAGTATATAGAGACATTATATGAACACGTATTTCTATGGTGCATTGTGTGTTGCAGCATCCGTTCCTAAAGATGGCGCGACCATTGGCATCGCTGACTCCTCTCATCATGGCGGCCAAAGAGGCTGCAAAGGGCCATTAGCGTTGGCCTCCGGCGCCCACGGCGCCCGCGCGACCTTAGCGCCCCCAGTGCCTACGTCTGTCGGACATAGTGTGCGTACTCTCCATTATTATGTACCGTACACTACGACAATACTACATCTCGTTTCGAACTTGAACAACTTAATATGAGTACCGTGGTATGTGACGAAACACTAGCAATATTTTTTGTAAATGGCTGCCCAATGATTATAATAGAGTTATGTAATCATATTTTTACAAGAGAATGAATATTATAAAATGCAGTCCACTAATATAAATCATGTAGTCTCGTGTAGTGATGTTATTATCCTTATAGCGATGCGACTCTTATTGACGTGTGCCGTTGACTGTCCTATTGTAAAGATGAAATTGATTAGAATATTAGATAGTTAGGTACGAACTATGGAACTTACGACATAATTAGCTGCGAACGAAGACTGGCAGTCGTATATTTAGGTGTCATTGTAAAATATTAGGGTAACGTAGTGCGTTACGTTAGTAGGAACCTATTTAACTTACTCAGCTTATTGACTGTGATGTAGTCAGTAGTGAGGAGGCAGTGCACGGTTCCATCGACACGGAGCTAGACGTACAAGTCGTAGCGCGGCGGAGCATGCGAGTGACGACGCAATCGTCGGTCGTGTATTCAATTGAACATTTGGGACGTTATTCTGTACTGAACTATACAAATAGTGGCCGAGACGATATCGTGATTTTTATATTTCTCTTGAGATTGAAAAGACACGAACGTAACCGACATAGTTGTTGCCATTTGTTTTGATGGTGACCATACATAATGACATTCTGAATGAAGACGTTCCACGCAGTAATACATGAATTTGCTTGTAAGTACTATCAAAATGCCGGCACACATAATACGACATTGAATGTCGATCGAAGCATAGTTTGTGTATTATGTTAAATGATCTATCTTTTTTTTACTTATGATAATTTATGAATGAAGATGGATATTTGCTGAATTAATATTAAAATTCATATAATTATAATGCGTAATATGCGTATGTATGATATCCTATTACGAAAATTATTATTTATAGATATTTTATTTAGGTGTTCCAGAGTATGTATCTATAGTACCAATCATTTTATTGTAAATTAATTAATTTAGAATTGGGTAATACTATAATTATTTGAACATGTACTCGTAACACGGCTTATTTCTAATGTTTAATATTTAGTGAAAGTATGGACACATGTATTATTATTATTTGTTAATTTATTATTCGCTTTTTGCTTCTGGTTTTTAATCTATTACGTATTTGAGATTGTTATTTTATAAGTGAAGCTATTATTATAAATAGCCAGTCATTCGTTTTTCAGGTTTACGTACATTTTGGATATTATTCATTTTTAAACAATATACTTACTTTATTATGTAATTTGACGACATAATTTTATTGTTAAATAAGAGTAAAGCATTTACGTAGTATTAAGTTTATAAAGTCTATTTAAAATATGCTTCACATACATAGAGCATTTGCTAAAGTAACTAAGCATTGAATATTTAACTCATCTCAGTTCTTAATGGCACAAACATTAATTTTAAGATAAGGAATGCATATTCAAGAAAAATATGTATAATGACTATTTAGGAAGCCCACAATAAGGAAACAATATTATTAATTGGAGAAGATACATAAACACACAGTTTAAGATAATACAGTTAGAATTCAATAACGTAAATGTATTCTAATAATGTTACTGATCTTTGAAGTATTTTAAAATATTTTTCAAGTAGATGTGTAAGTATTTTAAGTTATTTGTCTGCTTTAATGGTTTAGGTTGTGCCGACAGACGCTGTTTATTTTTATATGTATTCACTTATTTTAAGCGAGTGAATGTAAGCAGCGTGATCGTTAAGAGTTGTGATGAAGTGATATAAGCGGGCATTAGACGCTCGTCTGCTGTATAGTGTACAGAAGACACAGGTTAGAACGAGTAGATCTACTCATTGACAATACAAAGTGACCAATTTAATGCTATGTAAACTCTGCAGTCCAGAGGTTGGTGCGTGTTGTAGTTAAAATCGCTTTCATTTCAAATTTATATCGACATAAATTATAAATACTGGGGTGTACCCCAAACTGGGCTCTTTTAATTTTGGCCATATAAAATTATACTACTTTATGTATTTCTGAACGAATTGCCTACTATTAAACCAGCAACTAAATTTATATAACTGTCCAATGTATTAGTCGGCCTAGAAATATATTTACCACAAATAGGTCCCATTTGAATAATTCATCTGAGTGCAGATTATACTACAGTAAGTACCTAAAGATTGTCGATGTTAGAAATAGCAGATTTAGATAGATAAACTAAGTTTCAAGTGCTGGAAAAGCCATTATATACCCCATAACACATGTTTATGTGATGTATTTAACTAAGGATTCAACTGAGTGCAAATGTTTTTTGACTAGTTGTATCTACTAGCAATTTTTTTTACATTGATGGTAAATGAAAATGCCTCGAAGCAGCACCAACCATAACCGATTTGTGCAATAATGTAGGAATGTAAAAACTGTAGCCAAATCAGCAAGAGAGCTTGAACAAAATTATTCAGTATCTAGTAACTAAATAAGAAGTGTATTATCTACAATGTGATCATGAAAATGAATTTTCGAGTATGCATTAGGATGTTATGAGAAAGGAACTATTAATTATGTACGGTGTGTAGTCCTAAGTTACAATGTATTAACGATGTACTAAGTTACTGAACAAGACATTTAATTCGATTAGATCATTTTTCATGTTTTTGACAGTTGTAAACACCAGTGCCATCCATGTATGAGCCTGCATAAGTATAAATTACAACCATACTAAATAAAAAACTCACCATGATGCGGCAAATTTCATTTAATTTTACATAAGTGACAATTCTATTATTCAATTGTTTCAAAATGAAAGTCGTAAAAGTTCATTTAAATAAATATTTATTACACAAACAAATAAATTGCATATAATATCTTAATGCAATTCCACAACATATTTATTGAATGTAACTGAATCTATACAATATTTAATAAACACGAAACGAAACATATGTTAAGTGGTTTGGCTCAGAATTTCGTCAGCGAGTTTAAAAATACAATCGCTAACATAGCCTTTAGCACTCCGGGATAATGTATCTTACAATGAAATATTTTTTTAGCATTGGTTCAGTAGTGCCCAAGATTACCCACAACTAAACATTAAACTTTACCTCTTTATAAAAAATAAATAAATATGATCACGACTGTAATCCCCAAGCTCGGTAGATATCTCCTCAGATCTTTAGTTACTTAGATCTTTAAGGATATCTAAAGGGGGTAGTCAGAGGCAAGTCCAAACATGACATTTGGTACATGCCCACATTTTGCACAGTAGTTAGTATTCCGTACGTGACAGGTTGCAAGCCCATCGCCGCTTATAAGATATATCGCGCTTATAGAGCGCTGGTAGTGTAGTGGTAGCACCCCTGCCTCACGATCCGAAGGTCGTGGGTTCAAACCTGGTCGTGCACCAATGAGTTTTTCCATTCGAAAAATTTATGTGCGCAATGCCAGTGCTCTTAAACGGTGAAGGAAAACATCGTGAGGAAACCGGCATACCCTAGAACCAAAAATTCGAAGGTATGTGTCATAGGTTAGTATCTCTTTATAATATTAGTTAAAACTTAACAAACAATAATATATTAAAAACACAAAATAATGAATTTAATATGTAGGTATGGTAACTATTCATAAATTAAAAATGGTTGTCTCTAACTTTGAAACCTCGATTATAAATTAGCTGCACGTCTTTTAGTAGTAAGCGATTATTAGTACAGGATCAAAAGTATATTTGAATGGGTAACAGTGTAGGTACAAATAACGGCTTGTTCACACATAATATATCCCTCAAAACTCACAATTATTCGAATTAATTGATATGATATTGTAGATAGCTTATGTATGTATACAAAAAAAAAGAATTAAAATATAATTATTAATAGGATTTCGCTATATGATTGATCTAATACCGAGTAACAATGAATCACACACAATTATTATTATAATTATTAGTATCTTATTAAATACCTACTTTAGAAAATTAGTTAATACCTACCTACATTTATCACGTAACTCCGTATAAAAGCATTTTGCTAAAAAAATATTGCCGCCTTTTGTTCAATACTAAGTCAATAGTCTAAGGTTGTGAACTATAGTTTACTAAGCAGCGTTGCTTTTTCCTGGGCTCTTTGCTAGGAATTGATCTTAGTCTTTCCTTTCTCCCGCCGGTATGAAGTCCATCGAGGCAGAGTTTATACAAAACCGTTTCCGGGTCGGTGCCGGCCCGTCATCAAACACGTGCCCCAGGTGAGCAGCACACTTGGAGCATCGCACCTCAGTTCGCACCAAACCTGGCCGTGTTAAAACCAGTAATATATTTGCTCCAACTTCAATCGAACACGAGTCCATTCACCATTTATTTACAGATATCGATTAATGAATGATATGAACACATCCAATTTCATTTTCATAGTTCGTATTGTGGGGTAGGTGTAAGACGATTGCAGGAGGCGTCGTCGCAGCCATCGAGGATTGCGTCCAACCAGCATCGGCAGCCATCCACGAGGGAGAGGCGGGACGGGATAGACGGGAGGCGGGGACAAATGCAAATTATTCGTCATGCACATTCCACAAAATGGTTAATGTGAATGATTGTGTATGCGTGAGCGAAACAGAAGCTCGATGTTGTGGGCACATAGAAGTAGGTAAGTATAGCATTGTGAGTATTGTTGGTGACCATTCAACCAGGGTAAGTAAGAAAGACATTTCGTAAAATAAAATTAAAAATCATGGTATTTGTTTGTGTTAGGTAAGTAGTGCATTGTATGTATTGTAGATATTGGCAATATTCAATTAGATGAAGTGTATGTAGTAGTAGTTATACATACATAGATAGATAAAGCATACAAAAATACGATACCAATTGGCGCCCGACTTACGTTTTTGTGGAGTACCAGGATTATGTTGGAAGGTGGTCAGGGGTTGGGGAAGACAGAAAAAAAGATAAAATTGAATTAGCACCATAATACCCAAAACCAAGGACTTCACTGATAATAAAATTATACAATGCATATAAATGTAAGAGGAAAAGCAACATTGAACACGCAGGGCCTGTACCTACATGGCTACAAGTTGCTTTTATGGCCAAGAACTTCTAACAACTGACCCAGACCTACATACTCATTGTATTGACTTTGTATCTAGTTCATGTGATTAAATTGATCATTGCATACATATATAGACCAACATTATTGAATTTTATCTCTACACAGCAAGCTAAAATCGGTTTTAGAAAAACTATTTAAGTGTGTCTAAGCTTTTCTCTTGCTGAAAGTCATGCATGATATCTGCATTGAAGAATTACATAAGTACCTATTCATTATTTTATAGATAATATACATGCATTTTATTGTGATAAATTATTATAATGTCAAATATTATTTAGGTGTTTATATGTATCTGCAAGCTTTACTTTGGCTTGGCAGTTTGTGATGACTCAATGTCTGTTCAGAGCTACTTCATTCAATCAAGTTCAAGGTTAGCAATGATCACAACAATGTGCATAAAAGGCCAGTAAGTCTGCCTAATAAAATACTAACATACATGGCAGTAACATTGAGCAAATGATTCAAGGTGATTGCGAGTTGATAAAATGAAACAGGCTTAAATAATGTTGAAATGTTTGTTAACATAGTGCGACAACTCTGATATGATATGATAAGACATGACATGATCACCAACATATTTTCAAAGTTTCAATTCGCTGATAAGTAAGACAGGGAGATAAATGTAAATCAAATGTGTGTTTAGAAAATATCAAAATAATGCAAGTAAGACCACATCTTTTGTTATATTAGCAGGAGTTCCTATCACTTGCAGAGTGCATAATAGTTTTGTTGTTCATTTTTTAAGAATATAAAATTGATGCAACAGAAGTTGGGTGGGTGGTTAGCCTACCCAAAAAGGTTAAGGCTCTTTCTAACTTGTCAAAATTTTATTCTTAATTAATTACGTTTTTTTTATAAAAATAAAAGATATGAGAAAAGAACCTTTGCTTCTTGCAGTAATGCAAACTAAATAGTTTTGCAAAACTTTGAATGAGGAATGAATACATGCTCTCAATGCTTTGTTAAATAAAACAAGCTTTTTAGTAATTATATTCCCTAAGAAATAGGCCATAGTCAGTAAGAATTTGCTCAAATAATATTTTGCCTACCTGCACTAGCATCTTTATGCAGGGTGACCTTCTCTTTAGCGAGAACATCATTGAATGCTGGCCATCCACAGCCAGAGTCATATTTGGACTTGGAAGTAAACAGTTCCTGCCTGCATACTATACACACATACATTCCCTCATCATAACATTTGTTATAACAACCTGTAAATATGATGAATTATTAGATTTAGTATTAAAAATTACATCAAAAATATAAATAACTCAAGAATAAATTCTCATACCCGTAAATGGTCTTTCAGTTCCAGCTTCTTGTGTAATATGATATTGCAGTGGCGTCAAGCGCTTTTTCAAAGCCTCTTTATCTTCCATGGCTCTCCAAACCAATGCTGAACGGATGAAATAATAATATGTAATTAGTTGCCTATGATTTTACCTGACCTTCTGGAAACCATCCAAAATAAATTTGTTGTTTCTTCCGCTATCGTACGTGCGGCTAACGTGCACTGCAAACGATATGCGGACTGCAATCATAGTGTAAATATGGTGTTACCTGTTGTAAACGGGTGTCTCAATCTATGCGGTGGTGGGACTTTTTTTAGCGTTATTAGCGACCTAAACAAAATACCAACACGCATAACTCAGATAACCTTATTCGTTGCGTAATATACTGATAAATTTATCTAGATTATTAATTAGCGAACTGAACGAAAAACGATTGTAGTACCCGAATAAATTTCACTTCTTCTATTCCCTTATAACAGTCCGCACGCAGTATCTACCACAAGAGGATAAAATCACAACCAAACCAACAGCAGTTTTTCATTCAATGGTTACTTCTACTTCTTCTTCTTTGTATAAGGCATGTGTCTCTTTTGAGATAAATTTTGCCAGTGTCAAGTGTTTATTTAATTGATAGTATTGTCAATGTCACAAAGTCAGTCAAATTTAAACAAAAGCTGTTTTGTAAAAAAATCTCGGGATTTCCTCGAATTTAGAAAGGAAAACTGCCTACCTATTCACTTTATTTAAATTCGCGTCAAGAACTCGAGCAATATGAAAAACAAATTGAAAAAACAATCCAAAAATAAAACAAGAGTTGGTTGACAGTCTACCTTCACAGCCCCATGACAGTAGCGATTGTACAATTTATGCTTTTTGCAGGATTTGCTGGTCGCAAGATACTAATCAAGTCAGCCATAATTATTTCCGTATCCGAAACGTGTTCTAAGAAAAAAAATTAAGTAGGTAGGTATGTACAAGTCATCCAACGGATCTAGGCATTCGCGAAATTAGCCACAGGTACTAGTTATTCTGTGCCACAGGTGCTAGTTTGCGCATGTTCAGTTCCTTCCCCCCTTCCTCAAACCCCCAATTACTCCCGAAAAACGATACTGCACAGCTCTCGCGGCGAATCATGAATGCCTAGATTCGTTGAGTGAATTATACCTACTGTAGGATAGTGTCTAAGGTAGACGTAATAATGGGTACAGTTTATCTACTTAGGTAGGTACCTGAGATGAGTTAATTAATTGTAAAATCGGCAAAATAAAAAATGAAATCCATAGTTAGATATCAGGTAAGTACCTAGATATAATTCATTAATTAGTTAGATAGGTACCGAAGCGCATTATTTTCGTTCACCGGGTTTTATTTTTCTGATCCATTTAATTTTCTTTGGCTTCTCTGTAACAAAGTAGGTTGGTTGTAAGTATTTTACTACATTATGTAGGAACGTACAGTTCATTCAACGGATCTAGGCATTCGTGAAATTAGCCACAGGTGCGAGTTTGCGCATGTACAGTCCCACCGCCCCTCTCCATACCTTCAATTGCTCCCAAAAAACGATACGGCGCAGCGCTCCGCGATAGCTTCACGATTGCTTAGATTCGTTGGGCCAACTGTACCTACCAACAGTTTCAAAATTGGTAAGCCGATAGGTATACCGGTCTACAATAAACAGATTTTTTTGATAAGTTTTTACAGATCAAAGCACCTAAAGAAGTAGGTAGGTAGGTTTAGGTAACATTATTATCCAATTAGATTTTGTGAAAGTGCGACGGTCGGTAAAGTACCTACTACTCGTATTATGTTTGTGTAAATAGCAGAAGGTACTGACAGCGAGAGATTCCTTGCTCTTCTGAATTTGCATCAGCACGTATTCCGTGTCGTCCCCCTCGGAGTCCACGCAGGATTGCTGGGCAGTCATCTTCTCCCCGTGACAGAAATCTTCGCGTAGCAAGGGTAGCATCTGCAAAATCGGGACTATGCAATATCAAGATGAAATCGCGTTTCATATCTACATTATCAGGCCACATTGCACGGGGTAATGGAATAATTACGCAGGTTCAGAACGAATAGGTTCTTTCTATTGAACTAAGAGGTATTTACTTATAAAGGTGTACCTACCCATATTAAACTAGTAAGTAGGTAGGTATACATCCTAGAAGGTGGACCAGATAACACGATAGGTTTTTTCACTTCACCGATTAAGCTCTTATGCTTCCCAGCAAATCTACACAGAAGAATCTCTAGACCTTCCAAGTTTCATTCAGATTGGATCAACGGTTCTTAAGTTATGCTCTAAAAAACATATACAAACATACCTACCTACAACGACCAATCTCCTTATCTGCCACTGAGATCTTCGCTCGCTCCATCAATAAATAAAAAGGGATATGTGTGATCAACAATTACTTTATAGCATTCACTTAAAAGCTTCGGAGGCAAATACTGAAAAGGACGGAAATATTTAGTATTTTCCCGCTAAACTGTTGCTCCACCGTTGAGCAACACCTGTGCGGAGCGAGTCCATAGTCCAGAGGATGTTTCGTGGAGAAGCGAAACACGTGTCGAATTTCTATTTGAGTTTGTGTTGTTAAGCTCATTAGATAATAGTTTAGCGGGAAAGTATTAAATATTTCCGTCCTTTTCAGTACAACTCGTAGTATAATGGATTTCCGCAAAGTCACGCCTGAATCAATCATTTAGCTTCGGAGGCGTTAGATAAAACAAAACTCTTACACTGTTGACCGTCGTTTTTTCAGGTATGCCTCCCTTCCAAATGTTTGTAGAAAGATCTTCAGCTTCTGGCGTCATCCACTTCTTAATCTCGTGCCGTCGGCGCCGCCGCCGCCACCGTCCTTTCTTACCCTACAAACAGCCAGGAATTGCACTTTAGTCACGTTTATCTATGAAACATAATATATAAATAAGCTGTAGGCACGTAATTTCTCCATGTGTGCGAGTGCAATTCCTCGCTGTTAAAAGAATACTAGTCTAACCAATACAACAGAACTAGAGTTCCCGATTTACGCTGTGGTGAGGCACTCTCTTTGTCTAAAAGTTCCACAGCAACATTCGGGAAGTGCACAGAGATTCAATTACTTGTATATCGTGAGAACTGAAACAGCTCTTGTCCTTTTCGCATGGATACCAGCTGGGGGCGTCTTCTGATTTCTTACAACAACGGCTGTAGATCTCTTTCAAGATGTTGTAAATGATGATGCATGGAGTGATCACGAAGAATATTACGTTTAAAATAAACTCCATGGGCCTGGAATATTGAAATACAGTATGTTTACATACGTAACGTACGTGATCTTTATACAAGTTGATCATTGTCACTCACTTTATTGTCACGAACTTACTTTGAGTAGGTAACTAGGCGTTCAATCGAGAACATTTTGTAATCCATAACTTATGGAAAGTATTTTTAGGTATACCTACATGCACCTACGTTAATTATACATACATACATACATACATAAAATCACGCCTGTTTCCCGACGGGGTAGGCAGAGACCACTGATCTCCACTTGCTACGATCCTGACATACTTCTTTTGCTTCATTTACTCTCATTACATTCTTCATACGTTAATTATCTTTACTAAAAAACGAGTGTTAGACCACACGACTGAAGTAAAACTTCTTAAACGTAACTATGAGATAAAGAGAGAAAGAAAATGTGTGCCCACATCTCTCTCTTGCCCCTACAGTAATATATTATATGAAACGTAACTCTCTTTTTTTCTATCTTCACTAACTTATATCTCCCTCTCAACTTCCGTTCGCCTCACCGATCAAAATTTTCGTAACGCTCTCGTCACGCATTTACAAACTTACTCCCCAAGTCAAGAGAAGTATTACTTCAATAATAACTATCGCATCATTAAGATTATGTGACTCATCTTACTTGCTGACCAGTCGAACGGTCCTTTCATTGGTGTTAGGGTGCACCGGCCATCCCTCGCCGTCATAAACCACTTTGCAACTCCGCAACGAACTCTCATAGTATTGGTCTAGTTTGCGGGGCATTTGTACAATTCTGTGCAAGCCCCATGATCCAATACATCGGAATATGACACCCAAGCATGCCTTCACCAAACCTAGTAAACGGTTAAGTAATTTTAATACGGTCCATTCTGACATCAACTCTAGCTTGTCTCTAAATTGTAGCAATCTCTAAAATACTAAAAATTAAGCGTTCATCCTTTTCTCACCGAAAAATAGCAGTGTTATCAGTACTCCCAAGGCTGTGACCAACATATTAATAGAGACTATATCGTGGTAGCACACAGATCGGACATGTCTAACTCTCTCACGGAGAGACAGGCCGGCGGCGACCTGCCTTGCTTCCGCCATCTCCCGACACAGAAGTTTAGGATCTTCACCTGGACATAAAATATATAACTCAAGTTAAATAATTAATATAAAATTAATATTTAACCTTCAGGCAGCCTGTGTGCTTTTTCACTATGGCCGGCCAACACTCGGTAAAAACACTAGCGTGCACCATATTTTTTACCAACAGAAGGTATTTTGTATTCTTGCACTTAGATGACCTTATGCAATACAAGCAACTTATTCTATGATTCTAGGTACTTAATATAAATACCAACTTATAAGTGATCCATCAAACATAGTCAATTAATCGAACAACTAGATGTTGAAATAAATAACACTCACTCAGACAAACACATTCGCAGTGCCAAACGCAA
The DNA here is from genome assembly GCA_963675405.1 of Cosmorhoe ocellata. NCBI lineage: Eukaryota > Metazoa > Arthropoda > Insecta > Lepidoptera > Geometridae > Cosmorhoe > Cosmorhoe ocellata. The sequence goes on along the minus strand of OY776246.1, from coordinate 7,711,630 downwards.
AAGCAGCGATCTCCTTTTTTGATTGTCACGTCCCTTACCGCTACCGATTCATCGTCATCATTCATCAATGACACTGAAAATAATACCCAAGGGTGTTGGTAGATATTTATTGTTTTATAATGTACTAGCTTCTGCACGCGGCGTCGCCCGCGAAGTACCTACATAAAATATAGCCTATGTTCATCCTAAAAGTTCATTCTACACATTGGTGAAAGAATTTTTCAAATCAGTCCAGTAGTTTCGGAGCCTATTCATTTCAAACAAACAAACAAACAAACAATCAAAGTTTTCCTCTTTATAATATTAGTATAGATGGGTTATTGTAAAGAGCCTTATTACCAAAGCAGTGAGCAACATTAGCCGGCATTTCTATTGGCACATCCAAACGTATGTTTCGCGTATGTCTCGGTGGCAGAAGTATAAAACTGTCGCTAAATGCTTCGCCCATATTATCATTTTGCAGTCCCATCAATTCTGGACCGCAATCTTTAACCACCGCTCTGAAAATTTACAAATATAATTATTATGGAAAACGTAAAGGGTAGGTAAGTACTTACTTTTATCGATAAAAATAAATGTTAACCTAAATTTTGCAGCAGCTAATCCAGTGTTCGTTACTTGTATGGTCAACGTTGTTCTCGTTCGCCGAGAACTATCAGCCACAACGGTCATAATACGTCCAGATGAGCTAAAAAATAGCACAATATTGCAAAATCAGAAAATAACATAAGTAGTCTAACTATATTTTAGTGTGATTTTAGTAACAGTCTGTAGGTAGTACGAGTACTACCTACAGACTGTTACTTAAAAATAGTTAGTAGTTATATGTAGAGAGATTCTAGGCACATGCTACATTTTAGGGCAGGGCAAATCTTCCCCAAGGCTCATAGAAATTCTAGAGGTGGGTGCAGTACGTAGCACGGGGTCTGAGGTAACTGGTAAGGGCAGGTACGAACCCAATCGGCACCAGTTGATTTTGATCAGCTCGAGCTTCCAAATCTATTTGAGCATGATGTGGTCGGTGGTGTGGCAGTGTTAAAAACTGTTCGCCTCCATTCATTGTAATACTAAGATTTTCTTCTTTGCTACCAAAGATAGCTCTTGATGTTCGGATCGTTACACGCCGTCGACACTGTTAGGTGGAAAACGAAAGAAACCTATGAACTTGCACGTTATTATTATTTATACTATCCAAAGGTGAACCGGAAATTGAACTCTTGTTTTAGTATGAACTTTTTCCTAAAGCACCTGCTCATTTTGTTCAGTAGAATATTGCACGTTGGAGGAGTTGCCGTTACACTTTTGAACATTGGCATTTTCATTATCTAAGCCCAATATGTCTTCTTTAGGAACCACAATGTACTTCTTTTTTGCTGTAAAAGGTTTTGAGGACTCAGTACCAATTGCAGACAGCAGAAGATGCAAAAAAAATATATTTTATCATATTACATGAAGTGACAACTTACCGTCGTTTGCTTCTAAGCTTTCAGTATCAGCGACTTTCAAATGTAAGCTCGACAGTGGAGTGAGGAGGCACAAACTTGTCAATGGTAAGGTGAACTCTTCTCTGGGAATCCATTCCGTAGGTCGATAGCGAATATTCATATCTTCGCCGACCCATTCAGGCGAAAAAGTGCTTACGCTGTGAACATAATAAAGGAGACGATTTATTAGGTAGGTACCGCACAATAAAATTATGGAGTGTTATACCATCGCACATCGTTTACCTTGCAGGTACACCCTTGGTCATGTCATTCCAAACAGTTTTTCCTTCAGGGGTTGTCAGTTTCTCAAAAAGCTGAACTTGGATAGTGTATAACAGGTCTGGGTTTCCGATCTCATACATATCAAACTCTTTCTCAGATTTAGAGCGTTTGTCGTTTCTGTATCTATCTCTGGTATGTTCACTTTTTAATTTTGTACGAAACCAGTCCGGCTCTGTATTTCCTGTCCGCATGTTATCCCTATCATTTGTAAAGGAATTCCAGGAAGCCAACGGACGTACATTGCTTGGATTGTTTTCTGTGCCGGATTTAGGATTCAAGCTAATTTTAACATCATCTGAATTTCTGTGAAGCTTTTCAATTTTATCGGGAGGGAAATTACGAGACGTTCCGTAGAAGTTATTTTGAATTTTCTCGTTTTCGTCCTGCGCTTGAATGAAATCGCCGGCGCCGCCGTTCGCAATCCAACGCGGATATTTGTCCTCATTTATTGCGTCTTCAACTACGTTATGTATTACTATGTTATGTTCGTGTCGTTTATCACGATTATTCAAGCATACATTGCTGTTGTTAGCGTTATTTTTTGTCAGCTCTGAAATAGAAACTTTGTTTCAATTAGGTTGGTGCATTGTTTTGGGTTGGAAGGTACCTATACCAACTTAGGTGCCTATGTAGCGTGAAAGCTTATGGTTGTCCCATCATAAACAGGTCCGACGGCGTTATCCGAGTCATTTAGTGGATAAACCGGTTTTATTGTAAAGGTACGGCGGCAGAGCGGAGCCGGGCGGTCGACTCGAGGCCAGTCAGTGCTCTCCGCGGTGCGCTGCATGCTCAAACTGCCCATTATGGAGGCGTTCATAGATAATGTGCGCTCACAACAGTGCTTGTGGAATCCTCAACACCCGGATTACCGTGAGATGTCGGTGAGAGATCAAGCGTGGGATCAAGTCGTTAAAAAATGCAATAACAGTTCCATAGCAGACGGTAAGTCACACAAATTACCCGAGAATAAATAATACGGATCATTTTGAAGAAGTACTAGGTTGGTAGGTAGGTAGGTACTTGACAACTAAACCTGACCGTAGCCACAGAATAACTACCGCAGCGATCAGTTTCGTAGCATTTCGGATGAGATAGTTTGTCGCGGACGGGCGCGAAATTCAAAAAAAGTTGCGTTTTCTGAGTAAATGGCTTGCGTAGATGTTGTTTTTCGACAAAATAGCAAAATATTTGAATTTCGCGCCCGAGCGAGACAAACCGCCTTAGGGCTCTTCTTCTCTTAAGTCTTAGGATTCAATTACTTACCTGGCAATCGTTGTTTTAATGTAGGTAGATACTAAATGAAGTTAACTGTGTATCTAATTTGATTTAGGTAATTATTACTTAAATAAATTTTAGGTACTTACTTATATAAGTACAAGTACTTAGGTACGTACCTAAGTTTGTAAAATATAAGTAAGCCGTCTCTAGTTATTAGTTTTCTGCAGAAGGCGTCTTAATATCATAGTAATATGACTATAAGCATGATTTGGTTATTTTCCAGTGAGGATTGCAAGATCAGAATGGAAGAAGCTCCGAGACAACCACCGCGAAGCTTTGAAAAGAGCAAAGTTAGGACAAAACAAACTTTTGCCGGCTCAAATAACTACTTGGAAATATGCAAAGGCTATGCAGTTTCTGGAGCCATTCATGAAATATCGTATAACGGAGGACATCGAGATGGATCCTCCGCACGCGACTATCTACAAGCCTTCGGATCACGATGTATCCACCTCTGAAGTGGTCGATGTTAAAACCGAAAATCTGAATAAGCGACGATGCACGGAATGCACCGGCGATAGACACGAGTCTCAGTATTCACGCCACCAACAAGAACCCACGGACGCCTTGGACTCATTCTTCGAATGTATACTGAAAAGCACTAGAGAAATGCCATCTTGGATGCAAACACAAGTCAAGAAAAAGATGTTCGCGGTTATGATTGAAGCTGAAGAGCAATTGTCGTTTCGAGACGTAACCAGATCTAGACACGAACTAGTAATAGCAACTAAAATCAAGACTGAAGTTAATGATGACACGTAATTTTGACGCATTTGATATTTCACTCTCTAACATAATGAACCAAGCCACACACTTATATTTAATTCAAAAAATATATATTTGTTGTAAGTAAATGCTTACTATCATAGTCTTGAGTATTTTCGTTTTCGATTCGACTTTTTGTTGTGTTTGCAGATAAATCATTGGTATTTTGTGACCTTTTTGCACGACTAGATTTTTTGGACATTCCCTAAAACCACAAAATCAAAATTTCAATAACTTTTTTGTTTTTCAATGTCATCCATTTTCCCTACTTACCACTAGTTCTTCGTTAATATTCGACAATACGCCGTTAACAGTCTGGAAGCAAGCAAGTTATTTTAGAGAATTGACTAAGCTGCCCATTCGCCTATTATTTGTACAACATTCAAAATTGATTGGAGAGATCAAGGAGTTAAAGTGTAGTGAAACTTACAGGCAGTCTTCGTAACTTGTAAGCTTGGAGTGGTATTTCCCGTCGCAAGCGCAGTACGTAAGGGTCCAGTAATCTCACACGCTTGTTTGGCCCTTGGAACACGTGCTCGATGGGAACATACTCGTCTCCTGAATATTTCTGTGACAAAATTGTAAACATGCCATAATATTAGCTTTGATAAAGCAAAGTCGTATGAGTCAGTGCTAACTTTGAGATTAGAGTTAGGTACCTACTAGGCCTCCACTATTATTATGACCTAACGACTTTTGAAAAGCCGGGGGACACTTACATCAGGTTCACTGGCGATTTTTACGGTAAGTGTGATTTTCTTGTTGCAGTCTTGTAACACACTATGCTTGAATAACTCATTCCGTTCGAATCGTGTAGCCTCATTGTCTACAGCTATGCCTTCTCTATCCTAAAAAAGATGCAAATGTCACTATCGTCAGTACTTTAGGTAGAGGTAGATCAGTCTAAAAATGCAAGCCCCTCCAATGTATTTCCAAAGTATTTACCTCTACACGCAGTACAAGTACAAGTGGAGAGGCGTTCATTTTTAGACTGAATCATCTCTACTTTTATTAGCTTTCAGTAATGTCTAAAAAACAGTCGAATTGAAAACCTCCTTTTTTAAGTCGGTAAAAAAGTTATTAGTTTACAATCGGTAGCTAGCTAGCTAGCTAGTCGTCGATTTGCTACAACTGTATCTAAACAAGACGAACGATCTATGGACTTAATAACAATTTTCTCACATTAGCTTCACAGTTTATGAATACAGCTCTCACTTCCACTTGAGAGTTCTCGCCAGGTTTACCGTGGGCATGATTTCTTAAATATATGACAAAAAATAGTAGAAGGACCACTCCTGAAATATAAAAACACGTTATGTTATAATCATAGGTTCTCATAGGGGCAAATGTTGAGGGGCAAACAATCAATTACAATGAGAATACTTACTCATCATTTTTCTTAACTTCTGATTATCATTTGGTATTAGTTACACAATAGCCAGTTTTGTAAACTGATGTAAAATATTTAACAATATTAATAAGAAATAATCGAAATATTCGGACCATCAGACAGCATCAGACCCAAATATTTACATAATTATGATTTACACGTCAAATCCCAAGAGGAAATATTTCTATATATTTCAAGATAGAGTATAAATATATGTGTTTTGAGTTCTAAGAGAATATAATCCAAAGACAAAGGAACGATATAATTCGACAACAGAACTCACGTCTAGCTTTACTTGTGATCTGTTTCATCTGGTTTCATAGAACACGGGCTATACCTAAACGTAGAGATTATATTCTCTTTGGCTATACCTAAACGTAGAGATTATATTCTCTTTGGCTATACCTACAGTAGGACCTGCAGTGGGTCAGATATTTGGTTAGTTTTTAATAAAACTAAACCAGTTTCGACCACGGCAACAGGAATGATATTTTATAAAATACGATAAACAATCATCAAATACTAGCACAATAAAAGGTGAAAATCGGTTTTAAATGTTTTATTTATTTGCTTGATTATAACATAATATCCATTAAATGTCACAAGATCACAATACGAAATAAAAAAAGGAATAATGTAACATCCTTAATTTTTTATTTAAGCATTAGGTACAATAAAAATAGAGTAAAATGGACAACTGGTAAATTCCTTTTTCCATTTTTATAAAATAAATGAAGATATTTTTAAACCTTAATGTTATGACACTTTAAAACTAATTTAAATGAAATGGATCCTTGTTCGCTGGAATATACTATGTACCATCAAAGGAAAATTGTATCAGAGGTAAGAGATTTAAGGAATGAACAGACCGATAATATAATAAAATTAATAGGCGTAGTAACTCACACGTTATTGTTGTACAGTAATACAGAAACGAATACCGTCTAACGCAGACGACCGATTAAAATCGGTCACCAATGTGCCCGACTAAGCCTGATTTAAGTTGGTGCCAATTACACAACCAAAACACAAGAATAGATACGATAAAATATTGTAGTAGGATAGATTACAGACGTCTGCAAGAGATCCTACTCTGCAGGTAGCCGTGATCAGTTAACGATTTAAAACATTTATGTATTTTTTAATATCAAATCATGATAAGTATATGAATAATTATGTCATACTATGGTTTAAAATGTAATTACGTTTCACTAAATTTCGCGATAAAGCTACGAGTGACCAAGCGATTTTATCGCGTAGCTTCCAACAAACATTTTGTTCTGATCTAAAATATATTGAAACAACTATTCAGATTAAAAACTAGGTATAATATGATAATGCATGCAACATAGTTCGTACCACACTTTCAGTTTGATTTAACGAAGACATGCTTGTTTATATTATAATCAGAACTTGTTTATAATTCTAAACGGCCATAATGCCATGGAGCAATAATTTACATATACCATCAGTCGTAGCTTTATATAAATAAAAAGACCTAACCAACTAGGAACATTTGTTAAATACCAAACAATCTATTATGACTCCTAATTACGAATAATAAATAATGCAATAATGTTAATACAATGTTGGTTAGATCTCTTTGTATTGTAACTCCTACACTATGCAATATAAAGTAGGGCGTTCGGCATAGTGCCTCGCCGCCTCGCCTATGAGACGAGAGCGTTTTGACAAGAGATGGTTACGCTCAAGCCTTATTATATTACCTTAACAAAGTGATCAAGACCCATCAACACATTAAACCGTTCAACGGGTGTTTAGCTAAGTGTACATGGCGACACTATGAAGTTGGCTTTACTGGACCAAACGAGCATTCGTTCGTTTGGTCTAATCCCACCTTTGCAAGTGATGCGATAAGTACAAACCATAATTTAATATGCTGATAAACGCTGGCGAAATCCTCCTTTAAATGACAAATAATCTAGTGACAATTTTAAATAATATTAAAGTTCAATTATTTCCAGAGCTTACTTTATACACATTCTCAGATAAGAATTTAGTTTTCGTTTACTTCGTTTACTAAGTATTTGTTAATTATATTTTAAGGGCTTGTTTATTCACATTACTTTTATGCCTGCTATTGTTAATCCATCATTGAACTATTCAGTAGTTTTTAACATATCATATAAAAACAACATTGGAACCAAAAGTAAATTCTAACTAAATAATATTTTCAACCAGACTTTTTATAATAAAAATAATAACACAATTGATGTCTTCTATCATTGTAACAACGCAATCTCTACAAATGACCGAATTTTGAAATGTACACGACATTGTAAGATTAAGCTAAATGACCTTAAAATTATTTATTCTTGATCTGGATCGTTTGTAGTATATGTGACGTATTGTTTACTTGCCTGAAACAATTTTATTGTCATGATTTAATTGTTGCCAAATCTGGTATTAAAATCTGGTACTTATGTAGGGGAGTTTGTTTTGGCCTTGCAGTGGAATACTTACATTATTCAACTCAGTTTAACAATTTCTACTATAATAAAACGAAGTCGATTTCTCTGTAAGTACGCTTAAGATCTTTTAAACAACACAACGGATTTTAATGCGGTTTTCATCAACAGATTCAAGAGAAAGATTTGTACACCACATTAGTATCTACATTGTACTCGTGCGAAGCTGGGGCGGGTCGCTACTTAATCCTACTAATATTATAAACGCAAAAGTTTGTAAGAATGTATGGATGTATGTTTGTCACTCTTTCACGCTGAAACGGCTGAACGGATCTAGATGAAATTTAGCACAGATATAGATTATAGTCTAGAATAGCACATAGGCTTTTTATCCCGGAAAAATGTATGGTTTCCGTGGGATAGATTTGTTTTTGTTTTTCAATTTACCACGCGGGCGAAGTCGTGGGCGGAAGATAGTCTATATTATAAAGAGAAAAGTTTTGTATTTTTGTTTGTAACGAATAAACTCAAAAACTACTTACTGGTCCGATTTAAAAAAAATCTTTCACCATTAGAATGCTACATATCCCTGAGTAACATAGACTATATTTTATACAGGTACCTCGCGAGCAAAGCCGCGAGAGGAAGCTAGTAATAAATATATAAGATCGTAAAAAGAAATGATTAGGCCAAACATACCTCTACGCTGCTGAAGAACGCCGAGGCGGGTTCGCTGTCGAAAAAGTTGATTGTGACAGTCTTTACGACGGCCTCATTTTTCGTGTAGTCTTCACCCGTCCACTTGCAGGAGTCACCGCTCATCTGAAGGAATGCATTATAGCTTTCAGAAGCCTTCGTTTATCTACCTTCATTAAGCAATTTATTATTACCCAAACGAAAATTTAACTCGTACTTGCAAGACAAAGATCATTATCGAAACTGAAACAATTTTACTGGGTACTTACAAAACGAAAACGGTAGAATTGTATTTATAGCAAAAATAATTAAAAAAACCGACTGAACGTAACTGAAAATAGATTTTATAGCCGCCATATATTTTTTTTTGCATTTTATATAACCCATGTCACTCTTGTCATTCAGACGGATCCAACAACACCTTATTTGTCAAAATCCTTCCAGCCGTTTGGGCTTCCCAACACATTACACTCCTTCTTCGCTTTGCAGATGGGTAAGTGTAAGCATTTTTAAGAGAAAAGTAATAATCCCCAGAAATAAAATTTATACCACCTACGAATCATATTATTATTAAACCAAAGAAAAATAAAAAAATGAACACACTACTCTGTAAACAATTATGACGAACATTAAAAAAAAGCGCCCGACTTGATAACCTCTTATTTCCGCCGGTTGAAAATCATGATATCCAAAGAAAAAGCATATACAAAAATCTTACAAACCTGGAAATGAGTATCGGTGTGAACAAGCATGTCTGCTAGTATTTCGCCAGTAGCCGAGTCGGTGATGAGGATTTTCGGCGAGCAACTATCGTGGTCGAAGACTACTTCAATATTGGCGTGGGGGTAGGTCAACTCTTCGTCGCCAGTCTGCAAGATGACCTGGCCTTCGCACGCGTAATATGCGTCTTCCTATGGAACAAACGAATAAGAAATGAAAACAATGCTTTTTAAAACCATTACTCTTGTAAACAGGTGTTTCCCCTATTAAATTCCATCGTAATGTTAAAAAAAAAATTTAGGAAGTGACTTAAAATGCATTTTAGGCAGGTAGCATATAAATTGAAATAACATTTACAGTAATTTTATGAAGTATCTCTTCAACTAGAGATCTGAGGAGATAACTACCAAGCCCGGGGATTAAGGTCTTAATCATTTTTTTTTATATTTTATTATGGAGTCACTTACATCATTATAAAAGTAGTCGCTTTGATCATATTCATTATCTTCATAGCTGGTATGTTCATCATCATCTTCAACATCCTCCTCTTCTTGTTCCGCCTCCGGTTCTTGGAAATGGACTTGCGGAGTCAGCACACAGGATGTGCTTTCCTTATTATCTCCATTTGGTTTGATTTCAGTCTTAGGAAGTGCAGAGTCTTCTTGCGTCGCTGCGGCCCACATTTTACTAGCTGTTGTTACAGACTCCGCTTGTTGGGCGGCTGCGGTAAAGAGCATGTCAGCTCTAGCATTATCTTGCATGTGCTTGGGTAACCGTAAAGGAGCGATAGCACCGAAAGTTTTTATCTCATTGACTTCCTTCTCCTGTGTATTGGTCGAAGGTGTATCTTTCTCATCTTGCATATCTTTTTTCTTTTGGGTTATATTCTTTTCTTGAGCTTCTTTCTCTTCCCGTATAGCGGTGGCGGCTGCTGCTTGCAGACTCTAGGAAAGAAAACATAATAACATTATTTTATAAGTATTATATCGACAGTGGCAGTGCTGTTTATATGATATATCACTTGAGTATATTTACAATGTCAAAACATATTTGGATCTAATTTATTAATTCTATATCAATTTTATCAAATTAGAGTCGATAAATATTTGGATCTAATTTATGAATTCTATACCAATTTATTCAAATTAGAGTCGAAAAATATAGATTACTTTTTGTCCAGGTATTGTAAGCAAAGCAGCAGCATGGTCCAAATAATAAAGACTCAATCCAAGACAGTAGGCAATTTTTATACAAAAATATAGTGTCGATTACTAACTCTCACACACTGGATCACTTTGTCGCGGAAGGAATTAGCCAGATCGGTGTTTTTAAAGCGCACAGCCAACATTTCGTACTGGCCGCTGGCGTTCTCGGCGAAGTTGCGGCCGGCGAACGTCCACGCAGTCTCCGTGTTCTTCATGGGCAGCAGGTCGATATCCGGGTGGATTAGCATGTTGAGGACTGCCTTGTGCACCTAGCGTAACAATGTTGACTATTAATCGGATTATTTTATACATAAATAAATTTATGTTATTTTCTGAGATACAGGTCCATGGAATATAATTGCACCAGTGTTGATTTGGTACCATTTCGTCTTTCGATTTTAAGGTTGGGGTGCGAACATGTTTTATTTGTTGTTTGTATTCCATATAGGCTCGCAACTAGTACCTACCTGTTCACGTCGCAATAACAGTCGGTAGGTGTTGTTTTTCGGATGATACAGGACCTTCATCTCGCCAACGCCGCGCTCTTTCCATTCTTTATTTTTATCGTCATAACGGTAAATTTTACCGCGTTCACCAAATATTTTTTTCTATAACAAAGAAAATCAAATATTCACAAAATGAATAAGAGTACTTACTTTAGTTAGATTCAAATAAATTAGACTAATGGTGCGTTTTCATTGAAGCGAAACGGAGACGTAGGTATATCATCACGTCACGGATACTGATCACTTACTTCATCTTCCTCGCCAGTGGAGACCTCGATTTTGTCGGGCAACGGGACAATCGGCTCATAGTAAGGGTCAAACTCTTCTTCTCCATCACCGGTATCGTCGCCGGCGCCACTTTCATTCATGGAAACTTTTTTCTGAGCCGTGGTAAACAGTTGCTGTCCAGTGCCTTCCCACTTGAAATCGGATTTCTCTAAAAATACAATAAACAAGTTGTATGAGCTAGTGCCAACTCTGATGGCTGAGTTCTCCGGCCATCATCCATTTAATAATTCATTGAAATCTTAAAAAACTTACTCTCGAATAATCCAGGTCCACTTGTTGAAAGTGCCGCGAAACTTAAGTTATTTTCAAGTTTCAGAGGTAATTGGGCCTCCGGATTTTGATTGGCTGGAATCGAACCCCAAATTGTTGCAAATTTGTTTGTTTCATTATTTGTTTCATTCAATAAACCACCAGAACCAAATAGAGATGATCCTTCAGAACTAAAATTAATACTTTCAGAGACTGGTTGGTTGTTTTTATTAAGGCTACCAGGGCCGAACAGACTACCCTGAGAATTACTAGTAAATAAATTTACAGATGCAGAACTTCCTCCAAATATGGACTTAACTTCTGTACTTGGATCGTCTTTTGGTTTGTCAACAAAGCCGAATATTGATTTATTGCTCGAGATGCCGGCAGCACCAGCAAAAACTGATGGTTCGCCAAATGCGGGTTTTGCTTGAACAGACGAAAATATTGATTTTACTTCTTGCGCTTGACTTTCACTAGTTACATTCAGCGCGTTTAGTTTAGGTGGAGCAAGCAATGAGCTTTTAGTGCTGACTGGTGTTTGTGAGTCGCCAGCACCGAACAAAGGAGCTGGTGCACTTTGAGGTGTGCCAAATATAGATCTCTGATTACCAAAATTACTTGCGCTGGGTTTTTGTGTCAATATATTTTCCTTGTTCGTTGAATCCTTGCCAGTATCGCTAGAACTGTTCGACGGAGTCGAAGTTACCGTATTAAAACCGATCGACCCTAATGGTGTTCGGAATATTGAAGTATCAAAGGTTTTGTCATTGCCAGGAGTGCCATATAAGGAAGTTGTAGGACTCTGGAATGTTGGTAATTTGGCTTTCATAGGCGTGACGTCGGAAGCCTGTGCTACATTTTGTTTGGCCAGCGCAGCAGCTACGGCAGTAACCGTAATCGTTTCAGGTTTGTCCGGTTTTGCATCTTCGTCGCAACAGCCGCGGCAACCGCGGCATGGCTCTTTGTGCTTGTACGTGTAAAAGTTTACAGGTAACATAAGATCTTGAGCTTTTTGCTTGTCTTCTGCATTAGCCTGTGTTTCTTTCACGAACACTACATCGTCGTCAACTTTCTGAACGGATTTTGTATTTTTTGGTTCAGCTTCTACATCAACAGGTTTTTGTTGTATCGCATTGTCAGCGGCATTTCTGAACTGCATAGCGATATCTTTATTTGAAAACCGAAGACAAAACTTTTGTAATGACAGTTCTCCTTCACTAAAGTCATTAGCAGCAAATATCCAGCTTTTCTCATCTTTGAGATTGTATATGACGTCTGGAGTCAATGCATGATTTAAGCAGATTTTAAGCACTTGCTCCCGTCTCATAACGACCCTGCAATTACAGATTAGAAAGGTTAATAAAAGATGAATGGATGAAACTAGTAAAACGGTAAAATTTTAACTGGTTTACTTACCTTAATTTTCTTGTGGCTTTATGTTTAAGTATTTTAACAATTCCAACGCCGCGCTCTTTCCACTCGCCGGACACATATATGTACAACTTTGCTCGATGAGCATAAATTTCTTCTTCATTTTCCTCTCCTGTAACTACTTCCACCTAAAACAATGTATGCATGGATCAGCTGAATCGTACAAATTAGACAGTAATATTAATAAAGAGCAAGGTTAAGTTACACAAGTAAATAATAAATTGAATAATTTAAATACCTTATCAGGCAGTGGTACAACCGGGTTGAAATGTGCTCCGCAATCTTCTTCTCTGAAAGAATTTTCCCCGTCACTTTCATCACCTTCTTTATGAAGAGACTTCATGGGGCTTTTTGACGCAGACGTTTTAAAAACGAAACCAAACCCGCCTTCTTTATCCGCAAATTTGGTAGTTATCTCAGTTTGAGGTGTTGCTTTATTACAATCGTTAGTTTTCAAGCTGAAGTTAAGAGGTCCATCAGTTTTCGTCGGCATTTTTGGAGCAGCATAAATAATAGCAGTTGGTTTTTGACTCTTTTCAGCATCACCACTAGTTACTGAAGGAACGCCAAAATGGAACTTATTCGCACCATTTCCTTCAAAAATAGACTCTGGTTTTTGTTTTTCCTCATGTGTTAAAGTGGGAGGAATACCAAAGCTAAATTTCACTGAAGGAGCAGCGGTGGTGTTAAATACGGCGTCGTTTTTGTGTGGAGCTTTGCAGGCGCTGCAGTTTTCCGAGTCAACAAGATTTTGTACTAGACATTCTTTGCACTCCCAAGATCCTTCTTTAGGTTTAAACTTGTTTTCGAATCCAAATGATATAGGTGATTTCGTTTTGTTTGTTAGTACTGTGTTTGTTTCATTTTGTATACTAGCCGCAGTTTGCTGCGGTATTCCAAAAGAAAAGTTCATTTTAATATCGGTAGAAACAACAGGCGCTGTCTTTTTAGTTGTGGGATCTTTTGGACTATTACAAGCTTTACAGCTTTCAATATTAGCATCATTTCTAACAAAGCATGACTTGCATTCCCAACTGCCAGGTTTGGGCTTGAACTGGTCTCCCCAGTTGGAACTCTTCACTGGTTTCGCAGGTGCGTCTTCGCAAGCAGCAGTGTTTTTGCTAGCAGCAGCCTGAGGTTTCGGTTTATTGCAACATACACATACCAAGGATATTTCCAAATTATTGGCATAGCAGTCTTGGCAAGACCATGATCCAGCTTTAGCTTTGAATTTGTCTCCAAATCCAGATTGAGTTGTTTGTTTTGAAGCATTTTGGTCTTCTTTTGAGGCTTTGGTATCATCTCTCATTTTAGATTGTGCTGTTTTAATGGCTTTAATGAAGTCGTCACACAATTGGGTTGTTTTAAAACGGAGGCAAAAAGTCTCTGACACTAATTCTCCTTCAGAAAAGTCTTTAGCGCACCATGTCACTGCTTTATCTATTTTTGGCATTTTTTCAAATATAATTTCTTTTGTGAGAATATGATTACAACAAACTTTCATGATTTGTTCACGTCTCATAAGTAATCTCACTTTTTGATTATTGTCTTTGCGTGCAAGTAATTTTATTATACCAATGCCACGTTCTTTCCATTCTTTGGCTGCAGAGTCGAATCTCAACAATTTGGCACGATGCTCAAACAGCGAGAATTCATCTTCTTCTCCAGTTTTTTGTTCAACTAAAGCCGGTAGAGCTACTACAGGTTTGAACTCAGCAGTTGGTTCAAACTCTTCTACAGTGTCAGACATGTTCAATTTGCCTTTGTTTGATTCTTGTGTTGATGCCACATTGCCGGCGTTTGTTATTAGAGCTGTATTAAAACTAAATGGAGTAGATGCTACATCATTCTTAAAAGTAAAATTGTTGAAAACACTAGTCTTATTTGACTCCTGTTCAATGGTTTTCACCTCTGCTGTATCACTTTTCACTGGTTTGAATATTGGAGTACCGCTAAATGTAAATCCACCAACGACAGTTTTACCTTGCGAAATCGCATCAGGTGCTGGCTGAACTTTGAGTGGCAATGGTTCATTAGAATTATCTACTGTTTTTTCATTATGAGACAGTTCATTTTCAGTTTTAGAAGCCTCCGATTCTTGTCTGGCCCTTTCAAATGTCTCATAAAATTGTTTGGCAATATCTGCAGTTTTGAAACGAATGCTGAACCTTTCTAAGACAACCTTCTCTTCAGCAAAATCATTTGCAACCCATATGTAAGCTTTGTTTTCGTTTTTCATTGGATTTATTTCCATATCAGGGGTAATAATATGATTGGCACATATTTTGTGTACCTGTTCTCTTCTCATTAGAACCCGCACTTTACCAGTGGTCTTATGTTTCAACAATTTCATTTCACCAAGGCCCCTTTCTTTCCATTGTTTATCAATAAAACGGAATAATTTTGCTCTGGAAGAGAATATGACAGTTTCATCTTCTTCACCAGTAGTAACTTTAACTTCAGCTGGCAATGGTACGATAGGTTTGAAATCCGGACATGGATCATAATTTTCTACTGAAGTATTGCTTTTCTCTGACAGAGTTCTCGATTTATTGAGGCTCGTATTAGGAGAGGCACCAGCAAACGGACCGTCGACAACAGTTTTTGCAGTTTCAAACGAAGAATCTCCAGCGAATGTTTGAAAAGCCTTGTTCCAATTTGACAAGGTGGACACTGGATTACTTTTATTTTCAGGCATCGTAAAACTGAATACCGGTTGAGATGAAAGTTTTGTTTCGGTCACTGTTGGCATAGCTATTTGATAATTATGTGGTTGGTTTGCTTTAATATGTTTTTGAGGTATTGTGACACTCAGCACTGGAGCGGGAGTAGAAGCTGATGTCGGCAATGGTTTTGATGATGTGATCACTACATTAGCCGGAAGTGATGCGTCCTTGATTTCTGATGTTGAAGAAATCGGCTTTGATGGTATAACAGACGTGGCTGGTAGCGAAACAGATGTTACTGGTACAGATGGCTTAGTGGGCGCGTTTGGCAAGGTATGTGGCACGGGTACCGCCGGACCGGGCGCCGAAGAAGATGCTGTAGCCGCTGCAGGCGGAATCAGATGCGCCATATCTAGGAACATCTGGTCCGGAGTTGGGTAAACGCCAGGAAAATTCATTTGTGCCCTCGCTGGATCAAATAACGGCTGAGGGCCGGGAAGGGACGACTGAGCAAATTGTGAATATTGATTGTAGAGATTATACAACGTTTGATTGTACAACTGGTATGGATTAGGCGGAATCGGGATTGGTTGCCGTTGATTGTACGCTGGTAGCATTTGTGGTGTGAAGGGTACTTGTGGCCCATAAGTAGACGTTGTCTCATTGGTTCTGTAGTCGTCAAGATTGTAAAGGTCACTTTCATTTATTGTTTGTTCTGACGAGCCCTTTTTTAATTTATCGACTTCCTTTTTCAATATTTCTATTTGTTTTTTTAGTTTGCCTACATCTTTGCATTCAATCCTGCATTCATCTATTTGATTTTTGACTTGATCCACCGAAATTTTCAGTTCTTTGAATTGATCTGTCGTGTTTTGTATATTGGAGTTAATAGTATTTATAATCTTGTTTCCTAAATTTCGATTTTCTTCAAACCAACTTTTTGTTTGTTCCATAAAGTCAGTGATCGTACTGTCTCGTTTTTGCAAATTTTTTATTTCATTTTCAATTCTTTCAAAATTTTTTTGACTTATTTGGCTTGTTTCGAGTATTTGCGAATCCATTGCTGTCCTATATTTGGTATTATTTTGATTCAAAGAAGCTTTAGGTGTAGAGCTAATGTTGCGGAATAAAATATTTGAATTTACTCGTCTTGATTCAGTGTGATATGTCACATTTTCATCAGATGAGTATTTACAGTCACTGTCACTTCTTGGATCTATTTTATTAATACTTATCTCGATGTCTTCAACTAACTCTTGTGTATCAGCGTATAATGGTAAGTTTTTATCAGTTTCATTGTCTTTCAGTAAATCAAGAGCCTTGTAAGCATAGGTTTTAGCTTTAGACAGCATTGCCTCATATTTCGCTTTTGAACTATCTGTTAAAGAGTTATTTTCTTCTAATGCAATTTTCTTGTATGCTTGAGCAAGATAATAATATGCTTGCTGAGATTTGACATTAGCAAGCATCTCTATCGCCTTTTCGTATTCATTCTCATTTATGTAGTTAACAGCCACAAATAATTTGCTTTCTTCCAATAACGAATTTAGTTGCTTATTTCCCATTTCTTTATGAGTGTAGTCAAACAAACGTTTCTCACTCACCTTGATCATAATTTTGCTTTTCAGTTTTTCTAGTAAAGGTATAGCTGAGATATAGTACAATCCAGCCCGCATTTCTATGAAATTCTTTTCTTCAACTGACGTAGTAACTTTAGCTCGATCACCAAATATGCGACCAAGAATACACAGAAGCTCTGGGTCCAGACCATGATGATCAATGCAACGTACCACTTCTATTCCACGGCTTAATGTTGCACGTATGTCTGTGAGCTCAGTCCCAAGTATATTTTGGCTGAATTTATAAGCACAGTCCCACCATTTCATTTGTGAAAGTGGGCACAATAAATCAGTGATGTTAGCAGGAAGTACTCTGGGGATTTCTCCATGAATATACTTAATTTCGTTAGCATTATTCTGCCGAGTTGTCAAAGCGGCACAATAGAGGAATGCATATATATCTAATTTATTCAGTGTTTCCGGGCCACTACAAGTCACAGCTGTTGGTGTAAGCATGTCAAAAAGCGTACATTTGAAATATGCATAGTTTTTGTAGTTCAGTAGAGTCCAAACAAAATGGTGTAGGGAATTTCCATATTCCTTTTGTGCATCACTATCATAAGCTTCCACTTCTATTCTTCTTGGCAATCTTAGCTGAGGGGCACTGAATGCATTGGAAGCAAAGTGCGAAGATTTGATTTTTTCTGAATGAGTCTTAGTGGTAAAAACTTTGTCATACAATTTGGCCTTCCAATGTGAACCTGAACAGCACTGAGATATTCCATCTAACAAAGACTGATTCTTGTCTTGGAAATTAGCTAACAAATAATGGCCAGACTGTGAGCATCTATAAGTTCCTTCTGAATACCAGCGGTTCACTGCATTCAGTTGTACTTCTGGAGCATTTTTCAGCCAATTGACTTTACAATCTAAAGGCACTGACTGCCATGCCATCAGCATAAGAGGAGCAGCTGATTTGGTGGCTTCAGGCCAGCTCATTAGATCTTTTTTAGCTCTTTTTAGCAATAAAGTTGCAGCATGGAAAGATAACTGGCCTCTATGGTGCTGCAATAAACTAGCATGAAATTCGGCAAAACCAGGAGTTGCTCCAGCTTGGGCAACTTT
This sequence comes from Cosmorhoe ocellata, assembly GCA_963675405.1. Lineage (NCBI taxonomy): Eukaryota > Metazoa > Arthropoda > Insecta > Lepidoptera > Geometridae > Cosmorhoe > Cosmorhoe ocellata. The sequence goes on along the minus strand of OY776246.1, from coordinate 7,693,554 downwards.
TTCCAAAGCCTGATCATATGCATGGATTAGATCGGTTGATTCAACTAAGCTTCTTGATGAGCCACTTGGACTCTCAGTCAAACTTATCAGGGACATACGTTCTTTGACAGTCAACAATAATAATTGATACAACCATTTGTCAACATTTTCTAATTCGTGTTCAAATAGTTTATCTAAAATTTTGTACCAGTCATAATTGTTGATGCAGTTGTTGGAACTGAATTCAATGTTACAGCTATGATCAAATGCTGCTTTTAATTGATTTACATTTAAGTAATGTTTAAGTAGTCGGGTGTGAAGTAAAGGGTCTTTTGGTCTTGCACTTAACTCCATGGTCAAAAGCTTAACCAGTGCTTCCGGGTCGGGGTCAGACATAGTTAAGATTCTCTCACGCAGGCGGAATGTGACTGAATGTTTTGGAAATGTAGCTTCTACTTTCTCCAACCAGTAATTTGCACATCCGGGTTCAATGGTTACATCTTCATCAGCAAGAAGTTCACAGACTGCAAATAAAAATATATTTACAACATCAATTTGGTGGTAAAAAGGGTGCACCGATGATTAAGGACTTGACAACACCCATTCTTTATGATACCATTGGGAAGAGAGTAATTAGAGGTGCCACTTTTGTGAAAGTCCTAGTGAGAACAATACAATTTCTTTTGAACAACCATCTAGAAGACAAAGTATGTCTCAATGCACATAGGACTTTGGTAACACAATTGAAGGGACAGGAATCCATCAATCTTCTTCTTAGATACGTATTCAATTGGAAAACATACATTTTTAACCTAAAAATTCGAATAATACGATTATGATTATCAGGAAATGTAGGTACTTACTATCAAGGATGGTGCCTGTTTGAGTCGGGTCAATGTCAAAGGATGTTTTGAACTGTTCTAGAGCTTTTTCTTTCAGTCCAGTTTTCCTTAAGGCTTGGCCCAAGAGTTTGTAGGCTGCTGCATTGTTATTTTTTTGGGTGAGATACAACTCAACATATTTTTGGGCATTCGCATAATCTCCCACGTCGAAATACAACCGTGCCACTGAATAAGCTCGGTTCTTGAACTGTAAATGACAAAACAATGGAAATTTCTAGTATTTTGCGAGTAGGTAAGCGGTAAAATTTGCAAATCAGATTCCTTGACAGAACGCAGCTAACCTTCATTTGATTAAATTTAACTTACCTTTATCTCAGAGAGATTCGATAATAACTTTTCCACATGTTTATCAAGGTCTTTTTTACTTTTGAACATTTTAACGACAATTCACAAACTTAAACTTTGAATAGCTTTTCATAGGACGAAATCGCGTGGGGTCAAGTATCGGCATTCGTCATTTTTTGTTCTGCACAAATTTGTTGGCGGATGGTGGAGTTGCCAGCAACACAAATTTTCCTCAAATAAAATATGAATTATGACTTGTACAAGTACAGTGTACTTAATTAATAACAGGTTACTTAATTTATAATGGTTGATTTTGTTTGTAGTTTCTTCATACCATCTTAATATAAGTTAAAGTTAAAATACATAAACCTAGATAAAATATGAGTGTTCAATAACTATTATATCTTATACCTTTAAACGAGCAATTCTTGTATATATGTATATATATATAATCTGAATCTCGGAAACGGCTCCAACGATTTTCATGAAATTTAGTATGCAGGGGGTTTCAGGGGCGATAAATCGATCTAGCTAGGTTTCGTTTTCCAAAAAACACGATTGACCAGAAAATACCCGAGCAAAGCTCGGTCATCCAGGTACTTGATATTTATAACATGAACATTAAATGAGAAGATTTTGTTAAAAAAAAATCAATCACCACGCCACGACTTTATGAGGACACTCCTAACATTACCGTTAACGATTTAATATTATTTTATTATGACAGATTAGCAATTTTTTTATTCTACTGTGTACATCACTTCACTGTTCACTGCAATAAAAATATAGAAGCTCCCATCGAGAACTCATTATGTAACTACCCAGCGGGGCTCATGTTGCAGAATGTAACCTACTTGTAATTCATAACAGTGATTATAATGAATATAAATATTAACAATGATAATATTTAGTAAAGTTGACTGTTTACCTAATTTAAGTTGAATAGAAGGAGTTAAAGTTGATTAAAATAGAAAAAAGAGGTAAAATTTAGTAGCTTGATACATAAACAAAATAATTACTATATGATAGCTGTAAATATTATACCTTCACAGCATGTCATAATTTATAATTTTAGGTCCAGAGACAGTTTAATATGAGCTATTAACAACTCCCTACAAAATATTATTAAATAATTAAAATACATTTGGAACTATAAGATAATAATGCTTAGATTATGTTGTATTTTAACAAATTAAAATAAAAACGGCAATGCATATATATTTAATGGCTCTACATTACATTACTCTCCCAAAATTTTCCCTTTTTATTTGGGTAGTTCCTGATAAGGGCAATTATTAAAACAATTTAAAAAAAAACGTTAAATTAATCACTCACTACACTGCCATGTCGCTACTGGCTATTCGATTTGGTTATAGGCCGAACACACGTTGGCCCTGGCCTGCCGGGCGAGGCCCAATCATGGCCAACGCCCAGCGTGTAGTGAGGTGGTTGGCGTAGGGTCGCCGACGCCTGTACAGGCTGGCCGCCGATCCCGTCGAGTGTCGGTTTTTGGGCTAAGATCAAAGAGAGTTGGCCGCGCGGCCCGCCTGCCGCCTAGTAGGCGGCAGGCGGGCCGCGCGGCCAACTCTCAGAGACAACGCGGCCAACTCTCAGAGACTGAATAGCAAGCCAACGTGTAGGCGGCGCCTACACGTTGGCTTGCTATTCAGTCTCTTGCAAACTAGCGCACGGGACGGACGTGCGTGTCTACTCGCCGAATGCACTTTGATACGTGTCGCAAAATGAGCGACAGGTCCAATGAACGTATTTGATGTTTGTTGAGCTACTTTTTTATTTATTTATTTAGGTATGATCAATAAATGTAAGTAACTAGGTAGGTTCCATAGGTACAGCGCTGGTTTCCATAACATCGCATAATGTAGGTGGTAATAATTTTTACCGATCTACCTACTTTACCTACTGTTAGGTATGTACCTACCTAAGTGTACCTGTAAATGTGTGATATAAGATGGTAATAAAATAAGTAGGTACTTAGACTTATTTTATACATAAATAATGCATTCAGGAATAGGTATGTACGTACCTACTGTAAGTATGTGATATGATGGTAATAAAATAAGTACCTAGACTTATTTTATTTTATGTAATGCATTCAGGAATAGGTATATAGGCTGCATATTTCATTCCATCCATGACCTCATTTAAAAAAAAAAAAAAAAATCGATCATAATTCGCCGGCGCGACGAGTCGAAACCGACGTGAACCTTGCCTACCTGATCGGAGCGCACTAAGGCGAGGGCCAACGTGTGGATGGCACGCCGGGCGTGGCCCGGTGTTATCGCCATCCTTGTCAAAATTTTTTGTCCTTGTCACACTGACCAATCATCACCAACATGTAGAAGCCCTATTACAGATGAGTCTGCTCTGTGGTTCACTAAACTTTTTTGACACAGATTAAAACTGGGCCGATCTGCTTATTCTTCAGAATTTGGTATCTTACCTACATACCTATGTATCCATTGATATTAGTCTAATACTATTCTAAATAGTTAAAGGCTGCGGATGATGAGTAGGTATTCTAAATAAATTTATCATAAAGTTATCCTTGCCTATTCCAAACACAGAAATGCATACCGTACACCACAAAATACATCGTATCAATTATGTATTTTGAACCCTGTCTCGGTGCTCACTCTCCCCCTCTCTCCCTCCTTTCCCTCTTGCCACCCACCATAAACATTAACTAATAAAGATCAATGCCTTAGACAGTGATTATTTAGCAAAGACGTTCTACCTACTGACGTATAGTTCATACAACGGATCTAGGCATTCGTGAAGTTAGCCACAGGTCTTGCGGCTAACTTCACGAATGCCTAGATTCGTTGATTGAGCCAACTATACATAGTGACTAATTAATTGATTATGTAGGTACCACAGTAGGTACATAATTATTATCTCTATCTGGGGTTTTCCACGATGTATTCGAACAACTTTATCGCTCTAGTTTTTATATTTTGCTCGTGGTATATTTTTCCAATAGGGCCCGTGTTCTTGACTCGGGCGTAAAATATGTGAATTAAAGTGAATAGTTACATAACCTTTTTAAATTAATCCGAGGAAATCCTGAGAATTTAAAACAAAAAGTAACAGAGCCATCTTTTGTTTAGAATTGATTTGACAATTTTACTGACTCTATGGAAATGATAAAATTATTCACTTGACACTGGCAAATTGATCTCTTGTCAGAGTAAATATATTCTGTAGTTGATCTCAACTCAACTCAATCTCTAAAACAGACAGACAGATGATATTAGTTATAAATAAGAAGAAGAAGCTTCTTAGTTTTTTTAGACGACTGACTGCCTGAAATTCAATTCAGAAGTCTTATTTTACGAATATCACCAACTTTCATCAGATATCAGTGTATGAAAATTGTCTCAAAGCTAAAAGCAACGGTCCATCCAACTACAAAAGGTGCGTACTTACCTTCGTATCCATCATTCATGGTATGTGTATTGTCTGATCATCAGCTAAGGTAGTAATAACTACTTACAAGTAATTATTGTGCATCCAATGAGTACCTTTATTTTTAATTAATTGTAGATAAATTGCCTTACATACGGGCCACACAAGTGAGAGCTGTTGGTCGGATTATGTAGGGTGGCATTTCCCTGTTAGCCTACCATCCATAGCCTAATGTTTCTCTTGTAAGTACCTACTTACTACCTATTTCAGATGGGTGATTCCGAGTTCACTTATACATCGGCGCTATCCTTAGACTCCATGAAGGTTATAGCTGAAAGTATAGGAATAGCTAACTTAGTAGATGATGCTGCAAAGGACTTAGCTGAAGATGTCACCTACCGGTTGAAAGTTATTGTACAAGATGCTATGAAATTCATGCATCATTCAAAAAGACAGAAACTTGCCATAACAGACATTGACCATGCATTGAAGATCAAGAACATTGAGGTATGTATATCATCATTGATTTATAAAACACTTGGAAAGAGCATGTCTCCATACTTACCTACCTTAAGGTACCAAGGTATCACTGTGTATGGTACAAGTTTTGGACTTATTAAGACTACTTATGTAGGTAAGTACTTGTAATTTCATGAAAACTAGCTAACCATCTATTTTGAACAAAAATATGTCTCTGTTTAATTATTATTGAAATATTTATAATAATATCATACTTGAGCTTGAATAATATCTTGCTAAGAGCGCTAGTGGTATAGTGGTAGCCTTGCCTTACAATCTGAAGGTTGTGGGTTCAAATCTGGTTGTGCACCAATGAGTTTTTCCATTTGAAAAATGTAAGTGTGCAATGCCAGTGGCCTTTATCAGTAAAGGAAAATATTGTAAAGAAACCGGCATACCCTAGAACAGAACATCAAAGGTGTGTGTTAGTATCCCTAAAAGTGGCAACGAGCTTGCAACCTGTCACATAAAAAATACCATCTACTTATCTAGTGTACCAAAGTGGGCAGGTGTCAAATACCTCAGACTACCTTTTTAGAAAAGTATTCTCAAAGATCTAAGTAACTAGAGATCTGAAGAGATCTACCTACTTAGCCTCGGGATTGCAATTGTGTTTGTTTGTTTTTTTTATTTCTTTTTATATATTTTGTTTTTTGTATTTCAGCCTCAGTATGGATATCTTCAACAAGATGGTCTACCATTTCGATTTGCATCAGGTGGTGGCAGAGAACTTCATTTTGTTGAGGAAAAAGAAATTGATTTAACTGACATCCTGTCAGCTCCACCTCCTAAAGTGCCGCTAGATGTGTCACTACGAGCACATTGGTTGAGTGTGGACGGTGTCCAGCCAACAGTGCCTGAGAATCCCCCACCACTGTCAAAGGAGGCACAGAAACTTGAATCTATTGATCCGGTTTGTAAGCTAAGCAAACCCACTAATAAAGATGCTGCAGGTAAGGGACAATTCATCAACATTTTGCTTACTTAGTAAAAGTGGTACAACATTATCTATTATATAAAAGAAAATCGTATTAGTTACACTGTTTACTACTCAAGTAATCAGTGACGAGTCAGCCGTTCAACTCGATTTGGCTGAAAATTGGTGGGGAGGTAGCTTAGAACCTGGAGACAGACATAGGGTACTTTTTATCCCATTCAACCACGTTCCCGTGTGACGTGACATAAAACGTCAAAGAGAATACAAGTCACTATCTAAGGCGGTACGAAGTTCGCCGGGAAAGCTAGTTACATAAAATTTTGTTTTATTAAACCTAAATTTATAATTATTATGGCATACTTACTGATTTAAATATACTTTTTACAATAATGACCCATACTTCTGACCTACCCACGTATGTTTAGGTGATTCTTTTATATTTTTATAGGTAAACCAATGTGTGGCAAAGCCGCAAGACTGAAGGCATCAGAATCAGTACATGTAAAGCAGCTGGCGACTCATGAGTTGAGCGTTGAACAGCAGTTGTACTATAAGGAGATCACTGAGGCTTGTGTGGGCAGTGACGAAGGACGCCGTGCGGTAATATCATATACCATTCTGATTATAACAACTTAAATAAAATTATAATAGTACATATATGATCACGACTGTTATCCCCGGGCTCGGTAGATATCTTCCTCAGATCTTTAGTTACTTAGATCTTTGAGGTTATCTAAAGAGGGCAGTCAAAGGCACGTCCAAACATGACATTTGGTACATGCCAACATTATCACAGTGGTTAGTATTCCGTACGTGACAAGTTGCAAGCCCATTGCTGCTTATAAGAATACTAACCTAAGAATATAACTAAATAATCTTTATATTTACATATAATACAATCGTTGAAAAGCCGTGTCTGTACTATTGATATTTTCAAATGAAAATTAGTACTACCTAACGAAGCACGCTACTTAGCCCCGAACAACAGTTTTTGAAAAAATTTACTGTTTATCAGTGCGTTTGTACACGCTAATCTCCGCAATAGCTGAACAAAATTGAACGCAGTTTTCCTTATGTATTGAGATAAGCTTGCATTAAAACTTAGGCTTTTTTTCATCAAGATCGGTTGACAAATAAAAAAGATATGATAATTTCACTTATTTCCTGCGCGCGCTGGACGCTATGCGCAAAAGTAATCTAACGCGTAGGAAGTCGCGAGTAACAGCTCGTAGTCAATAATTTCTGTATAATGGTGGAGATATTATTGTTTCAGGAAGCTCTTCAATCCTTGGCTTGTGACCCTGGTCTCCATGAAATGTTGCCAAGAATGTGCACATTTATATCTGAAGGAGTCAAAGTGAATGTTGTACAAAACAATCTGGCTCTGCTCATATACTTGATGCGAATGGTCAAAGCTCTGCTCGACAATCAGTCCTTGTATTTGGAAAAATACGTAAGTTTTATTATAACAGTAGATATTCTCGCAGACTGACCAATTAAATTGTCTTCAAAGTTTAATTTGTGAAGGGCCACATATCGGTAACTAGGTATGAGTATGACCCCACAATAATTATATCCCCCCTGCGAACATTGACAAAATTTTGTCGAAGCTTTTGTCGTGCATGTTGTCTCATATTCGCACGAAAAAGAGCGAGACAAAGCTGCAAATTTTGTCGTGGCGCTTAAACGGGTATTACTACACGGTATTCAGGGCCCGGTAGTAAGGGAGCCTAACGCCTCGCCTCTACGCCTTACGCCCTAACTCTTATTACACCACTCTTATTTAGGGTAAGGGTCCCTGAATTCGGGGTAATGTAATAAGTGCTTTAGTTTGGCAGGAAGCATTACTAGTAGGCAAAGTTCTAGCCATAAGTTTATTTATCAACTCAAAAGAAAACGTTCTTCTTTTTTAGAACTATTTTTAAGTCAAGGTATGTAGCATTGAGACTGCTACACAGAAGGTATCTTTTCGTAATCAGTTTCCTTTTGTGAATTGTTCTGAATAAATATATCAAGATCATGTTAGTGTATACTTTGATCTGTCACCGACGACATAGCAATCTTTCTTTGACAGTTACATGAGTTGATACCGTCAGTGTCGACATGCATCGTCTCGCGACAGCTGTGTCTGCGTCCCGAGATGGACAACCACTGGGCGCTTCGCGATTTCGCGGCACGCCTCATGGCGCAAATCTGCAAGACCTTCAACACTTCAACAAATAACCTGCAAACAAGGGTTACAAGGTGTGCAACTTTTAATGGTTGTTGTGAAACTTGTCGTTCCTAAATTTTCTAACATAAGCGACCATCTTTAATTGGATTGGTTTTCTTTAGTAGTCTTAAAATCTGATTAACGTTTTAAATATTAGGTTATTCGCTAAGGCCCTGCAGTGCCCATCCCAGACAAACAATGAGACAGGAGTAGCGATGGCTTCGATGAAGGAATCTGAGAAGACTCCGCTCGCTTCTCTGTACGGCGCGGTGCAGGGCCTGGCTGAACTCGGACCAGAAGTTGTCAAGGTGAGTTTGCACCGGCCGGTGGCTGTACCATGATGAGACCGCTTTTATCTGGAAAGATTGTTCCTGTCGCATCTTGGTGGTTTCTTCAACAGGCTATGTATATTAACAAAATACTAGAGGAACTTCCCGCGACTTAAAAAGCGGGCGAAAACTTAATAATAATAATAATAAAATCATTTATTTCAGACCCACACTTATTGATCCTTAGATTCATAGATCCATAGAAGCCCTGGCACTTAAGAGTTGAATTAAGGAAAAATACTGGTCAAATTTCAGTTCACTTGGATCTATAGTTTAGGCCTGAGGCTGTGCGTTGGTAGTCAGTCACATATTTAACATTTTGAATGGTTCCCCTTTGACTATTGACTATAATGTGTGTTCGCAGGTGTTCATTCTGCCCCGCGTGCGGTGGCTGGGCGAGCGGCTGGAGGGCGCGCTGAGCGGCATCGGCGGCGCGGACCGGCTGGCGGCCGGCAACCTCAAGCACCAGCTGCTCAAAGTGCTGGCGCCCGTCGTCAGGCAGCTGAGCGCGCCGCCCGACCTGCCGGAAGACTACAAGTAACCATTTTACCAACAGTCGTGTGGCGCGTCTAACAACTAAGGGTATAGCTGGCTCAACGAATCTAGGCATTCGTGAAGTTAGCCGCAAGAGTTGCGCAGTATCGTTTTTCGGGAGCAATTGGAGGTATGAGGAGGGGGGGAAGGAACTGTACATGCGCAAACTCACACCTATGGCTAACTTCACGAATTGGATGAACTATACCGTAAAGATTTAGGATCCGCGTAATTACGAGTATACATCTAATCAGATTTAAAAAAAAACATGATCACGGCTGATATCCCCAGGCGCGGTAGATTATCTGCTCAATTCTCTAGTTACTTGGATCTATTATTACTCAGATTTTAAAATCAATGATAACCACCGTGCAGGTCCTAGTTTTTTACCAGATACTATCTAAATATATATAACTCAAAGGTGACTGACTGACTGACTGACTGACTGACTGACATAGTGATCTATCAACGCACAGCCTAAACCACTGGGCGGATCGGGCTGAAATTTGGCATGCAGGTAGATGTTATGACGTAGGCATCCGCTAAGAAAGGATTTTGATTAATTCTACCCCCAAGGGGATAAAACAGGGGATGAAAGTTTGTATGAGAAGTCGCGATAATCGACATTCACGCGGGCGAAGCTGCGGGCATCAGCTCGTTATATCATAATAGTACTACTTTTAAGTGATATTGTTTTTCTGCCTTTTGTGTTTCTCCGAAAGTAGCTTTATAATACAATCTAATATTTTATACAGGCGCGAATACGGATACCTTGGGCCGAGTCTGCAGCAAGCTGTCAGCAAGATTCGTACGTCGCCGTCTGCTAGTAGTAGCGGCGGCGCCGTCGCGGTCGTCACGTGTACGCCGCCTCTAGTACCCTCAACACCATCGCCCGCCACCACTCAAGTCCCTCACCTTTCCAAACCTATTGGTAAGTTACATTGCAGCATGGGAATTCTACTTTTCGTAGCTCTATGATAGCGTAGCGGTTGCTACAGCAACGTAGTCATTGATACGCGCGCTACGTAGCCTATTAGTAGTTTATGTGAGTCCTTTTTTTTGAAGCGCGCGTGTAAGCGCGTATGCTGAAACGACCGTATAAAAAATACGCTAGTCTGAAATCACTCTTATACTATATCAATGAATTGAATGGTATAGTGTGCCCATATTAGAATGGCTAATTAACCAAAATATTTTATTTTTATTTTTCAGCCATTATTGTCCCACTGCAGGGCAAAGGCTTTTTGGTTTTTTATTTTTTTTTTAATTTTTGGTTAATTTACATTAATACTCTGTGCAGAAACGGTGACGGCTCGCAACGTGGGTATCAGCTCGTCTCCCGTGCCGCAGTCGCCGGCGCCGTCCACGCCTCCTCCGCAGAAGTTCGTTATTGTCTCGCAGCAAAAACAACCTCCGGTGAGCAACTTCACTTCAAACACGTTCGCTGTCAAACCAATCAGCAAGTCCCAAAGAGGATTTTTTTTCAATGCGGGGTCGTGAGGTATAACCCTAGGCCCCGCAAAACTATTGGTCATTTACATTTTTTTTATAAAATATTGATTTGCAAGTAAGGTTACAAATTGTCTTACAATAAAGCTAGTCAACCTTTTATATATTATGTACAAACGTATTGTTTATTTTATTTCGTAGTCACTGTCACAGTCCTCTAGCGCTGGTCATATTGTCGTCCACGGCTCGCAACCGACTATCGTCCGTAGCGGGAATGTTCAGGTAAATATCATAAATGAATCAATAATATGCATCCTGTTTATGTTGATTTTTGTAGTTTCTGCCAAACGGAGCAAAATGTTTGGTTATCTACATGCATGCTCCTTGAGAATGATTCTGCATGCTGATTTATTAAAATTGGCCAAAAATCATAAAATATACCTAATAAATAAGATCGCTGTAAAAAGTTTATCGAAGATTTCATTTTGTATTTGTGATATAATAATAAATAACTGGTCATCCATGCGGCGAATGTTACGGAGGAAGTGATGGCAACTACCATGCGACAAAGTAAGGCACGTTATATCACTCAGTAATGTTCAAAAGAATGAGGACCTGCAATCTTATGGTTGGTGTTAAAGTTTTACAAAGACAACGAAATAACTGGCAATTTCTCTTACGTCAACTGATAATTAAACACCATGTATAGTTGGTTCAACGAATCTAGGCATTCGTGAAGTTAGCCGCAAGAGCTGCGCAGTATCGTTTTTCGGGAGCAATTGGAGGTATGAGGAGGGGGGGAGGAACTGTACATGCGCAAACTCGCACCTGTAGCTAAGTTCACGAATGCCTAGATCCGTTGAATGACCTATAGCTTGATAAAGCATTCTACTGCGTATATGTTTATTTACGACGAGCTAGTTTAGACGGCTGTTTGTATTTTACAAATAACTGCGGTTAGTTATCCGCTCTAAGCGGGCGGTGTCACTGTATGAAACAAGATATCGTACTAGCATGTGTTCTTAATGTTAACGGAATGCGTAGTGAGTGTGTGCATGTTTTAGTCGGTGGTGGTGACGAGCGGGCCCACGCCTGCGCCGAGCGTGCCGCACCCGAAGGTCCTCGTGGTCGGCGCGCAGGCGCACCCTTCCGCACCCGGACTGGTAAGCCAGGTTTGTATACATGGACCACATCTTAGAGAGTGGTGCTTTATACCTCCTTCTTCCATTTCCACATTCAATAAACATACCTGCACCTCCAGTTTCTGATTTGCCAGTACTATCATAGTGCTAATCGCACACTCAATTCCTAATAAGTATCTCCGATATCTACGTATATAATGCTGTCAGCTACTAGTGCATACATACACAACACGCAACAGCTCTCCAATCTGCATTCATTCACAATCTATTTCTCACCCGTTTAAAAGTTACCAATAAAGTAATGGTAGTAACAGATAGCTTTCGTTTAAAAAATATTCTGCTATGAAATTATGTTTTGCAAACAAAACCATTCTACTAAACGGTTTTGTCATTGTTCTCACTTTCGTCATTCATTCACTTCAGTCATTTCGTCGCATAAAAAGTATTTTGGTCATCTCGTAAAAACAAAAAAGTTATACGTACCCTTCATGAAATAACTTGTTTATCAACCAATCTTTTATTGCTCAGTCTTTATGCTTCATGATTCTATCAGCTTGAAAGACGAACTCTAAAATCAAGGTTTAATAAGTTTTTTAATAACGGTAAAATATCAAATTGAGTAGAATCGTCCACCTACCTAATTTTTAAGTTTGAAATTTTTATGTTCTACATGCTTCGCCGTTATTTTGCACATCATCGCATTTTAGACAGTATGTCTAAAAATACAAAAATAAAAATCCACAAATGTTGTTTGTACATAGGCGCCAGTGTCAGTGGTCGCGAAGCCAGTTTTCGCTCGCGGCAGCAGCGGGCCGCAGCCCCCGCCGGAGCTCGACGATCTCTCACATCTTGCCTGACGGTTGGGAAACAAAGCGGCTATGCTCCGACAGTACACCAGAAAGAAACCGCCAAGCGCAGGACTATAAACAACCATTAATAGCTTTCAATCATAAGACTATTGGTGCTATTCATCATTAAAGACTAAATTAGCTTGGACAAAAGGCATCGACAGCTAAAAACTATACAAAGGCGCTGCCAATAGAAACGTTCCATTCTTTACCTTTCAATGTGCTTTTATTAAATAGTTAATTCATAGTGTGGTGACGAGACAACTTATTGATCAATGATCAATATAATGAATAATAAGTGAATGACAATTATTGAACCATAGTATTAGTTGTTTAGTTGATATCGCAATATGTTGTAAATGAAATGAAATAAAATTAATTACTACAGTTATATAATATAAATAGTCTTACTTTCTACGGTTTATCCATTCTCCATGAATATACTCCTAAAGTCGTTACATTATAAAAATTAAAATAATATTTGAAATACATAAGTTACAATACAGTTTTCTTTGCCATTTAACATCTATGTATAGTATACCACGCACGCTATAATATATAAATACATAATAAATTTGGTAGTTGAATACATGTATTATTCATGAGATATTTAGTAGTTTTTCAGACTATTTTTATATTTTTTTTAACATTTAGTATATTGAAATTTGTTATGGATGTATGAATAGTAAATGTCTCATAATATTAGGAACGATTGATTAGAATAGTGAGTGTCGTTTGTTTGTTGTATAGTTTTGAGGTGCATAGAGGTTAGTTATCTAGGTTAATTTAACCTTCGTTTACTTTGACGAATATTGTTTAATCTTAATCAAATTAGGACAACAACCTCATCAATTTGACTACACAGATAAAAAAGATTTATTTACTAAGATTTAAGGTCTGTGAGCCGATTTCTGAATATGAGTGTACGTACGTGTTATAATTATATTTTTTTTATTACCTGGCGACACGACGTCTCTGTCGCGTCGTTATATAGAAAGTCTTAGAAATTAAATTATTTTTCCACATAATTTGTTTCGCAAGTTGCTTTGTGTGGTAATTTTATATACATTTAGTTTTATTTAGTGTAAATAAGTAGGTTCAAAATATCTTAAAAGTGGAAATTATCGCCATGTGCATATGACAAAAATATAAATAACAATGTACCTACCCTACTACAGTAACAAAATGTTGTTTCCTTTGTTAATGTTTTTCCTTGTGTGTATGTATGTATTGAATTAAGCAGTTTTTTTAAGAATACATTTGCTTAGCAGCAATTCACTGTATTTCATTCACTTCACTATCTGCACGAGGAATGAGGTCAATGCATTATTACAAACGTAACGTAACTATTTGATTCATCGGCTCGTGAACTCGTGAACGGGTAAATCGAAACCGAATCCGTGCATAATAGCGACTTGTACAATGCTTCACAATGAATGAATGCCCACTCGACTGTATTGATAAGTGGGTTGTGCAAATGTGCAGCTCGTATGACGAACTGACTGTCCAATATTCAGTATTCTGTGACGTGGGGTGAGCATCCCCCACTTCACAGATTGAAGGTGGTGATTCAATAAGCAACAATGTTGCGCAACATGAAGAGAAAAGTTTTGTTAAAATGTTGTCTAATACATACTACATGCATACTAATCTGACTAAATAGGTTATGTTAACCGAAACAAAACACAAATTACGGTTAACTAGTATTTATTGCAAAAACGTAGTTGAAAATAGATTTTTACAGCCGCGATATTAGATTTTTTGACATTTTGTATAGCCTATGTAGCTCTCGTGATCCAGACGAATCCAACGACGCCTCTTTTGTCAAAATCTGTGCAGCCGTTTGTGCTACAGCGATAGCCAAATGAACTCGCATATACAGGGTGTCCCAAAAAGTAGTGTCAAGCTAAAGTCTAGAGATAGAACACCCCTTGGGGTACCCGAATCACCCCCATTTCACCGTAATTTTGGTTAGTTAACAAACAAATTCAGCTTAGGAATGATAAAATGGCCAAAATCTATTTTCTAATCAGGTAGCTAATTTTAAGAATTTTCCACCTCGCCGTCTTTGAAGGCCGATTTTAGCCTAAGTGGCCAATTAAGTACTACTTTTTTTTAATGATAATGTAAGCTGAGAGTCTGGAAAATTCTTTAGACTTATTTAAGAACCATGAAATCACTTGTTAAGATTTTTAATTTAAAGTTGAAAATTTTAGTCGTAATTCACCGAATGTAATTATTTGACTTTACACCAACATTTTCATAGTTTTCATCAAAGTCACGTAGCTGATTATTTTATGCATAAAAGAACAACTCATAACAATTCAGAAGCAAAAAAAAATCTTAAGAAAGTTTTCTACTTTTTTTTTAAGAACTTTTTAAGTTGTTAATGTCGTAAATTTTTAAAAATTCTGAAAAAAATTCATAACTCGAAAACTACAGAAAATCGCGGAACATACATGGGGGTGATTCGGGTACCCCAAGGGCTGTTCTATCTCTGGACTTTCGCTTGACACTACTTTTTGGGACACCCTGTATATATACATACCTACACCTCAAACATGTTATCCTCCTTCGCTTCGCAGTCGGGTAAAAACTAGTAATTAAGTACTTACAACTCAGGTAGGTACCTAATAAAACAAAAAAACCTAAGTCGTTTTAAATCATTTGGTGGTCAAGTGGTGGTCTCACCTTCCGATCCTAAGGTTTCGAATCTGGGGGTCTACTCCGCAAAACGACAACGATACTATCGGAGTCGAATGTTCGTCGAATTCAGTCGAATTAACAGTTGTTTCGTTGTCAAATTGGAAATTGGTTTACGAGATCGGTTATCAAAAGTAATGTCGGTCGTTCCATTGTTAAAATCCAAATAATAGCATAAACAATGTTAATAAGAGTAAGTTTTGTACGATTATTGTGCCGATATATCGTTGATCTTTTTTCGGAGTAGACGCCCTGGTCATGCGCTATGGATTGTTCTGTTCGAAACATTACAATACTTTCCTATGCGCGCTATACCATAGTAGATTGTCAAGATTTACACGTAGGTACTACAAATCAAAATGCTAAGAGATTTACTTATTAACTGACTTCAAAAAAAGGAGGAGGTTTTTACCTTTAGTTTCCTTTTTTTAAATTCTCTTTAAAAAAAAATATTTTTTTTTATGTATGTTCACCGATTGATTACACAAAGACGCCTGGACCGATTTGCAAAATTATTTTTTTGTTTGATAGGTTATACTTCCCAGGTTGTCCCATAGTCATCAGGTAAGGATCTGATGATGGTGTCCTTGAGAAATTGGTGGAATTCTCAAAATTTTATAGGCAATTTTAACTTTTTTTTTTGTTTAAAAAGGTACATTCTAGAGATACCTACATTAGATTTTTGTGGTATTGACACTTTTCCCGTAAAACATAAAAATCCTTAGCCTCGCTTGTAATATTCTACGCAGTAGGTACAGTATTGAAGTCGGTTTTCTTTTAGTTTTTGAAACGTAATTATTTAAAGGTAATCTTCGTAATACCTAAGCTTGTGTAGCCGAGGCTCTATGGCCGGGGGGCGGAGCGACGCGCGGCGCTCTCTGTCTGGCGGCGGCGACGGCCCTCCACGCCTGACCACTGTCCGCGCTGGCTGAGCAGAGCTGCTCGGACGCTTGCATTACGCCGCAGACGCTGGAGTGCGCTCCACGAATCATCTCCCGTCTATTTCACGGAACGCGAATTCCCGCCAAATATTATCGTGCTCTTTTCTTATTCTTTTTTAAAGTTTTACGTGATGTGGCCATGAACTTTTAAAAGTTTTTGCATTTTTGTGATGCGCTGTTTTGTTGTGATTTTAATTTTGTTTTTTGTGTTTTTACCAAAATCGGAGGCAATACGATGGCTGTAAGTATTTCTTACCTACTTAATCATAATACAGATAGGTACCTAAGTACACATACAATTTTATGTTAATTTGAATTTTCCCAGGCATTGATTATTTAGGTACCTAGATAAGGTACTTACTTGTACTTAGCTACATAGATATTAATTTTATTTTTGAATATTTTTAAAACACCGCAAATCACCTGACTATATTAACCTGGTGATATTAATCACAACTGGTATCTTATGATGACTATGATGAGTTAAGATGTCCTTATGTGTCGGGATTTAAAAAAAATACGTAGGTACCTAGGTATGTTAGTATGCTGGCTGTTTCATAATTTTATTTTCAAATTCCTTAATCAACTTCTATAAAAAAATAAATATACCTAGGTATTCCTAGAGAACTTTTTAACACAATTACTACCTAATGCTATTTATGTAGACCTCTAGTCCCTACAACTTTATCTAATAATTACCTAGGTCCTCTCGTAATAGGCATACCGATTTATTTCAGCTTTGTCTAATAAGATATTAAATAATAATAAAATTACATTACCTACGTGCTTGTAATCAAAGATTTAAATAATCTTTGCTTGTAATAGCAAAGAAAGCATAATGTTATTGCATAAGCATAGTTATCAATGTTACAATTAAATTCGTTAAAACTTGCACTATTTTACATACGAGTAGTAGGTTCGAAAGTAAATAAAAGATGCTCGCGCAAGAAGATCTTTGAGATTTGATCGAGATAGCATTGTTACACCTACGTAGCAACTAAGCGATTTTTTAAATCTTTGCTACTAAGTAGGTAGGTACTTAATAAATTTAATTCTTGAATAAATAGTAAGGCTGTCGTTTTATTGAGGTAAATACTTTTATACTTCAGTGGCCGTTTTACCCTTTTCGTTGCGGAAGTTAACATGCGGACCTCGTGGCGCCAGAGCGTGGTGGTACTTAAAGTTTCAGATGGGAGAGTATCCATAAAAAAAACATGGCTGCGTTTACAGTGAAGCTTCATAAATATTGAAAGGACTGGGTAGAGAAGACAGCGGAATGATCATTTTTCTCTGCCCAGTATGTTGTGTGATTTAATTTAGGTCTGAGGAGCAGAAGAAGATTGTGGGTGTAATGTAAGTTATTATGTTGGTAGATACTTATATGTATTTACCTTTTTTTATAATAAGTTTATGAAATGTTAATAAGGAGGTACCTAGTTGTGATTTGTACTAATCCATCATTTTTTATAAAAAATGTTTCATTTTTATATCATCTTGAATGAATTTAAAAGATAATACCTAATAGGTAGTTACCTAGGAGTAATTTTATACCTTGCACAATTTGTTTCTGGTTGACAACCTAAGTATTATCCCAGATAATGTATTAAGTAAGAATCTAAAAGAAAAGAGTATAATATAGGTTTTGAATGATTTAAGAAAAACGTTCTCATGTGGGAGGATTAATCGAATTACTTACAATAATTTATTCAATGTTTCATTTTGTTGGGTAGGTACCTACATTTTGTAAGTTTTGCAACATATACCTAGACTTGAAGGTACAAAAAGGTGATTTAGTATTACGAGTATTATGTTATAATTTGGGCTGTACCTAGAGTTATACAGGTGAAATAATATTTA
This sequence comes from Cosmorhoe ocellata, assembly GCA_963675405.1. Taxonomy (NCBI): domain Eukaryota; kingdom Metazoa; phylum Arthropoda; class Insecta; order Lepidoptera; family Geometridae; genus Cosmorhoe; species Cosmorhoe ocellata. The sequence goes on along the minus strand of OY776246.1, from coordinate 7,675,491 downwards.
CAAAACATGCTATTTTGACGCAGCATCGCATGAAAAAAGCTAGGTATGTATCTAAGTTCTACCTACAGTTTGTAATCGTAAAATCCCTAACTATATACATACTATATCGTAAAGGCACCAGTTAATTCCCTCATTGGAACGTGTAGGTTTACAAAGCTACAAAGCTGTTATCCGCCGTCCGGTCTCGCGTCCATCGCTCCCTAATTGAACATTGCACTAATGAGCGGCGTTGTTGGGTTGCAGCCCGCTATTACTCGCTCCGGAGATTATAGCCTGGAAGCTAGCGGTGATTTTTCCGACAGTTTTCACCATAAAATTGTAGACACTTAGTTACTTACATTGATTTCTAACATGGAAGTGTTCGATCGATCAAGCATAGGTTGGTCCCTGTCTCTCCTTTGTTGAGTTGTGGTTTATGTAGGTACTACTTAATTTAAAGTTTTCTATGACGTAAACCTAATCAGCGTTAGCTTCCTATCTAGCTAGGTAGGTATTTTCCAGGAAATGCGAGGATGGTTGCGAAACAGGAATTTCGACAGTCGATGTAAGCGCCTAATTAATTCTGTGTTTCAATTCAATCTGAATTGTTTCGTTAATGTTTTGATGTGTTGATTAAATTGAGTCTTGTTCTGTTTAAAATACCCAGGTAGGTAGAGGTAGATCAGTCTAAAAATGCACGCCCCCCAATGTATTTCCAATGTATTTACCTCTACATGCGGTACAAGTACAAGTGCAGGGGCGTGCATTTATAGACTGAATCATCTCTACCTAGGTGGGTTCTTACCGTTTTCTATATCAATTAACGAGTGCACAGCCTGTCAAGATACCTAAGTCAATCTAAAAATGTAAATGGGTGAAACTCAGAAATTCTTTCAATATATTTTTATAAAATAAATTAATCATTGATATAGGTACTTATAGTTAATAGTTAGGTATTAGGTATAGGAGCAGGCTGCTCGGTACATAGATTTGTACTAAGTATTACTTTACTGGCGAATCACGGCTTCAGTCAAACTAGTACCTAGGTACCTTATTTAAGATTTTAATCCCTTTTCCCAGGTATGTATAGTAGGTACTTAGTACAATTACTCGTATTACGTATTCTACCTTCGTGTACAATTACTGTCTCATAGTAAGACTTTTGTTCACATAAAGAGTAAAAAAATTGCCCTCGTGAGGTAAGTGATTCCCGTGAGAGGAGCGGTCTCAGTTTTCGCTGAGTTGGCAAGGGCCGTGTGTGGCAGACCGAAAAAAATAATTTCCTCCGCTCGAGTTGCCACTGTGACTTTTCCAGTCGGCCGCGGCCGTCCCGTGCATCTGGCGGGACCTATTATTAGGGGACGGCTCTTAATGCTTTCTTAGGTATTTTTATATGGCAGCCGTCTTAGTTTTACGATTGTGATTTTTATTGAATCCCCTTCAGCGATATAGGAGCCCGCGATGTGCCTGTGAGCGAAGGTAAAATACGAGCCACTTTACGAGAGATTTATTTTATGCAGTGTGTTGAACGCACATTTCTTTTTAGTTTTATTTTTTATGATATATGCTTGCACGTGTTTCTATTAGTGTCCGCCCAGTAGGTATAGCGATAGCTAGGTAGGTTCTAGGTATAATGACATACCTACATAAGTAGTATTATAAGTACGGTCTGCGTAATCTATACTAATATTATAAAGAGGAAAACTTTGATTGTTTGTTTGTTTGTTTGTTTGTTTGTTTGAAATGAATAGGCTCCGAAACTACTGAACCGATTTGAAAAATTCTTTCACCAATGTGTAGAATGAACTTTCAGGATGAACATAGGCTATATTTTATGTAGGTACTTCGCGGGCGACGCCGCGTGCAGAAGCTAGTATCTAATATTTATCTAATGAATGAGCAATCATTTTGCCCCTCAAGTTGGAAGCCTATAAAGACCTGGAGAACAAAGTGGGTTTATTATACAGGTAGAGTTAAGTTTAATTATGCAGGGCTTCCTGGGGGCCAAACTTTGTGGTTGATTGTATATAGGTAGGTAGGTACCTACCTAACTTGCAATGAGGGATTGTATTTCACTTGCTTCGTAACTTGCCTGTTTCTACAATATAATTTAGCTTAAGCATAAGGTAGGTAAGTCTTCATATTTCGGTAAAGTAGATTGGTAGGACCTGTGCTGTAGAGATAATTAACCGAATCCAACTATAGGTCTAGGTCCTAGGTAATATTATATCGAAGAATATTATAAATGCAAAAGTTTTAATGGATGTTCACGCTGAAACGCATAAATTCGGTATCTGGATGAAACTTGGAATACCTACGCGTAGTTTATGACCTATTACAACACAGGCTACTTTTTATCCGGATAGGTAGGTAACACGCGAGCGGAGCCGCGCGCGGAAGCTAGTATTATAAATGCGTAAAATTTGGATGGGTGGATGTATGGATATGTGTTACTCAATCACACTGAAACGGCTGAACAGATCTGAATGAAATTTGGCACAGAGATAGATTATAGCTATGTCCAGCAGTGGACTGCTATAGGCTGATGATGATGATGATGATGATGATAGATTATAGTCTGGAATAGCATATAAGCTATAATTTAAAAAGGTACAACGCGGGCGAAGCCTTGGGCGGAAGCTATAATAGTAATTTTATAACTTGAAGTGAAAGTAGGTACCTAGGTAAATAAATAGATCTCCTAAATCATAAGCGGCTATCGTCAATCGCGTTCTCAAGATAGCCTTGTGCTCATCGACATTAAAGCAATGAATCTCGCGAACGAACAAACGAGTTCATTCTTCAATACCGTCAAAGGATTGTTCTTTTTCGTCCGGAGGCGGAGCGCCAATAAGTGCAACAAATCGTTCCGGCCACGATTCATTTGATCTGACACGAATTTATCCGTGCCGCGGCGCTCTTTATTTACACCGACTGCGATGTTCAGCTCGTCTTGACAAATTCATAAATTACCGACATCCTCGCGCTGCCGCCCGCGCCGGTCTTCGCCTTTTATTTTTGTCAGTCTCGCTCGGGCGTATCGAATCGACTGACTATTCTACACTTGATGATAATAATGAAGTTGCAAATTTAGTTATGTATTTATTTACCTACGTACTTCGCAAACAAACAAACTTTATCACTTTATAATACGAGTAGTGTACCTATAATTATGTATGTATATATACAGGGTATCCCAAAAAGTAGTGTCAAGCGAAAGGCCAGAGATAGAACACCTCTTGGGGTACCCGAATTACTAAAATGTATGTTCCGCGATTTTTTATAGTTTTCGAGTTATGATTTTTTTCCGAATTTTAAAAATTTACGACTTGAACAACCTAAACAGTCCTTATAAAAAAAAGTAGAAAACTTTCTAGAGATTTTTTTTTTGCTACTGTATTTTTATGAGTTGTTCTTTTATGCATATAATCAGCTACGTGACTTTGATAAAAACTATGAAGATGTTGGTGTAAAATCAAAAAACTACATTCAGTGAATTAATTTTCAACTTTAAATTAAAAATCTAAACAAGTGATTTCATGGTTCTTATATAAGTCTTAAGAATTCTCCAGACTCTCAGCTTTCATAATCATTAAAAAAAAGTAGTAGGTACCTAGGTAAGTACTAATGGGCTACTTTGGCTAAAATCGCCCTTCAAAGACGGCGAGGTGTAAAATTATTAAAATTAGCTACCAAATATAACCTATTTTAAAACTAACCTATATTAAAAAAATTACCTAGGTACAGTTTATAAAAATATCTACTACAAGTTTGCGACCTATAAGTACTAGGTAGGTAGGTAGATTGTGCTTGTGCAAAGGGGCGGCACGCCGTCTGGCGTGAGCGTTGACTCACGAGCGTATTTTCACCCAACCTCCAACGTACGACGAGTGTTCGTTTGCCTCCTTGCTGTTAAATCACTCATCTAGGAGTCGCGTAGGTACAAGACGTTTTTCATACTTCTACACTTACAGCTTGCATAGAGCTTTCATTGACCTAAGTCACGTCGCCGCTCTCAACACCGGCACTCCTTGGCGCAAACTTGCAGGCATTACAAAAAGTTTTCCGCAGCTCTATATTTTCGTTTTGTTGTTGGATTCAATTGACAAGATTTATAGATCTTTCTTCAGACAAAACATACCCCCGTTTTAACATCAAAACGAGAGCAGCGGCTTATTGTATCTAGCATAATTTTAGATTCAGTTCAAAGACTAGGTACCTGCACTTGATTCATCGTTTCAATTGGATTGACATAAATAAAAGTACCTGGGTGACCGAGCTTTGCTCGGTTTTTTTTATTGGTAAACGACGTTTTCTAAAAATGAAACCTAGCTAGATCGATTTATCGCCCCCGAAACCCTCGGCATACTAAATTTCATGAAAATCGCTGGAGCCGTTTCCGAGATTCCAATTATATATATATATATATATATATATATACAAGAATTGCTCGTTTAAAGGTATAAGATGAAATTAAAATAATCTTGTAACATACTGCTAGCTAGGTAGGTACTTACAGCTGACTCAAGTATAAACAGTCCCGACTTTTTCACTTTTCTCCATCCACACTTTGGTCGTATTAATACCAATAAAATATAACGATTTCTTCCTTACCGCAGCGACTTAGACAAATCGCTCTTGTATTGGACAATTTCGTTGAGTAATCCTAACATTAGTTTCAATTAAACCGGTTTCCTTGATGCATATTACCCACATTTAAATCTGTAAGGGGATTCCTCGGCGCGTGTTCAGAATTCAAACAGCTATTTACAGATACTTGTATAAGTAATTGTGCCAATATCTACGCGTAGCCATTTTAAGGCAAAAAGGTTGAGCGTGCGAGGCCTAACTCATATTAATTTCATATTCTATTGTTATGTTTGAACGTGAGATTACTGATGATGAGGCTATGTAGAGAAGTCTATTGGAAGTCAAACTTGTATGGTTAATTGTCGTGTACCTACTTTGATTAATGATGGGCATTAAAGCCCACAGTTCATGTAAGTGTGTCAAATGGTTCATAATTGGAGTATCATTGTCCCGTGTGTAATGGAGCGTGATGGCTTAAAGCGACCCGAGTCCCGAGCCTGAGGCTGCCCCCTGCTGCTGATTGTAACAAATTGAGAATTCTTTCGGTAATACAGCCAATTGCCAGTTGACTAGCTAGAAAATGTGTGCAATCAAGTACAATGTGGGTTTGGGGATGATTTGTCAACTTCTTTCCCGTAGCTCTATATTGCCTTTAAGGCCAGTTGCATTTAATATAAGTACCTAGGTATATATTAAGAACGCTTGCATAAAAACGGCTAACGCTCGTTTGCATTTGAAACTGTTTCTCATAATTTAATTTTAATACCTCTAGTTCCGTATTATGCCTTAAATAAATAAGAAAGTGCGCACCTCCGACAGAACACTAAAAAAAATATCCTTATATACTTTCTTAGGTAGGTACTTACTTAAGGTACATTTTGGTATACTCTACTAGACAGTTATATAACATAAGCACCAATTTCCCACTAACGATCCACGAAACGAGCAACCCATAAAATGCAAAATGCAAAGCTCTACATGACAGTAAGGTACGTACGCCAAAGTTTTTACAATTCCCCCTGGCTCCGGCGGCGCAGACCGCGGGTTGGGGCGCGGACACGCAAGCCACGACAATCATACACTATTTAATCATCATTAAAGCTGAATCAGCGCCGCCGCTGCACCGCGCCAGCTGTAAAACCTCCCGTTTTTGCTGCTTTTTAGACGAATTTTTAAAGTCATAACGATGCTATCAATTCGTCGTTTTCTTTTTCAGGGTGCTAGATAGCACTTTTCGATTGAACAAAAATGTGTAGTCAAATGTACAAAAAGTTGTAAATGGTTTGTAGTCAAACAATGTGCTCTACAAACTAAAAGTATTACGATTTGACCCTCTTTTTTAAAATGGACACAAAAATACTTTGAAACTTGACGGCCCATTTTATCTACATGCACCACACAAAGAAACGTACAAAAGTTGGCTAGTCCTTTGTGTAGAGGACCAGTTATGACAAAGCGGATCCCTTTGCCCCTCTGCTGGGCTCTTTGTCTAGTAGATCGCGATAGGCGCGTAAAATTTGATACGGGAATTATTTTATTAGATCAAACGTACACGTGCGCAGCGTGACGAATGCGATAATGTCCCGAGCACCGGGTCGCCTACGGAACAATTACATTCCACATGAATTAACCATAATGGAGCTTGCTACGGAAGCTTTGTGCCCGTAGCACCGTGACTCGATGTCCGGACTCAATTGCTGAGCGCTTGCGGATCTACGCAGCGTGGCTATTGTGTTAGCAGTTAGCACGCCTCGATTGACCGGCACCCCGAGATAAATCATCCACTTACTTCAATGTAACAAATAATAGTGACTATCTGTTATATAACTTTACAAAACTGGGAATACACCGCAATTAGTCTAGACTAAAAAATCAACTTTACCCTACCGCGGTCAAGGGGTGGCTGCAAATATTCCCACAGGATTAAAAATGTATACAACCACGTTCATTCACTTTTATTATATGCGGCTATAAATCATAGGAATGTGTTTATTCAGTTCAGTTTGAAATTAACTTTTTTCAAGCAACTGAAAATACTAAATAAGTATAGGAATTTTAGGTGTGCCGGTTGGTAGCTCGTAAATAGAGTTTTAAAAAAATATATTTTTTTGGCTTAGTTCACGTTTATAAGCTATGTAATTTCAGTGGTTTCCTTTCGCTAGCCACGAGGAATGAGTGACGTCGCGTGCGCGCCTGAATCCACCGGCACCGGAGTAATTACAGGTGTCTGTGATAACTACACGTGATACTAGGAATAAGCTTTAATTGATCCAGGCCTCACCAGCATCAAAGCTTCCTACCCATTCGGGCGGAAGTCAGATAATCGGAATCTGTTATTCCAAAAGCTACCTTATATGAAACAATTAGCTTTATAAGATACCCAACTGTTACTGATCGTAAAAATATCGCAAGCTCAGGCGGTTTGGTTGGTACTTACCGAGTTTAGCCTCCGACAGCTTCGGCGACTAAAAATAAGACAGTAAAAGACGGAAAAATACTGCATTACGAAAATAAGAACTACTTATGAAGGTACTAAGCACCTCTACATTCTACACACCTAACAAATAAGGTTCTCTTTAAATAAAGTTGCCTTAACTGTAGCTTAGTTAAAATAGCGCATAATATATCTACAATGAGTTGTCGCCGCAAGTTGCAAAGGAAGGACGGTTAGTTATTTATTGTCGGTTGGTTGCAAAAATATGCGCGAGCGAGCGCCGTCGCGGAACTAATCCATCAATAATGAGCTATAGCTTTGAGCTATGACACTTGCCAGCAATATGTATACAGCAATATGTAAGTACATACGCACGTATGTTCTTAAAATGTTATAAAAAAGCACTATAATACGAGTATCTATAAGCTCATAAGTTATAATAAATTAATTCAAAGTATCGTTAATATTGAAACTATTTATTATTTACACGCTATACTTTCCTAATAATTTCAAAGAATGTACCCAATTCAAAAACCTACGGTTCTCAATAAAAATATCGTGACAAATTGTTTAGTCGCGCAATCGCGCAATCCTAATATTCAGTAAAATAATGTTCGCACAAAGCGCGCTCCCCTCGCTAAGAATATCGGTAACGGTGCCATCGGCAGCGCGTGTCCTTGGCAGGCACAACAAACGTCAATGGAAATTAATATTACTTGTATGTATGATAACCCAGTTGTCGGAACGCAAGCTTTGTAGAAATATAAATAAAATCGAACAAGGGCGTATCGGATTACGTATAGTTGAAGTGTCCCGTGCTCAATTATTTTAAGCCAATTACAACAAAGTTAGTTAATACATACATGTTTCCTGAATATTTAGTAACAGTTTTCTCAAATTAAAAGTTAGTAAATGGTCAGCTATAGTTTAATAGTGGACTGGATTATAAGTTATATTTTGTTTATAAGTTTCATAGTTCTGTTTGTTTTTCCAAATAAAATACATAAATAAAGTTAAAATCATTTTCATGACTGTGAAAACGGAACCTCTACGGAACCCTAAAGCTGTGAGTACGCCCACGGAAGCGGTAGGCAGGCACAGGCAGTGCTGAGTAGTACTGAGTGCCCGCCCGTAGCCGCCGCACGTAAGCTCCTTGCTACGAACTTGCTACGCACGCACTTGCTACGCCAAGCACTACGAAACTACACTTTGATAATTAAACTAAAATGCACCGAGCACTTTTTTTAATTCTTTTGTCATTATGTTTAAAAATAATATTCACAATTCGGTAATGAGTAGGAAAGTAATTGTTTATCACTTTTTACCTTCGATGCAATTTTTTTTATGGCATTGCCTCTTTATGCACTATACGTATATATTTTTCTGTGAAAAGTTATATTCAAAGGTTTCAGCCGGGAGTTTTATTTAATTTTTTTTAGTTTGGCACTAATGCTTTGATTTTCAGACGTAATAAAGCCATAAAGGTTATAAAAAAAATATTTGTTTCCAGTGACGCTAGCAGTAACAATCATAAATGAAAAGATGCCCCTGCTGTAGCAACATAACTAAACACAATCCGTTTCTTCAAACGATGAGTTTGTTCGTCGACTTGCGTCAAATAAAGTCGTCCGTTACAAATCTTTCAGAGATGGTCGATAAGATATCGATGTCTAAAAATGAAAGGAACAAAGAGAGTCCAAGGATGCCCGAATCCAGTATATACGGCAGTTCCAAGTACAAGCCAGCCTCGCTCGGGTTGGGCGTTCGCTTCTCATCCAGCCAGGAGGACATCTACCGGGACATGCCGTCGTCCAGACTACGCAGTCACATGTCGCTCCCCAATTTGGGTAAAACTGATGGGGGACTCGATAAGCCGTCAGTGTCACGGTATGACGATGCGACGAAAATTGAAGAAATCGATGACGAAAAAAGCATACGCTCTCGCAAACCATCCATTCAGTTATCGACAGAAAACTTAAGCGAGTGGATAATCGCCTCGATCAACAAGCGCCCTCATTACGACGACAACGGAGATACCCATCCCATGGATTTTATAGAGAGCATAAAGTATTACATATCGGAGTTAAATATGGTCGAAGAGAAGCAACTTCCATTCATAATATCCTGTTTAGAAGGAGTGCCGCTGATGTGGGCTCGCTGCTTCAGGAGCGAGTTCAGAAATGTTGAGGGATTTTACATCGCTTTCGAACAAGAGTTTTGGGGACCGGATCGACAAAAGTCCGTTCTATACGATCTGAAGCTGGGGAAGTACGACGAGGCCAGCTCGCGGATGAGCATGTCCGAGTACTTCCTGCACAAAGTGTCCAACTACCGCCACCTAGCCCCGCCGCCGTCCGACCTGGAGATCGTGTACTCGCTGGCCGCGCATTTCCCCACGGCCGTGGAGCTCGAGCTTCGCCTGACGCCGAAGCCCACGCTACGCGACGCCTACCGCGTGCTACGCCGTAGAGATGGCGAAACTACGGACTTTCTTCCCAACTACTTGTACGAAATGTGCGAAGCTTTCCAACGGGGCCAGCGACCAGAGTCCGCGAGGCGCCAAGACTCCAAGACTCAGTCGACCAATACTTCGGAATATCCTCCTTTCAGAGGGACCAAATAAAATCACGTACCTATATACTCGTTCCTCCCGATTCAAGCACCATAAGCTAAACAAGATTATAATAACTTACGTGTTCATTTTGTTATTGGGTAGACTTAATTTTACAGATGTAACTGTAATGTTGCTCATTGAATATTAGTGGTTAATTTAAAGGTTGTTATTAAGATATTATGGACGTATTTGATTTAAAATTAAATGTCGCATGTGACAACAAAATATGAAATGCTATTTTATTAAGCACATAGGTATATAGTTTTCCTATTTATTTATAAACACTGAGGCACAAAGTAACTAAAGTTATATAAGTACCTTTATGATGTACCTACTCGTCCTCTGTAATTTACTAATGGATTCGAAACAAAACACATCGGTCATTCACATACAGCTAGAGGTAGGTAGGTACTCCCACAAAGCGAGCCTCGTACACGTGATATTCGGTATTAGCCATTCAGTTACAAAGCCGTCCTCGGCCCGGGTTTCAGTGGTTTCACCAACCGAAAACGATAGGAGCGCGTTAATTAACGTAATTGGTGTGCATTGTCGAGTCGGATCGTTTGTTATAGAGCTTTGTCGGAGAGTGAGGGGAACTGGACGGAGAGCGATTGCGTGGAGGCGCGGCGCTCGGGCGCGCTATGGAGCGGCCAGGCGCGCGCGTGCCGCCGTCAGCGCGCCGCCATGCCGCACGTGGCCGCGGCCGCGCGCCTGGCCCGCGCCGCCTGCCTCGCCGCGCACGCCGGCGACCGCTGGAACTGCTCATCCATCCAACTGGCTCCAAGGTTCACTCCGGATTTGCTCACAGGTGAACATAATGTGAATAGGTCCGGATCAATTATAATCGCATGGTTCACTCTCAACCTGAGAACTCTACGTTTTGTGTGTAAATATCTGAAAAGGTAGGCTTTTACCCCCTTTACCCAACTAACCAATATGATAGAGTATTTTAATGTAGAGAACTCTGCGTTCTGTCTAAAAGAACGACAGAAAGTTTCGGCAGTAACGAGAGCTAAGGCGAGCTAAGGTTCGTCGTCGTCTCTTTTAAAATGAGAAGCGATGCATTGTGCGGGCGCGGCCGGCGGAACGGCGGAGCCCTTTCTTTCAACAGCACCCGCTGCGGGCTCGTTCCGCATCGACCACTCTTTTTATTTACGTGACACATCCACATACTATTTATCGCTTCTCGGGCAATTAATTTTTAAATTATTCTATTGTTCCATTCCTTCCAAATTGCTTTATAAATCCCTTTTGTTCGATTATACTCGTATAGTGCGCCGTAACGAGTAAAAAGCGTAAAATGTCGGCATCGATGCCGATGGCAGACCTTATTAAATAACGGAAGACATCACGCGATGGCGGCACGGAACCTTCGGTAGGACCGTCTTACATTACCTACAGTCATGACTATCGTGACGTGACTGCTCTTTGCTATTGATTTGGGGTAAAACGATAAATAATCACGAAAACTTGGCTATTCTAAATAAAGTTCGTGCCTATTCGTCGTCCTTGTATCGTATTTAAGTAGGTAGGTACTCTTGCGCTACATCAAAACTTTTACTAGCGATAAGAATACGGACAAAGCCTTTCTTTTCCACGCCGCTCGCTCACAATCAGTGTTTTACGAGAGACGTTGAAAAACAACTAAAAGTTAGGTTGGAGAAGACAAACAATGCGAAGGTTTTCTAGCTTTAGCATGGTCGGCGACATTGTGTAGGTAGTTGGCAGCGATTGCCGGCCGGATGCCGACAGCAGACTGCGAAATAGGAACCATTGTTTCTGGTCACCGTTTCGAACAACGTCTACCCACTTTAGCAAATTAATTGACACGAGAAAAATCCGTTAGAATCTTCGCAGTGCTCACGGCTTGAAACATTTTAATTAAAAGTTTTACGAAGCGAGTAACGTCTGCGGCTGTTCGGGTAATGAACATGAAATAACTTTTCATTAGAACCCAAAAAGCCAGCTAAATAAGTGCTTGTCTAATTTTATGTTACCTCATAATTAGGCATTTTGTCCCAAGAGGTTTCCTTTTCTCCTCTCTAATGGATACGATATAATTAGTGAAAGTTACATTTTCGTGAAGCTTTTGCTCCTCCAGGGGAAATTATAGCCTATGCTCACATCGTGCGATTCTGTAAGATCGTAGGTAAAGGTACAATTATATTTAGTAACCTATCATCATATTTCATTGGGTTATATTCACTAATCCTCGAGTAAGTACCCTATTAGTGAAAGATATGGTGTGTCATCGATTACTTTTACTGATATAGGTTTAGTAAAAGATCATGACGAGATCTTATTATAAAGGTTTATCCCAATAAGTCAATTCCCAAATCTTTATTGATGAGCTAGTTGGACTAGTTTCCGATAAAACGAAAAGTTCATCTGTAGCTATCAATTCAACGAGGCTTTAAGGGGTCCTATGGACAATAGATTTAATTATACGCATGAATCAAGCAGGCGGAGAGGAGTGAAGCTGGAGTCTCGTAGAGCTTCATTCAGATAACGTGAGCGGTGTAATGGCGCATCTTTGTAGAAAACCGGTTTCCGGCGGCGCTTACTTTTCCTGTCCCTTCAGTCACTCTATTATAACGTTCGCTATTACTCGTATAACAATAGCTTTTTTAGCTTAATAAACTCTCGTCAAGGTTGGCCGCTAAATATTTTTAATTTGTCACGCAGTGAGGATTGATCATCAATTAGAACTGTCAGCTTCACGGTGGAGGTCGTCTCAGCTTCTGTATGAATTAAGGGGTCATCAGCACCTATGAAAATTTTCTCACTTCTTTACTATGTAAAAAGTACTTCAATAAATAATAAAATCTGTATTCATTGTATTCATGTAAATGCGGCCTAAGCGTGCAGTGACACGCTGGCGATGTGACGAGCGATAAGCCCGACGGCTGCCATTGTTCAGCCGGCGCAGGACGCGTACGGGCCCTATCGCGATGAGATTGTAATTAAAAAGATTACCGTAGTACGTATCTGTGAATGAAATGCATGCATGGGTGATGTTTTGCAAGGGTTAGGGTTAGCACAATATAGGTATTGCACTTTTTCTTTACTACTCGTATGCTCCAGTTCAAGAGACAGGTAATATCAGCAAACGGTAATTATTTCGTGCACTGAAACTGGAATTTCGGTATTTCTGCTTTAGCATTTAGAATGTGAAGTACCTTCAAGAATTTTGAACGAACTCATTCCACCACAATTCCTTTCCGAACGACCGAAATGCAGAGAACATGATTCCTTTACGGCACATATACCACCTATTAAACGCACTGTAAAGGAATGTTCAGCTCTTCCGTCGTCTGCGTTCCTCGAACTCTCAGCGCGAGTGAGCTCAACCGTGAAAATGTATTTATAACATAAACTGCTGCATGAAAACGCATTTTTTTATAACTTTTACGATAATATCATAGTTTTGCATAACCATAAGAACCAATAAACAACAACTTCGTAAACTTAATTAACCCAGAGCTAATTCACCTTTAAGCACCTGGGTGCATTAAATTTACTTAGGTGTAGGTACTACTTTTTTGACGTTTGAGAGTAGACAACCAACAATGCGTTCTTAGTTGAGGCTGGACTTCTGACTATCATTGAGATTCTTCCAGATTCTGGCAACTTTTGCCAAAATAATGTATTTTCCAGCTATTAAATACTATTGTCACTACAGGGACTCGCGAACAAGCCTACGTGTACGCGATGTCAGCGGCCGCGCTGGCGTGGTCCGTGGCGCGCGCGTGCGCCGCCGGCTCCCTGCCCGCGTGCTCGTGCGCCGCGCCGCCGCGCGCGCCGCCCCGCCCGCCGCGCCAGGCGCAGGTCACCCCGGCAGAACCACACGCGAGGTTCAAGTGGGGCGGCTGTGGTGATAACTACCAGTGGGCAGAGAGGTTAGACTTTTTTGTATCGAGCTTTATTTTAACACTTAAGCCCATCTTAAGTACCTATCGTGTATTTTTTAGCTCAATAGATCTATGAATACACCTATCTTCTAACTTCCGGTGTTTTTGTTTATCCTGCTTTATACAGGGTGTCCCAAAAAGTAGTGTCAAGCGAAAGTCCAGAGATAGAACACCCCTTGGGGTACCCGAATCACCCCCATGTAGTTAACAAACAAATTAAGCTTAGGAATGATAAAATGGCCAAAATCTATTTTTTAATCAGGTTGCTAATTTTAATAATTTTCCACCTCGCCGTCTTTGAAGGCCGATTTTAGCCTAAGTGGCCAATTAAGTACTACTTTTTTTTAATGATAATGAAAGCTGAGAGTCTGGAGAATTCTTTAAACTTATTTATGAACCATGAAATCACTTTTTAAGATTTTTAATTTGAAGTTGAAAATTTTAGTCATAATTCACCGAATGTAATTATTTGACTTTACACCAACATTTTCATAGTTTTCATCAAAGTCATGTAGCTGATTATTTTATGCATAAAAGAACAACTCATAACAATTCAGTAGCAAAAAAAAATCTCAAGAAAGTTTTCTACTTTTTTTGTAAGAAAGTTTTAAGTTGTTCAAGTCGTAAATTTTCAAAAATTCGGAAAAAAATAATAACTTGAAAACTATAGAAAATCGCGGAACATACATGGGGGTGATTCGGGTACCCCAAGGGGTGTTCTATCTCTGGACTTTCGCTTGACACTACTTTTTGGGACACCCTGTATAAGGACTGTCTAGAGCGGTAGAAGCTTTCTCTGTTTTTATACTGTCTTTATCTGTATCTCGGCGAGAGACTGGCTGATCTACTCCATGTAGCATATTTTTGTTGATGTGTACAACGCAAAGTACTTGATCTAGCTATAAAACATTCAGTAACGATTTTATAATGATTTAAAACTTATTAACCGTCGCGTTTTTAGATTTGCAAAACAGTTTCTCGACGCACATGAAATAGACGTGCGCGACGGCAAGATAGAAGACTTTCCAGAAATAGAAACGACGACGACCGAGCAAGCCACAACGACTGTGGCAATGGAGCCTACGACAGTTCCGCCTGTCGTGATACTCGTGGACGACCAACCGGCGGCGCCAGCGAACGTTACTTTACCACCCAAAAAAGGCAGGAAGGGACGACGTGGACGAAAACGCTTACCCCGGTCGCCGCGACGAGGCAGGCCGACAAGGAAACGATTTAGATCAAGATCGAGGTAACCGGACTTGTTGGCACCGGGTCATTGGCGTCCAGCCAGTGATATTCTAGAACCTATGCACTAACATATCCTCCGCTTATCAGGTACGAGTATGAAGATAGAGGTTCGAGATATCGTAACATCGAGTATCGGATGGCAGCCGACGACCCGCGCTTCGACCCGCAAGTGGATTTGCAGACGAGACTTGAGAAACTTCGACCTCTCATCGCTTCTGCTAATTTGATCAACGGACGATTTGGGCGAAAGGTCAGCTACAAAATATTCTTTTCCGGACATGTCTCGAGATAGATAAGATAGCGTCTCGAAACATACTTCACATAACGATTTTTGTAAGTATACCTACGATTATTTGTATTTTACAGGCCGTATCAAGCGGGATGCGTACTAAATGCACTTGCCACGGAGTGTCAGGATCGTGTTCGGTGCGCACGTGCTGGCGCGCGCTGCCGCCGCTGGCGCGGGTCGCGGCCGGGCTGGCGGCGGAGACCTCGCGCGCCGCGGCGCTGCGCCCTCGGCGCCGGGCGAGGCGCGCTAAGCCCCGGCTAAGATACGTTACGCCCAGTCCGGACTACTGCGAGCCAGATCATGCCGCGGGCTCGCTCGGAACACACGGCAGGTAAACGTGACCGCTAACTAGATGTATGTATCCAGGGTAAGTCAGATACTGCACTGTTTCGAACGACCTTTGAAGTGAATTCAATAAATAGAACTTACCGTTTGTTAAGGAAATGCAACGCTAGCACGGGCAGCGCGCCGGGCGGGTGCGGCCGGCTGTGCTGCGGGCGCGGCCGCAAGGCGCTCCGCTCCAGCCGGCTCGAGCGCTGCCACTGCCGCTACCACTGGTGCTGCCGCGTCGACTGCCAACTCTGCAGGCTCACCACCGAGGAACATTACTGCAACTGAACATGTGCTAAACCGCTTACGAATAGGCTACGACAGTAATCCCTAGACTTAACTGGTTACTCACGACCTCACTTTCATCATATAACATACCTGCGATATGAGGCCGATCAGATTGGTGGACGGAAAGAGTGTTAAATCACATAAAGTTAAAGCAGTGATAGAGAAAAAAACATAAATTTTAATTACCTCTTAATTATGTTTCTTTTACTTCACTATCTTGCCATCGCTTATAGAGAAGGATATACCAACAATGCAACACTTGTATTTGTGGTTTGGGATTCGTTTTGAGAAGCGACACTGTTTGAGGATCAAATTTACATTCCACTAAATTAAACAAATTTTTCACGTAAATGTTTCTCAATCTCAAATAACCCTGAACCAAAGAATAATAATTGTAATAGTTTACTGTTAAGAATAGCATTTAAACGTTGTATTGTGTCCTAGTCATGCTGGTAATAGGCATAGTGGTGTATGATTATCTCATTTTAAAGTATGTAGTGAATAGAGTTAGTACATTTTGACGAATTTCGATAAATACGTCTCAGTATTATTGTACTTATACAATTCTAATGGTTATTGTTTTAGCTAAGACATATCGATATAATGTGTAATTTATTTTAAGATTTACGAATACATAACTACCTATATCAGTAATTTTAGTAGATAAACACTCGCCTACTTCCTTCCGTTCTATATCGAGCGATCGAATTGGAAATATCAAATGATGCAGGACAAGAAATGTTTCTTGTCCTATCTCCGGTTTCCCGTATTGGAACGCCAGTGGAATGGACATGGATACCTAGTTCCTACAATCAGGTGCTAAACACATGTCTATTGTCTTGTACAATATTTTTCCTAAAAAGTATGACAGCAAAGCAAAAAGTTCAAAAAATTCATAAAATAGATTTCGAAATGAATAAGTTTAACCCGTATTAAATGACAATAAAATTTTACAAGTCTGCCGCCATTTGTAAATTGCTTATCGCATGCTTATTTTAGAATTAGTGGTACGTAAATATATAATTTACCTACATTATCTAACTTCGCGAAGTATGATACAGACTTTTGACTTTCAATAAATTACAGTAGATTTTTCGAAATTGGTATTACATAGATTTTCAATTGTAACTATTTTGTACGCATTTGTCTGCGATAGTTATATTTATTTCCGTCATTTTAAAAAATAGTTTATTAAGTATTAGAACTACGTTTAGATGTAAATAAAAGTTGTACTTAGCATTGGTCTTTCAATTATCCTTATTCCGTATCAAAGATTAAAAACAGTTTTTAGTTTGACGTAATGCAATTTATTTACAGCAATGTTTACCAAAAGTGGAAATATAATTGACTATAATGATCTACAAAATCTACATATTTTAAAGTAAGCGGCATATTACCACTAAACATCGAAGCTATTGTATTACTACGAGTATATTGCGACGGAAATGGGCTAAGTTGAGATCTTATATTATACCATTAGGTACGATCCTACCACACTGATGCTATAATATAAAGGCATATATGAGGAGTAGGTACATAACATTCAAAGATAAATGTCTTTTCTGTCAGTGTGGGAGCACCATTTAAACAATATCAAAAGGACCTGCATCATTCAGGGAGTACAAAATAAATCAATCAATCTTCAATGGGAAACAATTGTGTCACTTATAACTAAAAATCACATCACTTTTACTTAAATCACAACAAAATAACAACAAAATCATACAGAAATGAAATTACAACATAAGAACGCACGTTTTTTTCTACCTTTTTCTCAAAATTAATAAAATGGAATAAATTTGATAAATTTACTTGAATCCTGTTACATAGGTTGGGAGATAACTTTGAAATTTAGTGTACATTGTAAAAGTATTACGAATAATTATGTCTTTCAAAATTGATGATATTAATATAATGTAATGACTTATAAGATATAATGGCCATGTAATATTATATTACTCAATATAAATAGTTACACATATTTACCAGAAGAAAATACGAGTTGTATGCAATTTTAAACCAATGCAAGATATTTATTGCTAGTTTAATTATTAACAACATACGATACACCAATTCATGGCGTTATTGTATTTCGTAACCTATTATTATTGAATTAGGCACTACCTAATTAAAAAGCTTACATACTGCAGTACATTGTTATAAGAAATATCTGTTCGAGACAATCAGGTTCTATTAATTCTACTAAAGTTCGCAATTAAGTACGTAAGGTCCGTAATTGAGTTGATACAGTTCGTGATTGCTTTAGTACTTCTTAGCCTCGTAAACTTTTTGATTTCTATTTTGTTACTTACTACAATACATACGGATAACATGAATCTTAAGAGCGGTTTCGCACTACGTGCGATCCGAATCCGATCCGAACCCGTGAAAATATGGATCTAGAAAACTCGGACCGAATTCGGACATTGCTTACGCACTAGTCCGATCTCTGATACAAATCCAAGCAATTTAGGAGCCACCTTTTGGCATAATGTCATTATACGTGACGGAAATGACGAATGACGGAAAGAAATCGGATGACGGAAATCGGATCTAGTGCGTAACTTACCATAATAATAGTTCTACAACTACTCCCGACCATATTTTCACGGGTTCGGATCGGACGTAGCGTGAAACCGCTCTAACAGTGAGCAAAATTGAATAAACAGTAACTGGCGTCCTTGTCACATTCGTCGCACTTATACTCAAAAGTTTGGTATAATGTTTATTTTGAAAAGTATAATCGCTAAGACTGCCCGTCCCAGAAATCATAACTCTATGCGTTCGGGTTCATGGCCATCATCTGAAATAATTAATAATCACTGGTACTCGTTTCACTGTCCACGGGTTCTTACACAAAGATTGGCAAAATAACTAATTGAAAAAATACGATGACGATGACCGCTCGCAGCAATCATAACTCTATGTGTGAATCTTTTTTCTTCTCTGAAATAGAAAATAATGGTGCTGAAAATGAGGGGACTTATGTCGAGTGTACATAGACGAACCCTATATTGCGGTGCAACGTGATCTTTCGTGACGTCACGACAACCACCGCAGCTTCATTTTTTTAATTCTCATAATTGTCAGGGGCCTTACCACAAGCTTTTACAAAATCATGTTTCAGAAACGTCACTTTTCAAGCATGAAGAAAAACTACTTCAATATTTTTTTTATAGACCATGGTACAAAATATCAAAGTCATATTACTTTTGGCCTGAAAAACTTGTGGCATGGCCTAGGGCTAGCTGATATTATTTAGAGGAAGGAATCTGAGAACCAATAATTAAAAGCAGGCACTACAAAAAATAAAATGATGAGTTTCTATTACGGCAAGCTATTATAAGTTTTAGAATAGATTCGTATTGCTCAACTATATTAATTATTTAAACTTACGGGTGGTTGAGTCCGTTCTGGGAGCGGCAGGCGTAGAAACAGTTGACTCATCAACATTACTATCGATTTCCTGCAGGAATAAAATAGTACTTGTAATAATATAACTATGGGTCCTATTGCAATAATAATTGTATTTGTTCCACTCAGATTTCAGTCTGATGCATAAAACATTTAATATTTCTGACTCAGCTAGCTAACCCTCCCCGACTCGACGGTTCACACGAGGGTAATTTGATACGCTTTCCAAACCCCTTTAAATTAAGGGCAATGAAATGTCCACAATAATACTCGGTGAACATCAAAACTAGATTCTAGTTTTAAATGTACTTTGTAGAGAACGAGATTTTACTTAGACTATAATGATCGAATTCTCGTTCCCCACATATCATGAAGATACCCAGTTAATTTGTAAATGTAAATTAATGAGGGTTTTAGTAATAATAGTGGAATATTTTTAATTTGGTGCTAAGTAGTTTTAGTAATATGAGCGCTGGTGGTGTAGTGGTAACACCCCTGCCTCACTATCCGAAGGTCGTGGGTTCAAACTTGGTCGTGCACCAATGAGTTTTTCCAGATGTTTTTCTTAAGCTTTGAAGAGTACTCTCAAACGGTGGCAAAGCGCACATACATTTTTCGAACAGAAAAATCCATTGGTGCACGACTGGATTCGAACCCACGACCTTAGGATTGGAAGGCTACCACTACCACTAGACCTGGCCTGACTCTAAATGTCGAATTAAATTAATTATATACAAAATCGAATCAACAATGTGTTTACGATTGTACTCTGTTTAAAATGTTACCTGTTCATGGTCAGCCGCCTGGTAGAGTCCGCGCCGGATGCGAGCCTGCAACGCCTTTATCTCAGAGTCGTAGTCCTTCCACTCGGGAACTATTCGCATGGCCGCCGAGAGCTTCGCCTCTTTGGTTTGCGGGTTGTTGCACTGCGAACACATTCCTAGTTTTGCTACAAGTTTTTCAAAGATAAGTAAAAAGTGGATTTTACAAGCTTTTATTTAACTTGCAATGTATGTACAGTTGGCACAACGAGTCGAGGCATTCGTGAAGTTAGCCGCAAGAGCTGCGCAGTATCGTTTTTCGGGAGCAATTGGAGGTATGGAGAGGGGCGGTGGGACTAGACATGTGCAAACTCGCACCTGTGGCTAATTTCACGAATGCCTAGATCCGTTGGATGAACTATATGTATGTTTGTCCGGGTGGAATCTTGCAACATAATTTTAAATCAGTTATCTTTAACCGATTGAGCTGTAATTTGTTATAAATGCTTATTTTGGATGACAATGCACGCTTAGCTATGTGACGTCATTCTAATTCCAATATGGCGGATCATCCAAGATGGCGGACTAGTTATTTTTTTCTGCACCTACCACAGTATGGGTATCAAATGAAAGGGCTGCTGAGGAGAATACGGAAACTAATACAGTGTCACCTTTTACCAACTATAAATTTATATCAATTCATTTTACGGAGGCCGCTAGCAATCAGTTGAGGTCGCTACTTGCAAGCTGAAATATATTTCATGGTCCAATCACTTAATATTATAGACTTACCAAATCAATAGTCTTCGCGAATTTCTTGGAGGGTTCGTCGCACCAAGTTTCACACCAGAGCCACTCTTGCGGCAGTGACTTTATGGCTACTTGGTGTATCATATTGTTGGGTAAATCTTGATCTAGAATAAGCAATTGTACATTATATTATGTAAGAATAGTTACTTACATTAGACTAACGATAATGATTTAGCATTTTTGTAAATTGGGCGTGTATTGTGGCCTATAGTTAACAATGTTAATAGGTATGCCAAATCGGTTGAAAGTTTGTTACAGTAAAGCTTGTATGTATACAAATAGCTAGTACAACACTAGTTTTTGTTGTAGTCAAAATATCTATTACTTTTGATTTTACAGGCATTTAAATTTCGATAAATATCGAAATATCGAGTCTCGCTAACAGTCACGTGACCGCATGTGACGTCAATTTCCAACGCTCCGCTTAGTAGTTGTGTTGTGAGATGACGTCACACCGTCACACGCATCGAGTAGGAGTCCGCATCGCACGTTTACTTCTTTACATCGGAAACTAGTTGACGTGACGTATCGAAGTAATTCTTTCACTTTTTTTTTATTTTTGACCGAGAATATGGAGAGCTAATATTCAAAATTAGTTAACATTCTTCATTGTATAGTTGGCTCAACGAATCTAGGCATTCGTGAAGTTAGCCGCAAGAGCTGCGCAGTATCGTTTTTCGAGAGCAATTGGAGGTATGAGGAGGGGGGGGGAAGGAACTGTACATGCGCAAACTCGCACCTGTGGCTAACTTCACGAATGCCTAGAACCGTTGGATGAACTGTACCTAAGTTGGAGAGGCTGTTGGGGTCCTGGCTGAGCGCCTGGTACTGGCCGCGCAGGCGGTCGCCGGCGGCGATGCGGCGGAACCGCTTCAGGTCGACCACGTACAGCGCGCTGATGTGGTAGCTACGCCCTTGCAGGTGGTTGCGCCAGTACCCTTGCTTCCAGAATCTGAACAAAAAATGAAATTTAAATTGTAATTGAAAAATGTTTTCTATACCAATATTATAAAGGGGAAAGATTTGATTGTTTGTATTGAATAGGCTCCGAAACTACTGGACCGATTTGAAAAATTCTTTCACCAACGAGTAGAATTAACTTTTAGGATTAACTTTAGGAACATAGGATATATTTTATGTAGGTACTTAGAGGGCGACGCCGTGAGCGGAAGCTAGTATTCAATAAAATCACAAGGATGACTTTGAAACGTCTTACATGCTAGGTGAATCTATGTGCCAATTCCAACATAATCCAAGTACGAGAAGAACAGGCAAGAAACACGTCTCGGTCCTAAGAGCTAAAGTAGTAGCAATACCCGGGTAGTTTCACCTAATACAAAGTTCGCATCGGCTAAATTCAAAAGCAAAAATGATCACTTCCAAACTAGAAATATGAGATTAATACAGTAATACAATTTTTTGTATTCATAATACAGGTAATTCAGTTAGTAGAGTGGTGCGAGTTGTGTCAAATTGTAAAGGTTACACATATAAAATAAATAAAAACTTTTTATAAAAATTATTTTTTCAATAAAAATAATTTTACCTGAATCCTTCCATCTCCCGCCTGCTGTCACAGAACGGTGTGTATCCGTAAGGAGCGCCTCCCAAATCCAATTCCACCAACTCTTTCAAATCAGCTCGAACGATCTAAATAAAAATATTTTTTAAGGTCAGTTACTTCAATGCTAAAATCAATCTAATTCGATTAACAATAAGGCTGTAAGTTACCTGATCAGCGTCGACGAATATGATCTTCTTGACTTGCAGCGGGAACAGCACGTCAAGGAAGAGGATCTTATATCCCCAGATTGTCCGCTGGCGGTCGCGCTGCTTCTGCAGCCAACGCGGCCACTGGTACTGGACCAACTCGTATTCAAATCCGTATTCTTGAGCCATGTATGGAAGAATTTCCTATTTGGAACGATACAG
This sequence comes from Cosmorhoe ocellata, assembly GCA_963675405.1. Lineage (NCBI taxonomy): Eukaryota > Metazoa > Arthropoda > Insecta > Lepidoptera > Geometridae > Cosmorhoe > Cosmorhoe ocellata. The sequence continues at coordinate 7,652,891 of OY776246.1, read as the reverse complement.
AAAAACATAGGTTTAGCAAAGTCAAAAGTCAAAGTCAAAATATATTTATTTTCAATGAAATCACAGGGATCATTTTGAATCGTCTTACATACTAGGTGAGTCTAGGTGCCAATTCCAGTCCTACCCCAGTCCGAGAAAAACTGACAAGCTCGCTGGGCCCTAGCGCTTAAGAAGTATATGGATCTAGTATTTTAAGATAAACTGGCTGATGAGCCCGCGGCTTCGCCCGCGTGGATACCGCGGCTTAAAAATTTTACAAATTATAAACTAAAACTTTCCTCGAGAAACACTCTAAACATTAAACAGTATGAAAATAGGTGCAGTAGTTTTTGAGTTTATCGCGAACAGACAGACATACAGACGCAGCGGAGGACTTTTTTTTATAATATGTAGTGATTCTACTATTCATTACAATCGTGATGTAATTTTTTTTATCTGATTCAAATATGATTCTAACAATTACCTGTCTCAATTACCTAAACAAACTCACCTTAAGAGACGGGCTCAAGTAATTCTTCAAGAACCAAAATTTGACCGGCGACTTGGTGTTTTTCAGCACCGACATCATCATGATACGTAGGAATCTCTCGTAGAGATGTCCCGAGGCCACCGAGAACACGTTTATAGTCTCGTCTTGAGCTTCCGGTTCTTCCCCGCCGCCGAATGAGCTGCGTACACAGTAATCATAATCAGTACTCAGTGCGACGGCAATAGATGCACTAAAAGCACTTAAAGCTTCAACCAGATTCCCACAGATAGCGTTTTCGAGTAGTTCTTCTCACCTTGCAATAGAGTTCCAAATCCCGCCAGAGTTCTTATCATCATTCTCAACCAGCAAGTCTAAATGTTGCTTGTCAGACTTCTTACTGACTCGCAATTTGATCACGTGGCTACGGAATGAGCTCATCAGCACTTGGATGTCGTCGCTGCCGGCGGGCGTGTCTGTGTTTTCATGGCTGAATTTTTTTGGCAAATATTTAGTTTTTTAATACAACATGAAGGTATAAAGAGTCAATTTTAAAAGGACGAGAGCGGCCGAGACTCACTCAATGCGTCAAAAGAATAAGTGTTCAAAAAAGTAACCAACTTACCCGACAATTTCATAAATATCGTCAGAGCGGCCCGGCCTTAGTCTCAGTATCCATGCACCAGGGTTCGCCTTCAGTTGGAAGTAGCCGAGATTGGCCATTACGATCGTATCCATGAGTTCAGGCTTCTCTTTGGTGCCCAATACCAGCTGCAGGCCGCGAGGTGGCGTGCCTAACGTGGTGTCCCAAGCGTGCCCTTCTAGCAGCAGATATTCCAACTCGAATTCACTGGACAAAGAACAATATTGTTAGCAATATAGAGTTCAAAGTGCATAGAGAGTATCAATGCACTTTTTGAAAAAAATTACGGGCTGATGTTAAAGTTAGACTCATTATCATCTTCCTGCCTTTTTCCCACTTTATGTGGGGTTGGCAACATGTGATCATTCGTCTTAACAGTACTCAATCCTTTCTTACCCATGTCATTTTTCACACTGTCCATCCATTTTTTCTTTGGCCTACCCCTACCCCTGTATCCATCCACATATGAATGTGGATGGCTGTATCCAGAGGAGAAGAGGTATGAACCTAAAACACTCCTTGTCACATGACATTCATCTCTTCTCATAACATGCCCATACCACGCTAAGTTATACGAGTACTAGTTTATCGAAATAAAAATATACGGATTAAGTTAATTTTCAATTGATGCTACCCTTAAATTGTATGTAGCAAAGAGTCTCTAATCGATTAAAAGTACAGTACGATTGAATGAAACTATAGTTGGCCCAACGAGTCGAGGCCATCGTGAAGTTATGGAGAGGTATGAGAGGAGGTATGGAGAGGGCCGGTGGGACTAGACATGCGCAAACTCGCACCTGTGGCTAATTTCACGAACGCCTCGACTCGTTGGGCCAACTGCAACTTACCTATGAACCACAGTATCCACATCGGCTAGCCGTATATTATCGAGGTCGTAGACAGATTTGACACATTCGACCAGCCAGTTCGGGGGGGTGCGCAGCTCCATGGAGAGCAGCGGCGCGTGCGGCAGCCGAGTGAAGCGAGCCACCGCGCCGCCCGCCAGCGCCCCTTCCGCCGTGAACTGTAGCTCCGGCTCCAGCACGTAGCGGTAGAAACTAACCCAAGTACGTACACATTTAGTATTTTGTTGTTTCAAATTCAACAGATAAAACAGTGAATAGCAATTACTAGTCTTTATCTAATTACTAGCTGACTCTCGCGCTACTTTGTATTAACTATGCAAAAGCTTTGAATTTTTAGGCATAGCAAAAAATTGTGAGCATGTGCTAAAAGCGCACAAAAATACGTTTTTAAAGCAATAAAAAAAAATATTTGAAAATAACTTTTTTTTTCTTCCTAATAAGTACATTATTTTCCTATTCAAACCATTTTATACGTTCTTTTGGTCAAAAAAAGTTGGCAACCCTACTTACAGACGCCATATTGGATTTTTTTACAATTTTAGTCCATACCCACACACTACCCTCTCTCGCTTCGCATTCGGGTAAAAATATAAGCTAGAGGGCTCGCCACCACTCAAGTCTTACGGCAAAAGCGGGAACTACTCGGGAACTACAGCTCCAAAATTTAGTTCTACGAAGAAAGTAGCGCCACGTCTATCGGACTTCAGTGGTGGCGCGGACTCTATAAAAAGATTACATAAAAATATAAAATAATAGACAGATTCGCACCTTTTTAGTGGCATATCGGAGTTCTTATCCTGAGGATTGACAAACAGCTTGATGCGGCAGTTGATGACGCGGCGGAGCACTAACAGCAAGGGAGCTAGTCGCTGCGCAGCGTTCGATGCCGGGTCCAACACAGCCACGACCTAGCAGGAGTAGGAAGACATTAGAGAAAGGAATGCTTCACACGTCATAGTTAGAGTAATACAATGTAATTAATAATTTGTGTGTGTATATATTGTTCATCATGCCAACAAAAAGAAAATGGGCTCTGACGGAAGACTAGCGTTGGTTGCAGACGCCATTTTGTTTCTTTATGTTGTTTTTAATTTATATTTTTTTTTTTGATGTGTGGGTCAAACACCCACACATCAAAAAAAATATATATGATGGTTTGTAGGAGCTTGTGGTTACCACAAGCACCTACAAACCATCATGTTTCAGAAACGTCACATTTGAAGCTTGAAGTAACACTACATCAATACAATTTTCACAGGTCATGGTATGAAGGTAAGGCCCCAGGAAACTATGAACGACTATAATCATTTTAATACAGGGTGAGGCAATATACTGAGACTTTTTCAATGTGATTTTTTTAGTTAGAAGTTTTTGTTCTCAGGAAAAATTTGATGTAATTTAAAGCAAAGCACTCACTTCAATAGCAGCTTCGTTATTATACAACGGTTTCAGTTCAACAAGAGAATGTTCAGTACGTAAGCCTGCGGGCAAGGGTGTGCGCACTTTGGGGCTTCGGGCAGCTAACACGGCTGTCACTTTTAACCGGTTTTCGGCGGTCAGCTGTGGCATGTAGTCGTCATCTGAAATAACATATTTCATTAGATTCTCCTAAAAACTGTGTTTGGTTGGAAACCATTTTAACCTTTTGTTGAGCAGAACAGAATGTACTTACAAACATCAGTATTTTTGTTTAGGATTACTTAAGATTAGTACATTATGTATTATGTCGTTTCAAGATCATTTCCAGCTTACCATCATCATCGTCTTCAATAACATCGTTCTTTGATGTTTTCTTTTTGTCCAACACTTCAGATATCTTGTCGCCGTATACTTGATTGCTGAACCTAGAAACATTATGTATTTTTTTAGATTTCATTGATAAAATATTAAAGTTGTGAATTGGAAAGAGCGACGGCGACGGCGGTGTTATCAGTTGCGCTCAGCCATACCACGAAGTCTTCTAGAACGATTCCGTTTTAGAAACGTCACATTTAAAGCTTGAATTAACACTAATTCAATACAATGTGCATAGGTCATAGTACGAAATAACAATGCAATATTAATTCGGAAATGTATTATGAATTCGTGGTGAGGCCCTAGGCGTGCTTGCAGTCCCGTACGACCATTAATACATGCGACTGACGCTGTTCGAAAACGTGATCACAGCTTTTATCTGATGATGCAAACCTTTCAAGCAGCATAAAGTCATCCAAAGTGAACTTCTCGTCATAATTGAGTGGTCCAATCAGCCTTGCGTTATGAACGACTGCGCGGTCACTCGCTCGCAACTTCAGGGTGCGAGCGCACAGGACGCGGGCCGCCTTCAACACCCACTCGTATTTGTTCAGAACAGGAATTAGTTCCGGCTACGGGGAAAGCATTAACATTGTTATAACTAGAGTAACTTAGTAGCTATGTGACGAGTTGGTCGTGCTGCTTTGCTTTTTAATTAGATAGACTAAGGATTGAAAATTGAATTGCTTATTAGGAAGCTAAAGCGAAACATATAATATAAATTACACTTACCAAAATATCACAATCCTGTCTTTCGTGACATCCTTCGTTTTCAAGCAGCTGAACGACGTATTTGGTGGCCTGCGTTGGTTCCAAAGCAGCGAGTGCGGCTAATACGACTTTGTTAATTGATTGATCTGTATTCAAGTCTCCGTCTACATTTGGTATGAAGGCAACGCGAGTGCCACCTGATTCTCTCTGAAAGCAAAACAAGATGCTGATTAAAGTCGACTTAATTATAAAATAAACTGTGCACACTCTAAACAAAAAGTGTGTAAGAAACATAACACTCATTTGCAAAATACAGTAAATTAAGGACCAGAACTAGTGTAAAAAATGAGGTTTCAAAAATGTTAATAGTTTACTGATCTAGCAATTTTGACACAGACATACCATTAAAGTCAGAGCGTCTCTCAGTAATTCCCTCGATTCCTTCTTATTAAGATCGCCGGCTACCCAAATAGTTTGGGTTATCTTCTCAGGTTTTCCGGCCTTCATGAAGTACTTCAAGACAGGCAAGGCAGTTGCCAGTGCGTCACGTCCTTTAAAATAAATTACATGATATTGTTCCAAATAATTTGATATTTTCCAGACCTGGGAAACATTACCTGATAGATGGAGCAGTCGGTGGATCTTATCTTCAGTGAACAAGTCAGTATGAGAAGGAACTCCGGTCAGGTCCAAATATTGAGACGGATCCGAACTAAGAACGCGGCGATTTAATCTAAAATATTCCGAACAATTAGGATTATAATCTATTATACTATTTTAATACTTAGTACTAGCAAATCAAATTCTTGGAGATGAGAAATATTCTAATAAAGTCTTGCCTAGGTACAACATGTGGCTGCTTCATGAGAAAGTCAGTAGCATCATCGATATCCGACAGTTCACTTCGGAACACCGCGCGTTGCAAACGTGCCGTGTGGCGAGACAGAGCCGTTACTAAAGCCTCTTCTAGGAGCTCCACCGAGGACGTGACTGCGGGGGGACCGTCGTCTGTCAGAGGTACTCCATTTATAAGAACCTGCGGGTGACATTATCAAGTAAGAAAGCATTAAATTAAAATAATCAATGTCTCTAAACCCCTAGGGATTTCAATATTTGGTGTAAATTACCATTTGAGAATTCACTGATATTTTACCTGTGGGTAATTGTTATTGCCAATTTTGGCTATAAACTCTTCGGCCAATTGCCTACCAAAGTTGTACTCAGAATCCTCTGCGATGATTTCGTCCAAGTTTGCGTTGGCGCTCGCGTATTTCTTGAGGTGTTTCTTCACGAACTCTATCGATAACTCTTCGCCTTCCAGAGGGTTTAGCAGCTGGAATACAAAAACTAAGCGTGAAGACAGAAAAATATATTATTTTAAGTCAGCCTAGGATGCTAGCAGTCGCTAAGTTCAGTTAAGACATAGGTGATCCTAGTGATTCTTGTAAATAATAACTTACCTGCGTCAAAAAGTAATACGCTTCCTTGTTAGAATTCTTCTCTTGCGCGACGTAGTTGAATGCTGACCTAACAGCGGCTTCCAACTGAAGATTATCTTTACTCGGCGCTAGCACTAAACCGACGCGTACCGGCGTGGCGTGTTTGAGTAATGTCTCGCCGAGGCGGAGTGGCGGGCCTGACGCGATAGATATTGGGTCTGCTATAATCACCTGAAAGTACAAAAATACGTAAATAAAACTATGCGTGCTACGTGTGTTACCCTACGAAGATGACAGTAATTATACGTTGTACAATAAAATAGGTAATAGTTTAAAATGAATGTGAATGTGGGTGGATATAAGGGTAGAGGCAGACCTAAGAAAAAATGTTTGGACTGCGCGAAAGACGATATTATGTGTAAGAAGGGAGTGACTACTGAGATGACGGATTATAGGGGAGAGTGCAGGAAGAGAACCTGTTGTACCGACCCCACTTAGTGGGATAAGGGCAGGAAGATGATGAATAAAATGTAAAAGTTTGGAGCAAGACACAAAGAAAGCAGATAAGTACCTATCTACTTGCCGAAATGATTAAATCTATACTAATATTATAAAGAGGAAAGTTTTGTATTTTTGTTTGTAACAAATAAACTCAAAAACTACTGGTCCGATTTCAAAAATTCTTTCACCATTAGAATGCAACATTATCCTTGAGTAACATAGGCTATATTTTATATAGGTACCTCGCGAGCAAAGCCGCGAGAGGAAGCTAGTTATTTATACAAAGGGGAGAAGTAACACAAATATTGATGCAACTTACATAATTATAAATATTTCTCCTCAAGTTCCTAAGCATGCCAGGGTAGGTAGGTCTCAAAAGCTCCATGTACGACGAAGGCCACCTCCGATACCTCTCATCTGATTCAAGGTCATTGAACCAAGTAATGGATGAGTCGCGGATATCGATACCATATTCTTCCCATGTATAAGCTTCTCCCAGTTCAAGAGACATCAATGTGTTTATGAGTTTCTTTGAGAGACCTAGAAAATGGTCTTTGTTGAGTTTTCATTCTATTAGTGTGATCAGGGATCACGTAATTCTGATACTATCAAAACATTGTTACTAATAGCTTCTAGTTACTAGCAGTGAATTGTTTCATGGAAAGTTTTTGCCGTAAAATTATTTATTATTATATTTTTGGTTTATTGCCTTGGGTATATTGTTTGTATCAGAATTACGTAATCACAGCACTATTGCTGATATACATTCATTGTAATTGATTGCAACTAGAGTTCCGTAATAGCCACTCAGAGATACTTAAAAATTTTCTAATAGATATTTTTTTTTTTAATAAATGGATCTACTAAGTAGTTATAATGGTATATTCCTACATGATGAATTGATGTCTCACCAAGCGCATGCAAAGTGTTCATAGGTCCAATCTCCTCTCTTAATGAGGCCAGCAGCGCGTTTATATCAACCTCCTCTGCATCATACTGAGCTCCTGATACGAGTAGAAGGGGTTCCACCGCCCGCAGGCCCAAGGCAGATGACCAGATATCTTGATTATACAGTACTTCGTCGCGGAAGGCGCGTGGCACGTTTACATGAATGAGAGACTTTGTCTAAAAAAAAAATAAACAGGTCTTTAAAGTTTGATGTGGTTTTTTGTAAATTGAAGTAGGTACTGACACCTTCTTTCAGAAATTAGTGGAGTCTCTATGGCAAATATTTTCTTATAATGCATGTAATTATGAGATTTATAATAACATTTTAATACTTTATTATAGATAACATTATTTTAACTTTACCTGTAAAGGAAAGTTTTGAGCGATAGATGTGAGTACTTTCAATGCTTCATCGCCGCCAGCGTCGTGTGCATCGACCACAGCGGCAGCGGCCTGCATACTCAAGGCTTGCATCTGCCATACTTTGAGTGGGGCTAGCTCTTCATTTGTCTCGGACAAGTGGCGTCGGAAGCGCTCAAGTGGTGTACGAAGAGCAGGGAATAGATTCCTGTGACAATTAAGAATTAATTACCTAAGTAGTTTTTAGATCTACTATTCTAGGTCATAAGTCATGTATTTTCCAAATTTAATTAAAATCTAGCATGCATAATTGAACTATATCCAAACATCTTCACAAACTTTGACATAATATTAGTAGGCAAATAATAATATATGTAATAATAACATCGTAGGGTCTAAAAAAGGCCTGTGTGTGAATTTATTTCTTTAACAACACAGGCAAATTACTTAAGTCTGCCAAAGTTGAACCCATCAACTTGATTCTGAGGATCATTTTCGTCTTCCTCTTCAGATGCTGTGGGTGCCTCTCCACCCTCAGACTCCTTGGGCATGGAGTCATCCTGGCTCTTGTATTCTGTGCTCTTTAGTTGCAGTTCTACACCATAGCCTGATAGACGTAGCTTTGGCTTACCGCGAGGCTACAAAAAAATCAGATAATATGGTACAGTACCGACTAATACATTAGTAAATCATCAAAAAGTGTTTCAACAGGTGTTTATGAAACTATTTGATAATGGAGGATGGTAAATACATTATTTGATAAGCCTACTTGGACTTGTTAAAATAACCTCAACATTTTGATAGCAGTTATTCCAGTTTTACTGTGACGTTGTTAATAAAAAAAAGACAAGTTTGATGAGGCAGAGGGAACTTAGCTGTAGAAATAAAAGACCATTAATAGGAATATGAAATCAATAAAGATTTCAATTACCAACCTTTACATTCCATCTCACAACATAGTTGATAGCGCCTTTATCAGCATATGCCGCCAAGATCTCATGTTTATTTGCAAAATCTCTTGTGCCTAATTCTCCATAGAGTATAGCAGTCAGGCTTTTATTATTACTGCTTGGGTATGAATGGTCTAATAGGTATGTTGCTTGTTGATGCTCCTCCTAAAAACATATAATTTCATTAATTCTTTTACACAAGTATGAAGAAAAATAAAATCGATGAAACAGAACATACCGGTTTAAAATCTTTAAAACTTTTGAGCAAGTCACTCAGTGCATCATTGTCACACACTTCACGCAATGCTATAGCTACAAATGTGTCACACTGCACATCTTTAGCATTGTTTTGAGTTGCAACCTGATCAAACATTCGAACCGCAGGAGACATGGTGTGCATGGACAGTGACAGTTTGGCCATGCGGAGCTGTGCTGGGGCCAAGAGAGTACTTGCGACTCCAATACTAGCATCATAAACTTCTTTATCAGTCTCTGAAAGGATAGGTTTCTTAATGTTACAAAGTTGCATCATAAACTTCTTTATTATCCTCGGATAAGTACAATAGATTTGCTGTTGTGACTTTCCGAGGAGGGTTGCAGGCAATAAATTACTCGGTAAGGTTACAATTATGACTTACTTAGGCTATCTAAACTAGTTTCCAGCGAGTTTATTCCGTCAACAAAGGACCAGAATAGGTCAGCACTCTCGCCAGCAAGGTATTCTGCCAGCTCCAAAACAATAGGAGTTGTCTCCCATTTAGCGCTGACGAAAGATGTAACGGACTTAGACTTTCTCTCATATTGACTTGATGGCTCACTGCTGCTAACTAAACTCAATAAACAAGCCAAAACAACCAAAATATTCTTGACGCCGGTGGTTTTCATTTTGCACGTCAGTTGTGTTGACCAGCTAGTTTTAGAGATACAAAAATTATGGATCATCGGCACATTTTAAGCGACACGCATCACATCACAGTCTATAGAGTAATTACAATGCAATTATATACGTAGCAGGATAATCTATTTAGCCCAATAATTAGAACTCATCGAACTCATCCTGCCAAAAAACATAAAATTACGAACCGCCAATGACAGGACAACACGGCACATTTGACGTTTATACTTTTTGCTAAAATGTGATTGGCTGGAATAATCCCTGTCAGTAAAACCAACCAATGAAATTGAGCTAATCTGACAGCGATATGCCAATGCCAACCAAAGAGTAGGTAGGTGCCTTAGAATAGAATAGGCGGCCTTACTCTGAGAGGCGGCCTTACATTCATCTACACAATTTATTGTACAATAATAATAATATATTGACAGTTATGCAAAGATTTCGCTTGATTGACGTTTTTGAATAAGCACTTCTGGGAATTACCAGCCGAACATGATCAGCGAAACTACCATCAAGCAACGTTTTTGATTAAGAAACTTGATTGATGATTCAAATTCATATTCTGTTTATGAAACTCAAAATAACATAACAGATAATAATTATCCAATGTGTTATAGAGGTACAGATAAAATATAATATATACTAACATTTCAACATACTAGTAAATACAAAACAAAAATACAAACTTTAGCATTACTAACCCTAATGTAGCCTCCATACGTTGGCCCTGGCCTGCCGGGCGAGGCCCAATCATGGCCAAGACCCAGCGTGTAGTGAGGTGGTTGGCCTAGGGTCGCCGGCGCCTGTACAGGCCTGTACAGGCTGGCCGCCGTTCCCGTCGAGTGTCGGTTTTTGGGCCAAGATCAAAGAGAGTTGGCCGCGCGGCCCGCCTGCCGTCTACACGTTGGCTTGCTATTCAGTCAGTCTCTTGCAAACTAGCGCACGGGACGGACGTGCGTGTCTACTCGCCGAATGCACTATGATACGTGTCGCAAAATGAGCGACAGGTCCAATGAACGTATTTGATGTTTGTTGAGCTACTTTTTTATTTATTTATTTAGGTATGATCAATAAATGTAAGTAACTAGGTAGGTTCCATAGGTACAGCGCTGGTTTCCATAACATCGCATAATGTAGGTAGTAATCATTTTTACCAATCTACCTACTTTACCTACTGTTAGGTATGTACCTACCTAAGTGTACCTGTAAATGTGTGATATAAGATGGTAATAAAATAAGTAGGTACTTAGACTTATTTTATACATAAATAATGCATTCAGGAATAGGTATGTACGTACCTACTGTAAGTATGTGATATGATGGTAATAAAATAAGTACCTAGACTTATTTTATTTTATGTAATGCATTCAGGAATAGGTATATAGGCTGCATATTTCATTCCATCCATGACCTCATTTTTTTTTTTTTAAAATATCGATCGTAATTCGCCTGCGCGCCGAGTCAAAATCGACGTGCGCCTTGCCTGCCTGATCGGAGCGCACTGAGGCGAGGGCCAACGTGTGGATGGCACGCCGGGCGTGGCCCGGTGTTATCGCCATCCTTGTCTAAATTTTTTGTCCTTGTCACACTGACCAATCATCGCCAACATGTGGAAGCCCTGATTTCCTCTAACTATCTTTACTCTGAGGCTCAGAGTAACATTACTTTAATTCGTAGAGATCATTGTTGCCTGCCAGTGTCAAGTGTTAGAATATTAGTATTGACAACGTCGCAACGTCATTCAAGTCAACATCAATTTTAATGCCATTGTCATGTCAATCAATCAACAAAACCATTTGTCAAGTCAAATCCCTTCCCTTGATCAATTCAAGCTACGGTTGAAAAAAAAGGCGGGAAACTTCGAGACAGGGCAGCCGCGTTTTTTTCCCACCTAAATTTTAAATTTAATTTATCTTGATAATAGATCAGTAGAGTTAGAATTTAGTGTTTATTTATTATTTAATTGTATTTTTAGTAGTGTGTTGTATATTTATAAGTATCTGGTAAGTTTTTTTTTACATTTCTCCCATGGAGGAGCCTCCGGACCCCGGAGGCACAGTACCTCCGGCTGGTAATTTTGTTACCATTTCAGACGATGTAGATCTTGTCAACAGCTTTGACAAGTTACAGTCAAACGAGTCTGCAATAGACACAGACACATCAATTTCTAAAGCGAGTTGTCGTAAACGCAGTCGTTTACATAAAATGTGTAAACACTGTAATAAACGGAAGCGTCATGGTTCCAATGAAGGTAAAGGCTGTCGCTGCGAAGAAAATATAAAATCGGCTGATAACGACATGACTATTGATGAACCATCACTAACTCCTACTCTAGCATGCGACCCAGTCGTTACATCCACACCCCTTGCTCCACCGACCCCATCACCAGTCTCATCTCCACCAGTGCAAGTCACCAGAACCCAGTACGACTCTAACGATAATGCTCCGTTTGTTGTGCATGTGCAACGGCTAACCGAGTCACCAAATGATGGCTCTACGCTCCACCCCATTATGTTCGGAAAGTATCTGAAGCGCATAGCTGTCCACAATATTGTTAATGGTAGTGTCAAAAGGATAGGCAGAAACAGAGTTTCCTTAGCATTTAACAGTCACATTGATGCTAATGCATTTATTAACCATGATAGTCTCAAAAGTAACAACATGAAAGCTTTTATACCCACATATAATGTGTCTCGTATGGGTGTAGTCCGTGGAGTACCCATAGAACTCTCCCCTGAAGAGATGATGGATTGCACCACTGTCCCCAATGGTTGTGGCAAGATCTTAAAACTTAGACGTATTAATTATAAAGAAATTATCAATGGAGCTCCAGTGTGGAAACCAACTCAGACGGTGGTTGTAACATTTGATGGTCAAATGCTACCAAACCGTATTTATATGTGCTATCATGCCCTATCAGTCCAACTATACACCTACCCGACCATCCAATGTTATAATTGCTGTCGTTTTGGACACACAAAGTTACAGTGTAGGTCCAAACCTCGCTGTTTTAAATGTGGGAAAGAACACTCAGGTGACTCCTGTAATGTTGATGAGGAGTGTATTTCTTGCTGCTCCTGTGGGGGAATACATTTTGCCACTAGTAAAGCATGTCCTGAATACACTAGACAACAAAAAATTAAATTTTCCATGGCAGAAAAGTGTATTTCTTATGCTGAAGCCTCTAGAAACCATCCACCTTTATCAAGGTCGTACGCCGAAACTTTAGCCACCCCAAAAGATCAAACCACCACTTCTGTAACTACCCCCTGGGCCACCCAAGTTCCACATCCTTCTCAAAGAAAAACAGTATTTTTGAAACCACGCTCAGCTCCTAAGGTTATTAAGGGTTATGATCAAAAGGCTCACCGTATCATGACCAATGAACCAACACCAACACTATCTAATGGTTGCGCCCTCAATGAGGGTAAGCAGGAAAAGCAACTTAGTATATCAGATGTTATTGCCCTTCTTAATACTTTAATACAGTCCAACATTATTGAACCGTCCAACGCAGCAAAAATAATAGACACAATTAGTATTCTCAACACACACAATAATGGATCACACCAGATCCGCAGTTCAGTGGAACTGCAGAAGTGTAGTTAGTAAAAAAAGCGAAATTATTTATTTAGCTAATAAATTTAACCCATTTATCATAGCTATCACAGAGTCCTGGCTCAAGCCAGGCTCTGTGTTTAAATTGAGCGGCTTCTCCTGCCTGAGGGACGATAGACCTGATGGGTATGGGGGAGCTGCTCTTTTTGTAAAAAATTCATACTCATTTTCACATTTCACTCTACCTACCCATAATGTAAATAATTTCACAGCTGTTTCATGTATTGTAAATAATGTATGCTTTGTATCTGTTTATGTACCTCATCCTTCATCCCAAATTTTCACTGAAATAGAAAACTTGCTGTCACTTATACCTAAGCCATGTGTTGTCATGGGGGATTTTAATGCTCATCATAGGTCATGGGGTAGTTCTGTCTCTAACAGCCATGGTAGAGAACTTTTGGAAATAATTGACAGCCAGAATTTATGCATCCTCAATGATGGTTCTCCAACACGTCGTACCAAACCCTCAGATAACAATAGTGCAATAGATTTATCAATAACCTCTCCTAGTTTATCTTCTACTGTTTTATGGGAAACACAACCATCTACACATGGTAGTGATCATTTCCCTATAGTTTTAAAGTTTACTCATTTTAATACTTCAGAGATACCCAGAGTTCCACCCAGAATGAAACACAGAATAATTAAAGATAAATGGAGTGATTACAAAAGTCATATTGAAACAAATATTGATGCTTTGCCTTGTATTTCTCATGATATTATTACAGGTTCGGATAGTTTTATTAACTGTCTAACAGATGCTGCAAATTCCACTTTCCCTATAAAAAATTGTGCTTCTGGCAAAATACCATCTCCACCATGGTGGGATACAGATTGTAGTGTGGCTGTTACCGAAAGAAAGAAGGCAGAGTTTAATTATAAATTGGATATGTCTGAAGAAAATTTTAATAAGTTAATTGACATTATAGCTAAGACCAAATCACTATTGAAAGAAAAAAAGTTTCAGGGTTGGAGAAGTTTTTGCTCTACAATATCTCCCAATACAAAACCGTCAGAAATTTGGCAAAATATTAGACGTTATAGAAATGGAGTTAGTTTAACCACTTTTGCAACATTGCCAAATTCTCTGAGTAACAGTTTCCTGGACCGACTAGCTCCAGCAACTGTTCCACCTAGAGAACTATTTTGTCCTGTGCCTACTCTTCCTACATGCCCTTATGGCCTTGATGCTCCTTTTTCTATAAATGAGCTGAAAGGTATCTTATCAGATATTAAAGATACAGCTCCAGGTAAAGATGGCATTCCATATTCATTTTATTCACATCTGGGCGATAAAGCTCTGCATTATTTACTAGATCTCGTAAATTCTGTCATGTTGACAGGTGTCATTCCGCCAACATGGAAAACACAAATAGTGTTGCCATTTTTAAAACCTGCCAAAAACCCTAATGATTTTACGTCATATCGACCCATAGCCCTATCTCCAGTGATCATAAAAATAGCGGAACATTTAGTAAAAAACAGAATAGAATGGTATATTGAAAGTCGTAATATTTTACCCAATAGCCAATACGGATTTAGAAAGGGCAGATGTTCAATGGACAGTCTGAGTATATTTACTACGGATATTCGTATAGCTTTTTCACAGAATAATTCTGTTGTGGCGACTTTTTTAGATATAAAATCTGCTTACGACAATGTTTTAATTGAAATACTGATCAAAAAATTAAACCATTTAAAAATTCCACCTATCCTAACCAACTTTATACAAAATATGTTAGCTGGCAGAGTCATTTTATTGAACTCCACGGATCTCTCGAGAGTTGCGTGGAAAGGATTACCACAGGGTTCTGTTTTAAGCCCTTTGCTCTATAATGTATATACATATGATTTGGAAGCATCTGTGAGTGATACAGTTAGTATCCTACAGTACGCTGATGACTTGCTACTGTACTCTTCTAGTGCAGATATTAATACGGCAGCCTTTAACATAACTTTTGCTCTGAGATTTTTAAAAGCTTGGTTAGACAAACATGGTCTTGAACTGTCGCCTACCAAGAGCATAGTAGTTCCTTTCACGCGTAAAATCAATTGTCCAACGGTTAATATAGATTATGATGCTACTAATATCCCTGTTAAAAGTCATGCAAAATTTCTTGGTGTCATACTAGACTCAAAACTTACCGGCTATCCACACTGTGACTATGTTGTAGAGAAGTGTGAAAGACATCTCAACCTGTTAAGATGTCTCACAGGCGTTTGGTGGGGTGCACATCCTTTTTCTCTAAAATTAGTATATAATGCATTAATTCGAAGTACACTGGATTATGGCACTTTCTTGTTGGAACCTGGAAGAGTGGGGGCTCTCAAGAAGTTAGATGCCATCCAAGCACGAGCCATGCGTATAGTAATGGGAGCAATGAAATCTAGCCCTATCAATGCGCTACAAATAGAATGCGGAGATCCGCCTTTATATTTGAGGCGCCAATATTTAGCCAATAGATTTTACTTTCGCACTGTACAGTTTACAAATCACCAACTTCATACTAAAATTCATCATCTTCTGGACCATATTCATTCATCTTCATATTGGAATCATAAATCACCTCCTCTTTTAATCAATAGTCTTATTAACCACAAAACATTGTCAGCCCCAACTCATCAATCTATTTTTCATCCTATCTTTCATTCCAATTTTAGTTCTTTAATTTTACAACCTGATGTATATTTTGATGTAAATATTGATCGTAGTGACCCATATACAAACATTTATTTTAAATCTATTGTTGATGAGCGATGGCATGGATGGCATCATATTTTTACTGATGCCTCTAAGCACTCTCAAACAGGTAAAGTTGGCGTAGGAATATTTCACAAACAGTATGATATTGTACAGAAGATAAAATTGCCTCAGGAGACTTCTGTTTTTACTGGTGAATGTTTTGGCATCGCAAAAGCATTAGAATACATTTTACTAATGAAACTTAAAAAAACCGTAATTTTTAGTGATTCGATGAGCTCTTTACAATCGCTTATTAAATACCCATTTCGTTCCAGAATGGTATACCCTCTTATAATTGAGGCTAGATCCCGTCTATGCCTCTGTTCAGAGAGGGATCTATCAGTCTGTTTCGTATGGATCCCAAGTCATTGTGGTGTTAAGGGTAATGAGCGCGCAGATAAATTGGCCAATGAGGCTGTGGAGTGTGGAGATCTTTATTCTTACAAAAACTTTTCACATGATATTGTTTCTCTGTCCAGGGTTTATCTCAAGGAATCTTGGGATGAATTTTGGGGAGAGTCCAGTAATGTTAAAGGCAAACACTACAGGTTGATACAAAAGACAATTCCAATAAAACCATGGTTCTTTAATTTAAAACTCAGTAAACGTGCAACTACCGTCTTGATACGAATGCGTCTAGGACACGCTTGTACACCAGCTCATCTAGCGCGAATTAAAATTAAACCTGACCCGTACTGCGCTTGTGGAGATGATTTTGGTGATTTAAATCATATTTTCTTTGCTTGTCCGAACCATGACCGCTTTCAGTTTCTAAATGATCTTATATCCTTACACATTCCTCTTCCTACTAATATTGTTATTCTTCTTTCTTCATTAGATCCTTGTATATATAACAGCTTAGCTTCTTTCATATCTATTAATAATATATTATTATAAATTTGTAAGTATTGTATTTTGTTATACTTATTTAATTAAATTACTTTTGTAAATATTATATAAGTTCTTAATAGATATATATTTACTAACTCTCCTGATCCTTCTCCCGTTCCTACAAAATCCCGCGCTTTTTTTTTAATAATAATTGTTTCCCTAATTTTTGTAAATGGCAAATGCATAAATAATGCGACGCCAAAAAAAAAAAAAAAAAAAAAAAAAAAAAAAAAAAAAAAAAAAAAAGCTACGGTTGCATCGTATGTTTCTGGCTGTAGAACTAGAAATAAAATAAATTATCCAACCAAATGGAATAATTGGGCGATAATATAACAAGTTTGTTTAAGTTTGCCGCTTATGTATATCTTTGTACTAAAATTCGTATGTGAAATTACATATTACATAGTAATCCATAGCCCAACAACTCATAATTATGGAGATTCTTTGAACTCCCTGCTACGTTAGATATTCATCATTATCTCTCTTTCTGAAGCTTATTTCATTTCAGGTGCAGTAGCAAGGTCACAATGCAGTATCCTTCAGAAGAAACATACACTCGGCTCATTAGCCACAACATGACTGTGCCACAAAGGATCAAGGTAGATTCAAATTCATTATCAGATACTTTTTAGCATAATACCATTGTTCCTCCCCATTATTACACATACACAAAAACTAAAATTTAGTTAGATGAGATCTATTTGCTTCTCTATAGGCAACAGGAGATGTTATGGATGATGATGGTGCACCAAATGGAGTCGGCTGGGATTATGCTAATGAAAAATTTGATATGAAAGTTCCTGAAAGGATACTCGTTGTTGGACAAGACCAGCATATGGGTGAGTAAAAAAGTATTACATTAAGTCTCATTCATGAATAGACAGAAATATCAAACTGGTGGCTCAAACGAAATGAAAATTCAAAAGATTACAATAAACCCATCTGTTTATTTGATACTAGCTTCCGCTCGCGGCGTCGCCCGCGAAGTACCTACATAAAATATAGCCTATGTTCATCCTGAAAGTTTATTCTACACATTGGTGAAAGAATTTTTCAAATCGGTTCAGTAGTTTCGAAGCCTATTCGTTTCAAACAAACAAACAAACAATGAAAGTTTTCCTCTTTATAATATTAGTATAGACTAGTTTCCGCTCGCGGCTTTGCTCGCGAGGTACCTTAAAAAATTATACACAAAATATAGCCTATGTTACTCAAGGATAACATAGCATTCTAATGGTGAAAGAATTTTTGAAATTGGTCCAGTAGTTTTTGAGTTTATTTGTTACAAACAAAAATACAAAACTTTCCTCTTTATAATATTAGTATAGATTTTTCCGACTAATACTTGTTTGGATAAACAACTTAAGTTTATGATTACAGGTACAAAAGCAACACCCAGAGAGATCCAGCTTGACAATGCAGTGCTGCCGACTGACCCTGGCATGATTCGTGTCAGTACACCACCCCGAGTGATAACTCTTGACCAACATTACTTTCCTTCTGCTGATGATTTCCCACAAGGATTACCCAACTCCCCTCCGAGAAATGTGCGTAGCTACCGTTCTCAAGGAGATGGTGCTCGCTCTACAACTCCTCGCCCTGACAACTTTAATGAATCTACCATGACTGAATCACGCTTGGTATTGAGGTAAGACATGATACAATGTTGGTAACTAATAATCTTCATATAGGTGATAGATGAAAACTGTTTCATTATTTCCAGAGATCCAACCCCTCCAATGGGAACAGGTGAAGGGCTATCTGCTGCTGAAGAGCTGGTGCATTTACGACGCCAGATTGTAAAACTAAATCGACGTGTGATGTCTATCGAGGCTGATCAGTTGCAAAGACAACAAAAAGAGAAAATTGCATATGCTATTGGTATAGCTTACTTGCTATTCAAAGTTATTTCATGGCTCAACAGGAACTAACCAAATAGTAGAAAAAGCATAACTTATAAGTAAGATGAAGTTATTGTATTATGTAATTTTGACTTCATGAAATGTCTGTTTTCAAAACAGTGTTAGTAGAAATGTCACATTCTGGCGTAGTAAAGGAAGAAGTGTATAATCATTAGTTCATGAAAGATTATTTCTTAGCATTTAGGCAACCTTTTTTTATACCCTATGTAATTTTTCACAACATCTTGTATGTATGTATAGTGATTCAGGAAGCATTTGATTTTAACTTTTCTTGTGTTCAACTACATACTTTTTATGAATTATTGTAGAAAAGTTGTGTGACCCTTTAGTGTATAGTCATGTGCAAGGGTCATTTTTATTCAAATAAACTATAGTCACCTTATTTTGTTTTAAATCTGTAGTAGTAATTAAAACTTGAATGATACAATGATGAAAAAACTTTTCAACTCAATATATTTAATAAACTGCTATAATAAGACCAATTATTACACACAGGTTTAATGGAACATTCTAAAAATATGAATGCTCATGACAGGTTTAGTTGGATGGTCATCAACATTATGACTTATTAATCCTAATAGAATACTGGAACAGTCCGACATACTTGCAAGTTAGGGTAAGTCATGTAATTAAATAAATTGTATTTGTTCTATTGTGGGCTGGGTTTATCTTCGTAAATGAATATGACAGAAAAAAGAGGACCTCCAAGACGCTGTGCTAACCAAACATTCTTGACCACAGCCAGCTTCAAAGAGTCCACTGCAAGGCGAGCATTCAGGTTTGTATGCAGAGATCTTCCCATGCCTTCTAATACAATTAAATCAACTCTTCTTACTTTCATTTCTGTACATAGACCTGGAAATTATTAAAAAAGCGTATATTTACATAGTGCAGTAGCTGAAAATCTATGATAATTTATGTAGTCATAACAAAATGATGTCCTTACCTACACTAATAGTCCTGAGATCTAGACATGGGCCTCTTTGTCCACTAGATCTTACTATTAAGTTTCCAGTTGTGAGTGCTGCTGCTATAACAGGGCAAATGTGGGTAGCTCGCTGAAGTATCTCTTCCAACTCCACATTGGTAACATCATTCAGAGCTGGCCATTCATTAGCACAGAGTATCACAGCTGTACCTCTCAACAGCAGTGCTCTAACAAATGGTAAAATACCAAGAACTATATCCACCCCACTGTTGTCAACAAATATAGCTGCACAATGGTGAACTGTATTCTGAAAGAGACAATCATGGTATTATTAAAAAGAACAATAGTACATTCAACATGCTATAGGATACAGACCTGGAGTTTTTCAAGCCATTTTTCTAAACCATCGTATAGCCATGGCCTTTGTTGAATTTTTTCTAGTGCTTCATATAACCCACTATCTAGAATAGCAGTGACTGCTTGAGCTCCCCAATCAAACATGTTACCTAGATTACATAAAAATATATTATAATAGCCAGCCATACATGCACTTAATATCTGAAAAATATATTTCTACTTTGATTAAAATCACTGAAAGGAAACTACCTGCCAATACTCCTTTGCATAGTTCTATCCACCGTTGTCTATCATTGGGTAAAGCATCTATTTCTGCTAGCCGTGACCTAAGTGCTGCCAGTGCTCCTTCATTTTCAAACTTCTTACGTTGCTTCCACAAATCAAAGAACCCCTGAGAACGAAGGCATGTTTCGTTGATGTCAAGAAGCAACCGTATGGTTAACTGCCCATGAGCACTAGAAATTGTAAATATTATTTTTGTTAATTTCATTTGTTCACTTCAGTGAGTTGGCATCTAGTTGAATGAAGTTGACGAAAAATTATGGTATGCAGGGCAGAGCTATTTTAACTTGGCTCTGAGCATCATTAAACAGAAGTATTTGATACTTAGACTTACAGAGGGTTTATTCTTAGTTCTTTGAGTGCTTCAACGTAGCAAGTTTTAAATTTGAGAGCTCGAATTTCCACTGTCGGGTCGTCGCTACTATTGGCAAGGGCAAAATTAACATATTTTTCGACTAGTTTTTCACAAGTGTTTAGCCAATATTCTCTCGCCTCCTCATCAGATAACAGGTCCAAAGTGTCCGGGTTATATTTATCAGGTTCAAGCAATATATGTGACAAACCGAAATGTTCCATTCTGTGTGCTTTGTTTGTAAAACAATATTATGTGCGAATGATTACAGGGAAGGCTAATAATTCACTATCGCTTTAATATACCCCATTGTGTTGTTATATTATCACTAAAGAAATATTTATTCCTAACGATTTTATCTTATCTACAGCACTGTTTCAGGTGTTGGTGTTATCTTTTTACTCTTATTTCTATTTTCAGCAAAGCAATACATTCTACAAGAGTGAATAGGATATATTCACGAAAATCATGACCTGAGTGTACGACCGACACGATATCTTTACTACCTACCTTCACTGAGGGACCGAATCTTTACTCTGAGGGGACCGACAATGACCGACATAACACGACCTTAGAAATATAGACTATAGTAGATTGTATCTTATGGGAGCAAAATAGTATTTTAGGCGAGGGTGCTTTTTTGAATCCAGAGCGAAGTGAGGGATTCTAGAGTAGAATCCTGAACTTAGCGAGGGATTCAAAGTACGCCGCCTGAGCCAAGAATATTTTGCGCCCGAGTGATACACTCTACTTTTCATCACCCTCTATGAGAAAATAAAAGGCGTGTGTTAGCCGGCGGCGGCGGCGGTGGGCCGTCGTGCCAGCCAGTCTTTATTCAAACAATATTTGCGTTCGATTTCTTTGGCGTTGAACACAAAGATGATCCAAATTCAAAAAGTGCGCGGCAAAGTTAATTGCGGCGCACTTATATGTCGTCATTTTCCCATCCCATCTATTCGAAAAGGACGACTTGGTTCGCCTCTAAATACTCCCAAAGTTGATATTTTCTATAAGAAACATAATTATAAGTGCGCCGCAATTAACTATGCCGCGCACTTTTTGAATTTGGAACATCTTAGTGTTCAGCGCCAAAGAAATCGAACGCAAATACCTACTGTCTGAATAAAGATTGGCTGGCACGATGGCTCATAATCGCGCCGCCGCCGGCGCCAGCTGAATAAAAAAAAAGAAAGGTGGCTTTTATTTTCTCATAGAGGGTGATGAAAAGTAGAGTATATCAGTCGGGTGCAAAATATTTTTGGCACGGGTGACATACTTTGAATCCCTCGCTCGGGATTCTACTCTAGAATCCCTCGCTATGCTCGGGATTGTACTCTAGAATCCCTCACTTCGCTCTGGATTCAAAAAAGCGCCCTCGCCGTAAAAATATTATTTTGCTCCCTTAAGATACAATCTACTATTATCTATGCGATAGAATGCAACCCATCACTGTTGTAGGTAGGTACCTTGTACAAAAAATGTACCTATAATCAAATCCCTGAACTGTCTTACACAAAGCTATACTTACAAGAGGGCTCATTAATTATATATACAAAGTATATTGTAGGTGTAGAGAATATAAGAACAAAGAGAATATAATCACTACGGGTGTAGGTAGAGCTAACTAAAAGAATAACTAAGAGGTTAAGAAGTAAGAGATAACAAAGAGGTAAGGAGTATTTATTTTTTATAAGTAGCAGTCGAATCGAGTGCCAGCCAGCCACATACCAATTGTGTAGGCGACTAGGCGTAGTACGTTGTACTAGTCTGTGGGTGGCAGTCTGTGGGATATGTGCTCTGTGACTGTGTGAACTGTTGCTGGCATGCATGCATGCAGCTGCTGCCTACCAGTCCAGTCACAACCAATCCAAATCCATCCATCCATAGTATTATCTATGCTATGAGACAAACAAACTGAGTTTGATTCGTTGCAGTGAATATAATAAATAAATGTGTCTAAAATGGTTTAGAATGATTATTTTTAAAGACTGATTATTTCACGCAGTGTTCAATGTTTTATAAATTCAATATGAGATTACTGTAATCGGTGATGTGATTTTTGATGATTGATGTAACGAACAGTGTATGTACGGCAAGATGGACGAATTGTCTAGGGGCATGACACAAACAGGAAGCACTGCTACAACTGACAAAATTCAAGAAAATGATGGTAATTTTTTGAATTATTATCATTGTTCCCGAAGTTTCGTTTCCATACCATGTTATAAGCGTCGATAATGCGTTTCACTAATTTGACAGATAAACAGAAACAATCACAAAAAAACAATTTAGTGTTTTTGAATTCGCACCGAGTCCAAAAATTACCTTTCAACGACCTTAGAGTACTGTACCTAACCCACCTTACTGACCACCCAAGAAAATTATAAATTGAGTATCATCTACCTAATTCTAACTGTAAACTTAGGTTTACAAAATACACTATACAGGTGCACTTCCCAATATTTGATATTACTGAATAAGGTCGTAATACATGGTTGCAGTTAGCTGCTACATTACCAAGTGAACTTATTAGACCATTGAAAATTTGTTTTATTAAGCTGGTAAATATTCATTTTATTTTTAAATGTATTCTAATAAATAAACCATCACATTCAAATATGTAAGAGAAAAGCCAAGTTCACCAAAGTACCAAATAACAATCATGTGATGTGAGTGAATGAAGCAGTCATTCTTATCCTTGTTTGTATTAACCTTTCGATTTCTAATGAGAAAATACCATTATTCATTTAACTCATTGTTAAGGTCCTGTATGTATAGGCCCGATAAATTACTTCCATTTTTCGACAAATTTTACATGGAGCCTTGCCTAATCCAACAAATAGGAAGGGATGGTGGGAGAACTTTGCTCAGCTGTAGGAAATCAACAGCCAATATTATAATATGATTATCAATTTCTATTGGGTATAATTGATAAATTTAATTTTTAAAACAAATTTGGTCATAGATGGTGATTAGATAAAGTGGATCAGATTAGGGTTCCTTAGCACTAGGTGATTGTTTAAAAACAAAACACTAACATGTCATAAATCTTTAATAACAAAGTAGCACAGCATGTATGCATGTAAAAATAACATTTGATACAAGGTGAGTTACAAACCTTACTTTAAATCAATTTTATTTGATAAATTTAATTTAGGTCAATTAATTTCAAGCTGTAGAATTATTTAGTTACAGCATCATGCAAGTTGCCCAGTTTGATTTTAGTAGGTAACATAATTAAAAAAAAAAGCATGATAATAAAGTAAGTTTAGGCTTCCACTTTAATGCTATTATAAAATTACTGTTATCTATAAATTGTCACCTAGACCTACAGAATTATATCAAATGAATTTGATATAATTTGCCGGTCTAGGTAAACCATTTTATTGGTTTTTCTTGATTGTGATACACTACTGCAGATTGATAATTTCAATTTGATAACCTAGCTAGGTTATCAAGTGGAAATTATCAATCTGATAGGTCATCTGCCCTCAGCATCATCATCATAAATAAATGGAATATGAATGATAAAATAGTTTCAAGTAATATACTTTAGAACTAATGACACAAAAACTTATTAAAACAACCTTACAGTGATTTTAATTTATATCTACATCATTGATTACTTGGACTTTGGCCATGAGAAGTATTGTAACTAGATCCATAATGTTTTTGTGAACACTTCAATGCCAGTTACTAAAATCATGCATGTTATTCTCTTATAATTTTTTGTACGAAATATGTACACAATAATAAGTACTAAAAAAATGCACTTTGAGACAGTCACACAACTCATTATTGTAAAAATAATGTATGTACATGAGTTGCTGCTTTTGCAGATGGCGTAAAGCGTGGTTATCCTCACGCACGCCAGCCATGCTAGCGTTGGTAGAACAACTACGGTTATACCTCGGTGGAGGATGTGAGTGGGAATGTGTTTGAAGCATGGCATGCTCCCTTTACAGATCTGTTCCCCAAATGTATTAATTACTGGTTTCATAATAAATACACGTACGAAATCGCGGCAAGTTTAGCTAGTGTGTACAATAACCATATTAAAAAATGCAAATCCTAAATGGTAGGTACATCTTAACACTGTGTTAAGATATAGGGCTAGGTAATCAAACGTACCTACCTGTTGGCATCAGCACCTTGTTAATATTTTCATGGTGTGTTTGCCAAGGGAGCCGGGTGTTCCCGGTGTCGCAAGCGTGAATCAGTGACCCTGAACCACTAACGTGGGAGAACGCCTCCCAAACGTTGATATCCATAAATAGTCAACTCAACTGTATAGTCTATTTGGACTTATACTGTCAGTTGAGAACAATGTGTCCTATTTTTTTTTAAATCTACTTTTTTTATTAGTTGGCTAACTAGTGTTTTACGAAGGCAGCTTATAAGCGTACAAGACTATATTTCTCACCTTTAAAACGAAAGTCTAGAGAAGAGATGTAGTAGGTTGGTACCTGGGTGACCGAGCATTGCTCGTTTTTTTTTTGGTAAGCGACGTTTTCTAAAAGTGAAAAATAGCTAGATCGATTTATCGCCCCCGAAAGCGCCTGCATACCTACTAAATTTCATGAAAATCGTTGGAGCCATTTCGTTATATCAAGAATTGCTTGTTTTAAGATAAAAGAATGGTGCAATTTGCGATTGTATTCTTAACTCTTACTAAGTAAGTGTATTTATATTATACACAATATACTAAAAACTTTATTAAATATCTTACGTGCCAGCGAAAACTGCAGGTATCTTTTCGTACATTGAAGAACTGGAGGATTAAAAATTGTACATAGGTTTAATGTTTTTGTAATGTCAAGAGTCAGATGTAGTACTTGACCTAGGGCATTCGCGCTTAGATATCAGCTAATAATGTCTGTATCACGTGCCTTGTTTTAGATTTCTGTGGTACCACAGTACTATTGTAGGTACCTATATACGCGGAAGATTAGTCGGTTGATGTCTTTGCAAATTGAACTGTTTAATAAACGGAAACCATAAATTACCTGAGGTTGGCTTGTAAATTGCGACCGAAATAACAATAATGTGTGCCGATGACCGATGTTTACAAGAGTTTGAAGTTGGACTGCATACCACTGTCTGTAGCAAATTCTTGAAGGATCAAAGGAGGTGCTGGATGCCGGCGTCTGTTTCTTTTCAAGTGGATTTTTCGTAATCAGATAAATTGTGTTTACGGCATACACCTTCCTTACGCGAAATGTACTAAGCACCCTTCTCGAGAACAGTCGTTTTTTTATAATTAATTTACTTATGAAAATACCAACTTTAATTCCGCGTAATTTTTCAGAAGGTATGTTACATTATCATCTGCATCGTTTAACAAACACTCCGTATCATACAGGAAGTGTACGGCAGTGCAGATTCAAGGCACACTAATTAAAATACCGATCATAGAAAAATATCATTTTCAGAAGGAAATTGGTCTATCGAACTGAATTTATCACCTAGGTATTTGCCGTAGAGTCGAGCAAACCGTTCGCATTGGTAGTTAAATTTATTCACACCGATATGGATCACATTGTAAACAAATGCCTTTATACTTAATACTTAGAATTTATTTCTTGGAAGACTGAAATAGCTATTTTTTTACTACTCACCTACTACCGTTACATAAACTACGATGTTAAGCTATGGTTCATACAGTGGCTGTTTTGGCGAAACCATTAGCATTTCAATTACACCTATGTGCTGTTAGTTGTTACTAATTAATGGACTTTGTGATATACCAATGTATCAATTTCTTTTCTACGCGATTCTTTCTAACGCTGCTAAGCTATTAAATGAGTTATTTCAGCAATTATTTTAGATGATTGCTCTATAATTGATTTTACAACTAAGAAAGTATTACTTTTAAGTATGAAACTCCTATATAAAGATCAATTTGGTTTTACGTCTTACTTGGCTCGCTATTTTCGTGACGTCATAAACTTCTGTAGTTCTGAAGAGCGAGTATTGCGTTACTGGTGTTACTGGTGGTGTGGTGTATTGCTAGGATGGTGCTATCACTACACCATAAGGCAAGGGTGCTAGTAGCACCCTTGCCATTCGGTCCTAAGGTGCTAAATGTACCTCTGTATAATAACTATGTACAACCTCTTAATAACAGACATTTATTAAGTAGTTTAGCAGTAGGTACACTTATCATTATCAAGTAAGTGAAAAAGGCATTTTTTTTTGGCAACGCAATTTGGAATACTTAGTAAATTAGTACTTATTCAACGTGGTTGAAACCGCGGGCGGGTTGTAAATAATTTTGCTTTTGAGTGAGTGCAGATAATAAATGTATACGTAAGGTTTTTTTGAAAGAGTTATTTGTCACTGACTATTTGTTGAATGTAGATTGTAGAACCGTGAACATGCCCCTACTAAAACAGTATAGCAGTACATACCTTTGAAAGTCTTTTAAATTAATAACTCGATATTGCTAAGCTATCATTATTAGCTCAAAAGGTCCAGTCATAACACCTGCTAACACAGGTCTTATGTCTGCTACTACATGTTATATCTCTATTCAATCTTTTCTTCTCTAGAGGTTTCTATTAGGATTTTGCTAATTTGATCTTGTTCGCCAGGCTCGTCGAACCCAGTAGTGTACGTAAATGAATCGTGCCTGGAGTGCGAGCGAGTTCGAGAGGCATGCGAGCGACTTGGCGCGGTGGCGCCCGCGCCGAGTCCCGAAGCAATGCCCTCGAGTCAGCAACCACCGTCACCGCCTGCCTACCTCATTACATCGCCCTTTGAAGGCGATCTATTTGACACCGCACACAGGGCCAAATACAGGTAAATCTAGTTAGTTTACAATATAGACACTACACAAGACTTCGTTGAAATCATACTCGTAAAGACAATTAAATTGTTATAATATGAGCAATTTGTTAAATAAATGTTTGTAACCACGATCACAGCTTTAGCAAAAATCGTCACCATTTAAATAAATAAAAAATTTAGATGTTTTACTATAATAATCTTTCATCGCCTAATGTGTCGTAGAAAAAATAAAAAGTATAAGTACCTACCATGTTAAAAATGCTAAAAAACATCCTTAAAGTCACATAACTAAAGGTTGGAAATCACAGTAGTTAAGTGTTTTTGTAGAATTGTATAGAACTGTGACCTAAGGAATGGTCCATAAATAACTACTGTGAAACTTCTGCAAATTTTCTTTGGGAGAAGACATTATTTGTCTCACTTGCAGAGTTCGCTGCCTATTTCCTGTACCTATATTCGTAGTGACGTCCTTTGCTTCCACAACTCATTTGGCATGCGTGCCCAATCTTGAAGTTCGTTCATGAACCGATCTTTGTCAGTTAAAACTGAAGGACGTAAGTGCCTACGTACAATCACTATCGGTACAAGAAAAATATAGTTACCTATGTTTTGTAAAACGTGTAAAGTTTGCTAACGAGACGTTATTGACATTAATTTTGGCAAGTCCATGGCTGCTTGGCTACTAACGAGCGCGACGGGTGCTTTGTTGCGCGTTTACATTAACGCCATTCTGTTTTGTCCTCACCTACGCGCTACAGTAGTCCAAGTAGAAGCAGCCACACGTCTCTGATGACGTGATGTCATTCTAAAATAGTAGGTAGTCATTAATATGAACCACTACGATAAATCACGATTTAGACTTGGTAATGATTCTGCTTAAATGCTTTGAAGGAAGATTATCAAGAAGAATATATTGTGCGGCGAAGATGGAAGATATGGGGAAGAACGTTACAATTATTGAGTATTGAATTGCGCTCTGCTCGCAACCAATCATATTCAAATAAGTAATGTGCTTCAATATTCCGAAAACTAGAGCGGAAATTATTTAATCAGCGATTCAGAACAATGACCTGGGTCTGCTACAGCCATTGACTTATGGAGTAGGTAAATAACATAGTTTAAAATAATTCTAATGACATCCTAATAAGTAGAGAAGATTGAACTTTAGTTTAGCTAGATGGTTACGTAAACTGGATATTGATAAGGTCGAGGTGATGATGTATGTTCCGATCACTGGTTTCCGCACCAAATGTCTCCAGCCTCTAGATTTCCTGGTAAAATTTACTGATCTGTAAATTTAAAAAAAATATTGTTGATGATATCACCCATCTTTATTTAAGTATTTTCATTTCTAAGAAAGTTGATTCGGACAAACGAAGAGAATACTAGAAATGCGTATGACTCGTATATAGTTGTAACGACTGCTTGTAGGCGAGGAGTAGGTAGGTACTAGGTAGCCGCTTGACGAATTGGTAGCGAGCGTGTCGTGGAATGCCAACAAAAGTGCGGTGGTATGGCGCACTGTGCTACTGGATGCCGGGCTTATTGCCGATTTACGACTTCTATTTAAACAACAGTTTTATCGCCCCTTCCTACTTCGCATTGCTAATTCGAACGCCGGCAACACTGTCGCTTTGCCATTTTATGCAAACTAGATTTCGCATAGTAGGTAATTAAATCAACATTGTCTACTCAGACTGTGACCGGTTCATCAAACCCACCTAATTTTGATTTTCTTTGTCAGTGGGATATTCGCAACAGAATCTACGATCATACCGCGTATGATTTATGAGCGGCAATTTGGCCGCCCCTTATCGTTGACCGTGTTCATTTGCGTTCGTTAAATATGCGATGTTCAGTATTAATGTACTCGTATACGTCTGAAAACGGCCGCTGGGATATTTCTCGTAGCAGCGATTCACCGGAATACGACGTGCGTTCCATTCCATCGCGTTTGAAGTGGTGCAGTCGGTGCATCATATTGTTTAAGATGCCCTGATGAGATTTAATTGTTTATTGTTTTACACGTCCCATGCGCGAGTTTGTTTACCCAGTGAAAATTAAACTTTGTGCGAGCTACCTATCGTTCTGGGTAACGCTGACTCACTGTTTCATTTTAAAGGTGGAGAAATAAGCTATATTATTAGGGCTCGATCGATACAACCACATCTATGTTCTCCATTTAACTAAAACGTTCAACAATGTATTATTGAAAATACGCGCGCCGTTACGGTAAAACTGCTACACAAAACTAAATGTATCGGTAAGGGAAGGAATGATTCCAATGCTATTTAAAGAGTGAGTAGGGTCGCGTATTTAAGGAGTCATTCATAAATTATGACAAATACTGTAATAACACATAAAATGGCCACATATCGTATAAGACACGCGCCCGCCTCGCCTTGAACGTCAAGTCCGCGGGTTTGTTTATACTTGCGGTACCTTCCACTCATAAAACGTTCGTATGTTTGGTGACTGTATTTCATGGAAGTATGGATGTAAATAAAGGTGTGTGAACGATAGGTAGGGCATGGAGTGCTGCGCGACAAGTGCGGCCGGGGAGGGCGGCCGGCTGGAGCGCGAGGGTCGCCCTTGTGGCCGCGCGACGCTCCTCGCTATTTTCGGCCTCACATTCCTCCCGACTGTTTTTCAATCTAACGTGAAACGCATAACGCGCGTGCCGCCTGTGCCTTTGTTTTCTCCGTTGCTACGATTGACTGTTAAACAGTTTCTCTCGAATTTAATCGATTTCATACTCGTACAAACGCGACCGATAATTTTACACCACGAAATATCATCTCGATAGGGATATACTGTGTTCAGTGAAGCCGGCGTTTTTTTTAACGATGTTTAGTGTTAGTACGTGGATCTCTAGTGTCGTGAATGTGTGGAAGGTGCGCCGGACTAGTGCCTGACTGAAAGCGCATGTAATCTCGATGGGGCCCACGCGGTTACCTCCTACACCTGAGGAGGAAGAACTTCCGCAAGAGCTCTCTCTTCGAACGGAGCCAAAAATACAGGATGCAGTACAGACAAAATGTGATTTGTAAGATCATTATCAAATTATTATGAACTAGCTTCCACGCGCGGCTTTGCTCGCGAGGTACCTACATAAAATATAGCCTATGTTATTCAGGGATAACGTAGCATTCTAACGGTGAAAGAATTTTTGAAATCGGACCAGTAGTTTTTGATATTATAAAATACAAAAATACAATACTTTCCTCTATAAAATATTATAGTATAGAATTAGATTAAGCTAGTATTTACCATAGCAAATATGGTAATCAAATTAACACGATTATTCACTTGCTCACTGGCCAAAAGTATAATGAAAAATACAATTATCTTTATTCTTTTATGTATGCTCTTGATTATTATCAATGTTGAGGTAGATTATTAGATACAATTTTTGTTTCGAAGCGATTGGAAAACAAATGTATGAATTAAAGATCAAAATCAGGGTCACGGCCCGGGGCGGCTTAGTGCCTCCGTCAAGTCAACCAAGCAATCATAAAATTAATAACAAGTTTTGCTATGTTGTTGTAAAGTGACATTTAATTATAATTGCTTCAATTGTTTTTGTTCAAAATAAATTACAGACTATGTTATAAAAACGTATCGTCTTGTGTCTGCTGGCTGATTTATTGAGTACCTACCTAATACCTCAATCATTAACATGTTATCTATCTTCTATCGTAGCTTACTTTGGGGCTAGATGATGCTGTGTGGATTGTCCAGCATTATTTATTATTTATTATTATTATCTATCTATCTATCTATATATATAAAATTGAATTGCTGTTCGTTAGTCTCGCTAAAACTCGAGAACGGCTAAACGGATTTATCTTATCTTGGTCTTGAAATGTTCGTGGAGGTCTAGGGAAGGTTTAAAAGGTAAGAAAAATTCGAATAACTGCCGGGAAAACCCTAAAAATAGCCCTTTTCTATTTCCCATACAAACGTTTTCTAAATAAGTACGAAGTCTGCCGGGTCAGCTAGTAAATAATAAAATAATAAAATAAGTTAGTATAAAATAATATAAAAACAATAAAAAAATAAACAGCAATTCGACAAAAATGCAAGTTCAAAATTAAAAATAAGGTGTCTGCTATTTGCATCGCGGTAGTCTGTTTATACTCGTACATGCGTGGAATCCGAATGTAACTCATCAACTATTTCTATAGCGACACGTAGGTTCAGTGGCAGTTTGCGGTATCCTGTGACGTCGACGGAGCGGCTCCGTTTAGTTTTGTCACACCAAACAAACTCTTCTCCGTCGGGCGGACGTCATTGCTCAATTTCCACTGCCACTTGCAGCTTAGCGTTTCCCGATGGCGTTTCCGATATTTTGTATCAATCTACTTAATAATTTAGCTAACCCTAATTCTGCATCATTTTCTCATTCATGTTACTAAAAAAGTGACAATTTGTTTCTGTTATTGTTGAAAATGAAGACCGTTCATACCTCAAATACCTACTACAGACAGAAACGATACTTACAACTTTTTGTTTCTCTGATAATACCTAACTACTCCCGGTCCTGCAGATATCGGTCGTGGATAGCATTGTTTGTTACGATCTTGAATCGCAGAATAATAAATAGTACCTACTCTTCAACCAAGTACAACTCAATGCGTATAGAGTACTTGAACGAATGTCTTTTGCCTTTGCGTAAGATCGCGTGTGTGCCCTGACTCATTTAATGTTTTAACAGGTGTAGTTTACGTGAAACTACTATGTCACGCATGGTTTTATTTCTACTGTGCTCATTATTAATTATTCAATACAAGACGAGGCACAATAAACATTTTTATCATCAAAGCCTGAAGTGACAGCACTGCCGAAATTTTTTAATGATGGCGAAACGTAAATCCGCTTATAATCAATTTAAAATTGTGTAGCTTTATGATGCTCGCACTGTTTTACTTTAAATGATTTATGAACATCTTGAATGGCAGCTGCGTCAAAATATCCGCAATCCAAGCGGGCAATATGTACTCTATCTGCATCTAACGTGATTGTTTTATTACTATTGGTAAAACATTTTTTGGCTATTGAACGTAAACATATATTCAAGAGGTTTGCAATTATAAAACGAACAACGAAACTTTCGATCGTTTGTGCACCCCTGACCTAAAGATTTGTTATGATGAGTATGAATTGGTCTGTGTTAATCAGAGGCACGTCCAAATATGATATTTGGCACATGACCACATTTAGCACAGTGATTAGTATTCCGTACGTGACAGGTTGCAAGCCCATATAAGAATACCAATCTATGACACACCTTCGAATTTTTAGTTCTAACTAGGGTATGCCGGTTTCCTCACGATATTTTCCTTCACTGTTTAAGAGCACTGGCATTGCGCACATAAATTCGAATAGAAAAACTAATTGGTGTACGACTACGTTGGAACCCACGACCTGATCGTGAGGCAGGGGTGCTAACACTACACCACCAGCGCTCTTTAATATGTAATTGTTTATCGGTAACATTAACAATAATTATAGTAATACTCGTAGTAAACATATAATGAAAGCTGGGTGAAAGCTATTTGAATGATGTTGGTGGTAAATGATTGATTCAGGCATGACTTTGCGGAAATCCATTACAAATACTGAAAAGGACGGAAATATCTAGTACTTTCCCGCTAAACTATTATCTAATGAGCTTAACAACATAAACTCAAATATTGATGTGGTGGTTGTGCAGGGTGCTGGGTCCGACGGCGGTGCTGCAGCTCGCGGCGCGCGAGGAGCCGCCGCCCGCCAACTCGCGCCCGCTCTACTCGCTGGCGATGCGCGGCGCTGTCATATGCTTCTCCGGCTTCCGCAAGAAGGATGAACTTGTGAGTTTAACGTTACTGATTACATTAAGGTGTTATCAGTATATCTTCTTCTTCCGGCCCTTTCCTACGCTAATTGGGGCCAGCACAACATGTTTTCTTCTTCCATTTCCCTCTATCATCCGTCATCTCAGTACTCATTTCTTTCTTACTCATAATCGTCTTTCACACAGTCCATCCATATTTTATTTGGCCTACCTTTACCCCTGTATCCATCCACATTCATATGTACCTAACACTCTCCTCGTCATAAGACATTAATCCCTCCTCATAACATGCGCATACCATGCCCATATCACCGTACCATAGTATTTATATAAGACAAATAATTGAAGAGCTGAATCGAAGACGGTTCAAAGACTCCCATGTTAACTACAGTGCTTGCGTATTAGCTGCTCACCTATCTATCTAGGTAGATATTACGCGGCTATCGCTAGTTGGGCGGCCTCCAAGAAATCGACTATCAACAACGGCACATGCGTTCATTCATGAAAAATTCTAATACGTATGCATGCCGTGAATATGTTTCATC
The DNA here is from genome assembly GCA_963675405.1 of Cosmorhoe ocellata. Taxonomy (NCBI): domain Eukaryota; kingdom Metazoa; phylum Arthropoda; class Insecta; order Lepidoptera; family Geometridae; genus Cosmorhoe; species Cosmorhoe ocellata. The sequence continues at coordinate 7,619,052 of OY776246.1, read as the reverse complement.
CAATCTCAAATTAATAGCATTGCGATAATACTATTTTAAAACTAGGAATAAATAGTAGTACATTCTAGAGATCTTTGCTCATCCGAGGAAGTACTTCTATGCCACGTAGGGCAGGACACGTCCTGACTGACCGTGGTCGCGACTTTAAACTTGACCGCCTACCAAGCCGGCCTTTTCCGTCTGGTTTATCATCTAATGAATTTGGACTAAACACTAAAGAAAACATACAGATGAATTGAGAACCTCCTTTTTTTGAAGTCGTTTAAAAAGCAACCTGTTGCATTTTATTTACAGAACTAGTTTTCATTTCAATTAATTTCTAGTTCGCACTAAGACATACATTACAATGCAACGACGGAAGTGCACAGGCTTAGTATGTTTTCACAATTTCCAATGAATTGATTTCAAATTAACTAGAGTTTTCCTTCAACAGACGTACCTGATAACGTTGATACACTATATGGGCGGCTCGATCCGCAAAGACATGTCGAGTAAGGTGACGCACTTGATAGCGGCGGCGGCGACCGGTGACAAGTACCGCTACGCGTCCGGCTTCGGGCTGCCAGTGCTGGCGCGCTCCTGGGTTGACGCCTGCTGGGAGCGCCGCGACGACCCCGACTGCCTCGCCACTGAAGACGCTGTTATTGTAAGTTAAAACACTAGTTTATGCCTGCAGCATTGCTAGATAAAAATCAGCCTATGCATATCATTATCATTCAAAACAAACAAATATTAATAGAAACTTTCAGATTTATAACTTTAGTAGGAATGTCGTGCATGACATGACACGGCTGTCTATAAAAATATAGTATACTAACTTCCGCCCACGGCTTCGCCCGCGTGGTACCTTAAAGAACAAAAACAAATCTATTCCGCAGAAACCGTACATTTTCCGGAATAAAAAGTAGCCTATGTGCTATTCAAGACTAAATATAATCTATATCTCTGCCAAATTTCATCCAGATCAACGGATCTGGATGAAATTTGGCGAAAGTTTGTAAGAATGTGTGAGTGGATGTATGTTTGTTACTCTTTCACGCTGAAACGGCTGAACGCAGCCGTTTCAGCGTGAAAGAGTAACAAACATACATCCACTCACACATTCTTACAAACTTTCGCGTCTAAAATATTAGTAGGATAGTGTAGCTCACAGATTTTTTTCAAATCAATTAGTTAATACGAGTTTCAAACTTTCGGTTCTAGGATCGTTAAACACTAGCTTCTATTCTTCCAGACATTTGAAAAAAAAGTTAGTTGAAAAAGTAATGCGGTTATAATAATAATAATAAGGTAGGTAAAAGTTGACAAGTGTTATTGCACCATGTCTTAAACATTCACTAAATGGGACACCTACTCGTATTGCGTTAATAAAAAGTTTTCACCTTTCACTAAGTGCAGTAAAACCTGGTTTTCCACCGGTTCAGTTAGTTTTGTCAACAGCCAAACATCAAAATGTAAACAATGCACCATCAATGTGAATGAATATTTCGTGCTCTTCTAATAAACGGTAGAGTGTCGACCATAACGATAATTCATATTTCCTGTATCCTTACGAAGCGGGAACCAAAGGAAGTTGCCAAATTTGATAGGAACACGAACTGATTGAGGACTTGAGAAAGGGACTGTTAAATTAATTTATTTTAACAAACTTTTGTCGTGGCGATTGACCCACGGATAAAATCGATTAAAAAATACGGTATTACAATAATTACTAGTTATTGCTTTCTCACTTCGTGACACAGATTGTTGAAAGTTAATACTGATTGACTTTGAACAACCTTTAAACGAACTTTGACCTCACTGGAGTAAAACAGATTTAAATTAAAAGATGATACATTGTACTTGTGTTACAGAAAGAGCACAAACTCAAAGTTTTCGCTGGCGCTCGGGTTTGCTTCGTCGGATTCCCTGAAGATGAGACCCAGCATATGGCGGAAGTGCTCGCCAGCAATGGCGGCGGCACCTGTCCACTGGACGACCCCGACTGCACACATGTCGTAAGTAATAATATCACGTTACATGGTAAATCACAATAAAAAATACCGTTAGCAAAATAGACAGGAGACCTTGGCCGTTACGTAACAAGCGTAACAAACATGTAAATACCGACTTTTAAATCAGATGTGTTACGTATCAACGCCAACTGTGAACACGTGTGCCTACCGTTCACGCAGAAATAGTCAATCATGCACACAAATAAAGTTCGCCACGTCCTACGGCACTTAATAGCAGAACGTTTACCTCTGAATACTTCACATATTCCGTTTATTTATACATCTCTTGCCACATTATGCATATTTAGTTACTAATTATAGCAATATGAAGTCAGCATGCACGTAGTTGTATCCTTGGGAACACAAATCACTCTTAGATGTTACTTTGTAGACACAGTGATTAGCTGGTGGTATATTAGCTGGTTATAGAACATTCGTGTATGCTCTACCTCTGATTTCTTCCGATTCCTGCATTATTTAGCAACGCACACCTTCAATGTCAGATGTTGCTTGTTTAGCAATTTACGAAAGCAAACAACGATTGCCAGTCGAGTTCCGACTCAATGTCAATAGCGTTTTTTCGTTTCAACATAAATAATAAAAGGATGTACAAGCTCTCGTGGTTAATTTATACTTTTATTGCAATTGAATAGCCATTTAGTTTTTATTTCAGCAGTAGGTACATTTAGTATTGTTTATGCTCAGTATTTGTGTATAGAATGCCCACAATGTACTATGCGCTGAAATTGCAACCCGCCACGCCCCATTCCGTACGACACAAAGTCGACCCATTGTTTGTCCGTTGTTTATGTTTCATATGTTTTATAATACTGCTTTACAATCAATTCACTATTTCATTAAATCACGGTTTTCATTGCAAAGACAAAACGTACCTACCTGCTCGCACCATTTAACATCACACTAGTGTTGTTTACATTTCATCGTGTCACATGTTGTGTAACGTATCAGTTTGCTTTGTAATATATCTGCTCTAGTTGCACTCTCCTTAACACCACTTATCTTTTAAGTAGGTTATAAATTCAATCGATTGCATACTTCTAATAACCTCTTTGAGATCCACAATAATTCATTTAAACGCTGACTATTCTGAACAACTAGCATCTACATTGTACGTACATAGGAACCACATCTTTGGTAGGCAGTCTGCTTTCGTGTCTAACTGGCTCTATATCGATAATAAAAGTTATCGTTGTGCATGTCTGTATTGGAATGGCTTCATTACATCATTGCGTGGTGTGTTCACACATGTTTCAGGTAATGGCCAATGGGGAGACTTTCGGTCGTTCGCTTATCCTATCGCCTCATCCGAGTACACCCAACTCTGCGAAGCCTTCCCGCCCCACTCCCATCCGCTCCCAGTCGACTCCCAAGAGCTCTCTGTACCGTAGACTGTCGGCGCGACTGTCGGGCTGCCGCTCCAGTCCCTCCAAACAAATCGATGACGCTAGTGCCCAACAGGCTCGAGACGACAGAGAAAACATATTACAATTAGCTCGAAATAGCCTGAGAGATGATCACACCCTTTCCAAAGATCTACTCGATGAATTCAGTATTAGCTGTGTAGGAAAATCTATAACTGATGATATTGATGATAGCAAAAGTCCTTCGCGTAGCGAACAAGTGGAGCTACGAAAATATAAAACGAATGACAAAGAAAATAAGGAAATGTCTCGATTACTATTTGGGTCTGTTAAAGAAAACGGTAAAGACAAAAGAGAAGTTTTTAGAAATAAGTCTATGAATGTATTTAATTTAGTGGATTGCCTAAATGAGGCGGGATCTCTGCATTCATCTCTAACGAAAAGTTTATGCGACCTAGATGCTAAAGATGAGCCGGATTTTCTACTGCCTGATACCACTAGAAACAAGGAATTACAACAGTCAACGACTACCATTTCTTCTGGAAAGAAAAGAAGTCGCAATTCTACAGACTCTAACTTCCAGATCAGTACTGTCGATGTCAATCTGTCCCCCGATAAAAGCGAGGACAGCAATTGGAAATCAATCAAAAGATTGAAAATAAAGGATTCGTTCAAATTCAAAAACAGGCCTACTATTTTTAAGAAGACCAAAAAAGAGTCGGTGTCTAAAACTGCTGGTGAAATAGTCGTGGAGCCGGTCAGTCCCGAAGCGAGCAAACCGACCGATCCTGCGGGAGAATTTGTAGCGTCCACTTCGTCACCTATCAGAGAGGACGACAATGCGTCTATTTGCTCAATGAATACAAGTAAGCAATCAGGGTTTTTCGACATCTCATTCGCCTCTAAAACTGTGAAGTCAGCGTCCAAATTGCGAAGAAGCGTGAAATCTTTCACAGCGTCGTTCAGAAGCGAAAGGAAAAAAAAGTACGAGAAGAGAGCCGACCGCAACACCGTGGAGGTGGACGCGTGTCACTTGCCGCCGGATAATAAGAACGTGTCCACACCGAAGAGAGAGCTCGATGAGATGAACTTTGACATATCGCCCGTGCAAGTAGACACCGTGGACAGTACCAACCTGGCGACGCCGGTGCGAGATCCCGATGTGGACGAGTTGGATGATTCCGCCGTGTTTAAGACGCCGCAGAGTGTGTGGTTGAGGGCGCATCGGCACTCGATCTGCGGCGTCGCTTCCCCCCGAGGCAGCAGCGCCCCCTCCCCGCGGCACGCACGTGCCCAGCCGCCCCCCTCTCTCCCGCTGCACCCGTCCCTCTCCCCCTCCCCCCGGCACGCCCGCGACCAGCCGCCGCCCGCCTCGACGCCCCCCTTGCGTGACGTCCGCGCAATATCGCAATGCCATGGAATATCGCTGCCGGTACTAACACCATTTTATTCAGTAATACTAAACTAGTTATCGTGAACTATACATAGACGGTCATCTTCTTTAGCTCGTGAACTCTCTGGTTCCCCAAAGTGGTCTTGAATGCATGCCGTGCTATCACACGAAATCGGTAGGTGCTTAGTAGGGCGCGCACACGAGAATGCGATGCTATTCTATCGCACGTATGTAAAGTGCTTAGGATCGCCCATTAGGTGGAGGGTAGGTGCATATAATGTTAGGGAGTACGATTGGAAATGTTTGATTTATTTTGTAAACCAGGTTGTCGACGAGCACAACACCGTTGTGGCGCCGGAGTGCTCCCTCCGAGTGCACGTCGTCAAAGCAGAGTGGTTCTGGGCCTCTGTGCAGAACGAGGAGGCTCAAGATGAGAGAGATTATCTTTTCAAAGACGTGAGTACCCACACAAATTTTTAACCAACATTAAATGTAAGGCAAAAATTTATAATTTTCACATTTTGGCTTTCCTGTTTGACAACATACATTTTGCTTTATACAACTATTCATGGCCACATGGTAAACAATTTTCCAAACGATCTATTATAACTGAATTATTATTATTTCCTCTCGCAGTATCTAGATGAGATATCACGACGGTCGTCGGTGGGCGGGGCGGGCGCAGGCGCAGGCACCGCGTGCGGCGTCGACGACGCAGTCAGCGGACCAAGTTCCGGCACTCCCGGCGGCACGCCCGCCCAGCTACAGCGGCTACGGAAACGCAAGCTCCGCGGAGGGGACTCTGCGTTGCACAAGCGACGCTCCTCTGTGGGAGACGCTGTACTGTTGAGTTTATCTGGGAATCTGTTGGACTGTACGCCCTCGCCGGACGGCAAGAATCTGCTCGAAGGTGGGTTTCTATTAAAAAATGGTTTAATATTTGCAACTACAAGTTAAGAAATGAAGTCGTTTCATACAATAATAGGGCAATCTGAAATAACATTAGTCATAATTTGGCATAATTTGGCAATAATAATACATCATGTGCGAAAAATTTGGCGATTGAGTGGTCGCATCGAATCTAAAAATATTATGATGTTTTTTTGTAGAGTCAGAGGTGCCCGACAATGTGGTCCGGAAACTTATGTCCCCGCGACAACAAGTGTTCATGGAGCTGCTACAGACAGAGTCAAATTACGTCGGGATTTTACATACCATTGTTATGGTAAGTTAATAAGTTGCATAAATTTTGTTCTGGTTCGTTGTTTTTAAATGAAGCTTGTTCTCAAAAAGTGCATGTGTTGCAGATGTTCAAACAACCGTTGGAGGAAATGGCTGATAATGAGGAGGACAACAGTAATGGCAAAATTCAAGCGTTGCTCAATAATACGGAACTAAAAATTATTTTTGGAAACTTACCGCCTATTTATGAATTACATCAGTGAGTATGATTAATCTTTAAACAATTATTATTTTCCGCAATAATTATTCCATTTTATTTTCTGACTTAAATAATTCCTATTAAAAATATAGCGTTTCTAGAAAAATAACCCATAGCATTGATGATGTTTGATGAAAAGGTTTTTTTTTTTTATATTAAGAAACTTAATTTATTTACTGTATGTATTAATAAAGTTAATATTAACTGTGGCGACTGTTCAAATTTAAGAACGCTTCCTAACAAGTTGACTTCGACTCGACGCCCGTGCGTTCGTTCTCGATTTAAATCACCGAATTTAAGATAACAATGGAACGTTTCTGTTCTTGACTGTTGTGTTTATTATCCAGACGAATGTTGGAAGACTTGCGCTACACGCAAGCGCACTGGAGCGAGGAGATGAGTATAGGGCGACTGGTGCTGAGGTATACGCCCGATATGGTGAAGGCGTATCCACCATTCGTCAACTTCTTTGAAAACACCAAGGAGATGCTGCAACAGTGCGACCGTGAGAACCCAAGGTAAATCTTTTTGTTGATGTTGTAAACATGAAATAGCTATAACTTATCTTGTCTCTTTCGGTCTAACGTAAATTATCCCTATTTTAAATAAAATATAACAAATGATATACCTATATTTTTGTTTCTTCGTAATAGGTAGGTAAAACAATGTTTACCTTGTAATAAAATGCGTGTAAAATATTACATACACACAATAACAGACCGTTATTATTTTTAAAACTAGATTTAATTCCTAGTGTTACATTTTGTTTTAGATTTCATGCATTCCTGAAAATCTGCCAAACAAAGCCAGAATGTGGAAGACAGAGTTTACAGGAACTTTTAATAAGACCAGTGCAGCGATTACCTAGTATAAGTTTATTACTTGATGGTGAGTATATATTTAATAATCTCGAAGACCAGAAAAATGTTATTATAATTTTGTCGCCTTGAATGGATTTTGTAGGAGTTGTGTTTCTAATTCAACAGACATTTTAAAACATACTAATAAGAACAACCCGGACCACTCTGCGCTGGTGGCGGCGCTAGCGGGACTACGAGAGGTGATGTCTCACATCAACGAGGACAAGCGCAAGACGGAGGGCCAACTACAAATGTTTGACATCTACAACGATATTGACCAGTGCCCGGTAACTACCAGCATTAATTTTATGTGATGTGTGTGAAAAATAAGTGGAAGCATGATGGACAGGACCTTTTTACAGAGTCCTTATGAAATTTAATTAATTTTTTGATCTTATAAAACGAACAAACACGCTTACAACTGTAATTACCAGGTTTACGAAAGCATCTTTTTAGAATTGACCGAGAAAGTGTATGAATCATTTTAATTTACAGGCACACCTAGTCTCCTCACATCGATCGTTCATCTCACGCTGCGAAGTAGTGGAGTTATCAAAAGAACTTTCTGGTAGAGGGGACCACCTTGTATTGTTTTTGTTCACTGACACTATGGAGGTCTGCAAGAAAAGATCTAAGGTACAGCTTACTGTATTCTCTTACAACAGTCTTAAAACTGAATAATTAAATTTGATCTGCGCTGACACTCTAATATTGTGGATTCCCAAGAGAGGGCGAATTTTCAAAGATAATGCTAGAACATTGCTCAGCTACTTTATCTTAGCGCCCTGTATCTTATCTTTATTTTATGAGACAGTTTGACATAAATCATGAAAAATAAATAGTTTCGGGTACTTTAAACTGGTATATTACTGACTGGCTGATCATCAAGTATCAACGCACAACCTAATCATAAGAACTACTGAAGATTGACGTGCATCTTCTATTTTGCGTGTAAAAATTCTCCAAGAAAAGAATTCTAATACTGAAATCCAATTGGTGGATAAAGTTTATACCAAAATCACATTATGCGAACGAAGTCGCAAGTCTACTACTTTCACATAAAACAAATTGGCTACCAAATCTCTACAGGTTGTTTGTTTTGTTTTAGGCTTTCAACAGTAAAAGCCCTACGAACGGAACTGGAACGATGCGAATAGGGTCGAGCAAGCCCTACAGACACATATCGCTAATGCCGCTGAGCACAGTCAAACGCGTCGTCGATATTAGAGAGGCCGAAGGTAAACTAATAACTACCGGGTTTCTAGCTTGAAAGTGGCGCCGGTGACAGAAAAGATGAGAAGTAATAGGTTAGCGTGGTATGGGCATGTTATGAGAGATGAATGTCATGAGACGAGGAGAGTGTTAGGTATGAATGCGGATGGATACAGGGGTAAAGGGAGGCCAAAGAAAAGATGGATGGACTGTGTGAAAGATGATATGAGTAAGAAAGAAGTGAGTACTGAGATGACGGATGATAGAGGGAATTGGAGGAAGAAAACATGTTGTGCCGACCCCATTTAGCGTGGGAAAAGGGCAGAAAAAAGAAGAAGAAGAGTTTCTAATAAAAATCGTACAATTTCGTACTCTAGCAGTTTGCATGTGAATCTAAGTTTATAATTGTCTCATTCTAGATTGTCACAACGTATTTGCTTTAATGTGCCGAAGCAATCAAGAGCTCAAAGAGAAGCTGTACTCGTTCATGATAACGGACGAAACAGTGGACAAGTCATACTTCCTACGGCAGTTGTGTAGGCAAATGGCGAACACCGTCTGTAAGGCTGATGCGGTAAGTCAATAACCATTTGAGAATGTTTGTCACAAAACTACCACGAGACGTTTTTAAACTTACAAACCGTTCTACTCAACATTTAATATGAACATCATTCCTTTTCAGGATAAATTTCTGGCGTGTCTGGAGTCTCATCAGCTCGATATCGATACGAGCGATCTCGCGCTCAGCACTCTCTCAAAAGTATCGAAATTCGCAGCTCGAACACGAATCAAGGTATGCTCGCACTCAATATTATCGCTGAAAACGCACCGTCTGCTTCACAAATAGCTAACTTCTCACTACAACTAACTTTACACGATGTAATCAGTCTGAGAATAGTCAGTATGCGAAGTAATTTACTTAGTAGTCGTACAGCAGTTTCTTTATAAAGTTGGTTGCAATGATAAGTTTGCTGTTTGAAAAGTAGACGCTGCACGCCTGAAGGAATAATATATTATTTGTAATTGTACATAATTGAAGCTCTTTATGAGGTTTACGACTTGCTTGTCAATATTGCATACTCTTTCAACCTTCAAAGCTGTAATTTTTGATGCATCTCGTATGTATTGTGCATAATTAAAGATATCAAAACAATAGTATTTCATTTAATTAATGAAAAACTAAATGAATTTAAATGATAACGGAACGATGAGTATGAGCTGTACATTTATTTAAAAACTTGATGAATATGCAATATTGACGAGTTAGCGGTATAAAAGGCTTGACTAGTAAAATATTGAATTATTGAAGGTTTGACGGATATTAGTCATAAATCTTTCATAAGTTCAATTAAATGTTCAATTTAACATTTACTTTGTATAAAACTAAATTATGAAAAAGAAAGCATGAAATAAAATAATAAGAAAATGTAGATGTAGCTGAGCTTGAAATATGGAATAACACAATGCATAACCAAGTTCATTGGTATGTATGTAAAGGTCGGAACATTTCAATGTTAGCACGATCTGTGTAATTATGGCATGAAAACATCTGTACTGTTTCTCATTTGAATATTTTGTTAATAAAACTATCAACTAGACATTACATAGATAATAACAGTCATGAAGATATTGTACGGGGGCCAACATTTCTTGACTCTTGCTAGAATAATAAGTACACAAATGCGCTTTGTTACAATTAAACTTTAATAGATTATGTGCTTGAATTACACAAAACCAATTAATAAGCAATAAGTGCAATTGTGCACTTATTTGAAAAATAATTATAGTATAGGCGTATACACGGAGTCATACTATTAATTTGATGTATCTAAAACCCTTGCGGAACAATCTTTTATAATGCTAATTAGCCTTTATTACAACTAGCGACATCCGTAATCTGTAACATTGTCTAGCATTTGACGTTCAAGGGCAGTACGTCTACCATGAGTTGTCACATTTAGATTGGCCGACGTTACTACAGTAGTAGTAATAGTACGTTACTATGACATTTGTCAAAACTGTTATTCATGGTACCAAATTCTAAGCAAACTAATGAGCGCAAACTACAGTCGCTGTAGTACGCTGTGACGTAGGATAGTTAGCTACGTGAGGTTTTAGTACCCAACTATTCGCTAGAGGCGCTGTAGGCAAGTTTTCATAAAAAAAATTAACTACAGTCGCTAGCGAGTGTAGATTGTGAAAAATCATGGTAGACCTACTGGTGCAATAGAGTCATGCATTTGCTTTTAGTTTCGTTAAATTCTGTTTAGGCAAGTTAGTTCTATCGTGTCACCATAAACACGCAAGTAATTTGGAATAAACACATTATGTAGATGGGGATAACTTTGAAAGGAAATAGTTTGGCGTTTGCGTTCTGCAGGGTAGATGTAGGTATTGTTGTGTGCGGTGTAGTGGAGCGGTGGTTGTGTTGTAGCTGGAGGCGATCGCCGGACTGGGCGGCTGGCTGCGCGCCGAGCCGGGCGCCGGGCTGCTAGACACATGGGTATTGCGCGCTCACTTACTCGCAGTCGCACAGGTCTGACGCGGCTCTGACACACCCCTCGCGCACTCCGCCCCCTCGCCCTTTCGCTCGCAATAACACCGCTCTGGGTGATCCATTGGAGATGCATTACAAACTTTAAAATCATTTGCGTATGAGATTTTATGAGAAAATGACCACGTACTAGAAGTAGGGGTAAAAAAGATACTCTTATATTAAAAAAAGTACTGGTACTGCAGTCAATAATCCAGAAATTGACCTTGCAGAACCGTTAGAAACGCTATGCTACGAGTGATGGTTGTGCATTATTTTTCAGTGAGAACATCTTTGGTCATTTTCTTGTAGGTAGCAGTAACGGTACGAGACAGTAACACCGTCGACTTATTCACTTATGGATCACCCTTTACTGCACTGTTTCCTGTGTTTACAACTTGTTTCAGTCGCCCTGGTGTTTTCATAATACGACATTTTACTAACCTAACTCACTTTCCGAAACACAGGAACCAAATGTGTAATCGAGCCTTTGTCATTTGTACTTATTGCTTTGTATAAATAACTCTATGTGGCGTGATTGAAATAAAACTTCAATCGCAGAGCAAACGGGACGGAGTGACTGTAAATAACGCTTCGCTTTGAATTCATTTGTGATTAACAGTGTTTCGTGAGCGTGCCATACCTGAGGTTGTAATGTGTCATCGCGAACTAAGCCATTATCGCAGTCTTTTCATTCATTGGTATCTTTGTGTCTGGGACGTGGGTTCTCGTTTGTATCGTATCTTATTATAATGTTTATTATAATCCTAACAATATGGTTACTGATTTTAATTATATCATTCGACTTTGGACTGGTTTTTAACTGTAAATATCTAGTTTTCCATGCACAAAAATATAGCATGAATCGCACTTTGAATAACTTAATAATTTATCTTAAAATTGCCCTTACACATTATTATTTTGTCTGTGTATTGATATGTTGATTGAAACATAATAATTATTGCAAGGTGACGCTCAAATACAATACAGGGTCTCTTATTACACCATATTTTTAGATCAGCCAATTTCGCACCAACAGAGTTTCGTTTTGATGAATTAGCGTTATCGATATTGTGTGGTGTGCAGGTGGGGCGCGCGCTCTCGTTCAACAAGACGCCGTCAAAGCTGAAGCGCGCCATGTCGTCGATGATCTCTCCGTTCGGCTCGCAGTCCAACCTCACGCCCGCCTCGCAGTCCAACCTCACGCCCGCCTCGCAACTAGCGCAGATGCGCCTAGCCAGTTGTAATAATATCAATGTAAGTTATATTAACAACAACTGAGCTTCGATGCATGTCCGCTCTAGATAACAATCATCATTGCCTGCAGATTTCCATACGATCTACTAGACCAAGGGAAAGTGAGCGATCGGGTGTGGATATTGCAGCGAAACTTAACGCTCGCTCGCTTACCTCTCTGTTATCACGCAAACGCTCGTGTTCTTACACGCTTTCGTTTGCTTTCTTTGAATTGCCTTTTTGCTAATCTCACGTGTCATAGATAACAAGCATCATCCATCATTTCCCTGTAGGTGTAACATGCGGGCATGTTGCAGGAGATCGGCGCGAGCGGCGGCGGCGGCGGCGGCGCGGGCGGCGAGGGCGGCTCGGTGCTGGTGGCGCCGCTGTCGGTGCAGCCCACGCGCAAGGCGGCGGCGGGCGCGGCCGCGGCGCTGCGCCGCTTGTGACGCCGCAGCTCGCGCCGCGCCTGACCGCTGACGCATTAGACAGACTCCACCCCACCAACCGATCGAGGAGGTGCGAAAGCGAAAAGAACGCTGTTTCAATACTAAGTTTGCAGTGACGATTTGTGCAATTGTTTACGTACCGCCTCGGTATCTCGTTAGGCGTTATCCAGTGCTAAGACAGGGATGTGGCAATTCAAAGTAGTATACAAACTTATGTTGGGCCAGGCTCAGGTGTGCGATATGGAGTGCTAGGGAGTGCCTTTATAGTATTGTACTGTGGTGAACGAGATGGAATTGATAGCGCAGCTTTATTAAATTATTGGATAGTATTATTATTTGTTATAATCGATGTCCTATGTGAGATCACGATGATTCATAAAAAAAATATGGAATTAGATGTTATTCAGGAGTATAAATTCACAAGTGTACAATATTTGTATTGATCGATATTGGTGTTAACTTATAGCTAGTCTTAGAACCAGTAACCAGAAATCGATGGCCATTTCTAATCTAATCTTGTGATTTTACAAAAATATTTTAGACTCCTCTTTTATCTGGTGACCGAGAGGTCACCGTTGCCAGTTTAGAATGGGTAAGTATGATATTGTTGGGATTATGTAATAATTATTGCCGCGGCCTATGTGTCACACAAGAATTTGATATTATTGATTTAGATTGGGAATAATGTGTACATATTGTGATATTTTAATTTAAATGTGAAATAGGGTAAAGTAGTTTTATCAATGTTTCATGTACGGCCGTTTTTAAAGCGTTCCTATTTTGTATCATCGCTTTTTGGCGGACATATCACTCGAATGCCTTATCATTGTTACGAACCAGTGGAGTCGGTAGTGTAAATAGTGCATCATCCACGCTGCTCATCCACATGCGTATTTCTAAGTTGCGTACCCAATAAGTTAATGCGAGTCTCAATATGGCTATTGCGTTTGATCACGTACATACACGTGTACGCATGTGAATGCATTGTACAAAGATCTATTTATAAAATATTTTAAATGATTGATAAAATAAACAATTATTTTCAATCAGTGGACTTTTTGTTGTATTTAACCAAACCCTCACAGCACAAATACTTTACAAAGCAATTTTGACATTCGATCAACACTGCTAGCTCAAGTCCCGTGTCGCGGCGAGGGTCGTAAGAACACATACGCGTTGTGGCAAGCGCGCAGGGGGACGGCCGCAGCCACTCCGGCTAACGGAGCCATCGCCAAGTACATTGACATCTTTGGAAACTCTGCGTTGAACAGCAAAAACATTTTCATTCCTAGAGTAGCCTGGAATAAGAGAACGTACAGTTAAGATAAATTGTGAACTCAATAAGGTGACTGGCGGCTTCTGTCGAGGCTAGACGAATATAGTAGCCGAAACAGACTGCATAACATGCTTTAGAATCAGAAGCACTGAAATGACCAGATGTAAATGCCAAGAGTGTCTTTAACTACCAGCTCCTAAACCGTACATCACACGGCTCATGAGAGACTGCAGATAGGCGACACGCCTGTCGCAACAAGCGGGCGCGACGTCTACGTCTGTTTGCAGCAGGCCTATCGGCACTTGACGCGAAAACAGCTACCTGCATCCACAACAAATTTTTAGCTTCGCCACGAATAAAACTCACTAGTGTAATAAATGGGATAATCTGCCACTGTGTGCCGATGCGGGTGGAACACGCGTTCTCCTCCGTCGCGACGTTCATGTCGGACACGAAGTCGTGGCCCCGGTACACGTATAGCAGCCCGCCCAGCTCCATGAAGCAGACGAAAGACACCGCCACGCCCGTCATTATAGAGTCCACGCTTTCAAGAAGAGGTATGCCACCCTGCCGTAAGAGCCATCTACGTATTAAAAGACATAACTTGCCTAGTGATAATGACTCACAAAAATATAAGTCGTATAGAAAGGAACATAATGTTACTCTTTTGTAACTAAATATTACGGTAAACTATGCTAGCAACTTACGCTAGTGGCAAACAATAAACTTAGTCCAATGCATACTAGAACCAATGCGGCCACTACAGCTTGTTCCACGAAACTGCAAAGAAACATGGATTGCGTATTCATGAAACAGGTGGAACTTCGTTGTCTATACGTAATGTTCGGCAACCACTAAATAACTATCGACTTGTTTCATGTGCAGATCTCGATTAAAAAAAGACATATTTCTTATAAAAAGTGAATTCGGTTTTAATCTAAGCAAGTGAATAAAAATAACTATGAACAGTTTTACTAACACCAATTTAACTTTGTATTCAAATATAGTGTGCAAAGCAGTCTTTAGTAGAATAAAAGCAACCGCCATGTACGAGAACATAAGGCCGCTGAAAATTAGCGTAGACCTACAACAGAAATAAATATTATTGTGTCAGATATTATAGTAGAAATCTTCATACAATTTCAAATAAAGCAATGATTTCCAATTATGTATTGTTGATGATTACTTACATAAGATGTGAATAGTCGGCTACAGATGTGCATTTTGAGTACATAGGTATAATCCACAACGTACCTGCAATATTAAAAGTTAGTAAAAATATGTCGTTCTGAATAACTGCCTAAGATACGCTGACTCACTCTCGTGCATGTTGGCGACGCCCTCTGCATTAGGTTGTATGTAATCTACCAAAGCGCAAAGAGCTGCTCCTGTAGAATGCAAAGCCGATAAGGCAAGCAACAATCCGGAATGCCATACGTTTTCGCTATTCAGTTGAGGATCTATATGGCCCGAAGCTATAACGAAAAAGTTTCATTCAAATACACTACGAGTATAATGAATAGTTAAAATGGTCATTTTTTAAATTAACTATATATACCTACTCGTGCACGCTCGTCAATGATAACCTAATGTTTTAGTCTTATTAGAACTTTTTTATAGTAACCGTAGTGATTCAATCCTTTGCCGTGGAGAATCTCTGTACCCACACCCAATGAATGTATGTAGAGAGCTACTTCAAGTGCGTCTGCAATACCCTGAACGTATAAAGAAAGATACATTTAATTTCAATTATAATTGTCGAAGCTTGAAGTATCATCTGTATGAATGTAGGTACATACTGCTACAACTTCTTTGGCTCCTATTCGAAATACTTTTCGCAGCGTTCCTGGTATTGAAGTGAGATTGGTGATGCCAGTTATAATCAGACATACTGCCCAAATCCAAGGTATTATGACAAACCCACTGTGTACATTGTTCCAAACGAGCTTAAAAAATAAAAGAAAAATATAAGTAAGTCCCTATCCCTTCGTAATTCTTTCAAAATTTGATATAATTACGTTAATTTTCAACATACCCTACCATAGCGAAGACGTTCCATGATCAACATGATCCATATGACGCCCCAAACACAAAAAATGGACATTACTAAAGTTATATTGAATTGTCCAAAACTATGATCTGTACGTAACTGCACGACTTCCACGCTGCGAAAGTAAGGAAGTTAGGTGGCTAATTTGGCAACTAACACATTCAAAGCTATACAACTATTTTATTGTATGTATTAAATAATGAACCACTAAATAGTATTAGGTAGGTACTGAATAAGTAAAATTGTGTTATGGATAACCTAAAGTTTTATGAGTCTAGCTAAAACCATCACGACTACTCGATTGGCCTAAGTACATACACGAAAGATATAAACAATGACAATAACGCAAGGACTTACTAGAAGAAGTTATAGGCAGGAGTACTGTACAAAGCAGGGTATACTCCAGCGTAAGTCTCTAAGCACATTTCCACTTTAAGTGGCACGCCTTGTCTTCTCGTGTCATCTTCGCTAAGAAAATGATTATCAAGATCGAAAAAATCAGTAGAACTAAAGAAGCTAATTTTTCTAAACTCATCATAAGTCTTGATCTCTATTCTAAAGCAGCCCACATTTTCATAATCTGGACATAGACCCCCTCATGATGGATATCATAAAACGGAATACGAGTAGTACATACTTGTACATAATATGAAGAACCAACAGTCGCACACACAGTCCCGCCTACAGATAAGGTTTGCTTTTGTGGAGCGTATCAAGAACAAACTGTTGCCATCAGTGAATTGTAATAGTTAGGTACTATGGTTGCCATGGTCCATGTAACAACGCCCAGACAGCGAACTGCCTATTCATTTACTTACCCAAAATAAGTTACATTTCTCCAAGCATTAGGATTCAAACCAACAGTGGTCGATTTTATCTGTTTCTCCGAATTACCCTCTTCAACCTGGCCAGTTTCCATTGAGAATCTTGACTATAGAGAACATTTTAATAAGTTAAAATGTTAATTAAATGTTAAAAAGTTAAAATGTTTATTCGTTATTGTAAAGAACATAGTGAACGTTGCACAACTTGTATCTGTAGATACTTCTTTAGAAAGCTAGAAAAGCTAAAGCACGAGAGCTGTAACACTTACTTATTTATCTTAGCTGTTAAATATTAGATATCTATTGTAAAATAATAAAAGTGGGTACCTCTCGTAACATAACAGTTCGCAAATCCTTCATAATAGGCGCATACGTTTTTAAATTGAAATCACTGAAACAGAATCGAATTTTAATTTATCAAATAGCCGGCTACCGACGTGGTAAACTTATTGTTTATTTATTTTACCGGCAATATGTGAAGGGTAATTTGGCGTCGGCCACCGAATGCAACACGTAGACACCTGCAATGGCAGCGACGGTGCAACAGTTGATGGCGCGCACTATAGCATTTATACAAATTGCTAAGCCGATACCTGAAAGTACACGCTACAATAATAAAACTATGTATTTAAAGTGCTCGATTTTGTGCTGATCGAAAAGTGCGATAAAAGTTTTTACCGTCAAGCATGGGTATGATTCTGAAGGCCCGCCCAGGACCACTGATACTCCACTGGCCAAGGTATATCTCGAAATGACGCAGAGGATTTGCCAGCGCTACCACCGCCAACACGAGAAACATCATGAACAAAACTGAAATTGAGAATATGCTTATTTTTTTTATGTGAATAAAATATATTAGCCGTTTGGCATGCATGCGTACCACAAAGCATAATTAAAATTAGCTCAGATTCGCGCAACAGTGATAACGAAACTATAAACTCAATATTCTTAGACTGCTATGTTACCGCTGCCTTACATAAATCATTATAATTATAAACAACAAGTTCCATAAGACACCGGCACTAACAAAGATTTGTTTACTCACAAAATCCTCCAGTAAGCGCGGACGCAGTGATTCTACAGTGCATCGTCAGCAGGCCTCCTAATACAAGAGCGCCCAGGCGAAGGCGTCTGCGACCGACGACGCGTCGTCTCGGTCCGCTGCTGCCGATCGCATTGTCCATTCCAGGAATATGCGTGGTCGACCATATCACTGACCATTGGCTCTGCAAAGTGCATTAAGAAACAAGCACACAATCGTAAAACTGAAGCTCCCGCCAGCCTATGGAAGGTAGGCTGGTGAGATACAAAAATATGGAAACGCACTTACTACGTCTCTGTTTTCAAATGTGAGAATGGTCTCCAGGGAATTGTTTCTGTTGTTAGTAACAGCCATAGCTATCTTTGCACTTGTAATTTAGAAATCAATCTGAACACTTTCACATTTTAACTATTATTCTTCCAAATGATATTTTTGTTGACAATATTGTGACATACTTCTAATAGTAATTCGTACAAAAAATTACCAATACCAGCGACTGTCACAGAGAAAGAAATTAGGCAGAGCTAGACTTTTGTCAGAGTTGTTTGAGAAATTGTCAACACAGACCATAACTTTATATTCCTTGGGAGATTGTGAATCATTGATTGAGTAAAATATTAAATATTAAAAGTCGATTAATGGTTATAGTAAACATTTATTAATAAATTATGCTAACTAAATTAGAATATACTTAAACACAAGATTCAAAATCCAACATAATAAGAAATATAACCACCTATAATTCCTATATTGACTTTACATGTATAAATTCTGGACCAGCTATAATAAATTTCAATATTTACAATCAAATCAGTCAATTGACAAGAATGCCAATTAAATCTACGTATATGTAACCACCTGGTGATAGTGTTGATTTTAATAAAAAATATAAGCAGACAAGGTGGTGCAAAATAACAGAGGATCTACACAAGTATAATATTTGTAAAATGTGTTATCATGTGATCTGGATAATAAAGTGGTAAGCATTAACAGAATTATTCCACTTTGGTTCTATAGAGTCGCCAATTGCAACTACTTGTCCGTTATTGTTGTTGTACGTCACTATGAATGAACACATCACAGTTCAATGCACATCAGTGTGCTCACACATGTATGCCTAGAGTCGGCGTAAAGCCGTCAGCTCACGACTGCCAGAGCGCAAGGACTTGTCACGGATACAGTACAGCGTACGAGTATGTGGCTAAAGTGATTTTATTGCACTATTATTTGAAAAGTCGTCACAACCATGACACTGCTTAATCCTCGAGTGCCGAGAACTGCCAAAAGTACTGACAGTATCGCTCACAAGTACAATTCATCCAACGGACCTAGGCAATCGTGAAATTAGCCACAGGTGCTAGTTTGCGCATGTACAGTCCCACCGTCCCTTTCCATACCTCAAATTGCTCCCGAAAAACGATACTGCGCAGCTCCTGCGGCTAACTTCACGAATACCTCGACTCGTTGGGCCAACTGTACTCTTTGTTTCAAATGCTATTTCTATTTTGCGTATCGCCGTAGTGGGCAGACGGCTTTATACGAGGCTAACTCTTTTGGGGCATAAGTTGTTACAGCACATCATGGTTCAATGAACCTGAATGATGTCCTGGGTGAGCGCATGTGTTATGGCGGCGGCTGCGCGGGGGCCTGCGGCGCGTCCTGCGGCAGCGTGAAGTTGGTCAGCAGGTCGCGCACGGCCGGCCACAGCGTGCACTCCGAGTGCGACTGGTTGAACTCGTTGAAGCTGAAAAAAATATTCATGTACAATAACCAACTTGTTATAAGTAAACTTGCATAAAAATGATACCGCGGGTGAAACCCACGAGTGCAAATATGCATCTTACCGTTTGAGGTGCAAGCTGACTGCAATAAGATGAGGCTGGGCGTTCTGCTTGTCGGCGAGCTGCGTGACGTTCAGTTGCATGTCGTACACGAGCGGCAGCACCAGCTGGGTGTCTCCTCGCGTCAGGCAGATCTAGAGCACATGTTAAGTTTTACTAAATCCTTGAATTCAATTATTTCATATCAAAAGTTTCGAGCGATGGGGTCACGGAAAACGCTCTAAAAATTTGTGAAAACAGGCTTAGCCTTTCGTATCGACCATGTTTTTCCTGTGTATACGGCTGACTAAGCAGAGAGGATAGTAAAAATGCTGAGTACTCTACCTTCGCTTATTCTATCTTCGTAATCACTACAGTGTCCTTTAAATTCGTTAGCATCTCTTATTATTAGAAAATAGTGTCACTAAGAAAAAAAGAAGAAGAATATCAGAACAAAAGCGCGAGATTGTCGAATTATACAATGGAAACGCAGGGGTAGGCTTGTAAACACTCACGAAAAATAGGATCTTGTGTTTGGCGAGCAGCACGGCGGGCTGTCCGGCGGGCACGATGGGCGGCGCGGCGGGCGGGATGCGCAGCGCCCACTGCAGCTGCCAGAGCGCGGGCGCGGGCGGCGCCAGGTCGGCGCGCATGAGCGACACCAGCGCCGGCAGCGCCGCGCCGCCCGCCGCGCCCCACGCGCGGCCCCAGCCCTGCAGCGCCGTGGCGCGGTACGGCGGGATCGCGACGCGCTGCTCGAAGAACTTCTCCATCACCTGCGGAAACAATTCATCAATTTAAGAAGTATACATAGTCCTGACCACACCTTATGGCTACGGCTGCACTGTATCTGCTAAATGGGAGGCGCCTATAGCTATTTAATACTTTAAACGAGAAATTCTTGTATATATAATACTAGCTTCTGCACGCGGCGTCGCCCGCGAAGTACCTACATAAAATATAGCCTATGTTCATCCTAAAAGTTCATTCTACACATTGGTGAAAGAATTTTTCAAATCGGTTAAGTAGTTTCGGAGCCTATTCATTTCAAACAAACAAACAAACAAACAATCAAAGTTTTCCTCTTTATAATATTAGTATAGACTAGCTTCCGCTCGCGGTGTCGCCCGCGAAGTACCTAAATAAAATATAGCCTACTCGTATGTTCATCCTGAAAGTTCATTCTACCCATTGGTGAAGGAATTTTTGAAATCGGTCCATTAGTTTCGGAGCCTAATTCAATGCAACAAAGAAACAAACAATCAAATCTTTCTTCTTTATAATATTAGTATAGATTAAGAAGTATACATAGTCCTGACCACACCTTAATATGGCTACGGCTGTACTGTAGAGTTGGCTCAACGAATCTAGGCATTCGTGAAGTTAGCCGCAAGAGCTGCGCAGTATCGTTTTTCGGGAACAATTGGAGGTATGAGGGGGGGGGGGGGGGGAAGGAACTGTACATGCGCAAACTCGCACCTGTGGCTAACTTCACGAATGCCTAGATCCGTTGGATGACCTATACCTGCTAAATGGGAGGCGCTTATAGCTATTTAATACTTTAAACGAGAAATTCTTGTATATTTGTCTGTATGTATAAATATATAAATAATCAGAATAGGGCAACAATTAGGGTTAACAATTTACCAGAAAAAAACCGATATTAACCGATATTTCGATAATAGCGTTCGGAGCGCAAACTCTTTCAAAACCTTAACTCGAACTTAGATTAACCGGTTAAAGAGAGCTTCGTTTGTCGTCGTAAGAGCGGGCGCGTCGCAGAGGTCACTAATATGGAAAAGAACGAAATCATTTCGTTTTAACCGGTTAATTGAAAGAAACCCTTTTGTATTTATCGTTCTTGACTAACCGTTTTAATAGAGGTTACGATAGAACGTAACCGAAAAGAAAGGATTGTGGGTATTTAGAGTGATACCGGTTTGAAATTTTTTCCGGTTTCCAAGCCTGCTGAACGTACCCTAAAGCTACGGCTGCACTGAACTTGCTAAATGGGAGGCGCCTAAATAAGCGGCTAACTCTAAACAGCGTTTTAAAAGTCCAATTTCCACCTCGATCCTATGCGGAGAGCTTGATTTACACCGTGTTTTAATGGTTGTTTTCCCGCGGTGGAACAACTTGCCATACGGAGTACTTTCGAAACATAGAGTAAAAATAAAAAAATAAAGATGTTTTTGTTTTAAAATAATTTTAAAAACATTCATCAACTCGAAAACGTGAGGAACTATAGTAACATTAGACGTAACTTGTAGGTACTATTCGAAACGCACGCGCCGCCTGCCGCCTTCTCGTAGGTATCGGGATGAATTACTATTGGTTCGTGGTCGCTTTCGAATTAAATTTTCACAATGGTATATCTGTATTTATTGTTTCTTATATTTAATTTGTTTATACAACGATTGTATTACCAAGACAAAACCATTTCGCTGCGGGAAAACAACCATTAAAATTTCTCGGTGTAAAGCAAGAATTGAGGAATAATGCGAGCAGAATGTACCTGCAAGTCGTCCGCGGACCAAGTGTCCTTGTGGTCAGGCAGCGGCGTGAGGTGTAAATGCAGCGACTGCATGTGCTGCGGGTGCAGGGCCACGCGCGCCGCCAGCCCCGCGCTGTCGCACCGGAAGGTGAGCGACGTCGCCTCCACAGACACCATTGTAAGCTGAAAGCGACAAATAGTCATTCACGCCGGTGTTGCCGCAGTATTAGGTCATGTATCGAAGGTCTTCAATTGAAAATTCGGATTCCAAACGTAAATATTTCCTAAGTATCGTCTGAGCTTCGTTCCATTACGATATCATTATATATACTAGCTTCCGCCCACGGCTTCGTCCGCGTGGTACCTTGTAACACAAAAACAAATCTATCCCATGGGAACCGTACATTTTTCCCGGATAAAAGTAGCCTATGTGCTAGACTATAATCTATATCTGTGCCAAATTTCATCCAGATCCGTTCAGCCGTTTCAGCGTGAAAGAGTAACAAACACATCAAGACATCCATACATTCTTACAAACTTTCGCCTTTATAATATTAGTACGATAATGAAAACACCTTGAATCATACAGTGGTTTAATAGAAATTTAAGAGTACTCACATAGTCCTCGGACTGCACAAAGCGCTGCAGCGTGCGCTTCATGTAGACGCAAGCGAGGAAGCGCTGCAGCGGCGCGAGCGCGGGCGAGGGCGGCGCACCGGGCGGCGGCTCGCACGGCGTGCACAGTGTCTCCAGCTTGCCCACCGGGATGGGCGTGGCCGTGGCGCCGGCCCACGCGCGCCCGCCCACTAGAACGCGCGATCCGCTCGTTGAAGTTGGCTGCGGACCTACAATGAAATATTTACGTCAACCAACGTCGCAAATAACAGACGTAATGCAAAGTATGACGGCCACATCTAGCCTCAAACTAGAAATGAGATAACTAACAGGATACTATTTAGTCAGTGAACGGACAATACATGGCAATACAAAAGCATTCCTTGAGCTAAAAAATGATCCAACAAATATAGAGCTCTGGTAGGCGGGGCTTGTCAATTATGCCAAATAATTATATCAAAAATGTACATAAGCTTATATTACACGTTTCACGAAAATGTAAACTCAAACAGCGAGGGAATACAGTCGATAATATTTTTTTGGCAAATCCACGAAGGGAAGGAGGCGGCGGGCGCGGCGTGCGGGGACGGCGCCATGGGCGAGGTATGCGTGGTACGGTACCTTTGTGTTCGACATGGTGCCGCGGCGAGGGATGGTGGCCGGGCGACGGGCGCGGCAGCGAGGGCGACGCGGGCCACGCGGTGAAGGGCGAGGTGGGCGGCGGGTGCGGGGAGGCGGCGGGCGCGGCGTGCGGGGACGGCGCCATGGGCGAGGCGGGCGACGCGGACACGCCGCCGCCGCCCGACGCGCCGCCCGTCGAGCCCGGCGGAGACGTCAGGTTGAACGAACCACCACCCATCTAGCGGAAATGTGATACATTGTATTGCAATTATCGTTCTTATTTATTTATTTATTTAATTTTCGGAAAACCAACAGCTAATACACAATGACATTAAAAAAGGAAGAATAGAAACAGCAAGCCAATTATAGGTCTTCACTAATAGAAGCAGGATAGAAATTGAATGTGAACACTTACTAAAACTACGCGTACCTCTACCACAAACAGATCAAGCACCATGCTGCCAATAACAAACTAACTACGTACTGGTTGTAATTATAATTATATAACCTACACACACTTATTATAGTGTTACCAGTGCTTTCGACCAAGTGTGGTAAAAGATTAAAAATGCGCCTCGGAAGTATTATCTGTGATGACCGGGCTAATGGAAACACGATCCTAACTTAAAATAGATAAGTAATGATAAAAATTCCGTGGTCGGTATATTCAATCCTGAATTATCTAATTCTACAAAATGCATAACGGAAATACCTGATGTTGGGCAGGTGACGCCGGGTGCGGGGTGACGGGCGCGGAGTGCGGCGTGTGAGGCTGCGGCGGCGTGAGCGGCGCGGGGAAACGAAGACCACCTAAAATAAAACAAACAGATGGTAAAAATACAGAGGTCTCCACTTACATTGTAAATTCAGCGATCTGTACTTATAAAATAAAGTCATGTTAGTCAAACCATTTATAACTCCAGAACGCTGCCGTGCTAAGGGGGACAGCCGTAAGCAACATTTTTTCTGAAATTGAGTTAGTACCATATTCTGAATCCTCGTGTCGAGATCTATAACTTTCTCTTTGACAGTTTTTTAAAATAAAGTCTCTAATGGCTTTTTTCAGTTGTGCTAAGCGCCGTAACTACAATTTATTTTTTGGATTTCTTAAAATTACAGCCGTAAACGAACATTATCACTATCCTGCCCTAAACTTCTATAGATAAAACCACCGAACTGGTGGATAAAACTCATAGAGTGCTTACATTAATCGCATTAAAGACATAGATGCATTACACTAAGAATGCGAATTTCAATCTTTAAGTATTTTCTTACGTTAAGCGTGGTAACTATACATTACGGCGGTAAATGAAGTAACAATCACAGCCTTTAGCCCTTTTGATTCCTTAACATGACAGCCGTAAGTTGTGCAGTTACGGCGATTATGCTTTTAATAAAAGATTTCAATCACTATGTTTCTCTATCAAAAGCGCTTTAAAGAGTGTCCCTTACCTAAAGCGCGGTATGTGTGTTGCTTACGACGCTCATTGTAAGTATTCGTCTATAAAATAAAGCAGGCTTCTATAGCATAAAGAGTATTTTGATGTTTTAATATAGTAATAATTGTAATCGGAGTTTAATTTTACAACGTATAAAAACTACATTATTTTCTTTATAAAACATTTTTTTCAGATTTAAAAAAAAGTTAATTCTGTAGACGCAATTGACAAAAACATTTTGAAAACTTTAAGCGCCATTTTCTCGAAACTAGTAGACATGCAATTACGGCTGTCACCCTTAGCACGGCAGAACGGCTGGTGCAATTTTCACGATATTTGGCTTGTTGGATTTGTCTTCGCACGGAATAGCAAAATAACTATTAAAACATGTCATGAATTCAATGCGTACGAAGTCCGGCAACGGATAGTGTAAAGCAAAAGTTTATTTTTGCATCATGCTATGTCCATTAGTTGTTACACAAGCTTTGAGTAGCTTACTTTGGGGCTAGGTGATGCTGTGTGGACTGTCCAGCATTATTTATTTATTTATTTATTTAGTACTGAGTAAATATAAGAAGTTTCTTTTACCTGGTGGCATCGGTGACATCGGTGAAGGTGGGTTGTCATCTTCAGCAAGTAGTCGTACGTTTATATCATCGACGTATTTTGATAGGAATGCCTGATGACCAAAAAAATATCAGCTTTAATCCACCAATTTGAATAACGCGCATTTATTTTTGCAATTTTTGAATAGAAGGTTAAATATTTTAAATGATAAAATCATAAGTTGAAAGTTATACCTTTAGACCTTGAGCAGGTGCGAATTCGTCGACTACAGAACTGCGATCGAACTTTGAGTAAGAGCCGTCGCGAATGGTGACCATGCCGCCTCCCCGGATGCCCACTTCTATGGAGTACGCGCCCGCGTAGATTATACGGATCTGTTCGAATATATAAAAAGTAATCAGTACCAGTTTATATGATAGTCATGGGTTCAATCCCGCGGTTTGTTCTTCAAGGAGTGTTTCAACAGACAGCTCGCGCCACAGTCGGGCAAAAACACTTTCGAGGTGTCAATAAAATTGACATCTAAAGCCGCGCCATAGCGGTGGCAACAAGGTTATACAGGTAGAGGTAGATCAGTCAAAAAATGCACGCCCCTCCAATGTATTTGCTACTCTATTTCCTCTACGTACGGTAGAAATACAAGTGGAGGGGCGTGCATATTTAGATTGAATCATCTCTACTATATCTAACCAACTTTCATATTACTGTCAAAGCTTTTATTACTTTTGACTTTCTACTTAGCCTTAAGTTTAATTGAATTACCTTCCTCCAGGAATGCGCCAGCAATGTGAATGTGGGCGTGGGCATCTGCGTGCGCACGTGGTGCAGTCCCAACTGTGGTAGCGTGGGCAGTCGGCTCAGCGCCAGCAGCGGCGCATACGTCTCCCGCAGGACTACGCCCAGCGACACCAGATCCTTGTGACTGTAAGGATCTCTTATGAGCACTGATCGACCTATTAACCGATTGTTTGTAAACTTGTGGTTGCCTCAGACATGTTTCAAATTTCGAATCACTCAAGGTTCCCGGGTAAGTTCCTAAATTCAAACGCACCGTTTTTACCAGATATGTATCTGGTGCCAACATAATATAGCCTACCGGTACGGGCGTAGCCACGGTGGGGCAGGTTGGGGCGCTTTCCCCACCCTGGCTCTGACCTGTAAGGTACCTATAATATCTATGTACTGTACCTGAAAGTACTAGATATCTATAGATATAGATATAAACCTCTAAATTGACTGATTAACCCCACCGAACCCCACCACCAGCGAGCGGGACGTGGACGAGATCAGCCTCACCAGTTGATGTAGTGGTCGAGGTGGTGGTGCAGCATGTGGTGCGCGTTGGCGGCGGGCTGGTGCGCCGGCGTGGCGAGCGTGTAGCGGTGCGCGGCCGCGCTCCACTGCAGCAGCGCCGTGGCGCGCGCCGCCGCGCCGAACCCCACCACCAGCGAGCGGTACGTGTACGAGCGGATGCACACCCCTTGCCACACCGATTCGCGTTCTGAAACATTGCTTTGTATTATTTTACCGTTCTTATACGAACCTGAAAGTGCTTTGAAATGTGTCAATATATCAGAAGTAAACATCTATACTAATATTATAAAGATTTAAGTTTTGTATTTTTGTATTTTTGTTTGTAACGAATAAGCTCAAAAATACTGGACCGATTTCAAAAATTCTTTTACCATTAGAATGTTACATTATCCCTGAGTAACATATGATATTTTTATGTAGGTACCTCGCGAGCAAAGTCGCGAGCGGAAGCTAGTATTCAATAAAATATCTTTGAAATACTAGTTGTATGAGTTGACGAAAACCACTGACTTTATGATTAAAATTGTTCACAGTAAAGAAGTACGATGCTAATCAGCGACAGTTCGCTGAGGTAGCGAAAGGTCAACTAACTTGGTTTAATTTAAATATTAAAAGTAATATTATAAAAGTAGGCCGCGACGTAAGCAAATTAATCGATAGCCTGTACGTGAATCGTACAGCGTATAAAGCCGTCTCACCTTGCAGTGGTCGTAGAGTGAAGTCGTAGAGCAGAGTGTGGAGATGTACAATGGCCGCCCAGTCCGCCAGGAACGCATCCGCGGTGCGGCCCGCGTCCGTGCCCAGCTCGTACTGCAGGTACACGCAACGCCTTTCGCCCTGTTCCTTGGGGTTCGGGGTGCGGACCGGAGACCCGTGGAATACGAACTCGGCGGTCCACACCCGCGCTTGGTTCTTGGACGTGAGTCGCACGGTGGCGGCGAGCAGGCGCGCCCTCAGCGCCGCGGCGGCGGCGGGCTTGGCGCCGGCGGGCAGCGGCAGGGCCACCACTCGCATGGCCAGCGCGGACCCGCTCCATTCGGGTTGGACTCCTCCGTGGGTAACACCACGTTGCGCCAACTATAACACACTACTGCTTACAAATTGCAAATATCGTAACACAATCTAACTGAATACTATAAACCCACTAGTATCCGCCCGTGGCTTCGCCCGCGTGGTACCGTGAAAAACAAAAACAAATCTATCGCGCGGTAACTGTACATTTTTCCGTGATAAAAAGTAGCCTATGTGCTATTCCAGACTATAATCTATGCTTGTGCCAAATTTCATCCAGATCCGTTCAGCCGTTTCAGCGTGAAAGAGTAAGAAACTTACATCCATACATTCTTAAAAACTTTCGCGTTTTTATTATTAGTAGGATGTATGGCACAATGTGTTTCAAATTTTAGTTCTTTGACATGATGGTTTCCTTCACCGTTTGACGGCATTGTCATGGATATAACTGTACCTCTTGTGCCAGGTTGACAAAAGGCACCCGCTCGTCTGCGGCGGCGACGACGTGCGCTAGCT
Source organism: Cosmorhoe ocellata (assembly GCA_963675405.1). NCBI lineage: Eukaryota > Metazoa > Arthropoda > Insecta > Lepidoptera > Geometridae > Cosmorhoe > Cosmorhoe ocellata. Next base: position 7,590,963 of record OY776246.1, on the reverse strand, counting down.
CCGGCAGGAAGTACGCCGGCTGACGCACCCTCACCGCGCGGGCGCTGGCAGCCGATAACTTGCGCTTGCCAGGCTGCATGCCTGTACATAAACATTAGCTTTGTTTCAGCCTACCGAAACGACTGTGCCACTAACACTTTAGACTAAGATCATGTCTGACAATTAACGCACGATCTGTGAACCCTAAAGGTACGAGTTGGCAGCGGACGACATAAGCCAGCAGCGGACGACGTGTCGCAGCGACACTACTGGTTTCTATGTATTTCTATGAAATGCGTCGCTAGCTTCGTGTCGCTAACTACGGAGGGAATTTCATAGAAATAAATAGAAACCAGTAGTGTCGCCTGCGACACGTCGTCCGCTGCTGCCTCATGTCGTCCGCTGCCAACTCGTACCTTAATTCTTACTCCATCAACGCACTATGTGACAATCGTCAAAATTTTATGACCGCGCATTTATTTCACGAAGTAATTTTATAACTTGTTCTACAGAAACAATGTTAAAGCTAAATAGAATAATATAATAAATGGAATAACATACCAGGTGTATCCAGGGGCGTGAACGGTCCGTGTGTGAGTGTGAACGTGTCCAACTCGACCAGAGAGTGTATTCTGAGGTAGGCGCGCGCCGCACCCGCCGGCACAGCCGCCGAGCTTGAATGCTGAAGGAAATATGATCAGCATTTCCAAAAATATCTAACAATAATAATTGCTATGACTCTATAATAATATTCATATCTATCCTTCTATACTATTATAAAGAGGAAAGTTTTGTATTTTTGTTTGTAACGAATAAACTAAAAAATTACTGGACCAATTTCAAAAATTCTTTCACCATTAGAATGCTACATTATCCCTGAGTAACATAGGCTATATTTTATACAAAAAAACAGATACTTTTGCTACCCGTGTGAAGCCGTGTTGCTAGTAATGAATATAGCTAATAGCAATATTGAACAAAAATAACCTCATCTTCGCATTCGTCCGGCGTGCAGCGCCGAGCGCCCGCCAGGTGGAAGGACAGAGCCACGGAGCAGGCGCTGCCGCTGTTGGACGTATTACTGGTTGTTGCCGTCGTACCGGCTGCGACCTCCTTCATCTCCACTATCTGTCAACGAGTAAGTATGAGCTAGAGCTACTAGCTCTTTGTTTAGATCTAGGGTCTGATTCTACCTACTAAACCGATAAGTTTAAAACTACAATTTCGTCATAGTGAATATGAACTGGAACATGGCATGACCAATGACATTTAGGTTTTCTCGATACAGGCCTAGCCTAGTGAGGGAACCATCAGAAATCACCTATCACTGTAGATACCTACGTCTCGGCAACAACTAAAATGTGCTTAATCTTGTAGATAATTAGTTACTTAATAAGAAACTATGAAGTTTTAGTATCATGTATTTATTTTTTGTGTACTTATTTCTGTAAATAAATGTTTTTACCTTTATAAAAGATAAGATAAAAGATTGGTAAATCTTTTATCTTTCATTTTCACGCCTTTATATGACTTAACGTCCTTGAGAAGCAGGCTACAAAACTTTTATTTTATTTACATTTTGAGGCAGTTTAGTAGAGCCGAAGCCTATTATTTTGTAGGCTTACCAATATGTGGTCGGTATGACGATGCAGAGTGACGTAGAGACGGTCCGGAGACAGTTTGTTTAGGGGATGGTTGGGTCCATGTAAAAATGGCAGATGTTCGCAAACGCTCGCCGGCAGATGTTGTAAAGTCTTCTCACATCGCCGCGCTACAAGCCAGAACCTAAAAGACGACTTGGAATTAACATGGAGTCGTTTTCTTTTCTATAATCGTATCAGCACATATAAAACATAAGTTAATGATTTTAATAGGGCACATTAAGACCTGCATCAAGTTTCACAGCTTCCTTGCATAATACTGAGTTTTTATCCATCTTGCTTAGTCAGCTTGATGTTGCAATCAATGGTTCTTTGCATAATATTGAGTCAATAGATAGATAACTAGTACCTGAGGTGTGTAAGTAGAATCTTGATATGCGGAATGTTTGTAGCAGCAAGCGCATTGGCCAAGTCAGGCATCCGCGGTGTTCCCGGGTAGGCGGGAACGCGAGCGCGCAGCCGGCCCCCGTGCGCGCCCACAGACACCAGGAGTTGTTCCGCCCGGAGGCAAGGAGACACGACCGAGCAGGCTAGTACACATGGCCAGCCACTAACACTGCATTCCACCTAAAATGAAAAAAAATAACATCCAGTTTCGAATAAATTATTGATTCAGGCGTGACTTTGCGGAAATTCATTACAAATACTGAAAAGGACGGAAATATGTAGTACTTTCCCGCTAAACTATTATCTAATGAAGTTAACAAAACAAACTCAAAAAGAAATTCGCACGTGTTTCGCTTCTCCACGAAGCATCCTCAGAACCATTGACTCGCTCCGCACTTGGGCCTTACCACGAAGTCTTCCAGAACGATTCCGTAACGATTCCACTAAAGAAAAGTTACTACTTCCATACAATTTGCATAGGTCATGGTACGAAATAACAACGATTCCGTAACGATTCCACTAAAGAAACGTTACTACTTCCATACAATTTGCATAGGTCATGGTACGAAATAACAATGTAATACTAATTCGGTAATGTATTATGAATTCGTGGTAAAGCCCCTGATGTTGCGCCGAAAGAGAAAACTACTTTCTCTTTCGGCGCTCGGTGGATATTACTAGATATTTCCGTCCTTTTCAGTATCCAGTTTCAGTATATAGCGTACAGCCGGCGGATTTATGCAAACTTGAAGCCAGTTTGACGAGGTCATCAAAATAAAACTGCGAATCGCCCTTACCCCCAGATCATTGAGCAGCACTTTCAAATCGTTGAGCCGTTGCCTGGAGCGCACGTGCACCGTGTGCGCCAGCAGGCGCTCCATGGAGGGCGCGTGCGGCGACAGCGCGGCCGACACGCGCTCGCCGCCCGCGAGCGCCGGCACGTGCCACACGCTCAGCGAGTCGCCCTCGGCGCCGATGATCAGCCGGTAGCCTAGCTCGCACCCGAGCTCCCTGGCACGCAAGATACTAACATTCGACCTGGGGCCTTCCCACGAAGTCTTCCAGAACGATTCCGTTTTAGAAACGTCACATTTGAAGACGCTTGAAGTAAAATCCTACTAATATTATAAATGCGAAAGTTTGTAAGGATGTCTGGTGTATGTTTGTTAATCTTTCACGCTTAAACGGCTGAACGGATCCGAATGAAATTTGGCACAGATATAGATTATAGTCTGGAATGACACATAGGCTAGATTTTATCCCGGAAAAATGTAAGGTTTCCACAGGATAGATTTGTTTTTGTTTTTCAAGGTATCAAGAGGCCGTAGCCGCGGGCGGAAGCTAGTTTTATAATATGTAAGGAAATCAATCCCATATTACATGTGTAACCATTAATCAACATTACAACAGGTGATGATTCAGATTAGCATCAGACAGACATACAAGTGTTGGACTTTGGAATCTTAAAAGCTGTTCTTTACCACCTTTTCAGCTCAACTATGAACTATAGTCGTGTTTCTTACCTCCAGTATGATACCTGTAGTTTCTGGCCAGGAACATATCTATCCACTTGCAAATGCCGGGACAAACGATCTCGGCACAGTCTCAAGGTTTGCGTGTACAGTAGTTCGAGTGATAGAGAGCGGCAGAAGTAGCGGAGCGCGGTGAGAGCGCCGCTCAGGCCAGCGGCGGCGAGGCGCGCTTGCGCCACGCCGCGGAGCCACGCCAGTTGTGAACTATGTACTAAGGGTTTTCCTTCTGTAAACCAAACCAGTATACACATGTATGATATAGTCGCCAACCACAGTGATCAATCTTAGTGGCCGCTCAATTTGACAACAGTATATTTATTGGCAATTATTTGTGGTTCTGTAATGTAGCCATGATCTCAACTCCAAGCTGTAAGATGTCCATACAAAGTGAAACACAAGCCTATAAAAATTCAACAGCTTTTACAATATTATTGTTTGGTTTTATTTTTGTTTTGTAATAATGTTCTAATGAAACAATGACTTACCTCCAGTCTCACTATCTTGAATGAGTATAGCAATATCCAATAACCTCCAAGGGACATTTGGGGCATCTCCCATCACTGTTAGCGATACACTGTATTCTTGGCCGACTATGAATGTGGCACGACCATTTTCAACCTAAATAACAAAAGGTTTGTTGTATTATAAGAAATAGTATTTTCGTTAAGAAATTCTTACATAGTAATTATTATTTATTATGAGTCTGCAATATCTTACTGCAGGGAAAATAATGACATGAAATCTATACTAATATTATGAAGCTGAAGAGTTCGTTTGTTTGGTTGAATGCGCTAATCTCAGGAAGTACTGGTTTGTTTTATTGTTGTGTTTTTAGTCCATTTATCAAGAAAGGCTAAATAACATAAACCAATAGGAGTGGAGCATCAATAAATATGTTGCAAAAACGGGAAAATATAAATTTCTTATATTATGCAGAGTTGCGTGAGAGTCAGCTAATATATAATATAAGCATTGTTATTTGAATTTTTATCTTACCTTGAGGTTACGGACATCACTAGGCAATGATGCAGTAGTCAGTCTCTGTCTTACTACATGTGCCAATGAACGCAAAGTAGTGCGACGTTCCAAGGCAGTCAATGAGGGAGGAGGCACGAGGCGCTCTCTAACAACAGCTGGCAGCCGACTGTATGTACCCAGGGTCAGTACTTCTACTGCAGCAGCCATATGGAATGTAGGAAGCCTGATACATAATAAAATGTATTGCAATACTTAAATAAATAAATTAATAATTGGACATTCCACACAGTATAATCTAGCCCCAAAGTAAGCTACAGCTACTCAAAGCTTGTGTTATGGGTACTAGATAACTGATATATTTAATACATTATAATATGCAAAGATAGATATTTTTTATTATACATAGAAAACACCCAGACCAATACGGAACTAACTTCTACACATTGTACACAAATTTGTTCCACGGCGGGAATCGAACCCTCGTCCGCTGCGCCACTGAGGTCGTCAAATACTTACATTTGCTGATTATACATCTTATATTATTTATTATACATACACTTCTAGGAGCAACTAACCTAGCATGAACCAGTGTTTCCCGAGCCACTCTTGCTAATACATCAGCTGTTTCTACAAACAATAATGCTTGCTTATCCAGAAAAGCCATGATATGAGCTGATCTATCCACTTTCGTAGCACTGCTGGCCCACTTCACCAGGGCCAAGAGACGTACAAATAATTGACGAGTACGAGCGCTAAATTTATAAATTTCAATTTTTCGCTCCATATCAGTTTTCCTAGGTAACCTGAAATATAAAATTAATTTATGTATCAGAAACTTTGTTCATTGTATTGAGTAATGAGATCAGTAGCAAATCTAAGTTTCTTACAATTCAGCCAGAACAGTGAGTTCATCGTAAGTTCTTTGCACAATAAAGTCTATGAGTAGTGCAAGTGAAATGGAGCCACCTCGAGCTCCACCACCTTCGGCGCCTTGGGTGCATCCTTCGATTGCCACTGGCACCATTGTGAAAGCAGTTGTTTCTGGTTTTATCAGACTCAAAAAGCTCTACATTGTTAGTAACTTTGCTTTGGTGTAATATATTAACATTCTCTTCCTTATCCCTCAGTCAGTGGTGGTGAATGATTTGATTATGATAGATGATAGGAATATAGGATGGATGATAGAATAGAACTCGCTCCCTCTCGGAAGATGAGATGACATGAATGAAATCATGAAAAAACTAATGAAATAAACGAGATAAAACCCTAAAAAATGAATGAGTATGATGGAGATGAATGAATGACAAATGGTCGGTAGGTAAGTAGTGATTATAACCCTTTCGGTGAAACGATCCATTTTGCACCAGTTCTGCACGTATTGCACAATGATATTTTGATTGTATAGTTTTAAATTTGTTGTGTGAGTAAGAGCTATCACATTCAAGTCAATGTCAATTTGTCAATGTCACATTGTATTTATGGATGTGTGCGTGTGTGGATTTTATTTTTCATTGTTTTCTTTTTATTCACATTTACCTAGTTGTAATTTTTATTCAAGAACGTATCGTTGTGAAGTTGTAGTAGTTGTAGTAAGAAGTGTGCTTGAAAAATCCCTAAAAAATTCAATTCACATTAATCTTGTGTAGGTACATACTTACGAGATTACTTGGATAGTATAATTTCATCTGTTACGCATCCGGCTTTCAGATTTTCATGAACATTTTTCTTAATTTACGAGCATTTAAAGCTGTGAAACTAGTTAGAAGTTTGTGTGAACTTTCTTCAACTATACGAAAAAACCCTTTGGCCAACATGGGTCTTCTAACTGAAGGAAGTCCTCTTACTTGGGAAGAAACGAAGGCGTTGGCGGAGCATGTCCGACAACACGGAATAGAGCAATTTATTAACCTGTACAAAAAACTTCAGGACCGCACTGGTGATGTACTTAAATGGGGAGATGAGGTAAGCTAGTTCAAGTCAAGTTATAGAGTTTTATTCATCAATAATCTTTACATTGTACCTATGTACTTACCTAATTATACAATAATTGTTGTAATTTTAATTGTATGATATTATGGGCAAAGTACATATACTTTTTAAATTACATTTAAATATTTTAGGTGGAGTATATAATTGTAAAGTTTGATGATGAAAAACAGCAAGCTACTGTTAGTCTTAGAGCCAGTGAACTCTTACCTTTGCTACAAGAAAAGGAATTAGCCGACCCGGAGAGTAAGTTATAAGCAGTCAATTCACACTTCTTTATTTATGTATTCAATATAGGTATTCTATGATGTAGGTTTTTCAAAGTTTTTGTATATGTATTGCCTAGTATACCAATTTCCACTTTTTCCCTGGCTTCAGGAAAAAACTTCATCAAACCCAATAATTCTATATGCAGTAAACATAATTTTCAATCAAATCTAAGAATTTGCAATTATTAGGTCTACATTTACCTATCCTTAATTAATAAGAGATAAAAAAAGGTAAGTAAGTACTTGTGGTAAATGTGTGTTGATCATACTCTGCTTACGAATAGGTATAGAATTTCCCACATGACTAATACTTAAAATTATCTAAGGTCATGAAAAGAGTATAATGGACATTATGATTATAACTATTGCTGAATACACAATTCATCAAAATTTAGAAATGTGCAGTCATTTCTGTAATGAATGATATATAGGTAATGGCAGTGACTTATACTGATTGCACCATATGAAGTAATACCTACCAGCATATGACCTTACCGTAACACAATGGTTTAATAATAATAAATAATGAAATATTGGTGGACATTTTACAATGAAAAGTAATTTATAAAACTATACATACAGGGTGTCCCAAAAAGTAGTGTCAAGCGAAAGTCCAGAGATAGAACATCCCTTGGGGTACCCGAATCACCCCCATGTATGTTCCGCGATTTTCTATAGTTTTCGAGTTATTAATTTTTTTCCGAATTTTTGAAAATTTACGACTTGAACAACTTAAAACATTCTTACAAAAAAAGTAGAAAGACTTTCTTGAGATTTTTTTTTTTGCTACTGAATTGTTATGAGTTGTTCTTTTATGCATAAAATAATCAGCTACGTGACTTTGATGAAAACTATGGAAATGTTGGTGTAAAGTCAAATAATTACATTCGGTGAATTATGACTAAAATTTTCAACTTCAAATTAAAAATCTTAAAAAGTGATTTCATGGTTCCTAAATAAGTTTAAAATCTATTATTTAATCAGGTTGCTAATTTTAAGAATTTTCCACCTCACCGTCTTTGAAGGTCGATTTTAGCAAAAGTAGCCAATTAAGTACTACTTTTTTTTAATGATTATGAAAGCTAAGAGTCTGGAGAATTTTTTAGACTTATTAAGGAACCATGAAATCACTTGTTAAGATTTTTAATTTGAAGTTGAAAATTTTAGTCATAATTCACCGAATGTAATTATTTGACTTTACACCAACATTTCCATAGTTTTCATCAAAGTCACGTAGCTGATTATTTTATGCATAAATGAACAACTCATAACAATTCAGTAGCAAAAAAAAAATCTCAAGAAAGTTTTCTACTTTTTTTGTAAGAATGTGTTAAGTAGTTCAAGTCGTAAATTTTCAAAAATTGGGAAAAAAATTAATAACTCGAAAACTATAGAAAATCGCGGAACATACATGGGGGTGATTCGGGTACCCCAAGGGGTGTTCTATCTCTGGACTTTCGCTTGACACTACTTTTTGGGACACCCTGTATACCATACAAAATGTTTGAAGAATTATGGTTTTGAGTAGGTATGTGATTATTTAATCAACCAGCATTTTTATCAGTTATTGTAAGAAGTTTTGTCATGGTTATTCCTTTCTGATAACATGATATGACAAGACTTAACTACTACATTTGAAACTAGGAATTTGATTAGCATTTATACATAACTAGTTAACCCGCGCGCGACTTCGTCTGCGCGTTTAAAGTAAGTAAAATACGTTTTCTTACCTTTTAAACCTTCCCTAGACCTCCACGAACATTTCAAGACCAAGATAAGATAAATCCGTTTAGCCGTTCTCGAGTATTAGCGAGACTAACGAACAGCAATTCATTTTTATATATAAGAAGAAGAAGATATTAAGTAATAGAATGTTGAATGTAAATGAAAAAATAAAACCTCTCTTTAAAATCAGTCATTCATAGGTATGAATGTTATCCTGTAAATACAATAGCTGCCCTTAATGCTATAACTGGCAAATAAAATAATAATAATTATTTAATTTTCATTAAATTACAGTTTACTTGGTTATAATCTACTTAGTTTAGATTATTAAATCTTGCTACTTGACATCATTTTAGATGTTCTATAATTTATTGTGTGTTTAGCAGGTTCTTGGCAATGGACAGTTTATAAAAGTCTTAAATACCATTTTCTATAAACTAACTTTTAAGTAGTGATGTCCATAATACTCTAATTATTTTCATTGTATTTCAAAAATTCATCATAGAATAAAAATAAAACAATTTTGAAATTTAAAAATAAAGCACTTTCATATGATGCCCCATTTAATATAGTAAAAGTTTTTTACCCCCTTTGAAACCCAATATCTTTACAACCTCATACAGCTGATTAAGCTCTTAGGCTTCCCGGCACGTCTTCAAAGCATAATCTCTTGACCTACCAAGTTTCATGCAAGTTAGATTAAGTTATACTCTAACAAACGTATCACAAACATACAACGCCCAATCACCCTAGTTGCGACAGATCTCCGCTCGCTTCACTCGCTCGATCAATAACATCTGAGAACTTCAGATAAGAGCCTATCGATAAAGGCACAATCATGATAGTTATAATTATGGTATGATAATTTATACTTATTTTTAGATGTGAGTTTTAGTGTATCTGAGGAGATATCTACCGAGCCTGGGGATTACAGTCGTGATCATATTTTTTTTTTTAGATGTGAAATCTCTGTGGCGCCCAGAATATGGCGGTTACATGGTTGAAGGAACGCCAGGGAAACCATATGGCGGACTCCTAGCCCATTTCAATATTGTCGAAGCTAACATGCAGTACAGAAGAGCTGAAGCCAGCACTTTTTTGAAAGATGGAGAAGTTATTATGAGCATCACCAACTTTCCTAGGTAACTTACTCTGTGACGCGTTGGGGCCCTTGGCCCGTCTCTAGTTGCGCTAATGTTCACATGATCAGCAGATTCACGTGTTGGCTCAAGGTTTTTTAGTATAGTGAATGTTAGGTTTATTTGCTGTTCTTAAATAATCTATTAACACTAGCAATTCAATGGCAGTGTTTAATACCATATAGTGAATTTAATAGCAAGTATTATTTTCAGATTAGGGTGTCCAAACTTTACAAGCCCTCCTTATCCACCTACCCCACATGAGGGAGTGACCAAATCTCTGTACTTTCCTGATAACGCTATATTCGAGGGCCACCCGCGCTTCAAAACTTTGACCTCGAATATCAGACAAAGAAGAGGAGAGAAAGTCGCTATCAATATACCAGGTAAGATTTATAAACGATCTCGAGGTAGATTTAGGTTTATCTAAAGTAGCGCGGAATAGATAGTTAAAGGCGGGTTTACACTTTACGAGTACTCAGATCGAGTGCGTTAGTATAGATCGTATAAGAGTCCATAATATGCCGTCATCAGAGTGTGCTTGGGTTACTAGTTGCCACAACTACGTATTTGCATCGAAAAACACTAATAATCTCACAAGAGGAACTTGTTACACCTTCTTTTGTAAACAAGACCATTTAAAATGTTTTGTCTACATATTTATCTACGTACGACGTACATTTTAATGTTCTGCTGTAAAGGTATAAATCGAATATGATAACATAACTCTTTTATGTTCATTATACCGGTATGTACCTACTATTCAACAGAGCCAATGTTGTTTACTTGACAGAGTGCCTTGTTGCCTTAGGTACCATCATTATCATCTTTTTTACAATCACCGCTGAGATCAACATCGCAAGAATATTTGGTTATAATTAAATGCATATATCCGACGATAGGTCAGTGACCATGTTGAGCCTACCAACCTTTGGTTGTATATAAATATAACCATTGGTATTCTATTAGTTTTCCACATAATATACTCAAAACAAATCAAATTAAAATTTATTTTGTGTAACAAATACAGAAAAATATGACAGCAAAAAGGTTCGTCACTCACTAAGCTACAGGTCATCCAACGGATCTAGGCATTCGTGAAATTAGCCACAGGTGCGAGTTTACAGTTCCATCCCCCTCCTTATACCTCCAATTGCTCCCGAAAAACGATACTGCGCAGCTCTTGCGGCTAACTTCACGAATGCTTATATTCGTTGAGCCAACTATACATGCTATAGTAGAGTGTAGTGCTGCCCTAGCGCTAGTATTTCGTTACTCTCACACATTAGCCTTTACAGCTGGACTATAGACCGTTGTATAATTTGTCAGTGTTTCGCGATGTGAACACAAAGCTCCCAGTGGACGACTCGAGCAAGCACGACAAGGCCGCCGACCCCGGCTGCGTGTATATGGACGCGATGGGTTTCGGCATGGGCTGCTGCTGCCTGCAGTTGACCTTCCAGGCGTGCTGCATCATCGAGGCGCGCACGCTTTATGACCAGCTCGCGCCCTTGTGTCCTATCATGGTCAGTATTACAGCATGAGAATTATACCCAGCATGTTATCCATACTAATATTATAAAGAGGAAAAATTTGATTGTTTGCATTGAATAGGCTCATAAACTACTGGACCAATTTGAAAAATACTTTCACCAATGTGTAGAATGAACTTTCAGGATTAACATAGGCTATATTTTATGTAGGTACTTCGCGGGCAATGCCGCGAGAGAAAGCTAGTAAGACTATATTTTTATTTTAGTTATTGTGGTTAGTTTGATATTGTTGTGACAGGCCAATTAAATAAAAAATAAACATATATTATTTTGTTTGCAACATTGTCACAAGAGTTTCAGAAAACGCCTGATGTCATCATCAATTAAATATATAACTTTATTGTCGTTAGATAATAAATATACGCTTGAGTTTCACATGCTTATGTTAAATGAAACGTCTCGATACTATATACCTTTATGTAGGTAGATACATTGTGGTAAGCTAATATGCTTAGGTAGGTATATAATACATCTAAAGCAAAATCTAACAAACATAATATTCTACAATATCGTTTTATCAATCGTGACATCACTAAATAATCTATATCTATATAAGAGCTTAACCTGACTGACTGACTGACTGACTGACTGACTGACTGACTGACTGACTGACTGACTGACTGACTGATTTATCATCGCCCAGCCGAAACCGCTGAAGCTAGAAAGCTGAAATTTGGAAGGTGGTTTCCTTTTATAACAAAACCACCCACTAAGGCGGGATTTTTGGAAATTCCACCTCTAAAGGGGTGAAAAAGGGTGAAAACGTTAGTATGAAACTTTTTAACGCGTGGAGTGATTTTCACGAAACTTTGTGTGTGCACTGTAAATGCAAAATGAATGGACACGTGTTTCAGGATTTTTCAATATAACCATCAAAAAGGGGTCAAATGTGGGGTCAATTTTTGTATGGGAACTTTTTAACGGGTAGTGCGATTGCCTTGAAACTTTGTTTGTGTACTGTAAATTAAAAATAAATGGACACGTGTTTCAGGATTTTTCAATATAACCTTCAAAAAGGGGTCAAATGTGGGGTCAATGTTTGTATGGGAACTTTTTAACGGGTGGTGCGATTGCCTTGAAACTTTGTTTTTGTACTTTAAATGCAAAATAAATGGACACGTGTTTCAGGATTTTTCAAAATAACCTTCAAAAAAGGGTCAAATGTATGGTCATTTTTTGTATAGGAACTTTTTAACGGGTGGTGCGATTGGCCTGAAACTTTGTTTATGTACTGTAAATGCAAAATAAATGAAAACCTGTTTCAGGATATTTCAATATAACCTTGAAAAAGGGGTCAAATGTGGGGTCAATGTTTGTATGGGATCTTTTTAACCTGGTGCGATTTGTCTGAAACTTTGTTTCGTGTTTCAGGATTTTTCAATAAAACCTTTTAAAAAAGGGGTCAAATGGGGGGTCAATGTTTGTATGGGAACTTTTCAACGGGTGGTGCGATTGGTCTGAAACTTAATTTGTGTTTTAGGATTTTTCAATATATCTCTAAAAAAGGGGATCTAATAGGGGGTCAATGTTTGTTAACGGGTGGTGCGATTGGCCTTAAACTTAGTTATCTGTTTCAGAATTTTTAAATATAGGTAACTCTAAAAAAGGGGTCAATGTTTGTATGGGATTTTTTTAACGGGTGGTGCGATTGGTCTGAAACTTTGCGTACTGTAAATACAAAATGAATGGACACGTGTTTCAGGATTTTTCAATATAACCTTCAAAAAGGGGTCAAATGTGGGGTCAATGTTTCTATGGGTACTTTTTAAAGGGTGGTGCGATTGATCTTAATTTTGGTTTGGATACTTTAAATGCAAAATAAATGGAAACGTATTCCTGGATATTTCAAAATAACCCTCTAAAAAGGGTAAAATTTGGTGTCAAAGTTATTATGGGATTTTTTAATTAGTGTGATTTGTTTGAAACTCAGTTTAGTTAGATACCTACTTTAAGTGAACGAAGTCGCGGGCGGGACAGCTAGTACAAATATAAACAGCCTTGTTTATAAGAGTTATGCTCTATTCGTACACTGAATAAATTGTGTAAAGTGCCAAAAAATTAAATTTTAATTTCCATACAACGATGCTCGATTATTAATGTTCATATTTGCATTGAATAATTTAGATATTAAATATCTTTAATTAATCTATAATTTAAAAAAAAAAAAAAATTTGGATAATTTCAATTTTTTTTACCTAATCCTCATCTTCCTAACAATAGTATAATTTTGTTAAAAGTTGGCACTGTCAGCTGCATCGCCGGTCTACCGCGGCTTCCTCACTGATGTGGATTGCCGTTGGAACGTCATATCGGCGTCGGTGGATTGCAGAACGCGCGAAGAGAGGGGCTTGGAGCCACTTAGCACCAACAAATTCCGCATACAAAAGTCCAGATACGACTCGATTGATTCCTATCTGGCGCCCGAACATGAGAAGTACGTGCTTATATTCACTGTACATATTTTATCAAATTGTGATGTTGAAATTGTTTTGTATTGGAAACGATATCAGCTTGATCGGTGAAGGGGTTGTAAAATAAATAAATAAATAAATAAAATAAATAATGCTGGACAATCCACACAGCATTATCTAGCCCCAAAGTAAGCTACTCAAAGCTTGTGTTATGGGTACTAGATAACTGATATATTTAATACATTACATACATAGATAAATATTTTTTATTATACATAGAAAACACCCAGACCAACGGAACAAATTTCTGCAGATCGTACACAAATTTGTTCCGCGGCGGGAATCGAACCCGCAACCTCTTGCGGCGCAGGCGGCCTCTCGCCCGCCGCGTCACAGAGGTCGTCAAGATATTATGTTCTAACAAATTAGGTGAATGCAAATCTTGTTTACACACACATACATATCACGACTGTAAGTAATCCCCAGGCTCGGTAGATATCTCTTCAGACCGCTAGTTATATCTTTGAGGATATCTAAAGAGAGTAGTCAGAGGCACGTCCGAACATGACATTTGGTACATGCCTCATTTTGCACAGTCCGTACGTGACAGGTTGCAAGCCCATCGCCGCTTGTTTAACCGCGCGCGATATCACAGTTCGGGGTGAATAACTAGTTGTAACGTTGGGACACTTTTGCTTTATAGATACAACGACATTCCAATAACGCACGACCCGGCTATTTACCGGCGACTTCGCGAGGGCGGTATCGACCACCCGCTGGCGTTGCACGTGGCCCACCTCTTCATACGGGACACGGTGTCCTTATTCTCGGAGAAAGTGCATCAGGACGATAGCAACGATACGGACCATTTCGAGGTCAGTTAATGCAGCATTTGACGTCTCTAGAACATTGCCTGTACCCCTAGTATGAGTTTTTGATAGTTTACGAAAACTTTTTTCGAATAGTATCCTTTCATACATTTACTTCCATCGGAAATAATAAGGAACTAAAATATGACACACACCTTCGAATTTTTTTTTTAGGGTACTTATGCCGGTTTCCTCACGATGTTTTCTTTCACCGTTTAGGAGCACTGGCATTGCGATAAATTTTTCGAATGGAAAAACTCATTGGTGCTCGACCAAGTTTGAACCCACGACCTTCGGATCGTGAGGCAGGGGTGGTACCACTACACCACCAGCGCTCTTAATAAGCATTGTTTTATTGCAGAACATTCAATCAACCAACTGGCAGACGATGCGCTTCAAGCCCCCGCCCCCCAACTCGTCCATCGGGTGGCGCGTGGAGTTCCGACCGTGCGAGGCGCAGCTCACTGACTTCGAGAACGCGGCCTACGTCTGCTTCGTCGTGTTACTGACGCGCGTTATACTCTCCTACAAACTCAACTTCCTTATGCCGATCAGCAAGGTAAAGAGAACGCATAGCAACTACTTCGTTACAGCAAAAACCCCCCCGAAATCTATACTTTACTCTAATATGTCATATTTAAAGTAATGGTTACCTTACCATGTTCTTTCAATAATACAGTACTGAAATAATACAGTACCAAATTTCGAATCAATAGGACATAAGGAAGATTCTCTCATCAACTAGAAAAGAGCTGATGATCTTCAAACGGCTGAACAGATTTTCATGACATATGGCTAATAACACTTGGGATAAAATTATCTATGACATAAAAAAAAAACTAAACGAAAATCGGTTCATCCGTTTGGGAGCTACGATGCCACAGACAGATACACAGATACACACACAGACACGTTAAACTTATATAATATATTTGCATGTTATATTATAACACACCTTTTTTCGTCGGGATTTAAAACCGTATCAACCCGGCATAACTTTATAGAGGGGGTTTTGTAATAAGAACTTGTGTCTGAAGAATTCACACTCAAAATCTGCATTGAAAGCGAAGCTCTTATATTTACATGCCTGCTTTTAGTCTGGACTGAAAACAGTCAAAATGATTTTTATTAAAACTTACTTATTACCGTTATCAGTTCAAAGTAACGTAAATATCATAATTAATTTATGAAAAACAGCATGCTCTAAATGTTACATATTACATCAGGATTTACAATGCTGCGTATCCGTTGTGTGCTGTTTTATCACCCTTTGTTACAAATATCTATTGTTTTCAATAACAACTAAGTGTGATTTATGAATCTCCTTCAATCAACCATTAATTACTTCCTTTCTTGACACACTTGTATAAAACACTTTGCCTACCGATCAGTGTTATAAGTAGCACTTACATTCTTATTATAATTTCAAATAGATGATTGTTTTGCAACATACGATGGATGATGCATACATATAGTAGTATTTAGTTTGTAGTACATAAATAGTATTTTATTTATATTCTCACATCTTCATCTGGTATTACCAACTGCCCGTAAACAAAGTGGCATTCGAATCGATATGAATCACATTCTAGGGTACGAGTTGGCAGCGGGCGACACAAGGCAGCAGCGGACGACGCGTCGCAGCGACACCACCGGTTTCTATGTATTTCTATGAAATGCGACGCTAGCTTCGTGTCGCTAACTACGGAGGGAATTTCATAGAAATACATAGAAACCAGTAGTGTCGCCGCGACGCGTCGTCGTCCGCCGCTGCCTCACGTCGCCCGCCGCCAACTCGTACCTGTATCATTTCAAGTTTTCTATTCCATGGTGATGTTCGAATGTTACTTTATCAAGGTTATCATGACTGTTTCTTCAGGTGGATGAGAATATGCAACGCGCGCAGCGTCGTGGAGCTTGTCTGAGCCAGAAGTTTTGGTGGCGAAGAGACGTGGGCGCGCCCAGCAGCGTGGCGCCGCAAGCCACCGACGCGTCCGAAGAGTACGCCGAGATGACCATCGACCAGATTGTCAATGGAAAAGTACGGCATCTCAACTGGCTGCGCCATTTAATTTAACCCTTACAAAACTAATGCAACATCTCTCGATTTCGGTTCTTTAATGTTCTTTTTTTTATAAAAACTGTGACCCCTATTCTCTGGGACCTATGAAGTTGTGCATTGATAGTCAATCAGTCCCCTACTATTTTATACATACTTTAATAAATTAATTTTTATATTCTTTGTTATTCACACGATTTGGTTTTAACTAACAGATTGACAGGCAAAAGCCTAACTATTATAGTAGGTAGGTAATGCGTTTAGCTTATTTTCCAAAAGGCATTGTTTTATTTGTTTGAAGCACTTATTGCATGCAAGTTTGCATTTGTTCCTGGGGCCTCACCACGAATTCATAATACATTACCGAATTAGTATTACATTATTATTTCGTACCATGACCTACGAAATAGCAATGTAATATTAATTCGGTAATGTATTATGAATTCGTGGTGAGGCCCCAGGATGATGACTATGACCATAGATATGGTACTTCTAGTTTCGTGTACCATGACTTATAGTTGGCTCAACGAATCTAGGCATTCGTGAAGTTAGCCGCAAGAGCTGCGCGGTATCGTTTTTCGGGAGCAATTGGAGGTATGACCCCTGGGAAGGAACTGTACATGCGCAAACTCGCACCTGTGGCTAGCTTCACGAATGCCTAGATCCGTTGGATGACCTATACGTGTAGCATCTTAGTGTGGGACCAGATGCGGCTGTTTATAAATTGCTTGTTTCATCATTCAGGATGGTGTTTTCCCCGGCCTGATACCGCTGATCGAGTCGTACCTGTCCGGTATGGACGTAGACGCGGACACGCACTGCTCCGTGCAGCAGTACCTCAAGTTGATCCAGCGGCGCGCCTCCGGGGAGATCTCGACCATGGCGGCTTGGATGAGGAACTTTGTGACCACGCACGCCGAATATAAGTAAGTGTACAAGTACAGTTGGCCCAACGAGTCGAGGCATGTGAAGTTAGCCGCAGAGCGCTGCGCAGTATCGTTTTTCGGGAGCAATTGGAGGTATGGAGAGGGGCGGTGGGACTTCACGAATGCCTAGATCCGTTGGAAGAACTGTACTATACGTACTGCCATTAGAGGCAGGGAAGATGCGGAATGTTTGAGTTTTTATAATTAAAAAAAATATATGATCACGACTGTAATCCCCGGGCTCGGTAGATCTTCCTCAGATCTTTATTACATAGATCTTTGAGGGTATCTTAAGAGGGTACTCAGAGGCACGTCCGAACATGACATTTGGTACATGCCCACATTTTGCACAGTTGTTCCGTACGTGACAGGTTGCAAGCCCATCGCCGCTTATATACTAACCTATGACACACACCTTCGAGTTTTTATTAATTTGTCATTAATAAAAATTACCTAATTGATTGAAGTCCTAAAGCCAAGACACTGTAGCCGAAATCGGCTAGGTTGATTATATATATATATATATATATATATATATATATATATATATATATAATTTGTCATTATTCGAAGTCTCGTGGAGCTAAATTGTGTAATTTGTTTACTTTCACTGAAACAGTCGTAACAAGATTTTCCCTTCTGCAGGAAGAACTCTGTGGTCACTGAAAAGATTAACTACGACCTTCTAAAGACAGCGCACGGCATCCAGTCTGGCACGATACCAGCGCCCTCGCTGCTCGGCGGAACCAACATCTCCAAAACTAACGAGGACATTCCCAAGGCGTTCACTAAGATGATGAGTAAGGAGTGCTAGCCATTGCACATTCTCTGCAGGTGTGTAGTGCCTTCTGTGTGTTAAACGCACTTATTTAAGTCGGCGATGTAAGTAGTCTCCGATTCAGAATCAACGGAATTACCGGTGCGACGGATGCCTATGATAGCATGCCTATAACGTACTACCTATTTGATACATAATCATAAAGTCGATTTATCCATGTTGTAAAGTTACCTGTTGCATTAGATACTGCTGGTCTGTCCGTCCACTCTGAATCTGGTATACGGGCTCAAACGATCAAATGAATTGTAGATTTTGTTGAGAGATCTGTGTGATTGGTCAATTTTAATAATAAAACAGCTCTTGGTGTATAACCAGCAAGTTATATAAATTGATCGTATGCACCGTCTTTATTATGGAGCACAGCCAAGTGATCACTATAAAACCACCCTAGTAGACATCTAATATTAATCATTTACGATAATATGATAAAGAGTGTGTATGCACGCATGACGTGCGCTGCTTCACGGTTGTTCGTTAATATAAATGTAGCATCGTGCTTCGCTGCGCTCCACTACTTACAGACCCGACTATAGATATCTTTATAATTGTCAGGGTTGCCTTACGTAGTTAACTTCGAGATTTAAAGAAAAGTATAGTTATTTTATTTAACTTAGGAATATCGTTATGACGCTTGGGTTCGTACTTAATGACGCGGACTATTAGCATTCCAGTGATATTAGAAAGCATTTTACCAATGTTGTGGATTTGCAGGAGCTACGGTTTTCTTATGCAAATGTAGTCAGCTTGGGCCTGTGAAACGATTTTGGATGCACCAATTTTGATAATAACGCTTTTATTTTATGCATAGAACATTTTAAGTTTCTCCCACTGAATATCTGGATATATGTACTTAATCGTGTAAAGGGTAAACATAGACTGCGTTGCGAAATTAATATAACTATAAAGATTTTAGACTTTCCCAAGCAATCTGTCTATATTTGCACAACAGAAACCATTGCAGAACTGCACAAAATCACATTTAAATAGAATATTTTAGCATTTATTCACAAAGTATTTGATAGACCAGTTGAGAATGTTAACTTTTTATAACCATTCTTAATTTAGAACTCGTTTTATTATACATTTTACAATTATATAGCATTATTATGTGTAGGATGTACATACATTTATGAGCGGCGATAATGTGTTGGAATTTTAATAAAACACAAACAAAATATGATACTTTGATTGAACCCACTACTAGACTCAGTAGAACCGTCAACAAAGTCCAAAACTGAAATAATAATAAACGTTCAGCAGATACACACGTTCATCTTAACAGTTAAATATCTCAATGAGTCTTTTTATTTTTTAAATAATAGCCATAAAAACATGTCATGTTCTCATTTTACCGATAGAGAAAAAGGCCATAGGCCATCAGAAAAGTGGTCTGAAGAAAAAGGAAATTTAGCGAAAATATCTGTAACGAACCGTTGATTAAAATATAACGAATTAGTTCGCTACCTGAATTTCAAAGGTTTGGTTAAGAAGAAAAGGTGTAGGTACTGTAGAAAAAGGTTAGGTAATTTGAATTTAATACATCGAATTCTTTTAATATTAATACGGGACTATGGGTTTGTAAAGTGTACTTAACTTTTAAAGTTACGTATTTAATTAGATTGATGATTATTTATAGCGAGCACAAAATCTTTAGTTTATTATGTATTTTATAAGTTTGAGTTTATTAAAAATCACGTGTGGTGGCACAATCTGTGGCTGCATTCTTTATAACTCGTTGTGTAAGTTACCTAGTATATTGTTATGTTATTTTTTGGACATTAGTTTAATATTCATTCAATAAAGTTATTGTACTGTTTGAGATTTGTTTGATTTCTAATTGACTTATACCGAATTTTGGAAGCCTTTGTTAAGGCCCAGAATACTCGTCACACTATTCCTTACGTAAAAGTTACAAAAAAAAGTGACAGGTCCGTATAGCAACGCGGATCTCCGCGGAATCAGACATAGCACGAAGCGAAATACCCAAATGACAAGTAAGTAGAGTGCGGCATGATAATATGGCTGCTCTGAATTATATAACGAAAGCGACAATTTATAAAAAACATAAATATGTTCAAGTAAATAGCTTATTTCAAAAAAGGGCTGGGTTGATTTGTTCCAAATTAACTGATTTATATTCATGTGAAATAGAAATTCAAAATACCTTACTGTTCTGGATAAATTTCTGAATTTTCAGAAGTGTTTTTGACATTATTTTTAACCAAGGTTTTATAACTAATTCGTGTTTTAGCTCCGGTTGATTTATCACTTATATCCTTGAGTATCGTGTAATTCAATTTCAATGTAATCTATTAAGCGGTAATAGAATGATTAGGGTTGCAATACTTGCAATATTCAAAATGCTGGGCCTTAAATGAAACAAATGTTCTATGAGTAAAATGGTACCCTTTTTAAATAAACTTAAAAACTGTACCTACAACATAAAAATTATGTTAAAACACGATAGATATTTCACTAGAACTTATCAACCAGTTGCAATATGTGATTTTGTTCCTGTTGTCGCCATTCGTCACTGCCGGCGTCTCCGAGGTTACCAGCGTATTCTGTTAAAAACATTTAAGTACATTATTTACTAGTATGAAATAAAAAGAGCGCTGTGGTAGCACCCCTCACGATCCGAAGGTCGTGGGTTCAAACCTGGTCGTGCACCAATGAGTTTTTCCATTCGAAAAAAATATGTGTGCTGCCAGTGCTTTTAAACGGTGAAGGAAACCGGCATACCCTAGAACCAAAAATTCGAAGGTGTGTGTATAGGTTAGTATTCTTATAAGCAGCGATGAGCTTGCAACCTGTCACGTACGGAATACTAACTGCTGTGCAAAATGTGAGCATGTACCAAATGTCATGTTTGGACGTGCCTCTGACTACCCTCTTTAGATATCCGCAAAGATCCGATATCTACCGAGGAGTACAGTCCTGATCATATATTTTTTTATTAAATAAAAAAAGAGTTGATATAATATGCGATGAAATAAGCAGTTTAAGGCCGGTTACAGTGCTTCACTGACCGTCGGTGCGTATGTCAGTCGCGCTTGTCATTAATATGAAAATCCATAAATCGTACAGTGCTGGACCGACCGTACGCACGCGTATATTGCTACGCACTGCGTACGAGGCCCGTTGGTCGAGCGCGTGCGCATGCGGCCGTCGGTCGGCCGACGCGCTATGGAAACGTATGAAAGCGTTCAGTGCTGCACCGATCGTTGGACCGACCGTACGGACCTACGACGGAATGTTTGTATCATTTTTCATCTGGTCAGTTTGTTGGTCAGGAGAGCACTGAATGATACAAACTGACGGTCGGTCCGTGTGTATCGTCAGGACCGACCGTGCGCACCGACAATCGGTTGAGCACTGTAACCGGCCTTAAACCGAGCCATGCGCTCCAAGCAAGTACGTAAATTTAATGGCTTCATCACTCGTGAGCATACCTCTCATCACATGTCGAATGATCTTCAGAGATCCTCCACGCAGCGACAGCACACGTTGCACACGTTGTTTTATCGCAGGCGGGCCCGCCGTACACACCTGCGAAAATGTTAATAAAACGCTTGAAAATGCAGTAAGCATTCGCGATCCTACTTCAATTAGTTGACCATACCTCTAAAATGATCCGGTCGATCAGTTGTAACGTGAAAAGACCACCCGGTAATCGTTTTAGGTATTGCGCATCGTTATCTAAATCTTCCGCTTCTTGCTGGAAATAGAAAAGATTTATTTAACTTACAATTGGGGGGGGGGGGGGGGGGGACAGAATTAATAATTATGGTTGGGTAGCAGCGTCTGGTTATTAGTGTACCTAGTGCTATTGTACCTTTACATACTAGCATATTTTGATCGAGCTACTGCGGCTACGACTCAAATAACATGCAGCCGTAGATAAACTGATTAATTACGCAAACGCTAATCGAAAAAACTTATTTAGTTGTCTGTACTTCCTCACCTCAATCTCCTTTTCAGTGCGGTCTACTTTGTCCATGTACTTGAAATGCAGTTCTAAAAGCCTATCAACCTTTTCCAGGTCATTTTCTGTGAACTTGGCTAGTAGTCTCTGTCTCTGACCACCTTGGCAGTTGCGCAACATCGACGCTATTATCGACACGACATGCTCTGAAAATACTCATATATGATTATATGTTTTATTTATATGTATCTATGGTAAGTCTCTGTCCTGTTTTGCGTTCAGTGGTTTGTAGTTTTCAAATTATGTTTTAAACTTATTACCTTCATGTTGGTCCACAGTCAATACTCTCTTTCGTTTAGGCGTCTTCATAAAAAGCGGAAAGACAGTGCGAAGTCCGAGTATATCTACAAACTTATTGCAGTTATCGCGTCCATCAGACCCCGCCAGCGCGTGATCCAGTACTTTCAGCGAACCATTCCGTGACATCTTTTTTTCTCTGAAACAAAATTCAATTAAATTGTTGGTAATGGCATATATTTATTCTTACCTATGAATAATAATAATAAATGTTTGTGGACAGATCACACAACACTATCCCCAAACTAAGCAAAGCTTGTACTATGGGAACCAGATAGCTGATAGATCAATTAAATACTTTTCTTTTTTGTAATTACATACTTATTTGTGCGATTTAGGGGGTCACATTCATTCAAGAAATTTAATTTTTCACTCTTTTCATACACAAACACGCGGGGAATCACACGGTTTTGACTCGAAACGACGGCCTTGCACATTGGCCGAAATAGGTTTGTTTGGAACCTAGAATACATAAATACACCCAGACACAGAACAAACATCTGAGTTCATCACACAAATAATAATAATAATAATAATAATAAAATTTATTCAAAAAACATAATAAGACAGAGGGTACATAAGGTGCACTAAACGACTAAACAAAGCTAAGTAAACTAATTGAGCCTGAACTAGGTAATCCTGTGTTTCAGGCGATAACAGTGCTATATTATAAAATAATCACTTACTATTACTATTAAGGCATATTATACATTTAAACGAGCAATTCTTGTATATATGTATATATATATATTTTCTGAATCTCGGAAACGGCTCCAACGATTTTCATGAAATTTAGTATACAGAGGGTTTCGGGGGCGATAAATCGATCTAGCTAGGTTTCATTTGTAGAAAACATCGTTTACCAATAAAAAAAACCGAGCAAAGCTCGGTCACCCAGGTACTGTTGTTTAAGTTAGAAACAATTTGTGCATGGTATTAACTTACATTGAGTATAATATCTAGGAAAATCACTATACTAAGATACTAACCAGGTTACTATTATTTTATGAACTTATAAAATATATTTTACTTGACAATATCTAATAGCTTCTCTGTATCATCGTAGGATAGACTTTGTAGTGTGAGTTTAATAGCAGTTTTACAATTATTATAGTTAAGTGCGTAAAAATTAGACATTGAATTTAGTCTGTTGTATAGGAACGGACCAAGAAAAAGATAAAATTTGTTCGCAAAGGCAAATTTTAGGGTTGTTGGTTGAGGGCAAACATTATCATTCCGTCTCTTATTAGTAAACTTAGTGCTGTAGGGAAGGGCTGCGTGCTGCCTTAGCACTGTGTTCATTATAAATAGCTGCCGGACTGTTAACACATCACAGGCCTCGTATAAGAGATTAGTAGGGAACATGAAAGGGCGAAAGGTAGCCACTTTAAGTATTGCTCTTTGTGCTCTTTCTACTGTTAGTAACACTGTCTTACCCGCTCCACCCCAAGTGGTAATGCAATAAGTTAAAATCGATTGACACAGGGCAAAGTAAACTTGTCTAATTATATTATGATCTGCAATATGGCGTAGCTTTTTAAAGATAAATATTAACTTACGCACTCTACCACATAAGACTTTTATGTGGGGCTTAAACGTAAGATTATCATCTAGTATGATACCTAAGTATTTTATTTGATTAGTACTTTTAATCACGCGTCACAAGCATTGGGTGTTGTCAGGGCTATAGCAATGATGTGCGTATAATTTAGTGTTGGTAATTATTGTCGTCTGTTTGCGCATCGAAAACTTAGTATAATTAGTCTTCTCAGCATTTAATGTTAGTAGGTTGTGCTGCAGCCATTTGTTAACCTCATTGAATCCATTTTGCGCAAACTCGAACACTTCCTTATCGGAATCAGCAGAAAAAAAAAATGTTTATCCTGGGTTGGGATCAAAGCCACAACCTAAAGGGCAGAAGGCAGAGCTACTACCAACTGAGCTGTGAGGCCAGTCATAATAATCTATACTACTCGTAATATTATAAAGAGGAAAGTTTTGTATTTTTGTATTTTTGTTTGTAATGAATAAACTCAAAAACTACTGGTACAATTTTAAACATTCTTTCACCGGTAGAATGCTACATTATCCCTGAGTAACATAGGCTATATTTTATGTAGGTACCTTGCGAGCAAAGCCGCGAGAGGAAGCTAGTAGTTAATAAGTTAGGATTTGATGCAGTTGTAGTGAATTGATTGATAAGTTAAACCCACCTCAACATCAAATTCATGAGCTGCAGTCCTTCTCCGCGCAGGAAGCGGTCGCGGTTGGCGGGCTCCATCAATGCACAGCACAATGAATCAAACATGTTCTCCATCGCTTCTTGTTCCTCGGCGCCAGCTGGGTCGTGTCTTTTGTAGAACTGGAAATATTTTATATAAAAACCTTTAATACAGTAGGCATTTTTGAACTGCCGGGCTAACGTGAGCGCCTCGACAAAATTTTGAGGACTGTTTTGTCTCGTGCGAAAATGAGGTAACATGCTTGACAAAATTTTGTCACAGCTGCCATGTTACCCTGGCTGCAATATCTGTGTTGTCATATAAATTTCGTGTGCCCACATTGTGTAGGGTCAGACTGTTTTGTCTCGTGCAAAAATGAGATAACATGCTTGACAAAATTTTGTCACAGGTGCCATGTTACCCTGGCTGCAATTATCTATGTTATCATAACATTTTTGTGTGCCCACATTGTGTAGGGTCAAATAAAGCTACAAAATCTACATAAAAAGAAATGCGTACCGCAAGTTGTTGCAAGAGTACATCAATGCCATCAAGTTCTCCTAGTAGTTTTCTGTTCTCTGGTGTATTTTGTAATAGTATTGACAGGATCTCTGTGGCATATAATTTGTTTCCGTCAAATGGAATTTTCAACTGTAAACATTAAACAAAATAAGAATCAATTAAAAATACAAATAATAAAATCCTCACTGTACATGTTAGACTTGTGATACCTTACCTTCAGTCTTTTCAGTATCCATTGCATGAAGCCCTGTTTGGCAACATCTGAACACAGTTCAGGCCTGAACTCGGTAATATTTTCAACAATACCTAAGGAGAAAAATGATTGTCAATCACTGTACTTATTATAATTAAGTAGTATTATTTCATAAAATTCTTATAAAAAAAAATATAATCACAACTGTAATCCCTGGCTTGGTCCTCAGATCTTTAGTTAGATCTTTGAGGATATCTAAAGAGGGTAGTCAGAGGTACGTCCAAAGATGACAATTAGTACATTTTGCACAGTAATTAGTATTCCGTACATGACAGGTTGCAAGCCCATCGCCGCTTATAAAAATACTAACCTATGACACACACCTTTGAATTAAAGATAAAATTCACATTCTTATATGGGAAAAAAAATGTGTTATTGATATACCAAGTGTATTGTGAACAGCATCTCTTTCATCCGGCACCTGTTCATCCAGCCGAGCCAGATTATGGAGCAGCAAAGCAGGTGCTTCAGCCTCTGCTAATGCGTTGATCAGCTCTTCCGCTCCTTCCTCACTTTCATGGAGAATATCAACATCTGTGAACTCCTGCAATGATTTAAAGAAATTATCAACTATTTCAATACAGTTAATTAATTAATTAATTTGTAATCCTCAGGCTCGGTAGACATCTAAGCAGTTGTAATCATGTTTTTTAAGGTTTAAATAAACTACCTAAAATGAATTGTTAAATGAGAATAGGGAATAATCTCGCATTGAGGCTCAAGCTTGCATTCCCTAATTGAGAACTTTCTCCATTTAGAAGTCAGATAAAAATAGCTGGCAAGTTCTAGTTAATAAGGTAAGTATACTACAAACCTGTAAAAGGTGGACTACTTTAGTAGAAATATCAGTGTTGTCATGTGAAAGCAACTCAAGTAGGGAGTTCACACATTTCAGGTCCACGAGCAGTGGATATTGATCAGGCACTGTGGCTACTGCACTCAACTCCTAAAAAAATAAGCAATAATTATTATACCAAACATTGCTAACTAGCTTCCGCACACGACTTTGCCCGCTTGGTATCTTAAAAACAAAAAGAAATCTATTCTGCGGGAACCATACATTTTTCCGATATAAAAAGAAGCCTATGTGCTATTTCTGACTATAGTCTATATCTGTATCATAGATCCGTTCAGCTGTTTTAAGCGTGAAAGAGTAACAAACATACATCCATATAATTCTTACAAACTTTACCGTTTATAATATTAGTAGGATTAGTAACATTATGTTGCAAGATTTATATGCAGTCGGAAACAATTGTAGCTTTTAAAACTATATAATAGAGACTCAACTTTATGTAATAACAGCTACTTTAGCATTTTTAGCCCTTTATTATACAAATGTTTTCACAAACAAAAATTTAGACAAATGTTTTCACAGGATACCTGTAATGCTTCATGAAGATCAAGTTCACTGTCCATAAACTTTTCAGGTTGATCAGGAAACTTTATTCTCATTTCTCTATTCTTCAGAGCTTTCTTCTCAAAGTTGAGAACCAATTTTTTAACAGCAGTATCATCTAGGACTTCACCCTAATAAAACACAAAATATTATTACAAATATCTTGCAAATGTGAACTCTAGGTTTAGTTGAATAATACATACCTCTGTTACTTCAGTCTCTACATATCTCAGAATATCTTCTCGTTCTTTATCAGTTATAGTGGGTTCTTTGACCAGAGACTGGCTAAGTTGTTGCATGGTGTGCTCTCCTCTAGGCTGCTTGCTCAGCCGGCGCATCTTCATCATGCGAGATGGTTCCTCGTCGGAGTTATCGCTATCGTCTTCATTAGGTCTTTTAGGCGTTGGAACCGGCTAGTTTAAAAACAATAATTATCAGTAAAAGATTACAAGCGGCAACTGCCAGCCAAGTTAATCTTCGTAATAAAAGTACGACACCGTATTTACCTTAAACGAAAGTAGCTCTCCCACATCCATTTTCGTTTTAAGCTAATTTATTCAGTGTTTGCTACGATGGACGTGTGTGTATTTAATTTAATTTCTTTCCCTTCCCAACGAAAAAAACACAAACAAAACAAAAATATTTTTAGGTTAATTTTATGACATTTTTCGTAAGTTTATGACATTGACATTATTGCTATTTTTTCATTCATTCATTTGGTCAGCTTGTAGACCGTAAAACATAAATGTATTCTGTGATAGCGGCCCAAGAGAAAAGAAACGAATTACAGATTGAATTATCTCAGTACCATCATCACTGTTATTTACTATTTACTCCAGTTACATTTTTAATACTTTCTAAAAAAAAATATGTTAGAAAGTACAGGTACTTACATTATGTATTAAAATCAATATTAGTAGATCTGTACAGTATTTGGTTATCTGTGGCGGCTCTGTCAGTCGTGTCAATAATTAGCACGGAAAACGCGCGGAAGCAGATAGATTTAAATCAATGGAATTTCATTTGGCGGCAATTTCGTAAACGTATGTGCCTACCTACATAAGTACCTAAATACTTGTTTATTTATTCCGTACTTATATGATACGTTTATGTACACAGGTGTACCGTACGAAATACTTCTTAAGAAATAGACATGTCTGAACATCAAAAAATAAATTATTTTCTCCAGAAGTCAGAAAGTATCACAAAACACAGTTTTGTCCTCAAGGTTTGATTTATTATTATTTACCTACCTAGTTAAAACTTCAGCCACACCATACCTACTAACTAGGTAGGTACTTAAGCATGTGTACTTTACTTACGTGGGCAATTCAGGGCTGATAGATGTTATGTAGCTACTTAACCATGAAGTACCTACCTATTAGGTAAGTATATTAATATTTTGGGCTGTGTTTCAGGGTATAACTACGTCGTCAGCTAGTTCTGCCAGCAAATTTGATTTAAACGGACTACTAGAACTTCTTAACATCACCAATGATGTCAACTTGCAACTCAAAGTATTTTCAGCTCTGTCGGCATATTTGATGTTCAACGTAAGTTCAGTTCAACAATCAGTCCTCATGCTTTAACGATGGATTTTATCTATAGTATATATTTCCTAAACCCTTAAATAGGGTTGATTGCAAACTACCTACCCACCTACGCGCTACGAACTTTGTTACCCGTCGTTTCTACTCAATTTGATATTTTACCGTTATTTTAAAAACTAGTTTAACCTTAAGAGTACTGGCTGGTGGTCTAACGGTAGCACCCTTACCTCACGATCCGAAGGTAGTGGGTTCAAACCTGGTCGGTCGTGTACCACCGTAGAGTAGAATGGTCCACCCCCTTAAATGAACATAATTGTAGGACATTCAAATCCGATATGAAAAAATCGGCAATTATTTAAGTTACTGGGTATTTCATATTTTAGAAAAGCGCAAATATCGACGTCATAATAAAATCGAACGCTGTGTACGACAAAATCAACAGCGTATTGTCAAGGGGCCTACCGCGAAAGTCCACTGAAGCTTTAAACTTTATGTCTGCCTTGCTGTACATCGACGCTGATGAAGGTAGCACGACGAAGAAGCGAACACTGGCTATCTACGCACGGAACATGACCAGAGTCAGTGGCTGTTTATCTGCAATGTGTGAAATGTTCACCAACTGTATGCTGGTAAGGTTTTAATGGTCCATTACACCCTGTCTCTGATTATCGATGAGGTACTTGTTCATTTGCATGCCGCTATTATGAAGCTAGCTACTACTAAAATAGTACCTGGTTCGCCCCGAACTGAGATTTCGCGCACATATTGTCCACAATCTTAATTTTTATTGACGCCCTGAAGTTTTTGGCCACCCTTTATGTAGGTACTACATACATAGGTAGGTGCCTATGCTTACGTAAGTTAGTCTCAATCAAAAACAAGTTTAATATTTGATTATACTAGCTAGGTACCTACCTACTACCCGTGCTAAACGGGTCAGCGGTGGGTAGCGGTTTTCTTAATTTTACGTTTTTCGTTACAGTTCAAAAACTATCTATCCTAGAATAAAAATAAAAACCATTTTGGAATGTAGGTACAAGTAAAAGCCTTTCGTTTGATGCCCCACTCAATAAATTCAAAAAACTTTTTTTCCACTTTGGAACCAAGCTCATATGCTTCCCAGCAAATTTATAAAGCAGAATCTCTAAACATTCCAAGTTTCATGCAGATTGGATTAACGATTCTTAAGTTATGCTAACAAACAATACACAAATATACAAACATATAATGCCGAATCGCGGAGATTTTTGCTCGCTTCGCTCGTTCAATCAATAAGGAATAACTTTTTGTTCCAGTATCATGATACATGGAAAGCACTTTGCCAGTGCTTGGCCGTAGCTTGCGGTGGAAGTGAAATGAACCAGAGCTATTGCTCACATCTCATTCCAGTGGTAACAGACGTGCAGAGGACGATTGATTCAATACTTCGTTAAAAAAATACATGGTACTCATAAATACCGGTTTTTCTGGTTTCAGTGCATCAAAAAATGCAGTCAAGTTAACGTAGACGTACTTTTGGTTCTCCAAAGCTTGCTGCTTAATCACTCGAGGAATACTAATTTGTTTCTCGATTGCGATGGAGTGAACATTTTTACCAGGTTTTTTACATATTTTGATATCATTCGAACTCAACACTCAAATCATTGATTTAAAAAAATGAGTAAAAATAACCGGTAATTTATAAATACTTTTCATTACGAGTACCTACCTAGTAGGTATAATATAAAGTTGAAACATTTGTAACAAAATAGGAATAAATAATTGGATTACGATACAAGGTCGTAAAAATAACAAGACATTTTCCAGGGAACTTCTTCATTACGATAAGTGCTTGCAGCTTCTGACGACAATAATGGAATGTTCAAAATCATCAACATTATTAATACAGCAGACCAACGTGTTGCCTATCCTGCAGGATTTCCTGCGCTTGTATGGACCTAACTCACAGGTGATTTGATTTTATCACTACATTATACTAGCTTCCGCCCACGGCTTCGCCCGCGTGGTACCTTGAAAAACAAAAACAAATCTATCCCGCGGGAACCTTATATTTTTCCGGGATAAAATGTAGCCTATGTGTTATTCCAGATCATAATCTATAGCTGTGCCAAATTTCATTCAGATCCGTTCAGCCGTTTTAGCGTGAAAGAGTAACAAACATACATCCAGACATCTTGACATCCATCCATCCATGCATCCATCCATACATTCTTAAAAACTTTCGCGTTTATAATATTAGTAGGATTATACTTCACAACCACAACCATCGATAAATTGTATTAGGTATGTAAGTACTATGTACTTATTTCATCATCTTTCATTACACATAATATAAGTGATCATGTAAAATTTATATCATTTATCGATGGTTTTTAGTAGGTACCACTTTATATGTGCCTACGACCATTAAAAATTATATAGCTACCTACTTAGAGATGGGCGGGTGGGTAAAAATTCGGGTGGGTTAAATAGGAAGGAAAGGGTAAAATAGGTATAAATTAAAAAATACCCATTTATACCGGGTATTTTTTATTTATGCCGGGTAAAAATTCAACGTACATTTTTCAATGAAAATAAAAAAACCTAATTACTTTTAAAAATAGTAGTAAGTAGGGAAGCCTTAATATTATATAGGAAAACCTAAACCATGAGTTAAAAAGAAGTTTTTATCAAATAAAACCAACACAAAAATCATTTAGAAAACATACACTCGCGGGCTTTAAACTGGAATCGCTTCATCAAGACAATTTTGTACAATTTCTGTCCAATGAACTAGGGATTGTGGTATGTCATTTGAAAAAATATTTTATTAGCTATTAAATTCTTGCCGAGAGATGGCGTGCCTACTGTGAGCAGTTATATACTGACCCCTTTTTAACGCCCGGAAGTGACACGAACTGGAAGGAGCTAGAACTGGAACCCATGATTCTTCATTCCGAAATAGCTACTGCTCTACAGTCTCTCAAGAAGAAGAAGGCGTCAGGAAGCGACCAAATAACAGCAGAGGTGCTTAAAGCTATGGGTGACTTGGGTATGTCGACACTACAAAATATCTGCTCACATATCTGGCAAAACGGTAATTGGCCGCGAGTCTGGACGGAATCCGTAATTCTACCGCTGCACAAGAAAGGGTCAACTAAGAGCTGCGGTAATTATCGAACCTTGACCTTCATCTCACACGCCAGCAAAACCTTGCTCCATATTTCTAACAATCGCATCCGCTACTACCTGGATTGGCAAATCCTTCAGGAGCAAGCCGGTTTCGTGAGGGGCAAGGGCACTCGGGAGCAGATTCTCAATGTCAGGCAGATCGTTGAGAAGGCATACGAGTTTGATACGCCAGTGATAATGTGTTTCGTCGACTACAGCAAAGCTTTCGACTGTGTCAACTGGGGTTATGGGCTTATGGAAGGTCCTACAAGAACTTGGAGTACCGATGCATCTTATCGCTCTACTTCGCACCTTTTATGACTTAAGACAGGGAGTCGTAAGAGTTGATAAAGTGACTTCTAAACCCTTTAAATTTCACCAAGGAGTACGCCTAGTTTGCATTTTATCGCCCATTCTGTTCAACGCCTATAGAGAGTACATAATGAGACAGACTTACGAGAATTGAAAGGGAGGTATCACAGTTGGTGGTGTGAAAATCACCAACCTGCGCTACGCTGATGACACTACTCTTTTTGCAGCAAATGAGTCGGGGATGGTTACTCTTCTAAACCGAATGGAGCGAATCAGCGAGGAGATGGGACTTTGCATAAACAGGTCCAAAACTAAAGTCATGGTGGTAGACAGATCTAGAAAGTTAGAACTTACTGGCGATTTGGACCTAGAAACAGTGGACAATTATTATTATTTATTATTATTAGACTTGTACGGACTCTAGTCTTCTCGATCTTTTCGTATGGCGCTGAGACATGGACTCCGAAAGCTGCAGACCGCAAACGCATTGACGCTTTTGAGATGTAGTGTTGGAGAAGGATGCTCCGTATCCCTTGGACAGCATTTTGGACTAACGTCTCTATATTGCGAGAACTCAATATCTCCTCGCGACTGTCCACTGAGTGTCTGCGCAGAGTTCTCGAATATTTCGGTCAAATTGCAAGAAAAGACGGTGAAAACCTCGAAAAGCTCTTTGTGATCGGCAAAGTAGACGGGGAAAGGCTTCGTGGACGCAGTCCAGATCCGAACCGCGCTTGATATTTCGGTTTACAACCAACGCCCTCCACACCGCTGAAGACAGAATCAGATGGAGGATAATTATTAAAGAGAAGGTGATGCAGAAAGGAGGTCACGACCCTCAGCATTGAGGAACACGACGCAAGGAGGAGGAAAATCTTTGAATATCATAACCAATAAGCATTCACCTTTTATGGAACATAAAAAGAAAAAAACATCAGTTTTTCAAACAAATCACCAACTGTTTGGAAGTCCTGAAATCCTATAAATAGTGAGCTTTTATGAAAATTGGTCATCAGTCCAATGTTTTACTTTACTGGGAACAGTTGAACTTAAGAAAAATGGAAACCACAACCACAGAAGCCGCTCCAATCGTCAGCCTAATTCAGCAAGGGTTATCTCAGCGTAGTATCGCTCGACAGCTTCACCCAAGCCAGTCCGGTGTCTCCAAGGTGCACAAGAGATTCAGGGAGATCGGAAACTTAGTCCGGAGACCAGAACCTGGACGATAGCTAGGCAATACGCCAAGAGATGGTCGATTTATTGTCACCACTTCACTCCGAAAAAGACACCTGACGGCGTCGACGTCCAATAGCAGCTAAGAGAAGTTAGAAGGAGAGCTGTGAGCGAGTGGACAGTCAGACGAAAACACAAAAAAGTGAACTTGACCCCAAAAAGGCCAGCCATGGGAACTAAATTGTCTCCAGCCCACCTACAAGTCCGGCTTCAGTTTGGTCGCGATCACTTGATTATATGGAGCGATGGAGTCGAGTCCTGTGTTCTCGGACATAACCAGAATGTGAACCGTCGTCGGTCAATACTATGTAGGCACGTCCTACGACAAAGATTTTGATAGCTAAAAAAAATGATATACCACAATCCCTAGTTCAATGGCCAGAAATTGTAAAATATTGTCTTGATGAAGCGATTCCAGTTTAAAGCCCGCGAGTGTATATTGTGTAAATAGCACATTAATTATCTTTTCAGTCATGTAAACTTACACCGTACCTCAAAATAAGCTGAGTATTTTTTATAAGACATTATTATGTACATTATACACTTATATTTTTTTATTATATAAATGTTCTAAAAATAACAAAAGCCTTTATATTGTAATTTGTCGTTTTTATGTTTTTACATACTTAAAGGCTTTTGTTATTTATTTCAGAAAGATTAAAAATATATAAGTATACGCACTATGTCATTATAAAAAATCTAAAAAACCATAACTGTACAGCATAACGAAATCAATAAATATAATACTTAAATAAATATAATCCAACCAAATTATACTGATAATTACATTATTTTACACCAGAGAACATCGAAACACTAAAAAAAACAATTAAAATAATAAATAACTAGTGGCGGACATTTTTACACAGCACCATCTAGCCCCAAAAAAACAAACAGGAATAAAAACTAACAAGTTAAAGCATATATAATTAGTTGAACCTCAAGAAAAAGAAGCATTGAATTTTTACCCGGTATTAATTCGAAATGGGTGGGTAAAATTGGGTAAAAATGGGTAAAAACCCGAACTGCGGGTTTTTACCGGGTAAGCGCCCATCTCTATACCTACTCCATCATCTTTATAGACAGTATTTTTATGTGATCGTAAAATGTTATCATTGTTACAGTTGGGTCAGAAGGCAATTATTATTTTGAATCACATCAGTGTTAACGCTAAAGGTTAGTCAACAGTTTGTTTGAACCATAGGTTAAAACGTAATGTATTATTTATCTAAACTGCTAAGAGCTCTTAGCGTAGATCAACTAACAAATTAGTTTTTTCTGTGAGCGACCGCCAGAGGCATTTAGCTACAACTATGTTTTCATACATTTATAATATAAATGCATATTAATATGCAATTTCAAATAAGCTATTAGGTACATTTTACTTAATCATTGCTCTTCCCAAGGTTTATGCTGTTTACAGGAATAAAAACTCAAAATGATAATACAATTTTAGACACTACGATTCGCTCTAATAAATTACTCATAGAAAAAGAGGCTGCAAAGGTACCTGTACTTGAGAATGATTTAGACGCAAAGACAGAAAATGATTTTGAAGAAACGAAAGTTTTAATACAAAATGTTATGAAAGAGATTTTCAAGTGGAAACAAAGCGAATTACAAAATGTTAAGAAAACTGAATCTAAAAGCGTTCTAGATACGAAGAATAAAGGTATCAGGCTATCGATGGCGAATAAAAAGAAAATAACGAGTAAGAGTAAACAACTAACAAATAAAACTAATACATTGACGGGCAATAGGATTAATGAAATTTACAAACACACAATAGAAAACAATCGAAGAAATAGATTTAAACCTATGTTACACGTTGAACGAGAACTTTCGTTTACATTTTTGGAAAACGACGAGTTTCAAGTCCCAAAAAATAATTGTGCAGAATCTTCGAGATTCCCTAAAATTGACACTCAACGAGTTAACGATGATGACACGCAACTGAACGATTCGACCTTTTGTGGCACAATATCAGACACGAAGAAAAATGAAAAACAAACTACAACTTTACAAGATTTCAGTCCAATTTTTGCTTCAACACCAAAAAACACAGCTGAAAATGTTAATCCATCAACATCAAATTCAAGTAAAATATCAGCAGCTGAAATCAAACAAAACAAATATAACAACTTAAAAATGAAGAGGCGAAGAGCAAAAAAAGAAACGCAGAAGCATAAAATTACGAAGAACCGTTCATTAGGCGCTAGATTTTTAGGCGCTATCAATGAATCCTGTACGACATTTGTAAAAACAGTCAAAAACATTTTCAGTAAGAAGGAATCTTTTGGCGGTTCTGGAAGCTCAAGTTCCAATCCTACAGAAAATGTAGCCATTAAAGACAAACGGCCAGATACATACAGTTTTATGCATTATATGAAAAAAAGGGATGCAGTATTAAATAATAACTGGATGAAAAACAAAATCACTGATCCTAGCGAGTTCAGCATTGGAGAAAACATGTCATGCAAGACATGCGACAACACTGAGGTCTTAAAACAAAAACTTACAAAAGACGAGTTTTTGAAGCAAACTGTAAAAAAACTGAAATTGGGAATCAATTTATATGGATGTGATTTCAAGGTACGGTAATCAACGTATACCAACATTTTTGTCGTAAGTATTAGGTACCTTACCTAAATGATAAAATACCTGTTATTGCGAGAGATTTTTTTTTATTTTCCAGAAAATATCCAGGATGATGTGGCCGCGGGAAACATACATGACTCCTCTGGTTCTATACAATCTTTATAGAAAACTATTATTGAAATAAACATTTTTTCAAATTACTTAGGTAGGTATATACTTTGTTTATCTATATTTATACCATTATTAAATATATATGGGGATAATTTTAGAGCTTCCAATTGATGATAGCACGTTGAAAATCAAAATTACATACTGATGGCGGATCCTCGCCGAAAGTTCGAACGAAAGAGAAACAAATTCGGTCAAGACTAACTTCACTGGCCTTGGTCCGTTGTCAGTAATTAATTACCTACTTATCTAATTGTAAATAGTCAATAATAAAATTGTTTGCAACAAGCACCTATATATTTTTATGATTGTAATAAATAAATAAGTATCTACTTTGACAGCAACTATATTACAATTTGCTGTAAGAAGATTCGTGGCGTACCATGTCCTTGGTTATATCAGAGAGCGTTTGTGTTCCTGGAACAAAAGTAATGCGGGTTGAATTGTAAAAAACAACAAACGGTTTAGGTTTTTGCATTGATATACCCAGTTTGGTTGCCCAGTACACAACTGTCCTTCACAGTCGAAAAACCTAACAAAATCCATAACTTTCGGTCGGGTGATGGTAATAGTACCTAATAGGGGGTAATAGTCACATAATAAGTGTAACGCATAATTTTTTTATCAACAAAATTTGCCAAACACACACTGACCGGTTATCAAAGTTATAATTTGTTTTGCACTTATAAAGCCTGATAAGACTTATGAGATTTCGTTTATGGCATTATTGACAAAGATACTCGTAGTAAGCGTGAGTTGATAAAGCAGTTTAAAAATGTAAAGAGTTATGAATAAGTATCTAATGTAAGGAGATGAGATTTAATGCAAATAGGTACCTGCTATTTGGAATGTGTATTCAAGTTCAGTTCGGAATATGCTAAGCATTTTTTGAACACCAGCCTGGCCGCCCACTGCTAACCCCCACAATACTGGACGTCCAACGAATACCTGCAACATTTATTTAGTACCTACTAGCTTCCGCCCGCGTGATACCTTGAAAAACAAAAACATCGCTATCCCACGGGAACCGTTCATTTTTTTGGGATAAAATGTAGCCTATGTGTTATTCTAGACCATAACCTATATCTGTGCCAAATTGAATACAGATCTGTTTAGCCGTTTTAGCGTGAAAGAGTAACAAACATACATCCATCCATCCATCCATACATTATTACAAACTTTCGCGTTTATAATATTAGTAGGATAGAGCAATTCGAGCAGCGTTTCTGGCTACGTAGTACCTTCGCTTTTTGTATAATCGCCGACTGCTTGTCTTCTCCTTATTCTTACCATTTTAGCTCCAAGTGCCAATGCTTTGTAGACATCTGTGCCCGTTGTGACTCCACCATCCAAATATACTTCAATAGCGTAGTTTCTAACAGCATTAATAATTTCGGGTAAAACTTCGATCTAAAACCACAAAAACTGTAGTACTATCTAATTTAATTCAAAAGAATTATTAGGTACTTATGTAAGTTTAGAGGTCTTCAATTTCAATCCCTAATTTTCATAGCTATACCTCTACAGAAAACAGTTACTTCAGACGTTTATCCCAAAATTCACTAAATAGACACGGTATTAAGAAAAAAAAAGGTACCGTTGGATAGGTTTTGAATTAAACTTTAGTTCTTACTAGATAAAAAAAAAAATATAAAAAAACAAGATTTTTATTGTTTTTTGAAGATTTGATGAAAATTCATACATGTTCGATTTTTTTGCACCCAAGCGATTATATTTTTATTGAGTTTAAACGCGAATACCCACCGTTGCCGGGACGCTGTCCAGCTGTCTTGCTCCGTGGTTGGACACCAGAATGGCTGAACAGCCAGCTTCTACTGCCCTTAATGCATCATCGCCACGAAGTATTCCTTTAGCTATAATAGGTAACTTTGTAATGCTGAAACAAATAAATTAATATACAATCAAAACGCGTTCTGTATCAGCAGAGACCCGTGGCTTACCTCTTCAACCATTTCACCTCATCCCAGGTTAGATTTTTATCAAATAAGTCCTGCACGTAATTATTCAACCCACTTCCTTCGTCTGTGCTTTGTATTTTCGTTGAGAGATGGCCAGCGAAGTTGGCTAATCTGCAATAAAAGTATTCTAGATCATAAATTGGTAATTAATTTCCTACATAACTGAGCTTCTATTTCGGCATTCTACATTGTGGTTAAGCAGGTAAGTATAGTGTTTTTGATTTAGTTGACATAAATATATCTTACGAGAATAATCTGCAACCTAGGAGAAAAGCATAACCGTTGTATGCATGTTTCAAAGGCTTAGATTGTGACACCTTGCAGAAAGGGTGACTACTGACCAACACAGAAACAGTGGCCCAAAAGAAGTAGACTTCTAGTCCGAAATAATAGTAACTATGCGAGAAACAGATATAGAACCTACTTCAAGTGTTGAGGCAGAGTGAATTTGTTGCGGATATCTGCTCTTCGTAGGCCGAACATTGGAGTGTCCACTGTCAGCGCTATAGCCTGGAAACCTGCCTTCTCAGCTCGTAGCACTAGATTCTTGGTTACTTCACTGAAAACAAGCATGTGTAACTTTATTCGTTCACCTTTTTTTCTTCGAAGGTAATCAGCCTGATTCATTTTGCCTTGGGGTAGGTTAAATAGATATGTGCTTCTACTGATAAAACGTAAAGTAGGTAAGTATTCTACAATGCGTTTTATGGCGCGGCTAAGGGAACAACGATGGACTCCACCGTCGTGCTTCTTACCCGAAAG
The DNA here is from genome assembly GCA_963675405.1 of Cosmorhoe ocellata. Classification (NCBI taxonomy): domain Eukaryota; kingdom Metazoa; phylum Arthropoda; class Insecta; order Lepidoptera; family Geometridae; genus Cosmorhoe; species Cosmorhoe ocellata. The sequence continues at coordinate 7,552,221 of OY776246.1, read as the reverse complement.
GCTCTTTTTGTAAAGCGAAGGGAACGGCGTCAGTGAATTAGGCAAATTAGGTCAGTGAATTGCTGAAATCACCACACCATCCTTTGTTATGGAGGCTTGAAGTAAACATAGTCTCCTGCGATTTACCCTCTGGCTGCGAAATATCTCTCTCCCTTTCCGATGCCGAACATTCGCTTTTCATCTCAACAAAAGTGTCTAAGATAAAATACTGTTTATCGTGTATTTTTTAATGGATACCACAAAGTAATGAATAACGCTCACCGGTCTTTATAAATGTACAGCTGGAACCATTTGATTCCATCAGGTGCTGCCTCAGCTACTTCCTCAATGGAACTCGTGGAAATTGTGCTCAACGTGTATATAGTACCTTCAGCTTGAGCGGCTGTGGGAGCAGTGATACTAATTTTAGTATTTTAAAGCTACCTACATAGCTGTATCAACTCTACATGTACATTTACGTATTTATTTGTAGATTCGGACCACACGATGATAGGTATTCATTTGGTTTACCTCTTGCACTGGCTAGTTCACCATCGGGGTGGGCCATTCGTTGCATTGCAGTAGGAGACAAGCCCAACGGCATCGAAACCTCTTTCCCCAGTACATGTGTACGGAGATCGCAACCGGTGATGCCTACTAGACATTTTGGACGAATTCGTAATCTGAAATTTGGGAATTAAATTTAGTTTTGGTCTTTTTAGAATGGGATTTAGTAAATAATTTACGTGTCCGTTTACCTTTGAAAAGCCAATTTGTTTTCTAATAGCGTTTGCTCGTCTGTCGCTCCGCTCTTGTAATAATCTCGAGTATTTTTTGGTAAGACTGCAGTGGCAGCATCTTCTAAATCTTTCACACAGATATACTTCTCCATTTCTTAGTCGCAGTCAACTTCTAGTGCGCACTTTCTGCTCTCAGCTCGACAACTGAAGTATTACATGTATCAATTATGTATAAACCGTTTATCAGTTATGTATGAACCTAATGATGCGCTAGGTTACAGGTCACAGATATCTCAATATTTGTTAAAATTTTACGATTTAAAACTATCAGAGTTCACTAATTGTCTGACCACTATTTATAATGTTTTGATAAAATCTAACTTTTATTTTGGATATACCTACCTATTCCCAGACCCTTATTCCTTATCAGTTGTACAAACACAGTATGTACGCCTCCTTAGATCATTTACAATTCTAATAATGATAAATAAAATGACATGATTTGTTTTATATTTTTATTATCGATTTAGTTATTATAATTTGTTTGGATGCTAGATAATTAGCATTAACATATTTATGTCAACTGCTACTTGGTGTTTTTGTCATAGAAACGTTATACAAAACTGTTTATAAATAAAAGTATTCATCTCAACTCTCATTTGTCATACATACTGCAATGGTAATCAAATAAACAAATAACTACTGTTTATAATTTTACAAGTTACTTAGAAAAGGTATTTAAGTAAAAATCACAAGCTGAGGACATCACCTTCAGGTATTTAATTCATGTTAATGTCCCTGTCTCCAGACAAATTACGAGCTTTCAAAGTTTGCGCCTTCGGTTTGGCTTTAAGTTCAGTTGCAAAATGTTTGAGCTCGTATTTTGACCTAGCGTTGACCAACCTCATTCCATTTACAATTTTACATCGCAACTCCTTTCTTCTATCTAATCCTTAATCCAATCTATCGTATTCATGCACGATATCAATATTTTTGCAGTTTACAAAAGATACAAAATTCTGAATCATAAATTTACATTATGAAGGTTCCTCTAAGTACTCCATCTTTGGTAATAATATTAACAGGTCAATGGTTAATTAATCGACCAGGGCTCTTATTCACAATAATCATTCCTGTATTCTCTACCAATATTTCATGTAAATAATGATCTATGTCTCTATTTTACAAAACAATGTGATCAAAGTTTTACATAACATTGTTAATGTTCTAATGACAGTCACTTGAATGTATTTTTTATTCATCGTTAATCCAAAACAAAGCTATTTTTTTATGAATAATTGCATTAAGTTGTAGTAGAAAGTATTTTTATGATTTAGCATCTAAGTCGTCATCAATATGTACAGACTATCAGGTGTAAGCTTTGAGCAAATAAAAACTAAGGCACACGGATCAAGAAGACCCCACACACAAAACAATGCTAATAAACGAAATATTCACAGAAAATGAAGGTGGTTTTACTGAGCTCTATGTACAGAAGTGGAAAAGGCATCTATTGTATTTTACGAATCTATTGCATTGCTAAAACGTTACGTAAACAGTGACAATGAGTGTCGCCTGATAGCCTGGTCGATAAAAAAAATAATTCTTTACAATGGAAAACAATTTACAATAATTATGTTACATAAAAAATAAATAACGTTTTTTACAAATCAGAACATTGACGAAGTGGCAACATTTTCCTGTCAGACTAGTTGTTGGATACCTATAAACTACTCAACTAAAATTACATCGTAGTATGAAATGCCTATAAATATTATATCACCTATGAAAATCTATTAGAAGTTGTTACATTTAAGCCAACAATGAACATGGTGAATGTTACTTCAAAACCCTCATGCCTGGTACAGCAAGTAAACAATATAACTATGTGAGCTGATAATAGTAAATAAATAATAATAATAAACATTTTTCTGAAGCAGTAATACAATGTTCGTGTGTGTACCTTAATAAATTTAATTATGTTACCACTGCTGGTTTCAGAATAGGTGAGTCTAATGTGATATTTTGATTGTTAAGTATGTCACAATAACGTACTAACGATATAATGTTTGTATACTTAGTTCAATTTACAAACACGACTTTACGTTTTTACTCAATTAATTTCAGACTACGCTTTGGTTTCGTGGTTTTAACATTTTTAACAAAGCTTCGTCATTACTATCCCTTACGTTGTATGTATTTAAAAATGTGTTTGTGATTTTTTTAACTAATTTCTTAATTGCTAAAAGTACCAAAAACTATTTATATATAAAGACTGAATGGTCAAAAATCGCGTATATACCATTATTATAATGCATAATACTCATATAAAGTCCTCAATCAAATCATAGATAATTATAATGTTTTTGAGGTCTATGACCAACGAAACTGAAATTAAAAGCATTTTAAATGTAAAACTCAACAATTATAGACTAACGTGTAATATTGAATCGAAATGCATTTAACCGACTCGACGTTTTGGTTTGTTGAATGTTGCTCAAGAAATGCGCGCGAATTAAATCTACGTTCAAGTTCAAACCAACGTAAAATGCAATGTCCGATATTTAAATTTTAAATCCCGTTCATATTATTTTTATTGTGTATCTACTTGCATCCCAATCTTGACGACTGTTATGTTATCCAAAACACAATTTTTTATTCAAAGTTGCGTCACTTCAGTGCCGTCGATCATTGGCGAGTCTTCCATTGACATTGGAAGTCAAAAAGACAAGGGTACTATTTATTAAAAGTTTTCTGAAAAAATGTAAGTTCAAAAAAAGCTTCAGTTGTATAATACTTCTAGTGTACTAAAACTGTTTTAATATTTGAAATAATTCTAAAATGGTTTCCAATTTTATTGAATTTTAAATGTTTAAACTTCCTGAGATCACACTTAAAATGATAAGTATAACAATTTATAAAAAAGTACAGTCAGCTCATACAGTACAATCATAGTTACTTAATAATAATAAAATATTACATTACATGCTACGCGCTGTTGAATAAATTATTCCATCGAAAACGTAATATGAATAAAACCTTACTTCCAAAAAATAAATACTATGGTACTTTTAAAGCGAATCATTAAATTACATAAATAACCGAAAACAAGGAGCGAGCTGCGTGTCGCCCAGACGATGCGGTCCGCCAGGGAGCCGCGGCACCCGACTAATACTTAACGTAAGCGCCAACGAAAAAAACTACACATATCCTTAGCATCACAGAAAAAAAACTACGACTAAGCGACGACCCGGCGACGGGCCCCCGGCGGGACGCGTCGCGCGCGCGCTAGGCGCGGGGCGCGCGGCGGACTAGATGTGCGCGCGGCACGGGGCTCGGCGCCAGGCTTCCACTCTGTGGGACCCAACCAGTTCAGCGTATCAACCAACCGCGCAACATCCCCGCTATGTCATTATAGTAGATACATATAAGTGAATTATCTCATTTTATTTTATAACTTTCACATAAACTAGTGTGTACGTACGTGTTGTGTGGTGTCTGGCGCGGCGTTCAGAGCGCAGGCGCTGGGTCGGGCGCGGCGGGCGGCGGCTGGCGGCGCGCGGGGGACTCGCCCGCCTCCTCCTCCTCGCCCGCGCTCTCCTCCTGCTCGCCCCCGCCCGCACTGCCGCCCCCGCCTCCTTCCGCTTGCGCTCCCTCTCGCTCCGTCCGCGCCGGCTCTTCCTCTTCCTCCTCTTCGTCGTCGTCGTCAGGACACAGCTGATAGGCCCTAGGAGATAATAAACACTGGTTATAACTGACATTGCCGCCCTTTTACATCTAACCTCACATCCATACTACGGGCTATTGCGATGTTCCTGTAGTGTTGTTGGATAGGATGTTGTAACAGCACGCAACGCTAAAGCATGTGGACTCAGGTTAAGTAATTCAAAACGGATTATTTTGTTAGGTAAAGCTAAAATTCAGCATTTGAATTTTCCTGTGTATCAGATGGTATGACTGTAAACCTCCTAAACTTCTAATGTAAAATACAAAGCTTACTTTTCTAATGTTTTTCTAGCTGAATTGCTGCGCTCTAAGAAATATCCACTGGAAGTTTCGTTCGAAGTTCCTGGCGGTGACCATGATCCGTAGGATCCGTAACCGGTGGGACCATACTGTAAAAATAAAATGAAAATACATTATATCAGAAAACAAAGATAATATTAGGCACTGATAGTTTTTTTCTGTCGAATCGTGCGCCATATTACTTCACCCTTGGAACTGTGGTGTATGAATGGTTGTTTTGTACTCACTCTATCTAGCTCGTCCTGCAGCCAGGCGAGGAGCTGTCGCCAGCGGCGGCGCGAGTCGGGCTGCGCGTGCACGGCGCGCACGGCGGGCGGCGCGCGGCACATCACGCTCACTACGAGCTTCACGCACGCGTACGCCCGCTTCTGATAGTGGGACCGCGCCCGCGTTGCCGTTTCTAACAAGCCCGGCCGCTCATCCGAAACGCCCTGGGGAATATATTATTATACATCATTTTGGCGTCGCTTTACTGTTACTCAAAGAGGCTTTTTTAATTACTAAATCACAGTCCAGAGAGAGGCGGTTCATTGAAACATTTTGTTTTGTACTCTTTTTTTGTACGGACTGCCAAGTAAAAAGAACCAACATGGCACCGATTATGGATGTATAATATCGATATTTACCTTAATAACACTATGGATTCGGTGGTTCTGCCAACTATCTTCCATCAGTAGGAGTGCAGTGAGCGTGTCAGAGTGTCTCCGTAGTTCGTGGCAGTAAGCGTACGCCATTTGCCACAATAGCTCGGCTAGCGCGATTCGCGACCAACCCGCGTTCTCCCAACACATGAACTGTAATAAGCGAATGGCCTCGTCGCAACCGCAGCATTCTTCTGTTAGTTTCTTCATGTATCCTCTGCCGACAAAACATAAGATATAATAGAACCAATTTTAGTAAGGATTAGCTGTTTCGAGCGTTTTATTTCTACCGGAAGTAACTTACCCGGCGCGATTGTATAGCACGTCAATAGCTGTTGACGAAAGTTGCGGGCGATGCACCGCAGGGGTGGTAGTGGTGTGCACTACAGGTGGGTCGTTATACGGGTTCGGCAGCGGTGCCGTGCCGTCCGCCGCAGTAGCAGACACATTGCGAGAACTCGTGTCGCAACACCGCACTAGCACGCAAATAACCTGACGCGAAAAAAAACCTTTATATCCTATTGAAGTTGTATTATACAGTTAATTACCTCAATATGCAAACCAAAACAAGGTGGGTTTAACTGACACTCATTTTAAAAAATAACTTACTTGATGAATTTTGGCAGATTCCGGATACTGGTATTTCCCGACAGACGAGCTTAGTCCAAAAGAATCGTCCATGCAGATTGTGAGAAGGATGTCTAGCATTTTTAGCTGAAATTTAAAACCACAAATAAAAACACTTAACCACCGAGCCTAGTGCTAAACACGTGTATATAACTACTCGTTAAAATATTCTAACCCGCAATAGTTGATGTTTTTCGGCCAGTCCGAGCGAGGCGTACGTGTAGAACAGATTGAACAGCAGCGGTAAATGTCTGTGAACGTGCGAGTCTGTGTGCGGCGGCGCTGCCAACGCTCGCACGCTGCACAGCACTTGGTCTGATAACGACGTCGCCTCCTCCCGAGCGCACCACGAACCGAAACCACCCGTCACTGCAAATAGTTTAAGACTGGTTGTTTCATCCCAGTATAACTAGAAATGAGTTATATATTTATTAGCAGAATATCTTACCAGGTTGGTCATTCATAGAGTAGTGTGCCAAAAAGACGATCGTTTTCATGAAGACAATGCGCACTTCCGCAGAAGGGCACGATAGAAGATAATCGCACAACCTGAAAAACAATTACTAGGTTAATGTTTGTGATATGCCAGTAACGTGCATTGGAATGAACGACGGATCCAGATACTGGAATAATGTTAATAGGAATTATTTACCTGTGTGGATGTTGGAAAAGATCTGTGGCGAACCAAGCTCTGACACCTTGAGAACATCGTAAATGCTGACAGAGTATCTCGTGCCTGTAAAAGAAGGTAAATCAATACTAATGCTATATAATTATGACTTCATCATGTTATTCAGTTATCAATAAAATCAATACCAATCAACGGCAGGCCCTCGCAACGTTTTCTTAGTGCGAAAACCAACAGAGAACAAAAACCGTGTAGCTAGTTGTACGGTTAACATTGATATTTCTTCATGTTCCGGACCCTACGGACAAAGAAATGTCTTTAGAAAATGCACAATGTTTACGAAAATGATTGTGTTTTATAGACAATACATACCCAACTTCCTTGTGGCCCGTGCAATAATTGTAAACGCATACAACAAAGTTTCTTCATAAAGTTAAAATGCTCAAGACTAAATTGGTCCTGATTGTGTGAAAATGCAATATTGCCACGACGCACCGATTGCCAAATAGGTTTAGGCATAACATTTTCTCTGTAACAAAATATACAATCAATCAAAATATACGACAAAAATAAATATATCAACATTAGTATAAACTTATTATGAACTTACTTTAAACTCAGGCTTTTTAGGGAGGATTCGAGGTCCGATGTGTCGACAGATATGGTGTCCCGCCTCGTGTAGAATAGCATATACGCGTTCCACCATCTCTTCTGGCGCTTGTATGTCACCCTCTTTAGCATCGGATCGAATACCTAAAACCAGATAAGACATTACCACGCCTCAAAAGTAGACTCTAAAGCCTGCGTTAAATTTTACTAATCCACACCATGCTGAATGCTGATACACACTCACGAAGCAAATAATCATATGAAACGTAAGAACCACGCTTTTGATATACATGACCACAAATAAAAGTACCTTTTGGAAGCCAAGTATTATTTTCTCGACAAAATAATAGGACTATTATAGTCCCTTTTTCTTCTAAGTGATAAAAGAGCGCTGGTGGTGTAGTGGTAGCACCCCTGCCTCACGATCCGAAGGTCGAGGGTTCAAACCTGGTCGTGCACCAATGAGTTTTTCCATTCGAAAAATTTATGTGCGCAATGCCAGTGCTCTTAAACGGTGAAGGAAAACATCGTGAGGAAACCGGCATACCCTAGAACCAAAAATTCGAAGGTATGTGTCATAGGTTAGTATTCTTATAAGCGGCGATGGGCTTGCAACCTGTCACGTACGGAATACTAACTACTGTGCAAAATGTGGGCATGTACCAAATGTCATGTTTGGACGTGCCTCTGACTACCCTCTTTAGATATCCTCAAAGATCTAAGTAACTAGAGATCTGAGGAGATATCTACCGAGCCCGGGGATTACAGTCGTGATCATATTTATTTTTTTTATTTGATATAATATCACTTAGAAGAAAAAGGGGCGGGTGACGGGCAATAGGATAAGAGATAATCCATTTGGAAAGGATATCCTCACCTCGCCCATGTATTCTCCGCCGAAGCACTGTACTTTCATCTCTTCATCGTCGTGCATGCCGCACTCTGATACATCGCCGTCGTCGAGTTTGACCCAGCGACCCGTGTCACTGCCATTGTCTCTAAACATACAAACCACACGCTTTCATCAAAAAAATTAAAATAAATAGCATTAGCGAATAGTGGAAATGTATTGTGCACTATCCCTACCGGTAGAAATAGATCTATACAAATGTACACTTATCCTTACCAGTAGGGATAAGAAATTTACTGTGCACCTATCCTTACCGGTAGAAATAGATCTACAAAAACCTGCACTTATCCCTACCAGTATGGATAGCTTGGTAGGGATAAGTGTACCAGCCGAAAAATTCAGCTGTCAGAGATGTGAGATATCATTCAAATATCAGAATTTGAACATCCCCCTACAATATAGCGATGTAGTTACCTAAGTAATACATAGGAGTAGTAATGTCCTCCCGATGCCTGCCCCGAATGAACGACAATACCGCTGAGTTGGTAATGCGTCTCTCTAGTCCCTTCTTCTCCGCCCTCCCACAAGGACGCATCGCCCTCGGCCCGAGCCAAACCCCACGCTGAAACAACGACAATAACTTTACAAGTCAAACTAAAATGTAAGCAAATTGATTGATCGTTCTATAATATAAAAATGAATCCCTATTTCCCTTGGTCACGGCCGCGGCATCACGCATGAATGGCTGGACTAATTACGCTAATTCTTTTTTTATTGTGTTTGTCGGCTCAGCTAGTTGATAAATAAAGGATCGCAGTCCCGTGATATCATGCCTAAAGAAAAGAGGACCGGGAATCTTTATTTACTCTTAAATTTTGAGTTAAATGCAACCATTAATTTAATTTTTGTATTTCCCTATTTCATAGGATAGGAATAGCTTGTTTACATGACAATTCCTAAGATGGTTAGCATAATGGTTTATTTACCTGTGTAAGGTTCTACATCCAGCTCCCGCGGAAATTCAAAGTAATCATTGAACTTTATAGCGCAAACTTTTTCAAAGTCATACTCAAACCGTTTCAATTGTATCACTAATACTGGAGGTAGTTTGTTTAGACATAATCGTTTTACTGTTACTACCTGAAAATAAATAAACTTTCAATGACGCAGAAGATATCTAGGACAGTATTTAATCAAGAAATTAGTGTATAATCCATACTTTTTTGTTACACTTATCACAATGATAAGCATCAGGGCCTTCCAACAACTCTCCTCGTACATAAGCTTCCAGAGATTCTTGCAATCGAGAAAGGTTCCTTATATCTAGAGACACCACGCTAAATGGCTCTTCCTTGCAATACCTACAACAAATACCAATTAGGATTTGGCAAGAATAAAATGATAACAGAAAGAAAAGGTTTTATATACCTGTGAGGGCAGCCTTTACAAATTTTCTGATCCGAGTATGTGCCCCCCATAGTTTTGGCCATAAGTTGATCCTGATTCAACGATTTTAGAGCTTCGTCTAAGGATTCAACCAATGACATAAAAAACTCCACTGCATCCTGTTGTTCTCTTAGATTCACAGGTTCGCCTTGTAACCTAATATGAAAAATAAATTAGTTCAAGTTTATAATAAAATTGACATTTCAAATAACAACTGCAATATGTAAAACTTACTTGAAATGCGCCCACAATCCTCGCGGAATGTAATACTGCAATTTGCTGTAGTGCAAGTGGGCAAATATGGCTTGAACTTGCTTCAGAATCATAATATTGTAGTCACTATGATTCTGAAATACGACAAAATTGTAAAATCGACTTATATTCAAAACCAATATTATTAAATTTTTTTGTATAGCAAGCACTCACATCTATGTTATTTTCTATAACGCTGTGGTGATGGTGATGATGATCCCCAGAGAAATCTTCGTCGGGGTCAGTGGCTGCTCCTACAAAGACAAAGAAATAACGTCTAAGGTACGGTAAAATGGCACTAGCAGTCGGCCGATAGATGGCGCACTAACCTTGCACAGTGAGAAGCACATCGCGTATTCCCGGCACGCAGTATAACTGCTGCAAAACTGAGTTCATGTAGCACGTTGCTCCAGCATTCTTCAGACCAACCAGGCCAGCTGGCTGACGCGGACCCACGCACGGCATGTATTCCCATTCAGAGAGTGATGCACTCTTTTCTATCCGCAAAAAAAGTGAAGTTCATATTAGCGAGTGACAAACTTAGCTGTCAGAGTTAAAAACGATTATGCTACACCATGAGCGCTTCAATTGTAAAAACCTATACGTAATAATAATAACTATAATATAGATCATCGGAAACAAGCAGTAAGATATCTGAAACTCACCACTGTAAAACATCTTTTCAATAAGAGTGACGAGAGCGGCCATATTTGGCACACAGCCATGTACCAAGGACAGTACGAGATCGGAGGCGGCCGCAGCGGACCCGGGCGACCGACAGAGAGGCGCAGGCGGCTCGGAGTCGACTTCGCTGCTGCCGTTCGATACGCCCGAGCCATCCCCATCTGAACCCATGCGGCACCATGCCCACGAATACGGCCATAAAAACTCCGTCAATAATTCCTGAAATGTCACATTCTCCTTAATAAAATGAGATGGAAACATCATTTGCTCTCTGGCGGATATTCATTAGAAAGCATGATCGTGTAGTCAACACAATATACCACAATATAAAAGTCATTGTTGATTCATGTGTACAATAGTTCACTTACCTTTATCAACCCGCTGTCCTTATGGTCAGGATGTGAGCCATACTGATACTTGACTTGTGCGGAAACATGTGTAAACAACTCCTTGGTAAGATTCAGATGCCCTTCAAGCAACGTGTCGTCTAATGTATCAGGATTCTTCCGAACGGCTCGAAGCCACGCCACCTGTAAACAATCACATAGTTATTTAACATTTAATTCAAAGGATCACACGAACACGGCTGTCGTCAACTTAAATGAGAACATAATAATATCAAGATGTTTTGTATAACTTACTTCAAGCGCTAGATCGCTGAGGGTCCGCGAAGTTGGGCCGGCGAGTGAGACCAGCCGGCACAGCAGCTGAAGGAACTGCTGCGCATTCTTTGCGTTTCTCTGCAGGCGCGCGCCTCCTGCTGCGATGGCTCCCGTGCCTGCCGTGCTATCCATGCCCGCCTCGCCGAGCGCTCGCAGGGCGGCGCGCGCGCCTCCACCGCCGCCCCACGCGCACATAGTCAGAACTTGTTCCGCTGACGCTACTCGTACCTGTGACCAATATAAAACCAGCGTCAAAAGTGAACCTACTTACGAATCGTAGATTAGGGAATAACAAATTTATGTAAACCCAGACTACGTTATACCTTACCATGACTCAATTTCATTTCGAGAGATATAAGGTACAGAGGATAACTCATTAAAATTAACCTAATCGGTAACTAATCTATACTAATATTATAAAGAGGAAAGATTTGATTGATTGTTTGTTTGTTTGTTTGTTTGTTTGTTTGTTTGAATTGAATAGGCTCCGAAACTACTGAACGGATTTGAAAAATTCTTTCACCAATGTGTAGAATGAACTTTCAGGATGAACATAGGCTATAATTTATGTAGGTACTTCGCGGGCGACGCCGCGTGCAGAAGCTAGTACAAAAATAAACTTACAGCAGCATTGTTGCAATCGATCATCAAGTAGAGAGCGGTATCTTGCCACCACGATTCATGAAGTAACGTCTCCAATCGACAGCCACTTAGCGCCGTGCATATTGTTACTACTTCCATGCACTCCCGGACCACTGTGTAAAGTGGTGATCGATGAAAAAGAAAATTCAGTTATATTTTAACACGCAAGCTGATACAGGAATACAATTTGGTGTGACTGAATACTTACACACAACATCGTCCGGGTGGATCATTCCGTTGTATTCATTAGGTTGTGCCACCGAGTACGCGAGCGAATAGAGCGCCTTAGCTGTGTTTGCGGTGGGAACGCGCCAAAACCTATTCACTGGCGTTTCAGTTTGACGAAGATCAACCAAAACCTACAAAATGTTTAACGTTAGTTTATGCAGATAATTGAACAAGGTTAAAGCACTTACAGGCAGATACTAACAATAGCTAATAGAAGTCGGCGAATAAATTACCTGTTCGCCCAGAGTGGTCGCCAACGACTCAGCAACACCTTTGAGTAATAACTCGTAGCTCTGATTGGGCACTGTTTGTAATGCTTCTCTCAGTATTGAAACATCTAACCTGAAACAACAAAAATGTATAAGTCTATTGTTTCTTACTAGCATTTTTATTAGGCACTTTGTTAAGTGGCACATACCTGTATTCTGGGTTTTCTTCATCCAGGCTTGGTGAAATATGTTCATATAAATGTCCCAATGTAAACAAAATTAACTTTGACAGCCTTACTAACGCCAAATAGCACACCCTGGAAAACAAAACGTTTTAGGCATGTATAAACTAAGAGTTTTTTTTTAATTAGGTGTCATCTTCATTTATCTACCTTCTTGTATGAGGAGCGGCACTTTGCAGGAATTCTGGATCACACAAGCACTTGACTAAAAGCGGTGCTTTCTTCACGCAAGAAAATTGAAAGCTACGGTTTCTGTCGAGTTTCGAATCTAACGCTGGCATTATAATGCTGTATAGTACCTAAACAAAAATATTCTTGATCATTGCAAATCACGAATTGAATATTGTTTCTGTTTCTGTGGTTATTCATATAATCTTACCTGCATATTGTAGGCCACAGTCGGAGGTTCGGGACCATAAAGCATATCTCTTAGTTTCACATCTTCCCTACACAGTAAAGCATCTGTTAGTCTCTCCACTGTTTGTTTGTGTGGAGGGCATATTTGCGTGAGCAAGTGGGCTGCTTCAGTCAACTGCTCATATCCTTTAGTAATACCGATGTGTTCCAATAACAACACAAATGGCAAATACCATGATCCTTGAGCGAAAAGCTGCAATTATCAAAAATACTATATATAAAACTAAAACCAAAGGAGATAGAATAAACTATCAGCTTATGTAACGCAACAAGTATGACAATGAGAGGATGTAGTTGTGTGCAATACTCACGACTCCAGGCAAAGCGTATTCTGTCACCGCGGTTAAAGGTGGCACTGACGTGCTGGAGTCACTACTTGTATCATTAGACGACCCGCAACCGCCACTACCACACACTTGACCATCATACACCTGAAACAATAAACATAAAAAAATGTGTACATAATATATATATATATATAGTGTACATTGTGATTCAATGTGAAAGTTTAATTTACCTTAGCTATAATCACAGACTTGTCACGTAGAGGAATTTGGGAGAGTATTTTTCTATCTTGACTAGAATCCAATAGTTCCCCGTTTGCATATAGCTCTAACTTATTGATATACATTTCTACTTTTGTTGAGCTTTCTATGATGCTTTTTATCCTGCAATAGAAAATATGAATATAAAACAAGTTATTGTACGTTACAGAGTTTAATAATGACACAAAAAATAATTTGGGATTGAAAAACTTTCATTCAAAGTTACATGGAAATTTACTTATGACAATGAAAATACCTTCTTTGAACCATATGCCGCAGCGAGTATAGAGTTTCATTTGAGTGCGAGATGAGCTCGATATCTTCGATTTGTTTCTGACCGGTCTGAAAGTTCATCCTGACTATGATGACGCACTGCCTACCGCGCGCCGAGCGGTACATCGGCAGTATCTGCCTATCCGACGAGTATCTTCTATCACATTCATTTATATATTCTTGTATGGCACGAATAACTCGACACATTTTAATGCACCCCTCTGATCCTCCTGAAAACAAGTCACATGGGACAATTCAGTTACAGTGCAGCTCATTGAATTCACTTTTTTAATAAGTTTATACAAATGAAATAAAATTTAAAAACCCCCGACACTAATTTTGCCCACCATTTTGTGGTGGCGGCCATCTTGGACCGATTCCCATCAACCATAGCTAAGAAAATTCGACCAAACGACTAGTTCACCTTTCAAACACAAAACAAAATCAAAATCGGTTCATGCATTCGGGAGCTACGATGCAACAACAAAATTGAATTCCCAATGCAATGATTGTTAAGATCGTTTTTGCCACGATTGGTAGAAATTGGCCGTTTTAATAATATAGACACGACTCATGTAAATTGATTTACTAAAGCAAAACTCCTGTTTGCAAGAACATTATGCTAATGTCATGTATACCTTCCTGAAGTTCCATTTCCTTTTGCAGCCGTTGCATCCGTGCAAAGCACTGCGTCAAAAATGTCTCGTAATGGTGTGCGGGCGATAGCTGAGGGCCAGGACACGTGCACACCTCGCGCAGCAGCTCAATGCCACGCAACGAAATCTCGTCTTCGCATTCAGTTATTACCTAGAAAGGATTATAGGTTAATAATGATTCAAGTGAACGCTTGAATGGTTTCAACAATAAAATAGTCTATTCTCACCCTCCATAAATAATCTAAACCTATGAGATCAGCGTCATTGAGTTGAAAACTTCGTCGTCTTGCTTTTAGTTTTCCTTCTTTGGAATTAACAGCCTTGAAAAATCTGCAAAAGAAAAAAATATTAAAAACCAGTCGATATAAACAGCTATAAGAAAAAGTATTAGTTATTGTTATCACTTACTTTTCAAAACATTTGATACCAGAGTGTGTCAGTAAGTTCGGTGGTAGTGTCATAATGTTGTGCCGAAAAAAATGTAGATTGACGTTAGGATCCAAATCTGGTTCGTCGCCCATCAGTTTACCGAACCACCGGAAGCAGGCTTCGCGGTCGCCCATGTGCGCTGGTTGTTCGGCAAGACAAACCCAAATCTGTTTTGCCTGCAAGGAATTCAAACTTAATTTCTTTTAGAGAATACATAAAGAGTATGTTTTGATATTTCTACCACAAACCTGTTCAGCGCAAAGCCACAACTGGCCATCCTTCAACAGAAACCGCAAGAAACTCAATCGCTCATGAACTTGAGCGGCGTGAGGGTACCGTCCATCGGGTAGCCAGTTGTCCCAGTCGATCGAACCGTTTTCTGTAAATTTTTATACTATAAAATCAACTATATATTTACCAACGCTAAGAAAGTTAACTAATAAACTAATATTACCTGCAAGTTTGCTGCGGACCCCGTCCATGTAGCAGGTCAAGGAATCTGTGACGAGTATGACGAGGGAATGTTGGGTTTGCAGTCGATCGATCAGTTCTTGCCTCGTGACGTGCGGCCGGACGCCTGTACCTCCGCCAGCTTCATACAAACAGCAAATGTCTCGTAACATTTTCAACGCTGGCAATACCCACTTTTCTCTAGCTTTCAACTCCTCAACACACTTGTCTACCCAGAGGGTTTTCTGTGTGTCACGATCTTGGCTGCAGCTGTAGTCTAATATCTTCACAAGGTTTGATAACGCCATATCCACGATTTCTGTACAAGCTTCTTCAGAATGAGATAGATTCCAAAATAGCACCAAAACCTAAAACATTACAAGTTATTGATGTACTCAAACGTCTGAAAGGCTCACACGAATTATAACTGAGGTCTCACATACCTTGTTTGCCATAACCCCATCTTTATCGTCTTCTGCGAGCCTCCTTATAACTTCTAGAAGTTTGTCACTTTGTTTCTTGTTGCAAGTGGCCCAACTAGCCTGAAGGAACAAAAAACCGTTTAGTACAATAACAAAAGACCAATCACATTTTCAGATACATCACATACTTTGAAACAGTCAAACAGATGATCCAGCTGATCGGGTGTGAAGTCCCACGCGAGTTTCGCTAGTAAATCATGAAGATTCTTGACAATAGCTTCGTGTTTCCCATGCTGAGCCTTCCATATCGCGTCCAAATCGTCGAGAGTGAGGGAATTTTCTTTGATCATAAACCGGAGCATTTTCTCCAACCGGTCTACATACTGTGGTTGGTGAAGTGAATCACGTAAAACTATGTCTACAACATTGTTCTCCCGAATCCAATTCTGGAAAAGAAATACACGACATTTGCATCCACTATTTATATATTTTTACCGGTCAATAGATTTATGATATGTAAATTTTCTGTGGAAATGCATGGAAAAATAAATTAAGTTGATATCTTACAGTAATAACTGCAGGTGTAAGCCACTCGGGCTTCGGTTGCTGTGAGAAGGTTGCAATGAGTTGATTAATTTCATGTAGGGCGGACATTTTGCCATTGAACGACGACATTTGTAGCAATCGCAAAATCATCTTAAGCCGGAACATTTCTAGAGCTGTAAATACATTCGGTTTTAATTTTCTTACATTGTATAATTGTTTTAGTTTTAATATTTCATCATACAAAATAAACAAAATTTGGACAATATAAGCTCAGAAGAAATAAAATAAGTAAATCTCAACAAAAATACATCACATCTTGAAATATTCAAACGACCCACACGTATGTATTCATCGATTTGCTGTAGTTTCGATTCTATATCACCATAATGTAATACATAAGTTCACCTCTTCTCTTTCCCCAATGCTAATTAGATGCGTCATCAGAATATAGATGATATCATCATCAAAGCAACAAAATACGTTCTAAATTAGAGTTAAATATTTCAAAATGATCCCACTATAGTTTCGATTATGTAGAACCACGGGTGATGATGCAGCGTTCTGATGATATGGAATACGATCGCAGACGATGTAGCAGCCTAGAGGCGGAGTAAGCCACGCCCCTTGGCAGCTACAGGGTATGCGGCCGATCCGTGGTGAGGCGCCAATGATCTGCTTGCGGTACACAGACGGACAAACATTTATATTCTAAAAATGCACAGTACACAACAAATAAGCGATCACTGAAATATACTCATAGTGCTTTAAACAATACCACAAGTGCAACTGACGTGGACATCAAAGCAATGTTAAAAAGAATACTGGAATATTTTAACAATGATTTGCATATATTTTTCAAGAGTTCACAACATAAAATGGGTTTAATGAATGTTGAATATAGTAAATATAAAATTGTATTAACTCTTAGAGCCCGCGCCCACAGGCAGCGGTCAGGAGTTCCGAGTTGCGAGTTCCGCGTTCGGCGTTCATTAGAATATACTGAATCTATAACAACAACGCACACAGCGGGCGGTCTGACCGCGGCGGTCAAAGTGGAACGTCGCGTTCCAAGAGTTCTTTTCCCGCCAAGACAGAGAACGCCGGAACGCCGCGATGTCTGATGAGTTTACTATGTATTTTCTTATCCTTTATAAATAAATACATACCTTAAAAATATAGCCAGCCTTTCTTTTGATGAAATACATTTCCTCCAGTTAGTATTTTGTTTTTCGATATCAGGTTTTATGATGTTATACAATTCATTAAAACTAGAACGTGAAGAACGCGAGAATTTGCACGCCGCTTGTGTGCGTTGGAACTCTTGGGCGGTCAACGGTCACTAGAACGCAGAACTCTGACCGCTCTCTGTGTGCGCGGGCTCTTAAATTTTATATAATATTGTAGTAAAGTTAAATATCCAGTATGTAAAGAGAAATTAGTTCACTCACATTTCAGCAGGCTGTGATGGCAGGGCATCTTTATGGATACGTATTTACACGCGCGAATCAAACAAGAAACAGTGTCAGTCTTATTTTCACTCCCTCGAGCTTCCCTCTTCAGCTCTTCATCAGTTAAACTCTCCAACAACGTTGGTATGCACTCCTACAAATAGTAATAAGCTGAATCAATGGGTTTTTAAAATAGCTGGTCCGTTTTGGTACCATTAAATGAGAAGCGAAAAGATGTTTTTTATAAGAACTTACAAGTACTGGTGACAAGTAGGTGGTGACAGTATTTGTGGTAAGAAGATCGTGACAGAGGCCTAGTGGCCGTAAAAGCTGCCAAACAGCTGCCACCCGCGATTCACCAGTCATGGATTGCTCCATTGATGATGGCTCAGGACGAGACGGAGTTAGCTGAAATAGTAAACTTTTAAATGTTGAAACTACGAAATATTGCATTTTATTTTTATTTGGTATATTGTGTGTGCACAAGGAATCAAGTTTATTTTGTAATATAATTACATTTTCCAGATGCAAAAGCGACTGTGTGTGAGTTTGGAAAAGGGAATATTTCAGCAAACCTATTTAGACGAAAATAATAACGGATATTTTAGAGACCTAAAACAAGATAACTTAACGAGTTCTGGTTCTATATAATATGATCTATACAGAAACGCTTAATTAAGTTTGTGATGCTTACATCAGTATTTTCTGCAGTTACATTTGCACAATCTATAGTCACAGTTGTCTCAGTCTTCTCTTCTTCTGTTTCCTTTTCTGTTGTATCTGTTGTGACCTTTTCAATAGAATTAAGGGATGCAGTGAGATCTGGCTTTAACCCTCCCATTATAGCTTCAAATCTCTCTCGCAGCCTGACAAATCCACCGTTTTTACCAAATCTGTTAGTAAAATAAAACACATGAGATCCATGTTTTGTAAAACAGGATTTAGATGGAGTATATTTGTAACTTACATATTTATGAGATGGACCAGCCATCCCCGAGGCGAGCGATGGTCGTGCGACCTCGCAAATACTTCTTCCTGGGATGCCTGCCCAGCCGGGGAGTTATTTGAGGATGTGGACACAGAGAGGCCTTCTGAAGTTCGTGATGCATTGAATGTGTGAAACCTAATAATAAACAAAAACTTTTATCTTGCAGTCTGTAAATACGCCCTAAGGTACAAGTAAAGACTAAGAACACACACACCAACACATAAGCCCAGAACCTCCTAAATAACGGAGAGCGTAAATCGCCTAAAGGCAGGTGCTAAACCTGGACATGAGAAGCTCACTATCTAATAGCCAGTGTGGTGCTACTCAATGGAAGGGCGCCTCAAATTAATAACTCTAACCAAATGATCTGATTATGGCTATACCGACGATTGTAGATATTAAAAAGAAGAAAAAAACTTTTAGCATTTGAAGTAT
The DNA here is from genome assembly GCA_963675405.1 of Cosmorhoe ocellata. Lineage (NCBI taxonomy): Eukaryota > Metazoa > Arthropoda > Insecta > Lepidoptera > Geometridae > Cosmorhoe > Cosmorhoe ocellata. Next base: position 7,533,147 of record OY776246.1, on the reverse strand, counting down.
ACAATGAGTTTGAAAACTTTTTAATCAACTCATATTCAATAGCAGTTGTACAAGTAAGGCTAACTGCATTTAAATAGGTATATTAGTTACTCACTTGTTGTTTGGGTTGAGAGCCATTGAGAGTAAGTTCAAGAACCTAGGATCATCCATTTTCATAGCACACAGTGTGACAAGCTTCTCACAGTTTGTGCGTACACATTGTTGTATATTATTTTTCCAAGAAGAAACAGCATCATCAGTCAGTATTTTCGTAAATGATAGTGTTAGTGCGTCATTGTAGAAACGCTGGCATGCCAAATGGTTGACATCTTCACCTGTTCAAAGATTTTATGTGCATTACCCATCATTGCATTGTAAAAATGTTACTGACTTGGCAATGTAATATAGTTGATATTACACTAGATTTCACTATAATGGGTTAAATAGTAAAAGTATCAAGTAAAACTTCATTATTAACTAGGTTTATTTCATTATTGAAACAAACCTTTCAATGCTAGTTCTGTACTGGCAACTAGCAGTGCTTCCAACTCTTGTTCAGGCAACACAGGCACAACCCACCGAGGATGTGATATCTTTTCTTCTAAGGCCTTTAGTTTGCCTTCGGGGAAGGCCATCTGAAAGATGATTATCATAATATTATGTGAATTAAAATATTCTAAATAAAAATAAATGTATAGGCGACCAAGAAATTGGTTTACCACTCTAAGGCTGAATATCATTTGCACATACAAAACATCAAGGGCTATTTTCGCTTGACAGATTAATAACTTCTACGTCAGAATCTGTCATAGTAATCCTTAGCGAATAATTATGTTACTGGAAGATGTCATCAAAAGTGGTAAACCAATTTCTTGGTCGCCTATACATATACAGCAAAAATGTTACCTCCCCGGGCATAAGATCTTGTTCTTTCATTGATATAGTCATTATTTCAGCAAATGATTATTCATTGCCTCTTCTGAAAGTAAATAAAATTGTTCAAGTGTTTAGGTTTTGGATTGGTAGTTTAAAGCTGTCCATCACCCAAATATAGCATAGCTATGTAAGAACAGGCTTGACACTGCCCAATCACTTGTACCCAGGACCATAGACTGATCTCCTGAAGTAGTGTCCTGGCTTGGAAATCTATGCATTAACTTATGGATTATGATTCTATTTAGTTAATTTTTGAGTTTTAATTGTTTTTTTATATTTTGTTACACATAAATTTGGCCTTTGCCCAGCAGTGGGACAACTCAGGCTAAAAACAACAACAACAATACCTAAATTACATAATGTCATACAATTAAATAACTATTACTTTACAACTGCCAAAAACTTGCTTATAATTGTTTACATTTTAAGGGAATATTTTAATGTGTGAGAGCACTGGTGGTGTAGTGGTAGCACCCCTGCCTCAAGTTCGTTGTCCAAACCTGGTTGTGCACTGATGAGTTTATCCATTTGAAAAATTTATCTGCACAATGCCAGCACTATCAAATGGTGAAGGAAAACATTGTGAGGAAACCAGCATTTGAAGGCATGACGTCTCCTAGGTTAGTTTTCTAATAACCAGTGATAGGCTTGCAACCTGTCACATGTGGAATACTAACCACTGTGCAAAATGTGGGCATGTGCCAAATGTCATGTTTGGACATGCCTCTGACTACACTCTTTATATATCCTCAAAGGTCTAAGTAACTAGAGATTTGAAGAGATATCTACCGAGTCTGGGAATTATTCATCTTTGTTTGTTTTTGTTTTTTGTATTGTTCTCTGAAATAGGTTCCGACTATTTCATAGCGAATATCTATTATATTTTTTTGTATTTTCTTTACATATCAAAATAAAACCAAAAAGACAATTGAATGAAGCCTATCATGATTTCATATGTAAATAATAGGCATCTACTTACAGTGTAAAACAAAGCTAGTAAGACACTATTTTTATGGCATTACCTATCTTCTATGTAAAGAACCTAAACTTTAGTAGGTATCTAAAGTTACATTAATTACTGTTTTTTCTACTATAGACATAAAATAACTCAGCTCTACAAATACCGAAAACGTGAGATACACGACATATTATTTAGATCAAAATAGTAAGCACTGCACCAAAACCTACTGCTCAATAGGCTTATACTTTAATCTTTTTGAAGCTATGGTACCTTACGAACCTACCTACGAATTTTTTGTAAGATAATATAATCCTATAGGATTTACTTACAGGCTTGCAAGGACTAAGCGCATTTTTTCGAGACATGAAACGATTTTATTTGGGTGCGACACAAATCAATCAACACTTTGTCTCACCTATCTATTCATTTATTGTTCAAACAATCCGGTAATCTAATATCTTAGGTTCTCTATTTCAATTGTTATAATGTTCGCTTGAGACCTAATCTATAAATAAATAATTACAACATGCCCTACCCACAGAAATTGATCGTAAAATAATAACTCACAAGATCAGCCGGCGCGACAAAATGGCGTCATTTTCCTAAACAAGACAAAGCATTTACTGAACTTCTGAGCCCTAGTGGTTAGTGGTAAATCACGCAGTAGATTAAGAATATAAATCTTACCTTTGCTTTAACATAAATTTCAACCAAAGATTTGTTTTTCACAAATAATCACAGAAATAAATTGTAAAACCACTTTTGACGTAACTTGAAATCAACGAGGAATGAATGATTTTTTTCTACTAACTAAAAGAATGAGTGAGTATATGAGTATATCTTTACAGAATGAACGTGTTGATTTTGATGGGTTTGTTAAACAAAATTTATTTTAAAGAAAAAAAAATAAGGTTAAACATTGTGCAATCTTCATTCGTCGTCATGTGCGCTTTTTTTTGCCAATTTTGCCAAACGATCTAGATAGCATTATTAAAGATTTTATAGCTTATAAATTCCTGAAGGCGCTCTGTAAATCAGTTGAGGTACTTTATAATGATATCAATGCTGTAATGTAAATGATCAAATACATTGCACAATAATAATAATAGAGTCTGTATCATAGGGTGAAATGTGTTTATTTTGGTCTCAATTTTGGTACATCATTGAAGAGCACACAAGTATGTACATTCTGCACAGTGGTACAGTCAGTGTTCAATTCAGTTCAATCAGTTAAAAAAAAACGTTGCGCGTCGCGTCTCTGTGCGCTGCTT